>CM076098.1:8750000-10000000 GCA_038048805.1 Hipparchia sbordonii
AGCTAAATTAGTCATTATGAAAATATAATATATGTGTGCTGAAGCTTGAAAAGTTCGTAATAAATATTCATAATTAATTCGCTCGCACCTATCATAATAGGTAAGTAGGTATTCATATTATCTGCACATGCGAAGATTATCTTGTCAATATAAAAGATATCATAAAACTGTAGGTACCTACCTAAACTGGTGAATAAAATAGTACAAAAATAAAAATATAAACTTACACTGCTCGAATTTCAAACTTTACCTATTGGTATCAAACATTTTGTGTGGAACTTCATAGAAAATGTTTGGGATTAATAAAAGTTAAGTGCGAATGATGATAATTTTCTTTTAGCTATTTATTATTTGAATATAACAGATTTGTTCTTTTAACACTATTTGCAGAATATTCGACAAACCAATATTGGTTTAACTGAGTTGCCTAGAAAATGTTTGAGATCAATAGGTAAGTAAATATAACATTTAGAATCGCAAACATATTATGATAATTTATTTTCAACATAATATTATTATTCCTCAGACTTCAAGTCCTCAGACAAAGTAATTTAAGTTCTCGTATCAAGTGTTTTGAAATTTTTTAACAGTGCGATAATAATCGCTACATATCGCATAATATTTATTAGGGAACTCAGTTAAACAGATCTTGGGTTGTCAATTTTTTTTTAAATAACTAAGTTATTAATGAACCTGAGAAAACGAAATTACCCCTCTTTTGTTAAACCTTTCACGCAAACATTTTCTATGAAGTTGCATACTAAATGTTTAATAGCAATTATAGTTTCCCAGGAGTTCCATGGTAAATGTTGCCTTGTACGGATTGCGCGTTCCATTGTACGCGTATTCGGGTAGGTATGTGTTCACTGGAACACGCTGTTCGTACCTACAGCCATGCAAACACAAAATTTCTAAAACACTACACGTGTCTCGCAATACAGGATCGTGAAGATCTATAAGCGGTCGGTATTTGATGCGCGTTTTAATTTTAAATTAATGGCGCCGGAATATCGTAGCAACTCCTGCTGGTGGATCACTTTACCCCATCTTAAACTCACAGCAGTGCAGTATGCGTATCCATCTTACGCGTGTTCAACATAGCTTGAATACTCGTATACTGGAATGCGCAGTCCGTTCATGGTTTATTAAAATTCAAGCTCTTTTAGTGTTTAGAATTCAAATACTCTTTTTTATTAATTGTTATTTCGTTCACCTGTTGATTTTTTGTAGTTTTCATACCACTTTGAAATATCTTTATTGAGAAAAATAATTACGTTTATCGATTTCAACACGTAGGTATCCTACACATATCTATTACTTAGCCAGTAATATAACTTAGCCAATTTCACCATCGACGGGTAGCGTTTATCCAAGGAGTCATTTTTTGTTATTAAAGTTCTTCAACGTTTGTTATTTAAACGTTACTAGATTGTGAAATTGGCTACTAAGCGGGGTTTCCACCGCACAAAATTCCAGGCGTCGCGGGTCTATCCTGCCCCCGGCGTCTCTGAGTTCAGAGGTTTTTCTTTTGTAGGTAGTGAGTAAGGATAAGTATAAGAAATATCCATGTTATGGTCCACACAGTCGTTCGAGTACACGGTGATCTGCCAGCAGCCCGTGGGCGAGGACGGACGCGGCACCCCCGCGGCGCACCACTCGCCCGCGCAGCCGCGCACGAGGCCCTGGCACGACTTCGGCCGCCAGAACGACGCTGACAAGATACAGATCGCTAAATTGTAAGTTTTTTATATTGAGCCTTAAATCCCTTTCTTCTTCTTATCGTCGCCCACCGCTGGACAAAAGTGTCTTGCATGGACTTGCACAAACCTCGGTCTGAGCACCTGCATCCACAGGTTCCCTGCGACTCGTCTAATATCGTAGGTCCATAGTGGAAAGTGTGCCAACACTGAGTTTTCTGGTACAGGCTTGCTATTCCAATACCTTAGAACCCCAACGGCCATCAGGAAATCCCTTTACAACCTAATGTAAATAGCAAAAATAATTCAAACAACCCACTTTGCTTGTATTTTTGTGTGCAAGTATAAAAACTTGATGGTTACTCAACTTTAATCGTCTGTAACACGTACTTAGTTTCTCAGGAAAATACATCATAGTAAAAAATTAAAAACCCTTTTGTAGCGTTGTGGCTCTAGGCGTAAATACATCTACAAATGTGTAATGAAAATGCAAAAATTTGCATTAAAATTGCTCCAGTAGTTTATCACGAGAATGGTCACGTTACATTACGCATATACAAACAAACAACATCTTACATTAACGCATAGAAAGGTAGGTATAACGTCTCCGTTATACCAACAAATTACGTAACCTACTTACTTTTAATATTTATTAACTACCTATTATACATAACTGTTGATGAAATAGGAAAAGTATGCCGAACTAATTTAGAGAGCATTTTAATTTATAATATCCTGTTAGCATAATTGCTCTGAAATGCCCCTCGTAGTATTGAGAAAAGTAGAGTCAGTCACATTTCCACTTTTCGATAAACCAAACTCGTAAAGGTGAACCGTGAATAGCTTGTGTAAATTGTAAAAATAATTTAATAACCGTTTACCTACACGCATGACGCGCTGGTGTGAATAGACGAAAACAGCCTACATCCCGTGGAACGATATTGACCTACCACTTTGCACCTTCAATCTGTGATAAAGCGGCCCTTTCTAGGAAAACACATTTTGACCCGAACACACACATTGTTACAGACACTACTTTATTTACTAGTTATCAGTTACGTATAACATACAGTTAAATACCTCACCTAACTGAAACGTTTTTATTTCTAAGCGAGCAGCTTTGGTAGTAATCAGTCATCACACTAGTAATAATGTGCGAAGTATGTGTGTAAGTTTGTCACTCCTTCACCATAAAACGAATGAACCAATTTGGCTGAAAGGAATAGAGCTAGCTCATACCTAAGATTAACACATAGGCTTCATTTTATCCCGAAAAATTAAAGAGTTCCGCGGGTAAAAAAAACCTTAATCCATAGGGACACGTACATTATCTAGTAGGTACTTAATAAGACAGATTTTTGACATACTTCCATATTAAAAAAATTTCAACTTGGAATCTCAAACTGTTTTCGAAAAAAAAAGGATCTGGACACACGGACAGACAGACGGACAAACGAGTGAGGCTGTAAGGGTTCCGCTTTTTTTTTTTCGGAACCCTAAAAATACCTACATCTCTCAATACAAACTAAGAGACACATTATCGTCATCGTTGACATCAACCACAGATTGATGTCCTCCGCTGGACATAGGCCTTGGGATCACAACTGAACACGATCTAGTTGTTTGTCCAGCGGCTTCCAGCGACTCTCTTGAGATCATCCAACCATCTAATGCGACATAATTAGGTAGGTAGATGTAGATATGTAGTTAGATGTGTAAAAAATAAACATGTTGTTTTTTTCATTAATGTAGACATCAAATACGGTCACAAGAATTTTTTTCTCAAAGGACTCGGTTGTACACCGTTATTGGTTATATACCGTTGTAGGCATGTTGAAGGTACCTATTCACTTACGTATCATATACTTAAGTATTATGACTAAATAATTTTCAAAACATTGACATAAAGCATGATTTCACTGAAAAAAATGACTCCAAGTACCTACTGATTTTCTTCTAACTTAGAGGTTTTTTAGGAGCAAATATTGTTGGAGTTTCCGTAGTAGGTACCATAATGCCATCACGTCTGTTTTCTGTATGAGTTCCGATGTATGAGTGTGAGTGTGTAAGGTGTTAAGTTAAACTTCGTGATTGTTGAATTCAACTGAAAGTGTATGTTAATTAATAACTTCCTATTTCACTGTAGCTAATTGACTTGTAACAAGGTAATTTTGGATTTGCCTTCTGAAACTTTAAAAAAAAATCTATTAATTAACGAAAACAGCTCTTCAAAATTATCTTTAGGACTGACGATTAATTAAAAATTATGTCCGTCCACAAATTCATTGAAAGCTATTTACAACACTCCGTATAAGTCAATGAATGCTTTTTAGATTCCAATGTGACTCATTTATATATATGTAGCGCGTAGCAGTCCTACTAATAAGTATTAACTTTTAACGTTTAATTAATTAATTCCGCGGGTACTGAGAAATCCATATTAATCGTCATTAGACATGCTTAATCAATGGTAATTTTGAATAGTGTGCATGCTTTTATTTTCCGGATTCCATACTTTGTTTCATTTTAACATCTAGTTTTTATTTTAATATTTATATATTACTAGCTGATGCCCGCGACTTCGTTCGCGTGGATTTAGGGTTTTTATTCCCGCGGGAACTCTTTAATTTTCCGAGATAAAAAGTAGCCTATGTCCTATTCCAGACTATAATCTATCTCTGTGCCAAATTTCAGCCAAATCGGTTCAGTCGTTGCAGCGTGATCGAGTAACAAACATCCACACTTTCACATTTATAATATTAAAAATTAAAAATATTAAAAATATATTAGGATTTTCTTGTGTGTTCTATGAAAATATTGTTTACAAATAGAAATTAAATTCCACGTATATCTAAGATAATTTAGGATTTACGTGGTTGACACCACAATTTATAATCTTTTGTGTATCAGCCTGTTACAACTAAGACTGTGACGTTGTTTGTATATAAATAAATAAATACAATAAAATAGGTAATATAGAAAAATTCAGTCATAGTGCAAAAACTTTCCTGCTATTGAAAAAATATAAGCGTATTGTGATTTATTGTATTAAGGAATCCAGTAATGAACATATTGCACGCACCTTGTTAGGTAACTATTGAATAATGAAAATCTATTTTATTTCCATGCCGCATTATGCCTGCTCGGATAACATAACAAATGTGAGTAACATAATATTTAAAGTATGTTATTTTGTCATCAATTTAAGAATATTACAATTTTCTGTTAGGTTCCTACTGTTTCAGATTTCAGCACCTTATTTTTATACAAACTTATTAATGTGTTTTCTGCAGCATTAAAGTCCAAAAGTATTATTAGAAAATAGTAATAAATACGTATTTGACATGTATTCGTCATTAGGTACTGAGGGTCATGACCTATTTCCGTTTAACACAGTATGGTAGGGATTTTCTGGGAGTAATAATGCGGTGGGTCACCAGAACCTTCCGCAAACAATCCTGTTCAGAAACTTGGAAAGCTAGTTGTTTACTCTCAAGTTAAATTTAAGTACACACAATCATGATTAGGTTTAAAGTAAACTGCAACACTTTTTTTATTAGCCCACTTAACTGAATACAGTAAAATTGTTTAGACGGGGCAATTGAGTCTTCTAAAAGTGGACGTGGCATGTGTGAGGAAAGGGTACCTACTACAATAACTATACCACAACATTACTCAACAAACAGCTAAAACTTGAATAACAAAATAGCAAAAAAAGGAAAACATTATACTTACTAACTTAAGTGTACTTTATTTCTTTTTTACATTAGGGTATTGTCACAGAAGATAGCTATAGCGTCTCTGTAACAATTTGCAAAAAATTTCATTCTATACGACGGACTATGTTATGGACACTAAACAAAACAAGTACATTAAAATCTTGAATAGAAACAAGCTAAACTTTTATTTAACAAATCGTTGTACGAATTGTTTGGATCGACGCGGCGGAAACAGTCGTCAACATGATAAGTGCATTAGCATTATTATCTCGATAATTACTCGCTTGCATTTGGCCCGAAAAACTCGGTCGCTTAATGTCTTACATTACGTTCTTCGGCAATACGAACGAGTCCTATTCGATTACCCAGCATTCGACGTCTAGCACACTCACATTTCTGAGTTTGTACTATTACTTACCGGCTATTTCGTTTAAAGGTTGATTCCGTGGATGCTCTTTATACACGCTTTATTTACATGCCAATGCCTAACAGGAATGAGCTTTTTAAAGGCAGTAACTTAATCAACTAATGCATGCACAGTTGATTACCACCCGACAGAGCTGTCTAATTGCTGTAATGGGATCTTTACATTACTGTGCCCGTTTTTCATTTCTGTATCTTTAGTTTAAACGTAAATATCTAGCAAAGGTTGATATCTGCATTATAAATGCGGTGTAAGTATCCGTTGGCCTTAATCTATCGAGTACTTCGTATACTTGTTCATGACAGATTCTAAGTGCAAAATTTAATGCAAGGCATTATAGTTGGATTGCTACTTGCACGCGATCAGAACATCTGTCCATATTATTCCCAAGAATTAATTATATCAGATATTCCTTTTATATTGCAGTATACTAGAAGTAGAAAATATGATAATTGTATGGCTGAAGGTGCGTATAGCTATGCAATTTATTGTATTTTTTCTTCCTTGATATTTGAATAGTCAAAGAAACTTGACAGCGCTAATTCTGGTCCAGACGCTAGCCTGTCAAGTCCGCGATAATTAATTGATAACAACAAAAACGCTGGGCAGAATTAATATAAATATTTCAATTATTATCGGACATCATTTGATCAAATGTTAGTTATTAATTTCCCGAGATTCATCTGTTTAAAATAAATGATTAAACTGCAATGATTTATTATTTGCACATAAAATTAGTGTCAAACCTACGAGTATATCTATATTATAATATGCATATTATATTGTGTTAAAGTAAATATCCTGTTGGTCACGTTTTCTTCAAACCCATAAGTACCTACTACCTATGGTGCCGGAATACTAAATTGCTTGGCGGCACGACTTTGACGATAGGGTGGTAACTAGCCACGGTCAAAGCCTCCCACCAGACCAGACCAGAGACAATCCAAACGTTATAAAATTCCCTAATTACCCCCATCGGGAATCGAACTCGAGACCTCCCAGTTATAAGACCACAGCGCTCACCACTGCGCCAGGGAGGTCGTCGTATTTAAGTAGAAATTATGTACTAGAACGTAGTTGTAAGAATAATAATTGTACCAACATCTTGAATGCAGTGTTAGTGACGCTGCGTGTCTTCCGTCGGCGTAGAGTCCGCAATCAGTCAGCCATTATAGCTACTAAGGTTCTTATTAACCACTACCGGCGTTGAGACTGCATGTACCCCTAGCTGAGTAGCCGAGTAGCTTAGGGCAACGGTCAACGTAATTTGAACTTCTAGTAGTAGTTCTAGTCTTTAGTAGTAGTAGAGGGTGGCTTTTAGTTTATCATAACTATTATATTCTTGATTTCATCAATTTAAGGGTTCTAACGGGGCCTTCGCTGTCCGTCCGTCTGTCTGTCAGCGGGCTGTATCTCATGAACCGCAATAGGTAGATACTTGAAATTTTCAGAAATGCTGTTGTTATAGTGGTAAACGTAGATTTTCGTACTTAAGTCAAATTAGATTAAGGAATGCCTTACTTCACTTTTAAAAACAGAAAAGATAAGAACACCATTAAAGGAACAGTACAAAATATATATTTCACTGTTACGGTCCTCTGCACTGAACGTTTCATCAGTCTTGGCATTCGTGTCAGGCGCACAATGGTCCCTCAATTTACATCAGCGATTGATACGATGGACGTGCACGCACTTCCCTCCCTATATAGTGCTATAACAATTTATTTTCCTTTAAATTACGATAGTGTTTCAAGATCGGAACGTATACATGTGTTAATAATTTCCCAGTAATTGCGAACGGATCGAAATAAAGAACAAAAATCTCAAAATGAAGGAGTTTCGAGAGTGCATTAACCTCATTTAGGTACCTTTTACTTGTTGTTTAAAAAAGTTTTGTCACTCAATCGAGAATATGTAGCAGTTATCGAGGCCAGCGATAATAAATAATTTATCATATAAATATTTCGTTAAGAGAAGCCCAAAGATTTAACTACTGGCACTTCAATGTACCTACATCACAAGCAGATCATGTTTTTTTTCTACTCCTAACTAATATTATAAATGCGAGTTTGTTTGTGCCAGGACTTGAAGAGTGACATAGGTCACCTTTTATCTCGGAAAACAGAGGATTTCCGAGGGATTAAACTAACTACGCGTACAAAGTCACGGGCAAACGCTAAAAAATTTAGTTAAGAAAGATTTAACTACTGTCTATTCATAACAAATACATCACAAGAGGATAATGTTTTCCTAATTCAATATATTCAGTTAATCGAGTATTTGAATACGTCCCTTTAACAAGGTGTGCGCGCGAAAGCTCGGTCAGTACTCAGTAATAGTATTGTAAGTAGAGGGGTAGATTATGCGCATCTAATTTGGCGCTGAGCGCGGACTCCGCGGGACGTCGTCCGTCGCAGAGACTCTTATCGGCATGCGTTTTTATTGCCAGCACTTTGTTGTTCGCGTTCCGAGGCTTTTTGCGCACTCATCAATTTCCGCGCCTCAACGATTGATTTATTCATGAAAGGCCTTTCGTCTTCACGCAGGAAGTGACTTTTTTCGGATGCTGCGCTGCTGAAATTTGTAATGAAGCTCATTCGAAAACAATACGTTGTTTATTATTGAGTACGTTCGTATCGTATTTTCCCAGGTGATAAAATATATAGGTACTTTTTCTTTTCGACAGAAAAACCAATAAGTACCTACCTCTGCAATAAAATGCTGCAGGTATAGAATAGATACTTATAGATGTCTCCTTTTCTTGATAGATGGGATCTCCTCCAATCCTGGTTTATTATCATAAAATTAAAATAGTTTGTCTGATTATAATTCTTATCTAAACGAGCAAACATTATTGCACCGATTGTGATGAACCTCAATCACATGTAGCAATACTAGGTATATATTACAAAGACTCTATTATATATTACGTTAAAGTAAATGAAAATCGAACCACTAGTGGCCGAGTGCAAAATGTAGAAAATCTTTATTAATATCAACTTAATATACTCAAGGAGACTTTATTATTTAACGACGGTTTTATAAGTAGGTACAGATGTACAAAAAGGTAGTTTTGAAGTGATACCTTGTATAAAATATTAGTTAGGTACGTAGAGTACAACCCACTTATACGTGTCGGCAGGTATATATGTACCTTATCTAATAAAGAAAATCAGAATTGTTGAAATGACAATACCAAGTCACGTCACAAATGGAAATTGCATTTGGAATAAGTTGGAGAGAATCAGATACGCGCGAACCGCTGCGACCGATCCGTCAATGTCCGCTTGCGTTTGCATTACACGCCCTTATCTGCCCTGCTCGCTTCAAATCGCTAACATCAGCACGGCTGTTTACCAAATTGTTTTCAATAAGCTTTAGGAAATGATTCAGCTGCAATTCAAGAATTGTGTCGGGCCTAAGTCGCTATCTACATTCCGCGGACCGATTTATCGTGGATTAAAATTTTCGAGACGATTTATGGCTTTTTATCGTGTTACATAAGTAAACGGCTCCAGGTACAGGCGTGGTACAATAGAGTGCTCCGATAATGACGTCTGCTATTTCCTGGTGCGGTTGTAACTTGTATCAGGGGTGCGTGGAGTGGCGCGGGCGTGGGCTGAGATCGGCGACAAGGCAGAGGCGCGCTGCGTCCGCCGTGTCGCAAGTCGTGCGCGTGGCCGCTAACGACCCGAAGCACGCAATGCATGCAACTAAATTAGCGGGGTTTTCCTTCCGTTGATCCCACGCGCAGGAAATCACGAGAAAACGCAGTTTTTCATTGCGCACTACGAACTGGATCTCCACGCCTTTATGTAACTACGGCCGGTGACAAGCTTTACTGGCCGCGCAATTAAGATTTCCACTTTTTTTGCGCACTTTTATTACTTTACTTCATGGAAACTTATTGTCGAGAGCATGTATCTTTAGATAAGTATCACAAAGAAGAAATCGCGCATTTTCTAGATGGTTTCATAACGAGATTACTGTGCAGTTTGTTTGAAAGTTTATAATGCCGAAAAATGAAATAAAATGTTGCAATGATTCCTACTACTTACTCAACAGCATCTTGATAAGAGCGGGAATAACCCGATGATAACGTTTTCTGTTTTCCGTGATAAACAGAAAATATTAGTTTTATAAAATGTAGGTACAGGTAATTCTTTTTAATAATAACTTGTATTTCCCGCAGATTTTCACCGTACGGCTTCAAGTACCACCTCGAGACAGCAAGCAGTAGTTCCCAAAGGCGCGAAGATGACCGCATTACGTATATCAATAAGGGGCAGTTCTACGGTATTACGTTGGAATACATCCACGATCCTGACAAACCACTTAAGAACCAAACTGTGAAGGTAAGTCAACATCCGGATAATAAATGGGCAAACGTTTCAGTGTATGAATCCTCATAGCAATAGTACCTACATTACGTGTGACTTAAGAAGTGCATTTATAGACCAGCAGTCCATTAATAGGTATATGTCGCCATTAAGCGAGTCCTAGCGGAGCGAGGACTAACTATTTACTTTTTATTTAATTATTGAAAATATTTTTATACCGATAAGCGCTTCTAAAGTGCAATTTTAAATCACGCATTGCTAGAACTGTTATTTTGATATCACAGATAGGTATTTACCGACATAATAATAGCATATGCTGTTTTTTGTAATTCATGATTGAATATTAAGGATAGGGCGGCTCTGTTTCAAAAAATATTAATTACCTT
Organism: Hipparchia sbordonii; assembly: GCA_038048805.1. Taxonomy (NCBI): domain Eukaryota; kingdom Metazoa; phylum Arthropoda; class Insecta; order Lepidoptera; family Nymphalidae; genus Hipparchia; species Hipparchia sbordonii. The sequence continues at coordinate 8,760,567 of CM076098.1, forward strand.
CATTTAATACAATAACAGGATACTCTTTAAACGTATATCTTTGAAATATTGTCTACCATTAGGTAACGAATATTAGCCACTACTAAACTTTAAATCCTCTTTTTCAATTGTTATTCTAATGAATAACATTTTCAAGAAATTATGGCATCACTAGCTTTTGCCCCCGCGAGTTCGTCCGCGTGGAATTAGGTTTTGGGGTGGAATTTTCAAAAACTGTGACACACGTACTTCTTTATTTTTAACTGAAAGCTCAAATACCAACTTTGATGGAAACAGCTTGAAAAATGACGGATTTTCATATAAACTTCCATCCCCTATTTAAACCCCTTAGGGGTGGAATTTCCAATAATCCTTTCTTAGTGTGCGCCTACGTCATAAAAGAAACCAACTGTAAAAATTTCAAGTTTTTAACTTCAGTAGTTTAGGCTGTGCGTTGATATCTCAGTCAGTCAGTCAGGACTTTGAATATTATATATTATGGCATCATTAATGGCGACAGATGCTACTATACTACTAAAGCAAAATATCCAGCTAAAATTATAAGGTTATTTTGTGTTTTTTTTTGCACAAAACAAATTTTTTGGTTTGCGATTTTTTACGTAATAAGAATAGCATAGAAATAGGTACCTACTACTTAATGATTAAATGAACTTACCTGTACGTGAAGTTCAATCATAATTATTCGAAGGGCTTCGTTCGAAGATATTAGCATTTTATACATTTGTAGTTTCACGGTATAGACTCGCTGAATCGCACTTTATTTCAGAGCAGGGTAGATTGAAAAAACAACTCCAGGCTGTCCCACCCCGCGCCGACCACGTCATTAAGTTTGGAGAGTGCTGAGCTGTTTAGAAACTATCTTACAAATGTTTCACGAGGGGTCTGGCTATAGTCCATGTAAGGGAGGGAGGGTTGCTAATATCTTCGAACGAAGCCCTTCGAATAATTATGATTGAACTTCACGTACAGGTAAGTTCATTTAATCATTAATTATTCTCGAGCTTCGTTCTCGATATTAGCATTTTATACATTTGTAGACGTTGAGAGAATGAAAAGTAATTGTCGTGAAACATATGTAAGTAGATATTTTAAATGTGATAAAATTTCCTGAAAATCAGACAAATTATGAAACATGAAAAAATAAAATCACTTTAATGATACAACAACATTTTAGCGAAACTAATACCTAAGCATTAATTTTATTCAATTAGTTGAAATCAACTGTACATTAATATGGATCTAAAATAATTCATTATTTCATTATTTAATCTCCTGCAACAAGGTATGCATAGTAAAGTGAAATACTTTAATTTTAGTTTAAGTAATTCAATACATTCCTGCCAAATTCTCTATTTGAACAAGTCTCGGTAGAGATTATTATATTGTACGAGTAGTATTTTGCGAAAAAAAAAAAACCAGAGAATTTGAGTACCACCCTTCAGTAGATAGAAGGCTATGGAAATCAATGCTTGTTTAGCCTACTGTGCACAGTGAATATGGATGTAACTATTCCACTCAAAAAAGAACTTTTGAGTCATCACCTTCTCAATATTTGAAAAGAGACATTACCATGAGGCTTTTTGGATGAAATGAACAATGTAGCTAGGTACATTTCTGACTTATTTTCAAAGTATTTGCGGTCTTTGTGAAAAAGAAAGATAAATACAAATCTGGTTGTCAAGCATCTAGCCGAGAAGTTTTTGATTATTACCTCAGTATTTGTTAAATTGATTTTATTTATATCTGGACCAAGTATTTGGATTCAATGGGCTGTGACCAGTGTCAACTGGGTGATTATTCTTTGGCTTAATTGCTCGAGGTTTAAATTTTTATTAGGGTACCAAGCAGATAAGTAATAATCTATAACTTAGTCTTACTCCTTTCAGGTATCTCATAGTTAAATCCTTGTTAACTACCTCCTGACCTAACAATAAACTATTATGAAAAAAACGGGGCCTACAAGTGTATATTATTCCGTACTTAGCTTTTGAATTTTAAGTATACAGTAGAAAACTCGAAACATTCATAATTATAGCATTAAAAATGGGTAAAATATGTTGGCAGTAATTAAATCATCATTATTATTATTATTTATTTATAATAATAATAATTATTATTTTTTATTATTTTTATTATTAATAATCAAATATCCATAAGCTTGTATTATCTGTAAAAGACACCAGCATCACTGGGATGGAAAAAACTGAGAGATTTCTCTACGGAGTTCGAAGTTCGAATAAGATCCCCGTAATATATCGGTGTACTGCGCGATCTCTACAATGTTAACGTATTAAATTATTGTGTGATTTAAAACTATATGGTTTTGATGGCTGAAGATCTTTGTAGAGTGGGTACCATGGTTGTGTGACGCACTACAATCCTTGGCCCTTAGTTAATTATCTTTCGCAAGGTTTTTAAAGATAACAGCAATTGGAGGAAATGCAAAAAACAAAAAATAAAATTTCTCCTTAATAGTATAGATATATGTAGTAAATACATTGATCGCAAAGGCATCTGGGTCTTTATACACGTACATGTGTCACATCTGTGATTAGTTATCCTACTCGAAAACAAATGTATCGAGGGAACACCAAAAATCGCCATGATTGTCATTTCCATTAAATATTCGGCAAAGATAGAATTATCTTCGCGATTTTTCGATTTTACATCCTTGATTTTTCTATCAGAGGTGCGAATATAAATGATCAACATGACCTTTATTTAGCGGCTATCTTCATATTTACTGTGTAATGCTTATTACACATGGAAACTGGATGTCTATTTATATAAGCAAACTATCCAATTTTTCCTCTTTATAATATTAGTTTAAATATTACAGTCGTATTGTCAATACGAAGCATAATTTTACAGTCTTGGAAGTATTTGTAAAATATTTAAGGCCTAAAATGGCTGCCAATAACTCCAAATTGTTGATATGGGACGACCGTTCTCGTTCAGTCCATGTCTCAGAATAAAACGAAGTGATTAGATTTCTCTTGGTCTCAGAAGTGGAATCCTCACCACAATCCCATTGTTGAGACTTCAGCAAATATTATCCTGGTATAATTGTCACCATTTATTATTTTACACCAATCCAAACACTGATGATAAATTGTTTGGCATTGCCATGAACTTATCATTTTCATCTGTCCTTAGAGTCAAATATTTAAAGTGGTTAAAATTTTATTGTTATGTAAAACCAGCCATAATTACGGCTTGCCACGCGGAAGTAAGTTAAAAACTGAGCAAACTTCCTAACTTCACGCCTATACGAGTTTTTAAATTTTAAAATTTCATTTTTAATTTATTCCCTTTTTTTTTTTTTTTTTTTTATTTTTATTTTATTATTATATCGAAGTGGAATAATATTTTCACTGAATACACTTTTATTGAATGACTAATAACAAATTTTGTTTCTAACTTTTAAAAATGTAAGTCCAAAGTGTTTGTAAATATTGTCCAAAAATTAATAGGATCGTTTAGGTGTAAAAATACCCTTAACTGTATTAATAATAAATCCTAAAAATGCAAGTAATAATCTTGTATCCGACAAGTCTTTTCTTCTTTAGTCAAAATTATAAGACTGCTTCAGTAAAAGTAAACCATCTAGTAAAAGATTGTCAAATATCCATGATACTGTTGCCAGTTTTGGATAGGTTTGAAAATCTCATTAAATATAATTAATTAGTGTTGTATTCAATCCAAATGGTACAAACATTGCATTCATAAAGGTTTGATTCCATTAAAAACGTTAAAAAAAAATCCGAATTTTTATGTTTCTTTTTTTTTTTTCGATATTAATTTAATAGATTTATTTTAGATTTCATTTTAGAAGTAATTTAATATGAATTGTTTAGTATTTAATCGATGATCTTCCAGATAAGGCTATTGCTCATCTACTTATTTTATTCAATTCCTTTAAAAATATAATTTCTAAAATTGTACATAGCTGACATAGCGATAGGTACCTCTCCTATAGACAAAAGATTTTTTATCTATATATTTTTGGAAATAATTATATTTTTTCAAAGTATCATTTGCTTCTTTAGGCATAATTTATAGATGGATAGATAACTGATTGTATCACTGAATCTGAAAATGTTATTTCATGAACTGACGTCCAAGATAGAATTGTGGAATTATTAGTAACCAATGAATATTCAGTATAGAAATAGGTCAAAGCAGCCTGCCGGCTTTACCGGTTCTATCGCCTGTGTCGTGGAGGTTGCTGACGCAACGTCCTCGAGGCAGCGGCCTGCAATGTCGACGTCGTCTTCCGCCGTTGTCGGCGGCCGCGCTGGCGGGCGAAAATCTCTCGCTGCGGCATCTCCGGCGGCGGCATGCGCTGGCTCGTGAGGGACGCTCGATAGTTTAAAGCTGCCTGCTGGTAGCTGCGGCAGAGGCCATAGGTTCTTGTGCTCCAGGCCTTGCTGTAGATCTTATATATACACCAGATATATTGATAAAAATCTTTGTCGACTTTAAGGTTTCAGTTTTTTTTTCAAAAAACAGCTCACCAATTTGTATTTTTATTTTTCCAGCTGTTTTTTTTTTTTTTTTTTACATTTCTTTACCGACTGTGGTAAGAATAAAAATTCTCCTTGGAACTTTGAGTGAATATCATATAGGATTCGAGCCATATCCTTTAATAGTCTGAGCAGCTGTTGATCTGCATAGGCCAATACGGTAATAGTAAAGTAATTGTTACACAAATATAATAACAATCCAGTAATTGCTACGTAAAGTGACGATAGTCATACTTCCTTAACCCATCAGTCACTATGAGTCTTAGCCTAACAGCTAAGAATCTTTGAATATTTTCACCATAAGTAGCAGTTCTGTAAGTTCATCAGCAGAGCAGCCGTCGATTACGCGGAGGTACCTGAGTCGGGTGTGGTGCGGGGACAGGAACAGTCTCTGCAGCAACGGGGTCAACAACGTGGGTATGGTAAATATTCACATTGGTCTATTCCAGGAATTCGTCCCAGTAAGAAGTTAAGAACATCTTTCTTGAGGTTCTGTGACGTCGACATTATTGGCGGCGATCGCTTCGCGACATACGAAGCGAACATGCTTTAGTTAGGTAGTATAGCAAAGAGCGTATGTGAGACTCCAGTATGAGAAACACGTAACCCTATTTTTAAAGGTGTAGGTATGTGAGACTCCGATATGAGAAACACGCAACCCTATTTTTAAAGGTGTATGTGAGACTCCGGTATGAGAAACACGCAACCTTATTCGTAAGGATATAGTATGTATATAAGGGTGTATGTGGGACTCCGGTATGAGAAACACGCAACCCTACTGGTAAAGATATAGTATTTAAATAAGGGTGTATGTGAGACTCCGGTATGAGAAACCCGCAACCCTACTTGTAATACGAGTATAAGTATTTCTTTCGTTAAATAATAACGTAATACACGTATGCACAGCACGTATGTATCTAAATTCCTCAATTATACATAGAAAGCAATCACATTTTATAAGTATTTAAAATTAAAAAATAACTCACCGTAATCCGGTGACGGTATGACGGTACTTTCATCAAATCTTACGTTCTATTTTTGCTAGTTTTTTCTCTAAACAAACTAAATCACAATTAACACTTTCATCTTTTTTCCTTTTCAGCATGATAAAACTCCAAAAACTTCTTTTTATCTCAAATAAACACCAAATTAGATTTAAATAGATTTAAAACGTACGAAACAGCGAAGCACTAAAACTGTGAATGACGTGGTCGGCGCGGGGTGGGACAGCCTGGAGTTGTTTTTTCAATCTACCCTGCTCTGAAATAAAGTGCGATTCAGCGAGTCTATAACGTGAAACTACAAATGTATAAAATGCTAATATCGAGAACGAAGCTCGAGAATAACTAAAGTACTGATCGTATAAATATTGCTTGTCTTCCTTATCCTATTAAGTAATAACATAATATAAGTGAACCTATTTACTTAACTATAATGAGGAAATTAATTATTGACAATCAACGTGAAGGTAGAACTCGAAAGCATTAGTAGATATTTGATTTAGCTGCGCCACGCCGTTAACGGTTAGCGGCCGGATGTTTGTCGGACCTTAGAAAGCTTCACGCACTTTAGAGGCATCTGTGGTACAACACACACACACTAGCATGTCGTAACGTCTCTATTTAGTTTGTATTAATACAATTCCAGTAATAAAGTATACATGATTATTGCGAATCAATGCAATCAACATTAATTTTATGGCTATACTTTCTATTCCGAGTTGTTCATTAAGTAGGTACTTCTATGAAGCTTTATTAATAAAAAGCTTATCGAGGTTTAGGTTAACGAGCTCACTATGAGGTATCCCATAATCAGACAAATAGATGGATAAGTACAATTTTCTACTTTTCTAAGACATTCTTTATATTAAACTGGCTGATGCCCGCGACTTCGTACGCACGGATTAAGGGTTTTCATTCCCGCGGGAACTCTTTAACTTTCCGGGATAACATGCCTGTGTGTTATTCCAGACTATAATAATCTATCTCTGTGCCAAATCGGTTCAGTTGTTGCGGCGTGATTGAGTAACAAACATTCATCCATCCATACATCCAAAATTTCGCATTTAAAATATTAGTAGGATTAATAAAATGACTTTTAAATAGAAACCTTGTATTTAATGATCTCGGAAAATTACTTAGGTACCTACTTGACGTTTGGTGCAAATAGAAGACTAAAATGTAAACAAACATGCTAAATTCATTATCCTTTCTTCTGAGAAGAAGAGAGAAGAATTCTTAGAGAATGGTGTACCTACTTCTATTGAAGATACAATGGTGATCAATATACACGCTAACATAGTTGTAAAACATCAAGTTGCGAAGCAAGACCGATTACTGAAGTGTAATTTCCGATGTGTTCGATATTTATTGCCACACAAGGCATTAGCTATGACGCCCACTTCAAATTAGATTTTACACATACCATAGTTAGACTGCTGTTAATAAGAGTACACCTAGGTTATTAAACAAATCTTCTTAGGAGGGTCTTCCAAAATAAGTGAAATACACTTCCCCAGTTGGTTTTAAGCTTGATAACCATTTTAAATTATCGATTAAAATATTAAAGGTGCGTCAAACGTTTATGACGTCACAGTTCACTATTTCATACAAGCTGCCGCACGCGTTTTGACATTTGATAAAGCTAGAATTCTTTGGATAAAGCGTTGTTGGATTTTTTTATTACGATATAGGCTTGACAACTATATATAACTTGATAACTATAGGATGGAAAGCACTGATGAAGTCTAGGATGTAGCGCGCTTGCCTATTCACTCGTCTTGAAGGTACTCAAATTATACGTGGCCGGACTGTATTTGTTTTCTCCCTTTCAGTTTTTATTATATAAAATTCAATTTTCACGCAGTCGGGTTTTTGATTTTTTTTTATTTAAATTTTATTTTACACTTTTTAGCTAGGATAAATTTCACAATCTTATAATTTCATTGAGCAAGTTAATTGAAAAAAAATTAAGTGAAAATGTTTGCTAACCAACTTTAAATTGTCATAGATTCTAAATGGTCATTCAAAATGAAAAATGATCAAAGAAACCTAACAATGATTTTCAAATACCTATTCAATGATACCCCACTCAATATAGTACATCGTCTTTAATTTTTTTCTTTATCACAATATGGCATCTGGTGGTCGCCATATTGAATTTTGACTACTGTCATGTCTTTAGTGATACTTCCAAGAATAACACGCATCAATTGACGTGAGAATCATCAAAATCGGCCCACGCGTTTGGTCTCCAGAGTGCCACATACATACACACATAGACTGATAAACACATTACCCTCCTTTGCGTGCCGCAGGCGGGTAAAAAGTATACTGTGATACAGTTTTTGCTGCCTCTCGGCTCCTGACCGCAGGGCACCGGGTAGGTTTCACGTCGCCCGGCTCCCGGTTAAAGTTTCATGTTCACCTTCGGAACACTCACTTTCGTAATGTCTTTTTTTTTACATTACATAGTCTTATACATCAGATCACATGATCCGATTACTTGTTTAACTTATAAGGAAATCGATCTTAAAATATTTGTAATTAAGATTATAGGTAGGTACACTTCGATCACAAAAAAAGGGTAGGTATATTGCCGATGGAATTAATGTAATTAATATTTTTTTCTGAATATAAGGCTTTATTGGCACCTTCGAGTATTTTGTTTAAAGAAATACAAAAACATAAGGTAGTATAACATACTACTATAGTATAGTGGTAGCATACTATTTAACATGTCTTACTTTTTTAAAAGCTTTTATTTTTCTGTTCAAGCAATGTTAGCAATTAATATATTTATAGTTGCCATACCGAATTACTTAATTCATACCTACTCGTACATATCGTTATAATAAAATTTTCCTTTGAATTTTATTAAAAAAGTATATTATATAAGTATAGTATGTATGTTTACATTCCGACATGTATTTAAAATGTCACTTTCTTCAAAGCTGAAGTGAATAAAATTAATATAATAATATGTAATATATTTATACCTAAACCTATTATAACTGCGTAGTATTAATTGTCTTCATAATTATGTCAAAACTAGCGTGATAGAATACTGTTATTAGTTATCCTATGGGAAAATAATTATCTGAAGACAACAATAGATAAGTCATCATAGATGAACACACATTTTTTGTCGTGGAAATCGGAAATCCCCTTGCTTTATTACTTACCGACACTTCCGTGGAAAACAATATAAGTGATAAACAAAGAGTCGCCACAAAGAAATTTAATTAAAACAACATTTTTATAGCATTTCTTGAAAAACTAGAATATAAATCCACTCCAATCAGGTTAATCCAGTTTCGATAATCACAAACATTGTTATGAAATGGAAATACCTAATTCCCATAAGTGTTTAACAAGAGTGCTGGAATAGGTTTTATTGAAACGTCATTTTTCATCATCACCAGCCTAAAATAATCTACTGTTGGACATAGGCTTCTTTTTAAGTAGCGCCAACGTTGCCTAATCGCAGCCTTTCGTTTCCAATCTATGCCTGCCACTTTCCGGATGTCATCGCTCCATTTAGCCTGGGGTCGTCCACCCTCCGTTTTTATAGACGTGGTCTCCACTAGAGGACCTTACGATCCCAGCGGCCATCGTTCCTCCGACAAATGTGAACATTGCAACCGCATTACACTCGGATATAATAATTATTATGAAACGCTATCTCGTCGTTTACATTTCCTTCGGTCTTCCTCGGTAGAAGTAATATGGAAACACACCTTATCTCTATTCAATGGGCTTAGATCAGAATAATCAGAAATACAATGCGACATACGTTTGAAGTTATTATTAAGGCCGTAAGTGGGCCGCGGGTCCGGCGCGGGCGCATTCAATACCACTCCGATAGATATAGAGCGCTTATCTCGCCGCAATCGAGTCCGCATTGTATGGCCGCGCCCGATAATTAAGACGACGCTTTTGACATTCACCATATAGGAATACAATAACCGCCTCGGGTGCCCGCTGTCCGCTGCCGGCCCGGCCTCCCCGGATAATATCGCTCCCTATAAACAATAACCTCACTGTATTATGATAAAATAATTTCAATGCGGCAAACATCGTGTTTCCTTAACGAGCTGTTTTGCCATGTTCAATGAGAAAAGAAAAGCTCAGCCACATTCCTATGTATATTATGTACTCGAGCTACGCGAACGTATTAATATTATACCCAACCTACAAGGTTTGTTACATTATGAGAATTTATTCGCATAAACACGCAAATAACTTAATTGCCGCCCATTAAGCAGATACCTATATTGTATCACGAAAATAAAAATGAGTTGATAAACAAATCACTCAGCGTAAATTAAAATAAATCGGCAAAAACACTACCCAAAATGTATCTACTGTATGTAGCTTCCAATTATGATCATTTGTTATACACGTACAGTCGCGGACAAAAAATGTTTACCACCTTAAGATTCATAATTGCATGCACACATCTGTCTCAGAAGGTCGATATGTGATTTGATTAGCCATAGATCATAGATTTTTTAACATGTAGCGGTGCTTAGACAGTCCTTTAGCGGTCTCTTTAGTAGGTGACTGCTAAATAGGTTAGATGTAGAAAACCTTTTTTGGAACAAAATATCCTTACTAATATTATAAAATAATGTGAGTGTTTCTTTGTTCGTTGTAGGTTTGTCCTTCCATACCACAGCTACGGAGCAATAGATCCACATGATTTTTTGCATGGATATAGTTGAGGATTTGGATAGCGACATTTATCCCGGAAAAATAGAAGGTTCCCATGGAAATTTTAGAATCCTAACTTCACGCGGACGAAGTCACGGGCAAAAACTAGTAATTTTAATAAATAGATATTATCTCATATAGTCACGAGCACAGGCCACGAGTTACCAAAATATGAAAACGAACGAAAGTAATAATCTAATGAAATTTCAAAGAATCTTTATTTCTTAATTTTATTATTGAGAAACTAAACAATATTAGTATAAATAAATAATTAGCTTAATTAGCTTCCATTCGCTGCTATGACAACACGTAGACTCTCGCATAAACGCGACAAGGCGATAAGTCAGTTCATATCATCTGTGATATCATCTCATACCCCAGTGCAATGTGATCTAAGAGTTTGAGGATTTCTTTGATTCTGACAGTCCCAGCTTTGAATCATTAAGCCCCATAAATTTTCAGTTTCAAATCAGCAGATCGAGCGGGCTATTGAACGAGATGACTGCCACGGTGCAGATTGAACCATGGAATAGTAGCTCGGCGCATTATCTTGAACTTAGGTTGTCGGAATTTTGCTGCAGAACATCGATGTAAAATGCTGCAGAAACACCACGCATCACCGTAGCTCATCCACCTCCTTTTGACTGTTTTTGACTGTGGATGCTAGCAGCATCATTATGATTCAATGCACAATATGAACTTCACCATTAGAATTATGATTAAGCTTGCCATTTATTTTGTATATTTAAATTTCAAATAATAAATATAATATTTTTGATAATTAATTGTCACTTTTACAAGGGCAATGATGCTAATGTGTCAAACTTGAATTTAGGAAATGAGTTTTATTACAAATTTTTGTATAGAAATGTCATTAATACTTTTTTTTGATAAAACGATGCATGAAATTTTTATAACGTAACAAATGCCTTGATATAGCATTATAGACCTTACTGAACGCAGGGTTACGAAGAATCTAATTTGAAAAGTGGTAAACATTTTTTGTCCCCGACCGTACACCGTAGCTGACAATTTAAAATTCACACGCGATGCGAATGTGTTTTGCGTGCCGTAAAGCGGTGGAGGATATGAGAAAATTTTGTAAAAAGAGAGATTTGGTGTGAGAGACGTGCGTGGTGCAACCGTAATTACCTACGGGCGTGCGGCGTCCAGCGCCGGTGCTGTTTTGGCATCACTTTGCCTGCCCGTGATATCATCGACCCGCGATTTCCGTCCACTCGCAAACAGTATTGGATTTTGCACCTAATTAAGCTCTATATTGCTAAACTAGCTTTTGCCCGCGACTTCATTCACGTGGAGTAAGTAATATTTTTTAATCTCGTGGGAACTCTGTGTTTTTCCGGGACAGAAAATATCCTATGTCACTTTCCAAGACCTCAGCTATACCTACCCAAGCTAAAATCACGTCGTTCCGATGTTCCAGTATTGCGTGATTGAAGGAAAAACTAACAAACAAACACACTTTCGCATTTATAATAATACGCACGGATAGCCGAATAGGTACATAGCGCTCTCGTTTGGAATGTTCGCACGATATATTGACACTATCAAGTATTTGCATTTGAATATCGCATGACAAAACGGTTTTTAAGATGATCCTTTTGTACTCCTGAAAGGATATCCTGCGAAGGGGTTCTTACATCCATAATAAAAATCATCAATCAAATGATATGATAGCAATTAATCATCTTTACATGCAGTAGTTCCAGTAGGTAACTCATTAAAATTTCCCATTTCGGTGGTTGACATTTTGAAGTTAAAGAACAAATACCCAGAACAAATAATAAAAACAGAAATAAAGGAAGGCAAAAAATTTAATGTTTCGAGTGCAAAAATGTTATGTTTTATAATTATTTTGTAAATAATTTATATTCGTGATCTAAGGTACCTATTTAATGAGTTTAAAACTGAGATATTACAAAACATACTGAGACTTTTTAAATGTTGAATGTTGATATTGAGGAATATATTACACGTATGTTGTAGAAGGCCTTTAGAGTATAATGTAATTTACATACGAATGTCATTTGATACCTTTTAAATAGCCATTTATTCAAAGATAAATTTCCGCTTATCTAGTGATTTTCCCGGATTCTGTAAATTGTTTTAAGTTCCGGGTATCATAGTTTACTAATATTTTATATAAACAATATACATGCATATAAGAACTACTATTATAAATGCGAAAGTGGGTTAGTTTGTCCTTCAATCACGCTGCAACAGAACTATGGATTGATGTGATTTTTTGCATGGGTATATTTCAGAACTTGGAGAGTGAAAAAGGTTACTTTTTATCCCGGAAAATCAAAGAGTACCCGCGGGATTTTAAAAACTAACTCCACGCGGACGAAGTCACGGACATAAGCTAGTATGATTATAAAATAACAAGATTTTTTTTAAACTGTAACCGACTAGGGAAAATTGGAAATAACATTCGTCATATTGGTTTTGTACATTATATTACATTTATATACTTACCTAGATACAAAAATGTATGTAGGTATTTAAATGTAATGCCTATATCACCCGGACCATAATATCGAATCGATTGACATCTCATTCATCAAAATCGGCTTAGTAGTGTAGGCGCTATGGTGAAACTTACGTAATTACGTAGAACACATTACACATACATATCTACTCGTATCTACAGACGGCTATAGACGACTAAAATCATAACCATTCCTTTTACCTCTGCCGTAGTGTCAAAAAATGTAAAACATTATTACGAAAAGAAATAACACGAGTAGTCAATATTGCGATATAGGTACATCTAATTATATGTAACCATTGATAGAACTCTTCTCATTGTACACAGAACGTGTTAATGATTTTCAATTCGCTCCGATTAAACCGTATCTTGCACGTCTAAAGCGCACACTTATTCAGAGCGTTTTTGCTCTAGTTTTTATCACGATACTGACATCATTGTGTTGTTCACTTTCGTAGCAACGGAAACTCGAGTAACGAGACATGTCGTTGTTTTTATTTTCTCCTTGTGATATTTTACGATTTTAATGAATGCTCCGGTTTAACTTTTTAAGGTAATCGTTAATGATGCCTTTTACACTTAACACGTTACGCTCGATGAGGGATTATAACGAACGGTATAACGGAATCCCTACTGACGTATCTCTCGACCAGCGACGCCGACGCCGAGTGAAGGGCTGTCATATGAGACAGATAGAATTCTTCTCACAGAGCGCGCTCATGTGTAATGTTCAAGTATTCGACTCCAAAAAAAGTATTGTAATATAATGGTTTACGAAAAAGCGAGCATCAAAATTAGCATACGCTCCGCTGATAGTTGGGAGATGCCAATCATGTACGCAATCAATCACACGTTGCGTCTCAATTTAGCTTGCACCCTCGTCCGCGCCGCAACCCGCTCTCCCCCCCTCCCCTGCTGTCGCAGAAAAACACTAATGATTATAAATTGCGGAATTATACAACGGAAAGCTTTTGCTAACGGAGTTCCTTTATTAACATTAAAAATGTATTCTTCATAATTTCTTAGTTATAATTTAGCTATTTATTAGCTACTAGCTGATGCCTGGCAACTTCGTTCGCCTGGATTTAGGTTTTAAAATCCGGCCGAAACTCTTTTCCGGGATAAAAATTAGCCTATGTCACTCTCCGGGTCTTCAAGTATACTCATGAAAAAAATCCCGTCAATCCGTAGCTCTGTTGCAGCGGGATTGAAGGACAAACCAACAAACAAACACACTTTCGTATTTATAATATTAGTACCTAGGGATTTATTTAGCAGAAGAACACCAAGAACAACTGTCAAAAAGCGTAACATCTCGTACCTAGGTCACATACTGCGCAACGACAGGGACCGCCTACTGCAAACTATTTTGACGGGAAAAATTGCTGGAAAAAGAGTTGTTGAAAGAAGAAAGAATAGTCTTGGCTTAGAAACGTAAGGAAGTGGACTGGCATCAAGACAGTCCAAGAGCTGTTCCGTTTAGCCTGGACTCCAGGAATGGAGAGGCACGTGAAGAAGCTCAATAGCAATCGTAGACGCTATGTTGTTTTGTAGGCTCTATCAGGACACAATATACCGACAGTCCGTCATGTTGTTACATAGGATTATTTACCCGAAAGAATTACTTGAGACCAAAGTCGACACGAATGTGATCGTATCAGTCTTTTTATTACCAATAGCGATACTAAAGGTACTATGTACATCCTTAGGGTATACCCCACGTCACGGAAATATAAAACAAAAGATTTGAAATTATGGTTACCTAAATAATTCAGTCATTATTTATTTTTTATTTAACATTTTTCGCTCCTCACCCGAATTCGTTCTCGAGTAATGTACTTTTTATGATTCCTTTATTTAAAGAGTAATTTAAGTCTTATTAAGGTTACTTCCTTTTTTAGCACCCTATTTACGACTACTTGCATAATATTTGGAAAAAAAGAGTGATTTGATTTCGAGCATGGTTATTTACTTTAAGCATTTTTTCAGTGGTATCCCAGACTCTCAGTCTGAGTTCGCTCACGCTCCTGCGTGCTCCAGACTGAACGAGATGAAGCGCGGTATTGCGCGAATATTAGTATCCAGTCATACGGACTGCATTTAAATTGCAGACCGACTACAAATTGCATTTTTGATGCAATTTTATTTAAGTTGATTTAACTGTATCATAATTGGCAACCGGCTACACGTAGAACCAACGAACTACAAAAAAGCGGAGCAAATACAATATCTCACTAATATTATAAAGGCGAAAGTTTGTATGTGTATGTCTGTGTTTGTTACTCTTTCCCGCGAAAACTACTGGATGGATTTGGCTAAAATTTGGAATGGAGATAGCTGAACCTCTGGATCGATTTTATTACATTTTATCCCGGAAAATTATAGAGTTCCCGCGGGAATAAAAACCTTAATCCGTGCAGACGAAGTTGCGGGCTACACCTAGTACTTAATAAGGCATATCTAATCGAGAATTCCACCATTTCCAATGTTAATATAAATTAACATTATTAAATTCTCATAGAAATGGTATTATAATTATTTGACAACTTTCTATCTCTACTTCATCAATGTCAAAATAACAGATATTGTAAACAACATAAAAACCAAATCAAACTCGCTCAAAAATATTAATATTAAATCAACTGATCGCGCTCGCTTCATCCAGATTTGTCCTAATCAGCTAGTCTATTATGCAAAAGCTGCATCCATCCTTGCTGCAGACTCAATTGTAGTGATTGGCTGAATTTATGGCGCTCTTGTTACAATTTACATTTTACCCAATAGCGAGAGAAAATCAACCAATCAGAGGCAATTGTCACATTGTAGCAATCGCGTTTAGACAATCTCGTGTCTGCGTCGCACCGCAATTCGCTCAAATAGGATACTTCAAGAGAATGCTAATGACAACGCACCCTATCAGGTCACACACATTGTCAACCTATGGACGGCGTCTTCGCCGGCGAAGACGAGGCCCCCGTTTCCTAACGTCACCCGGGCGTAGAACCTTACCACGATCACGGGGGCTTACGGGCTGATTTTGCCCGGCCACTCCTCCCACTCGTCCCAACGTCATCTTAAGCCGAGGTCCGAGCCTCATAGAAGGCGCCTTTAAGAGGACGTTGCCCCCCGATGTCATCCAGCCTAACGCTGTAGCGGCTATTAGAGCCAGCAAAGTGCCAGCACCATATTCTCTATCTCTATTCTATGTCTCTATTCTATCTGAAAAAAAAAAAGGATGCTAGTGTTGGGTATTTACATGCCGCACCGTCCGCGTCGCGTCGTCGCCGTCGTATCGTAAGTATTCGCAAATCGCACTGAGTTTGCTCACGTAGGAGTTAGGACGCATGTAACAAATGTATTATTTTATTCCGAGATGTTACTATGTGCGTAGGTATTTCAAGTAAGTAGGTACCTACATGCCCGCGCCGCTCCACAGAGCGTGAATTTTCCACGTTCGATTTCAGGTTCGCGTAACTACTCGATAACTATTACACTTTCGAAACATTACGTATTATTCGGTAACATCAACGTAACATCTGAATTCATTTATAAAATTATAATTACCTACCCCTGTTTGCGTTTTCCACGATCTATTACACGTGCCATACATATGTACCCATGATGAAAATATGTTCATGTATGTGTAGATATTTAAATTAACTTTCACTTAGCTTTAATTCCGTCAATGAGTGACAGCGAGTTCGACGCAAATGGCGTTACGCAATGCAAAGTTCGTCATTGTTTCGATATTGAAACTGTCACAGTCCGCGCGTATTTAGCGTCAATCGTCGATAGCATCGGCGACGGACAGCGCGCCGTAATCAGCGACATTAGGCGATCTCGACTCGACGCATTGTGCAACCCTTTTGTGGTTGCTTTCAGACGTGTATGATCTTATTCGTATTAGTACCCATTCCTCCTATGTCTACAAAAGTTTAATATTAAGCCTCTCTCTATTTTTTTGAGCCTCAACAGTCCAATAGTTAAAGGTACGGACTGAAAACAGTCAGGTCGAGAATTCAATCCGCACCCGTTGCACGATTTTCGTACCCACTGCCAACTTAAGCTTTACGCTTTTTAGAGAATAAAGGAGAATATTAGGTATCTAGTCAATTTCTTTAAAAAATATAAATAAGTACAAGAGTGGGTTAGTTTGTTTGGTTTTTCTTCTTTCACGCAACGACAGAAAAACTGGCGATGGTGATATTGGGACTAAAACGTTTAAAGTATTAATAAACTGGTTAGGGAGATTAGATTTCTGCCAAGTTATGTATAATATACCTAACTTAGCAGAATTTACTAACAGAAATTACTATCGCATTCGGTTTAGTGTATTGCGTGATAAAAATTGTTAAGTAGAACAAAACTCAACAGGTAGTCAATTTAATTTAACGACTGTCATATTGGGAATGTTATTACGAATTATTGAGATTGAAGTTTTAATACCTTCTTATGACTTAATATAAAATTATAAAGGTAACACTGTTTTTATTCGCGTGGATTTTTTCTTTGGGATCGTAGTCGTACATATATTAGATTTTTTATCTACGTAATTATTTGCATTTATGATCCGCCTTTTTGGAGTCAGGGTGATGTAACATTCGACGTGCGCATAATTAAGACCAATTAACCAACTTTATTGGTTCGGCAGATAACTTTTAATTATCGGAGACATAATTTAACTTCGCACTAAAAAAAGGTTGAAAGTTTCAGTAAAAATAAATGGTTAAAATTTTCAACGAGCTATCATCTATTTCTATATGTTAATATCTTTTGTTCAGGGGGTTTTTAGCCAAAAGAGAACTGTTTGATTTGGCGCCAAATCATACCTACGTCCAGCGGTGGTATCGGTTGATAAAGAATAATTAATTAGAAGAAAATAAATATGGACGCACATATGCAATAAAGAGTCAACCCACACAACTTATCAATTGAAAAGTTAACTGTATTCCTTTAAATTACGTATATATTTAATTTGACAAAGGTTTGTGGGTTGAAACGTTATTGCGTATGTGCGCCCATATATATATGCGGTATACCGTAGAGTCGTTGTCCATAATAATCTAGATCGCACATCCAATAAGAATCTTTGGAAGAGGATTCAGCTAGATTTATGATTTATTTAACCTACACATATCTGTACCCTAAACCTCACTCTGACATAGACAATGAGCCTCTGAAGATGTAATTGAAGGCAGTGCTGTGGGCGGTAGGTACGACTAAGCCGCATCACACTCCAGCCGGAGCCCTGCACTTTACAATCTGACGTTTCCTTTCGACATTTAAGCAGATTAGTGTTACGGCGTGACTTCGGATGTTAATCCGACGGTGGACGGATCGCGGGAATCACTACATTTAATCGAGGTTTAGCGCTTACTGCTCGCCCCTGATAATGCAATCGAGCTTTACTGTCTATAGGAAATTAACTATTACCCACTAGTCGTTGCCCTTGATGTCTTCCGCCTGGAATGAGGTATTTTTTAAAAATCCTTCGCCAAGCCTTTAATTTCCCAGTGTAAAATTATTCCGTGTCTCTTTGACTATATCCCTTGCAAAAACCAAGTATAGTTTTGTTGTGAATTTGAAAGGCTTACCTGTCAAAACACAACCATACGCAAACATATACTATATCGCATTTACAATATTAATGAGTCTAGTACTTATGCCCGCGACTTCGTCCGCGGGGAGGTTTTTTTAATTTCCGCGAAAACTATATAATTTTCTGGGATAAAATAAAGCCTAAGTGTTAATCCTGGATATGAGCCATTTCAAATTTCAGCCAAATTTGGTTTTGGCCCCATGTAACACAAAATTATTTTTATACTTACTTTATTTTGTGGTGGCGTTTGAAGTCTGTTTTTTTAAAAAGATTTTTTTTCCAACTCCACTCATAAACTTTATACTTTCTTGAGTAAAATTAAATGCGTATCTTTGAATTAATTAAAGAAATACCTATACTTACATGTCTTCAAGTCTGCGAACCTAGCTAATTGCATTTGAATAATAAAACACTAGAGCCTAGGAACAGCGAGTGGGCGGTAAGTTATCGACGAACGGAAGTCATTCATTCCTTAATTTTCCGCACCCGCCTATGAATATAAATTATTTTAATTATTCATTAAAAATTATATAAATATAGTACTTAAATATATTTTTACATAAATATGTATTTTGAGATTTTTATTACTTTTCGGATTTATATATGTATGTATTGAATACAAAAATATTGAATACTAGTTGATTCCCGCGCCTTCGTTCGCGTGGGTAAAGGTTTTTCATTCCCGCAGGAACTTTCGCATTTATAATATTAAATAGGATATCCCTTTTTTTTAACGCCTGACGCAAAAAGAGGGGTGTTATAAGTTTAACTGTGTATGAGTGTATGTGTGTATCTGTGTGCATGTCTATTCTCTTGTAGCTTCCTTACGAGTAGATCGATTTTGATGCGTTTTTTTGTTTGAAAGCTGAGGTGATCGACATGGATCTTAACTATAATTTATGAAATTCTGATCAAGCTTTTGATGACCATCAGCTCATTTCTTATTAAGCAGGTCAGATTGATTTAAAATTTTTTGAATACTTGAAATTTCTCAAAATTTCGTGGCTTTCCAAGTAGATAACGATTACTCAGATCATATGTTTAGATAGGTATAATATGTAATGGGTCATATATATCTCAGGTAGGTACAGCCCAGACAAGTAACAGCACAACAGTTACACCCACAGTTCCGCTCAGAATTTATTTCGAAACCGGCATTCACTGCAAAGAACACTCGCAGCAAATAACCTAGGCGTTAAAACAACTGGCGCACTTAACAAACAGACGTATCCGTATCAGATATAGCGTATCGAGACGGCAGGGCATTACTTCTGCGCTATCGATAAAGCTCAACGGTGAGCGGAATAGTTTTGCCTCGCGGAACATAAATAATTGTCATAAAGTAGATAGGGCTGATGGATGGGCGGTCGGCGCTAACGAGGAAGTGTGGCGACAAAAAGCTCCCGCAAAGAAATCACGACCGGCGACAAGGCTTTTTGCTGCTAGTAACTTATTATTTAATAAGTTAAAACTTACTAACTACTAGGTACCTACCTACCTACCTACCTCACGTGTTGGTTGATAAATCGACGATGCGTCGTGAGCATAACGTTACGCTGCAATTGTTATTTGTTATTACCTACAATGTTTTCCAACTTAGTGGGTGCATAAATGCGTAACTCACGGTTTAATATTCAAAATAATGAGGCGTTTACGTCATATAGCATTTATACGCTGTTAAATACGCTGGTTTTATAGGTTAAACTATTTAAAGCTTCGTATTATATAAGATTTATTTATTATGAGATTAAGGGTCTAACACCTACCTGCCTACTCAAACTCTTATCATATCTTATTTTTTTATAAGATCTTAAACTGGTTTTTATATACACGTCATATCCAAGGAAAATCTTAAATTTGTCGTTTCCTTAATAATACCCCTGTTCTTAAATAGTAAATAATCATCATCACTTGAAGGTTCCACTCCACCGTCACCATAAATATTATTTTGTAACAGTCGATAATATCGCAATGCGTTATGTCGATTATCTGTTTTTAGTGAATTTGTATAACGATGCAAAAAATCTTACACATCAAAATTCTTGCGTCTTGACGCATGTGATACAACATACGACACGATAGAATACCGGTATCCCAATAACACATTCCGATTCTATAGACCTGTGCGGGAATACCAAGGAAGAAGGAAAAAATGAGTCGTTTAATTACTAAAAACAGATATCACAAGAACACTTGGTGATATGTTAAACTTTACAACGCACCTACGAATATGTGTGGCTTAAGCTTAAATGTGTTAGTAGATAAACAATAAGTTTTTTTGGAGATTCAACTAGGTAGATATTTAATTCGCAGTGTCTTATTTTTTCATATTCTTGAAATAATTACATAGCTACATAAATTTTGACTCGGTATTACCTGGTATTACATCAATCATGTTTAATAAATGGTCTTTGTTTCTGTGATTCTTTATAACTAGACGATGCCCGCGACTTCGTACGCGTGGATAAAGATTTTTTGATTCCTGCAGGAACTCTGTAATTTTCCGGGATAAAAAGTAGCCTATGTTTTAATCCTGGGTATGAGCTATCTCCATTTCAAATTTCAGCCAAATCGATTCATTCGTTGTGGCGTGAAGGAGTAACAAACATACACACACACACACACACACACACATACACATACAAACTTTCGGCTTTATAATATTAGTGTGATTCCGAAAATGGCTCCATAGCTTTTTTAAAATAGGCTTAGGTACAATTCAATTATCTTCCTAAACGAATACTATAGTACTATCGTATTACAAGAATCTATAGTTTACGATATTCTCAAATCTAAATATAAACATAATACTTATGTATTATGTTGCAACATTTACACGTGGTTTAGTGATAAAACAGGGTCACTGAAACGTTTGAGAAGTGAGATCTGCCACTTGGTAGAGAAGGGATCTTAAAACCATATACTCAATGCGTGACGTCATAATGTATGGGCCCATGTTATGTGAAATACATGTACCAATCGTTTATTTATTTAAATAGAGTGATGAAACGAATACGGAGCGGTTGTCAAAGTAATCGGCGATACGAACGCACAGTCGCTCGCGTGCGACACACAGCGTAGCGGCGCGGGCTCAAGAGAAAGCGTGCTTAATCAGATAACTAAGATTGTCAACCGAACTCGGGCTCCTGAAATCGGGTCGAATGTCGATACACTCGATTAATTAATTGACGGCCCGAAAAGTGGAGGTAACTGGTCCAAAAAGGCAAAACTCTTGTGAAACAAGAACACTGTATTCATAATAGTGCTGATAAAACGTGAATTACATAGGCCAGGCTGTTCCGAAGCTGATGGTAAATGATGAAGTCTCTTGTGGTGTGTATTGTGGCTAATTAAAACGTTATTTAAACGGTGATAAAATATAAATTATTTTAATATAAATATAAATTATTTTTAAACCGGGATTTTTCTTTTTATATATAGATATAAAAAGAAAAATCCCGGTTCGTTCACTGACTGACTCATCAACGCCCAACCTTAGATTTTCAAAACTGAAATTTTGCTCAGAGGTTTCCATTATAATATAGACAAGGAATAAGGCTAGATTCTTCGAAATTCTCCCTACTTGCAGTCTATACGTTCTGTTAATATTGAACAAAGTAGAAAGGTAATTCTTCAAACGTAAAGCTTCAATAGCACAACGGTTAAAGGTGCGGACTGAAAACTGAAAGGTCGCAGGTTCGAATCCCACCCGTTGCACTATTGTGCCTACTCATTCCTAGCACAAGCTTTCCGCTCATTTGGAGAGAATAGCAGCATATATTAGTCAACTTCAGCTTGGATAATGTTCTTTAAAAAAAATCTCCTGTAGGTTATTTACTATTAAGATTTACTTATTCATAGATTGACTGATGTCGGTGCATGAGAGTGATTGATTTATAATAGAGATTTAATTATTAGGTATAATTGAATCCATAAATTCATAAGAAATATATATCTTTTTTGATTTCCTTACCTGAAATCGCTTGATTCGTTTAGATGCAATAAATGAATATAAAAAAAAAACACTTAATTAAATTTGCCAAATTGCTTTTTTATTGCGCTTAAATTATTATTGGCTTATCTACGAAAAGATATTATGTAGGTAGGTATTTAATCTAAGTTTAAATATTGAGATAAATCTTAATTTTATTCTAAAATATTTAAATTGTAATTGAGAAAATATAACATAGAAATAAGCAAACAAAATATAATAGTAGGTACCCTTTTGTAAGGCGATTTTAAGGAGCTTGCTGCAAGGATGTAGTAGGTATTTAGTAGGTATCGATATAAGTATATAAATAAGTATTCGGATTACGATTTCGGAATCAAATTCAGATTCAAATATAACAAGACACTAACACCGGAAAAAGTTTGGAAAGCAGATTCTACTGAAAAGAGCCGGAGAAAAAAAAACTGCAGTTAATAATAATTTATCAATGATATAATGAATAAGCATCAATAGCCCAATCGTCAAAGTTGCAAACTGAAAGGTCACAGGTTCGATCCCCACCCGTTGCACTATTGTGGTACCCACTGCTAACACAAGCTTTCCGCTTATTTGGAGGGGAGAAGAGAATACTAGACAAGTTCAGCTTGGCTACTATCCTTTTTATAAAAAGAAATATTATAAATCCTTCCTTGTGTTTCTTTAATTAATTATCAAATGTAGTCTGTACCTACCTAATTAAGATAAGAGAATACACGATTAAAATCTTAGTTAAATTATTTGGAACGACCAAGCATTCAAAAATTACATACACAAAAACAATACATTGAAATTGTGTTACTTATTATTCAACGACGACTTGTCTTTAATTGTTACCTAATTCAGACATTTAAGATCTCTGATTGCAGCAATGTATCTCAGTCGGGCGACAATGGCTGCATTGTTCGTTATCAATCGCAACTTTAAAATGGTTACTAAATTACGTAAACGATTACCGGTTCGTTGCCAAGTATTTATGAATAAGTCTGCCACACGTCCTGGTTTGACTGGGATTTTCCGATTTCAGGGGTAGAACTTTTAACGGTAGTACTTTTCTGTTCCGGTTTCAGTGGTAGTGCTTTTCAGTTCCGATTTCAGGGGTAGTACTTTTGATATCGATTTCAGGGGTACTACGTTTTAGTTACGATTTCAGAGGTAAGTGCTTAATATTTTTCAGTTCGGGTCCCGTACGCCCTATCAGTGCATTCAGTTTGGTTAGAAGATACATAATAGTTATTTTGAATATTATAATCTGGATAGGAATTAAAAAAATATGTATTCAATACCTGTTTGATATTTTGCTGTAAGTACTTTCTAAAGAAAAACATAGTACCTACCTACGCAGATAGAAACATATAGACTCTAGAGTTTTAAAAAGAACATACTCTGAAGAAGTTGTTATAGTTTCCAATTTTTTCCTAAATTTTCTTTTATCGCTAGTTTTAATATTACATTAGATAATAACTGTATTTGCTACTGTACTTACTTACACTACCTACTACTATTACTTACCCATAATGGCAAAGCGACTTGTGATTCATTAATTCGTGTCTCATGTTTATTTGTTACGTTACACCTTAAGTATTGTAATAAATAACAATATCAAGTCAAATAAACAAATAAACCAATATTTGAATAACTTTTAAATATCATAAAAACATAATATGCCGATATTAGAATCATTTTTACAGTTGAATATGCATTATGTATTATTGAAAATACCCTGTACATACCCAATGTCTGTTAGGAATTCGGATAAAGCAGTGAATCTTTTTATTTATTAATGTCGATGTGACGCTCGCGTAGAGGCGGAAAACACCGTTACAATTTAATACGCGGGCTATCCATTAGTATGCGTGGTTCCGTTGAGTTTACGCGACACCAGATCTACAGAGAAAGCCTGTGTCCCCCTTATTGAAACGCAGAGCTATTCGCCGGCACAAATTACTCATAAATTCATCCATTCACAGTAAAACATTGTGTTTATTACCCGTTGCTAACACTGTAACCATGGGTCCTTGCGATATTTAATTGCGGTGCCGGGTAATAGTCGATTTCTACGCCGATTACGAATATTTATTCACCTTATCACCTTTGCATTTATACGTACGTACGGCGAGGAGGTAGTTAGGGCCTCATAACTTAATACGATATGTAAGAAGGGATTGTACGTAAATCGCTTCGATAGTGTTGAGGATCATGGGTGCGGCCGCGCGGCGATCGACGCACCGATCCATCAATCAGAGGCGACGATCGGAGGTGCTTTCTCGTCGTTAGCCCTATATGGGCAGCCTGGCACCACGCCTGGCGTATGCCACTTCTTTTTCACATCATTTTCTAACCTGTCTATAGAAATCGCTCTAACAGCATATTTCACGTTAACCATCTGAACGGAAATAGTACAAAAGGTTCGTGTGAATCGTTTATATGGCTAAAATGAAAAGTAAAATTTAAATGCTCCGCACAACAACATGAGTGTGGTTATTTAATGTAATAGCTAAGTAATGCTCGCTACTAATCGCGCTTTACTTATTCGCAAAATGCTGGCGGCACATACACTGTAATTAAGTTTTATACCTTATATAGTTGGTTACAGAGTCAATTATGTTTTAAGAAAATCTTCGCGTTTCACATCTCAATTTATTTGATAGTTGGTTTTCATAAATAGGTAGGTACTCTATCTACAGCTACAAGGACAAAACGTGTGTTAAAACGTAGGTACTTTACCTACCTATGTCATGTAATTTTGTTCTTTATCTACTTAGTTAGTTTTTAGTAGGTACGTAGTTCTTTTTGAAGGTTAATTAATTTAATATTTTTCTTTTGTTTTTAGAGTGTCGTTATGCTTATGTTCCGAGAAGAAAAATCACCAGAAGACGAAATCAAGGCTTGGCAGTTCTGGCACGGGAGACAGCATTCGGTCAAACAAAGGATACTCGACGCCGGTAAGTTAACACTATCTGTTTGTCGTTCGCGTGCTGTGCAGCAATTACAATGAGTTTATGTAAATAACTTTAATTGGAAAACAATGAACTCTGCGAGTGTAATGGTTAGACGGTAGCTAATGCAGGGTCTCGAACCACGGTATATACAAAAACATGGTTAGTCGTGCTCGAGGCGACACACAAACACGCAGAAGAAGTTGCGTGCGGTGGCGGCGCTCGGCACGCAGGGCCTAATTACCGTGCTGCGGGCAGATAGCCGCGGAGACGCTCTGCGCAGCTACCCGCCATTATATGTCGTTAGGACATTTGCATAAATAACCCGCCGCACCGCCGCACCGCCGCACCGCCGCACCGCCTCCCTCCCGACCTATCAATTCCCGACTAAAAATAAAACCCTGGCGCCATATCTAATGTCGTCTAACCTTCTCCAGTTTCTCTCGCGCAGGTTGCATCCGACGCATTTCATATTAACTAATTAAAATCGAACGTCAGACTTCCCTGTAATGAAGTTAACTAAGACGATGTAATAGAGATACAGATAGCCGAGTTTATGAACAGAGAATAACAGGAAATCGTAAAAATTCGTGAGAAATCTAGCGACGACGCCGTAGCACCTGTTGGAATTGTCGGTGTAAACTTAAGACATAATATTATGAGTGTTTTGAAGACGTCCGAACCATTGATTGCATGATATATGCTCGGGTGTCTAAACTGAGGAGCCGCGGTATAAGGTAGCGTACGATATAGAGGCGCGCGGACATAATGACTGCGATGATATCGGGGAGCGCGCTCATTAGCATGTTAATTGCGCGATGGCTCCCCTCTCGCGCCGCGCCTCGCCTTTTGCTATGAACTCACTAAGGAGTTAGGTATATGTATTCGATATTGAGGAAAACAGACTCGCAATTAAGTAAAACTAGCTGATGCCCACGACTTCTTTCGCGCGGATATAGGTTTCTTTTTTCTTGAACTCTTTCATTTTATTGAGCGTAAAAGTATCTTATAATATCCAGGGTACACAGACAGACAGCGCATTTATATTATGAGCTTTATTTTTCTTTTATACCAACTCTAAATCTGTAGGTATACTTGCAGAGACTACATATTTTTGTCATATCCGTATATTTATGCGCTCTACCGGGCTCTACATATAAGGTGTCATTTTATTTGTCCCAATTGGTTCGAAAATTTCCGGCTGATGTAATTATAAATATATGTCGTCTATATTATGGCGATCAATTTATAGATCTTTGGCTATTTCCATTATTATATTTTATTCCATTATTATATTACCTCTCGTGGTCAACATATTGTCCCATGTTACTCGTACACTATGTCCCATTATGAACCGTATCTAAATTATAACCGTAATATAAGGAACAGTACGATTAAATCGTTGTTCTCAAATCGACCCCAATTACTATTCAACACAGTCAGATAAAAGCTTGCGTAATCCCCCTAATGGTCACTTATTAATCTTCTGACGTGCTTATTGAAATAAACAACGCTGATATATGACACTTTATACAATCTAACATTACTTAACTGAGACTCGTAGCATTTGTAATGAGTGACTCTCTGGCCACAAGCGGTGTCTATAAATTTAATCTCAAGGAAAATAAAAACATGGAAGCCATTAATTCGCGCGCCGGGCCAAGTTTAATGTCAAGGTTTCTAGCTTATCTCGATGTTAGTCAAGTTTTATTTTTTACTTTGTTGTGTTATTATATGGACTCAAATAATGTCTAAACACGAAGGAATTCAGTTGCCCGTGTCCCTTGTTAACGGCCAAGCGACACCGGCCGAATGTTTTCTCGAATGTTAGAGATATTGGAGTAATAATCTTGTCAGGCAAATCATGAATTAGTTTTGCCTATTTGCATGTAAATTAATAGCATTATTATGTCCACGAATCGCATTAATATAATACGTATAATTATTATTCAATAACAAAATGCTGTCATATTAATAAATTATTGTTTTCAATCTTAACAATAATTACTACCTTAAACCTTCCTACAGCTGCGTCGTAGGAATTAACATGATAAAATTAAAACATGTTCCTTCTTTGTTCTTAATAACATCGCTTACGTTCTAACATAGCGTACATATGTCAAAAAAGTCTGTTTGTCAAGAGAGTTAACAATAATGTGTTTTCTCTATAGGTACCTTATTGGGCACTCACTGTATTCAATAAAGACATAAACGGCGCTGTTTTTGCGGCTATGGTCGTATTTTTATATAAAAAAAATAATCAAGTAATTAGTCACAGAAACTTACGAGTTTTATTAGCCCTAATTTGAATTT
Source organism: Hipparchia sbordonii (assembly GCA_038048805.1). Taxonomy (NCBI): domain Eukaryota; kingdom Metazoa; phylum Arthropoda; class Insecta; order Lepidoptera; family Nymphalidae; genus Hipparchia; species Hipparchia sbordonii. The sequence goes on from CM076098.1 coordinate 8,788,155, forward strand.
GAGCTAAGCGGTGTTATCATATAAACGATAATGCGAATTTTATACATGTACTTAATACACTGAGCATAAAAACGGTGTAATGGGGGAGACGCAGGGACGCAGGACAAATGCAACGAACTTGGGAGCAGCGTCAAGGGCGATACCGGACACCTGTGCGCAGGCGTGTGAAAGCGCGGAGGCTCTCAACCTACGGGACGGCGGGGCGGGAGGGCAGAGCGCCTGAGCCGCAACGCACCGCGCCTCCGCACAATGCCTTCTCCGATTACGTACAAGTCTTCTTGTATCGCGTGTCCACAGGCCGTTTCAGGCGGCGAAGCTCCTTGGTTTATCCGCGGCCGCGCAGTTCTTTTGTCAGTTTTCGTTCACTTCACACTTCACTGATCGTTGATTAAGCCCTTCGACTCTGTTGAAAATGTATAATTGCCAACTTCGAGTTAAATTTTATTGACTTATCTACGATCATGTTTAGGTACAACGAGCGACTAAAAACATCTAAATTATCGTTGCCAGTTGCCACAATATAGCCTGCTATTATGTTCTATCCTTCCTGTTTTTTTGCCTTAAATAAAAAAATTAGGCAGGTAATACATAAAATATCTAACACTTACCTTTACTTGTCTTCTCTTTCTTAGAAGATTAATTTCTTCTTTCGGGTTTAAGGTTTGATCCCAGGCACGCATCTTTAACTTTTCGGAGTTATTTGGCGTTTTAAGCGCTTAAAACTCACTTTCTTTAACGGTGAAGAAAAACATCACGAGGAAACCTGTATGCCGAAGAGTTCTATGTAACGTTCTCAAAAGTGAGCTTGGCATTACGCACTTACTGATTTGAGAGCAGACCTATTCCCAGCCATGGACCGACGATGGATTGAATTGATGGATAGAGTGATTGTGATGAATAGAATAAAAAAACTTATGAATGTAAAAAATTATTCCGATTCGGACACTGCTGAAACTAGAACTATTAACAGAAATCAATATAAAATTAGATTGAGATTATGCAAGATAATGCTTAGGAAGGTGTAAATATCCATCAATAAGTGACACAGCAGAACTCGTAAATTTGTAAGAAGCTGTTAAACAATGTGTTGCGTGAGGGCGGGCGGCATCCTCCCGGTGCTCGTAAACACGTCAGCGCTGAGCGCGCCCGCACAGATTGCAGACCCGCTGATTGGTAGGGTTACCAGCTACCAATGTTGGCGTTTATTGGGCACTACCTGACCTGACAGACGTTATGTCCTATCTATATTTCAAAAAAAATTGGAAAATGATAAAAATCATCATCAATGACAGAAATGGAGAAAAATCATCCAAATAATGTCGCATAAAATAAAAAAATTAACGACAACTAATCAAAGTTTATTTTACTCCAAAGTTTATTGTCTCCATTCCAAATTTCAGACAAATCCGTCTAGTAGTTTTTGCGTGTAAGAGTAACAGACACACACAGATACAAACTTTCGCCATTATAATATTAATGATTGGTGTTATTAGTAGGATAATATTAGTAGGATTAAAGAATGATGTTAAACTTTGTCTATAAATTTTAATTAAAGCATTTTCTTCTTGTGAAAGAAATGGTTACCCTGAGAGGCAGTGATAGCGCACCCACGCTGCATCTCTCCGCAACCCGCCGCGCCGCGATTACTCACTAACGACCACCGCCTGTCCGTTAATGCAACCATCGTATTCCGAATGCAATAAACAACTGTAACAAAATACAAATCAACACGCGGGTGACTTATTTAAGGCGGTGCGCTGATTTACTCGAACACCTGCAAATATTAAGCGCAACTTATTGTTATAGCGAGTGTTTTATGAATCTTTTAAAACATAAAATGCATCGTAAAATCTCAACACAAACACTGAGTCACAGATATCGATATGCAAAGACAATTTAGTAGTAAAAACGATACAATATTGTGTTCCACCGATTAAACAATGTATACGTAAAGCAATTTGCCTTCGCTATTTGTAAGGTGGGACTGATTGGAATTTAGGTCCGGGCCTGCTAATTGCACGCTAACAGAAATGGAAACATAGCAGTCCCTGATGAATCGATGCTATCACGTGATTATTCACGCCCAGCAAATAAATTTCCGTCGCCGATGACGTATTGTGCGTTGATATCTTAATCGAAATCTCCGCAACCATTAGTACACAGTTACTTGAAGACAAGATTAATGACGAGTTGTGGTTTTGTTGCAGACACCAAGAACAGCATCGGGCTGGCCGGCTGCATCGAGGAGGTGGCCCACAACGCCATCGCCGTCTACTGGAACCCGCTGGAAAGTGCGGCAAAGGTGAGTACAATCTTATGAATGGATAAGAATGCACAATGGTAACAAGATAAATCTGCCTTCCAGCTACTGTATTATAAAATTGTTTTAATTATTTAATTTTTTTCTATTATATGTCTGCTCGTTACCGGAAAAATCTTGTACGTATTTTATTTTTTGATAATTTACACATATGTTTAGAAAAAAGCATTGGGTAGCTGTGTTTAGCAATTAGTAGGTACAATTTTATAATGGCTTGGACTGATGGATTTTAGTAATGGCTATTCAGAGTCATATATGTACCTACTCGTATCTCTCAAGCTCCTCTTGATTGGAATTTAAAAGGATAATATAAAAACCCGAAAGCTATTTTAAGTTTAAAGTCTCTCCTAAGTTACAACTGTTTATGGGAATACGTCTCTTATGGCAATGCCTCCGGTCGTACCTATACAGCGAATATAGCATTCATTAACTTATTTATAACCACGATCATTATTTAATAAATTTAAATTCAGATCATGATTTGATTAAACTTATTAAGGGCTAATTAAAAAAAAGAGTAAAATCCTATAACCTTATTTGGACGGGCTGCAAATGAAGCAAAAAATTCTGTCGTTCTTGAACACTCGCCGAGACGAAGCCACCGGTTTCGGTGAACGGTTTAACTTAAAATTAATATGTTACGGGAATCGGTAACTAGAGGAAAAAAAATAATTAAAAGTTTCATTGGTGTTTTTCATGCTTATATATTATACGAGTGGCTTTTCCTACAAAAATGCGTTTTTGCGTCCTTATGTCCTGCGAAATTGTGATACACATATATTTTTAGTATGTACATTGTACATTGTGTATTGTGTAGGACATATGCGATGTATGAATCTATATCTATGGAGTAAATATAAATTTGCAATCTATAAGTGAATTCACAAGTTTTTCTAATTATTCTAGGCTTGCTTAGTACGGATAGGCCAAAAGCTTTTGTCCTACTACTATCGATGTTTAATACTTCTTTTCTGTGTCCTTCTTTAGTCTTGTAAAAATAAAGTGACTATTTATGTAAAGAGATAAAGTATTGGTAAAACATACCCATCGATTAAAACGCACCTGTGCTTGCTAATTTTCTGTTAAAACTTACTGTGTACGTATAAAATAGTTTTACTCCGTGATCAAGATTACAAGTAGGTATAAGATGTAAAAGGCTAGTGAAATTGGTATTCCATCGATAATGTAGACAGGATAAAGGCCATTCAATATCTTTTCATCGAACAGTTAAAACTCCGTGAAAGAACCTCACAATAGAACAACTTGCGTATACCCTCGACTCCACAAGATCAGGGCCACCATTAGCGATAATACTCAATACAAAATCTAATCAGTATAATTCATGCAGATAGAAATTATAGCTTTAAGGCGTGAAACGGAAATTATGTGTGTTCCTTGTGTGCCGTTTAAAATTCTAAAATTGGTTTCTACTTGGGCATTATTTAACCGTGAATAATCGGTTATCGATATTCATAATTATTTACGATTGCCCGCAACAGCCATAGCGGATGCGAGTAGTTTGCGACATAATGTTATATGTGCGGTCCGAGTTTGATCGGTAGCGAGTCGCGTCGACGGCCAGTAAAAACGCGTAGGCTCATTTGCATAGATCGCGTTAATGAGTACCCAAGCCTCGTCGTTGTCCCCCGCCGTTCGCTACGCTATTACACACTCACGCCGAACCTTCAATAAGTTTCATTAAAATCAGCTCGTCACTTACAGCTTTTTACAATCATCTCAGTTATGACATCGCACATCCGGTCTTATTGCCAGCGTATAAGGTGGAGCTATCTCATAAACGCCGTGCATGCGATGTTTTCCTCGCAAGAATATATGTTCACCATAATTAGTAACTGTGTAATTTAATACGACGACGTTAAAGAATGTATTATTTTCGCATAATAATTAACGTGTTGTGCTTATTTTCAGATTAATATCGCAGTTCAGTGTTTGAGTACCGATTTCAGCAGTCAAAAGGGAGTTAAGGTTAGTAATTGTTCATTAATTATAATTATAATCATTATATATTTGATATACACGTGCAAATAAAAAAATCTTAAAAGAGGTAAACTTTTAGAAGTATTAGGGTTAGTTTTTGTTAATTTCTCTAACTGATACATTACAATGCATCTATTTCGATCGATTGAATAGATTTTGTTAGATATCTAACCACCTCTTACAAGGTACCTTCAGGTGAAATAAAAATATAAACATGAATTCAGGCAGTGTCTACACTACACTTGTAATAAGTAATTAATTACACAGTTGTCTACTTAGCGGAACGTTAATTGAGTTAGTAGCACAGAAAGTATTAAAATAAAATGAAAATACGATGCGTCGTCGCCATGGAAGCAAGAGGTCGTTACCCGCGTTGTTGCCTGAGACAACCTGATAACCGACGAGTGACGTAAGGCTTTAAGCCCCGTGTAAGGTATCTTAGGCCTCTCTGCAGCCATGCCCTAGTGATTCGCGTCACATTACCCCATCTATTTCATGGGTAACTTTGCTATTATTTTGCCTCTCAATTAATCCACCCGCTCAGGTGGATTAAATTATAAATTCAATGCGTGTAATTTCAATTAGTTTCAAATATTATTCACTAATTTTTATCGACAATAATCAGAGAAATTTTTTTTTTATGAATTTTATTAATTACGTCATAATTTACAAAACACACGTGAACATGTCGGCAATATGCACAGAACATTTTTCAGCCGATCGGGAGATTTAGATGGATCATGTCACATTATAAAATCGCTCCAAAATTGCGGCGTTAAAATCGTTTGAAGCTGATTGCATTCTTAAACTCTATTTTTACGTAATACCGACACATGACTCCTTGAAGTTAATACATACATACATGGATTTGTTTAAGGCGTTTCACACTTCAGAACGCGCGTTATGTTGCGTTTTTGCATATATGCGCCCGTCTGTGTATTGCGCTGCAGCAGCTGCAGTTCGATGTACTTCGTAGATTTCAAGTAGACAGAGAAACCTATAGATCAAATCATAAGTCGCCTTTCTTCTACTCACTGGCTAAGAAGTATAAACATAATATGTGTAAAGGAGAAAAATAAATAATAAAAGATTTTTTTAACTTTAATATATCGGTAGTGACTAAAGTTGCATATGGCTTGCATAACCATGGTGCAGTTTTGGGTTCTCAAATTGTTATGTTATAGCCACAATACTTTTGTTAAAAAGCTACTCTGTCTACGACACATGTACGCACGCGTCATTGTCAAGTTACGTGCAGCTGCAGTCGCGTGGCCTATGTGTTTCAGACTTAACGTCAGTATTTTCCGTCAGTCCGTCTATTTCCCCTTCGCTGCGGTATCAGGCTCTCAATTAAATATCACTGCGTGTAGTGACGCCGCCGCAGCGGTGACCTCGAACCGACGCAATTAAGACGTTTTACCGTCTTTCGATTCAGACACGTGCATATTTTTCCTTTTTCGTAAATATACGCAATTATCCCTTTTACTTATACGTTTAATTTACCGTTTTTTTCTTTTGTTTAATCTCCGAGACAGTCATAGATTTTAAGCGTGAAATCACTTTAGTAATTTGTTTACACACGTAGCTCAACAAATTATTTGGCGAAACAGTGATTGTTAAAGCTCTACAAAACGAAAGCCGATTCCTCTACCTACTTTTATTTTGTGTAATTAACATTGGCAGGTTTGAAAATACAAAACGATTCATGGTGAATGTATTTATTTGCAGGGTTTACCGCTTCATATACAAATCGACACCTTCGAGGACCCACGGGATACACAAGTTTATCACAGAGGATATTGCCAAATCAAAGTGTTTTGTGACAAGGTAAGAACATAAAGTCAAACACAACTCAATTATAATGATAACAAAGATGATAATTATTAAAAAGTAAAATCCGCCCGTTAATTTTTTTTATGTATTTATACTTAATACACATTCGAACTTCGATTAACGATTAAAAATTTACATGTAAGATATTAATTACAATGAATGTTCTACGAACTTTAATACTTAATAATAATTATTATTAAAGTATGGTTTAAGTATATGAATATTTTTTCTTTTTTCTTTTGTATTAAGTTAGCCAACTTGTATTTTAAAAGGGTGCAGAACGAAAAACACGTGACGAAGAAAGGAGAGCAGCGAAAAGAAAAATGTCCGCCACGAATAGGAAAAAGCTAGACGAAATCTATCACCCGGTGACTGAAAGAAGTGAATTCTACACAATGGCCGACTTAGCGAAACCGCCGGTCCTATTCAGTCCCGCAGAAGACATCGACAAGTTAGCGGGGATGGATATCCAGGGCTTCTACGGGCACGACGAGACCGCCCTGGCCGAGGCTCACCTCAAGGGCGCTTCTCCCTTTCTGTTGCACGCGGCGAAGCCTCAAGCACCCGCGCTGAAATTCCATAACCATTTCCCTCCAGATGCACCAGCGTAAGTAACAGCAGTTTAACGAACTGTTATAGTACCAGCGGACGCCCGCGACTTCGTCAGCTTCTTCCACAATAATCCACAATCGACAGTTCCTAAATCCTCACAGTTTAGGTGGGCAGGACCCCTACAGCATCAGGATTGAGGAGTTGGGTCCTAGAATTCTGTTGAATACATCGTTATGTAGTCTTGGTACCTACAATTACTATTCAAAAATTGTGAGGATTTAGGAACTGTCGATTATGAATAGTAGTTTAGAGGGGCAGTAGGCAGTACTCCAGTAGCATTAGGATTGAAGAGTTGGAAACCGAATTTTTTATTAGATCATCTCACAAAAGTTTTGTATCGATTAAAAAAAGATTCACTCAAATCTCTTTAGAAATCATGGAGATAAAAATTAAAGAGGAAAATTACAACCTTAATCCACGCGGAGGAAGTCGCGGGCATTATCTAGTGGGTTATAATTGTTCAGCCGAAGTCGCCTTTGAAAGATTCCGAGTGCAGACCATACGAGCTATACGGATTTTTTTACAAACGTTCTAGAAACTAACTAAGAATTTGTCATGTTATTTTAAAAATTTGTATAATTACAAAGTTGCACTTGCTCAAAGTTAAGTATAGGTAGGTTCACTCAACCATAATTTATTGAGTTTTATCTTTATTGAGCTTTATTGGTTATCATTGGGTAGTAGCCAACTTTAAGGCACCAACTTTAAGGCAAAGGAAGTTCGGGCGACGACGTGATGAGACAGCTTATGTAGATTAATAAATGTTCAGTATCAGGAATTAGTCTATATTCAAATAATGATTCGTTGCAGGTACCGATCAGACGTGGGCGGCCTATCGCCTTACAGTGACAGGAAGGACTCGCTGGAGCTGGAGGTGGTGCTGGGCAAGCGCGCGCGCACGTCCACGCCGCCGCTCAGCGAGCGCGTCATGCTGTACGTGCGCCAGGACACCGACGACGTGTACACGCCGCTGCACGTCGTGCCGCCCACCACGCAGGGCCTCCTGCACGCTGTGAGTCGCCAAAACCCCCTGCTCATCGTCGATGCAAGCATTAGTACGATTTCACACGAAACGCTCTGATTAGGACTCTTTCTATTTGAGAAACAAATTAGTTTTGAGTTTTAACGGCCTAACCTAACCTAGACCAACCTCAGCCTCCTTCCATAAGATTAATATTTTTTTGAAGGGACTATCCCTTCAATAAGATATATTAATTAACGATTCACCAAAGTATATTTAATCGAATTATAATTCGAATTATATTTTATATGAATTATTCCAAAAGAAATTTTACTTATTTTCATTATACGAAATAATTTCGTATAATTAACGAAAACGATTTTAAACAGAATGACGTGTGTAATGTACGATTCAAACTAGGCGAAACGCGTCGGAGCGCGCGAGCGTAGGCAATTATTAAAATGGAATCATTTAAATTGACAGTAATTTTCTATATATAAGTCTATATTTACGTGGAACCATATTATATGTAAATGTTGTCTATGTCCCGTAGAATGCGTAAGCAGCTGCGAGGATGCCCAAACTTGAATTTTCAAATTTTACAATAAAATATTCATTATTGCATTAATTAATGCCTCCTGGCTGAGTCTTACATTAGTGTATAGTATTTTAAGGTTTACATCCTACTACTGCTTGCATTTAATTTATCTTAAACACAAAACGCTTGACATGTCACATTGACCGGTCACCTGCTGAGTCAAAGTTACGTATCAAGGAATAGCGAGCACGAGAATAACCTTGGTGATGTCAGCTAACCGCAGATGACGAGTGAACGAGAGTGTGCTTCTCGTTTACCCGTCGTTCGATGTTCGTTTTTGATGAACTTTGAAGGAAGGAATCGAGACGCTTCGTCCGGCCGCGGGTGCTGGCTCCGCAGGCGCAGAGCCACCGCCCGTGGCCTTGTAACCGATGTGGCGCTTATAACCCCGTCTAATACTACCCACACGATCATCATAACTGCATGTTGTAATTAACACTCGCGGCCGCCGCGCGCCGTACCGGGTCCTGCACTGCTCGCGCGACTTACTTTTTTGTTCTTATCAAACCGCTAGACCGGTTACGACCCATCGTTCGATCCGTTAGACGAGACGTCTCGGTTGGGAGTCAAAAGGCCCATTGTAATTTGTTTTCTTTTCTCCTCATTTTCAGATTGAGAATAAGTACAAAATTTCAAGTTCGGCAATTAATAATCTTTATCGAAAGAACAAGAAAGGGTAAGTGGTTTTCATTGGCCTCTAAAAGTTTTGTTGGCGCAAACCGGCCGCCTCGCGAGAGTCGCCTTGCTTGTTCAGAGGGCGCGCCACTAACTTCACTTCGCTTGTGTTGAGAGACCCTACGTTGCTTAGTTAGGTGTATTAATTATCATCACTCTCCCCGAAGTCACCCGTATACCCGTAATTATTGCAAAGGCACTTATAATATTCCTACACATTAATTGACGCAAAACAGTATTAATCCTTAAATTAAATCCCTAAATTAACTGATTTATAACAAACAAATATTCTTTTATCAAACGTTAAGTTTTGATTAATTGATTAAAAAACAATTTTTATTATAGGATTACGGCCAAAATTGACGATGAGATGTTGGCATACTACTGCAACGAAGACCTGTTCCTGCTAGAAGTGCGACCAGCAGGCTCCAGTGAAGACGAGCCTCTCTACGACATCACCTTCGTTGAGTTGCCTCTTGAGCACTAACGCTAGTGATTCCACATTTCCTCGTATCATTGTCAATTCAAAATCTGCGCGGGTATTGCATAATATATTATACTTAAAATTGCTTGTATTATAATTTTCAGGTTATTTTAGATTATTTGCATGTCTAGATAAACTTTCGGTTTTGACAAGGAAAAAAAAACGTTTCGTTTCTTAACTTTTAATAATGTTTTATAAAAATGTGTAAACTACATACGATAAACACACATAGTGCGTTCGAAGGTAGCGGCAATCAAAAGTGCAAAAGAAAATTGAAATATAAAATTTGTCAGGAACAGTTCATATTTCCATGGGACATATAAACAGCCAATATGTTCTGCGGAATGCACGAGCATCCACAAGGATTCCCTTATTGGAACTTATTGTAAAATTATACTGCATTGCCGCTGCCCTCCAACGCGCTCTGTCTAATATGATTCGTACTTTGTAAAATTAATGTTTTCAGCAGAATCACAAGGTGACGTTAGCATTCGTATTTATACCTAGAACTTTATCTAGACAGGTATATGATCCAGACAGATTGTATTATTATTTGCAATCCATTAGGTAATTTGGCTCGCGCTGAATATTGTTCACCACGGGCTATTGAATTACCCGCTTGAAAGGAGGTAGGTTGATAAGGCCCAAAATCCGCCCCTCATACACTCGAAAAAAAAAGTTCCAGATTCCGACAAATTGTAAATGTATTTATATGCTTGAAGATATAAACTTTATTTTAATATAAAGTTTAGGTGATAAAAAAAATAGTAAGTTACAGAAAAAAATACCCAAAAAGAGAGTGTTTCTTTTACTTTTCATACATTTTCATACATTTTAGTCGTTTTTTAAGCTTTGATTTAATATTTTAGAATGAAGCGCTCCATGAACCAAAATAAATTAATACTCATATGAAAGCTTATAAAAAGGAGCATCATTATCAGTTACGTTTACCATGGTTCATGGAGCGCTTCATTCTAAAATATTAAATCAAAGCTTAAAAAACGACTAAAATGTATGAAAATGTATGAAAAGTAAAAGAAACACTCTCTTTTTGGGTAATATTTTCTGTAACTTACTATTTTTTTTATCACCTAAACTTTATATTAAAATAAAGTTTATATCTTCAAGTATATAAATACATTTACAATTTGTCGAAATCTGGAACTTTTTTTTTCGAGTGTATGAGGGGCGGATTTTGTTGCCTTATCAACCCACCTCCTTTCATAGTTCTTTAGAATAACATGTTTTATATTTCACGTGGTGGACGTTGAAATTCCGTAACATTCCATTTTATGTACGCTCATTATTTATAAATAAGGTTGTCTCTAAAGTGTCGATCTCAGATTGAAATTTACTATTAAGGAACAATCACCGTTACGTTAAATATTGATAAAACGCAGGTCACAAATAGTTTTTCACCGTATAATAAACGGCGATCGAGACCATAATGTATATAATTATCTATCTTTTAGTGCCTTATAAAGTGACTGTCACAAGATGGTAATGGCTAAGAAAAGTGATTGTCGTGTTTAGTAGCGTGAACATTGGTTTTGTTCAAGAATTGTTATAAAAATCAGTTACTGCGATAAAAGTAAATTTTCAAAGAACTGCAATGATCAGCTGCTAAATTTAATTGTGTGTGCCATCCACTCGGTTATCATACTAGATATTATGTAGTTATCGTTTTAACAGGTACCTTTTAATCTTGCCATGATGATAAAATAAGAAATTCTTGTCACAAATGTATTATTGTGGATAAATGTCTACAATGAAGAAAAAGTAAAGTGCCTTCGTCATAATAATTAATTTTTATCTTTTAATGTAAGTGAGTTAAGTCAAATTAAATGCCATCCACTTTGTTAAGTTTTATATAAGTAAGTTCGCTTTATAAGCTCGCTCAATTCATTCATCTAGTAAAGTTGATATTATAGTTTTAAGAGTCACAATGCTGGTTCCATTTTATAAAAACTGTAACACGACTAGCACTGTCATTTATGTCATGTCATTATAATATACAACTTATAAACAGGCCTACGGGTAGGGTTTTATAAATTTTAATTTCGCTATTATAATTTTATTTTTAAACTAAATTTCTGTTATCTTGATTAATTATATGAAATAGCCTTCGAAACCCATAAGGAAATTGATAATAGAAATATTAAATAAAAGAAATAAACAAGAATTAAAATTTTAAATGAGACACGATCGCTATTTTGCATAATGTACCATAACAACGCTGTTCTCTACAATCCATTTAAACTTACTCGTACATAGCAAAGACTTCTTTGTATAGACACAAAATATAACCAAGCATTGGAACAACATTACATTGTCATCCGCGGGAGTGGTTTGTATACCTACAGTTTTAGAATTTTATATTGATATAATAGATTTCTATATATATTATATTATTTTATGCTTACGATACATAAGTTATCGGGCCATGACAACATACCTAGAATGTGAATAGATTACTGTTCGAGACGTATTTATAAGTTAAATGAAACAGAATCAATTTTCGAACCGTGCCGATTTTTAATATTAAATTCTGATGGAAGTCGCTCGGTTCATGTTATGTGAATTGGTATTATTTGACAACACAAAAAATGTGTAAGGTTTTTTCCACCGATTAATTCAAAATTCAGAACCAGGTTCTGTTCCTTAAAAGGATTGGTCGTAGACAAAGTCGCCCATTATGATGATATTATTTTAAGTACTGTGCCTAGTGCGGACGGTTCGATTAACTGCCATATTATGACATAGTTTAGATTACTTGATGATTTTAGAGTTAGAAATTTAAGTTTAGGTCATTTTATCGTCACACATGTTGCAGGTTAGGAATCGAATTTTTATTAGGATAACTCTCTCTATACGTGTATTAATATTTACGTATTTTATGTAATGTGTTGTTTTGTTTGATCATACGAGCAGCACCGCGACCGTCAGTCCGGGGCGTATTCGATATCTTCCATATATGTTGATGTTTAAACTCACTCGTTGATGTATTATCACTTTATTTTAAGAAATTTGGATTCTCTATTAATGTTATTTTTATGCATTTCATTGCTCAAAGTCTGCATTTACTTCTGGAGTTAGCGGACTCTAAGTACTTACATTTGAGTCGACTAGTTTCAAAGGCGGCAATCTGTCGTTTTGGTCTGAAATAAGTTATTGGTGTGGCAACACAGATAATTTTGAATAAAAACGTTGTCTTTTGACTCTAATTATCAAAACCGGCATTATGCCATTGAAAATACTCTTCTAAATCTAAGGTTGGGATCAAATCTAGCAATCTGTCGAAATTTCAAATCAAAGCCGGCCATCTTATGTGGTTGACCAATCAGAAGCGTGTAATCATACGCACGGTTTAACGGCTCACGGAACATTGCTCGCTGTATATTTTATTGCATTTTAAATCAATTACTTACTAAAACTAACAAAATAGCCTGGAACTATCACCATGGACATCCACCCCAGCGTTGTTACAAATAAGTTTACACGAAAACGCAAGAGAAATCCTGAAAATTGGTCAAGAAACCGGGCCAAGATATTGAAGTAAGTATAGCCTCAGGGTTGTCATTTTTTGTCATGTTGCGTGTAAGATGTATTCAATGAAATCCTAATATCCTAATAATATAATAATATAATAATAATAGTAATGTAAGTTTATTTATTTGTATATATATTTATGTTTATTATTTAAATCTTTGGCCTTATATGTATTTATTTTGTATGTGGGTGTGACAGTAAAAAACATATCCGAAATAATAATAATAATATAATAATAATATTATAAATGTGAAAGTGTGGATGTTTGTTAGTCAATCACGTCGCAACGACGTAACCGATTTGACTGAAATTTGGCACAGAGATAGATTATGGCCGGGAATAGGACATAGGCTACTTTTTATCCCGGGAAATAAGAGTGTTCCCGCGGGAATAAAAAACCTTAATCCACGCGGACGAAGTCGCGGGTATCAGCTAGTTATTATATAAAAAGAACTATCATTGGCTACATTCTTTGTTTCTTTTTATCCGACTACGGCAAAGCCAAAAGGAAGGGTGGTTAATATTTTTGCAGTCTATGTATGTATGTACGTCTGTATGTTGGCACTTATGTATGTTCTACCATAGCGTCTAAAGTACTGAACCGATTTTGATGAACGTGTCAATCGATTCGTTATTATAGTCCGGGTGACATAGGCTACACTTTACCCGAACAAAATCGATACGGCAGATTTTACCTCGATTTTAAAACCATAAAAGTGGGCACTTTGAAATTTTTTCCCTAGTCGAGTTACATTTTTTCAATTAAAATGTCTTAAGTACTGCTTGTTGTTTTAGATACTCACCGAAATCGTTGCCTGAAAAAGTGTGTGACCACAACACCAAGGCCCTTAAGTGTGCCACACTTACAATGGCCAATTTAAAAAATATACAAGAGGTGTTTTATAAAAACAAAACCAAAAAGGACCAAGATTCCATTATTTTAAAATATTGTTCCATTGAACCAGTGGCGCGTAGAGCAGGGTTTAAAGGAAAAAAATCCACTATTACTAGGTATGCTGTGTATCTGCATAATAAGAAAGTGCCAATTTGCCAGAAATTATTTCTAAGCATATTTGGAATAACAAAACATAGAGTGGCATACGTCATGAACAGATTTTTTCATGCTGGAGATTTTATAATTAATGAAAAACGAGGTAAGCGCTTGTTTTTTTAAACATTTTCTACATCACAGATTTACTTAGCTAGGCTTTAACTTTGCCAACTTGAATAACCTCTTTATTGAATTTTAGGTGGAAATCGTAAGGAGCATATGTACGTCGCTCAAAAACAATCTATTCACAACTTTATACAGAAGCTAAATTGTATTGAATCACATTACTGCAGAAAAACGAAAACGGCAGAACGAAAATATTTATCTTCAGACTTAAACATCAACAAACTTTACAACATCTACAAAGATAGTGAGTATTCAATTGCTGCTGTTAAGAAAAGCTATTTCCGGCATATATTTAATTCCTGCTATAATTTGGGCTTTGGAACTCCAAAAACGGATGCATGTTCTAAATGCTTAGAGCTTGCTGGAAAAATAGCGTCTGAAAATGATTCTCAGAAGAAAGCTTTATTAATAACAGAGAAAAGAGTACACTCTTTACGAGCAAAAGCTTTTTATGAAAAGCTTAAGGAAGTTTCGGATGGCCTCAAAATTTTGTCCTTCGATTGTCAGAAAAATCTCCCTTTGCCAAAGCTTCCTGACCAAATGTCGTATTACTCACGACAATTATATTTTTATAATTTTACCGTGGTGGAAGGTGCCTCCAATATTCCCCTTGGCAAGGAACGTGTGTTTACCTACCATTGTATGGAGAATGAGTTTCATAAAGACTCAAATTTAGTCGCTTCAGCCATTACGCACAGGCTGAATCATACAGATTTGGTCAACATCACCAAAATTCGTTTGATTGCAGATGGCTGCGGCGGCCAAAATAAAAACAGCATACTGGTAGGTACATGCTCTAAATGGCTGTTGGACCATCAAAATATTAAAGAAATTGAATTGGTGTTCCCAGTGACTGGGCATTCTTTTATGCCTGCCGACAGACAATTTGGCATCGCCGAAAAAAAAATGCGAAAAATGGATGTCATATTACACCCTGACATAATTAAAGAAGTTTTGGGAGAAACATCGACTTTGATAAAACTCGGCAGTGACTGTCCAGTTTTTAACTGGAGGGAAGCTGTTAAAAATGTTTTAAAGCCCACTACGTCGTGGTCGTCTATGGCATTTAAGGAATGCAAAAGATTTATTCTAAGACGTTCAAAAATACCAGGCAATGTTCTGGTAAGAGGCGAACTTTATTACAAAAGTGACATAGCAAAAGCTATAAACGTATGTCAACGTAATAAAACCATCCGTAATCTAATACCACAACAACTACCCAATATAGTTCCCGTGAATAAACAAAAATTAACGGATGTCAAAAAGTTGCTACAGAAACATTTCGGCCCGGATTGGAGGGATATTACAGTTTTGTCTTTTTATAATGATATATTTAATGCGCAGGAGTCTCTTACTGCGCCAGTAATAGAAGAAAATTATTGCAATGAAACTACGGACGAAGTTCAGGACCTGCGTATATAATTCTTATACATAATAATATAAAATACTAGCGGACGCCCGCGACTTCGTCCGCGTTGGTAAATCACCACAATTTAGGTTGGCAGAACCCCTGCAGACTCAGGATTGAGGAGTTGGGTCCTAGAATTCAACGATGTAGTCTTTACTTGATACCTAATATAACTATTCATAATCGGCAGTTCCTAAATACCCACAGTTTAGGAGGGCAGTACCCCTGCAGCATCAGGATTGAAGAGTTGGAACCCGAAATTTTTATGGGAGCATCTTGCAAAGTTTTTGTTTCAATAAAAAAAAAAGATTCACGCAAATCGGTTAAGAAATCACGGAGATATTGATATACAGAGGTAGAAAAACACAACTCCTTCTCCTCCTTTTTCGAAAGTCGGTTAAAAAAGTAGCCTATACTATGCCCGATAATATCAGCTATCTCCCAATGAAAGTCTCGTCAAAATCGGTCCAGCCGTTCCCGAGATTAGCGGCAACAAACAGACAGACAGACAGACAAAAATTTTAAAAATTGTTTTCCTGTTATAAGTACCGTATTTACTTTCGTATGCAGTTAGTAAAAAGCTGTTCTTTTTATATTACAAACAGACACTTCAATTTTATTTATTTGTATAGATAATTAAGTAAGTATAATAAAGTTATTGAAATAAGGCATTTTTAATGTTTGGTTTGCTTCATTTTTGTTTGTAATCTAATAATTTATACTTAGAAATATGTAGTAATAATATTGTACTGGATAATTTTAAGTATATTTTGAAAATTTTAATTAGAGGAAGCATTTTTATTTACCCCAAAACAAAATTAAAATGTGTCTGTCTATCAAATCTAAAGCGACCCTTTTTTTCTCATGTAAATTTCATACAGATCTGATGAATAGTTCCAAGATGGAATGGGAAACCTAAGCAAGGAACAGCGCATCAATCGTGATCAGTGTACTATGATAATAAAAAGTAGATTTTTAATTAAACATAGTACATTAGGTATGGCTTTGGTACATAAGGTAAGCTCATCTGAGTGCGCAGAAACCGGGTTGGTAAAGTATAAAATAAATAGTTCCATACTTTTGTATTAAAGTGATAGCCCTGATTTTAAAAGTAAGTGTTTGGATTCAAAAACGGCTATCTGCACATTAATCATTTCCAAAAGCGGCATTCTTAAAAGTTTGGCTTCAAAGCTGGCAATCTTTAGAATTGAAACAAAATTTATGACTAGTGCATATTAACTAAAGATATATTAGGACTTTAACTAGACCTTTTAGGCACATAAGATTATATTAGAATTGGTTTCGTAATCGCACGAGCGATATAAATCAAACAGTCCTATTTTTTTCATTTACCAACAATTCATAAAAAGTCAGATAGCCGCCTTTGATACTAGTCGACTCATTTTATACTTACTTTACTTAAACGTGTAACGACGTAATGATATTTATTTATGTACTTACGGTTATAAATTGTTCAGCTTTAATGTTTACTCACATTGATGTTAGATCGTGATTCTGAATCTCGTCATAAGTCACAAACGTCAGTAGCAATAAAATACGTAATTCAGTTTAGTAGTTAAATGGACGTGTTCGCGGGTCGTCGCGCGTCGCTGCCAGAGCGCCGGAGCGGCGTTGTTGTGCAATGATTAAGTTTATCAGAGTAACTATAGGACGTGTGTATATTGACGTGGACTGGAGCTGGGGGGCTGGGCTGGGCTGGGCTGGAGTAGGGAGGGACGCCGGTGCGCTGGCGACGGGCGCGCGAACGTCCCGCGCCTCGTGAGGTAGTCACACTAGTTATTATACACATCCCGAAAGTGGTCATTCCATTTTCGTTATTAAATTTTAATGTACTTAATTTTAAAATGAATAGATGTTACGTTATTCTTTTATATGAATATTTGTAAGTTGTCATAAAAATATTATTAATATAATTATTTTTATCAAAGTTTATAATCTAAATAAAAATGTTTTTCTTCAAAACATAGTAATGGTACATTTGTTTTTTTACCATACCTTGCCCTTGAATTAATTATAGGATTATTAAGCATTATTTCCGTATTATTGATCCTTGATCTTGGTCTTCCTCTCTTATAACTATCATCTAATTATTGGCATAGGTAGGTTAAATTATTTACTTACACTATATCGCTCATTTGCGACAAGGGTGACATAACTCAAAATTCACCAATTTTAGTGTCGAATATTTATTCTTTTTGCTGCTTTTTGCTATAAAAACAACATTACGCTAAGCACAAAAAAATAAGAGCGAGAGAGATTGTGACTTAATGCTCTGTCGCTTTGTTGGCCGCTGTGTTGTTTCGAGACCGCAGCATCCACAAAACATTACTCTCTAATGAGAGAATTCTCTCATCGTCGATTTTGAATTATGTCACTCTTGTCGCAAATGAGCGATATATACCTAAATCTAATCTATTCGAAATCTATTTCTGTATTCGAAAGAAATTAGGTACGTCAATTCGAAATGCAGGTAGCTAAGTAATAAAAACATACTGCAATTTGGAGTATTTAACTTTATTGTATCTTACGATTTACAACAACAATATGTAGCAGCATATGTACACCAAAAGCAATATTTCACAAAAGCATAGAGTCAAGACAGAATTATTTTAAGCCAAATTGTAACTATCCTACCTAAGACTGAGCACTGAGCAGACACATTTCAAATTGTGAGATCTACAGAGCGAGCTCTGACTTTGCTTAGACTTGAGACTGAGTTAAAACGACACACAACTATGTCCTAAAATATCTGTCTCGTTTTAACTGTATCGTTTGTTTGTCTGAGCTGGAGAGAGTTCGATCTATAGATAAAAAGATAAAGATCCAAGTAGTTCTAATAGTAGGTAAGAGTATTAAGAGAAGAATAGAAAGAGGGAAATAGATGCGTCTACGTTGAAGGTCAGTCATTTCGTCTTAATAAGCTCCCATTCCCTTAAAAGTTTAATAACACATTAGAAACTCGTAAAACTTTGTGCTTTATAATATTTTTCATAAAGGGTATTTATTTAGGGGTATGGGTTGAAGTACACTGCCATATCCGTTCCAAGTTAGCACGCTACCATCTTAAATTGCATCGTCATTTACCATCAGGTGAGATCGCAGTCAAGGAATTTTCATAATTTTTGTCATTGCTTTCGTCATTTTGTACGTAAGTATAATCAAATTCTGAAAAAAAGAAGCAGCTACATAAATAAAGCGAATAAATAAAACATTTTGTTGAATTCCACCCAAGTAGGTATGCTTAAAACGTAAGTGATTGCTAAAATAAATATTCAGTGGTTATACTTCCTCCTTATTTTCAAGTAAAATTCATTATCTTTTAAAGGGGGATATTTGAGGGTAATGGTAATTTAAAAGTGAAGGTATTTTTGTATGGTCTTTGGCAAACGCCAGATCTATACTTTCTATTAATTATTTTTTAAACTAAATTAATAATAATAATTAGTATATATATTTTTCAGCACTGCAGGCATTTTTAGCAAACAATTTTAACATAAATTGAAATACCTATCTTTCAACTCTTTATCGCAAATTATTATTACCTATACAAATCTACCATCAACAATAAGTAAGTACATAATAATGAATCTTTTGATTAAAATTTGCTAAAATTAAATGTCTTATAATCACACCAATTAATTTAATTTATTATATAAATCTTACACTTTCCATTATTACTAATATAATATAATTATTTGGCATTAAGTTAACCTTCGCTAAGAACATTTAAAAAATTAAAATATCTTTAGTGAATAAATCCATTATAAAATCCATTTAAAAGCTCCCTTTTCATAATTTTGTATTTGTAGCTAGTACTTATACATTTAAAATATCTATTGATTGTAATCACCCAATTGGCAAATAATTTACATTTTTATGAAAAGAGAAATAATAGAAGCATATTTTTGAGATCAACCAACATGGCAGTTATCATAATTATGTAAAAGGCAATAATAAATAAAAAAAAATTCTCTATGAACCTAAGTAAGCTAAGTATTTTAAGATTTTTTTTACTGACGCGTGCTATTTTATTAAATTTACTACAATGATAAGAAAGTATATTATCTAAGTTTTCCGTTTAAATTAAAATATACAAAATAAGTACATATTACCTATAATAATAATTATGATTATAATCAGACTGTAACTTATGTAGATACCTACTTCAATTTGGCTTTCCTTCGTCTTTAGCATTTGAATTTGAACCTTTTTACATTTTGAATCACTGAATGCTTTAAAAATCTTGTCGTAACCTTCTATCGTGGACAAATACCTACTAGAGAAATGTCAGCGTCAGCCTAACTCCAAAATTAGTTTTATAAAAGAAAATATACCGCGTAATTGAGAAGGCTTTATTAGCCCATATTTTGGATTTTATAGACGTGGAAATGCAATTTTTCGCAAAACTGTCTTGTCGGATATCCTGTATATATATATTTTTTTTTATATCAACGAGATGCGAGTTGAGTAATGCTGGGTGTGAATTTATATTTGTATTTTGAACCGTTCCCCATCGGAGCAGTTCATGAGTGATGGCTATTGTATGAGGGGGGAGCTTTGGCTGTCGCTGAAGTCGAGGGTATAGTACATGTCGGTGGTATCGAGCGCTGCGGGGGGCTGGAAGGGCGCGGGAGCCGCTCGCTTGTCCTGCAGCCAGTGGTGAGGAGGCCCTGGTTCGGTCACACGCGACAGTCGCGACAGAAGACGCGAATACGTCTTGTTGACTCTGCAGTGGCATGCTGTCACCTGTTGCAATATAACTATGTATGTAGGTAATAATTGCCTCGTTGGTTAGCACTTTCGATACGGATGACGAGGTCTCGCGTTCGATTCCCGGTCGGGCCAAAAAATGTATTGAGTTTTTCTGTCATGAAATTCTCAGCAGGTACTAGCCCGGAGTTAGGAACTTGGTGGTGAAGACACTCCCGTGCCTCGGAGAGCACGTAAAGCAGTCGGTCCTGCGCCGATCTCTCTCCGGTCGTGTTGAATTTTCCGTCCCATCGGACTATGTGAGTCAGGGAATAGAGAATGCACGCTAACGCGCGAGCAAGTTGGCCGCCGTGACCGGATTAAGTCGGGAGGACATTATTCGTTATGAACGTAATCCTACTTTGCGTCGTGTTCCTATTATATCGCTCCTTTTGATTACCAAGAATCAAAATAATGTTGGGGTTTTTTTTATATTGAAACATATCTGACCACAACTCCAACGATTGCAATAGCAGCGCCGAGGGTCCCGGCTGCGATGTACACGTTGTGGAGCCGGTCGTGGTAGAGGCCGAGCGGCAGCCGCATCTCGCGCACGGAGCCCCCTCCGCGGGACTCCGCACTGGACTCACTCTCGCCGTCCACTACTGATTCAAGTATAAAGTCCTCTGTAAAAAAGTATTAATGACTATGCAGTGAAAAACCTAAGTTAAGTATAGAAAGGTTCTGTAATAGAGGCTTAGTTATCTGTCCACGTAGTAGAGGTGTCTGCCAATAACGTGGCAGCACGCCAAGCGATTTAGCGTTACGGCACGATGGCGTGTAGAAACTGATTAGGATATGGGTTGAATCTACACTGCCATTCTAAATTAGCCCGCTACCATCTTAATGGCATTCTAATTGCATCAGAATATAGCCTGATGCGTCTCCTTGTGTAGCTGTAATCTACGCGAGTCCCTAAAAAATGTCATAGTAATTAGTATTTATAAAAAGATTCAACGAACCTTCACAAATCCTGCCGGTGTAACCAGGTCTGCATGAGCAGTAGAAGGAATCGACGCCGCTCCAGCACGTGCCACCGTGAGCGCAAGGATTGTTGTCGCAAACCTATACGTACAACATATTATTTGTAGAGGACTAGATATTAGATATAAGTAGGAAATTATACTTTTTGGTTGATATATGTATTTAAAAATTACTCGTTGATGGCTGCGACTTCGTCCGCGTGGTTTAATGATTTAATTCTCGCGGGAACTCTCTTATTTTCCGGGAT
This sequence comes from Hipparchia sbordonii, assembly GCA_038048805.1. NCBI lineage: Eukaryota > Metazoa > Arthropoda > Insecta > Lepidoptera > Nymphalidae > Hipparchia > Hipparchia sbordonii. Next base: position 8,809,771 of record CM076098.1, read on the forward strand.
AAAAAGTCTATGTGACTCAGACGTCAGACTACAATCTATCTCTGTGCCTAGCCAGTTCGGTTTAGTCATTGCGGCTTGATTGAGTAACATCCATCCATCCATCCATCCATACATCCAAACTTTCGCATTTATAATATTCACAGGATAATAGGGTAAGAATCTTCTTATCTCTAATATGATTGACAAATAGGCACAACTACCTACAAAGGTAAAGTTAACTCAATCCAATATGTGAATCATTTATCTATATCTTTAAAGGATAATGATTAGTTTATAAAAAGATATCCTTAAAGTTTTCAAAAAACAGTATTTCAATCGCGGTAATTACGGATCTTTAATCCCTACGATATTTTTTTACGTTCATTTGTGTATCATAAATTATATTATTTCTGTGGTACTGGTAGGTATAGGTATTTTCTGACGTTGGTTATTTGGGTTACGTTGGAAATTATAATTTCCCGAAGTAGATACTTAATTAAAATTTTCAAGCAATTAGTAGTTAAAACCATACTAGAAACGCCGTTGTTGAATAAAGCGTCCGTAATTAAACCAAGGTGACTCCAACCGGAAAAGGCCTGACCTTAGATTGTTAGTTTTTCACTCAATGATTAAAGCTTTTATTACCGACCATTAGTTTTATTATTAGATTTTTGATATACCTACTGGTTTTTTTAATTATAGGCGCGCATGTACCTACCTATGTAAGTGTATCTACCTACTCGTAAGGCTATACAAGAGCAGTGGACGTCTATCGGTTGATAAAGAAGAAAAAGATCTTTGGCTCAGTTAAGCTAAGACACAGAACACGTAGACAGCCACGTTTCACAAACAGATTATACTAAGAGCCAGCAAGAAACTAAGCAGTTACTTACGTACTCTTTTCAAAAAATAACATGTTACAATCATGTAATGTAATTCTTATAGTACGAGAAGATATTTTGTGGGCAGTTAATGTCATGAGTTATTTTACAATGGAATTGGCAATGTCCGTGCGAATCCCGTGAAATTAATAATTCCAATAAAGAGACATATATCCAAGACACGTCCAGTGTCCACCCCTGTTTCTGCTCTCTCCACTTCTACCCAGGCTGAATGATATATGTCAATATGATATTGAATTAAATGTTTAAAGCTTACTGTAGCAGCACTGTTGCACTCGTCGCCTACGAAGCCGCTAGGACATTCGCAAGTGAAGCTGTTCCCGTGGTCCAAGCAGTAGCGATGCTCCGGACATGGGTTAGGCTTGCACAGATCCACCTAGAAGCGTACGTTTAGAACCCAGAGTCTTTAGAACCCATTTCAAAGCATATATACGCATTTCCTCACCACACTCACCACAGAAGGCACGCGTGTCAAAAATTTGCTGCTCATTCCCACTAGTACAACTGTCTAGTTCAACCGAACTAGTTAAGCGTGCTACACAAAGTGGATCGGCACATCCGAATAAAGACGGCACAAGACTGAGACCTGTGTAAGTCCACGCAAGAGACCTTTGTTCAACAGTGGAAATCTATCAGTTGATAAATAAATAAGAAAAAGAAGATATTCATAAATTATATATTAGTAGCTGATGCCCGCGACTTCCTAGGCGTGGATTGAGGTTTTTGATTCCCGCAGAAACTTGCTTATTTTCCGGGATAAAAAGTAAGATTGAGTAACAAACACCCATCCATCCATCCATCCATCCATCCTTCCATACGCCCAAAATTTCGCATTTATAATTTTAGTAGGATTACATACCTTCGACTGACAAGTGTTTCCCGTATAGCCGCGCCCGCACGCGCATTCAAAGCCACTTACGCGGTCGGTGCATGTGCCACCATTCGCACACGGGGAGGATTCACATTCGTTGTATTCTAACTCACATCGGTCACCGGTGTAACCTGAAAAATACACATGGGTAAGTTTAATTTGATTTTCCATGAATATCGCATTGGCTAGGGCCAACATATAATGTCCCGAGTAACATATACAGTTACGGATATTTTTCAGTATTCGAGAGCTATTTACTTCACGGGAAAAAAGAGAACATTAGATATTTTTTAAGTGATATGACCACCTAAGTGATATTAGTTATCTGACTAATAACAATTCAGTTACAAATAAATAAAATGAAGTGTATATCTATGATTTCGTACTACATATCTCATTATAAAAGTTTATATCATAATATTTTGAAAGAAAACATAACCCCATCAATGCTATCGCCGCTTTTGAAAAAATATACCGATATATCGGTATATTTTATATACTTATAACATTATGACTTATTTGCGTAATTTAGTATTTAAAGTCATGCAGCTATATTGCATTAAAGATAATCCTATAATAATTAATTATATAATTACGTGTCAGTGCAGAGCGATTAGTTAAAACAAGGTGATTACTTTATCAGTTGTTTGCCGAGAAAAGGACGTAAAGAATTTTCAATACAATATTTGATCGAATAATGGATCTGTGAAAACTGTAAACTGGTAGAATTTTAATTTTTACCGCACGAATAAGGCGTGGTTAGGCAACTTTAACGAACTTTTGTGGTGAATTAACAATTTTTAATATTTTAATTTAAAAAATTGCGGCTATTTTTCATTGAAAATAAAAAAAGAAGTTTTTAATATTATAGGTAGGTACTTAATTGAAAAATAATTCAATTTTAGAACAATAAGAGATCGTTGACCTTATAGTATTCATTTTAAGTTGATATCTGAAATAGTTTCTGTGAAAAAGGGCCTACACCCGGACAGACAGAGAATAGAGTGATAGAAGACTGAAAATGGAATGATCCTCCAGATCCGTTCTATTTTCCATAATGAGGTACCTACAGAACGTTTAAAATAGAAATGCACAATATTGAACAAAATACATAGTTACATTTGTAAAACATTGTGAATTCCCATATTTCTAATCTCTGCCTGGAATGTTATAAAATAACGTTTTTAGTGTCGGCGCAATTTTCTTCTCCAGATAGCTTGCACGGTATAGAGTCGATCTACCTCACCCCTAATGTAACCCTTGAGACTCGATCTAAAGCTTGCCGTAATACATTCTCCACATAAAGGCGCTCTGTGTAAACACATTATGATAGAATTGCAAAGCTGGAAGTGGAAAAACGGAAGCTAAAAGCTCAGTTATAAATGAGATCATAGCACTGTCCTACGACTGTCATCCGGAAAATGTATTTTTTATTTTTTATCAGAATATATTTTCATGCGAACATAACAACGCTACATTGTGATGTTCTTTTTGCCAAGTTTTTGCGATGGTGTTTATGAAGATATAACTTAAGATATAAATTATCGTTGTGGTTACATAAATAACGAAAAAATATTAAAGCTCATAAATTCAAAGTTCTAATTAACAATTTATGTATTAGCTGATAAAATGTCATTGATAAGCTGCATCAAAATAATATTTGTAATAACACATAATACTTTTCTAGGTCTACACACCAGCTTAGTCGCTTAGATGAGAGTGATATACTATCAAAAAAAAAATCAAAATTCATGCTCTAGTGAGACCGCGGGGTCTTACTCGTATCTAATGGCAGGAGCTTAAAAAAGCTTGCAGGCCAAACATGTTTTATCGATTAATCGGAGTTGAACAGAATATGGGGCCTTTACACGCATAAATGGACGGCCCTTTCAGAGTTTTTATTGTGATTTGTCGAAAACTTGTAAGTATGATTTAATCAGTACAGTGCAGTTATATTGCAGTTTATCAATAAAGCAGGTAGATTTGATTTTTTTTAAGAAACTTAACCAATATTTTCGTATAATGCGGAGTGTTTCTTACAAAAATTACTCCCTCAATACTCAATAGCAATTTCGAGATAGGGTAAGGATGCCGAATATGAGATGGTTGCCAAATATGAGATAGTTAGGTTTTGGCGAAACTAATCGCCGCAGCTATTTGGCGATACTGTCACCAGAAGCCGCGTGGCAACAGACTGAAACATGTGTTGGTGCTTCCCAGTTCGAGGCGAAGTCAGGTTGTGTACGTGCGGATTTTTACGAAACCACAAAACCCGATTTTTGACACCAAATATTAACGAGGTATGTTACAACTTTATAGTCACACCAAATGATTTAAATTTACAGTCATTGTATCAGTTATATGATTAATTTTACAATGAATTTGCAGTTTAGTTGTATTTTCTTCGTCAAAAAATAATAGGCAGCCTAGTTTTTAAATTTGGGTGTTTTCCTAATATGAGACACGTAGGGGCTCCTTAAATGAGATATCTCATATTAGGATGTATAGAAATACGACTATTTAAAAACCTCTTTTTCTAGATGCCGTCGATCAAGGAAGTCCTAGGACCACGATGCTATAATACGGGCCGTGAGTGCAGTGCGAAGCAAACAAATATGTTACTTAATAGCATCAAAACTTTCGATGTTCCTAAGAGTATCCTAGAACGTTATGTCAAAAAAGATGCTAATGCGAAGTATTTGTCAAGGTTCATGGGAAGACCTCCAGCTTTTTCTGACTATTTAGAAGCAAAAATAGAAAAATATTGTAAAGTTGGACTAACGATTTTATGAGTTACATCTACATCTGAAGAACATCACGCACTTGGCATAAGCACATGATAGTATATTATTAAGTTGTTACTAAAACCTTTTTATTTAGTAGTACGATGTTGTAAATTAATAAATATCGCCAATAAAAAGTTTTTTTGAATTGATTTCTTTCCTTTTTCTCTAAATCTATACTATCTCATATTAAAAACCCTTGGTATCTCATAATAGGAGACCATTTCCCTGAGACGTAATTTCTGACTTTTCTAATATTATTTGATATAACAAAAAATCTATTATACCTAGCACTAAACGGTCTTTCAAGGATAAACTTCATTAAATACTTATCGAATATAAATGATTTTCATAGTCATTAGTGCAATAATTTATTTTTTATGGCCGAATATGTAAATGGTATCTCATATTCGGCATCTTTACCCTACTGCATTAGGTTGCTTTTGCCAATATGACCCAGACATTGTTTGCCCGCATCGATTCTTTTTCTTATGCCGGAAAAACAACTTGCTTTATTAATTCTTCCCAGTTTATATGCATCGTAAGAATGAAAAAGCCTTTTCGTGTACAAGGATAATAACTCTAAGCGTTTTTCCAGAATCAACCCAAATGTTCGAGAATTATACCTAAGTATTATCTTAGGAACCATGTCGAGAGAATGAATGGGTGAACTTTATTCTACGTCGTCCTGTCTGCATTGCTGTGTGAATTCAAATGAAGGAAAATAAACATGGGATCTAAAGAGAATCTTCTCCCGTCTGAAACCGTCTAATCCCGCCTCAACTGCTACGAACGGCTACGAACGTTTAACTAGCTTGCTGTAAGTCTCACCACGTCCTAAGAAAGCGAACATAAAATATTATAATGGCGGGATTTCAGCGCTGGCGGAGACTACCCATCTGCGTAGTATATATAATATTGCATAATACCTATCGCACAAACACAAATGCACTCTCTATATTCTCGTACTTTCGCAGTCTCATGAGACGGTAATCCAACACGACTGGAGAAGGATCATACGCAGGACCGTCGGATTTGCATGCTCTCTAAGGCACCAGGGAGTAATAACGCCGCCAACTGTCCAACTCCACCAAGCAATAATAAAACTAGTGGCTCACCCCGAACCATCGATATCCATAGAATCAAGACAGATGTTTGTATACAGAATATGACTGAAATTATTCTTCAGTAATAATAGGTTTTAATGTTTAGCCTTTTTTAAGATAGATTCCAGGTCAAAAGAGGTCTAAAAATGGTCATTTAAATAGTTTCAAAATGGCAAATATTTAATTTAAAAAAAAAAACTTATATATTTTTGAACTTGGCTTTCGATCGTATCAAACCAACGAGTATGAAGAGCGAAAACTTTTTAAAACAATCATATTCAACTTTCTAAGTCCTTATAGGAGTTATAGGTATCAAATGAACCAAACAAATAATATTTTCTACAAGCATCGTAAGCAAGATTGTTTTGACTGTAATTGAATAAGTTAGGAACGATTTATTGCTCTGCCAACTGTTATGAAAGTGTGGTTTTTCAAAGACCTCATTTACACAAAATTAAAACGCAGTCAGCGTGGGCACATATTTTTCTCATTCCAGCGCTTTAGATGATATTTTTTTTTTATATTTAGCTTTTAATTTTTGATTTTGTTTTAATTTAGATTTAAGTAAAGTAGCACTTAATTCAAACTAAAATTGTTGTTGTTGAAAAAAATACTTTAGATAGACATGAAATATATAATATATTTTTTAAATTAAATAGTTCCTAATAAATTTACGTACAAATAGCACGGTGTTATTGATGTAAAATAATGAAACTGAATTTAAATCAATTCACCCCTTTATCGATATTAAAATAATAATGTTTGGATTTTGAATAAAATTGGACTAAAATTAGCGAATATCATTCACGAAACAAAAGAACATTTTCTTATTATAACAATAAATGAAAATTTCCAGTATGTCGTAATCCGTATTTCGATAATTACATTTGTAATCCAAATGGGATCCTTTCTAGGTTGTATAATGTAGGTACATATCTACTTATGTAGGTGTACAATCTTGTTACATTTAATCCCCGAGGATTTTCCTTATCCTTTGTCGTGCCGTTTCAGTTAAATTCAGCGTATATATTCAGTAGGTATTTGCAATTTTCTGTGCCGTGCTTGCCATAGAGGTAAATTCCCTTTTGACTATTTAAGAACGGAAATCAAGTAAGTATATAATTCTATTGTGTATACCTAATTTACATAAGTAATACTGATTACGTTTATGATTATACTAGATGATGCCCGCGACTTCGTTCGCGTGAATTGAGGTTTTTTAATTTCCGCGGGAATTCTTTTATTTTCCGGGATAAAAAGTAAAAGATAAGAAGTAGGCTACTGCCTGTGTGCTATTCCAGACTATAATCTATCTTTGTGCCTTTCAGCCAAATCGGTTCAGTTGTTGCGATATGATTGAGTAACAAACATACAAACTTTCGCATTTATAATATTAATAGGAAATAGGATTATATTCATTTATTTAATGTTTATTGCTAAAACTATGCATATTTAAGAATTTATAACGGAAATGTAATTAACCTAACAGTTAAAAAAAATCACCCACGTTTGGGAACTTATTTAAGTTAGTTCGTTAGTGAAAGCATTCACATCTTACGACGTCGCGATATACTTTTATAATCTTACAAACACAAAAGATGAGAGGAACGTTTAATTTGCTTATTTCTTATTAATTAGTGAGTAAAATTTTTCTCTGGGACCTCTTCAGTTAGAGTTTGTATGAAGTTAAAAGGACTGCTTATCTAGTCTTTTTTTATGAAGAATATCAGCGAAGCTGAAATTGACTAATATTCTCCTCTCCCTTCCAAATAAACGGAAAGCTTGTGTTAGGAGCGGGTTCGATACTAGTGCAACGGATGAGGTCGAACCTGCAACCATCCAGTTTTGTCTATTAATGATTTATTTATTGTCCAATTAGCACGGCAGTGCCACTTACACTAATTAGACGAAACACAAAAAAGAAAAAAATACGAACAAAAAAAAAAGAAAAGAATATTAAAGAATAATTGAATGAATTAAACAAGTTAACTAACTTAACTAACTATGGCCAAAACTCACCTGGTTCACAAAAGCAGCGGTACGAGTACTTCTGTCCATCCTCCTCATTATCCGTTTGCTCAACGCAAATTCCCTTGACGCAGGGCTTGGCAGCGCAGGCGCCGCCGGTGGCCGCCAGCTCGCAGTGCGAACCCGTCCACCCTTCAGCGCATGCGCAATGAAAAGTTGTCGAGCCGTTCATTGCCATGCTCATGCAGGAACCCCCGTTGATACATGGTTCAGAATAACAAGGGTCTTTCTCACATTTTCTTCCAGTGAAGCCTAAAAATTTCAGGAACATAGTATCTAAATATATAGCCCTTTACAAATAAAAAACCTGGAAATTACAATACTCGTAAATATATTTCGCTCATTTGCGACAAGAGTGACATTCAAAATCGACCAAAGAGAATGTAATCACTCCGTTTTAATCGACGATGAGAGAATTCTGTTTTGTGGATGCTGCGGTCTCGAAACAACCAACAACACAGCGGCCACAGAGCATTAAGTCAAAATCTCTCTCGCTCTTACTTTTTTGTGCTTAGCGTAATGTTGTTTTTATAGCAAAAAGTATAAATGTTTGACACTAAAATTAGTGAATTTTGAGCTATGTTATGTATCAAATATTATGCTGGCATCCGTTTTGTAGAGCATCCTTTCTTAACTACAGTATAACAATTTAACATTAACATCTGAGTGCAAAACAATAAAAAAAATATTTAGCAGAAATCAGACTAATGTGGTGCCTGAAGTGTGCTTTACCTATGTCTACGAACTTTGTAGCGCTTTTATAAAACCATGCTTATCAGGTTTCAGGTCAATAACAAAGATAATATTCATTACCTCGAAGGGGTTTCGTATGTCACGTATTACGCTAGTGAGCGGGTATAAGGTTACGCAACAACGCTCTCCGCATTAGTTCCCGATTACGTCACATCTAAGCTTAATTATCCGTAAAATGTAATTTATTTTTCGAGCGTTCGGTTGAAGTTGGTTTTCTGTAGGGTTAGTCTTCTAGTCATTTTACTTTAACGCTAATCTCATCGAACTCTTAAACGATCAATATTGTACTGTTTTGTTATGAAAAGAGCAACTGCTGAGTTTCTGTCATGACGCGTCATAAGAGCTACAAGTTGGCCTACATGAAATAAATAATTTTGAAATTTAACCGAATAAAAACTTAGACGACTGTTCACATATTGTAAAGTTCTATATAAAGTGAATTTTAGTTCATGTTTTAAAATAAATGATCAAAGCAAGACCCTACATATTACCCCGAGTGAAAATGAGTACAAACCTCGAAAATCTTTAGGTATACGTATGTGAGTAATATGAATAACTGAATTCAGTAATTAATCGTATTGCATATCTATCTATTCAATTTTTCAATTGTTGTGTGTTCAAAATGATTCAATGGTTGCATTTTAATTGGCCATTTATCGTTTTGATTCCATTCTAGAGGTAGAAAACAAACTTTAAAGGTAGAAAAAAAATTATTTGCAAATTACAGCGTCGCCTGTTGGCCCAAAACCTTAAAACTTATCTAAGTACCAGCTCTGAAGTCAGTCGAGATTTTTCTAGAAAATAGTGACTATACAAAGTAATAAAAAATCTAAAACACTAATTTTTTTACCAATAGTCAGAAAACATCCGACCCAAAAGTAATACGACCTGACATAAAAATTCACATCAAAGGCCCAGGTTTTTCAGATTCACAAAAAGAAACTTTCAAACATGACTTTTCCTTAGCGATGGACCATTTAGATTTTCGTTATCACCGAAGGAAGCTCATATAAAACATACCGTATGGACATAAGCAGTGGTAGTTAGCCCCGTTGAGGGGCTGCGAGAGGTCGACACATATGCCATTATTCAAGCATGGTGATGGATTACAGGCGTCCCTGTCCTCGCAGTGCGGCCCGACGTACCCCCGGCAGCACTGACACTCGTAACCTTCCTACAATCAAACCACTATAAATCTAACCTGACTACATTGACAAAGTACTTTCAATTAAAGATTACGCTACCTACGGTAATTTATTGGCACTTTAAATGTCCACTTAAAGTGTATTCCGAGTCATAACAGATGGGAAAGAACTACGAGTAAGATATTTAAATAGAAACTTTTGCATTCAAATAAAAGTTTATTTCGCTAAATATGCGTTTGGATAGATACCTACTGTATATGAATCTATCAAAACTTTTGACTTCAGCCCCCTGAAGAAGGCCGAAATCTTAACTACTAAGCAATCCTCGGTATTTCAGATAAAAATTGCGTTATATTATATCGTGAGACATTTACCTTACATCGGAAAATCGTAAATGACAAAAGTTGAAAGTCTAAAGCATGATTCATGCTACGTCGAGCTGGGGCCAGCCCAGGCCATGCTACGGCCAGTAGCCAGCCCAGGCCATGCTACGGCCAGGGGCCAGCCCAGGCCATGCTACGACCGGGGGCCAGCCCAGGCCATGCTACGACCGGGGGCCAGCCAGGCCATTCTACGACCGGGGGCCAGCCCAGGCCATGCAACGACCGGGCCTGATCAAATGATCTATTTATGCTTTGAATTAATCATACAAATATGAATTACTTCATGTTCAACCGAGTCGAATCCGCAACGACACGGCGTTTAGTGAATCATGCACATAATATAATATAGAAAATGCATTCGAGAATACTCAAGCACCCAATTATACAAAAACTCAATAATTTATTTGATATTTAGCGTACCATAGAAACGTTCGTATAACAGACTCCTTTTCCTGTACAGTCTTGAGAGTCGCCGCAGTTATCCGACTTCACAGTTACTTTCAACCGGACACATTGTGACCCCCAATTCTCGGATACAACTGAAAATATATATTTTTAACACCGCTACTCCGGCATTAATGCCAACATCGTAGTAGGTAATGGTTAATGGAAATGTACACACATTAAAAGGCAAAGTAAAATTTTCTGCGAAAAGACCTTCATCGCATGTCAGAGCTAAATGTATTTATTCCTACTGCTCAGTCATAACAAAGTGATGTTTTCCCCTTTTACAGGCTTCCGGAATAAGAGCTTACGTAAGCTGCTGAGCTCTCACGCAAAGTACTATAGGCACCTACTTACTTACATACTTTTGCGTGCTTAGATGGGCACACCTAAAAGATATAAATAAAAAAAACAATACGATGTAGGAAAATAGCGTCACGCGATACTTTCGAAGCTCGTTTTCGATGAACTTTTTGAAGCTGCACGCTTCGTGAGTAATAATAAGTTGGTAATAAGGTTCCGGATTGATTCCCCGCAGGATTAATCCATTTAAAAAACTTTTAGACGCCCGTTTTGCTAGTCGCAACCTAGCATTTAATATTTATAAACTTTTCATCCTCCATAAGTGCTAATCTAAAACGAAAATACAAAAAATGTAGGCAAGAAAAAAATAATTATCGACGGAAATACCTATCAGTAAATTAACGCCTTCAGTCAGATCCTTGTCATAGAGTGTAAATATCTTTGATCCGTTCTCGTCTAATGGTGTTATATCAAGCAACATGCCATCAGAGACATCACAGTGCTCGTGTCCTTGCCGTGTCACTTGGTACACAGCCGGCTGGGGAATTGTGCGGTGCGACCTGGAAATAGCCCCTTCATAAACAATTATCTAATGAACCGTACAACTAAAGAGCGATTGACATGGGCCATTGAAAATCCCGTAGATAATGAACGGATCATTGATTTGTAAATAATGTAGGTACCTAATAACGTAATTTTACTGTAGGTTAACTGAAAATTCGGGAAAATATTGAAAAGAGCCGTCGATTGTCGTCGACGAAGTTATGTTGATTGATCGCCGACATTCCGAACCAGCGGATTCACTTGACGATTCTAATATCAACAACAAAATCGATTGCAGTTTTTATGCCACGACAACAATAAAAACAAAACGTGGGATACTTTTCTATTTACGTGGCCGGCGCGCGGTGTTCATTATTTTATTGGGTCCACGCCCTGTGACTATGATTTGGTGCGGACGACGAGCTATCAAAACAAGCTTATAATTTTGTCAGTTTAAAATAGTTTAATAATGTGGTACAGCTATTATGTTATGCTAATCAATTTTCATAAACCCACCTGTCCTCGTCGGCGTGTGAAGTGTTCGTGTCAATAGTTTCGTTGGTGGAGCCGACACGAACAAAAGTGTCTAGCGGGGAAGAGTCGGCGATGCGCACGATAAGGATATCTCCACTCTGAATGTCAGCTGCCCCCTCCCACGACACGATGACCGGGGGGCATTCCTCCTCGCCCCCCCTTCGGAACGTGCCCGCACACTCCTCCGACATCCATAGCACAAAATTGCATACATTAATAATTATAATCCTACTATTAGTATTATAAAGGTTGGAATGTATGGATGGATAGATAGATGTTTGTTACTGAATCACGCCGCACAGAGATAGATTATAGTTTGGAATAACACATAGGTTACTTTTTATCCCGGAAAATAAGAGAGTTCCCGCGGGAATCAAAAAACCTTAATCCACGCGAAAGAAGTCGCGGGTATCAAACAGTCCTTCATAATAGTTTATAAAGGTAAAGGAAAATAACGTGAAAAAAGTTGTATGCCTGAAAGTTCTTCATAATGTTTTCAAAGATGTGTGAAGTCTGCTAATTTACTAGGGTCTAGGGTGCACTATTTGTCAGCACATAAAGGAAAAGGGTTGTATGGTATACAACCCTTTTCTAAGAGAAGAGCTGTGTTCAGTAGTGAGCCGTTGGTGGGACGCAGTTTATGCATAAATTCAAAATAGATTTCGTCATTATCATCATTTCATCATCTTCAAAAGGCTCAAGGCTTTGTGCGCTTTCGCTTTGTGGTCAAAGCTGTGTGTGCGTGTTTTGGTTTTTGAGGTTTCGTTTTGATTTTGATGCAAGTTGAAGCAGTTGCAGTAGGAGGAGTAATAATAATAATAATAGGTCTTAACTTGTTTTTGGACTATAAAAACTTCATCTGAGATTCACATTGCTTTATGAATATAATGCAAACAAATCAATACCTAGCCCAGCTACAATAAGTAATAACAGAAGCAGCTATGTATATCCAGTATTTATTTATATGTAGGCGTAAATAGGCACCCTCTAAAATAAATCAACCGTTAAAATGAAAGCGTGGGCGACGTAATATTAGGTTGTTTATACACGTTTTATGGAATGTCAGAGTTCAATATTGCTTTTGTTTTAATGGTACAAAATTGCTAAACGTTAATAATCGTGTTATTATTATGTAAATTTCTCAATTGGTATGCCTACGCGATGTACATGTATTGTTGACAAATCGCTTTTAATTTGGTGTCCCTATTTGCTAGTGTAGGTAAACACATACCTGATATTTTATTTATTATTCTTTAATGTTTCTTTCTTTTTGTATTTTGTGTTTCATCTAGTTAGATAAATAGTTTTAATTAGATAAATAAATAAATAAAAATACCTACTTTGAAGTAGTTCATAGTAAAGTACAGTTATCTAGGTAAATCATTTTTGTAAAGCATTCTTAAACAAGTTAATCAGAGATATCAGTATTAAGTGAATGCTACGAGCGATCATTTCATAATCTCTATATATCACATTTTAGCCCGGAAAATTTAAGAACTCCCGCGAGACCTAACAACCCTTAAACAGCAAGGAAGAAGTCGCGGGCATCAGCTAGTGACTAAAGTTTCCCTTTCCCCTCCAACTAAAAATAGAATCGCAATAAATATTACTTGGTTAAGTGGGTACCTACTGTTTTACTAGGAACTGTTCTAAGATTAGAAAAGAACTTCATATCAAGAGTAGAAAAGATGTACCTAAAGTCGACGCGTGTTCTCAATCTTGAAAATGCCACTCTGAGTTTTCTGTATGAGATGTAACACATTTTCCTTTTATAAAAGTAATGAACAGACTTTGGACTGCTGAAGCAGAAAAGGTTTTTCTCTTTTCCTTTTGCGTTAGGACGATTTATGGTTTATGTATTTGACCTCGCTGCGCTCTGTGCCGTCACGATTAAAGTTATGGTCGAAAATGTTATATTATATTCTCTGCAGAATATATATTATTCATTTCGGTACCAAGGATATTTTAGGTTGAACCATGAGTTTCATGAATATTTATTTACTTTTATGATTCATTGAGGTTAACGTTTCAGCTCAATTTTATGCTATGCTATAGGTAGAAGTAATGGAAAGTATTCATACATACGAGTATTTTCTACTTACTCTAATAGAGTGCCATCAAAAAGTAGAAGAGTCCAGTAGGTATATTTACATCTAAACAGCATTGTATAATGTATCGGAATCCTAATGTTTGATATACCATCATCATTATAAGCAGTTTCACTACTGAGGGCAGATCTCTCAGAAAAGAGGTATAGGCCATAATCTACTACGCTGGCCCATGAAAATTGGCAAACTTCACATACATTTGAGAAAATTACGGGGAACTCGCAGGCGTGCAGGTTTCCTCAGGATGTTTTCCTTCACTGTTGAAGTAAATGATATATTTTACTTGCTTAAGTGCATATAGCTCCCGAAATTCGAAGGCCAGGGATCAAACCCGTGACCCTCCGAACAGGAGAACGCAGTCTTGACCACTAGGCTATCATTGCTCTCTAAGTATAATATAATGTACCTACCTGTAAGTAAGTATCTATCCAGATATAAATTCCAACACTATGAACACGTGAATCAATATAATTTCATAACATGAATAAAATTTTTCATAATTTTAAATACATTGATAATAATATAATTTATCTAGGGACTTACCGTTACAGGTAAATTAAGTTCGTGGGTCTCGTTGCCGCGCCATAATCGAGATTCCCTAGGTAGAACTGGCAGCTCACAGTCTATGGCTCCCAGGCGGTCTTGTAAGCGCGTTGACGAATGTACGGTACCGATTGTACTAGAAGTAGAGTTTAACTTTCGCCTTCGTGCATATTTCAGCAAACCTTTTGTACTCGCCTCCACTTGAGTTTTTGCTTTGCGAGTGGTGGTTGAGCGCTCTGTAGTAACGTATGACTTAGTTGTTCTTATGCTCTGCTTTGTTGTAGGAGCACTAGTATTCGGAGACAGTGTAGCCAGTAAAGGTTTTCCGCTAGACTTCGTTGAGTGGATAAACTCTGTAGTCGCAGGCCCCGGCGAACTAGATACGCGTTTACTTTCAGCAGTCGAGTTCAAAGTCACGTCGCAGTTGCACCCCCCAATAAATAATAACACTAATAAAACTGTTGGCACGGTGTACATTTTAAAAATAATGTTTGTAGGTTTTAAATTGTTATTCGCTATTATTGCCATTTTGTACCATTTATTAATGTCCTTGGTTTATTTGGCACTGATTCAAGAGTAAATTGTAGACAGCCTTGCCTGCCAAAACAATCAAAACATTGGGTTATACCTTCTTACTTTATTAGGATTTGGATGAGGGCTTTTAAAGGAAATATCTACTAATGTCATTATTACCTAACTTGGTTTCTGGTTATCTATTCTATTCTGATACTTTTTTCTGCAAGAAATCTATTCAGTGAGTGGTGGTAGCTCCCTACCATTTTTAGTTTCAATCATCGGGCACTGAAATATTCCAAGTAGGTAAGTAGTGTACATACCTACTATGGAATACCTCTTTTTCCTTCGTATAATCCATCCATTAAATAAAACAGTGTTAAGTATGAATCAGTAAATAATGTGTAACTAATAAATTAATAATTTACTTGTGGCTCGATGAGTCAAGACTCTATCACCGGTTTGCCAGCACTACTACCACTCTATCTGTTATAATATAGATGTATACAGTTGTAAAATAGGAATAAGGATCTAGGTAGATTAAGGTGGGTACTATTTGTGAGTTGGATACTTCAACAAACAATACGCTTTCTGCAAAAGCTCTTGAAATATTCCATCGTACTGAGAGTTTGAGACACACTTGTCACGAGATTTAAAAAGGTGACCCCAAAAGCTTTTATAAGTTATAGGTACCTAGCTGCTGCAAGAGTGCCTACTTCTTAGAAAAAACATCTATAATTGGAAAGCTGTAGAGTTCTCTGTAAGTGGTGACCCTCTTCAAATCGAAGTATTGGTTGTTGTAAACCGACCTTAGTAATTTTCGCTTAAAATGCGCATATTTCATGACGTAGAACTTTGAATTATCGAGTAAGCTGAAAGCTTTTGTATGTACATACGTAAGATCTTTATCTTTTATTTTCACCACTAAGCTTAAGCAAAATAAAATAAGAGTACGTAACATATTATAAGACAGTGTTACACTAATGCAGTTTTATCGACAATTGTAATGTATTGATGTATCTTTTTGTATTAAATAAATAAATCTTTAAAAAACTGAGGACTGATAAAATAAGCATAGTATTCATTATTTTTAGATTATTTCATATGAAAATACTAATATAAAATAAATAATAATTTTAGCTTAAACATTTTAATGTATATTTTTTAAATATTAAGAATTTTCCAATCTCTAGTTAAACAAATAACATCGGTTTAACTTTCGATACACATATTTTTACAGCGTTCAAAATAATTATAATAAATAAACGATGTACACAAATAAAATAATAATTTTGAAGAGACGCCAAAATGTACTCAGCTTAATATTTTACCTAAAAATATGTAATAGTATTAAAAAAAAATCATTTTACCCATTTAGTTATAAATAAATTTGTACTCGTACAATATTAAGTGATTAAAGAAATTAATTGCTTCAATTTACGTCAAGCATAAATAAAATCGAAAATGATACGTAAGTAATCAAAATCTCTTCTTACTCTTATTTAACGGAGAACTCTTTAACTACCACCCACACAAGGTCTTGTCTTGATAAAAAAAGTGTAAATATGTTTGGAAAAAATACAATGATGTAGGAATGTTTTGTTGAGCGATACAGCGGCGCTGGGCGGGCGGCGTCGCTACCCGCAGCCTCCGAGGCACTGAGGGCGGGCGGGCGACCGCGCCTCCCCGCACCTCCCCTCGCTTGTATCTTTACTTAATCCTGCTAATATTATAAAGGATGGATGAATTTACTATTTATTGCTCTTTCACGCAAATACTACACGGACGGATTTTGATGTAATGTAATAAATCTACAGCACATAGGTTATATTTATTCCGAAAAATTAAATATCCACGCCGATGAAGTCGTGGGCATCAGCTAGTTCAACTCTAGAATCCTCAAGGCCATTCGCTTACAGTTGAGTGATTCTGAAACTTTTGAATTCATATTTTGAAACTTTGGTCAGGATTCTTCAGAGGTACTGTTATTTTATATTTTAGTACAGAATCAACTAGCGTGGGCTTAAACATTTTTGCAATTATTAACAACTAGCTTTAACCCGCGGCTTCACTCACGTTAGGTTCGATTTTTTAACCCCTTATTTAACCCTCTTGGGGTTGAAATTTTCCAAAATCCTTTCTTAGCGGATGTCTACGTCCTAACAGCTACCTGTATGCCAAATTTCAGCTCGATCGGTCCAGTGGTTAGAGCTGTGCGTTGATAGATCAGTCAGTCAGTCAGTCAGTCAGTCAGTCAGTCAGTCAGTCAGTCAGTCAGTCACCTTTGCCTTTTATATATTTAGATATACTTCAGTATTCTTTGATTAGATTTTTCACATTAATTATATTTATTATTTAGGTAACTCTGAGCGAAGAATGTAATTCTTTATCTCTGGGCTAGTACTGAGAATTTCTTCACAGAAAAACCTAATAGGTAAATTTTTTGTCCTACTCGGAAATTGAACCCGGGACTTCGTCATCCGCAGTCAAACATGCTAACTAATAGACCAACGAGGCAGCATAGGAATAAAATAAATCACTTGGCCGCGAAAATAAAGTAGAAACAGCTAAAATCATTTTTAATTGATAGTATCTACCTCCTACCACCCACACTTTTATTTCACTTCGGTGGACTGTTCCAGATAATAACCAGAAAACTCGCTAAAGCGATTAATTTTTCCTGACTTGCTTATCATAAATTGAGATGATGGTGTTATAAATTGTATTGGATTAAGGGAGAGACATACTTTTACTTTAAACACGAGACACGAACTAAAGACATAACTTCTCGCGGAAAGTAGCAAGTCACTGTAAACTTTTTCCACGCAGACGAAGTCGCGGGAATCAGCTAGTAATATACAAAAGTAAACACACACCTCTTATTTCAACCTTTCATAATATCATATTTGTTAAATATAAGTAAAAGTAAACAGGAATACCTAGATACACTAAAAGCATAGACGAGATTACTAAGTATGCTGAAGCTTTGTTACTTTTTAGAGCTTAAAATATTAAAAGCTACACCGAGTGGGTAACTTATATAGCATTACTCTACGTTTACTTTGATCTCAATGGAAATACTGTTGAAGATATGAAACATCGTATAGGTACTTGTGAAAGTCTATTTGAAATAAGTATTCGTAGAGTTGCAATATTTGTTTTCATGCATATTTTTCCATGTAGGCACCTAGTTAGTTACGTAGGTACTTATCTACATTATGAAAAAAAAATTGTACTCTAAATACGTAGCAACACACTTTATACTAAATTCATTTTATATTCCTTTGTCAATGGTTTATCCAAACCGCCCAGATATTGTCCAAAAAGCGGACTGAAAACTGAAAGGTCGACGGTCGACCACATACGAACCTGTTTTGCTATTTTCGTACTTACATACCTACAGAATAAAACGCTGAATTAATGAAAGGGTGGTGCATAAATATACGGTTCCACATCACTGATTTTATTCAAATCACTTAACGTTAATGACGATCGCACATATGTTATTGATGAACCGTATGTGCCATAAAGTGCTACACGCACTGATTTATGCCTTTTGCCTTCATCTGTTTCATTCATGGACTTATATTATTATAATCGTCAGTTTTTAAATTCCCTCAGTTTATGAGGAAAGTACCCCTGCAGCATCATGACTGAAGAAATGGAATCAGAATTTTTTATCTTCTCGCTATTTGCTAGTTTAAAAAAATAAGGAAATCGGTCAATCAATCAATCATTTTTTTATTTTGCACGAATATGGTATGGCATATACTTACAGTTTTATCCTTCAAGCATATACATGATACATACATAAATATTTAAAGGTACCTATTTATTTTATAGGTAGGTAAATCTCAAAACCAAACCTCATTTTTTGAAAGGCGCTTTATAAAGTAGCAGGTCATGCTTGCAGGTCTAACCCTATGTCTACTTATAAAAATCCCGTCAAGTCGACAAAAGATGACTGGTCAAATGCGAGTCGGACTCGCATACGAAGGGTTCCGTACCAAAAAAACGCCAAAAAACACGTTTCTAGTAAGGGAGCTCTCTTTTTCTCTACCTATTACGGATCGTGAGATACAGTCCGCTGACAGACAGACGGACAGCGGAGCCTTAGTAATAGGGTCTCGTTGGTTACCCTTCGGGTACGAAAGCCTAAAAACGATTCAGCCGTTTCGGAGATAAGCCTAATCAAATTTACCTGAAAACAAAGTGCAGACAAATTTTTAAAATCTCTCCTTGAATGTTATAGGCTATCGTTAAAATAAAAAAAATTATGATAAGAGGCAGTTATTCTGAAACTATAGACAGACACATTTATTATTTGTACCTATAACTAAGTATACATAGGTACTTATTAATATAAGTAAGACAGATAGATGGACTGGAGTCTGGACTATACCTAGTGTTTCTCGTTTTATTACAAAACTCTAAAAAAAGTAAATGACGTTTCCCTTTCAACATATTGACCTGCCGTCGTTGCCCGTTCGTAACAAGCGGGAAAACTTATACGCAATCTGTATTCGGGGGACCACGCGAACCTCTCCAAGGGTATTGGCTGTGCGATATTACCTACTTCTACAAAAAAGCAATAAGACTGGGCCGTGACCGATATCTGTAAATCTTTAAACAAACAAACACATAAGTACTTCCCGATCTATACTTACATAGGTATCAAAAAAGGGGAAAATGGGGCAATTGGGCTCGATTATTTATTTATTTTATATTACCAGAACATTACAGATATTTACGGCAAAGCCGAACGCAAAAGGTTCAAATTTTATAACAGTGGATAAATATTTAGTAAGAAAAAGGCAAAACTTATAAATAATAACTAGCTATTAATAAAACTTAATTCAAAAAATTCAAAATTCAAAATTCAAAATTTATTTATTTCATGTAGGCTACCCTGTAGCACTTATGATAAGTCAAAAATCTACCACCGGTTCGGAATGCAGATTCTGCTGAGAAGAACCGGCAAGAAACTCAGCAGTTGCTCTTTTCAAAAAATAAAATAAAATAAAATAAGCTTTGGTTCTTAGACAAAATTTTTAAAACAAAAACTTTCAGATAAGCAAAACACATGTCGTCGATGATAATCCAACGCTATAAGGAGTTTGAAAGAAGTGATGTCACTTCTTTGCGAAAATTGGAACGATGACAGAAGATGTGTAGGTATACCTACTTATTAGAGAAATATCGTCTGTGCTTAGTCGTACGTATTCAAGATAAACTAATAGCGTAAGTTACTAAGAGGCTTGCGGGCGATAAGCTATCGCGTGAACCATCAACGTGACGTAATGTAGCGTTTTTACTGCGTTACGTAATTTGTTAAATGGAGGGTTGGGGAGGTGCGGCACGGATGGATGTTGGCGGGCTGCCAAGTCGCTGACGGTCGACCGCCCTTATCTTCGCTTGGATCCACCGCCAATACTCGCTGGGAAAAAAATTTCTCTATTCACTTCACTCTCGCAGTACATACACACGTTACTGGCTTCATTCCAACATACGCTGTGAATGCGCGGTACATGATGAAAAGCGTAGCTTCTGTGTCACTAATAAGAAGTGAAATTGTCCCACATCTCTTTCATGCATGAACATTATGTTCCACGTGAAGAACTTAAGTCTCGTACGAGTTACGACACTTTTATTATAAACGATGATCGTGATTTATTGAAATGAAAATAGAAGCGGGAACGTTCCTACAATTACACTTGCTACACGCTAGATTACTTGTTTATTATGTATACAGCCCCAAAAAATATTGTACCAAAATTGATGAAATTTCATTCATTGATTGAGGTTGTGATGAAATTTTTTTGTTATTGTTGTTAAGAATTATGCGTAGAGCATAATTATTATAAATCCATATTTTATTAGCTAAGAGATCGGGTGACATGAAATAAATAAAAACAAAATTTATATAGTAAATTAAAATGATACTTGTTTATTAAACAAAAAAAATCATGATTAAAGTACGACTTAAAATATTTGGGCGACATTATTTATTCTAAAGATAAATAATTAAATTATTATGATATTTAGATTAATAATTGTAAACATTATTATTGAATAGCTTCCACGTCGGATTTCGCATTGTTCAGAGGCATGTCGTTTTTGATATATCCCTGTAACAATGAAAAAAATATATACATACTAAGAACCACTTTAAAAATAGTAATACACATGCATCACAACAGTTTAAACTGCACACAGACTGTTCTGAGTTATTAGGGCACATTGAGCCGGAAACGAATTGGTGGTACAAGTGTTCATGGGCATCGGGGGGCGGTAATCGGTTAACATCAGGTGACCCGCCTGCTCTTTTGCTCGCTATTCATATGAAAAAAAATAAAAATTAAGCCTCGTAAGTGTCAGGATCATTCGCCGGGCGACAGAGAGAGCTACCTACTAAAAGTATCTCTGCGAGACCATATAAAAAATGAAGAGATCTGTATGAGAACCAGGGTTACATAGCTCATCGAGGTCCGAACAATAGGAACCCCACACAGTTCGAAGAGTCGATGATCGTTGGGGACTCATGGAGAGAGGTGACTTCGCACCGAAAAGCGCAGTATAAATCTGCCGTCCACAAGCTATAATGCCGTTAACTACCAAGACCATATTTCCTAATATAAATCCAAAACCATTTAAATTAGGGTTTATTAATTTTTGGTTTGGTTTTTTGGGAAATTTGGTTTTGGTAGTTAACGGCGTTATAGCTTGTGAACGGCAGAAATATACTCTCACTAGATGGATCGACGATACCAGACGAGCCCGAAACATTAGGAAGTGTAAATAAGAGATTTATGTCCAGTAACACGATTGATTAATAGGAAGAAAATGTTCTAGTATACTGCATAGAATGGTAATGTCTCAGTTGCAGGTCCTACGTCGATGAACTCTTACCTCTGGCATGACGACGTGCGTGCTGTAGGAGGAGTACTGCACGGCCATCTTGTCGGGGTGGCAGCGCAGGCGGTGCGAGCGCAGCGTGGACGCGTACGAGAACCGCTCGTCGCACCACTTGCACGTGAGCGGCTTGTCGCCCGTGTGCGTGTACATGTGCACCTGTGGCCACACACGCACACACGAATAGATAAGTCTTCTTTGTTAAGAGGCCAGCGGGGGATGAATTGCCCATACAAACGTTATGCCAAAATAATTTTTAATTGGAGAATATTTCCATCATAATAGGCGATTATTTGGATTCAAATTGTATTTATCTTGGGACCTGGATAATATATGTTTTCAAATAAATAGTTTACTAAAAAGATATAAAAGCAAATTGCGTATTGCATACAATAATAATAACAAATTACAAATTATTTTGGTATTACAAACATACAAATATGGGCAATTCATCTTCCGCTGGCCTCTTAACAGATTAACATTGAAATTACCTAGACCAGTATTTTTTATGATTTAGTAATGGGGGAGTGATTTATTAAAAATTTATTTAATTTAAAAATTGATTTTCAGGGCCTATAAGGTTAGCTGGATCACGCAGAATGATAAAATTAACCAATTAATGAATGTTTCTATGCCACACATTTTTCTTCTACCAACACAAAACATACTAAAAATCACATCGATCCGTTGCTCTGTTGCTGCGTGATTTAAGAACAAACTAACAAACAAACATACTGTCCTCCCGACCGAATCCGGACACGGCGGCCAATCTCCACAGAGATTAGCCATCTGCGCGGGAGATATTATAGTGCACAAGTGGTGTGCGCAAACACGGGTGCACTCCCTATTCCCTCACTCACATAGGCCAATGGGACGGAAAATCCGACAAGACCGGAAGGAGATCAGGCGTAGGATCGACGGCTTTACGTGCTCTCTGAGGCACGGGGGTGACTCACCACCGACTTCCTAACTCCTACCGGGCTAGTACTGAAAAATTCTTAGCAGAAAACCCAATACATTTTTGGCCCGGCCCGGGAATCGAACCCGAGACCTCGTCGTCCGTAGTCGAACTTCACCACTAAGCCAACGAGGCAGTTGAAGTAACACTTATGGGTTAACTAGCTTTAACCCGCGGCTTCGCTCACGTTAGGTTCGATTTTTAACCCCCTATTTAACCCTCTTGGGGTTGAAATTTTCCAAAATCCTTTCTTAGCGGATGTCTACGTCCTAACAGCAACCTGTATACCAAATTTCAGCTCGATCGGTCCAGTGGTTAGAGCTGTGCGTTGATAGATCAGTCAGTCAGTCAGTCACCCTTTTATACACGGTGAAATTTCATTGGTTGTACTCCCTGAAAGAGGTGAATGTGCTCATGAAACTGAACAACTTTCCCCAAGGAACATAGGTCGAAATATGAAAAAAAAATTTGGACCTCCCATAGTAAATCAATCAGCTGATCGTCAAGTTTGTATGGAGGGTCCAATTTTTTTTTCATATTTTGACCTATGTTCCCTGGGGAAAGTTGTTCAGTTTCATGAGCACATTCACCTCTTTCAGGGAGTACAACCATTAAAGTTTCAACCGGTATATTTAGATGAAATGAACCCACCTTGAGCGTCTGCCTGCGCTTGAAGGCCTTGTTGCAGTAGGAGCACACGTGGCGGCACTTGTCCTCGTGCACCAGCAGGTGCTTGCGCAGTGTGCGGCGGCTGTTGAGCACGCGGCTGCACACGAAGCACACGTACGACGTGTCCTCGTGCGTGTCCATGTGCGTCTTCAGGTTCGAATATGTTTTGAATCTGTACAACACCGTCGAGGATTCATATTTTTTTTTGGCCACAAAACCTAGCTTCTAATTTTATAACTTAGCCACGGGAAAATGATGAAGCTTCTAATAAACTAACTCGCCTTTTTCACAATAGCCACAAAATATTCCAAAGAAAGCATCAAATAAAGAGGCACAATTTTTATAACTTGGCCAACAGATTAGTACATCGCCATCTAATTTACTAACTCAGCCACGGATACAAGTTAGGTTAGGTTGGGGTTGTACATAAACATGCAGGGCATGTTTAATTACATGCCTTTTTTATATATATATGATTAGCAGGCAATCGAGCAGGCGGGTCACCTGATGATAAATGATCACCGCCCATTAACACTGGTAGTACCAGCTTCACCGCCAATGCGTTGCCGGCTTTTTAGGAATTTATTGGTTGTAATTAAGTCAAGAGAGTTAACGATAAATCATCAGAGATATCAGTCGCAATGATTATTCGACAATTTCATGACAGCGCTTCCGGAATAAACTCTTATACAAATTCTTCTTCTTCTGTATCAGCCGATAGACCTTTAAAACCCGATAGACATCTCAATATAAAGGTCTCATCCACAGATTTTGGGAAATTCCCAAAATCTTTTTTTTTTAAATCCGAAATAGGCTTGCGCATGACGACAATCAATACTGGATAGCACTGATGAGGTCTAGGTTGGAGCGCGCTTGCCTAGAAAATGCCTATTCACTCTTGCCTTGAAGGTACTCCAATTATAAGTGGCAGGAAACACAGATGCTGGAAGAGTGTTCCACACCTTAGGGGTTCTTATCAGAAACGTTAAATTGAAGCGTTTCATTCGAGTGGGTTGAATTTCTACCACATAAGGATGCCAACGCTCACTTCTCGCAGTTCTGTGGTGAAAAGGTGAAGGAGGAACTAGGTTGTGAAGTTCCTGGACGCACTCTCCAAAGTATATCCGATAGAAGACCGATAGACAAATCAAAGAAAACAGACAGATAAATCAAAGAAAGATTTTCTCAAAGATAAGATTATCTCAAAGAATCGATAGACGTTGGGAGTTTCAGTAATCGGAAACGCAGCATTGGAAGATCGTATTGTTTGGCAATCACAAAAGGACTATCGATCGATCTCTATATGTCAGTAACAACAAGGAGCAACTCACGGCTTGGAGCAGGTTCGGCACACGAAGGGCTTGTCGTCGCTGTGTATGGCGCGGTGCTGGCGCAGCTCGCCGTTGGTGCCGCACGCGTAGCCGCACAGGTCGCACACGTAACTCTTGATCTTTTCGTGCACTACGCGCTTGTGCGAGGCCGCTGACGACCGAGTCGTGAACCTGCATGTCGGAGGTAAAGCTCAGCGACAAGTGGCGGAATCAAGTGACCTCAACTTCTTCAGGATCAGATAGTATTTTGGAGGTTAAACGGAATCTAAGCGACATCAGTTTTTTCACGATAGTCGCTTACACATGCGACTATCGTGAAGAAACTGATGAACGACATATTGCGCCATAATATTATACTGGACCTACGGCTGGCCGTATAGATACACGAATGCGGATGAATCTACGCGCAACAGCTTACAGAGAATTTGTTCTAATCTGAACATTGGTGGAGATCAGTCTGGTCAATTACCACGCTACCAACGACGTGCCGCCAAGCAATTCAGCGTTCCGGCATGATGGCGTGTAGAAACCGATCAGGGTATGGATTTAATTAAAACTGCCATACCCGTTTCCAAATTAGCCCATTACCATCTTAGACTGCGTCGTCATTTATCATCAGGTGACACAGCAATGAATGGCTCTACGCTACCAACGATGTGCCGCTAAGCAATTCAACATTCCGGAATGATGGCCGGTAGAAACTGATCAGTGGTATAGAGTTAATACAAATTGCACTTCCCCCTTCCAAATTAGCCCACTATCTTAGAATGTGCCGTCACTTACCATCAAATGAGACACCAGTAATAAGCCTATCTTTTCATCAATTAAAAAAGTATATATAACTTTATTCTAATCTTAAAGAAAATTAAAAATACTCACTTCAGATCGCATATTTCACATCGGTATATTTTTCTTTCTTCAATCGGTATGTGCGACCGTTCGTGTGATTTGAGAGTGTCCTTAGAGTTAAACACCTTGTCGCATGAACCACAGCAGAACTTCCGCTCAGACTTCGGTACATGCCTCATTTTGTGTTTATTCATCGCCGCTTCTGTTTTAGTTATCCGCGGGCATTTATCACAACTACAAGTAATACAATCACATCACACTTCACACTATCACACTAATATTATAAAGGCGAAAGTTTATATGTGTAAGTGTGTGTGTATGTGTGTGTGTGTGTTTGTTACTCCTTCACGCCACAACAAATGAACCGATTTGGCTCAAGTTTGGAATGAAGATAGCTCATATCCAGGATTAAAACATAGGCATTTTAACATTTTATCCCGGAAAATCACAGAGTTCCCATGGGAATTGAAAAACCTTGATCCACGCGGACGAAGTCACGGGCATCGTCTAGTATTTTTTTTTAAATTGTAGTGACACAAGTTTAAGCCTCAATAGCCTAACGGTTAAAGGTGCGGACTGAAAACTGAAAGGTAGCAAGGTTCGAATCCCACCCGTTGCACTATTGTCGTACCCACTTCTAGCACAAGCTTTCCGCTTATTTGGAGGGGATAGGAGGATAATAGTCAACTTCAGCTTGGCTAATGTTCTTTTTTATAAAAAAAAAAACAAAGTAGTATGTAGTTGTAACTATAGTTTGCTAATTTTCATCAGTGGTCTACAACTCTTCTATGAGAGGAGACCTGCGCTCGTAGTGAGCCGTTAATGGATTGCTGATAATGTTGATTGTTGAGTGATGTTCATTATATTTTTTTTCTTTTGATGTCTTGTCTATTGATGTGGGATGTCTTTATTAAGGAGCTCATTGAGTAACAGCTGATTTGTAGAGTACTACAAATATATTTTTTCATATCTCAAAGACAAAGAAATGAAGAGCTTGTAAAGTTGACACCACACAATATCGAAACAGATAACACAATAATTATAAGATGCTAGATGACGCCCGCGACTTTGTCCACGTGGATAAAGATTTTTTTGACTGTCGCGGGAACTGTTTAATTTCGGCATGAAATTGTAGCCTATGTGTTAATCCTTGGTATGAGCTATCTCTGTTCCAAATTTCAGCCAAATCGATTCATTAATTGTGGCGTGAAGAACAAAAACACACACACACACACAAAACACACACACACAGATACAAACTTTCGCCTTTATAATATTAGTGTGATTTAAGAAAATAGCATCACAGATATGAGTAACACAAATAAAAGTAATCTAAGGTGCTAAAGTGACACTTACCAGATAACATTGGGATTTTTGTGATCCTGCACATGCTTGTACAAAACGGATTTAGACTTTAAAGTAATGCCGCAGCTACAGCGTACTACTGGCGACGTTTTGTGTTTCCATTCGCAATGGGCCTTCAGACTATACCAGCTTGTGCATTCCTTTTGACAATATGTGCATGTGAAGCTGAAAAAATTTGCCTATTAGTTCTTTTCACATACACCTTTAATATCATAGAAAGTTTTTCCAATACATTTATTGGTAAAAATGGTATTAGCTAAGTCTTTTATAGTTGTTGGTTTTTTCATCATAAGAGATGGCGCCCTAAAACGGATGGTATAACGCGTAACACGATAATGGTACCGACAAATCTACAATGTTGTTCACCAAAGTTTTTTCGTGTAGTGCAACTAATCCTTAACCCGATCAAGAATGTTCAACCAAATCAATGTTTGGTATTTTCTATTAAAAAAAAATTATGCAGCGAAATGAGAGCCTCTTTGGGAGGCAACAAAATTGATTTAATTCAACTAAAATATGTACACATCACTTGATGTTAGGTTGGGTGAGGTGTTATAAGTCTGTTGCCAACCTCAAACTTAAACTAAGTACAGGTAAAAAAAAATATATATTATTACATACTTCACAAAATCATTGACATTTAAACTTGAATACTTCGATTCTTCAGTTTTTTCCGAATCTGAGCCATCATTCTTTTTTAGTTTACGGCTTTCTATCCTGTGATCTGATACATGTTTGTAGAGTACACTTTTAGAACGGATGAGGAAGCCACACAGACAAAACACCATGGGCTTGCTTTTGTGTACTTTAGCATAATGAACTCTTAAAGCGCTCCACGTTGACATAGCTTCTTCACACATGTTGCATTCTAGTCTAGAACATGAATGATACATATTAATTTAATTTTTCTTTAGCCAGCAATGAGCTAGGGTTTTAGTTATAAATAACTAACAAACACATGAAAAAATAATTAAAATATTACTTACTTTACAAAATCTTTTACATTCAAGTTGGATTTCTTGAGTACATTCTTAAATTCTATTTTCTCTTCTTCACTTAATTGTTTTCTCTTGGTCTTTTTCATCTTTGTCTTCTTTAGTGTTGCTAATGTTACAGAGTCACTCAAATCACCGTCACTGTCTATTCTATTGTCACCATTGCTGTAGTCATCAGCTTCATAATCATCTCCAAATGATTCATCATTGTTTATAGCATCTATAGAAAACGAAAAAATTGAAAATACTGCATTTTTTTTTTTCAAAATTAAGAAGTAATAATCAATTTAAAACAAAAATAAGCCTCAATAGTCCTACGGTAAAAGGTGCAGACCAAAAACTGAAAAGTTGCAGGTTTGATCAGCAAACATACTATTGTCGTACCCACTCCTAACACAAGTTTTCACTTATTTGGAGGAGAGAGGAGAATATCAGTCAAGTTCAGCTTGGCTGATATACGTTTGAAAAAAAAAAATTAAGTTTGGAGTTCACTAATTTTTTGTAGTTGTTTTTTTGAATGAGAAAATTTAGAAACTGCTTAGTAATAATATATAATATAAATTAAACTATTTGAGAATATTAATAGCACAATGGTTAAAAGTGTGGAGTGAAAGCTGAAAGGTTAACAGTTCTATCCCCACCTGTTACACTCAGTGGCGTGCACAGGATGTACTACGGGGTAGGCAGATGATACAAAATGGAAAAAATCTTCGGTGCGAATTTAAAAAAACTTAAGGGTAGGCATTGTACAAATTATAAAAAGCCTACCCTTAAGTTTTTATAACTCGTACTGGCGATTTTCTCCATTTTATATCATTTTTCCGCATTATGCCTACCCTCTGTGCACGCCACTGGTTACACTATTGTACTCACTTCTAACATAGCCTTAAGTTTATTTGGAGAGGAGAGTCATGTCTTATATTTTATTTTTTTTCAAAGAATAAGTGCTAGGTGAATTGTCAACAGAAAAGAAATGCAAATACATTATTTCACATCACCACCATTACAGGTAAATATCAATAAATCATAGATAACATCCACGTCGATTTTGAAAAGACTTTTACTAATTTTATAATTTCCTACAGGGATTTGAAAAAACAAATCCAAACAGTAAAAGTCTAGTTTTTATTATAAGTACTACTTTTTTTTACTCACTCACTAATTCTTCTGGCATCAGTTCCACTTTGACCTACAACAAGAAAAATAGATTATCACTTTAGCCTAGAAATATATTTGTTAACATCACATTCACAAAATATGAACTTACCTCAGACTTAATAGGTGGTAACCTAAACTCTATAATGTCATCTTCAAACTTAATCATGGGAAATGTTTGGCATGCCTCTATGCACATTTTCTTTAATGTCTCTTGCACTTTCAAACATTCTAAGACAAACAGCTGAAATGAAACCATTCTCTCCTCGCAGTTTAAACACACTTTAGTAGGTAAATCATCATTTTCAGCTATCTGCAAACAAATATGAAGCCAATCTATACAAATATACAAGTAAAATGTTTATCTCTGGCGCTCTGTATTCTTCTGTATTTATGAAGGTGATATGAGTGTTCTAATATTAGAGTTAAGTGTTATAATATATATCAACACTTAACTGTAAAGGGTTTAATAGCTCTTACTACAACTGGAAACAATATGATATTAGTTTTGGAGTGAAAAGACACATGATAAACCTGAAGTTTTAGGATATACAGGCTCTGTTGAGGCTTCAGAAACTTTATTTGCATATTTATATTGCAGTTTCTTTGTTATTACTCCGAACTAATGCATTGTTGTAGCCTCAACTTAGGGAAACAAATAGTAAACAGATAAAGGGAGGCCACTCTGGCAGCAACCAGGATGGGAACTATATACTTATAGGATTACTGTCCTGCATAGCTGCTACTTCCCAAGATGAAATACGCATATAGACATAACACTTACAGATATATGTATATATTCCTGTATCATTTTGAGAATATTCTTATTACTATCATCTGTCAAATCTTTGGTAAACACTTCGCCTTTAGCACAGAGTCGACACAGATCCTTTATATTCTGAGCCATTTTTATTTAGCACAGTAAGAATTCATGATACAGTAGAGAAAAAGGTGTTAAGAATAGTAGTACACCAGCCCACTTATAATAGTCTACAGTTGAAAACTATTGGTCCTTTCATTTTGTTTCTATAAATGGAAGAAAATTTCGATTTTATTTCAGAATTATACACTGTTTTAATAAAAAATGCACATCAACGCTTCGTAATTATTTTGATAAAATTTGGAAATTTTGGAATGTTTGACATTTGGTTTATGTTTGACACTTGACAGCATACTTTGACCACAGACTACTATTATAGGCACAGATTAGGTATTAGTACCACTGATTAGGATAATTAATCTATGATTAACACTGGATTTGTTGAAGCGTCACAACTAACCACAAACATATAAGAGTAAGCAGACCTAACATAATTTTCACAACTACATCTAAACGAATAAATAATATCTTCGCTTGCTTCTCTCCAACAAAAAATATATGATTCTATCTCTTTTACTTCTGTTGTTGCAACACTTACGCACTCATAGACATAATTGAGCTTGAGGCAATTCGTAAGCTACAAATAAGAGCAGTATGGTGCAATATGTCAATTTGTCAAAAACAACAACATAACCTGCGAGTTGTTTATTCTTTTAAATTTGCTTTAAAATCGAGTCTAAAGAATCAAAAATTCTGAAATAAAATGGTGAAGTGTTGTGCACCTCTGTGTGGCAATTCTCCGTATAGGAAAACACCTGCAATTACTTTTCATCGGTAAGTTTTGATGTGCTATAGACTCGTAATTTGGTTATATGCTTACTGTGTGATTATTAATAATCGTTCGGCATTTTAGAAGCAGTCCTAATTATTATATACGCAAAACTCGTAGACAGTTATAGTAATTTTGGTTCTAGTATATTCCTGTTGCAATATTTATCAATTAATTAATATCAGGATCTTGTTTGTCGTTTCATATACTTGTACAATTTGACAGGGCCGTATTCAGGCGCAAGTTTTGTTTAGTGGGTATATTTTGATTAAATAATTAGTCTGTTTTTGCCTGCCTGTTTTAAGATGTATTGGATTGTATTAATTTTTATTTGTATTGTATTGGACTTAGGAAAATTAATCGTGGAAGCAATACATAGCATAGTTTCATTAAATATTGTAAAATTTTTACTTTTTTTTGAAAAGAGCGACCGCCGAGTTTCTTGCTGGCTCTTCTCGGCGGGAAAGGCATTCCGAACCAGTGGTAGATTCATTGACGATTCAAAAGTGCTTGTGAAAGTTTATTTGAAATAAAATATTTCTATTTCTATTTCTATAAAAGTAAGGATAAATTATAAAATTAAATCATTTTTCAGCTTTCCAAAGGATGAAAATATAAAAAATGCCTGGTTGATGCAGACAAATAAAAAAAATTGGCAGCACAAAACATCGAGTGTGCTATGTTCTGAACATTTTGAAGCACATTTAGTGGATTGCAGTGGTTTTCGTACCGTCCTTACTTCTAATGCAATCCCAATGATTTTTGATTCATCATTACAAGTAAGTTTCTAGTTGTTCTTATATTTAGGTACCAACCCAAAACATCTTGCCATTTAAACGTAAATATTGACAGCTATACCCATACATATATAGCTGTGTACCTATTTGTATTACCTATTAAATTGTTAATACTAGACAACTGATAATTTATTACTCTTGTTTTCAGCATATGTCTACATCATCAGTAAAAGGTCCAGTAGAAAGAAAAGCTGCTGGAGATCAAGTTTTGATGGACTTGCAAAATTTACAGCCTAGTAATACTATTAATAAAGAGTATAGAGTAATACTATTCCTTATTACGTTATTGAAAAGACTGAGACATATGGTTTATTTTGTTATTTTTATAAGTTTAAAATGTGTAATACTATTCTAATAAGGTTATTGAAATGAGTGATACAGGCTGAATAGAATGTAAGAGTTAATTAAACTACTGTTGATGTTATCGTATTGTCAATGTTTGTATTTCTAAAAGATATTAGAGAAAAAGTTGCTTTTTGATTTTGTTTTATTTATCTAATAGATATATCTTTTGGGTAGATTTTGTAAATCATGTTTTGTTTTGATTTTATTAAATATTATTTTGTAACATTATTACTTGTTTGATTACAAAACCGCGAAACTTAGCACATTAGAATCCATTTTCATAATTAAGAATTAATTTATAGAATTAAGTTTACAGAATGTAAAATAAGGGTTTAACCTACAATTTGATGGCAACTTTCCGTAGTTTCCATATTATTTCAAATTACAGATATTAAATACTCTCCAGTCCCTTCAACCTCGCTGAACCTCGTTTTCGAAGTCCGGCTCTGTTTACTGTCAATGTGTGCGTGAGATTTGTATGTAGGCGTAATTGGAACGCCAATTTTTTCTTATGTTAGGTCTGCTTACTCTTATATGTTTGTGCAACTAACATAGGTAGGTACGAGTGTCTCTGGAGTAGGTAGGTACCTACCTATTACAAAGGCGCATTGAACTCTACCTAGATAGATACCTACCTAATTAATCTATGATTTCATTGCATTTCATTGCGATTTCATAGATTAATAGGGTAGGTACCTAACTATTTTACTCTTTTTTGCAAAGTAGAGAGGTGTACCTACCTATCTTTTGATCTTAGGGTGATAATCACAGACTAGGAATAACTTTACGCACCGGTGACACGTCTTGTCTATCCTAGTGTTCGACGTTCATGATCTGTGACACTTGTCCATACTCTAACTGTCAGGATGGCTTCAACTTTTAATTCCATTTACAAAGTGTAACGTAAATAATTAAAAAATAATTGGCAAAAACTATTTGTTTTAAGCTGTTACGTTGGTTTATGTGCAATTGATCTCATCTACAGTAAAATTAAACATCAAAAAAGAGCTTTACCATGTCCTATGTGCTATAGAATTTGTATTCAGTTACTGCAAAGACTTACAACTCCATTCGTAACGATATGGATATTCACTCTGAATTTATGGAACCCGTAACACCAGGTTTAACCTACGAAAATGTTGGCTACTGGAAAACCGAAGATAGCGGTTACCATACTTCATACACCCCAAGCTCATTGGATTGCTCTCAAATATCCAGTGAAAACTTCAATCCTCTATTCAAGAGCC
This sequence comes from Hipparchia sbordonii, assembly GCA_038048805.1. Taxonomy (NCBI): domain Eukaryota; kingdom Metazoa; phylum Arthropoda; class Insecta; order Lepidoptera; family Nymphalidae; genus Hipparchia; species Hipparchia sbordonii. The sequence continues at coordinate 8,842,981 of CM076098.1, forward strand.
AAATTGGCTTCACAGGACAGTTCCAGGTGGGTTGTTATGATGTACAATCAGATGTCAACTTTCGACCAAAGTTACAATTCAGTACAGGAATTATCAGATCAAAGGAAACCTATACAGAATCACCACAAAACCGAAGGGGTGTCAAACGGGCATATAGTGGAGAACCAGAAAATAGAGATGTCAACTGTGGCTCTGTTCCAACTCCTACAACTATGATAGCAGGAGGATTGTGTAAGCTAAGATTTAGTGATAAAAAGTTAAATGGATCTTATTCTTCTGTAAGTTTTGATTCTGCAGATCTCATAGCTGGAGATTTATGTACAAAAAATGAACATTCACACACACCATACCCCACGACTCCAATTAAGAAAATCTGCAGAAGCAATTGTAAATTAAGTAATCCTCTAAATCCGCGAAAACCTGTAAAGAAACTTAACTTTGCTATGCACTCTCTGTTGTGTGACACCCAAGCACTACAGCCTGTTGTTAAGCCTGCCAAACCTCAAAATAGTGCTGGCAAGGTGTATAAGCTTAGGCCTAATCAGAAAATTGATATTATAAAGATGTTGTATCATGAAGCCAATGTTATCCCTCCAGTGATGAAAATATTCAGTTATTTGTCCAATGAAGATATTTATAAGTTTACCTTAGTGAGTCCCCTGTGGCAAAAAGTTTGGGAAGATGTTAGCAAGGTGAAGTCGAAGAAACAGGAGTATTTACACTACCTTCAGGATGTAAGGGACAATCGTGAAAACAAGATGTCCACTCCTAAAAGTAATGAAAAAAATCAGATAAGGCCTTTAATGGAAATTCACAATGTATTGAATAATCACAATGTGTTGACCAAGACTACAAGTACTCCTATCAGCCCTCCAGGAACACCAAAAACCATTAAATTCAAAAGATATGCAAAGGTAAGTCAAAGAGTTATTGGTATGATTACTAATTTTTTGGTACATGGCTCAAAGACTGAATCGATAATCTTTTTGAGTTTATCATACTTTTTTACTGTGGTAGCTTTTTAATAACACACATAATGTGTCAAGAGTGTTAAAATGTGTCAAAGATATTATTTTAAAGATACCATAATGAGAGGTGAACTAAATAAACACTAAAGACAAAATATGCATGTTATATATAATATTTTACCAACTTTTTTGTACCATATTTTACCAAATAAATACTTAATTTACTTTATTTTACTTCAATGAACAAAGTTGTTTGTAAATGAAACATTAAACGATTTTATTTGTTTGTAGGCTGCATCATTAGATCTACGTATGCAACTATCATGCGCACGATGCCAGCAACCTGCCAAAGTCACAGAAGAAAGCTCCGGGGAGGAATGGGCTGAATGCACCAGTATCAGTTGCTCCTACCAGTTTTGCAGGTTTTGTAAATGCGACAGGCATCCAGATAAGAATTGCTTCAAATACGACCTTGATGGCCCTAGTCCTTCAAAGAGGAAGAAAAATACATGTGCAGTTGGCACTAAGAAAAGCAAAAAAAACTTGCGCAGACTCCTGTGACTCAATATAATAGTTGTATACTGATACCAGTGATTTATATAAGGTTTTGTTTGCATTCCATGCCCAAAGATATGATGATTTAAAAAATCATTCGTAAGAGATTAGTATGAAATAATTTTGATTTTATACAATTGGGGAATCCCCTAGGTCTGATGTTGTGCCATTTTTTAATTGATAATGTTTTTGTATGACAGCATTCACAGATTACTTTAATACCTCTTGCTGATAAATTTACAATTTTTTTTGCAAAATTTTCTAAAAGCAACAATTTTGTTTAATCTCTGAATGAATGAAAGCATACCACCAGTACATAACTAACCTTATCAGTTGGTTAGACAACCAAGTCATTTGTGTATCCGTTGTCTATAAAATGACTAATTCAGTTGTGCATTTAATCTAAGCTAAATTGAGAATTCTACAAAATCCCATGCTATCCTTTTCACAATGCTAGCTGTGGAGAAGGATGTATCAATTTAGTTAAGAGGTAATACAACTGAATTACCCAAAATATCCATTCGTCTTGGTTCTACTGCTGTATTGCTTTGATGAAAAAATCTAAGGAAACATAACATTAGGCAAGAAGGAACTGTTGAGAGGAAAGTTATATAATAAAATTGGCAAAAGTTTCGCTTTTAGAAAATTTTTGACATTAGAATGTTCTCAGGGTGGAATACCTAAAATGTAGGATAATGTAATAGACTGATATTTTATTGCCATAAACAATAACATAAGGTTGACAGTTTTTGTTTTGTGTTATTATTTAAGTAATTTGAGCTCAAAATTAAAAGGGTTTTGTAATTTTAATAATTGTAACAAGTTATACTATGCTAGGTATATAAATTTGGGAATATTTTGCCATAAAATTCAGTTAATAATAATTGTTAAAATAAGTACAAAGAACAGCAACTGTGATATTACAGATAGTACATCAGTCATATCTGTTTTAACACTTAAAAGCACACATGACATTTTGCACTCTATAAAACTTTGTCATTGTCTTACCTCACTCATTTTTAAGAAGTATTTTTGTTTAATAGTTTGTTAGACAAAATATTTTCTAGTTTTGCAACATCACTGTAACTTATTTTTTGTAAGTCAATAATAATTAAGGTATTTTAAGATTTAGAGTTGATAGTTTTTTCAAATACTTGAACCATTTTATCAATTTACAAATTCATGAAAATAATTCTATTATTTTACTAAGTAATTGTCTCAAATACAGTTCTTACTGGCAAGTATACATGATGTAATATGACATTGCATTGTTTGTATTAAATTATTATTTTTATGTAATAACTTCTCATTTAGTAAAAGATAGTTATTCTGTTTTGCAGATGTAACAAATCTGTGAATTTTTTATCTTAATTATTTTATTTCAACAAGAAAAAAATTATATAATACTCTTCCTTTTTTCTAGTCCCTAATTAGAAATGTGTAATTTCATTCGTTTTTTAAGAAAAGAATTTCGCTAATAGCAGTTCTCTAAAAAGTAACTAATAGATCTAAAATTCTGAAATTCATGATTTCTTGCACTTTTCTGTTTTTATCTTATGCTGAGATCTATAGAGCGTGCTCTTATTTAGCACAGACTCTAAACAAGAGTTAAAACGAGACACAAATATACTCTGACATAAATCTTTTTTATCTCCTGTCTTGTGAGTCTGAGCAGAGTGAGAGTGCAGTCTATAGATTTCAGCCTTAAAGTGTTACTAGTTATACCCCATCTCACATTAATCCATCATTGCACTTTCTAGTTGCTGATAAAACTGAATGATTAATCTAGCTGCGTGTGTAGATCGTCGCAAAAGGTCAGATCTTTACAATAGAAACAAAAAGTTTAGTGATGTCGTTATTAAAATACTAGCTTTTGCTCGCGGCTTCGCTCAGTTAAGTTAAGTTTTTTCAAAACCCTGTTTTACCCCCTTAGGGATGAATTTTTCAAAAATCTTAGCGGATGCCTACATCATAATAGCTACATATCTGTATGCCAAATTTCAGCCCGATCCGTCCAGTGGTTGGAGCTGTGCATTGATAGATCAGTCAGTTGTTCAATCAATCAGTCAGTCAAAAAATAATGTCAAGAAATGACGGAGCCAAATATCGCGAAGCGCAGCATAATTCGCGCCCTTTTGTCGTCTCGAGCGTCTCGTTTGGGCTCATAAAATTTTTGTTTGGAGATAATTTAATATTTCTATAACTATTGTGTATGATTCTGGTTTAAATGCACAAAAAAATTATCATAACATTTTATATGCAGCTATAAAGCTATATTTCCCTAAAAAAATAATGGAATTTCGTAAAAACAGATTCGTCGATCAGTTTTATTAGAAACTATAATAATGGCTGTAGTTACATCAGTTTTTAAAAGCCGTCTGCTATTTTGTGCCAAAGTATCGACACAAAACGTAATCTTATTTTTGAAAACCGGCTTTTATAACGGTAATAAGTGCCAATATCCTGATCAAAAATCCAATTTGGGTTGAATAACTTTGGTAGATATTGAAAGGTTAAGAACAGCGACACTTGAGGTTTACTTAAAAACTTGTACCCATTTCCCGACACGAGTTTCAAACCTGTTCTTAAAACCGCAATATGTTGGCCTGACAGTGGCAAAAAATGGTTAAGCTGATTCAGTATTTATTATTGTGCATAAAAGTTTCAATGCAGGATCCTCTATTTTAACGTCACATGATATTATTTTCATTTAACAATACTGTATGTAAAGAACTCAATCCCAGTTGGTAAAAACAGCAATATTGCTATCTTGTGTGTATTTTCTTTCGTGTTTCTCGGTGTATTTGTGGCACTATCAAAATAGGAAGGAAGGTTAGACTTTGGGACCAGTACTTGTTTACTTGTAGGAGGTAGAAACTATACTTTTGTAAATATTTAAATTAGAATACTAAGGTATTTTTATTATGTTAACTCGAAAAAAGTCATTTAAGTTAGCTTGTAGCTTTTAATTTTCATAATTATAGGTTTTTTATTTAAATACAAATAGCTTTAGTCAAAACTCAAATCATTTCAAATTATATGTTCCCAAATTCAAAAACATTATTGTTCTAATTTTTCAAAATTTGATTATGCGGCAATGTTAATATATCTTGGTTTCTTTAATATTATTAATAGTAATAGTATCTAACTAAATTCAAAGAAATAGTACTAATAGTTAATAAAACAAAATAATATACACAGTAGGTCACAAAAAGTCGGCTATGTACCAAAGTGCATAATTTCATTTCAATATATTGTTTAAAGTGTACTTTAAAAGAGCCATAGCCGTCACGAATAACGATATGGCTGTCTTAATTTAAAATTTCATTATTTTGACAACCATATAGTGACTGAAAAGATAAAGTTACTTATATGAAAGTTAAATACATAGTTTAATCTTGAATCTGGCATATATACACGCATATATAGTTATTTCTAAATGCTTTATAAATCCAACTGCAGGTTTAATATAAGATAATTAAATCTTAGGTACGACATAGACGATTTTCCACTTAAATCACAAAGAAAGTTAGAAGCACTATTTGAACTCTACCTCATTTTATTTGTATTGATTATATGATTTTTGTCTGTGCAGTTAGTATCTTAAAAATGGATTGGATTTTTTTATTTGATATGATTCGGAAATTCTTGTTACATAAGTATCTGGAAACTTATTTAATTCATTTTTTTAATATTTCTAATATACCAGAATAATAATATCTTTTAAATTAATATGATTTCAGTTTTTTAGGGTTCCGAAAAAAACTTCGGAACCCTTATAGGATCACTCCGTTGTCCGTCTGTCTGTCAGTGTGTCACCACCGTTTTTCTCGAAAACGGCTTATGATCTGAAGTCGAAATTTATACTGAATGTAAAGTTCAATGGTCTCGTAGTGTTTTAAGAATATCAAGCTTATAGCTTAACTCAGTAAAAAGTTACAGCTTGAAAACCACGGCTTTCTCACTATTAAAACAAATTAAGGGACATCTTCCAAAAATCGTTTCTTTCCACACCTAATTCTTAGTTTCATAGTAAGTCCCGTTATATTTTACAAACACCAGTATTAAAATCTTGCAAATTACGGAGATTTTGATACCTCTAAACCATATAATAGTACCTAAAACAGTAAAAAAAACAAAAAAAAAAACGATAACTTACTATGGCTTTTAAATTAATTGCAACGCTAAGGCTAAAACAAACTATCGGATGCCGCGACTATAGCTGCGACTGATAAGTGTGCACAGTCGTTTGAGATCAGCAGGCCCATATTTCTATCGGACATCCGAACGCTCAAGGATCGTCAAAGGTTACGTTCGCGACTACGCCCGATATAGTGTCTAAAGTTCAATGGAATTTACTATCCAGCCGCGGCTTACGTGTCCGTTAGTTTGTTCAAAGCTTAACTTTTTACGCGTCACGTCCACATGTCACTTGTCACAACTACAATTTCACAGAACACTAATAGAATTTTTTTTCTACTACAGATTATTATTACAACTTTTTTACACTGACCTCTAGAATTAATCTATGAAAGTATTGATTTGTTGCTAACTTTTGTATAGGTATAACAAAGTTAGCGACACTGCATTGATAAATGCAATTACTTTTAATTTATTTCTCCACTATTACTTATTCATTTTTATTTATTCACTATTTATATTAGTTAATAAAATTATGGCGGTCGGTGCACCATTTGCAATATTATTAGTTCCAGAGACACTCGTATGTCAAATGTGGTGCTTCAAATTGATTCATAACTATTAAGGTATCTAATCATTGGTAGGTAGGTCTAGGTAGGTAGGTAGGTACCTGCAGAGACAGCCAGTCCAGTAGGTATTAATCATAGCATAGATTTCATAGAGGCGTAGACAGCTGTCTACGGTGTTCAAAGTTGGTTCAAAATTCAAACTTTCAAAGCCAAATTCAAACAAACAAAACACAGATCACTATATACTAGTAAACAAAAGTTCAATAGTAGTTTGCACAAATAAGCATACTAAATGGTTTGTATTCTCTTGGAGACAAATAACATTTGATTTCTTGTTTTATATGTGGGATAGTTACATTACATTTTACAATATTAGTACTGAATCAGTGTTTTCTTTTAACTTTGTATGGAGGTGAACTTCGTATTCGAGACAGAGACTTAATGCATATACTTAACTTTGTGAATTAAACCCATTATCAAAATGGACAATACTCCATCGCCAATGGATAATACGTCATCACCAATGTCGGTGAGTACCTATTACTTATTTATTTTAATCTCTCGCAAAGAAGCATTAGAAAGGGAAACTCAAACTACAACTCCCAAATTCATGCAGTTATCTAACTATAGAAATGCCTATCTATAGAAGACAGTCTCAGACTTAAGACCGAGTTAAAACTAGCTTATTATTGTTACTGTTTTAATTATTAATAATGCTAACCTAAATTTTGTCCCATACCATTATAATAATTCCTTCAACAAGTTTATTTAAATAAGTATTCTTCATGTCAATATTATATAGAAGTACTTATAGATAATTTATGTGTTGTACAACAATATATAATAATATAATCAGAGATAAGCATAATTTATGCAAAGGCATTTGTTAAGTAACTTGCAAAACTGGCGTGCATTATAATTTTTTGGACAGGCCAGTTAAATAATCATTTGACAATAGAAAAAATAGAAGCACATTCTACTTTTGCTGCCAGCTAATTGCAAGTGCGCTCCCCACACTTATAGGAGACTTTAGTACGATGACAAGTTAACATGTCCTGACTTGTCTTGTTGAAAGGTTTGATGTAGGATTTGTTAAGAGTTTAATCTTAGCTTGCCAATTTACCAGTTACTTATATTATTTTAACAATAATTATTTTTATTTCAGGTTACCAGAATACCAGACTATTACTAGAGTTTGCACTGCATGTTGGATTGCTGCTAGAAGAGATAATATATTCAGAAGTAAATGCAGCACAATGTCAATTTTTTGTTGTTGATATTTGGTTCCTTGAGTATGGATAATATTGATTATGAAGAATCCATACATATATCTGTACCTCCACACAACCCAGAGAACCTACAACTTTTAGGATTGTGTCACAAGCTCATATACAATCTGTGTTTACCTTGAGACATTATATATTTTTAGGATAAAATGTTGAATGCCTATTGGTGCCAATTGCAGTCAAAGAAATGTTATTAAACTGATATGCTGAGGCATTATTTTCAAATCACTGTGTGGTAAGCTCAATGTCAACCTTTGCTATGTTTATATATCACCTTTAGAATTAATGTGATTTAACTCAAAATTCCTGTAACTTCTGTTGTTGTAAAATGTATTTAACATTTAATATAATATGTATTACCAATCCATACGTATAAGATGATTAAGTATTAAGATAATTAACTTTTTTAATAGTTTTATTGGCAGAGATACATTCAATTTTACTCAACACTACTTTTTTGAAGTCTTGCTCATTTCCCACAAATTGCAATTTTTGAGTTAGGTCACTTTAATTCCAAAGTTTGTATCTCCTACTCACATTTTTTATAGGTAAGATAAACTTAATGAATAAATTAAATTGTTTTTATAATTTTGTATTATCAAAATACTGTATCAACCCCAAAATAATATAGTAGTAATAGGCAATTCATAGTTCAATGATACGGAAATCAGAGAGAGAGAATAGGTGTAAAGCCAACGTCTTTATATGCTCTCTGAGGTACAGATATAATGGAACCTTGTCATCTGCAGTAGAACATCCACTAGACCAACGAGACAAATAATGTGATGAAAGATGGAGATTGGGGACTCTGTGAGAAAACTACACAACCCCATCGAGTTTGGGCTTTTTAATTTGTCTTGACAAATTCTCTAGTCCTAAATGATATGCAGGTTCTGATGATGAAGCCGAAAGGCGTTTATGGGAACTCTGTAATGAAACGACGTAACCCCATCGAGTTTCGACTCGTTTGATTCTTTTTGACGTTTAGAAGGTCATTAGTAGGTACCTAATTGGTCAATAGTTTCGGAACCCTCAGTGCGCGAGTATGACTCGCACTTGACCGGTTATTTTAGTTGTATTATTATTTCTTAAAAGTGACTATTAAAATAAGATTACCAGGTCATGGTTATCACTTAATATCATTTTCCAATTCCAACAATTTTAGATTTATTATTTTTATAATCAAGATAAGAACAGGAATGTTAAATTGCCAATTTTCGTTTCTGGCCATACTCGTTGTGAGACACATGTGTAAAACAGAAATAGAAAATGGCTGTTTAACATTCCTTTTCTTATCTTTATCCCATTATGAGATGATGATGATTCTTTTTATTTATTTGTAAATATAATATTAATATTCACAATATTTCAAATTGACATTTTTTTTATAAAAATCTCTTTAATTATAACCATTTTATATTAGTTAATTTTGTTGATTGAATTTCCACATTTATGTTTTTCATATCGTAAGTTACGAATTGTTTTACGAGCGTCTACTTGACATAATGTAGGTAGTTTTAAATACTTAATTGCAATGGAACATGCGAATGCTTGAGAAGCTCTCTTTGTCTCTAATTTTAATAAACCTTTTTATAATATACTATTCCTTGTTTTATTTAATTTGTATAAATAAAACAAAAATAAAAATCTTACTACAAAGTTTTAATTACAAAATTTACAAACGATATTTACAAACTTACACTGATAGACTTTCAACATCGATAACAAACGGTAAGGCCACAGAAATGGTCGCATATAAATATAAAAATATTTGAAGAATACCTATTTTAAAAGCTCTACCTTTTAGCACATAATTTACGGGCAATTCTATGATTTTGTTTCTTCTAAAAATAAATATCTATAACTTAAATTTGTTCTGGTAGAAAAGTCCGGTGGTGCAGAGTAGTTTCGTCTCAGCTCGTGTCGAAGTTCCCGACTCAGCCGAGACCCATGACATACTTGGGTATCTGGGAAGCCACTTGTGGTATTTGCATTATCATCGACATTCTGAAACGAAAAGAAATAATGTAGTAGAGATAAATTATAATGTACGAGTACTATCGGATACTAAAATTATTACTGAAGATGTAAAGCCTAGACCAAATAGGCAGGAAGATGCTCATCTCAAGTGCAATCCTGCGAACCACCTTACCAAGCAACGCTCATGTCGCGTTGTCAAGCGTAGACGCAAGCTTAAGGATCACGGGTTCGAATCTCTTAATCTTACTTTATATTACTATATCCGTAGCTTCCTACTATGGCTGTGGATTTTAGGTGTGATCTATAGTGCATGCTCTGACTTGGCTCAAACTTGAGACAGAATTAAAACAGACAAATATAATATACCTACCTAATCTATCTCGCTGTTACACTGTTTATGAGCAAAGTGAGAGTGCGATCCATAGATCTCAGCTTTAGGCGCGGCCGGGGACAAATCTACCGAAACAACGTGAGTAGAATTCCGACCCAATGTAACCTTGGTCTTTAGTCTAAAAATTTAACATATCTACCTACTAATTATTCAAACATTATTCATTCTAATACAATATTATGTACAAAAATCTTTACCAACCTTTTTCTGTGCAGCACCTAAAAGATTTCCACCACCATTTAAACTTGCTGTACACTAGGTCTGTGAGATATAATACAAAAAATAGAATTAGGTATTTAGCATTAGCAAGTGTTAAGTTAAATTATTATTAGCCTAACCTCTATCACCTCTATAATAAAAGCTATTTTAAGCCATTACTGGTAGGTACTAACTACTTTGGTTCGAGACTGGTTTTGGTAGCATTCGTTACACCCACCGCGAGTTCATGCAAATAGGGAGTGATTTTTATATTTTCTATTTTACAGAAACTGACTGTACAGGGTGTACCAGCGCGCAGTCAGTTTCTCGTTTAACAACGCTTCAGCCAAACTACCGTTTTCCTGTCACGCAGGATTGCGCCTGCGTGTATGCGAGTTTTTTTTCGAAGAAAAGCGTAGTTAAGACGCGCCTAGCATTACTAGGTTTGGACTCTTCGCTTTTTAATATTATAACAGTTTTGATATTGCAATTTTGTGCATTACTTATGTACAACTTCTTACTTATCTACCTAGCCTCCTGCTTATAAACTAAGAAGCACAAAAATATATTCAGGTAGAACGGTTATCGCCAGATTTTTTTACTAACGATTAAGTAATATTGTGTATTTTTTCTGGATAAAAACATGCCGGCCATGTTGACTGTTACCTATTTGAAATATTATTTCTGTTGAAAATAAAAGTCTCAAGTACTCAAAAGAAATGCCATCTTTTTCGAGGTTAACTATAACTTCCATGTATCTATTTCTGTCATTAGGGATAAATATTATATTATTATGCATTATCACGGGTTTTTACTTTGTTTAAATGTTGCACTATATTGCAGATTTTCACACTTTCCGTTCTATCTTGATATATTTCTGTGGCAGTACGGTAGGAACAATTTGTTAAGCAGCATGCTTTATTATGAAGGATGAAAATGTAGGTGAACAATGTATAAATATATAGGTTTTAGTTTTATTTTTTATTTTACATGCAAAAGGCCGTTAAGAGACATAATAAGGACAGCACAGGGGAACGTTCTGGCATACTTAGTTTGGAAAATTGGACTGTTACGTATAGCTTGCAATAATGTCCATGTGATAATTTTCAGCGCGAAAATAAAAAATTCCCTCGGGATTTAGTGGCTATCCGCTAGTCTATATATATAAAAATGAATCCCTATTTCCTTGGTAATCGCATCACGCGTGAACGACTGGACCGATTTCGCTAATTCTTTTTTTGTTGTGTTTGTTATTGTCAGGAGAAGGTTCTTATAAAAGAAAAAATTAAGAAAATTGCGCGAAAAATTAGAAAATTTAAGAAAACTTAACCACCATATTAAATTATTTCTAATGTAACCGCTTTTACAATTCAAACTTTTTGATGTAACCTTATGGCGTTTGACATAACATTGACAGAATGCGTGCTGCCAATTTCGTCAAAGAGGATGTAAAAAAACTTAAGACAGGACAACGTCTGTCGGGTCCGCTAGTTACTTATAAAATTGGCCGACCTGTAACTACTCGACTTGATCTCGCATTAGGTAGGTACTTAGCGTGGGTTTTGCCCAACGCTTTGACCAATTACATTATTGATGAATGAAGCAAGGTAATAATAAAACTTTAATCCTCTAATCATCGTATAAAATCTGTTTGGTTTACTGTACACGTTTCCGCTTCAGTGGAAATGCATCCTAATACGATAATCCTAATCGCATACATAATCAAAAATTTATGGATGGAAGGTAGAAATATTTTCCGCATAAATACTTTACTACATAATTGTAAAAGATTAGATTGGTAATATCGGTCGTTAATGGATAGTGAGAGCAGTGCAAGAGGGGAGTAGATTGCAATAAGCAGATGTGGCGAGCGCATGATGGTAAAGACTCACGAGACAGACAGGCCGTTATAGAGCCAGGCGCGCCACGACTGCGGCGCGGGCGCGGCGCCGTCGATGCGCGCCTCGATGTGCGTGCACAGCGCGCGCCGGTCGTGCGAGCGCCCCGAGCGCGCGTCGCAGATCAGCCGCTTGCGACACTCGCCGTCACACGTACCGCGGCGGGGGCTGTTCTTCCAGTAGTGTCTGAATCATAAAAACTACCTTTTACCAGAATCCATACAAACAAAATTTGTGTGGATTTTGGTAAAGAGTAGATAATATATGCCTGTCTTGTTATTAATACTTCCTCGACTTCTACAGGGTGACCTGTAACTCGTTGCATTCCTTGAAAGTAGGTAACATAGGGACCAATTTAGTCCAGTCACTAAGGGACAAAAACTACTGGGCGTTGTTTGATCTTTGTAATTTAAGTGTTTTGTTCAATTACTAATGAACCTACTAATTATTTATAGGTATTTTTGTCTACGAAGAGTAAGTTCTCACCCACGACTGCGATTTGTACCATTTTCAGTATAAAACTGAGCTTGAATCCAGCAGACAGGATTTCAAAAAATGCTTTTAAAAGTTGCAAAAATATTAACATATGCATAATATCTAGGTAGAAGGAAAATATAAGAAAGTATTAAGTACTTATTTATTTTTTGCATAATAATATACTTAGTTTTCATTGTTGAAAACTCCCTTTTACGGGCAACTGTTTCAGTTATGTTTTGTATGGGTATATTTGTACATTTTATTGATCGAAGATTTTTGATAAAACATGAATTATCATGCGACTTTACTGGTCCTTCGAACCGGATCAATAACTTAAGGCACGAAATAATTTAACTTTACTTGTGATATAAGTTGAAGACGTCCTCCTTGGAAGTCATGTCGTCTATAAACGCGTCCCAGTCCTGCGGGCGAAGCGACGGCATCATGTACGCAGAGCGTGCTGAGTAGAGCTTATACCAAATCGGATAGCCAAATAGATTCGCCTCCTTTAAGTTCATGATCCATGTTTCATGATCAACGACTAGCTGTAAAAGATGTATATCTTAAAATAAACCTTTAATTGAACGACCTTGAACACTTACGTAAAAAATATTTTAAATACATTAAAAACTAAGAGAAAAAATATGTATTTTAATTTGTTCATAAGAGTTTATTTAAGGCCAGTTGCACATAAGGTGGTTAAACTAAGGTTAAAGTTAAAATTGCAAATAACAAGCAAAGTGGTCCATGGTATTGCTATCCACATCCATAGTGGTGTCTCCATGGTTAAGCATGGCTGGATACTAGCAGCATAAGTCCAGTTTGGTTAAGGTTTAGAATCTATAACCACCTAATGTGCAACTGGCTCTAAGAAAAATTGCTTTGAGGGCCATTTTTCATTTTTGAGTAGCTGACTTACTCGAGTTGTGGCTTCATGATCTCCATCTACATAGTATATTCGATATCCTAGGTTCAAATCATAATACGGTGTCACTGATGGACCAACATAAGCAATACTAGTCGCTCTACCTGAAAAGAAATGGCATGAAATTATTAAATCAGTGATGTTTTATAATTTGAGCTTCATTATATCTTATAGAAACTTGGGACTGAAGAACAAAACTTTGTGCACACCGTTGATAAAATAAAATATGGCGTATGTAAACAACTGCCAATTACAATCGTTAGATTTTGACACGTAACGTCATCTAGCTAACGTGTTTTGATAGCGCTGCAAAATGGCGACGTTTAAATCGTCCGAATCGAAATTCGAATGGCAGTTTTGAATAATTTTTTAAGTAGGTTATAATTTTTTTTCTTTGCTGTGGTTATGTTTAAATAAAAAATATAAAAAAATTGCATGCGTTAACCCTTTTCAATCTCTGCAATAAAAAGCTCATTGCAAAAATATTAAAATATATTCATACGAGTACAAACCTAAATCATTTGGATCGTAGAATACTTCGAATTCATCGTTATGTGTATGGCCGAAGAACTGAGCTGTTATAGTAGATTCATAACGATTGATTATAGTGTAGTAGTTCCTACTCCATACTTTAAGACAATCCGAATGTCCTGGAGGAATGTGGCCGATTATGTGAACTTTTTCACCATTGAATTCGGCGGATTGCAATTCGTAAATCAGCCATTGCAGTTCTGTTGCTGGATCTGTACTATTTAGTAAAAGCCACCTGAAAGACAATACACGTAGGTTCAAAAGACTTTTTTAAGTTCTTTGACTAGAACATAGTTACCCGAGATATCGTAACTGTAGAATGAGGGATTTTAATTTCTCGGGATCAAAATTAGCCTAGAACACGCCTTGTTTAATCTTCTACTTGCCTTTTGAAAGTTCTGTTACAGTCGGTGCACCCTTTCTAAACTAATCCAAAGAAATACTTAGATAGACACAACATAATAATTTAGAAATCACAGACAGGCTCTTAAATTGTATTTTTTGTAACTAGCTTGTGCCAAATCCCAGAGACTTTATCCGCATAGACTTAGGTTTTTGCCGGGATAAAAGTTGCCTATGACACTCTCTAAGTCTTCAACTATACCTACCCATGCTTTATGTCTGTCCGTTGCTCCGTTACTGCGTGATTGAACACAAACAAACACACTCAGTCATTAATCAGTAAGGATGTCAATGAAATCACTTTACCAGTTTTTGTTATTGCAATAGTTCATGTTGACTGATATGATCCTGAAGCCAGGCCGGACGAGGACGGAGTAGAATGCTCCGCGACGCACAGTGTGCGACACTCCCGCAGGCAGCCATCTTCTCCACTGCGCGTCTAGCTCGTTGTACAACCAGGCGATGTTTGACTCTGGCGAAGAGATATATGGCGGTGGGAAGCTGGAAAATGTAACAAATGAACATAAAAAAGTATCGGATTTTTTAATTAGGGATTGGCCGACTAATCATCGTTACAAAGAAATGAGCTGTAACTAGAGCCAAATAATATGCAACTAATTAACTAATTACTCAAGGTTTTTCCGCTCCACATTTAAGTTGCTTACCTATTAACTGGTGAAGATTCGTGGTTGCCTAGAGCAGGAAAGACCGGTACTCCGGGAAACATATCGGACATTTGAGCAACAGTTTCTTGAAGGACCTTAAGATTTTCTTCTTTTGTTTGGTTCCAAACATCATGCGGTGGTAAATCCCCAGTCCATAAAATATAGTCTATATCCTGAAATGGAATTTTTTTAAATAAATATTATAATATAAGTATTCAAAGAAATACCCAGATTCAAATATATTGTAATGGTTCAAATAGGTCAGGTAAGCTGGAGACATAATCAAAAGATTAAAAGTATGTAAGTAGCTATAGATGATGCCTTCGACTTTGTGTCTAAGTGTGGATTTAGGTTAAAAAAAAATTTTCCTTTTTTTTATTCAATTAGGGATGAAATTTCAAAAAAACCCCTTCTCAGTCCTGAAATTTCTAGAGTATGTACTGTAGTACATATTCTAGAAATTTCTTGCTTTCTTTTTTTCCTTTTTTCCAGGTCTAATCTCTTGTCATTCAGTTAGTCACGGTACTATTTCATAAGGTACAGATAATACAAACAGTGTGTGTGTCTGCAATGTGTTTCAACATGTGGTCGATAGTGCGTTTTGGTGTGTCACACTTGCGGTAGTCACCCCAGCGACCTGCGCCTCCTCCCGGAGTCAAAGGCGGGCCATTAGACGCCCGACAACAAAGAGGCTCGTTGCATTCCGCATTAGCACCTGTTATAACAAATGCACCTGTTCAATATGCATAGGTAGCAGAAATTAACCTACAATATGAAGATTGTGAAGACAATGTTCACATCGTAGTTTGAATGAATTTGCTAGCTACGCGTAGCTACAAAAACACATTGAATCATCGACATAGTATTATTATGTCAATGCATTGAGTCGTGAGGTGGAGGTAGAAGAATTTGTAGATTCCTAGATCGTTCTCACACCTTGTGGAAGAGTTGAGATAAGATCTGTTTTAGTACGAGTTAAACATAAGAAACTTTCTCAGCTGAATGACGCAGATAGCCAGCTGCAGAGTCCGCCTTCGGACAAAATTGGATGTCGTTTAAGAGAATGGTAGTGTCGTCCACGTACGATCTAAAGGGTATCATCGCTATAAAGGTTACAAGTGCTGCGGGCTCGATAGGCAATTTTGGCCGTAGGGGCAACCAATGGTAGACTATTTGACAGACTTTTTTGATGTTGTACGACTAGGATAAAAAATCAAATTACCTTCAGCATAATAAGGATCGAAGTGTGTGTCTGATATTTGGAGCACTTTAAACGTCGGCGCTTTTTCGACTGGCGCATCTAAATTTTGCACTGGTGGTTTCGGCACTGGAGGGAAAGCAACTTCCCACTCGTGATATGGATTGTAAACATCTCCACAGGCATCTCCAATCACAAAACTGCATATTTCATTTGGACCAATAGTGATACGTTTTAATACGTATACAACTTCACTCTGAAATAGGTACATTAAATTAGCGTTTATTAATGACCTAGCTGATATCCGGGACCTCGTTCACGTGGATTGAGGTCTTTAATTCCCGCGGGAACTCTCTTATTTTCCGGGATAAAAAGTAGCCTATGTGTTATTACTTATTTCAGTATATAATCTATCTCTCTGTACTGTCGGTTTGTCTTAGTTGTTACGGCGTAATTGAGTAACAAACAAACTTTCGCATTTATAATATTAGTAGGATAGTATTTAAAATTGTCATAATTCTCAAAGCTTACCCCAAAAAGCCTCGTGATGCCTTCGCAGACTCTTGCAGATTGTATGTTCAGAGACACGCAAAATTGATATATCATTTTATTAATTTCCTCTTTACTCTTCCCGAGCCTCATGTAATGCTGAAGAAGACCAGCTCCAGCCTTACACGCTGTGCACGATACTTTGGACATTACAGAATGTTCTACTTCATAGTAAACTTGTTTCAGATTTAATAGTTTTAAAGCTTTGTCCACGAAGAGGGGTAAATTTGAACTTTTATCACTATCCCACAATAGTCTCGAGTAATTTCTTTTTAGAGCCGCCATATGAGCGATAAGTTCTGTTTCGTTAGCAGAAGGAGGGAGTTTGTGAGTAAAGTTAGAAGGTATAAAGAAAAGTTCATCATTTCTAGGTGTTCCCGTCCAATTCCATGTATCCATCGGTGGTCTCCATCTAATCACAGGTTTTATATTTCTTCCAGACTGTTGTAAAAATAAAGGATTACCTAAAAATAATGAAACATTAAGATTTATATAGAAGAATAAATATCTTATGGTCCTTAAGACAAGTTGTTTTTTTTTTTAATATATCATTTTATTATTTAATAGTTGAAGTCCGCGACTTCGTCCGTGTGGACACGGGAACCAGCCTATGCCACTCTCGGTCCTCAACTATACCTACTTATGCAAATAATATAAACGTAAAGATTATTTGTACAAAACAGACTACAAACGCCACTACAAAGTAGAAGTATCAATTGTTTGTGTATATCACTATAAAATTGGAAGAGTTCCCTCGATTTTTCCTGGATCCCATCATCAGATGCTGACCTGATGACAATGGGACCATGTGGGACCCTTTCAAACAAAAAAATAATTTTCCGAATCCGTCCAGGCGTACACAAGACTAATGAAATTCGGAAAATATTTGTAATAAAAAGTCTCTAACTCAGTTAATTTGGACTTAGCATGTATGTTTCCTAGAGCATCGAAATTATCTTTTTCTATGAATTAAGTTAAAAATTTAATAGGTACAATTGTTATATCTAACCTGATGTCGTAGTCAAGAGGCCTAGTAGTATGGCTAGTAGTAGAAGCCATGGTATTCTTATAATCATAACTGGAAACGACCGCAGTGGTGGGAGGTAATCTGCAACAAGAAATTTATAGTTTAAGATATTTAAGTAGAAGGTACATACATAACTAGGTATATACTACATACGAACCAAAGACCACGCCGTTAATAAAATTACGATGCCTTACATAACATAAGAAAACTCTATAAATCCTGATTAAACGATAAACCAAGTAGGTACCTAATTAGGTATTTTGCGAAGCTGACCGGTCCAATCTGTGACCGGATTGGAAAGCCCATATTGTGACTCAACTTTTTAGATACCAAAAGAAAGCTGTATAAAATACAATAATAACCATGGAACTTGTTCATAACATCGCGTCTTCTTATGAGATGATATTGGTCGAAAATGTCCAGTAAAAATATACTTTAATATATTTAAGTAATAAAAAATACCTTGAAATAAGTACGACATAATAAATTATCCGTAATTCCGTTATGAAGTGTCTCATAAAGTTGCTCTCCTTCTACACAACAACATGGGCAGTAAAAGTCTCGTAAAAATGGTATTTCTAGTAAACCGTATGATATTAATTGAATTCTTAGATGAATACAAATCCCAGTGAAAGTAGGCCAAAGAATAATGCTGGCCCACTGCGTCCATTTAAATTATGTTACTGATATAATAAATAATGTAGAACCTGCACATTGTTGCATAACATTGCTTGTTCACGACGACATACTAATCCCCTATTATTATTTACATAATAGGCACCTAACTGCTTTTTAGGAAAAAATTGTTGCTCTAAACACTAACATAAAAAAAAGATGTGTGGCACTCGGGGACTGCCGCGGTAAACCTATTGCATTGCATTTTTTATCAACGCCATCTAGCGGCTCACCGTAGAGGAGTCCCGTGTCAGGTTATTTTCGTTACGGAATTTCTGAATTCGGTCTCCACGCTGGCCCGCGATAGAATCTATTCAATAGCTTAAAAATTATTATGAACTGTTAGCTGAAGATGAAAGCTATGGTAAACGACGATAGTAAGGAAACATAAAATTTATGGGTAAAAGTCACGATGAGTTTATTGCTTACGCCGTGATAGTACCTACCTAATTGCTACCAATCCTTGTAATGTCCATATAAGCGGGCAGAAGATATAAAATGGAGAAAATCTCCAGTACGAGTTATAATAACTTAAGGGTAGGCTTTTTATAATTTATACAATGCCTACCCTTAAGTTTTTAGGGTTCCGAAAAAATATCGGAACTACGTTGTCCGTCTGTCAGTGTGTCAAGACCCTTTTTCTCGGAAACGGCTTGAGATTCCAAGTTGAAATTTATACTGAATAATATAGAGTTCAATTGTCTCTTAATGCTCTGAAAATTTCAGGTTTCTAGCTTACCTCAGTGAAGAGTTATACTTTTTATAACGCGGCAACCCAATTATCAGAACACAGTAAGTGACAGTTTTCCAAAAATAAGTTTTTATTTTTTCTTTACTTTTTTACAACTCGCACTGGAGATTTTTTCCATTGTATATCATATGCCTATCCTGTTATGAAACCTGTGCACGTCACTGTGTCCATAATACAAACAGTTTTATTACTCAGGGACCATTAATATTTCCGGGATAAAAAGTAGCACAGATAACTAACTCCTTGCATCCTCTACCTGCCTGTAAAAATCTCGTCAAAGTCGTTGCAGCTGTCGTCACTTATAGAGCTTCGTTTATAAGATGCAGTTATTTCTAAGGCTGAGGGTATTTTGGCGACAGACATAGTCCACGCAGCACACACACACACACATTTCAATTTTATCTATTTATTCATATTATCTAAAGATGCTATAAATAGGTAGGTAAGTGACTTAACAAGGTAAGTATCTAGTCTTAATAAACTACTGGAGTCGGTGGAAATGTTGCGGGAAACTTAAAGCAATTTTAGTAGTGGGCACTTATGGAGGAATACAATACAATTGTATCTCTACCGCAATTCACGTTGCGTGAAACAAAATATACTCACATATTTTGTCCTTGCACTATTGGCGTGTTTGCCACATAGTCCGCCATCATAATCAAGGCAATCTTTTAATGTGTTTGAATACGGCTAGTGAGTTTATGTGTAATTGAAAAATTTAAAACTAATCGCCTATGAAGTCACGAAAAAGTAACGATACGTCCAAGTGAATCAGGTACATATAAGAAACTAGCTTTTGCCAGTGGCTTCGCTCGCATTAACTTCGATTTTTCAAACAGCTATTTTACGCCCTTATAGGGGTTGAATTTTCAAAAATCCTTTCTTAGCGGATGCCTACGTCATAATCTGTATGCCAAATTTCAGCTCGATCCGTTGAGTGATTTGAGCTGTGTGTTGATAGATCAGTCAGTCAGTCAGTCAAATTTTTATTTTATATATTTAGACCGTTAGACTATCAAATTGCCTGCTCTTCGTACTACATGTACTCTCTACCTAGAAAATGAATTTATCTAGAAAATGACTTTTTATAGCGAGGTATCTACTACAGACCTAATGTACCCGCATGTTTAAAATTTAGTGCAGTATTTAAGCAGATAAGAATAGTTATGTGTAATTCAAATCAAAGCAACAAACTATGCGAAACAGCTATTAAAAATCTCAAAAACTTACTTGCCTGCGTCGAATGAACATTCTCGTGTAGTTAAGCCTTCTCTTACTTCAGTTAGTCAAGGTATCCATGCCATACCATACCTTACGCATTAAAACAATAAAATGTAAGTATGTAGATATTTAGGTATGCTTTGTATCTTATATCTATTGATCATTTGTTTAAAAAATTGTATAATATGTTGGTATTATAATATTATCTATCCTGTATCTATCAGAATACATGACGTACCTATACGTCTGCAGACGACAAACTTTATTAAAAGGTATCTCGCAGTCATGCTTAAAAATACAGCTCGAAGTAATGCTTTCAAAAAAGTTTGTCGCTGACTCAAAATTAGTTAGGTACCTACTTACATTAGTTTAGGAACTTAGTAAGATTAATAAGATTTATATTTTATTTTTGCCTTTTAAGTTGCTTCTATCTTGGGTTCAATTTTTTGTAAAAAGTAATTATTTTTTAGTGATGCCTACGATACGGTGCATACTTTTTGTGGTTTCCAGTAATGAGTCAGCGGTTTTTACAGACGCTACGAGTACACGGACGTGGAGGTCGCCACTTTCTCCCCGCTTCATTGACTCTGGTGGAAAGAAAGTGACGGTGGTATCGCACACACGTTTTGCACTTAGTTTATTAAATACTGTTGCACTACATTTGATTACATTTCTGCTGTAATAAGAGTTTCAATTTGTTAAGTATTTAAAAGCGAATTAGAACTTAGCACACGCGTATAGATGATACTCGTAGATTCATAAGATATAAGTGTACATATTGTAAGCATCGACATAATTATTATGTCGATGATTGTAAGTTATTTCTATTAGACACGTGCAATGTGCATCCTATGCTACTTTCAAACGCACAATAGGTAAGCTATAGGCATGTGGCAAGCATTTTTTGCATACATAGTTCAAACATATTAAAATATCGATTGATTTAATTTATTTTATGTCTCAAAGAAAAAGATGACCGCTTAGATTTTTCTACTTCCTGTTTTTGCAAAATTATTTAAATGCATGTCTTATTAAATTAGCTTCTTATCTAAACCACGGAATTGACAATAGTACTGCCTACACCTTTACTAATAAATAGTTGAGTAAATATTCTGTGCTTTTTATCTGGGTTTTCATGGTCAACCATGAATAAATGACGAAAAATTGATTTTCAGTTGGTGCTCAGACAATAAATTATGTACGAGTAAGTAAGCCGACACGTGTTTAATGACACTAATAATATTATAAACGCGAAAGTTTGTATGTGTAGGTATGTGTGTATGTTTGTCACTCCTTCACGCCACAACGAATGAACCGATTTGTCTGTGGAATAGAGACAGCTCATAGCCTCATACCCAGGATTAACACAGAATAGAATAGAATAGAATAATTTTTTATTCAAATAAACTTTTACGAAGTGCTTTCGAAACATCAAATCGTCTACCACTGATTCGGAACGCCGTTCCATTCGAGAAGAACCAGCAAGAAGCTCGGCGGTTGCTCTTTTAAAAATAAAGGTTCATAGGTTACATTTAAAGAGTTCCCGCTGTAAATTAAAAACCTTTATCCACGCGGACGAAGTCGCGGGCGTCATCTAGAACTTCATAAAAACACGTGTACCTATATAATTTTATTGTTTTTTCTAATCACACAGTTACACCTTGCTCAGAAAGCGTTGAACTATTAATAATACAATTTATTGTAATAGATAGATTATCTGGAACATTAAAAGAATAATTTACATTATAATTTCGCACCCAATATTCTTGATCTAATAAATTCTTATGTATCTATCTATGTATAATTATATAACTGACTTAGGCAATTATTAGGTATAAGAAAATGTTCTTCATAAAAACTTATACCAAGAGTCCACCACTTTTTTCCCCTTCGCGGGGAATACTTCGGAATAGACGGTTAAACATCCTGTAGAATAGGTATATTAAATACATAGACTTATTTTATTACTAAATAGGAATATTTTCTTCAAATTCAAAAATTTGCGTTCATCAAATCTTTCAGCCATTCAACTACTTTCTGTATCTACAATATTAGGCACCGCGGGTTGAATGACTGAAAGACAACGCAAACTACCCGTAGGCCGTAAGTGCCCAGTACCCATACTAAACTAAATAGATATTTTGTGATCAACGTAATTATGTAATGAACCTACCTATTTATTTCACTGACTTGGTGAGGTTGACACCGGATGTAAGTGTCGCAATATGGTCGCAATGCATAGTCGCTCACGAGTGATATTTCAGACTGCAATACGGCTTTGAGAGTGGTCTAATAAAATTTACTACCATAGCCGTTATAATGGCTTATGTAATTTATGTATACTAGCTGTTGCCCGCGACTGCGTCCACGTAGATTTAGTTTTTTTTTAAATCCGGATGTTACAGAACAAAAAGTAGGTATGTATACTATATACGAGTAGACTTTATCCTTTCCAATGCAATTCCTATCTGTGTGAAGATCGGTTTAGTGGTTGACACGTGAACAAGTAGGTAACAGATAGAAATATAGACAGACACAATGTGAGTCGATGTGTTTTCAAGCTTAGATTTAAATTAGTCCAAGATAGTGAGCAACCTACATATTATTTTTGCAAGCGCGATGCGGGTTGAATTTTTATTCTAGCTACCTTTGCTTAATTTAGATGATTTCGTAACACGTTTCCCACGCATTATAATTTTAATCCGCTGTAAAGGACTAAGTAGAAATATATTTAATGAAACAACTTTCTTCAACTGGCTCGTTGCCAGCCAGGTAGGTATGTATAAAGTCGCTTTAGCGCTTCCACTTTCACTTTTTTTTTGATGCGTGATGTCCTGTGCGGTAATAATTTTGAACATAATGTACCTCCCTACCTATACCAAAAGTAAATAACTGAGTATCTACTGCGTTCGACCTCCAATGGTATCCTGAAAATGATAGCGGGAAAGTTTGATCCACCGATCCTGGAGCACTTTTTAAAAGTTCGGTGAAACTAAATCATGCCTTTTATACACTGTACCTATTTTTATGATAATATTGATCAAATTACTAAAGCAAAATATCCTGTTAGGTACTAACAGAGTTTTTTTAAGTTTTTTGTATTACTAGCAAAATGGGCCTTGTGGTTGCCTTAATAAAGAATTTAAGTATTAAGTATTTATTTATGTATATCTAATCCTTACTAATATTATAAATGCAAAAATGCGTTTGTTTGTTAAATTGTTGGTTTGTCCATTTGTCCCTCAATCACGCAGTAACGGAGCATCGTAGTAGATTAGTTCAGATGCGGCGTTATTGAAACAAAAACAAACACACTTCCGCATCTATAATGGGTACTAGGACTACTAGGTACCTAATTAGCAAAGATTATCTTGATGTTAGTATATACTTAGTAGGTATATATTTACGAATGTCTTAAACGTAAACACACCATTAAATACAAATGTTAATTGCTCAAACATATTCAATTCTAACTGAATGATCGATGAAAATCACGTTATTTTACCAAGAAATCATGCTTTCACGGCAAAATCTCTTCAGCAAATAGCAATGTCTAACACACGGAACGGTTTATTTGAGGTCAAAGCCGAGTAACTCATCTGGAAAAGGGGTCAGTCCGCAGAGTAACGGACAAGGCTGAGACAAGCGTTTTTCTAGAATCTAGACCTTACATAGCTCTCGATTTAAAAGAGGTTGGAAGATAATATTTTTTTTTATTCGATAACAAGATAGTCCCTGACTGCGATCTCACGTGAGGGTAAGTGACGATGCAGTCTCAGATGGTAGCGGTCTAACTTGGAAGGGGTATGGTAGTGTACATTCAACCCATAACCCTAATCGGTTTCTACACGCTATCGTACAGGAACGCTAAATCGCTTGGCGGCAAGTCCTTGACAGTAGGGTGGTAACTAGCTACGATCAAAGCCTCCCACCAGATAAAAAAAAATATGTTGTTGGTAAAAAATTGGTAAAAATAACATGAATCATTCCAATATAATTTGCACGTCAATTTTCTAAGGAATTAATGGCCGATTTCACTAACTTAAAATAAGTTAATTTGATTTTTTTTTAAAGAATTATTATTAGCCACGACGAACTTGACTAATATTCTCTTCTCCTCTCCAAATAAGCGAAAATCTTGTGTTAGGAGTGGGTGCGATAATATTGCAACGGGTGGGGATCGAACCTGCGACTTTTCAGTTTTCGGTCCTTTAGCCGTTGGGCTATTGAGGTTATTTTGACAGTTTTGTATTGAAAATCAAATCAAAATTAATAGATAATTGAAAATTGAAAAGTAGTTTTGCAATTTTGCATATTGTATAAACTTGAAATTATTTACTTATGTAAATAATTTCAAGTTTTACCTACTATAAAATATTGCGTCTTTATGAGTATTATTTGTTTTCGTTAGATAATAATTATTTATTATTATTAGAACTTGAACCTTTTGCATTCTAGTCGGATGATATTGACGTGATATTGACTTGTGATGCGCCATGTGGCCTAATTCTGTCCAGGTTCCCTTTGTTATGTTATGAAATCATATCTGCTTTCATTTAGTTCATCGAACTCACTTTCACCTGCATACAAAACTTCCATTGTCGTTTGATCTCATCGGAATGCACATCTATTACACTCTTTAGCAGCTTCCACATGTTTCCTATTTTAATTGAATAGATTCAATTACACTTACAGTGATGTTGTGAAAGCCACAAGAAAACACATGGGTGTCTACATATTTATAAAAAAAAACTAAACGAAACGAAACGTGAGATACATGTGATAGGTATCTAAATTCTACCAAATAGTGCACGTATTAATAAAAAAATTGTGATATAGATAAAAGATCCTGCCCACTTATATGGACTACAAGATATTTTGATAAAAAAAATATAAGTATATAAATATAAATTTGACGACCTCCCTGACGCAGTGGTGTACGCTGTGGTCTTATAACTGGGAGGTCTCGGGTTCGATTCCCGGCGGGGGCAGTTTAGGAATTTATAATTTCTAAATTGTGTCTGGTCTGGTCTGGTGGGAGGCTTTGGCCGTGGCTAGTTACCACCCTACCGTCAAAGACCTGCCGCCAAGCGATTTAGCGTTCCGGCACGATGGCGTGTAGAAACCGATAAGGGGTATGGGTTGAATTTACACAGCTATACCCCTTCCAAGTTAGCCCGCTACCATCTTAGACTGCATCGTCACTTACCATACGGTGAGATCGCAGTCAAGGGCTATCTTGTCATCGAATAAAAAAAAATATAACTTCTAAGGCCTATTATAGTTATTATGTTATTCTTATTACCAATCACCATTGACCATCACCTTTGGCTTGACTTTATAATTTCATTTGACGCTATATTAGGTCTCATTTAATTTTCCTTATGTCTAAAATGATCTGGCTGAGGACAATTGCTAGGAATACCTACGCTCTAATATACTCGGTAAGGTACAAAGTTGGTCACTGAACGTGTAGATTTTCTCATTTGATATTCACTACTCAGGATTGAGCATCCCAGCTATCAATAAACCAGTCGCGTATAAATAGTGTATGAAGCGGGCCTAGATGACAAGAAAACCTGTGAAACGTGAGATACATGTGAGATATTGATGTGATTCTTGACTAAAAGTGCTACCTATCACGGTAAAGTTCCTAATACTAGGTACTTCAATATAAACGAACAGGTATGATAAAATTTTCTAATGTAAAGACAATTTATTTAACATTTTTAACAATAACAACCGCTGCCGTATTTTCCTTACGATTCATTTAAATAGAGCATTATATTATTTTGTGTATGTCTAGGTTTGGAGAATGTTTTAAATAAAGATATTATTATTTTATAATTAATATGTAATAAGGCTAATATGTATTATAGATATCCGTTGTTATTTTCAGTCTGCATTTAAATAGGTAGTAAGTGGTTTAGTATTTTTAATAACGCTATTGTTCGATATATTTAAAAATTTAGAAATTAATGTGTAAAAGTAGGTACATATATTGAAAAACATAACATTTAACTTACCCCTTACTCTACCCATTTTACGATGCCATTTTAACGAACTGAAATCGTCGTGTTGATTACCTATACACAAAATCTGACAGCGTAGAGAGTAGTAGGTAGGTATATTCCTTGTCTGACAGTATCTTTTATCACTATTAATACTTAGATACAAAATAAACAAAGAACCTACGTTAACTTTGCGGTACGGGCGGTCGTAGCAAAATGTCACAATTGAAACGAAGAAAAATTATAACAAAATAAACAAGCTCTTGCGCACATATTATTATGCTCAATAATGAAGGATATTACTCGCCTATGACGCTCAGTATTTATGAGACGATAATGTAATTAACCCCGTTGGCCGTAGCACTGATAAAAAAAACTAGTGTCGAATGGTGTCGAACTTGGGTTTAATCAAGGTTATCAGAGAATATCATACGATGTTGGTAGCCATATTTTTTAAAAGATCTATGTCATAATTTATCTAAATCTAACGAATATGTAGTTAGGTAAGTAGTAATTTTATTTTGGTAGCACTATTAAAATTAAAAAATAATAGGTACTTACCTACTATAAAATATTATGTAAGTAAATACATAAAATCTAAGAAAATATTAAATTCATATTAAATTGCTAAATGTAAAATATGCATTTTATATAAATAGTTAGATTTAATCACATAAGTATATCGTAACATAATATATTTTATACGTAATGAATCTTGGAGTCTTTTTGTAAACTTAAGAAAACCAGCCAAGGACGAGTCGGACCCGCACACGAAGGGTTCCGTACTAATTAAAAGATTTAACACTAGCTAAAACAAAAGTTTATTGTATGGAGACCCTTTAATTGATAATTATCAAACCTTTAATTGATATTTTAATAATAATTAAAATAATAAAAATATTTTTAATTTAATTATTTATTGTAAGGTACAGCGGTGCAAGACCGAGGCCTGTGGATGTCCTTTGTCCAGCTGTGGACAAGCTGTGGACGTCTATCGGTTGATAAAGAAGAAGAAGAAGCTATACCTTCTTCTTCGGCAATAGAAATACAAATACCGTTACAACCTATTATGGTTCATGATGAGATACAATCCGCTGACATACGGAGTACGGACGGACGGACAGCGGGGGCTCAGTAATGCGTTTGGAATCCTTTGGGTATAGAACCCTAAAAAGTCTTACAATAAAATAATGTACCTAGTAGGATAAATAAGTAAAGCAATAGGTAAAACTCTGCAATATAAAAAGACGGAATGCCACATGAATTAAACATTATTTCTTACTATATAAGTAGGTGCCTATCCGGGTATTACGTGGCCGTTAGATGCCTATATTTTATTTTACTGGTAAATCTTTTCAGCATATAAAATAAGCATTGTAGTATTTATTACTGCCAATCTCAGTTACCTAAGTAAGGAGATACTCGTATATTTAACAAACAAAAAGAACAAAGCTAAGCAAAAACCTTAAAAAAATAATAAATAATATTTATCTAAACTCGTACATCTTTGTTTAGAAACAATTAACTGCATGTGATATTGACCGATTAATTACATTAAAATTACTGCCTTGCCGTAACAAAGGTGCTATTAGCTGCCTCTTTTTATCCTTTGTCAGCTCGAGTTGCGAAACTAGGTAAGGCTGATAGCCCTTCACTGAATCTCTTTCAAATCATAACTTGATCTACATATATACATCTATACAAATAAAATAAAATTGAAGTGTCATTGAAGTGTCTGTTTGTCAAAAGAACAGCTTTTTACTAACTGCATACGAAAGTAAATACGGTACTTATGACAAAAAAACAATTTTTAAAATTTTTGTCTGTCTGTTTGTCTATCTGTCTGTCTGTTGTCGCTAATCTCGGGAACGGCTGGACCGATTTGGACGGGACTTTCACTGGTAGATAGCTGATAGTATCGGGCAAAATATAGGCTAATTTTTTAACCGACTTTCGAAAAAGGAGGAGAAGGAGTTGTGTTTTTCTGGATATCTCCGTGATTTCTTAACCGATTTGCGTGAATCTTTTTTAAATTGAAACAAAAACTTTGCAAGATGCTCCTATAAAAATTTCGGGTTCCAACTCCTCAATCCTGATGCTACAGGGTTTCTGCCCACCTAAACTGTGGTGATTTAGGAACGCGAACGAAGTCGCGGGCGTTCGCTAGCCACGAATAAAATAATACCTTCAAACCCTCAAAACTAGCCACTGGACCCATGAAGCAGTCATCTGCCAATTCAACTGTCCAACAAAAAGGGGTTAAAATACTTGAGTTCCCCGTAGCTTGCTTAGCGACGTTGAATTTGAGATGAGGCCAGCTGGTATTCGCGTTGTAATGCCATACGTGAGGATGGAAAGAAGATTGAAGGATTTCTTAATAGGTAAATAAAATAATATAGTGGCATAATCATTTAAAGATATATGAAGTACCTACCTACTTATTAAATACCTACTGCTGAGACAACTTATGCAACAGAGAAAACAATTCTTTTTGAAAGTTTTATGAGATGAATCAGCTCTGAGCCGGCTGAAGTAACATAAAAAGTATACATTTTATACGTATAATATACTCGAAAATCCCAACCAAATTCGGATATTCTTAGTAAAAAAACTTTCACCTATCTTTATTTGTTTATATGGTGGTGTTGGGTGTTGGATCGTACAACTATGTAAGTTAATGTGTTCGATTCGTTCAATCATACTGCATTTAGGTACTTATACTATGTAATGCGTTATCAAGTTACACTACATAATAGTTTTTCGATTAGGTATCCATCTTGTTATCAAGTTCGAAGTTTTTGTCTAGGTCGGTACGTTTTGGTGCAATTTTTTGTACCTACCTAATGCCTATACCTATTTTAGACTGGCTCAATAACTTCCCGAAGCTTTGTACCACGCAAATTTTTTTTTCGGATAGTTAAAACTTGATCTTCTGCTGTAAAATCTGCATCTGAAGATTTACCAAATGGTCCAAGACAAACATCACAATATACCTACCTATACTCGTGTTCTGAATACCGCTGACCCCCGACACGCTTTCTTTTTGCCGTGTGACATAACACAAACTTATTATTGACGCGTTTGTATTTCTCACAGTTATCGATTACGTTTCATATGTGCAATCATGTGTCGACGACACGCGTTTGCAGATTGACCTTTATTCTTTGCGTTTACATGAATAAATTACTGCTCGTTATTTTATTGTCTTACTGCTTGTTTTATCATTTGATTGTTTATAGGGTTCCGTAGTGAAATTAACTATGGCTGAACCTTGTACCTATCCATAATTCAAAACATTACGTACCTACCTACTAACTAAATTAAGATACAACTTATCTCTGTAGAATTCAACTTTATTGATATTTACCTAAATGAAACGATAGCATAGTTTGTACTATACTATCGTTTTAGGGTTCCTTGTAGTTTTACGGTCGACTAACTTTTAAAAGGAAAAATTTCATAAAAATTACTACTAACATGCCAGTTGATGCCAGTCTTTAATGTTGAATAGAAGCAGCCTGACATGCAATTGGGCGCTTATTTAGGGTTCCGTACTCAAAGAATGCCAACGGGATCCTATTAGATACTTAAGCCTTCGCTATCCGTCTATCCATCCGTCTTTCAGTGGGTTGCATCTCATGAACCGTAATTGGTAGCTGGTAGATACTAGATACTTGAAATTTCATTAGTATTACTCGTAACTTGCTATTTCCTCCAAGGCTATTTCTTATTCAGAGCAACAGACTTGATAGGTAGGTACCTACTTCAAATATTACACATGCCTAATATGTGATATCTACGTAGTAGGTAGGTACACATCTAACAATTGGACTCCACTTGCTATTCTATGCTCATCGAAAATCGCCGTTAACCTACTTGTGGCTGCCGAAGAAAGTGGGTTCTCAAAGGAGGCACGATTTTAAAAAATCATTTTGATTTGATACTTTATAAAGATTTTACTCAACAAGCTATAAATTTTCATACCATTGTTATCAGGTACCTACTTGGCATTCGAGAAAGTGAATGGAATCGCGAGTTTTTACACTAGGTAGGTATGTTTTAAACAAAATGAGGTCTAATTTTACCTCTTAATAGAAAAATATAAAGCTCCCATTAATATTAACCTACATAAAAATAATTTCAACAGATTCCTTAATTTAAAACAAATATTTTACAAGTCGGATATGTAATAACTAATGAGACATTACTCAGTATACTCAAAACATAGTATATATAGTATGTACTATGTTCTTGGAAGAACCTTGATACATAGGTTGAACAAAAAATCTACATACTAGATACTGAGATAGATGAACGGGTGCTCGTGAACGGGTGCCGCCAACGGGAATGGGTCTGCTTTGACTTCCCATGTTGACATGTGTTAGATTATATATATTGAATTTTTGAAGCTTCACTGTGGAAGCACTGTATAGTGTATACTTAGCTTAGTTTTGTTACTTATTGCAAAATTAGTTTATTTTATTTTTTGAAAAGAGCAATTGCTGAGTTTCTTACCGGTTCTTCTCAGCAGAATCTGCATTCCGAACCGGTGGTAGATTTATGACGTGTCATAAGTGCTACAAGGTAGCCTACATGAAAAAAATAAATTTTGAATTTGAATTTGATGCTCTGTTACACTCTACACACTCTAGCTAGAGTCATATCAGTTATCAAAATGGGCAATTCGCGCAATTTATTACGTAGCAATGGGCAATTTATTACGTAGGTACAGTCACTTTATTAATTAACTTTATCCAAACATTAGTTAGGTACTGGCAATTCAGTATGATTACCTGAAATATTAAAATGAATGAGAAAATATACAATGATAGGTATTAGGTACTTACCTATAATATGTATATTCGTTTCTAACTTTAACCATGTTTTGCACGCCGGCCGATTAACTATGTTATTACGATAAACGATCAATGTTTGTATTAAAATTACAAAATGGATGTGATGGGAACTTCGAGCATTTAACCAACTTTAATGCTCTAACAATGGGAATATGCTTTGTTCAATAAAGATTGTATCTACCTACCTAGAATATGTTGGCAGTAAGAATTTTACGCTCAGTATAAATTAGTTCATGAACTTTTTAGTGGATTGAAATTCAAACATTGGTGTCGTCCTTTGATTCGATCTAAAACTAACTTTTCTTATCTTCTTGAGGATCTACCGCTATCCACAGCGACACCATATACAGCATAGGTACACTTACAGCATAGCAAAATGTTGTTATAGATTGTCAGCCAATTTTCATAACTATTTATAGATCTACACATGATTTTCCAGATTGAATCGGTTCACTCATAAACGTAGTCAAAACAGCGGTGTAGATAGGTGGCAATAGATTAGATCTTTGCTCGCAAAAACCTATTATGCATAAAAAAAAAAAATTAATTTAATCGTATCACAACGTAAGCAAAAATCGCGAGCGATATAATGGCTGTGAAGCCTTCACTTCAACAGCCACTGTCGTTTCGATTACACTCTAAAGTGGGGCATAACTCCATTGGCCTACTCGCATTTTGACGACAACCAGTCGCAACAAAACCACGAAAAATATTTTTTTAGAAAGAATGATTTTTAAATAACCGAGTCGAATAACAGACGGATTCACATTTACATTAATTTTAAGTTCTGCAGGTAGGCAGTTACTTACTTGAACTTTAATTAGATAGTTATTGCGAGAAAACAAGACAATTTTGTATTCGAGTTCTTCTCCTTCCTAACTTATAAAATACATATTGGAAAGTCGCCATTCTTTCAGCTTTACTAAGTAGATTATGTATTTATTTAGAATAGTTAGTATTCTGTGATTACAATGGTATTATTTAAATATGTTGTGTTTAGTCACAAATTAATGTAATCTAAATTATTGTGTACTAAATTGAGGATAACGTTATATTTAGAGTAAAACATAATTATACAGTAAGAGCTGGTGAACACCGCAGCTTTGTCATTGTCATATTAGAGTATAATATTATGGATCGTACCTACTCGTTTGTAGGTTGAAAAATATTCCCTCTAAAACAAAGTAGATAGGCAGCCAGAGGGTAAGAACTTTTGCTACTATGAACCTTAAGAAGCTATTAAAAGTGCAAAGGTAAAATTGCTGCCTACTAGCGTATATACGCGGTTTTTACGTAGGTACATTCTAAGTGATTCGCGGGATTGTATTATAAACCCCACCACATCTATTGCCAGGCACGTAGACACGTTAGAAGCCAATGATACTAGGATGATGTTTTATGCAGCAATTTTATGCTCCTTCACTAGGTACAATACAATATGTTACCTGTCAATGCCACCGCGACAAATATTCATAGTAGCCTATATAATAATCAAAGATAGTATCCAAACGTTCATTAGCTCCCATAGTATACCCACCTATTTTCGCAGTATTTTCAGTTCAAATAGTTAGTAGCCAAACGTCCATTAGCTCCTATAGTATACTTACATATTTTCGCAGTATTTTCAGTGTTTATTATGACGTAGGTCTGGCATTCATGGGCTCTATTGGTGAGAGAGGTTAAAACGAGACACAAATATGCTCTGACATAAATCTGTCTCGTTTTAATTCTGTCTTGAGTCTGAGCTGAGTGAGAGTGCGGTCTATAGATTTCAACCTAGGATACCTAAATAGTAGCTAGATTTTAAATAAGGAAAAATATTATTTTGTTGTGTTGGCATAAAACACTTCAAAACAATATTTTTCCTTATTTTACACACGAAGGGTTCTGTACCATTCTACAAAATTTAACACCAGCTATTATTATTAATATCAAGCAAAAACAAAAATTTTTATTGTATGGAGACCCTTTTTAATTTTTCACTTTATTTTTTTATCAGGTAGGTATTTGTTGTTATACAGAAATACATATTCTGTAACAAGTATCTCGCTGAGACACGGACGGATGGACGGACGGACAATTTAACTACATAATATTTAGCACTTCTAGGTATTAATTAAGTAGGTCTATGTTGAACCCAATTCATATTAGAACCTGTCTGTCTTTAGAAATGTCTTTGTAAAAGTACGTAATGAGATTGTAGAACAGATATCTACTTTTTGTGATGTGTGGGCGGGATTCATTAGCGAATAGGTAGACACTAGGCACGGTAATCGAAAGGGTTCAAATAATTTAATTGAACAACAAAGCATCGAACGGTTTCCTTCCATTAAATCCAATTAACTAGCTCACCTTAGCAAATATAAACAAGCAGTCCCTCATGAAGTTTCAAGATCGTAGAGAAGTGAGCGCGCGTCGATCAGTACGCGAACAATAACATTTCACTAGTTTTCGTGCTGAACAAACAATAATTTCGCATTCACATACTAATTCTTTTCGAGAGAAATTGCGCGGTTTACGTAGCAACGCGCTGGCTGCGGGCCAGAACACTGAGTTTAGTGAACGGAGGCGCGGGTAACGGTGTGTGAGTGCCACAACCACACGCGGCGCGCGCAGTGAGAGTTCTGACTGCTGCCTTCCTCCAGATCACAGTTGCGTGCTGAGCACCAGTCGCATTACAGCGATGGAGACCGCGGCTGCATCCGCGAGATGCGCGTTGCACTGCACCCGTGCCGCAGCGGTGCCGCGCCAGCAGCCTCGCGACCACCCCACGTGCGGTACCACACCACACTTACAAAATTCCTGTTATGTAAGATATTCACCCCTGTAGCATGCTAATCACTGCTAATATTAAAAATGCGAAAGTTTGTTTGTTTGTCCTCCAATCACGCAGTAATATTTGGCGTGGATATAGTTGCCATACCTAACTACATCCTATATCCATGCCAAATACAAATTCGAACTGTTACTGCGTGATTGGTAGGTCCATACCTAGAAAGTGACTGACTACTGGAGCCAATTAAGGGATAACATTTTTAGAGCCTAATAGTAACTCTACGCCGACGAAGTCGAGGAGTAAACCTAGAGCTAGTCATAAAAATAAGTTTCCATTCAACGATATTAGGTAAAGGTATGTGTATAAAAAGTCATTTTATCATAGCATATTAGATATGTCCGATAGACTCTTGTAGGTTTAGTTCTCGTCAATAATTTTAAATCCTCTAAATAAGCCCTGAACTCGATGCCCTGAACCACAGAGATAGGCATATTAGTACTGACGTATGTACATACGTCAATACTAAAATGCCTATACTAAATGCTAAATGTACACTACTTGTAGATGTAGTGTAGGTACCTACATACCTGAATATAGCCTTTATTATATAGGTATAACTATTCCATTAGAGTTCTTCGAAAGGACAGGAAAAACCTAATTAATCCAAGCGGAAAATAACATGAGAATTGTGTATAGAAATATATGCAAACAAGGACTATTTTTTTTTATAGGTACTGCTAACTGTACTGCTAACTGTAACCCGCGACTTCGTCCACATTTATTAAGATTTTGAAAAAAACGCTTGAAAACTCTTCGATTTCTCGGGACAGAAGTTGCACAAAATGACAAGATCGGTTCAGCGCTTAAACCTGGGATATTTTTATCTATCCTCTACATAGACTAAAGGATTTAAAATTAGAATAGATAGTATTTAATTTCTGTATACCGTCAATTTCCTCCCTAAATATGTGTATTTAGAAAAACATATTGACTATATCCTTCCCGCTACAAATAAGCGGTAAGATTGTGTTAGAAGTGAGTACGAAAAGTGCAACGGGTAGAGATCAAACCTGCGACCTTACAGTTTTCAGTACGCACTTTTAACCGTTGGGCTATTGAGGCTTACATTTCAATCATTAACCCTAAACTATGAAAGCATGTAATTTAGAGGTCCTATTATTCCTAAATAAAATATCATAATTATTAACAAGTTATTTTGTGTGATACTTAAATGTAGTGCAAAACAAACAAGCTATGTGAATTGAAGTAATTTATATTTATTATTATGTAAGTTATAGTTATAATACAATTAAGATTTATCTAGATATACCCAGTAGTTGGATCTGTATAATATTCTATTATTATCATACTTGCTCAGTAACTAGGGATTACTATGGTGGAAAGTCTCCTTGTAAGTTGGTGTTTGCAATTCAAGGCAACATTACGTCGCACTATGCTTTAATTGTAATGTTCACTTTACAGTTCAAGCTATGCAAAACTCCTTGGTAAACAATCTCTTTTCTTATAAAATGGTAAGAAAACTTTTTACTGAAAAAAAAAAAAACACTGAACATGGCGGCATTTAATTTCCATACATTTCAAACTATGCAAAACTCCTTGGAACTCAGAGCCGTAAAAAAAAATGGAAAACTATTTACGAAAAAAAAATGGAAATGGCGGCATTTCATTTGATCTGAAAGTTTGTGAAGTTTGTTCGTAAAGGGATTTAAGTTATTTACAACAATGTCAAGCACTTCATCAGATGATGATAAAGGAGGAGAGCCTGATTTTTGTTTGCTTGAAGCAGAACAAATGATGCAAAACCTTTTGCCGGATAAGTCCAAAGTTACCTCGCAAGAATGATATAAAGTAGAATGCTTACCTCGGTTGCAAGTAGCTATTACACCCTCGAACTATATTCACCCTCGCTCGCTGCGCTCGCTCGTGTGACTAAATATCTCGGGTGCACGCGATCCATTAGCGCCCTATGCGAGCTGCGCTCGCACTGGCGCCAAATTGGATCTTGTTCTGTAATAGCTTACTTACGTCCCTTGTGTAACAATCTACTAATTATTGCTACTATTTTCACCATAATAATGAAAATTCAAGCTAATACTAGCTGCTTGGATTCTACCACGCTGCAAATGGGACCCACTTCATTGTATTATTTTTGAAGATGTTATATAGGTATATTATATTGTATTTTTGTAAACATTTAAAAAAAATAATATATGTAATGTAAATGTGTATGAAAATAACTGATAGAAAATTCAAAATAAAAATTCAAGCACAGATGTAGAGCACAATAATACCTGCAAAGTCAATTTAGGTCAACGTTGCTATTATACTGACGCTACTTTTCATCTCGACAGTGAAGATCGCGAGATTTTTAAAAAGCTAGGTAAGCGCGGTAGAATTAGCAGGCACCAGCTAGATATAGGTTTGAATAAATTCATATAGTGTACATTATTATCTATTTCCGCCAAATTGACATACTACTTACGTACCTTGTAGGCAGGTACCATGTCGTATTCGGTATTTGTATCTACGAGAGCAGTTTTTCCGGAACAATTTTCTATTAAGTAGGTACGTTACAATGCCTTCTGACTGTTCAATGTACAATTTTAGATATCTACTATTTAGACTATTTTCGATTATTTATCACATTCTCACCGTTCATAAGTCGTTTAGGCGTTTGCGTAGGATTTGACTACAGATACATAAGTGGTAGGTTTGTATTATGAAAATAAAATACCTATTATGTTAAACATGACTATTATAACTTCACATTATCCTCTAAATTAACTCACTTTAGAAGTAAGTACTACAAAAGGGCAGGGGTTCGAACCGCCAACCTTTCGGATTTTGACCGCACCTCGCCCGTTGAGCTATTGAGAGTTGTGTTTGGAAATAAATATTCCTTGCGTCAATTAACTATCAAGTGCCTACCTATTAGTTTCCCAGTATTGCGTTCGTCTGAAGGGTTGTAAAGGGAACATGTGTTCATTCAGTTGCGGGCTGTTACTCTTGGCTGAGCACGGGAGGACTAGAGCACACCATACTGCTAACCCCATCGCTTTTCTCTTTCTATATTGTAACGTTTTGTATTTACGTCTCTCTCGTTCAACAGTTACGGTATTCAGGGTGCTGGTGTTGGTGCAAAGTTGTTTAGACGTTGTCAGCGGCAACGGTAGTCCGATACATGGCACGACGTTGCACAGCACCTATACGCGTGGAAGCCTTCCTCTCAGTAGCACCGTTTACCTAAAATACTAAAAGCATAGTTAATTTTTAAATTGCACTTCACTCTACACCAGTCACGTAAGTCAATTTTTTTTAATCAAGTTTTCTTATCTTATTTACTGAATAATTTTCAATTAAAAAGAAAATTCTTTTAATATTTGTTTTAAATTACTAAATTCAAAGTGGCCTAGAAAGCTCAGTTTAATAAGCCAATAATATGGGTAACGATTTAAATAACAGTGGGAAGTAGACGAAAGTTTTTAAATTCGCAGTATACTTAACACGCACGTACTTATGATCTTTTCCTTGGTTAGTAACATTTGCTCCAGCTTACATAATAGGTACCTACCATCGACAATCAAAATATCTCAATCATATTGTGCCGGTATGATACCTATTATAATTATAATGTTCATTAAAACCCTTTAAACTATCTAAATTATATTGAAGTGACTTAAAGAATATTGGCAGATTGTGGCACCTATTACCTTTACACAAATTTTCATTAAAGTCGTCTAAACTATCTAAATATTACTGAAGTAACTTAAAGACTAATAATGACCTTATAATAAAAAGGCACCTACCATATTCCACGGGCTAACTATACCTAATACCTATGTAGGTATATAGATAAAAAAGCCGTTAGATATTTTTAGCTTTTTTAGAAGTAGAAATCGTTGGAAAACTTGCCTTGTCAGTTCTATACTTGCATATTTAACTTTCGCCTCACGTGGGATATAGACTGGATATAGACAACACCAACTGTTGTAACTCTCACTACGGCTGTGCTAGGGTATACACTGCTCAGTTAGATATAGTCATACACAAGATTGTCAGCTTCATTTATGTAGATAAGCTATATCTATCTATATCTATCTATCTATTATTAACTAGCGGACCCGACAGACGTTGTCCTGTCTTAAGTTTTTTTACATCCTCTTTGACGAAATTGGCAGCACGCATTCTGTCAATGTTATGTCAAACGCCATAAGGTTACATCAAAAAAGTTTGAATTGTAAAAGCGGTTACATTAGAAATAATTTAATATGGTGGTTAATATTTCTTAAATTTTCTAATTTTCCGCGCAATTTTCTTAATTTTTTCTTTCATAAGAACCTTCTCCTAACAATAACAAACACAATAAAAAAAGAATTAGCGAAATCGGTCCAGCCGTTCACGCGTGATGCGCTTACCAACACATTAAGCGATTCATTTTTATATATTAGATTAGGACTCACATAATTTCGGTTCTGTAATCTGTATCCAAAAGATAAGAAAATGATCACCGGACTTATTTCTGTTGCTTGTAGGTTTATCAAGAATTTGAAACCGTTGCGGAACTTTATAAATCAAGCACAGGGCGATACGTAGGACCTAGGTAGGAACATCCTACACTGACTACCTAAGTAGGTACTATTGCTTGGTATATTTAACCCGTGTAGTATTAGGTAACATCAAAGACTTAAAAGGGACCCAAGTAATTAAATGAAACATGATCGTATTACAAACGGCGCTCAAATTAAAGTTGTACGTATGCAAAGTGAAACCAATGGTCACCTCCCGCGTTTATAAAGTTTTACCCAAATTAACCTACGTTTTTGGTTTTGCCAACAAATAGGTCACACTTACAAAAATATATTATTTTGTTTCAGAACTTTACGTAATAATTTTCTTAGAAAAAATGATATTATAACAACAAATAGAATGACGGTAGCTAGTAGCATAAGCGATAACTTAGCACATTCGAGTTGCGTACTTGACGAATCTTCAAATTGGAATACTTTGTACTGCTCCCATCTCTGGTCGAACAGCCATGCCAGAAAAGCAATTATTAGTGCTCCAAATAAGGATAATAAAGCAATTAAATATTGCTATACGTGTAGAGGAAAAATAAGAAATTATGGGATAACACCTCCAAAGGAAAAATTTTCTCCGAACAATCATTCGACTCCAAAAGTAAATTCTTCGCAATCATTTAATGAAACACCCACTAATGGACTGGTTGAAAACAACTTAGATAGCTTTAATTATTCAGATAAATCTAAGGGCAGAAATTCTTCTATTACTGATATTAATTTAAATAATGCTGAGCTGTCCCAGTATATTCCGACAATATCTCGGCAAATTGATGTCAGTTTCCGACGTAAATATACGGGTACACAGTATGATTTGTGTACTACAGATTTAAGCCAACGAAGACTGAGAAAAGGCCTAAGAGGCATTGGGTGCATAGTAAATTTTTCATTGACTGAAAGTCCTAAGACAAAAAGAACACAGATTCAAGCGTGCTCAATATGTGTGATGATTATTGCAATAGTAGTTATAAGTTTGGTTCTTGTTAACTATACAACACTCAGTTTCACGCATGACACGAACGTTACTACTAGTACAATTTTAGTGCCAACTGAAAACATAGACGTTAATAAAACATCTTCAGCTATTGTCAGTTTATCTACAGATTTCCCAGCGATAGTAATTGAAACTACTGAGAAAATTGGTACAGAAATAGGCTCGACAAATGATCCTATTCTACTGAATACTACTAGAAACAGTACTCATATAAGCAACATTATATTAAAAATACGTAAAAATATAAAGACATATCCAAGGGATGGAAAGAAAAGCCATGAAAGTAAAATGCCAAAAGATATAAACAGAGATTTGTCTCAAAGATTTTGCTCGTGCCAAAAAGATGAAGTTTGTATGTTAGACGAGATAAATGGTGTATCAATTTGCAAACCTGCCCTCGATATGGACGATCCTACTGGTACTTTTCAGTAATTTAATGCATGGAAATATTATATTTAGGTATAGTCCTATCCAAATTAATAGCAGTGGTCTATCTACTCTACAATCAACTTAGCAATTTAAATTGGACTTTTTACATCAAGTTCACTGCACCAACCGTTTGTCCTACCAATCGTGTAAAATGGAATAAAAATTACTACGTAGTTTCTATTACATACGTTCATACATTATTACTTCATTGAACTCATGATATTATTTATTAGCTGGTGCTCGCGTCCGTTTCTCCCGTGCAAACTGATTTTCCGGAGCGTAAGCTAGTCACAAAGTAATTCTCTACTTGCTATGAAAAATCCTGTTAATGTCTGTCCAGCCGTTCCAAAGATTGGCTCGTACTCGGTTGGTTGACGTTTGGTGCAGCGAAACATTCGGATAAAATTTAAATGGGTTATGCTATTCTTCAAATTATTCTACACCTAAGAGACAGATATTTCGAAATCACAAATTCAGTTTTACTTAGTTATACTTGTATAGATGATTTATGATTATATTCGTGAAAAGCACCTTTACACCTGTAGTCAAGTTTCCTTTAGACTAACAGTCAATTACAATTAAAAATTATCTTATCCTGATTAATAGTTTGGCTTTTTCCATTCTTTTGAAGTGTTGCCTGGAAGACATTGCTTTTGCAATAAGGCCGCCTCTGCATCCTTCAAGACTTTTCTCTTTCTTGTTAATTTTAACCCAGGAATGCCCGAATTATTTTTTTTTCACTTTCATTGTTTTTTTTTCTCTAAAACTACTTGGAAGGGGATCCGAAAATGATAAAAACAATAAAATATTTTAAAAACATATTTGAAGTATGAAAAATAAAGCGTGTCCATATGGACACGCTGGGCAGTTACAGTATCAGAAAATAAAACTACTAGGTGAAAATCTAATGAGTACTAAACTTGATTTTAGACAAGAATTAGGCATAATGACATTGTAATACTTCTTTGTATGCTATGCTTCGAAGCATGCAATACTTAATCTCAAACTACACTTCATAAGTCCTGTTTTACCAGCTGAATGTTTGGCTTTTCCGTAAGAAGCCAAGAATTGTTTCTCATTTTTCCGACTTTTCAGTAAAGTTATGAACTCAGTCAAATCTCCATGCATCGATAGTGAAGAGGCAGTACCTCTGTCTTCCTGAATCTCTTTGTGGGGTATCTTGGACTTATTGAAATAAGGCAGAATAATTTCCAAGTGGAAATCAAGCTGGAATTTTACCACTCCAGATATTTCTTTTATTTCCCAGGCACAATGAATATCCAGCATCCATGTCATAAGTGACCAGTGCTGATTATTTTAGTGCTTTATTTATTTTGTTCATTGTAAAATTTTGGATTGCATTTCCAGGTTGTAGAAAATAAGATTTTTAGTATGGAAATAGCTCCAGTTCCCCACGAATCTATGTCTTAGCTTCTATATTCAGGTGATGAACGACTTTCATGACCTTCTTGATCAACATACAAAATATCTTAGACTTTATTAAGTGTCCAGTTGCCTCTTAACTGGTTGATATCAAATAATTTGGTCAGATGTAATTTATGTGTAAAAAGCTATTGCAAGTGCCCAGCGTGTCCATATGGACACGCTAACTTCATCGCGATAAAAAGTAATCAAAATAAAGATTTATCCATTGCTTCACTCTATAAAAACATAGGTAAATAATGACTAAATAGTTTACAATACAAAAATTCCTTCCAGAATACATAAATATGGATCAATTTTACTCTTTCTCTTCTCGAATCCACTTTTTTTGCAAATTCACAACTTGTGAAAAAACAAACTCAATTTTCTTTAAGATCACTCCCACTTTTTGCCCCAATTTTTACATATTATAACAGGTTATACCTTAGGCTACCCGAATGTCATTAACTCTTTCTTTTATATAAACAAAATGTTGTCATAATCGGCAAATAATTTTACTACTATAAACGTGTCCATATGGACACGCTGGGCATTACTGGGTTAATTTTTTTAATTATTTTCGATTTTTAGAGTGCAATAAAGAATATTTTATTTTATTCTAATTATCATCATTTGCAGGATGCGGTGGCTTATGTGCTATGGAGACAGAGGCTTGTCAGCTTGTGGATAGAGCTCGCGGGGTGCGCGTCTGCCGATTGTTAACGCAAGTGACTTGCTCATCTGAAGATTGGCGATGTCGGAACGGTTTTTGCGTTCCTTCTACTGCTCGATGCGATGGCTCAATCCAATGCTATGACCGTTCAGATGAAATGCATTGTGGTATAAAACTTCTCTAAATAGATGATATAAAATATATGTAATATGTATATTATTTATTTATTTATTTAGTGGTACTAATCCAATCCAAACCAGGACGTGCACTAGGACAGCTTATCTCTAAGGAAGAGATTTCTTCCACAATCCCTCGAATGTACTTATTATGCTGTACTTATTGAAAACCTACTTTTTAAAAATATTATGACCCCTTTGGTCAAAAAAATTCTCAAATTGGTCTTAGTACACGTGTGTCTGTTTAGCGGTAACAAGTTTCTCCTTTCTTTGTTTTACTACGGAACCCTAAAAATAGGAATGTATTGTCTGTACCTGTTGATTACAACAGAAAGGTACATTAGTACCTTTCTGTTTTTCTTAGTGAAGGCACACGTAAGCGAGACAAATAAAAAAATACTTAGCTAAGTATTGTACATTCTGGTCTCGATTTTGTACATACATTTGTTTTCTTTTCTTTTCAGATTGCGATTTAACAAAACAATTTCGTTGTGGACATTCGATATCCTGTTTTGCAAATAAAAAAATGTGTGATGGAATGATCGATTGTTGGGATGGTTACGATGAACTTAACTGCACTGTAGGTTAGTAACTCAATAAAAACAATAAATAGTTAGCTTATAGTTAGTTAACCTACCTTTACCGCGTCGCGTCGTTAGTCCTCGCCAATTTTGAAAGCCTTGTTGAATGCTCTGAAAATAGTAGTGTTTCAGTTCAAATAGATATCGCACGCAGTTTACGCTATATGGAGTTCGTTTATTGGTTTTGAAGTACTGTTGGACCTCACTTTGTTATTCAGAGCATTCAAAAAGATTGGCGAGTATTATAATACTAGGTACTTATACCTACTAATTAATTTAGAAAATGGTAAATAGTTTAAGTAAATATATGCATGATTAGAAATGTCTCTAGCTCTAATGTTCTTATTTTGGTACATTTCTGGTGCAAAAACTTGTCATATTATCGTACTTGCAGTCTTTCATACATGTAGCAGTTATACTGAAGCCTACAAAATCT
Organism: Hipparchia sbordonii; assembly: GCA_038048805.1. Lineage (NCBI taxonomy): Eukaryota > Metazoa > Arthropoda > Insecta > Lepidoptera > Nymphalidae > Hipparchia > Hipparchia sbordonii. The sequence goes on from CM076098.1 coordinate 8,886,339, forward strand.
GGGTTATGTATGTGCTTACTGTTTAGTCAAATCTAACGGGATTTGACGACCTGCTTACAAACATGGGTGCCTACATAATATTTCTTGATTTAAAACAATTCACTTTGTTTTCAGAATGTCCGGAAGATCAATTTACATGTACCGATGGGCAGTGTATAATGTCATCAAGATTTTGTGATGGTTTCGCGGATTGTGCGGACAACAGCGACGAACCTCAGGGCTGCGATGCGGCTTGTGGGAATCACGAGATACAGTGTAAGAACAACCGTTGTGTTCCGCGAGGGATTCAATGCGATGGAAATGACGATTGCGGGGATGGATCGGATGAATCACATTGCTCTTGATTGAAATCGCACCCAATCTAGGCACCCAATTGCCTGTTACGATAATTGGTTGGTTCTGGTTGTAGGTGTTAAACAAGACATAAAGGTATTTTCTTACAAAATAAAAATATTTCGAACACGTTTGTTTTATTATTTGGTTTTGATAAAGGTTAGAGCCTGTTCGAAGAGTAAATGTGGCCAGTTTAAAGACTTTCACGTCTGGCAATTACGTAAGCTTGCTCACCTTAATATGTGGTTAAATTTACCGCCTCCTCGTTAAGGTAAGTTTGGTTAAAGGTAAAGATCCAGATTTATATTGTAGTCTAAAGTCGCTTAATTAACTTTAAAGCGTTGTCCTAATACAACGCGAATGCGCGATCATCGCAAGTTTGCGCGAATTTTACTCGTACGAACGCGCCATCAAACATAGAATAGGTGTCCTAATAGGCATTCGCGCGATGGAACGAAGCGAAGTGGAACCCGCTCGCATCGCTTATTCGCGCGATGATCGCGCATTCGCTTTATATTAGGATAACGCCTAACGGCGACCCTCTGTGCCCTCTGATTGTTACGCAACACAGATATCCGACAACGGAAAACGCTGTGCCTGCTGCTTTCGCGCCACGTGGTCGAACCCTGGGTCAGAGACGGATCATTGGACATGTCGTTGATGCCGACCGAACCTGTTTCACAATTTATATTAATTCTGCCCAGAGCCATATAATAGAATATACTTACATATGCGTGGACATAACAGCCAAGGTGTATATTAACCAGATGGTTAATATACACCTTGGCTGTACCCAAGCTTGGTTGAACCCAAGAAATTACGAAGCTTTGTCCTAGGTATAAGTCAGCGAGCGGTTTGAGGCAGGTAGCTCGCGCCTGATCGCTCCCTCCTAGGCTCCTGACAGGCACGCACACTACGCAATGTGCATATACACGACGTATCCACAAGTAAAGCTCACGCGCCCTCGTGAAATGCATAGGTATAGTGGTTCTATAATATGGTAATATAGGTACCTACTGCTTTAAGTGTGGGTAGTTGGTAGTATAGGCCCATAGAGTAGAGATGCTCTGAACTGTATGTCGTTCTTATCCTGAACCCTTTCTGAACCCACAATAAACCCTGTGGTTAAACCCGAAAAATCAAATCAAATCAAATCAAATCAAAATTTATTTATTTCATGTAGGCTAACTTGTAGCTCTTATGACACGTCATAAATCTACCACCGGTTCGGAATGCAGATTCTGCTGAGAAGAGCCGGCAAGAAACTCAGCAGTTGCTCTTTTCAAAAAAAAAAATAAAAATTTTACGATGGTTAACAAAACTATGCTATGCACCACCTATGCACACAGTGTTTCCACGGTGTTTCCACAAAGAAGTTTCAAAAATTTGGTAAATTAGGTAGCTAGGTACGTATAACCTACCCTTTGTCACTAAGAATTCAAAGAATTTGGTACTTTGGTAGGTAGTTAGTACTTCTTACTTCCATGGAAACATCTAACTTGTGCATCTAACAATATCCTCCAAGAACAGTGCAATGAAATGTCTCGTAAGAACAAAGCATAAGAACCAAGAATTTTTAAATTTGTGAAAGAAAAGAGCTAGAAAGGAGATGTTTTTTATAAGGACATCATCCATTTTGGGCTTAATCTGAAAGTGCCGGCCAAAAAAAAATTTTGCTGTATTTCGTTAGAACTTGTCCACCTAAACATTTTTTATTATGACACCGAAGCTGTAGAACCATTAACCTTGGTTTTATTTAAGTTTAAAAATCTGTATTTTCTCGAGTATATGAAGTGATTCTAATAATAATAATAAAAAACTGGAGTGCCCAGCAGTCTGTTCTACCTCTCAGCCGAGCCCGGCTGACCTGATCGCCTTTTGGCGAAGTGTGTGGTCAAGAGAGATGGATGATGAGAGATGGATGGATGGATGCTTGAGGAAGGCTTTTGGATTGCGGCGGTAGAGAAAGCATGTGCCTCAATAGAGCTAATGAACCCAGTCGCCATTTCTCCGGAGGATGTACCTGGTGCGGTGCCCCGGGCCGCGAACTGGAAAATTCCGGGATCCGATGGATTGCATCATTACTGGCTGAAGGGTTTTTCGTTCTCTATGCTATCTGGCCCAACAATTCCAAGAAGCTCTCGAGTAAAGGGCACTCCCGAGTGTTTTCACCAACAGAATCACTCATTTAGCTCCAAAGTCCACCTATGCCGCTGACCCGACTAAGTACCGCCCCATCACATATCTTACTACCATCTATAAGACATTGACATCCGTTGAGCCTGGGCCAACTGGTCAAACTAAGTCGCTTATTTTTCCGCAAGTTTCTTTTTTTTTTTCCGCAGTCTGGATTGACAATAAGAAGGCATTCGACTCGGTGCCCCATTCATGGCTCTTGAGGGTCCTTTAGCTGTACAAAGTCAATAGGACAGTTCGAGACTTTCTCGGAGAATGTATGGCAACGGAGCACGATCCTTTGTCTTCATAATGAGCGGTTGGCAGCTTCCGATGATCGGATAAGGATACGACGTGGTAACTTCCAGGGCGATTGTCTGAGTCCACTTTGGTTTTGTCTGTCTCTGAACCCGCTCAGCTCATTGCTGAAGAGATCAGGGACGGGCTTACAGTTTCGGAGAGCAGGGACAAAAGTGCCTCACATGGATGACTTCAAACTGCTAGCACCCAATTCTACCCGCCTGAGGGAGTTGCTGAACATCACCACCGAGTTCAGTAATTCCATCAAGATGGAACTTGGACTAGATAAGTGTTCGGTCCTACATGTGGAGAGGGGACAGGTTACTCATTGGGCCGAGACCAATCTCGAGCTGACAAGCATCAAGACCCTCTCTGAAGCTGAGTCATACCGATATCTGGGTAAAGGAGACGGACATGAAACAATCAGTTTGCGAGGTATTTTTTGGACGCGTGGTAAAAGTCAGTAAAAGCTATTTGTCAGGTGTCAATAAGGTCCGGGCTTATAGCTGTTGGGTCATACCTGTTCTCACTATTCTCCCTGTTCTCACTGTTCTCACTGAATTATGTTCCCTGGATAGAGAAATCCGCATGACTATGACTATATAGAGATATACGCATGCACCATCTGAAATCATCTGTTATGATGCAGGCTGTCAATCCAGGCTGCAAAGAAATCGTCTGTTATGTATATCCCCTGAAAAGGTCGAGGCGTATTAAACGTCAAAACCATGCATAATTGGGAGATGTCCAAACTCAGAACCTATCTTGAGACGAAGAGAGAGAGCCCAATGCAATGAGCCCAATAGAGACGTCATAGAATGTGGTAAAGGACTTACTCCCTTATCTTTGGCTGAAACCAAATGGCAGAAATCAGTGGTACTAAGCATCTCTGACTGGGAGAGCCTGCGCTCTCCATACAGAAGGAGAAGAAGTTGCACGGACGCTTTTTGCTAACACTGAGTATCTCCACAGGCACAACCAAGCGGCCAAAATCCTTCACCGAGAGCCTGCTCTAAATGAATGAGAGAGTGCCGTAGTACGATTCTGACGCCTATATAATAAGCCTGATATCGTGCTGATGGATCGAGCACAGTCGAGGGTGTTTTAGTGGATATCACCATCGAACATGACGAAAACCTCGTGAGAGTGGAGACAGAGAAAAACGGAAGTATCTAGATCTGGCTCACGAGTTTTCTGGCATGTAGCATGTTCCACTGAAACCATCCCGATTGTACAAATTCCAGTCAGCCTCGATCACTACGGCTGGGGTTCCATGGTAGTTCCAGCCAAAATGCACAGCCAAGATGCAGTCTATTTCACAATTATTATGCAGTAGATATTGCTTGTGTGGTATTTTTTGGGTGTGTGGTTAGGATCGGATAGGTAGCACTTAACAAAACTCCAAAAAAAGCATTAAAAAATTGGCTTAGAAACACTTCATATACTCGAGAAAATACAGATTTTTAAACTTAAATAAAACCAAGGTTAATGGTTCTACAGCTTCGGTGTCATAATAAAAAATGTTTAGGTGAACAAGTTCTAACGAAATCCTGCAAAATTTTTTTTTGGCCGGCACTTTCAGATTTAGCCCAAAAATGTATGAGTCGCGGAGGATCTCCTTTCCTTTTTAAGGTTAAAAAACGAAAGACCAAAACAGTAGGTACCTACCTATCTATAAAATATTAACCATAGACTAGGCATTTATTAACTGACAACACACTGACAATGACGATCTGACGTTAGATTTGTTTTGTCTTTGGTGACTGGTGCTTTGCTTTGCTGTCGTTTTGTAATTATTTTAATTAATTTTCTGATTGAAAATTATCGCTTTTGTTGGTTTATTGTCTATCTCACAACTCAAAATATTTTGTGATTTCAATAAAATTATAAGCCAACATGGCTGATAGTGACGATGAGTACGATCGTAAGAGACGCGACAAGTTTCGTGGCGAAAGAGGTGCTGCTGAGGGCAGTAGCTACAGGAGTAGTGATCGACGAGATGAAAGAAGTCGGGGTCGTGAGGAATGGTCTGACAGGTAATACGAACTATTTTTGAATTTTATTATTGAATTTCATAAAATAAAAAAGTCAATAAGTTAAAAATTTACTATAAGGATCTTCTTAAGGTTTCTTAAGATAATCCATGGGTCTTAGGTGTAGATTCTGCTACTGGCACAAGTGCAAAAGCATTCACTCATTAATAATATAAGTAACAGCATTATTAAAGTGTTCCAAGGGATTCACACCTCTGTAGACAGCTATGCTAAAAGTTATGTTATTTGTATTCATTGATAACTTTCATTCAATAAATATAATATAGTGCAAAATAGAGGTTATTTTGAGGTTAAAAATTGGATTTTGTTCTTTTGCCGTTGTACCAGTATACTCTGACCCATCCTTATGATCACATTTGAAATGTTTTAAAATTTTAGCATATTAACTTAATGTGACACCCTTTTCCAGATCCCATCCCCGCCCCGTTGAACCTTCCAAATTTCCACCCCATGTCCCTAAAGCCATTAAACGAAGTTCAATTGCGTTTCTTGTAAGGTAATACATATGTTTTGTTTTTAAAAACATGATAAACTTCCTATTCTAATAACCTATTCTGTTGTAGTACAAGTGTAATGAAAAATCTACCCGCTAGTTCTTCAGGAAAATGCTACCATTATAAAAACAACCTCTTATGTTAAACACATACAACGTCTCATTTCCATTGTGGTTATAAAATATTTTATAGGAAGTAGTAGAGAATCTACCAAGCTGTCTTATGATTAATCATATTTTTATGTAGATGTTTTCATGGCCTAGATCCTTAGGCCACACATCTCTCTCAAGGAACAAGATGCAGAGTTTTTATGCACATAAGATATCAATTTTGTTTCCATCCAGTGTGTTTTGACCAAGTGTTTACTGACCAAATTATGTGTTGATAGACCACGTGGGGGTCGTTCAGGTCCTGACTACAGAGATTATCGTGGAGGAGCCAGCGCTAGCCGGGGTTACTCCCCAGTTAGGGGAGAGGGGCCACCCAACAAGCGCATTCGACCAGAATGGCCTGTTGAAGACAGAAGATATGGGGGGATGCCACACGATTCGTATGGGTCCTATGGCTGGGCTCACGATCACTTTGGGCCTCATCCAGCACATCAGGGATATGGTCAACCTATGCCACCAGTACCTGCAAGGTAAGATTTACTCAAAACATTTTATCCAATTATGTTCTCTTTTTGATCTTCCTTAAGTGTGGTGAATAGGGTATAAAATGCACATATTTTTTAAATATTTAATTCACAATTTACGTCACCATAAAACAATATGACTATTAAAATAAGAAGTAATAATTTTGAGATGATTTCTTGTTGATAAAATTTATGAAAAGAATTATTTGCACCCTTAAACTACACTTCTACACTTCTTCTCTTCCCAGAAAGTATTGAATTACAGGATTACTTGCAGTCCCTGTATAGTTGACTTTTTTTTTTGACAAGATAATTCTTGACTGTGATTGGTAAGTGACAATGCAGTCTAAGATGGGAGCAAATTAACTTGGAAGGGGCATAAAGATGCTTGCATTCAACAAGATTAAAGTACCTTGTAACAAAATTCAAAAAAGAAATTCTTTTAATTTCTTATATTTGTGATGAGAGATTCTTGAGCAATTTTGTCATTTTGGGAATTTGGTTGTCAGGGACGCTGTCTTGCCAATGGGTGCAGCCGATGGTCCGACCACGATGATGACTTTCAAGGCATTCTTAGCTGCTCAAGATGACTCTATCACTGTCGATGACGCCATTCAGAAATACAATGAATACAAACTTGAGTTTAGGAGGCAGCAGCTTAATGAATTTTTTGTTGCACATAAAGATGAAGAATGGTACGTATCTGATGAAAAAGAAATATATTCTGTGCTGTAAATAAAAGCAACTGCATAAAATAGTTCAATGAAATTTTGAATCGTACAGTAGAACTGAAATGCAGGTTAAAAATTTTGATAATTGTATCAGTTTACGAGGAATTTAATGTTGTAGATTATTGTCAACAATTTGCTGTTGATTAAAAGGTTCTATGCCATAACTAATAAAAATAAATTTACCATAATATTTGCTAAAAAAGCTTATTAAAAATGCTGTATAGTGAGTTATGCATAGAATCTTTTAATATGCAAATTTTAATAGAAAACTTTTTTCCCTACAGTCTACAGAGTATTCACAAGGAATTGCCGGCCGGCGTAAAGAAAATATATTCAAACTTTATGCAAATGATAAAATGCTGTGTGTAGCTAGTTTTATTCGCGTTGACCCGTAGCGCGCAATGCTACAGGTTTCGTTACTGTTAGGGGTAGGGTTAAAAAATTCCACAAATGTGGGACAGGTGAGATTATGAAGATTTTTTTTAAGTATTTCATAAGCAATTTTAGTTTGTGTACTTCACTATCATAGGTTTTATTTATGCAGATACGGTAGACCAATTTCCTCTTTGTATTGTAAATTCTCAAGTACATTATAAAGGTTTGATATAGCTACTCATTCTGACTTATAGGAATAATAAGGAAGAGCAGTCGATCGATTCATGGAAATTGGTCTAGAACACACGTTTGTTTGTACTTTGTAGTGATAGTATATTTAAATTATAAAATTCATACTTATTACTTGAATTACTTGTATCATAGGTTCAAGATTAAATATCACCCAGAAGAGTCAGTGAAGCGCAAGGAAGAACAACTTGCTGCTTTAAAGGTAACTTGTTAATCCTCTCTGCATCGTTTTCCTTATTTGCTGAGGGTAGCAACCCCTTTCCATTAATTACAATTAACGGTAACCCATCCTTCTGAATAAATTATTGTTATTTTTTTACTAGATTTCAAATGTAGGAAATGGATAAATCACAATAATAATCTGTTTTAGAATCGACTTAACGTCTTCCTCGATCTTTTGGAGCAAAGAGAACTGGATAAGGTGACAGTGGATGTTGAAAAATCCGACAAATTGATTCGCTTGCTCGACACGGTCGTCATAAAGCTGGAGGGCGGTACTGATGAAGATTTGAAAGCACTCGATGATCCAACACCAGTAGATGTTACTAATGACAAGCAAGGTATAGAACTTGAGATGAAATGCAAAAAAAAAAAAATAAGATTTTATTCAATATAAATTAAAAATTAAATTATCTGTTATGCTTTTAGATAAAACTGATACTGATAAACCAGTTGTCATCGACGTAGACGCAGTAAAAGTGAAAGATGAAAAGGATCCAGCCAAGGACAAGGACAAGGTACAAATATACAGTCACTTCAATTTCTTCATCGTCGTAAGATATAATAAACTTGATTTAAACCTTCGACTACTATTTTTTTGCCCTTCAATCACGCAACAACAGATTGACGTAATTTTGAACATTTATGTAAAGTTTAGATTCTATCCCAGCAAAATAGAGGCTTCCTGAGGAATTTCTAAAAACTTAATATCACGCGGACAAAGTCGTGGACAAATTCTAGTAGGCATTATACAATACAATACTTAATATTTAGCTAACATCAATTTTTAAATGTATTGTGTTGTGTTATTTTGCTAACATTAAATAACAGGTCAAATACGAATCGGATTCTCATTTGAAGGGGAAGGGCGTTATAGCGACAACAGAAATACACATTCTCGTAAAACTTTAACTCTCTAGCTATTACGGATTATGAGATAAAGCCCGCTGATAGACAGACGGACGGGCAGAAAAAGCTTAGTAATAGGGTCCCGTTGGTTACCCTTCGTGTACAGAATCCAAAAAAGAAACGAAACAAGGAAACCATATACCATCCTTATTTCACGAACATCGTGAGCACCTTTTCAGAGCAAAGTTCGCATTAAAAAGGCCTCTGACACTATGGCTGAAATCTATAGACTGTACTCTCACTCAGCTCAGACTCAAGACAGCGTTAAAACGAGACAGATTTAAGTTAAAGCATATTTGTGTTTCGTTTTAACCTCTATCTTGAGTCTGAGCTGAGTCAGAGCACGCTGTATAGATCTCAGCATATGTCAGTGGATTTGAGTGCGAAACATTAAAAAACAATATGTATAATTCACAGGAGAAAAAGGCGGAGTCTCCTAAACCCACCGCGCCGCTGACGATGGAGATCGACCCGCATCTACGCCAGCTGCAGGAGCAGGCTAAGATGTTCTCCAGATTCAACTCTGTCCCGGGACAAGAAGCTGACACAGAAGAAGTGCCCGAGAAAGAGCCCCGTAAGTGAAACGCTGACGTCACGCGCGTCCTTTCTTTGTTTCTTCATGTTGGGCTGGTTTCCACACTTAAACCTATGTAATATATTTTTTTTAAAGAATATTAGCAAAGCTAGGAGTGCGTACGACAATAGTGCAAAGGGTGGGGGTTAAGCCTGCGACCTTTCGGTTTCCAATCCGCACCTTTAACCTTTGGGCTATTGAGGGTTTTAAAAAAAATTATAATTTTAATAGACACACAAAACACGCCGATCCGCCGTCATAGCTCATCGGGTTAGTGTCGGCGGCATTATTTTAAGAGAACCATCGACGACTGATTTTTTATTCGATGACAAGATAGTCCTTGCCTGCGATCTCACCTGATGGTAAGTGCAAGTACTAACTTGTATGGTAGCGGACTACCGCTACCATACAAGTTAGTACTTGCAAGGGGTATGGCAGTGTACATTCAACCCATACCCCTTATCTGTTCCTATACGCCATCGTGCTGGAACGCTAAATCGCTTGGCGGCACGTCTTTGACGGTAAGGTAGTAACTAGCCACGGCCAAAGCCTCCCACCAGACAAACCAGACATGCGCGCTTCCACGTCGTTACGAGTTATAATGTTATTACAATCAGTGCCGTCAATTTATATATTCCAATATTTCATTATTCCATTCCATTATTCCAATATTTCCAATATTTGTCAATATTTCGACAGCACCACCTGGTTCCTCGTCAAGCTCATCGTCATCCAGCTCTTCGTCGTCGAGCTCAGAAGACGAGGGAGAATCCACAACTCGCCGTAAATCCAAGTCCAAATCTAAATCCAAGACGCCAGACAAGTCTCCCAAAGAAAAAGAGAGATCCAAATCTCCCAGCGTTGAGAAAATTAGCGAAAACAAAGACAAGGAGGCGAGCAATGATAAATCTGAACAAGCGAACGATGTGATAGTGGAGAAGAAGGAATCGCGTGCGTTACACAAAACCACGTCGATATTTTTGAGAAACTTAGCGCCTACCATTACAAAGGCTGAAGTGGAAGCTGTAAGTATATAAGTTGCTTTATGTGCTGTTAATAATTAATAAAAGGTTTCGTAAAACATACCTTTGTACTTTATAAATTTCAAAATAAAGTTATATTATTATGATTTTTGTACAACAAAGTGTTTTGAATTAGATAGTGATAGTAAGTTGTGTTCCAGCTTGACAAAAAAGTAGACAAAAATAGGTGCGCCATTATTGTTAATTTTTCTTCATTCATATTCTAAGAGCAGACGATGAACTGAACGTAGTACCATTTATTGAAGTACATATAATAAATAACCAGACAAAAATAGGTGCTACCGCCTTTTTAATTGTCAAATGACACGAAATTACACCATTGGTCTTTTATACTATCAAATTTAAAATACATTATTCCTGGTCAAACAACACGTCCCATAGACTTAATTTTGTCGCACCTCACTTGGAATTTTAGTGACAAACTTTTAGACACTTTATAATTTCACCTTACTCACTTTCAAGGGAAGCTGGAAGAAATTTCATTTTTTTTAGAGATAAGCTTCACCTATGTCTACTTCTTCTAATATGTGTTGTCTTGAAAATTCTATATGTACATGAAAAATAAAAATAAATAAATATAAATAAACATTTACAATTGTTAGTTGTTAGTATAGCGATGGTTTATCGGTAGATGTGCAAGCGCTACGGCGGCTTCCTGCGCGTGGCGCTGGCCGATCCGCTGCCGGAGCGGCGCTGGTTCCGGCGCGGCTGGGTCACCTTCCGCCGCGAGGTCAACATCAAGGACATCTGCTGGAACCTCAACAACATACGGGTACCTTACCTTTACAAAACAGTTATTTATTTAATAATTAATTTATTTATTTCATGAACAATCAACAGGTTACAATAACTCTTATAAAACTAAACAAAAAATGAAAAAACATATTAATGTTATATTGTCGACCCACTTAGTGACTGCCACAACTTGCAAATTAAAAACTAGATTGTCAGTTAGAAGGAGAAAAAACGATAAAGAGGAGGGACATTTTAAGCGTACCAGACCAAGAACGGGATCAGTCTTAAAACTTTTGACACTTAAAAGCTACGTTACCGTATTTTGGGCAATCTCATTGGCCGCTTCTCAATTTTTGGATTGACTTAGAATTCAAACCTAGGATCTCAGATCTGCAGCCAAATTACTTAGTCACTACATAGATAGAGTGTATAGACTCTGTCTTGCGCAGCCTGTATCAAGTGGCGCCCAGTGACTCGTCTAATATCACTGCGCTTTCCAGGGCAAGGTCTCCATCTCCAGCCCCACTTTAGCTTTGCGATTCTATGAGCTATGTCGGTAACTCTAGTTCTCCAACAGATCTCCTTAGTCCAGATTTGATTATCCTTACTAATATATATTATACTTTAATGCACAAGTGTTTGTCTTTCAATCACGCAGCATCAGTTGAATAGCTACCTTTTATCCCAGATAAAAAAGAGGGTTGCCGAGGGATTGCCTTACTCCACGCTGACAGTGTCCCGGGTGAAAACTAGCAATTAATGTGTATAAATAATAATTATTAATTTATTCAGTTGCGGGAATGTGAGCTGGGGGCAATAGTGAACCGCGACTTGCAGCGTCGGATCCGACCGGTGTCGGGCGTCACGCTCGAGCGGCCCGTGCTGCGCGCAGACGCGCGACTCGCCGCGCGACTGGCGCACCACCTCGACACTCGCACGCGTCTTTGGTCTGAAGAGTCCTCCCAACCTAGCGACGGCACGCAACCAGCCGATCAGCATCAAGATGTCAACGTGAGTGGTATTTAAAAAAAAAAGCTACTTCTATCTATCAACGCAACAGCGCAGGTACATGCGGAAGAAGTGAAACTGCATTAGTTTTTTTACAAATTGCTCGTAAGTAAAATATTGAGACGCCATGTCATGTGACATCCGACACAAAACGTTCCCTCTAGTAATCATTTTCAAGGCATATCGTCATATCAATGAGGCATATTTCCTAAGGCAAGTAATGAAGAACCAATCTACGTATCATATTATATCTTTTCTACCAGCTTTGTGAAAAATGTGAATTGGCTGTACATTAGAACTCGCTGAAAAAAAAGTTTTCGAGCTTTTTACTTTTACTGACCTGAGTTTTTAACATCACTTTGATAGATTTGATTTTGTCTAATAATAAAACTTGTTTGTATTGATACTATTGATTTATACAGGTTTTACGAGTGGCCGCTATTTCGATAGAAAACCAAAATGGCGGGACCTTAGATAGGCCGGGCTTCATACAAAAATATTCAAACCCCTTAATTCTCAACGCAGAACTTCAGCCTGAACTCGAAAAATCCGGTGCTCCACAAGATAACAGAGCACCTGATCGAGGAGGCTTCCACGGAGGAGGAGGAGCTGCTGGGGCTGGAGGCGTCGTCGGAGCCCGCGGCGCAGGAGCAGCCCGACCCGGAGCTGGTGCGCGTGCTGGACCGCCTGGTGCTGTACCTGCGCATCGTGCACTCGGTGGACTACTACAACCACTGCGAGTACCCCTACGAGGACGAGATGCCCAACCGCTGCGGCATCATGCACGCGCGCTCCGCACCGCCGCCCAACAAGGTACTACTTTTTTTTTTTTTTTTAAAGAACATTAGCCAAGCCGAAGTTGACAAATATCCTCCTATCGCTTCCAAATTAGCGGAAAGCTTGTGCTAGGAGTGGGTACGACAATAGTGCAACGTGTGGGATTCGAACCTGCAACCCTTTTTTTACTACTACATAGTTTTATATAGTTCTGTACCCAAAGAGTGCCAACAGGACTTCATTACTATTACTAAGCTTCTGCTGTCCGTCCGTCCGTCTGTCTGTCAGTGAGCTGTAGTGTACTTGAAATTTTCACAAAATATATTATGTTTCTATAGCCGCTATAACAATAAACAATAAAAAAAAAGTTTAAAATTAAAGATATTCCCCATACTAAAAAAAAACCTATTAAACTTTGTTTTTCCTTCGGTCTTAATAATAGCTGGTGGTAAATCTTGTATGGTACGGAACAATTCATATGCGGGTGCGAGTCGCACTTGGCCAGGTTTATTTTATTTTAGGTAAGTGACGATACAACCTAAGATGGCTAGCTTGGAAGGAGCTATGGCAGTAAGGGGGGCACGATTTTACTCTAAACAATTTTGTGGCTATTTCTCTATCTTATTCTCTTTAAATTAGATTGATATGTACATGAGATGAGATCTAGATTTAGATCTGTAAAACTTTACGTAGTACCACCATTTCTCCTATTTGGTTGAAAGGAGAATAAAGAAAAATTATAAGAGGAGTAATGAATAAATCTAACACCACTGTTGTGTTGGCAGCCTTCACAACAAGAAATCCAGGACTACATCAAGACATTTGAAGGAAAAATGGCGGCTTTCTTGCAAGATGTAAAGCCGCTCACTGATGAGGAATTGCAGAAACTTGGTATTAAAGTAAGTCCTAGCATTTCATAACCAACTTTGAGCTTTAAGATATGATTTTTTTATAGACATAATATAAACGTAAAAATTCTTTTTACAAAACCGACTTCAAACGCCACTACAAAAGTATATCAATTGTGCCTATACAATTTGAAGAATTCCCTCGATTTCTCAAAGATCCCATCATCAGATCCTGACCTGATGACAATGGGACCACCTGGGAAGTATGCCCTTTCAAATAAAAAAAAAAGAATTTTTCAAATCGGTCCAGGTGTTTTCGAGTAATCGGGGAAAATACATAAAAAAAAATAAGATTCCGACGAATTGAGAACCTCCTCCTTTTTTGGAAGTCGGTAAAAAACTAGCTGATATCCGCGACTTGGTACGCGTGAATTGAGGTTTTTAATTCCCGCGGGAACTCTTTTATTTTCCGCAATAAAAAGTAACCTATGTGTTATTCCAGACATATCTATCTCTGCCAAATTTCTGCCAAATCTGCTTACTTGTAACGTGATTGAGTAACAAACATCCATCCATACATCCAAACTTATGCATTTATAATATTAGTAGGATTTTAAAGCACTTATTCCTGTAGGATCCAGAAGCCGAAGTGGAAAAGTTTATTCAAGCAAACACACAAGAATTGTCAAAAGACAAATGGCTTTGCCCCCTCAGCGGCAAGAAATTCAAGGGACCGGACTTTATTAGAAAACATATCTTCAACAAGCATGCCGAAAAGGTAGGATGTTGGTTTTTATATACAGTTCTACTGTTAATAATTAAGATGTCAGTTTACATACCATAGAATCAAAAGGTTCAAGGATTAAAAAATAAACATGTTTAAGGTTAAGTTTGTATTTAATATCATTTGTTCTGCAATTCTTTTTTGCCTAGTTACTAACAAAAAAATTATGTTTCAAGAAGATGGACTTTTGTGTAGACACGTAAAATTATGAACATGACATGCATCTTCGATTCTTTATTGTTTTGATTATCAAATGTCACGGTCATCTGTTTTGAATATTCATTCAAAAGATTTTTGTGCACTGTGTTATTAATTTATTAGTATTTATGTTTAACTTACTTCATTTTAAAATTGTAACAACTTCATAGAAAAATTACATAATGTCATGTCGTCCAATCGGGGATGAATGTGAGCGTCACACTTTGTCGTTTTACCGCAATCGCATCGCCGCAATTTATTTTTTAACTAGCTGATACCCGCGACGTCGTCCGTCCTTGACTTTCCCGGTTAAAAGTAGACTGTGACTCTCCAAGTCCACAACTACCTAAGCAAAAAATCACGTTAATCCGTAGCTCTGTTGCGGCGTGGTTGAAGGACAAGCCAACAAACTAGCACACTTTGGCATTTATAATATTTAATTTCAATTGATATACTGATATATCGAAGCGTGCACAATGCTGCCCTCCTCATGCAATAACGTCGCTAACCAACATTTGGCCAAATACGATTTTTTAAGTAAGATATACTTAGACAAAAGTTCTATATTGATCCATCTAATCAGTCTTGTACATGGTAGCAATATGAAAAACGTCGTTTATTAGTTACCAAATGGCGTCACTTTTTTAAAAATTGCCGCTTTTTGGATCATAGCTTGAAATATGGTTTTGGTAGACGACACTTTAGCTTTATGACGGCAGAATGAAGCTACTGTTCACCGTTGTGTCACTCCCCGGCAGGTGGACGAGGTGCGTCGCGAGGTGGCCTACTTCAACGCGTACGTGCGCGACGTGCGGCGCCCGCAGCAGCCCGAGCCGCCGTCGCGCGCCGCGCCGCCCGCGCAGCACGCGCCGCCGCCGCATATGTGAGCTACCGATTTTTTTATAAGAACTAGCTGACACAGTGGGTTGCTGATGGTTGCTAGATAAAGGCGGTTCAAGATTGTGTTCTGTGGACTGTGGTGATCATTTTAAGAGACCTATCGAGCAGTAGACGTCTTTCGGCTGAGATGACGACATATGATGGCGATGATGGATGACAACACATCGCAATCAAGGGCTATCTTGTCATCGAATAAAAAAAAAACCTAGGGACCTGTGCCCTATCCTACTTGGTGGACTATGGTCTAAGCCTTCTCATTTGAGAGGAGAACTCGACCGTAGCAATTAACAGTGTCGGATCTACATTTTGGCGATTTTCGTTTCGTTGCATTAAGGGTCTTAGAATGGGGATAGCAATGCCCCCACCAATTGTGAAACTTTTGGAATCAACCAACCATCTTTGGTTTTTGCAAGTGCAAGGGTTGGATATGTTGACTGTTTTTCACTTTTCACATATTTGAAGCTTTGAGCGGCCGTGCCCTGGAGTAGTGGTTTTTCACATGCGACTATGTTAATTGCTACGGTCGAACTGTGCCCAGGAGTGGGCTGGCGCAGGTTGTGATGAATGAATGAATCAGTATTGAAAACAAATATATTTTTTTTGTTGCGAAATAGGCTTACGTTTGGGAACAATTAATGGCGGAAAGCTCTGATGAGGTCCAGGTTGGAGTGAGCTTGCCTAGGAGATCCTTATTCACTTTTGCCTTGAAGTTGAAGGTACTCAAATTATACGTGGCAGGAAGCAATGACGCCGGAAGGGCGTTCCACCATGTTAGCGGTTTCAGAAACCAACTAAAGTGCGAGTAGGTTGGATTTCGACCACGTAACGATGCCAACACTTACGACTTCTCGCAGTACGTAGTGGTAAGACGGTGAAGGAGGTACAAGGTTACTTGAGCGTACTCTCCAAAGTAGAAAGTTTGTTCAGGTATGGTGGAGGGGGCGGCGGCGGCGGCGGCGGAGCGCGCGGCTGGGGCTGGGGGGGCTGGGCGCCGCCCGCGCCCTACGCGCCGCGCCACCCGCGCTTCTCGCGCCCCAGGTGCGTCCCACCCTGACACATTGTGAATGGTTGGCTATTTGTGGAGGGCTGAACACTGACCTACATTGATACAAGGGCGCTGGACTGCCTGTTAATGTGATAATGAAACAAAAAAATAAAAAAAAAATCGCCAAAAAAAATTTTGGCGCTGATTAACCAAAGTGAAGTTGAGATATATAGCGTAGTCTGACTTAGCTCGTATTTGAGACAGCATTAAAAAGTCTCATAATATAACTCGTTTTAACTCAGTCTTGACTCTGAACGGAGTAAGATCTGTGATCTATAGATTTCGAAGACCGTGAATTTTACTGAAAAATGTCAAAATTATTTCTCGGTGTGGGATTCTGAATCCCAAGAATCATGGCTATCATTTTATATGGCACAGCCAGTCCAGCGTACTTACATGTATATCGATGAGGTCATTGGAACCGAATTTGGCCCTATTGACCCCAGAGCTTGTAGGAAACTTGGAACAGCTTTGAACTTAGCAGCTCGGTAATGGCAAAATAGAAAAAGTGGTGGGTTCACACATTTTCAGTTTATTTTTAAGTTTTTATGACTTTTTGAGAATATCATAAAGCACGACGCTCCCTACAATATTTTTATATCCTCTCAGAAACGTATTACAAAAAACAACTTATAAAAAAAAATTTCATGCCTCGTAAACTCACCTCTGTTTGGATATCAAGTTGAGTTTACCACACACAGGTAAGATTGGTCTTACCTGTGTGTGGTAAACTAAGGTAAGGTTGGCCTTAAAAACTTTTCCTAGCTTTTCTGCGAGCTCTTGGCCATCACACAGATTCTGTTAAACATTGCATGAGAGAACTTACTAGTTCGATGCACCAGAACTGCTCGCTGGCTGCACTGTCTGCAGTTACGATGTAGTTATAACTGCAATTTTGCAGTCGGTTTGCAGTCCTTTTGTCAAAACAATGGTTCTACCACGAAAAATTTAATGAATTTTATCTGAAAGCAAAACTTGACTTTTGACATTTTAAGTCTGTTAAAACAAAGTTATTAAAATAGTAAGTGCCAATTTCATCATCGGCGAGTAATGTTCAAGCGAGGAATTTTTACGTTCTGACATTTTTTTGTACTGAAAATCTACCAAAACGACAAAATAATCCTCGGTTAAACGTTACTAGGTGGTTAAAGTTGTGAAATTAGTGCTTAATAACATAAAATACGCTTAACCACTGGTTAAGGGTTGTTTAAATTTTTTGTGGTCAGATCGTAGGTTGGTAAAATTATTTTTTTGCCTTGTAATGCATCTTATGTAACTTGCTCCATTCGACCCCACCCAACTCGTGATCCGCTTCCAAATGATACTTATCTGTATTTTTTTTTTTTTTGCATGACCTTAACATTTGCTAAGTCAGATGTATTGATTTTGTGCAGCTTTTTATGACTTAGGACTTTTATGAATCATCTGATTCGCTTTTTAAATTTTATTACTTTTTTATTGTTAAAACTTACTAGAAATCGATACAGTCGACGCCCCTTGTTCAATGTTTTATTACGAGCGGTTATGAATGCATTGGTCGAATAAATTGGTCTAAATTCGAGTTTCAAAATTTCTTTATTCTAGAATCAAAAATTATGAGGACTTATTGGCGTTACTCTAACCAGATGAAAAGTAAGTGAATAGCTAATGTGATAAAAATTATAATCTACCTTTATATCGGCTGAATATCAGTGTGAGTTTAAAGAGTTTTTAAAAACGTTAGAATAGTAAAAATACTTAATAATCCTTTCTAATATTATAAATGCGAAATTGTGTTTGTTTGTTGGTTTGTCCATCAATCACGCCGCAAAAAAGCAACGGATCGACGTGATTTTTTGCATGGGTATATTTGTGGAGCTGGAGAGTGACATAGGCTACATTTTATCCCGGAAAATCAAAGAGTTCCCGTGGGATATTAAAAACTAAAGCCGCGGGCATTAACTAGTATAACATAACGTCTTATTTTGTTAACGTCGACGTCGGTTACTCGACGATGATGGAACCAGCTCTTGGAAGACGTATTCCCCGCGAACAAGGAGCGTTGACTGTGTGTATAACATGTTTGAGATATAACAATAAGTTGAAGGAAAATAATTTGCAGGGAAAACGTGGATCGATCCCGGCCTATTATTGCTTACAACGATCTCGACTTCCCGGACACTGGTGACATATTTTAAGTTAAAAATTTTAAAAAGACAGACTATATTGATGTATACATTTGTATAAATTTTAATAAGTCATTCGGACATTATTATAAAACTGATAAGACTACACTTCTCTGCTAAAATACATATTTGTATCTTTATTTTAATTGTTTTATAACTTTTAAATTTTGACAATATTTTTTAAAATAAGCACTTATAGCAAATTCTTTTGTTAATTTAGTTTTTTATGAAGAAAGACAATTAAGTACTATGATTATTTATTATGTTCTTTATTTGCATATACCTAGACATGAACTTAATGTAACTTTTTATTAAACTTAGATAAGAAATGCAGTTAACGCATAATAAGTGCAAGAATTATTTGAAAAAATCATGATTTTTTGATGTGTGTATGGCGTAATTAAATAAAGTGTCCGAAAATTAATATTCAATCTCTTTTTTCTATTCCTTAATCCCTGATTACTTCGATCGTTATGCTATTGGTTAATTACTCAAACTAAAATTAAATTTCCGGGAAGCTGAGATTAAAATGGCATTTACTGTATTGACGGACATTTGAACTGCAAGCGGACTGCAAAATCGTAGATTGAATAAAAAATTTCAATTGCAATAAAACTGCATCGAAACGACAATTTTGCAGTCGGCTTACAATCTATATGCGGTCCGTCTTTCTAGACACAAGCAATTTTTTTTTTTGAGGAATATTCGCCATATTAAACATTACCCATATAACTATATTCCGCTATCTTCAAATAAGCATCTAGCTATTGCTAGGAACTGATACGAAAATAATGCAACGGGTGGGGTTTGGACCGTCAACCTTTCTATTTCGTACGCGCCTTAACCGTTGTGCTATTGAAGCTTATGCAAAAATGTGTACGTACAGTTTGTGTGAGTGTGTGCCGAGTGTGTCCCAGTGTTTTAAATACTCGCCCCTAATGATTGTGGTTGATTGTTAAAGGGGCGGAGGCGCGGAGTTCCGTCCGGTGATACACTACCGCGACTTGGACGCCCCGCGGGAACCTGACGAGTTCCTTTAACCTGGACCACTGCCTCCTGCCAATGGAGCCCCCCGAAAAGTGTACTTAATAATGTCTAAAACTAGTTTACATTGTATAAATACAGGCTGACTGCCGCTTTCAGTTTCAAGTTAGTTGGTTAGGGAGAATGGAATATTTTAAATATCGCTTTTATTTCTTTACATTATGAATAAATATTATTTATAAAGGCAGTTTTACTTTGAACACACTCGACACTTTTATTTCCCAATCATCTTGAAGGTTACACAAGTAAAATTCTATCTAATTTACATATTAATATTTTCCTCTTATGTTTTGTTGATTGTTTTGTTATGGTATAATCAATTTAAACAAGTTTTATTTCGACAAGCATTTTTCTACAAATGCTTGTTAAAACATGCTATACTAGTTACCGTGGGATAAAAATAAAAACCTACCAATCAACCATCATCCTTTTCGGGTAGTTGGAAAAATCTACGTAAGCAAATACGTAAATCATGCTTTGTACATTTCATACTAAACGAACTGTGTTTGAATTTAGAATTATTGTGGTATCTTTCTATCGGTGAATAAGCATTAACCTTGCATCTGTATTATTCTCCGAAATAGTATTGGGAAGATAAAGAGGAAAATAAAGCGATATTCATTATTGTGCTATCCGGTTCAATGAAATGTGAAAATAAAAAACCTAAACCCAATACTTAATCAGGTACCTACTCGTACCTAATAAATAAAATTAGGAAAAGGTCAAACAAGTTCTTTAAAATAAAAGAACAACTTGCTCTTAATTATCCCTATAGATCTTCGAAGTCTTCCAAAAGTGCGGTTCGCGCTATGGGTCCATCTTCCATCGCCCGCTGAGTGACTGAACCTTCTTACGAGGCCCATAAATAACACAAATTAGTAACAATCGCGGTTTATAGGGGCAGGTTGAGCGAAAGAGCAAACTTACGTCCCAAGTATACTCTGACTTATGTCTGTGTGGCGAAATTAGAAACTATCAGCATTAACTCTGTGATGGCCCTAAAATGTTGACCTTTTAACTCGGTCTTGAGTCTGAGCTGAGTGAGAGTGCGGTCTATAGATTTCAGCCTAAGACTTGCATTGTCACTTAGTTGTGATCGAATGAAACAAAATTATAACGTCCCTGTAAGCTCGTGAGATAATCGTGTCGTTATTTATTAGTTATTACTAAACGGTCGTCTTTGTAAATTCTTATTATTATTGCAATTGAGATTCATTATTATACCTACATATAACAGTCATTTTCATAGAGGGAGACAATATAACGAGATTATTAAGTCACCGCATAAGTAATGTCATATCCTATACGAGGCAGGTTATAAATTCATCCTTGACCTCTAAAATAATCGTGACGCGTAACTTATGTTCCGTTTGCTAGCACATAATTGTTGTTATTATTGACGAATGATGATTTACAATTTAAGTAGCCTACCTATTCTAGATTTGAATTCTTAAAAAGATAGGTAGATACTATCAAATAAACTGACCGAACCGGAGTTTGTAATACTTTTATTTACTGGAAAAAAATAATGAGGTCTAGATTGGAGCGCGCTTATAGATTACTAGCTGATGCCCGCGAATTCGTCCGCGTGGATTAAGTTTTTAAATCCCGCGGGAAATCTTTGATTTTCCGGGATAAAAACCCACCTATGTCACGATCCAGGTCCTCAACTATACCCATGCAAAAAACGTCGATCCGTAGCTCTATTGCAATGTTATTGAAGGACAAACAAACAAACACACTTTCGCATTATAATATTGTAGTAAGGATGATATCTATTGATATTAATTTAATTTGTATTGCTGTCAAACAGACTCACGGGTAGGTTCCACTCTAGATATACCTTTAGATGCACGAAAAATATTATGGCTTAAAAATATTTAATGGCAAACAGTTTCATTTATTTATTTGTCATTTTATTTATTCGATGATGAATCGACCTACCAGTTCAGAAAAGTATATTGGAGTTATTTTAGAGTTAATCGAAGGTAAAATAAGTTAATGTTGTCGCATCGTTTTTTTATAGGGTAAATATAATAATTTTTAACTGGATATTAAGCTAAACGATAATGGGGCAATTTGTACACATGAGTTATGGAATGCCAACTTTGAGACAAGCAAGGGAAACCCTGTTATTGTGGTAATCACACCGTATATGTCAAGATCAAGTTCATGATACATCATGTAAGCTCTTAAGATGGAATGTGATGATTGAGACGCTTTACCCGGATGTAGGTACTTAGGTATTAGGAACGTGTACATAGGTACCTATGTAATGTTTAGAAAGCCTTTAAACCCCTAAGGATTTATATACCTGCTTTGTATTCGTACCTATATGGCTGAAGCTTACCAAAAGTTCGTTTTAACTCTCGTTCTACAGAGGGTTTTCCTATTACTAACTATAATCCCCTGTAGTTTCTCATAGGTCGAGGAATCGAAAGACATTGGAGTCCAAAGGTGGCGACTTCGCACCGGAAAGCGCAGGGTTGGCAGGCAGGCTGTATTCAAATAGCGCAAGGCCGGGACACATGATCCCTACAAAATTGGTCTCAGCCGCGAACGTCTATCGTTTGATGAAGAAGAGAGGAACTCATAAGAGTTCCTCTAGAAGAACTACCTACTTTATTTGCATGAAATAAAAACGAATCTCACCATTTACGTGAGACAATTATAAGTGCCAGCTTTGTCTTATATTAACACAAGTATTAGCACCTATGTAATACTTGTATACTTTTTATTGATAGGTAATTTGATATTGTGGTTTCACGATGTGTGAAACTAAAGTAGGATCTTCATCGTAACGATATTCTCAACGTTTTTCTTCAAACCTGTCATTGTGGTTATTTTATTGAATTATGTATTTGTTATCAAGTTTCTTAGAGAATTGTATCCTCTTACGTGATTTGCTTAAGTAAAAGCTTCATTATTGTAAAAAGATTTTGGCTTTATTAGCGTCTGCCTATCTTATTATGACTAAAGTGACATAACTAAGTGCGCGTGCTAATTCGCCGCGCATTAGATATAATTAGAGCTATTATATTTGAGTTATTTAAACAATCTATTTCATTAAATTAAATCGACACTGGATGACTAACATCTGCGAAATAGGTAAAACCGAAACCGGAATCGAAACTAAAATGTTCACAACTGATGGTAAAGTGTATGAGAGAATTAAAAAATAAGTTGCCTCAGGGTTGTTAGATGTTAGGATTTTTTCCAGTCCCGCTTGTCTTGTGATCTCAGTTCTCACCATATATGACACACCTATTGAACACTATAATTAACTAGTCCCACCCATGGCAGGACTCATGATATCATAATTTATTGCCTTACGAGGAAGTGCATGGAATCGTATTGGTGTTCTATAAAGCATCACCAGGCCTCGACTCCAGCCTACCGACAACCTTAGTTGCTAGAGTTCCGACCCATGCTATCATAGGTCAACGCTCTGGTCTCTGGTAAAACACGTGACCTTTTCTAGTGGCTGAATGTTCGGTTCTTGCCTATATTGCCTCTAAGTCATACCTTTGGTCTAGCTAAGAAGAGGCTTTCGTAAAAATTCTCAGTAACAGCCCGGAGTTGGGGAGTTGGCAGTGCACTCACGTGCCCAAGTACCTCCTACCGACCCACATAAAGCCGTTGGTCGTGCGCCAGATCTCACTGCGATCGTCTAATAGGATTATGAGCACTGTACATATTATCTACCGGTCCTTAGGTACATAGGATATTTAGCATTCTCATTAAATCGAAAACAATATCGCTTTTCTTCATTAAAAATAATGTTGGCCTAAAGCACAGTGGCACAGTAGGTATCTACCTACTATTACTTGTAGGTACTGTGCCCAAAGCTTAGTTTCCATCTTAATTCTATCTAATAACTTCCAGAGGAACTAAGTAGTTAATAGATAAGTTATTAGGTAACATTTTAAAAACTTTTTGAGAAGGTAGGTAGGTACTTGAGTAATTAATTAATAATTATCCTTAATTATGAATTTAGGTGCTTCGTAAATTTGGTATAGGTACTTACCACTTACCAACTCGTATTTTTATAATTACACATACAATTAATTATAAAAAATACGAGTTGGTAACCTATAGCAAATCGAAGGAATTCGTAAGTAGATACCTATTTCGCTTTTTAGGAACCAAGCAAAACAACCATACTCGTAAGAATGAACCCAAACATTTTACCTACGCTGCAAATACTCGTAATAATCCGGAGTTTAGAGTGGACGGTGTATTTTCCAGTGTTCGCCTAAGCCTCAAATGAATATTAAGAAGCATGAGTAATACGTACATTTTTGTGAGTGGCATATTGTGACAGTGTCCAATTGCTATGCAGATATCAAAGTACAATGGTAAGGACTGGCGCTTATGAACTACGCGAGATCGCGGCTGCCCACGCGATCACGAGCAAGTTCAAATTCCCAGTAAACACCAACAGGTTTTTTGTAAAATACACGACCATTTGTGAATCGCTTTATAAAGGCTGTCAGTAGCAAAACAATAACATTGTGACCGGCAAGCTTCGCTGCGATGGAGCTCTACGGTGTTCTTGTGTTAGCCCTTGTGACGTGTGTGACGTGCACGCCTCACGGATACGGCGTGAAAAGCGGTGCTGTAGCGAAAGGTAAGGAAGTTTTCTTTCTATTAGAAAATTAGAAAAGCTATAAAGAAAAATAAATAATTTTAGTGTTCCCTCATAAAAAAATTATAACTTTTGGAAACATCCCTGATGTTCATGTCCGCGTGGATTTATGTTTTAAAAATGTAGGTGTAGATTTATCCATATAATATGGTTAAAAATAATCATATGTACCTAATATGCAAATTAAGGTAATGAGCTCATCACATTTTAATAACATTTTCACTATTAAATAGGTAGCTGGTTTATTTTTCCGAAAATAGTTTGAATTATTATTTACTTACATCTGAAACTTTAGTATCTACCTAGTAAGTTATTAGGTACTTACTTACATACAAGTATGAACATAAGCCGGAACCTTACATTAGTTCTAAGGAAGGCAAATCCACCGGTTTATATAATACTAGCTGACGCCTGCGACTTCGTGCTCGTGGAATTAGTTTTTAATAGCCCTCGGAAACTCTTTAATTTTCCGTGATAAAAAGTAGCCTGTCACTTTCCGGATCCTCAAATACAGCTCTGCAAAAAGTCACGTCGATGCGTAGCTCTGTTGCAACGTAATTGAATGACAAACCAAGAAACAAACACTCACATTTATAATATTCCTAAGGATACTATTTCTAGTTATTATTATTGCAGTTGGGTAATGATAATAATTTATCCATATTATTTATGACTGTTATAAGTATAGATAGATAACTACCATTAAATTAATATGATTCTTTATTTTTAGCCGAGGCAAACGCAGCATCCGGTGCATTTGGTGGTGTTCTACCTGTGATCCCCCTTAGTATACCCAGTGGTGGTGGCTATACGGGAAGTTTCTCCAAGTCATCCTCATCAAGTTTTGCTTCATCGAGTGCAAGTTCAAGCTCCAGTTCAAGTTCATTTAGTTATGGCGGTACTGCAGCTAATGGCCTAGCGGGCAATAGCATACCATCGTCCTTACACGTTACGCCAACTGCTCACGATGGATTCGGAGCTAGTGGATCAATTGCACAAGTCGCAACCGGTGCAAGTGCTATTGCAGGATCTTCAGCACTTTCGCATAACGTTGGAAATACAAACATTAAATGCTCGTCAAATAATTGCGATTTGAACAGCCATCAACATAATATTAATGATAATAAGAATTGTTTGTCAGGACAATGCCAGCCATCTTCAAATTTACCTAATAATGAAGCAAATTTACAAACAGCTAACTCACCTTCAATTCAACAACAAACGGACTTGGACGATTTTGAAGTTAATATTGGAGGTAAATCTAAACCTAGCATTAATTTAAGCCACGGCTACACACCTGGTTTCGATGATAAGGGACAGAAGGACTGTTCTTATGGAAAATGTGGAACAAAGATTAATGAAGCATCACATAATGTACCTGCGACTTATCATAATGTAAATCCTCCAAAGAAAAACTGTAATTCGCCTGGTTCCGGATGTGATATTTTTATACCTCTTGCACCTTCAGGAAATGCCGCTTCAACGAATCTACAACAACCTGCTATTCATTTAACTGCTCCCAATGTTGAACCAGCTTGCTCCTCTCACGACTGCAACCCTGGTTTAACCAGTACCAATTCAAATAATGAAAAACCAACCAGTTATAATGTTCCTATTCTTGGTGGCAATTACAATAGTGATACTCAAGCCACAAAACCCTTGTATGATTTACCGTCTGGTGTGCCCAAAATCCCAAGCTATTCTGATGGAATTTATTCCTCTCAGTTACCATCAAACCCTGCCGTATCTTCAAAATGTGTTGGACCAAATTGTGATTCATTAAATAATCCAGCTTATCAATCTCCAAGCAATCCTTCTTGCAATACTCCTAATTGTGGCGTTAATCCCGTTTCTTCAGGACCAAGTGCACAAGCTGGCTATACAAAGCCTGGAACTGTTCCTGCTCTAACACAGACATCATTTGGTGTGTCAGGTTCTGAAAGTAATTCTGGCCATAATTCCGCATTCTCTGGACACAATGATGGATCTTTGAACCCAAATTATAACAATCCTACTGCAAATGCAGGATCACTTAATGGTGTGGCTCATCCTGGTTCTTTAGAAACACCAAAAATAAATATTTTCTCAGGAAGTCAAAATACTCAAGGATATACAAGTGGATTTGGGACATCAGGTGCATCTATACATGATTCAAATAAGGGTACAAAACCGACATCTAATATTGTACCTTCTAGTCAAAATATTCCTTTGTATACTGGTGGTTTTGGAGGTTCTGCGGGGTCATTTGACACACATACTGGCTCACATTTCCAATCTAAGCCAACCAATGAAAGTCCATCACATGTTCCAAGCACTATTCCTCATGATACTGGAATAACAGCTGGTCCTGGACACGGCATACATGATTCAAATAAGGGTATAAAACCGACTTCTAATATTGCACCTTCTAGTCAAAATATTCCTTTGTATACTGGTAGTTTTGGAGGTTCTGCGGGGTCATTTGACACACATACTGGCTCACATTTCCAACCTAAGCCAACCAATGAAAACCCATCACCTGGTCCAAGCACTATTCCACATGATACTGGAATAACAGCTGGTCCTGGACACGGCATACATGATTCAAATAAGGGTATAAAACCGACTTCTAATATTGCACCTTCTAGTCAAAATATTCCTTTGTATACTGGTAGTTTTGGAGGTTCTGCGGGGTCATTTGACACACATACTGGCTCACATTTCCAACCTAAGCCAACCAATGAAAACCCATCACCTGGTCCAAGCACTATTCCACATGATACTGGAATAACGGCTGGTCCTGGACACGGCATACATGATTCAAATAAGGGTATAAAACCGACTTCTAATATTGCACCTTCTAGTCAAAATATTCCTTTGTATACTGGTAGTTTTGGAGGTTCTGCGGGGTCATTTGACACACATACTGGCTCACATTTCCAACCTAAGCCAACCAATGAAAATCCATCACCTGGTCCAAGCACTATTCCACATGATACTGGAATAACGGCTGGTCCTGGACATGGCTCTCTCGCCTTACCAAAGCCAGCTTCTAGCTTACATTCCGGTCAAGGTACTTCTTCTGGTCAAGCTGATATTCATTCTGGCGTAGGTTCACTTGATAAACCACACCCTGTCGGAGGAGCTCCTGTTCCAGGCTTACATGGAGCCTTCGGTATTAATCCAGTATCTGGTGTAAGATCATATCAGCAAAAAAATCCTATATATACTGGAGGTTTTGGAGGATCACCAGGTTCATTTGTCACAGGTTCTAAAATTGGCACTTATTATGCGTCAAAACAAAGCCATGACAAAATACCATCTGACTCTCATATTACATCATCCAGTGGTCATCATACAGGTTCAGGGCTTACAACAAACACTGGGTCTAATTTATCATATGAGCACGAAACTCAGAAAAGCGGAAGTCTTATTCCTGTTAATACTGGAACTCCTAACAGTGGATACTTTGCGGGAGCAAGTAATGGATTACAACCTGGATTAGTTAAACCAGTAGATGAAAAGACAAAGCTACCTCCATACTTGGGTGGATTTGGCGGTCCTTCAGGAATACTTAAACCAAATGAATACAGTGTAGGTCATACTCCTTGTGTTAGTGCAAATTGTGGTTCTCCCATTGCTCATAATGGTGGAAATGGAAAGGCAAATATTTTCTCAAGTGGAGCATCCAGTGGTTCTAGCGCATCGGCAAACACGAAGACAGCAGATTACTCGGGAAGTTTTGGTGGTCCACCAGGTTTGTTTAAACCTTTTAATGATGACAAATCTTCTAAGGCTGAGCACGGTGAACATACTGAAAAAATTTTAACAGGAGAGTATGACAAGTCTTCAAGTGGCATAAATTCAGAATACGGCAATACACATGTGGTGAAAGATAGTGACGAGCACAAAGCACCAAGTTATTCTGTGAATAAAGATAACACTGGAGCAAATGCTAATGCCGCAGCTTTTGCCAGCTCCAACGCACTTAGTGCAAACCAAGGTCTCAGCTCATCTGGCTGCAACTCAGGATGTAGCACAAATTATGACTCTGGAACTGGAGGAAGTTTTTCTTCTAGTCTAGGCTCGTCTAACACTGGTGCTTTAGGAGGAAGTGATAGTCTAGTTGGCGGTATAGCTTCTGCCAATAGTGTTGCGGGTGCAGGCGCCGGATCATTTGGAGCGGGAAGAAGTTTTGCCAGCAGCTCGGCTTCAGCTCATGCATCCGCGGGTGCTGCAGTGAAAGGAGGTAATTTTACTTTTGTTACCCATTGATTCCATTGAAAATACGCAACAATTGAAATAATGCACGGAAATACAATTCGACTCGTGAATTTTTTTTGTAACTGATGTGTGCATCAATTCTGTACATTGGCTAGTACCACAGTTAATATCGAATTAAGTATACTTATCCTATTTTACTTTTCAACAAGGGTCTAGTAAAACACGGTCAATTTGTAAAATCCCAATAATATTAAGTAGGTATATAATAGTAATTTGAAAATTATCAATTTAAAAGTTTGTATTGATATACCTTCGTATAGAATCTAGATATTATCTATTTAATCAAAGATATCTTCCGATATGCCTATTCAATCTTGCCTCACAGGTACTCAAATTATAGGTGGCAAGAAACACGGATGCTGGAAGGGTGTTCCACACCTTAGCGATTCGTTTTAGAAACGTTGAACTAAAGCGTTCAGTCTTTGTATGTATCTATGTGACTATTTACGAATGATAACCGCAGCGCTTAAACTACTGAACCGATTTTGATGAATGAGGTGTCAATCGATTCGAACCAAATCAATATAACGGTTGCTACATCCAATTCTCCATAGTAGGATTGCAGATTTTATACTATTATCCTTTTTTAGTAGGTCTGTAGTAAATATAATTTAGATTGTTACCTTATATATTTTTGTTAAAATTGTTATTTATACCATAGTTTTTTGTTTTCAGGTTACGGAAGAAGGTAAATTATAGTACCATTAGGTACCAATATATTTGCGCTATGGTAGAAGAAGAAAACGGAAATCGTTGTTTTTATGTTGTTCTCATTGTGATGTACCATATCACGAAACAAGACTTTATTTTATATGGCGATGTATTAAGACATTTGTGATAAATTATTTTGTGAGATAGATTATAGTGTATACAATTCTTTAAAATAATAAGTTTTATGAGGTATTAAATATTTTTACTTATCTTGTAGATTTTTGATTCATCCATTTGCCATGCTTCATTAATATTTATTTTACATAGGTAGTTTTTTAATCATGTTAATTAATTCTAATTAATTAACATGCTTAGCAGCAAACCACTAATGTTCTAGTTTAAATAAAAAATCGAATATAGTTAAACGATAATGGGTAACCTAATTGCTTATTAGTTGTACGAAGAACTTTTCTACATGCCCCTTGCATAAGACACAAAAGCGGCAAGATATTGACCGAACCGGGAATCGAACCCAAGACACCATTTATGTACGCTCTTCACTCTTTTTTGGAGAGATTTGTTTGAAACATTTTGCAGACTATATTATATTTTCTTAAAAAATTATTTAAGTTTTATTTTACTTAAAACACTCTTCAGTCTTTACTTCAGTCTTAATAACATTAATAGTAATATAATAAATGCCAAAGTGTGTCTGTCTTTACGTTTATTTTTCTTTATACAACGATCTGTTTGGAAGTACCTACCTAGGTTCTTCGCCCTATCAAGCCCTGTCACGATACAACTTACCTGATACTGACCAGCACGGCGCAGAGGTAGGTCGAAATTCTTATGAGAGAATTAACAGGAAATTATCTTTGTCCCACAAGAAAATAGGCCATGGAAAAGCAGTTAGTGTAACTTTAGTGTAACGTTATTTACATTTTATTTACGTCATGCTATCTACTTTAAACTTGACTTGTGTTTTAGAGGCTTGAACTTTGGTATTAATGCTTTGGGCGTTGTTACATATTGGTAAAATAAAGATTGACAATGTAGTGAATGCCAGTGAATGCTATGTGGACTATGATATTATCTAATAGACATATCTGAGTCAGTTCACATCCGTGTTCCGTGTCTGTTTGCCATTCAATGTCGTCGGTGACGAAGATATACGACCCATTGCTGTTTTAATGCCTATACTTAAAAATCGGCCAAGTGCGAGTTGGACTCGCACACGAAGGGTTCCGTACCATCGTAACAGCGATTGGTAAGGTCGAGCAAAAAACACCGAAAAAAATCAGGTTTCTTGTAGGTATGGAGACCCTGCTTTATTTTTTATTTTATTATTTATTGTTATAGCGGCAATAGATATAGGTAGGTACACGTTTTGCGGAAATTTCAAGTGTCTGCCTATTACGGTTCATGAGATATATCCCGCTGACAGATTGAAGAACGGACGGACAGCGGAAGCTTAGTAATAGGGTCCCGTTGACATCCTCTGGGTACGGAACCCTAAAAATGAAGATAGAATTGTTATAAACAACATCTTCTTTATTAGATGGTAATGTGTTCAGGATAGGTTTCACCTTTAGGTAGATCTAAGGTACCTACTTTAGGTAGTTTGTCTTGTCCAAAATATGACAATCGCCAATTCAAATTGGCTACCTACTAATGAGACCTTCACTACGTAGTATTATATTATACCTCTAATTAGCATGTCAATGCTCAATAATCACGAAGCTTATACGCCTTTTCCAGCGCTATATAGTTATAGGTAGGTACTTTACACAACAGACACCACAAGGTAGATATTTAGTAGGTACCTTTCCTACCTTTAACTATCATTTTGACGTAGGTACTTAGGTATTATCTGCGTATCAAATGGAACTCTTGGAACACAGAGTAGGGGAAACCTGTACGAGAGGGAGAAACCTCGTAATTTAAAGAATATTAACTTTAATGCAGATGTTTAAGCGTCTACTGAGGGCATCTGTCGTGATATCTGTATACTTATATTTTTGAATTTGTTTACATTTTCACTTTTTTAAAACCCTATAAAGGATATGATCCCAGATACAATCAAGACTTGGACACACGCAACGCGTCTCGGATAATTAGTATGGACTTTCACACGGCTGGAAGTCGGAATGCCAGGAACTGTTTGAACTTTGAAGACGTTTACACTGCGGATCGCCCGTCGTTGCCGTCTACATTATTTGTGACGTGCTTCTTTTGTTTTCTTCACACTGGTGTAAGAGATGAAACTCCCTTCCTTTCCAATTCGGAACTTCACCGATTTAAGCACATTCCAGAAGCCTGGCAGACTTCTCAGCACCTCTAGCCATATTATAAAATTATAAACGTCTTGTCTCTTTCTACGATCGATTACGCTAAAGCTGGGGTTCCCAAAGTTTTTTATCACGCTTCCCTTCTGAAAGGATAGGACGTGCGATAAAAAAAAAACTTTGGGAGCACCGCTTTAGCGTTATCGATCTTAGAAAGAGACAACACGTTTGTATATGGCTAGAGGTACAGGCTATCGAGGTCCTGAAGTAAGCCAGCCTACTTCAGAACTTTGATAGCCTGCGATGTTGAAATATAATTTTTTAGTGCAATGCTTAAGCATTTGTAATATTCTATTACGTACCCGGCCTTCAAACTCTGTGTACGACACTAATAGTAGGGAGTTCTTGGTGTTTTGTCTGATTCCATACAGAAAGGGTATTGTTTGAGACGTGTTTCTCACAGAACCCCGTTTTACAACACGTACGCGCGCATTCGTCTGATGCTTTGCTGTGCTGTTGCTACGAGTCACTGGGGTCTCGCGTCGTATTTGTTCCTGCCTTTACTCCCATCACGTCCATTGTTCACGACCGCCAGGATGATGCCTTTAATATAAATAATTCATTATGAGCTCATGTAACATTCCACCTACACCGAGTGACATCAGTTATTAGATGTGCAGCAGTATTTGCATAATACCTAGATTATAAAATATGTCACTTGAGCAGAGCTTGAGCATTATTCGGATGCTTTATATTGATTACTCTTAAATTAATTATATTACAAACGTCAAAATTCTATTTACACAATAATAGAATGAACAAATCGTTCACTTCGAGAGCTTTTACCTGCTGGACAGAATTTTCATCAAATACACTAAGCTACGAAAAGGCTACGAACTACTATTCCTCCATAACAGATGGTGGAGATTACAGATACCAACGTCCGTACACTTATCGTCTTATCCCATGTGGTATCTACATTTATTTATCGTGTATGGCATTCAAATGTTCTTTTACCACTAGGTCCTAATATCTATAGGTATAGGTTAACCTACCGATAACATCAGCTAATTAATATTCTGTAAACTTTTCCTCCTTTTGACCGAAGATTCGTTGTCTTCAAGAATGATAAAATAGTTGTAAGTTTTGTAACTACTTACTAAAAGTTAACGTGTAGGTGGGCAGATTTACCTATAAAGTTATATACGAAATATCTAGATTTATTATTTCTACCCAAACATATTACCTATTGCATAGGCACTTACTTACTACTATTATTTGCAAAATATATTCGAAAGCTTTGGTAGGTAGGTATTTCCAATGTAGTAGGATATGTATCTATGATATATGTATACTATGTAGTAGGTAGGTACTATCCGTACAGTTAAAGAATGGTTTTAGAAATGGCGGCTCATTATGCCGGTACTGTCAGCATACACGGGATCTATAGCGAGCGACAATCCGCTAATAATCAATAAATTATAACATAATAAAAAATAATATAAACGTTATATATATTTTTTAATTCAAATAATGTAATCATTTTTGGCTTTATTTAAGAACTAGATGATGCCCGCGACTTCGTCCGCGCGGATAAAGGTTTTTTGATTCCCGCGGGAACTCTTTAATTTTCCGGGATAAAAAGTAGCCTATGTTTTAATCCTGGGAATGAGCTATCTCCATTCCAAATTTCAGCCAAATCGGTTCATGCGTTGTGGCGCAAAGGAGTAACAAACATACACACATACACAAACATACACGTACAAACTTTCACCTTTATAATATTAGTTTGTTGTGATTAAAATAATCTTGTAAAATGATGTTGTACACGCTGTTGATTACCAATAAATAAATAAATAAAGACGGTCATTTTATCGGTTTATTGTTGTTGTCCGTACCGGCGAGTGTGAGTATAGATAGCGACAGTGTGCGAGTGAGAGGTGAACAGAAGCGACGCCATTTTCAAACCCATTCTTTAATTGTACGAGTAGTACAAGTACTTATAGGTAAAGGGCGTTTACAGTTTACCTCCACATGATATAGCGTAGGTGTATATAGATAGAATATGGATACCACAGAAGGCGCAAAATATAACAAGTTACAACTAATATAAGACAAAGTTCATCACACCCGTACGTCATATTATTGTTTTATTCAGGGTCATCTTATATATCATGTCATAGTCATAACAAGAAAATTTAGTAGGTATAACTAGGGAATACCCACATAAAATTTGGATATGGAATAGACGTTAAAAAACTTCCAAGGTCAAATACTTATTAAATCGGCCATTTTCTAAATTGCCTTTTTATTATGTTTTTTTTTGTTAACCCCTTACAGTTGTTATTTATAGTCTATTTAATGTAGGTAAGTACTTATAGCTTTACCCCCGAAGTTTTTTTATAATAGGTATTACTGTCGTTGCACCTTTAGTTCTGGATCATCGTAGCGAAATAAATCAGTAGGTAAAATATATTTGCCCAGTATGGATTCTATTCAAACAGTTGTTGAAAATATCGACCTGTATAACCTTTTCATCCGCCTCCTGTATCCGGTCAAAGCGGTCAAATACCTACATACCTAATTTATATGTATTTTAGAAGATTATTTTACTTGATTTACTCAAATAATAGGTATCTACCAAACTTACGGACATTATCTTATTAGGTACTTAGATAACTTAACTGCTTCGTTGGTCTAGTGTTTAGCAATTTGCATGTTCGACTGCGGATGAAGAGGACGCGGGTTCGATTCTCGGGTTGGGTCAAGATAATGTATTGGGTTTTTCTGTCAAGAAATACTTAATCAGCGTGTCAATAAAATCAATCTTAGTATGTATTTACTCGTAAATTACAAAGTTCGTCTACTAATTGGTAAGCAGGCAATACCTAGCTATGGATACTTATCTGGATTTTTCGACCTTGAATTTTTAAGTTTTTGAGAAGATGGGTTATTGAACTTTACAATCTCGTAAATTGATAGCTTTAATTAAAAGATTACCTGTTGCTATAAGTCGCATTACCTATCTCGCATAAATAGGTACGTAATAAAGCCTTCTGGCATTTCGACTTTTTAATTTATAGGTAGGTATTTTATAAAGAGGTCGAACTTAAAGTTTGGTTCGTATTAGATTTCGCTCATTATTATTCTTAAAAAACTTTCTATTATATAGGTATAACACCAAAATAATTACAATCCATATTAATATAAAAATACGAAAATAGCTCGTTTACCGTCTGCCTATCTGTAAAAAAATGGGATACGAGACGGTTTGCGCATAGAGGAGGATGCAAACTAACTAAGTATATCATATAAGTTTTTAACCAGGGAAATCCAAAAGTTCCCAACTTCCCACCCGATATAAGTTTAAGTACATAACTATTACAAGTATAACGTATAGCTTCCTCGCAAAGAAGTCGTTATTTTAAAATTTCTGTGATTAAGATTTAGTATGCTAAATGATCAATGACTAAATGAAAGGAGTCGGTGAATTTTTGTATAGACCTTGGCATGCGGACGTGTTCAATATCTATTGATTTTTAACTTGATTTAGTGATCATTTTTACATCCTCCATCCATCGTAGTAAGTGCATCGAGGTTGATTTAAATTTTTAGATCCGTCAATTTTATCTTCAGTCTGCGCTTGTAGGAGACTCCATCAGAGTCTAATTACCATCCTACTCTGGTGATATTGCACATGTAATCTATATGAGTCTATTGAAACCAATCAGGTAAACAGTAGTCATTCCAAGCAACTGCTAAGTCTTTACTCCGAAGTAACAGCTAACAGAAGTAAGCATGAATTGGCCTATCTAGTAAGATAGTGTATTTCCACTTTACTAGCATACCTCAAAATCAACTAAAAATAAAAACAGTAATGTAATGGTACGCTACTATTGCTTTGTTTTGAACACCAGGCGCTGTAATACAACTTGGAACTTGGAAGCATCAGCTGTGCTCCATTGATTTTAGTGCTTCATGGTTTTTTACGCGGCACCGGCAAAGCCAAAAGGAAGGGTTATGATTTTGTTGAATTATACGTAGCAATCGATTTGTTACTATGGTCCGGGTGACATAAGATATAGCTGACGAATAAAATCAATATGATGAATGTTATATCCAACTTTCCTTGGTCGGATTACATTTTTCAAACATTTTAACTTCTTTTTAATCGTTAGATAACCTTACTGGTGAAAAATATAGGAAATCAGTTTTTGTATATTGTGTCAGTAATAGTCAGTATAGATAAAAAAACAGTCCTGATTATTATTATCTAATCTCTAATTAGGTTTTCCCAACTGGTTCGTCCAGTTAATTATAGGAAGTCTAAGGAGTTGTACCTACCTAAGCTTTGCAGTTATAAAACTAACGCAGAAAGCAGTTATATTGTCCACTCAATCAATTGCCAACTATAAAACGTCAGGCAATTTCAATTTTTTTTTTAATTCGAATTCAAGATAGCCCTTGACTGCGGTCTCACCTGATGGTAAGTGACGATGCAGTCTAAGATGGTAGCGGACTAACTTGGAAAGGGTATCGCAGTGTAAATTCAACCCATACCCCTAATCGGTTTCTACACGCCATCGTGCCGGAACGCTAAATCGCTTGGCGGCACGTCTTTGACGGTAGGGTGGTAACTAGCCACGGCCAAAGCCTCCTACCAGACCAGACCAGAGTCAATTTAGAAATTATAAATTCCTAAATTGCCCCCGCAAGGAATCGAACCCGAGACTTCCCAGTTATAAGACCACAGCGCTCACCACTGCGCCAGGGAGGTCGTCAACCGTCAAATACTTAAATATATTGTAATCGGATTAGTTAAGTATAGTGTTGTAGTAATGATTATATATGATCAAACGAACTTGCAAAGTGAAGTTCGATCGATATTATATGAGTACGCTTCATTCGAAGATATAAAAACAATTGTAGTACAACTGTCTGAAGTTTGTTTATGAAAATAGTTAGCTCACCTTCCTATCGTTATAACATTACGCTTCGGAATTAGCAAAAACTTTCAGACTAATAATAATTTATTAATAGTTCATTTATTTCAGTTAAGTACAATAACATAATACTTATTATTTATATATCTAACAGTAGAAATGTATGTGCCTTATCAAAGTTTTAGTTTTTGCAGGAAGACGTACTAACAGTTCAAATCAAGAGTTACCTAATATAGAAGTCTCCCATCCCACAAAACGACACCTGAGCCTATTTACAAATTACAAGTCAGTTCATAAAATTAAGCTTGTTCGTAATCAAATCCAGGTCCTCCCATAACAAGACTAGGTCACAACGTCACGGCGTTAAGAGAATCTTCGAAGTGTTAACATTAAACAGTACTATTCGTTTACAAATAGACTCGACTCGACTTATACACAAATTCAAATAGGTACGAGTACCTAAACTACCTATACTTGGTTTAGTATTTGCAAATGAACAAACTTTTTACACATTTAAATAAATACCGTACGTAACCGATGCCCCAACATTCAATTCAGAGAAGTGTTATAGTGTGCTTGGAATCCTAATGACTATTAAGCCCTGGTCATATATAAACAGCAGCAAAGTGGCTGAATGCCATTTCGCTCTACCTTATGATATTATGCTACATGGAACTCCATGTTTTTTATGACAAAGTCTCTCGAATGCTCCCAGGCCTAGAGCAAAATATAAAAATATCCAGTTTCAAAGAGACGCGGGGTTGGAGATTTAGTAGATAATTATCTAACGTGTAGAGCTTGTCTACAAAATTTCATTGACGTTAGCTGTTTAACAATAATCGCGTTCAGTTGTGCGATGTGATGATGTAGTGTCCAGTAGATACGTTGTCGTGACGCGATAATTTGCTGCAGTCACGCGTTCAGAATGTCGTTCCGCTGTCGTTACGCATTGTATCTGGCCAAGGCTTTAAACATACATCAGACTTAAGCTTCTTAAGAGGATTATTTTTGAGTGATCTGCTTTGGTTGTATGCAAGCATATCTTGAACTATGTTTATCTAGGTTCTATGTATATTTATGTAACATGATATCTAATCATAATATACTGATATAACTACCCTACTTTTTTTGTTGGACGTTAATAAAAGAATAATTTATTATAATAAAAACAATAAATAAAGCTTTAATGTTAATAAACCTTTTGGTCGTCTTGTCCCTACCTAACTATATTTCACCAACATGATTTCCTTTAGATGGCAATTGGTTTTTCTTTTGACGTCTCCCATCGTAACCTCTAGGTATTGTTTTCCATATATTAACTAATGGACACCATGATTTTTTATGTACTGTATTGATATGTAAAATCATTGCTTTCTCCGGCATTCGAAGTGTAGTTTTACTTGTTTTTGTTTTTTCGAAAGGGCACATTCTTGGTCATCATTTTTCATTTAATTAGTACTCCTTGAAAATAGTTACATGTACCAATACTATTTTAAACAGGGGTATTGATTTAATAGTAATGAACGTACTGACATGATTGTTAGCCAGCAGAAAAAATAAGCAACCAAAATAAAAGCGTCATTTTTTGTGATTATCTATATATCTTATTATTATACTATATCTCTTTTTTTAAATTGAAGTTAGTTTTAAGGACTAACGATAAATAAAATACCTAGTATAATAGTATCGTAAGATACAAGTTAAAGGCACAAAATCTAGGTAGGGTAGGTAGGTACATGGTTCGAAGTACATGGTGTACGAAATCCCCCCTTGTCGAAAAATTTATTTATAACTTCGAGACTCTGTTTTTTTACTCATCTACTTATTGCGTCGGAAACTTTCTTAAAACAGTTATTTCAAAATAAGACATCGAATAATTGTTAAGATAAACTTTTCATTGTATTACTCATAAATAATAAGGTACGCAGCTTACGCAGTTGGCAGTTGTACCTCTACCTATCATTAATTAAAACAATTGCCAAATATCAAGAGTCCCGTTTAAAAAAATTATTAAGTAAACGTGTTATTTTATTAAAGATTAGATATCTTCTTTTTCTGATGTGTTTGGTTTTTAAATCTTCTCCATATTTCATGCAAATACATGATAATCTTATATACTTAATATATCGTCGGTTTACAGTTCTTTTATTTTATTAATTATACAGTTATTTTATTTATTATACAGTTAATGAATCCCTTAACGACAAAGTTGCTTGGAAGCAATTTGTTTTACCTACTGCAGCTGTCCACAAGATTGAAAATCTACATGTTTAACATTTTTAGTTTTAAAAAGAGCATTCTGCTGAGTTTCTTGCCGGCTCTTCTCCTCAATAGCGCAACGGTTACAGGTGCGAACTGAAAACTGAAAGGTTTGATCCCCACCCGTGGCACTATTGTCGTACCCACTCCTAACACAAGTTTTCACTTATTTGGAAGGGAGAGGAGAACATCAGTCAAGTTCAGCTTGGCTGATATTCTTTAAAAAAAAAAAAAATCAGCATTCTGAACCGGTGGTAGATTCTCATCTAGTCATAAGAACCAAAGGTTGGCCTACATGAAATAAACAATTTTGAATAATATTGTGTTTCTCTTGATTTATAACTCAGTTCTCGTAAGACATACCTTCCTTACTTTTAACATATATCTCGCCTTCATTATTTCAGATTAATATCTTTTAAGTAAATAATATAAATTATGTGACATTATATTCACGAGTCAACTCAAACTCTATATGCTTGAGACTCTACTTAACCAATTAACTTCGGTCATTATCCGACAAGCTGGACATTTATTATTGTTAATCAAATTGATGTCTTTTGTTTTTATAATAACCAGATATTATTGATACATCTTCTTACGCCGTCCCACCCATAAAAGGATATACCTACGTAAGTATTTAATGCAGCCTGACTCTGAAATGGAATACAGGTATTTATTTCCTGAAAGCACACGTTCCACAAAAAATCGACGTAAAGTCGAATCCCATTTCCTACTGCCTTTCTGTATAAAACAGTCTAAAGAAAAGCTATTGTTTTGTAACTGCAACTTACATTACGGAGAGGAGATCTATGGAAGAATCGACATTATGTAGCTCAACGAGGGTGGGGTAGGTTTAGGCGTAAACACAGTAACCGTCTATGTATATGTAATATGAGAGTTTGTAGTATAAGGTTCATACTACACGGGCGGTTCTCCCGCTGCGGGAATCCGCTCGACAAAGCTGCCGCAGACCATCAAACTACACGGGACGCGGTTTACCGCGCCAAGATCCCGCGCAGAATGACGTAAGGTTCATACTACACGGGCGGTTCTCCCGCTGCGGGAATCCGCTCGACAAAGCTGCCGCAGACCATCAAACTACACGGGACGCGGTTTACCGCTGTCTTTTACGCGGTAAACCGCGCCAAGATCCCGCGCAGAATGACGTAATAGCGGGAAACCGCCCGTGTAGTTTAAAACGGCGGTTATCAGCGGCGGTTTGACGCTGCATGCGGCGGTCGTATTTCTCCCGCCTGCAAACCGCGACGGGAAACCGCGCCGTGTAGTATGCAGCATACAACTTTCATATTAAATTGTGACTAGAGCGGTTCAGAAGCGGTTTCCCGCGGCGGGAGAACCGCCCGTGTAGTATGACACTAATAGCGGGAAACCGCCCGTGTAGTTTAAAACGGCGGTTATCAGCGGCGGTTTGACGCTGCATGCGGCGGTCGTATTTCTCCCGCCTGCAAACCGCGCAGTGTAGTATGCAGCATACAACTTTCATATTAAATTGTGACTAGTGCGGTTCAGAAGCGGTTTCCCGCAGCGGGAGAACCGCCCGTGTAGTATGACACTTAGTGCCATACTACACGGGCGGTTCTCCCGCTGCGGGAATCCGCTCGACAAAGCTGCCGCAGACCATCAAACTACACGGGACGCGGTTAACCGCTGTCTTTTACGCGGTTTACCGCTGTCTTTTACGCGGTAAACCGCGCCAAGATCCCGCGCAGAATGACGTAATAGCGGGAAACCGCCCGTGTAGTTTAAAACGGCGGTTATCCGCGGCGGTTTGACGCTGCATGCGGCGGTCGTATTTCTCCCGCCTGCAAACCGCGGCGGGAAACCGCGCCGTGTAGTATGCACCATACAACTTTCATATTAAATTGTGACTAGAGCGGTTCAGAAGCGGTTTCCCGCGGCGGGAGAACCGCCCGTGTAGTATGACACTAAGATAGGCATTGGGATTTCGAGTACCTTGCATCGGAAATCACAAAGAATATCTATATCTACGAGAATCTAGGGGGACAGACGATATCAAACGAATCGCAGGCTGCTGGTTTGAAACGGCGGAAGACCGAGCTGTGGGTTAATTAAGGCGAAGAAGAAAAAATATGTTAGAAGTAACAGATACCTGCCAGTTTTTCAGCAAAGCTTTGATTACGAACAAAAGAGATTAAAAATTGCAATAAGATGGTGGCGACATGCCAATTGCCGGTAAAACGAGTTGCTTATAAACTGACCCATTGACCACTGACCTAATTGGATGATCAATGTTGAACTTTAAGCTAGATTTAAAGATAAACTAGTGATTAACGACCTGTGAATTAATTTGAATGGAAATTATTATAATTCTTTGGAAACGCAATAAATAATTATACAATACGCATAGGCGTACCAAAAAACACCTATTGCAAAAGTCTTTTCTTTAAAGTTTTTGTTTTAATATTGCCTAATTTCCTATTTGTAGTTGTTATTTAGTAATAACTTGATCACGTAACATATTAAAAACTAGCTTTTGCCCCCACGACTTCGTCCGCGTGGAATTTTTCCTGAATTTTCTTTGCTATAAACCTCACGGAGCCCGAGACCTTTCCAACGAATGCAAAACCGTGGAAATCGGTTCGTGCGTTCTGGAGTTATAGCGTCAGGAAGGAAAACCCGACTTATTTTTATATAGTAGATATCTAAATATTTGTTAGCCAAAAGCTTCTCCGTAAAATTGGAAGTGCTTTGCTTATACAAACCGCAATCTTTTTGTGAAAGACAAAAAACTATCTATTAAAGATTCATTATTCTAAATAATTTTTCATTAGATTCTACTTTGCAACAAAGAGACAACCTACGATAAAATGTAATCTGAAAATTCTTCGATAACACTGAAATCTAATCTAAGTACCTACTCGCTTATACAAACTTCCATTTAACTTTAAAACACTTATTCATTCATTACTATCAGTTAAGTGCGATATATTTTGGTCGTGAGTGTTGTGAAGAAATATTTCGCAAAATGCTTCTGCGCTACGAACGACAATACCGTGACAACTATCGAAGACAAATACTCGTTATCTTATGAATAATGCCGATTATGTTGAGTAAACACGCACGGACGAGTTCCAATGCATTTTTCACGAATAGACAATATACAGGATGTACTTTTTTAATCTTTGCAATTATATATTTTGTTATTCGATGAAGAGAAAGTCCTTGACTACGATCTCATCTGATGGTAAGTGACGATGCAGTTTAAGATGGTAGAGGGCTAACTTGGAAGGGGTATGGCCGTGTACATTCAACCCATACCTCTAATCTGTTTCTATATGCCATTTAAAATTGAATAAACATGTCCAAAAGAAAATTCAAAAGTACAATGTACTTTTTCTTAGGCACCTAGGTAATACGTAAACCAAGAAGCTTTTCTTTTCTTTACTTCTTTTCTTTCCTTTTCTTTTCTTTTCTTTTTTAGAGATAGCTATCTAAAGTATTCTATATAAAGTATTTTCCGTTTGAAACCTGATACCTACGTTTGACGAGATGAAAGATAACAATACTAATTATTTATTTCAACATTTTCATAGGTTATTACTAGCATAAATCGAGGAAGTCATATTTGAAGATGCTGAACAGATGTGCCTATATAAATCCAATCAGTGGATCCTAGTGCATTGAACCAATGCAAGTTAACTACCTATCTTTACTAATATTTTAAATGCAAATGTGTGTGTTGGGCTCCGCAACGGAGCAATGAATTGACTTGATTTTTTACATAGGTTTAGTCCAGGACTTGGAGAGTGACATAAGTCTACCTTTTATCCCGAAATAGTATAGTTTCCGCGGGTTTTTCAAAAATCCAACTACATGGACGAAGTCGCAGGCAAAAGCTGCATAAGTTCTACTTTTACTCGTAAGGATGCACATAAAATTACAATTAGAGCCTAGACATATAAAACTGCATAAAAAGGAGTTGTTGCGCAACTTGCGCAATCGAATCTTTTTTATTATGTGCCTGACATCTGCGATCGATCACGAGGAGTTTTCGGCACGGCCTGTGAATGCAGAAGCCGCGCGAGTCACCTAGATGTCACGCCTATTGTCCACGCAGTGCCATCCGCTGGCCGCTGGGTGAGCCGCTACCATGCATTACCTCACACTTTCAATATTGGGTTACGAGAATTTTTCTTCAAGGTCCTCATATAGTAGTAAACATAGCCAGTATAAAGACCAAGACAGGCAACAATGGCACACAGTTGGGGTTCAGTAACTCGTGCGAAAATGTATGCACCGATCATCGTTTTAATTTGTAGCATCGTAGGTAGGTGGTGCGACTGTGTTTAAGTGCTATTGTGCTTCTAATTGGAAATTAATTAACGTTTAGTAAATTAATATAATTTTCTACTTTTAAATTAAAAAGGATCATAGAGAAATTGTTCTATTAATTTTGTGAAAATTAATTGATTACGATTTAAAGTATCTGTATTAAACTTTTTATTTGCCTACTATATTGGTTTTTTGTCATTTTAATTTTTTTGTAATATCTAAATTATATTTTTTTGTTATTTTAGGTAGCGCCGTTGGCTACAATGTGCAACGGGAACTACCCTACAACATCGGTCCGAACGATCCTTTTGCTGTTGACATAAATCGAAACTTCGGCATAGAACCGTCGCAGCAGTTGTTTTGGGGCAATGGCGGTAGCAACCAAGTCGGTGGCAACGGCGGACTGTGGTCAAAAATTACCAGTAAATTCCCTTTTTTGGAAAATATGTTCGGCCGGATGCAGTTGCCAACACAATATGGACTACCCAACGTTCAACAGCAGTATAGTATCCCGAATACTCCCCAGCAGTATTTTTCACCGCAACAGTAC
The DNA here is from genome assembly GCA_038048805.1 of Hipparchia sbordonii. Lineage (NCBI taxonomy): Eukaryota > Metazoa > Arthropoda > Insecta > Lepidoptera > Nymphalidae > Hipparchia > Hipparchia sbordonii. Next base: position 8,929,846 of record CM076098.1, read on the forward strand.
CAAGCGCAACAGTACCAAGCGCAACAGTACCAACCGCAACAGTACCAACCGCAACAGTTCCAACCGCAACAGTTCCAACCGCAACAGTACCAACAGCAACAGTTCCAACCACAGCAATATTTTTCACCTCAGCAGTTCCAGCCGCAATTATATCGTGCGCAGTATCAACAACAGCTCTTGCCATCTGCTCGTGATGTGGGGTTGACGGACGACGCTGTGATTGTCACACCACCCCAAGTACCAATATTCCCGCAGCCGATACCACAACCTGTTCCAGCGCCAGCACCTGCACCCGCACCTGCACCTGAACCCTCGCCTGGATACAACTACAATAAACCTCAGTACCGATTGGAACTACCTCGCAAGTAAAATTAACTTGGTACTAAATATAGTATACGTTAACACTAAGTAGGTCATTGATTATCCAATTTTTTACTGTTTTAAATAATATTGCTAATTACAAAATTAATTCTTTTTTTTTTTTACTAGAATTTTAAATGTTATTCCAGTGGAAAATTGAAATACATACGGGTACTGATAAATAAAGAGGCTCTCTTAGCAGTATTAATTTTATTATTGCACTGTGTTTTAATCGTAAATATAATAAAATTATATAATAATGAAGAAGTCTGTGTTTTATTATCAATAATATCATCCATCCAGATCCAAAGAATTTAAATGGTATATTAATAAAAATAACATGTTGCTTATGGATTATACGAAGCTAAATACAAACAAATAATTATAACAAGATTTAACTAAATTCTTATAAGTTCCAATTTCATCAGTGCGGAGTAACGTTTGTCCGATGAATAAATTTGACATTTTTTTTTGGGTCAGAACATCTTTACTCGTCGATTAAATGTTACTCGGTAATGTTGAAATTACAATTCTATTTTAATCATTAAAGTCTCAATAATTAATATCAATACTTTATAAGCATTAAACTAAGATTTATGATTGTATTGATGTGATTTCATGTTACAATATTAGCGGCTTATTATTTTTCGGTGTCGGTTCAGGATATCACTGAATGATGTGTTTTAGTTATCGACCGAGGTATATTGATCGTAGTAGCCCTTGCCGGACGAGTCGAGGCCCACCGATGAACTTGCAGTGACTGATCGTCCACCGAGGACTGGTCCTGATTGACGACGGGTTTGTCCAGCGCTGAAATTCCAATTAGTCTATATAACAATACCCACATTTATCACCATATACGCATGTCATACGGTGCGTTGCGAAAATGTGGGTTTCAGGAAAATAGTAAAGTAAAAAACCGTAGTCAAAAATAAAAACATTATTCGCAGCACCCCCTTGCGGCCTTAAATAAAAACCTTATCATATACTCAATACTGGAAAGTGTATTTTTAGTTGTATTAAACCGTATTAAAGTTTTCAGGAAAATGCATCGATGTATAAATATTCATTCGCTGGGAAAATGTAACAAAATTACGCACAGTAAATCTAATGCCAAACTTATGTGACGTGTAATTTTGAAGGCGACGTATCGTGAGTGAAAATAATTCACTCATGTGTCACCTTCAAAATTACATGTACCTATACTTCAATATATACATACGTACATATTATATTATTCAATACGTACATATTATATTATAATATGTATATATTACATAGGTAATATGTATAATATATTGAAGTAGCTACATTATATCTGTGTACCGACTTGCGACTTTACGCTAATCACGGCATGGAGTTTTATTTATCCCATAGATAAAATTAATTAGTTGCCAGAATCTGCAGGATTTATCACAAATTAAGCGCCTACTCTTTTATAAAGCTAGTACACACAATTTGGTTGGTTTCAATTCTTTTGTTAAATCATTTCCTTCATCAGCAAAATTAATTACGGAGTCCGTACGGACATGACGAAGCTGTTCAATATAAATGTACTGTTGGCTATTTTAATGAGAACGTCTTGATTGGATTTTTAAGTAAAATGGTTAAAACGGATTCAAAATTACAAGAAAAAAGATACTGGCCGAATTGAGAACCTCCACTTTTTTCAGAAGTCGGTTAATAAAATGATTGATTATACATATAGAAGACTTCAACGAGCGTAAAGCTCATATCAAATAAAATATCAAACAACAATATTATAATAAATAATTTTTATGTAGGTACTATAATTATATTACTTACTATTTACCAATGGCGTATTTTTGTTTTACATTTATATTTGATGCTGTCCAAAGAACAGATTGCATCACAGGAAATTTTATTAACCCCAAATTGATTTAAATATATGTATAGGCGCGAGCATAAATAAATTAAACTTTAACCGACGAATACACCATTTTTTGACATAGAATTAGGAGTACCTAACTGCTTAAGTGGTGCCTCCAACGTCCAGTGACGAACGTTAAATTTATTTATCGGTGAAACTTTTGGATGCTGAAATTGACCGTGAGACTTATTTATTTATTTCTACTTGTGCTCTACATTACATTCTACCTTTACGTTACAATAGGGAAAATGAAACAATGGAATGTTATATAACAAATAAAACACTTTATTAGTATAGAATGTTAATTACAACAAATGAGTGGCTGATCTTCCGGCAGTTGCAGGGCGGTGCGCGGGCGGCGGCGCGGGCGGCGCAGGCTTGCAACTGATGGAAAATGCGCGTCTGGATGGATGAGCCGACACCATGGAATTAGTTTGTTCTTTAGCTTTCAGTTAGTGCCTATGAACACACAAAATATATAGTGAGTTATTGATCAATGAATTGATTAGTATTATTGTTTACAATAAAAAAATTTTAGTCACAGGATTAATATTTCTTCTCCTCTCCCCGTTGAATTAGCGTATAACTTGTGTTGAGAATGGATACAACAACAGTGTAACGGGTGAGGATTGAACCGACGACCTTTTTGGTTTGGTTTGGTTTTCAGTCTGCACCTTTGACCGTTGCGCTACTAAGGTGGGTAATAAAATAATCATTTCGTATGTACATACAAGTATCATGTTTATAATATTACGGCCTGAACTGAATCGGTGATATCCATGGCACGAAGAAAACTAATTCTATATTTTTGGATTTTGAAATTGCAGTTAGATTGCAATTTTAGAGCCTCAATAGTCCAACGGTTAAAGGTGCGGACTGAAAACTGAAAGGTCGCAGGTTCAAGCCCCACCCGTTGCACTAATGTCGTACCCACTCCTAACACAAGCTTTTCGCTTATTTGGGAGAGGAGAATATAAGCCAAGTCAGCTTGGTTGATATTCTTTTCTTTTTTTTTTTAAACTACAACCAAACTGCAATTTTACATTCTGCTAGAAATCCAAATGCAAGGAAATGGAAGGTAAAAAAATTAGAATATCACCTGAGAGTATTGGGATTTGAGGAGCCGTAGTTCCAGGAAGGGACACCCCAGCCGCCAGAGCCTTGGCCGCGCCCATATGCGCGAGCGTTGGCATTGGCGTTGGCGTTCGCATCACCGCCCCCTGAAAACGGATTTATATACATAAACAAATAAGTACATTAGACCACCTGAAATTATAGTGTAAGTATCTAATATAGAAAAACTATTTGTTAATAAAATTAAAACCGGTCTCATTTTAGGTAGGTAACCTAAAATGAGACCGATTTGTATCGGTTTGTGATCAGACTGAGTTGAACCTGTCATCAAATGGCTTCAGAATGGTATTAGAGATGACCTGGACTTTCTTAAAAATTTTAATTGTTTGAAGTTTGAAACCAAAAATTTCGTATCTTAAATATATTTTGAAAATTTTAGTCGGAGGATGATTTATTATCGATATATATCGAGCCCAAAAAAATTTTTTTGAATTTTTTGTCTGTCTGTCTGTCTGTGCGCGCATCACGCGAAAACTACTAAACGGATTTAAATGAATTTTGGTACAATAGTAGCTGATACTTTGAGTCAACATATAAGATACTTTTTTACTGAAAAACAATAAGGTTTATCTGAGATAGGGGATGAAAGTTTTTGTTGATTTTGCTCCATAACTTCGTCAAATCTAAACTGAATTTGATAATTCTTTTTTATTATAAATTGTGTACTATTAGAAATATTTTGTCCAATTTTTGTGAAGATATACTAAATGTTATCGGAGATAGAGGACATTACTTCTCGCGGATAGTAGATACAGCAAATTACTCTAAACTTTTTCCACGCGGACCATTTCCATATTATATAAATATAAATAAATAATAAACTACATAAACACGAAGATACATAAATACATACGAGTACATAAATAATACAATATATACCTATGTAAACATACATATAACTAAGCAGTACATACCTACGTACGAGTACAGAGAGATACTGCTGCTCCACTCGAACGTGTGTTGACTGATTAATTTTATAGATCTTAGGAAATAGGCTCAATAAAGCGATCTTATCGCTAACGAGCGATCGCGTTCACAAAACTTTGAAGATATATTATACTTGTAAAACTATACTTAAGGCCGCTGCATACATAACGTGCACGGGACGGGACGGGACGGGACGTGGAGTTTTGGAAATATCGTTTCATAGAAAATGTAAACGACTGTGCATACGTCACGGAGCACGGACGGGACGGGAACGGGCCACGCGCGGAACGGGAAAAATATCGTCGGCGACGATGTTTAACACGTGCCCCGTCCCGTCCGTGATTCCGCTGCGTATGCACAGTCGCCCCGTTCGCTCCGGAGAGCTAAGTAGTGATGTTTGTGTATTTACCTACCAAGCATAAATGGACGAATGGAAAAACTAATCGAGTGTGTACGATCACATCCAGCTTTGTATAATTTTGCAATCTTTCTTTAATAAATGAGGGCTCAGCTTATTTTCCAGTAAAGCAAAACATTCTTTTGTCATACGAAAATACTTATAAAATTGAGTCTCGTCATCCAAAAGTTCTTTGTAAAGAGTGTGGTATTCTCCTTCTTGTTCTCTTTTCTGCCATGTAGGATGTACAGAAAATCTTCTTTCCCTCTTGACGGCCGTAGCTTCTTCATCATCTAAAGCAATAGCAATTAAAGCCAATTCTTCAAATGAAAAATCCATCTTTCCTTGTTCACATCACTAGCACGTTAGTTCTGAGTTATTGCCACGTTGCGTATGCATTAAAAATTCCCGTCCGTGTTTACTAACCACGTTCGGGCCCCGTCCGTCCACGTCCCGTCCCGTCCCGTGCACGTTACGTATGCAGCGAGCTTTAGTAGATGGCAAAGATGATATCAATTCAAATAAAATTGATTGCTAAAAATAAATCATGCATGTACGAGAAGCAAATAATTGCAGTAAATTACAGCAGCTAGAGCTCAAGTGCTATCGACCTGACATCATTTTCTGCCACATACAGCTTGTAATAACCGTTACTATTAACTGCTTCTATGCAGTGGATAGCTATATAAACCTAGTCGGAAATAAGTGCTCCCGTTTCCGATAGAATTAATCATTTTTTGTGTTACCAATAAACCTAATAACTAGTGACCGGTGCGTGGTGGAGTATGGACCGTTAGATGAACGGAGACAGGCGCCGGCGGCGATTGAACTTGTTCTACACGTTCAATTCTACTGTTACTATGGAATGTTCATTACTTGCTGTACATGTGACAACTAGCACGCATACAAATCGTTGTTGCGTTTCGCTGAATTGCAACTACATACTTACTTAGTGCAGTCTGCATTCTATATTTAAACAAAGTTGTTTCAACGCCGCGTTCCGAGAAAAGAAGTTGAACGCATTATTTATTTAAGTTTATTTGAAAGTAATGTTCAAACAACTGATATTTTAAAAAGCGAAAGAACAGAGAAGCAATAGTAACTTCTTGTACTAGGAAATTGCTCAAGTTCATATTATTTGAATATTTTATAAGTTTAGGTTAAATTAAAATTACTAATTAGCCATCTAAGTTAGGCTAAATTGTAATTGCATTAAGCACCACTTTGGTACTCAGTATCAGGAAAAAATATATATTTTAAGAAATTTTAATAAAAAAGATTAAGTTATTTTAAATAACGTCTATAGAAAACCGTCGTTGGGTGTAGGTAGGTACTCTTCAAAATTATGACTTGATGGTGGCTTTTAATCGGCATAGGAATCCCTATGCTTACTAAAAGTCCCCATTTCATTCACTTCGTAGGAGTTAGGTACCTAATATTAATCCAACTACGATAGTTTTATAATGCAACAAGAGAGCAAAGTTAGCTTTTGTCGCGAGTGCCAAGTTTGAATCCCGATTCTGTAAGTTTATTTATTTTATTTTAGATTCTTAATTGGATCACGATCATAATCTTGTTAAGTAGAAATTAGAACACTGAGTATAGTTTGAAGAATGATGTTAACTATGGGTATTTAAAATTAAAATCTAACTATAACTATATATTAATATAATAAATAGTATAGTTCAGTCAATTAGTTCAGTCAAGTAATTTAGTTCGTTATAAGGTTTCGTGTCGAATTGCTTATTTATAATACACCGAAATTTTAGCATACTTTTAATTAAAGATTAGATATCGAAAGAGCCAAAAAACTAAGGAAGCTCCTACTTATGTTAGATATTATAATAATTAAAAAACATGTAGCAAAAACGGTGGCGGCAGTTTATTTAGATGTAGGTACAAGGAAATGTATAATTAAAGTTTTACAAGTTAATTATTGTTAATATTTAATTACTCAAATAGTTGATTACTATACGATGTTTTAATTAGGTACTATGAAAATCTTTACACTGCAGATAAATTACGAACTCATACGACAGTCTGGGATTAAACTGACATTTCTAAAAACATATACTACATACCCATTATAAAAAATATTTCAGGGTACATCAGAATAAATTATAAGGCTTTTAAAAATAAATAAAAAGAATGCTCTTCTTATGAACAAAACATAACTTAATAACATAACTAATGTGAATTGTACACTAAACTGGATAAGCTGGATAGGACAACATTAGAAGAGTGCTCTGTAAATAATTTAACCAGTGAAAGATCTTAGTAAGACTATTTGCATTGACTCGTAAGCTATCAGAGAGCAAACTTTCACTGAAAAATAAAACTTTCGGTCTACGTAAACCATCGACCTTATAAATCTAAGCGTCTCGTATAGTTATTAGGTCAAAATAACAAGTGTTTCTCAAGGTAGATGACGATGCAGTCTAAGATGGTAGCAGGCTGACTTGGAAGGGGTATGGCAGTATACAATCAACCCAAACCACTAATCTGTTTCTACACGCCATCGTGCCGGAACGCTAGATCGCTTGTCGGCACGTCTTTGACGATGGGCTGGTAACTAGTAACGGCCAAAGCCTCCCACCAGACCAGACTAGAGTCAATTCAGAAATTATAAATTACTAAATTGTCTCCGCCGGGAATCGAACCCGATACCTCCCAATTATAAGACCACAGCGCTGACCACTGCGCCAGAGATCGTCAAAATATCGGTCGTTGTTTCGGCTAAGCCGACAATCGGCGGTTTGAACTTATTTAACATTAATCTTTTTTTTAAAACTGTACCTGTTTGTTAATATTTTATACGTTATAGATTATTAGGTAATATTTAATAATATAATATATAGTATTTTCTTGTATCTGTTGAGTTATATGTACATAAAAAATAAAAATAAAATAAATAAAGACAAGCTAAGTTAGCTGAGCTCGCGAAGAGGCTTGCACTTTGAGCTTACACAAACATCGGCGAATCTATTATACAAATTCATTCAAAGTAGTACCTATGTGAGCAAATTATTTTTTTTTATTCACGACACGATAGCCCTTGACCGCGATCTCGGTAATTGACGATGCAGCTAAGCTTGGAACTTCAAAGTTACTTACAGCCTTGTGCCTCAGCGTTAGCGTTAGCGTTGGCGTTCGCAGAAGATCCTGGGTAGGATGGGTAGGGGTTCACGGAGCGTCGCAGCCTGCGGAGAGGAACGGGCACTGACGCGTGGCCCTCAGCGTCGATGACGTAGTACGAGCGGGGCACGTAGTATTGGCCCTCTGAAATGTAGACCATAACCTCAGAGTCAATACTATGTTATAGGTATATATACTCACTCCTAGCGAATAAACCGTTATTTCTCTTCATCCTTATCAACCGATAAACTCTTGACCAAAGGTCTATCGCATGGGCTTCCACAGGTCTCAGTCTTGCGCCACCAGTATCCAACGACTACCAACGATTCGTCTGAGTGGTATTTAAAACAATGTTAAGAAAGTATTCATTTTAAGCCATACCTACATACTATAATTTGACTGTTTCCAATTTGAAAGAACCTATTATCAGACGGTCACAATAAAAATAATAGTCATAAAAAAATAAACTAGGTAGATACTTAAGAAACAGGTAGTTACTTCGTAATTCCATGGACCAAATAAAAGGATAAAAAACTTTTTCTAATAGGTACCGCTCATGAGAAAATTGATGAATCAAAAACTTCTTTTGAAGTGCTTACAAACTAAATCTCAGAAATGTTGAGATCATCAATACTTTTTAACGGATACATACACGAATTCGTGAGCATTCAAAGCTTCCATGACTTCATTGATGAATCGATTTATGATATAATATTACCTACCTAGGTTAAATAAGTTTTAATGCTTCCTAGTACGTAATTAATAGATTTCATACTTAATAATTAATTTGACCTAGAGCTTTCTGTAATAGGTCTATTTCTCAATGCCCCAAAGAAGGTATCTGACTGCTTTACATTATTTTATATCATCTCAGATGATATAAAATTGAGAAAATCTCCAGACTCTAGTACGAGTTATGAACACGTAAGGGTAAGCTTTTTATATTTTATACAATTTTTTCCATTTTATATCATCTGCCTACCCTGTTATGCACGCCATTGGTCCTAGTTACTGTCTGTGTGTAGTCACCACGTAACTAGTAACGTCCTTTTTTTAATATTACAAGGCGCTACAAAAACTAAAACGTAAGTCTTCATTAAAAACTTTTATCACTGTATGTACAGCGCCAAAGCGTGACAGCATGGGTAATATATGTACTCACAAAAACTTTAGTAAATAACATACTAATTATTTTACAAAAAAATTTAATGCAAAGCACACAGGAAACTGTTTTCAATACCCATAGCTGAAACCAATCCAATGTTAGCCATGTACCTACCAACAATGTTTATTTAAAAGGAAACACAACTGTCGAGTCAGCTTGACTGATGACAAAAAATGGGGGGCACTAACCTGCTAAAGCCATGGCCACGGTGGCCGCAAATACGATTAAAGTGGCAGGCTGCATGTTGACGTTATACCTCCGTGGATGCTGGCTCGAAACTGGCTTCTACGGCCTCGTTCAAAGTGTTTATATACTTTAACATACGGAGGCTTCGACGGCATCGTATGTGCAGCCGTGCGCATTGTCGTGGCCATCCGTAATAACGGTCCGAGTTAGCAAAAAAGCTATCATCCAAAATATTACGGAAATAAAAACGAGAGTGTTTAAGTCTCATTAACGCAACGGTTAAACTGAAAACCGAAAGCTTCACGGTTCAAACCCCAGTCCGTTCACGTCACTTTGTTACTTTCGTCGAACCTGCTCCTACCACAAGCTTTATGCTTTGTCGGAGTGCATGGAAAAGGGAATATTAGTCATGTTCATTAAGGTTAATAATATTTAAATTAAAAATGTATGGAAGCTGCCGTATGAAGTATTCAAAATATCAAAACTGAGTAAATTTTTAGTAGGCACCTTACTGAAATATTTCTTCAGATCTCATGCTTTGTTTGTTTTATTTCATGTCTCTAACTTGGGATACAGAATATAATAGCTTCAGATCAAATTTCTAAGTAGTTCGAATATACGTTAATGCTTTTATAAAATCTCAATGCTCCCAGGTTGAATTGGCAATGGGACGAAAATCCAAAAAATATAAGTTAGGTAGGTACATACTTATTTCACGCAGTCCAAGTTGTGGCTGTTTTGATGAGTCATTACTTAACGCATAAAAGATTTAAAAGTTAGCAAACTGATGCAAGTTTAAGAAAAAACGTACAAATTACAAGGGGTACTTATCTACTACCTAAGTCAGCCGTGACTTGTGCCAACAAAAGGTGTTTCTGACAAAAATCACAGGAAACCTGTGGTCTCGATACTTACTTAGTTTTAGTTACAAGTTGATTAACTTGTAAAACAATGATCTACTACATAGCTACCTAATTTGAATCATCAATACATTTTCAAATAAGGAAATACCATCGTTTAAGCCTCCCTGGCACAGTGGTGAGTCTTGACTCTTGAGTCTTATAAAGGCGAGAGTTTGATTCCCGGCCGTGACAATTTTGGTAAGTACCTCTTTTTAATTTTTAAATTGTCTCTGGTAAAGGCCGAGAATTTATATTATAATCCTATTAATATTACAAATACGAAAGTTCGGCCACCACTGCGCCGCGGTGGTCGAAAAAACAGAAGTGTAGGAGAAAGTTGGGTGGAAGATATACGTATCGATACGTACCTACATACTGATTCATATACTTACCCATTAATATAGGTAAATAATGTTAGTAATGTACCTACTTTCTATACTTGACTAAGTTACCTATACCTAATCGGTATGCTGTGCTTACAAAGTTTCATAGTCGGTAGGTAAGTAGGTAGATGGGTGTAATATTAATTATAAGCCAACCAAAGTAAAATACTATAATACCTAAATAATTTATTTTAGTTAGGTACAATATATTATAGTCGTAATAATAATTTTTAATAAACAATAATGTTAATTGTTCTGAAAAACGCCGTAAAAATCATATAAGGAAAAATTTTGCATATTAAAGTATGTCATGTTCTAAACTTATATTAAGGCCTTAGGACACCTTCCGTAGGCAAAGCAGCGGAAACAATGGGATAAATACAGCAAGCAAGCGAGTAGGTACCTAGCAGTTCCCCAAAATCATCAAAAATTCATCAAAATCGGCGCAGTAGTTTATACTCCTTCCTTTAGCTTTGAATTTGCCGGAGTCGGATAATAAATGCGAAAGAGTGTTCGCTTGTTGTGTTTTCCTTGAATCACGCAGCAACGAAGCAAGGGATCGTTGTACATGATTATAATAATGAGGATTTGGACAGCGACATATGCTACCTTTTTTTAAAATGTTTGCCGCGGAATTTTTAAAAGCCTAACTCCGCGCGGATGAAGTCGCAGCTAAAAGTTAGTAGGTATTTAAATAAAATAAGCATATTATTATATACAATGTCTAGGTACGTTACAGAAGCAGTAGGTATAGCCGTGGTTTCGCCTTTGAGAGAAGCGAATTTGGACAGACAGGTGTTTGTTCTTAGGTACACAGACATTGATGGTTTCGCGGCGAAGATGTACTAAAGGTACCTACTCGAGAAAATCTTAGTTTCCATAGGTACTTGCCAATTGTTTAATTAACTTGAAAACCCCAATAAAGCGAAACTGGCTATAACAATAGTCTATAAAATTTAATGATAATGCATAGTTTTAAAATTATAAACTTTTAGTATGTACTTACAAGGTAGGTACTTACATATATGACAATAAGTAGGTATCTATTATAGTAAATTATTGAGTACCTGTTCTATTAATTTATTGTGGTATTGCGTATGAGTGTATAGATATTTTTCTATAATTACCGGCAGTTATGAGGACATTATCTGTAGCGCGCACCATACAAACGAATTTTGATTCTTATTTTCAATGTTTGCTAGATAGGCTCTAGAAAAATATATGTATTCTTGTTTCGACTTTTCGACGGCAATATAATACTTTATTATACTAAAACCTCATTTCCTATATTTAATTGACTTTGATTCCAAGGAACAACCTTCGTTTCTTCGCGGTGCATCGACGCTAACTACATCGACTAATATGATCGCTGATACTATGACTGAGTTTGCATTACTGCGCTGTGCGAGACAATTCACACTACAAAGCGCAACAACTACGTAAAAAACTAAACTTTTTCAAATGCCTAATTTTCAAAAGTCTCTGCGACCGCATTTCCTCTTATAAGTTCCCTTCCATTTAGGAGCCTTTAAGCGTTTTCTAAGCTTTTTTTTACCCATGAGAAACCGGCAGAACTTTGCTAGAGCCCAGGCTTTCGTTGAGATTAGCCTTTGTTAAATTCGGCCGAAAGGACATTATTATTCTTAAAGACTTAAGAATAATTAAAAACGTTTATTTATCTTACAAAATTTATTCAGAAATAATAATAATAACATCAAGCCTTTAAAATTGACAATTCTCTTGAAAATAATACAATAATAATAATAATTTATGAGCACAATTTCATTTTAGGAAGAATAATAATTATTTATTATTACATTAACGTCTAATTCAGATACAAGTATAACAACAATCTGGAGCATTCCCACAGTATCATTCTATTTCATCCCCGAAATCATTGCATTTGTTAGGTCCTGAACTATCATATTACATTTAGACATTAGTGTACAGTAAAATTGTAAATATAAGAGATGGAATAAAGCACCTAAATATCTTCCAGATGTGCAATAGCAATTGTCTATTGTCGTACAAAAATAGAATATATAGTCAAGTTATCCAAGTATATAACCACTATAAAAATAAAATATAAACAATTTTAAAAACAATGCATTGGAATTCACGATACAAAACCTCAGTGTTTGAAATGCACGAAATAATTAAATGGAATATTTTAGTTTTTTTTTTATGTGTACCAAACTACACATTACTGTAAAATTCTTATCAATACATTAATATAAACAACATTTAACCTATACTTTAAGTTTTTTTTACATTTTAAAGAGATATTTTTACAACCCTGTATCCACTATACGTAATGACAATAGTGCGCTTCGTAATCTAACGAATGTAAGTTACACATATACTTCGACACCACAAGTTACATATAATACAGATAATAGATAGATATTACTCATGTGATTCATTAAAAGGTAAAATTAAAATGTCACGAGGTCACACATACATTTATAATAAAGAATAATAATAATAATTTTAACAATCTCAAATAAAAATTTCATTAAAATTGACTATGACATCTACTAAGAAAAAATTTTTTTGTGCGTGGACTTTTTTTTGTAGTTTAAGTTTAAACTAAAATGTATAAGAGGGGGATAGTATGGAAGGTGTGTAAGGTACTCACGAATGGAAGGGGACAACCTATTATTATTTCTAAGTAGAGGGCAGTGTGCGTTATTACTTAGTCTTGACCGTAGCGGCTTGTCGCTGTCGGAGCGTCTTGTTGGTGTTCTGGTCTACCTCCGGGAGGTCGGACTCCTCGCTGTGGACTTTCTTCACTGTGGACAAAAGATATTTTGAATTACGAGCTGATATAATCGTCGGCAAACTTCTTGAGCATAAGGTGGCGTAGTGGGGGTAAGTTGGCGCAAGGTTGGCGCATTTGGACACGGCGCGGGAGGCAAAGGTTGACTGATCTACCAATCACGCGCTCGATACTATATACCCCGCTTAGCGTCATTTACTCAAGAAGTTTGCCGGTATCTATACCTGCGACTTTATCCATGTTGATTTATTTTTTAAAAATCCCGTGGGAATCCTTTGATTTTCCGGGATAAAAAGTAGCCTATGTCATCATCCAGGTCCTCAACTATACCCATGTAAAAACACGTCAATTCGTTCCACTGTTGCTGCGTGATTGAACAAACCAACAAAAAAACACACTTTCATATTTATAATCACTATTAATATGGACTAACTGATTCCCGCGACTTTATCAAAGTGCATTTAATTTTTAAAAATCCTGTGGGGATCTATGATTTTCCAGGATAAAAAGTAGCCTATATGTCACTTTTCAGTAGTGGGTATTCTCTAAAAATGATTGCATCAGTGTAATGATCGCAACAATCGTCATGTTTATAATTATCTCTATACAGCCTCTATATCCCAACGGTTAAAGGTGCGGACTGAAAACTGAAAGGTCGCAGGTTCGAGCCCCACCCGCTGCACTATTGTCGTACCAACTCCTAATACAAGTTTACCGGTTGGCTAAAATTCTTTAAAAAAAATCTCTGTGTCAATATTATAAAAAAAATATTCCAATTCAGCCATTGTTCATGCAGGACCGCGCCCTGCTCTGAACATCTATCAGTAATAAAGAAGACGAAGAATGTTAAAAAAAATTACCTTTTTCTTTTTTAGGCTTTTCTTTCTTTTCCTTCTTAGGCCTGCTTTGAGCCAGCTGGCGAGCTTCTTGTCGCTGCTTAATCGCTTCAGAGATGAAGTTAAACATTAGGTAAACCTGCAAAAAAGACATAATATATTAAACGATACAATGTTCTCGGAATTGCCTACTATTCTAAGTTAGAAGCAAATCCTCTATACCTATAAATACTTTAAGGCCATGGACCAACGTGGAAGTCCATGCAAGGAACCTTTGTTCAGCAGTGGAGGTCTATCAGTTATTAAAGTAGTGGACTGACCTGGAAGGAGACTAGCAGGATGAGGGCGGCCACTCGCAGCAGCAGCGGCGCCGCGCCCGCCGCGCCGAAGTAGAACGTGAGGACGCCCAGCACCAGCGAGCACAGCCGCACCGACACGAACACCACGCCGTTCAGCAGCCCCAGCACTGCACCATCATATTATATCATACTAATATTATCAAAGTCAGTGTAATATGTGCTTGTGTTACTTAAATAGGTCACAAAAACATAGTGAACTCATTAGAATAAACTAAGGACAGTTATTGGACTGTAAATTAGATATTAATAATAATAAGTAGAAGTTTAAGTTAAAATAATAATACTTATTAGCGCACAGGCTAGATGGTAGTATAAAATAAAGCCACCGTTACATAAACACCACACACCGAAAAAAAAACTAATATTATAAAGACGAAAGTTTATATGTGTGTGTGTGTATGTTTGTTACTCCTTCACATCACAACGAATGAACCGATTTGGCTGAAATTTTGAATGGAGATAGCTTATACCAAGGATTAACACATAGGCTACATTTTATCCCGGAGAATTTAAGAGTTCCCGCGGGACTCAAAAAACCTTAAAGTCACGGGCATCATCTATCACACAAATATTATAAAGGCGAAAGTTTGTATGCGTGCGTTTGTCTGTTACTCCTTCTCATTCACAACAAATGAACTGATTTGGCTGAAATTTGGAATGGAGATAACTCATACCCATTAATTAACATTAACACAAGGCTACATTTTAAGCCGGAGAATTAAAGAGTTTCCGCAGGACTTAGAAAACCTTAATAGACGCGGATTAAACTCTATTAAAACATGCTGATGAAAATACTTATTATTTCGACGACCTCCCTGGCGCAGTGGTGAGCGCTATGGTCTTATAACTGGGAGGTCTCGGGTTCGATTCCCGGCGGGGGCAATTTAGGAATTTATAATTTCTAAATTGTCTCTGGTCTGGTCTGGTGGGAGGCTTTGGCCGTGGCTAGTTACCACCCTACCGTCAAAGACGTGCCGCCAAGCGATTTAGCGTTCCGGCACGATGGCGTGTAGAAACCGATTAGGGGTATGGGTTGAATTTACACTGCTATACCCCTTCCAAGTTAGCCCGCTACCATCTTAGACTGCATCGTCACTTACCATCAGGTGAGATCGCAGTCAAGAGCTATCTTGTCATCAAATAAAAAAAAAATACAGCTAAGATATAAATAATAAAAAAAGTGTGGATTTAATGCAATTCATGAGACGGATTATAAAAAAATGGGATCAACTTATAACTAAAAATTTGATTTAGCTTACATTTGTCTAAGAAATCTTCCCTTTCGCCCCTAAGGATGGTGTTGAGGCGGTAGCAGTGCGCCACGAACTCGGCCAACGCGTGCAGAACAATAAGACAAACTCCTACTCTCTGGAACCTGTCAGACAAAATAAACATGTTATATGTTGAATAATTATATCAATTACCGTTTATCTGGTGGGAGGCTTTGGCCATGGCTAGTTACCACCCTACCGTCAAAGATGGCACCATTAAGCGATTTAGCGTTTCAGTATGACGGCATGTAGAAACTGATTAATGGTATGAGTACACTGCCATACCCCTTCCAAGTTAGCCCGCTACCATCTTAGACTGCATCGTCACTTACCATCAGGTGTGATCACAGTCAAGGGCTATCTTGTCATCTAATAAAAAAAAATTGCACTCACTTGAAGCCATATGCCAGGCCAACAAATGCGAAAGCCACAGCTGCCTGCCGAATGCGTCCTGACCACTCATCTTTCTTAATGCGTTGGAAATATAGCTCTGGAATCGTGTGGATCCAGTATGATGCTTGAACAACCCACCATAACTTCAGCAGGAAACTCATTGGATGGTTCGGGTAGCCTAGAAATGTAAAGTTTTGTTTCAGAAAGATTAAATTAAACAAAAGAAGTGAAACTATAGCAAAACCACCTTTTTAAACGCAGGCATTTAACTATGTATCTTTTTTTAGGGTTCTGAAAAAAAAAAAGAAACCTTTAAAGGATTCTGAGGTGTGTCTTGACATATAAAGGCCCATTTTCTCAGAAGCTGCTTGAGACACTAAGTTGAAATTTATACTTAATACAAATGTCAATGGTCCCTTAATGCTATACAAATTCCAAGTTTCTAGTTCAATTCAATAAAAAGTTGCAGCTTATTATATTTGAAAGCATATTTTCATACAAAAGTTCAGTGACATCATGTCTAGATATTAGTATTACATTTAAACTAAACATATGTATGTACTTGTAATTTTTGGTTTGTAGTGTAATGATAAACACATGATTAACTATTCAATTAGCATAATGAGTCTGTATAATTAAAATTAAAGTTTAGTATAATGTTGTTAACTTACCATCCCAAAGCTGTGAAATGTTGAAAATGAATCCTTCTCGAAGAATTGCATCTCCACCCCAAACTAAAGTCACAAGTTGGAAAACAACCAGCTGGCCGGATTCATTGAGAGAACTTAATCTCGACTTTGAGAGATGAAACTTCTTTGATATTTTCTAAAAAGAAATTAAGTAAGCTTTACTATTTTGTGCCTTTTTCCATCAAATCTATTGGTACCTACACTAGGAAGTCCTGTATTACTGGTACCCACTCCATATTATAACACTGTGAACTGTTTCATCTATACTATTTATTACATACTATTTAGTATGTATTTAACAAAATTTACATTTGTAGCTCAATATCACAACTGAGAATATAATAAAACATTAAATAAATAAATGTTGCACACATTTCTTCATTACAATTGCAGTTATCCTTATGTTAGCGTGAGAATAGTTTTTCAGTTGTGTCATAAATTAAGGAAGTAAGTCAGAAAACAATATTTTGTTTACTCTAATTATGGACTCTTTGATATTGTCAAGTTTTGATAACTTACATCTAAGAAGTACTCTTGAAGGATAGCATGCATTACAATGCACACTAAGGAGTAGAAGAATACAGCACAGGCATCTTTCCAGCCAGCTTCATAGAAGAAAGGCTCGCCCTTTGGCGTCTCACGCGTTGGTTCCACGCCAGTGACGTTGTGGTGAAGACTGATGAATAAACTTGCCACCGGGCTTGTCGACTGCAAGCAACAACGTATAAATTAAGTTTGCCTGAAGTAAAATAACAAACAAAGTCAGCGAAACATCAGTGTGAAGATTACGTGGCATACGCTTATCGCTTACCTGTACCATCAGTCCAACCAGGAAAACCATAACAACACATGAAACAATATCAGCATGGTTTTGTATTACAAATTCGTGACTGAAAAATGGGGGGTTCTTGTTAGATTTTCTACCAATTGCAGGTTTTACACCCATCTTCCCGGTTTTAACCTAGAACTGAAAATTATTCGTTAAACAAGTATATAGTTAATATCCACCGGGGAAATTTATTTTTTCGTAATTTAACAAAGTATGTAATAGCCACAAAATTACCACAATTTAAAATTAAAAGCAGCCAAAAAGGAGAAATGTTTCGGAAATTTGACAGCAATTCCTGACGTGACACTTTCACTTTGCTACGCGGTCAAACGTCAACAGTCAACCATGAAGCTCTTTGTTTGTTGACAGTTGTGTTGGCACAAAAATAGTCAAATAAAGGCCGTAAAGAATTAAATAAATCCTATTTTGGGGCTAGAAATCCAATTTTATAGTGGAATTAATTAAAAATTTATTATAAAATACATTTTATTATAATAAGCAAAATAAAATTAATTTGCTGTTAAATCGTTCCTCAAGAGCTTTATAAAAACACGTAATTAACCGGATGTCTACTCTTTATTGTCTATGATTGTAAAAGGTAGGTACCAATATTCTTTCCTGTTTCTATGGAGTAGGGGTTTGAATTCAAGTATGTACCTTATTCTTATCATAAAGTATTATAAATGCGAAAGTCTGTTTGTTTGTTGTTTTGTACCATTTGTCCTTAACCTTGCAGCAACGGATTGAAGCGATTTTTTGCATGGGTATAGCTGTTGAGGACCTGAGTGACATGGGCTGCTTTTTATCCCGGAATGTCAGTTCCCACCATGTTCCCACGTTATTTTTTGAACCTAAATCAATGCGGCAACGGCTACTTTAGTATAATTATATTTTTAAATAATAATTAGTAACTATCGTCTCAGTCAATAATATATGTAAAACCGGTAGGTGGAATTAAAATAAATTCTTTTTATTTGTAAATAATATATTAAAAGTAGATTCGTTAAAAGTACAATATTTATCGAGTATTAAATAAAATAAACATCAAGTTTGTCTTTGTAAAACTTTTGATTCATTTTAAGCTAGCTTCAATCATTACTACTGCTAAGGGCTTAAATACTGTTAGTTTAAAAAATGTAACATCATCGATCACATCGATGCAAGTGATAGAAATTAATGATTTTTATAAAAAAAAGAGAGGCTATTCATAACATTCCAATCAATAATGAAAATCGTACTTAATTAAAAAATGTATCTTGATTACGATTTTTCAAAAGGTAAAAACGATTATTATTTCTGTATTAAATATTTGCTATCTTAACATTTAAGCAACATTTAATCAAAATGTATACATAAATATAATCTCAAATATTAAATAATGTAGCTAAAGATAACATAGTTTGTATTTATTGTTTTAAATATCTTAAAAAAATATGATTCTTCTGTGATAAAATTAAAATGTATCTAATAAAAAAGGAACTGAATGTACCTTACAATAAATAGAATAATTTATTATTTGACTAAAATAAGAACTAATCAGAAATATAAAATTTAAATAACTACAATTTTTTACTATTTCATATAATCTAAAATTGTAATAATACTATAATATAAATATAAAAGTCAAAAGTTCTAGCAGTTTTCATAATTTGGGCAAATCTACATAGAGATACATGGCAACATCGATTCGATACTGCAAGTGTGTGAGTGCAATTTATATTTTTTGTAATGCACCCACACATTTGTAAGGGTGCAAGACCTAATAGTATGTCTGTATTTAAATAACGTGTTCAGGGTCGACTTCTCCTTGTTCGACCGTCATGTACATGCCCTCTTCTTCGTAAGTAGAATCGTGTTTGGCCAAAATACGCAGCAACGGACGCAGTCTCATCCACCATTGTTGCTTAGCTATTCTTTGCCTGAAAACATAAAATTATTCTTAGAAGAATACAAACAAACAGTCAAGTTATGCCATAAGAATTAAAATTGGTATTACTGTTTGTTTGAATTACAATACTTTTATTGATCTCTTGAATAATACACAACCAATATTTAGAGCCTTAATAGACCAACGGTTAAAGGTGCACTGAAATCTGAAAGGTTAATGGTCCAATTCCCATCAGTTGCGCTATATTGTCTTACCCACCCGTAGCACGAGCTTTATGCTTATTTGGAGAAGACAGAATATTGTTACTGTCAGTATGGTAATATAAAAACAAAATTGTGTAAAGATAACGCGACGAAAATATGTAAGATTCGAAGATAGTAAGGTAAAAATTAAATTACGCAAAGTTGGTCTGGGCCTTCAATTCTTCTAGAGGTGTAAACTTATATTGTCGCTTCACGACGCCCAACAGACAGGCTGTATCGGCTCCGCGGGACGGTCCCTTGTGAATGGTGTCCACGAGCCAGTGCAGGCATTTGGCAGCCATTTTCGTGCCCATGTTGCGATCGAAGGGGGTTGGGGATCCACCTTGTTGCATGTGTCCTAGAAATTATTAAATGTAGCAATTATTGTTTATTTATGTATTTTTAATATTCTTATACAAATAAAAGTATTAAGCCCATACCAAATGAAGTGGACAAAGGTGAAGGTTATTTCTAAAATAGCTATATTGTTTCCAGATTGCCTCCAAGGTAAGGTGAAATTATAAAGTGGTATAAATCTAAACCCTATATTAATTCTACTTTTGAATAAAAAGGATTCAAACTCAAACTCAACATTATTTATTTCACGTAGGCCAACTTGTGGCTCTTATGACAAGTCGAGAATCTACCATTTGGCTTGGCTTAATAATTAAGCTTCCGAGGGGAATTAACGCGAAGTGTAAATGTAGGGCACCCCGTATAAAGTCAATCTGGATCGTGATCTGCTGTAATCCACAATCACAGATTACACTAAGGACTCCACATACGACAATCCTTCTACGGGTCGATTGCGGAAAAGCTGCATCAAGCTAGTCTCAATTGTGATGATTCTCTGAATTTATGGTGTTCTTGCTGCAACAACACATTTGAGCCAATAAGCGAGAGAGCATCTCAATAACTGTAATAACTCAATATAACTTTTCTACTTTCTTCTTAAAACAAATACGTATTATCAAACAAATTCTTACCCAGTACATTCATTCTAGCAGTAAAAAGCCCTTTTCCTTCTTCAGAGTAAAGCCGATAAATGAATTCAGTGTTGTAATTCTCATTGGCTTTCTCATTACGTAGGATCAGTCCGCGCTGGATGCCGCCCGTCATCTTAGACGCGATGTGATACACGTCTTGCTGCAAGTCTTTGATGGAGAACTTCTCCTCATAAATGTATGCAGCATCCGCACCGCCCGCTAAACCTGTTTGGAGAAGAAACTTTCAAAAGTGCGCCTATACAAATGAACAGCTATTACTGGTTCGGAATGACCATTGGCCTTCCTACTGACTACTATCTATCTACGAACTATTTCTTTCACTCTGTTCGTTTCACATTAAGAAGGGTTAACTGGAAGAAAATTTATTTATTATTGATCAGTTATATATTATTTATCAAATACTTTTAGGTATGCGGTTCGCCTTTGTACATTATTGTCGTTTTGTGAAATGAACACTTAAAACAAACAAATAAGAACCAGTGAGAAACTTGGTGGTTGCTCTTTGCATTTACTCATCAAAGTAGAACCAAGAAATAATACCTAAATATTTTGTCGAAAAATGGTCATATAAGACACGTACGGCCCATAGGTGAGGTTCGCTAATGTACTCGTATTTTTGCGTAAATTAAAATTGGCTAAAAAAAGTGAAGCCTCAATTGCTCAACGGTTAAAGGTGCAGACTGAAAACTGAAAAGTGCAGGTTCGAACCCCACCCATTGCACTATTGTTACAATACCCACTCCTAGCACAAGCTTTTCGCTTATTTGGAGGGGAGAAGAGAATATAAGTCGAGTTCAGTTTGGCTAACATTATTTAAAAAAAAAGTAACCTGCTAAAGTGGCGAGGTATCCGCAGTAGCCTCCCATAGTCTCCACGACGAATACTCGGCGCTTAGTACCCTGGCAAAGATTTACACTAATGTTAAACTAATTTGGAATGACAATGAAGTTACTTGATTAACAAAAAATTATAAAGTATTGCATTCCATCTGTTTAACATTTTAATTTACTTGCTTTACTTATAATAACATTGCACTATTGTGATACTTTTAATAGAGTAATGTAAGTAAACGATCAACGACGACGACAATGAAGAGCAATTTTAATAAATAAGATGCAAATTATGAATAAACAAATAACTTAAATTTATTAATATTATTATAGCAAAACAAAAGAAAATGTGTTGGGTAGTGACCGGCATTTGTTCTCAGGTTCAAGACACATTGCTTTTTCATTGCGACACAGTTGAAGCATTCGGCGGAGCGGCAGTTGGCAACGCAGTTTAAAAAAAATACTAAATGTGGCGGGCACCACAACCAGATTGAGAGTTTGAATATTTCCAACCTGAGGTGCCTGTTGCGGTTGTAGATCTCAGTAATCTCGTTGAACGCGATATGGGCGTCTAGACAGAAGTCGGCTTCGGGCAAATTGCACCATCAGTAACAGCTGTTGGTGGCGGGCACCACAATCAGAGGCAGACAAAACTCGGGATGAAGAACGCGGGATTCGTATATCTGCTAACCTGAGCCGACTGTCGGATGCGGTCGCAGATTTCAGTGATCTCGTTGAGTGCGGTGTCGGCGCCTAGAGAGAAGTCTGTTCCGGGCACGTTGTTGCTGATGGTGGCGGGCACCACGACCAGCGGCAGACAGAATTCGGGGTAT
Source organism: Hipparchia sbordonii (assembly GCA_038048805.1). Lineage (NCBI taxonomy): Eukaryota > Metazoa > Arthropoda > Insecta > Lepidoptera > Nymphalidae > Hipparchia > Hipparchia sbordonii. The sequence continues at coordinate 8,952,282 of CM076098.1, forward strand.
TGAGAGCGGGACTCGTACAGTTCCAGACCGGCTTGATACGCCTACAAGAGACAGTAAATGAGTTAGTTCGTTATGCAGATTTCTCATATTACGCTTGTCTATGGTGATAACACTGAGAGATTGGCAGTACGAATAGTTCGAATCTACGTAGATTGAACAAACACAACGCGACCGACGTGACAAGATTTTAAGTTTCATCAATACAATCAAAGAATTGCGTCATATACAAAAATCAACAGTCACAAATTGTATAGCTGCTAAAAAATAAAAAAAATTTTTTTGAGTAAATGACGTATTCCTCATTGAGCACAAACATATTGTGTACTACATACCCAAGAGATTTGTAATACAATTTTACATACTAATGCTGAGATCTATCGAGCGTGCTCTGAATTAGCTCAGACTTAGAGTTAAAACGAGACATAAATATGCTCTGACATAAATCTGTCTCAGAGATAGAGAGAGTGCGGTCTATAGATTTCAGCCTAAGACTTATTCGCACCTCAAATCCACCAATGATAAGTAAGCCTTGTATGTTGAACTCCTTGATGCGGGCGGCTATCTCCGCTTTCTTGTCTCCCGGAAGGGTGCGCTTGGTTCCCAGGAACGCTCCACCCTGACCCACCCAGCCCGTCACATCGGACCTTTCAGTAAATTAAAGCTTATTTAATTTATTGTGAAAAGGTTGTTGGGGAAGCCTACTATACTATCTACTATCAATGTCCTTTCAGAGATTTACGAGTAAAAGCAATGTTCTAAAAACGTTTTCCAACGATGGATGGAGATCTTAGGAACAGTAAAATCTGAAAGGTGAATGTAATGCAGTATAGAAGTTGAAAAAATACGTTATCGGCAATAAAGGCAGCCCTTGCCTGATCTCATCGGATAGTAAGCGACTACGTAGTCTAAGATGATAGCGGACAAACTTGGAATGGGTATGGCAATGTAAATTACCCCTAATCGAGGTCTTAATGCCACCGTACCGGAAGACATCGTAGACAATCCCACAGCGGATTAACACATTAATATGGAGGAATCATTTAAAAGACGAGCGTTTTCACTCACCACTCCATCTGGACAATGTTCCCGCTGATGAAGCCCTCGACGCCGTCGTGGATGCCGAGCACGGTGTCGCCGCGGTAGATGCAGTTGCGCACGAACGAGCGCACGGCCGCGTTCATGCCGCACGCGGGCGCGCCCACGTGCATCACGGCCAGCGTCAGCCCTTCCTGCCAGAAACACCCAAAACTCGCCCTTAACTCCCACTCAACACATAACTTGCCCCCCCCCCCCCCGCGATTCCCTTTCATTTCACTTCTACAAATCGCTTATTTGCTGTAATTTAACAATTTTATCTCGAAAAAGTTTTTTCACAACGTTTTTAGCGCAATTATGTACCATCAGTAAGGTCAGTAAAGATTTAATTCGATTGATCGTATTCGTATTCGAAGACATTCGTCAAAGTGAAATGAAACATAGAATTATTGAATTAGAGCTCAATTTCATTCATGCATTCTTATACTTTTACGTACACGGATACGCTCCAAATTAAAATCGGTTGTGCTGAATTTGTGACTTTAAACCAATATATTTAAGATTTATTTTACTTTGACGCTAATGTCATCGAATACGATCAATCGAATTAAATCTTATACTAACCCTACAGATATTTAATAGAGAAAGGTTCACAAATTCAGTGTGGAATTTATAATCTCAAGTTCGTTAATGTGCTACTACCAGCTTACCTATACACTAAATAAACTTACCGAAGGTTTGCCCGATTCATCGAAAGCCTCTTTGGGTGGCTTCAGCCGAGTCAACATTTTGTACGTCTCCAAGTTGCGTGCAAAGCTGCGCCCGCGCATCTGAACAGCTAGATCCCAGTTTTTGTCAGCCATCGCCTAGATAACATATAACATCATCAGTCATGAGTTTTGGTTCACTTTATATATTTTGTACTTAGGTAGATACCTACTTGTGTTATATAATATAGGGTCCTTAGATGATTATGAATTATTATTAATAGATGTCTATTATTTTAACATTCAAATTGCAGATAAATTTTATAACAAAGTGATTTTACAATTATGTACTAAATGAAGAATTGCGTCCTTCTAAATAATTTTATCTACCTACGTATTACAGACTAACTACAACTCATACATTGTAAAGACAACAATAATTTAACTCATCATAAATTGTGCGCAGTTGGCGTTCTGCGAACACTCGCTTTTTAAGATAAATACATTCAGGAAGTATAAAATAAACATTTTGCGCAACTTAGATATCTTTTGCTTGATAGTTTACATAAATATAGTACGCGACAAAGCAGGAGTGCGGGCGATGTATAATCTGACGGGGACTAAGTACTCTCCCTTCCCCTCCAAATAGGCGGGAAGCTTCTGTTAGGACTTTAGCTGTAGTGGGTAGGTACGACAATAGTGCAACGGGTGCGCATCGAACCTCGACCTTTGAGTTTTCAGTCCGCACCTTTAGACTATTGAAGCTTAAATATTTGTCCGTCTGATCTGACCACCGCATGCGGGGAACCGGGGCGGGATGCGCATCGTCGCCCGCACTTCTGTCTTGTCGCTTACTGTAAAATGGAATGATAAGTTAGTATAACAAATCACCTGAGCAACAGCTTTAGTACGCCGCACGCATTCCATAAGAGGCAGCCGCACAGCTTGGTTGCCGTCTAAAGTCACCACGCATGGCTCTGTTTCAGGAGTCGCCTCCATTAGAGCCATTACAGCCTCGGCACCCATGCGACAACCCTTAATAATTGCCACAGATTAATATAAGATCTTCTTTATTTATTCTATGATATATTTTTACCTCTCATAGGCAAGACTGTATATTATGGGTTTTGATTTTAGATGTTGTTATTTGTTTGTGTTTTTCTTTCTGCAAATGCCATGAAAGATTACTGAGCCCATAGGATAAGAGAGGATTTTTACCGGCCTCTTTGGCATTTATTGCACAATTGGGTAGTTTAGGGATAGGAATTCAGTTGTAGGAAATTGGCCGAGGTTAAGTGACTTCAATTGCGTCTTGTATGCCTATTATGCGTTATCAAATTGGAGGTCGTATTCAAAGCTTATACCTACGTATTTAATTTTCGCTGATTTGCTGTTAGAGTTAGCGGTTGTTAAAAATCCCGTGGGAACCTTCTGTTTTTAATTAACTAAGTAGTCCACGGCAAAATTGCCTCTATCCGGTGCTCTGTTGCTGAGCGATATAAGGACAAATTGGCAAGCATCGCATAAATGCGATTGTTCTAAGAATATTATTCAAGCTGAACTCAACTAACAATCTCCTCTCCCCTCCAAATAAGCCACTTATTAGGAGTGGTATTGGACATTGGACTATTTGCAGCTATAGGCTTTATTAAAATAGAAAGGTTTTCTGACAGTGAATCACCAAGTGAACCATCTTTAACTGTTGTTGGGCTACTAAGACTATATTAGTGAGGATCTTACCAAAATCCTATCGAAAGCCGATGGAGAACCTCCGCGCTGCACGTGACCCAGCACGGTGATGCGCGTGTCCTGCTGCAGGTTGTCCACCACCACCTTCTTCACCAGCTCGGCGGTGATAGGCTTCCCCTCGCGGTCGATAGCTCCCTCCGCCACGATGATGATGTTCAAACGTTGTCCCGACTTACGCTCCTGGGGATTTGACCATCATTTCGTAAACTATAATACGACTCGTAAATGCAATAATATAACCCATGAGACAAAAATTTTATTTTAGTGTTAATTTGCTGATAATAATGATAGCACAGCAATAAATGATTTGCACATACTCATAAACCTAGTATTACCTACTTATGCGAATACAACATTAATTTTTGTTTAATAGAAAATTGAAACACGAATAAAATATTTTCATACAATAATATTTTTTTATTCGTAATAAAATAATACGAAAATTGGCAATGTTTATTTAGAAGTTATTAGAATCAATTAGGTTTCTGATTCTGTACGAACTATTTTGAGGTTTCTCGTTACCAAAAAATAACGTTGTAGGTGTAGTATAACATGGCGGCTGCATAAAAAAAAAAACTAAAAAACCCTTTGAAGGGCTTACTATACAGAAATAGGAATGCGTATTTTGTCACGCACGCGGATTAAACCCGCAAATCAAGTATCTATAGTAATCTGAGCCGCAAATTCTCTCCACGCATCCACGCACCATATTGTTCAATTTCAGTATCGTGCGAAATATTGTGCGCGTTTTCCGTATCTGGGGTGCGTAAAAATCTTAGGTTTTTTTAAAAATTAACGGCGTTAAACCGTGTGCGAGACAAAATACGCATATCTTTGAAAAGGCTCGGACTTGAGACAAATGTTCTGACATAAATCTGTCTCGACAGAGTGAGAACTTATAGATCGTACGATCTATAAGTTTTATCTTAACCTGTGCTCTTAACACAGTTACGAAACTGAAAAAGGTACATAATTGCCATTTTGACAAAAGGGCCAACCACATGCACACAGCTAATGATATTTGCATTAAATGATAAAAATATGCAACTGTTATAATAATAATCATCTTCGCAATCTTTCCATTCTTACTTTATGACAAACACAAATATTTATTAAACAATGAATAACTCTGAAGGGGTTATACAAAGACAGATTTAAGATTAGCATAAGAATGAGATAAGTTACAGTAGCAAAAAGATTAAACACACAACACACAACAGATAATTATAAAAACAAGTAGGTACATACACATCAATTTCAGAGCTGATTACAGTTCGTTGAAAGCAAATCATCAGTCAAAATATTAATGACCCTATTGTTATTACGGACCGGTGAGAGCTAGAACTGTTTTATTGAACTACCTCTATGCTTGGCCAATCGAGCACGAACAGAGCATGTAATGAACCAAATTCGCGTAGTGTAAACGGGTTTAGGTGCCTCAAACACGTCCAGAGTAAGCTTCGAGCTTTCGCCTCGCGTTCGACCCAATTGTCGGTTTTGCGATTGCATTGCGGTCGTGAACGTACGTGAGACAAAATACACTCATGTGTACGTTTCACTGCGGGACTTTGTTTCCAGTTATCAGAAAATCAAAATTATCCAATGTTGGCTCAATGTATGATACACTTGATATCGCCAAAAGAAAGGTTCTGCTCGTACTCGGCTCGCGAAGCGCAAAGCAGTTCAACATTGCGTGTTCGTGTTATGACGTGATCAGTGCCACTCAATTAAGTCAGCATACCTGAGCTAAACGTTTGCAAAGTTTTTCAACCCACTTATTGGGAACAGGGTCTTCCGGAATGAATACTTGATCAGCTTCGCTCGCCAGAGCGGCCACTAATGCCAGATAACTGCAACAAGCAGCACCCAAGCACACTGGATCATGCATCTTATACCAATTTTGTATTAAAAAAAAATGATAATTTTGAAATATGGAGCAATGTATTTTCATGTTTCATGGATGGAATCCATTTATTTTTTCCTATAATGAACTGTGAAACAACAAAAGAAGTAGCCAATTCGAAAGGAAACAAAGAAATGAAAAATAACTTAAAACATCTGAACATTTTGTACGCCAAATGCCAGTTAATAAAATGAAAATGGAAAGTTTATAGTGATCCTGCTCCCACATGAAAGAGTATATTGAGTTCTTGCCTCTTTGATTTTGTCACACAACTTTTTATCCCAATTGAGAGGCGCTGGCTCTTCGCAAATAAAACAATATGTAGCATCCGTACTGAGTGCCGTGAACACTGCAAGAAAACTAAAGAGAGACTTCAGTAATTATTTGTGAAAATAAGGAGCTACAGGGTAGATGGAAGAGAAAAAATTCACACAGATAACAAGGTGAAGTGCATATAGATTAGAAAAGCTTGCCTGTTCTAACTTATCACAAAGTTTCTCTGACCAATCCACTGATGGTGGTGATTCTGGGATAAAGACAAAATCTGCTTCAGATGACAAGGCTGTGACCGTAGCAAGATATCTATATCAACAAATTACTCATTAAACAAATTTAAGTTAAAAAACATATGAAAAACTTATATTACATACAACCTAAAATGAATTGGCTTCTTTACCTTTTTGGTTAATAGATGATTAAAGACAAATCAATATAGTAATAAGTACAATAATTTATACAGTAATACTTTTTTCTTACCCACAATGTCTGCCCATAACCTCCATAATGAAGGTTCTTTGATGAGAATATGCGGTACTGACAATAGCATCAATGGCTTCAATAATACGGTGTAAAGCTGAGTCTGTACCGATTGTCATGTCTGTGCCACAGAAATCATTGTCAATGGAGCCCACCTGTTGAAATTAAACTGATCACAATACACATTTACACTAAAAGCTGGAAAACCTAATGAACCTCTGGATGAGACCTGCTGTTGCAATTGATATTTGATAGGAAAACTAAAATATCACAGAGTAGCTTTTGCCCACAGCTTCGCTCACTATAAGTTCGATTTTCCAAACTCCTATTTTACCCCTTTAAGAGTCGAGTTTCTTAGCGGATGCCTCTGTTATATTAGCTATCTGTATGCCAAATTTCAGCCTGATCGGTCCAGTGGTTTGACCTGTGTGTGGATAGATCAGTCAGTCACCTTTTCCTTTTATATATTTAGATATATTGTTATTGGTATCAGAACAAACACAAAAGCTAACTCCTACTAAAGCTAAGTATACAGATTAATTAAACAGAACTGTAGATCATTACCATTCCAGCAATGTGTAGGTATTTGTACTTTTCTCTCTGGTCCTTTGTGATTTTATTGTTCTCTAACAATTCATCAAGTAAGCTAGACCATTCTTGGCGGAAAAGATTAGCTCCGGTAAGTGAACCATCACCACCAATCACTACCAAATTAGTGATACCACGAGTCACTAAGTTGTATGCAGCCTTGAGGCGACCTTCTCGTGTCCTAAAAAAAAAATTTTTTTACAAGTTGCTAAAACATAAAAAAATAAATACAAGACTAAAATGATTGTATAGAATTGTATTTTTGGATACTTTTGTTCTCAGAAGAACTTTCAATCAGACTACACTAAAAATAAAATACCTATTTCATAACCAAATACTGTATTGCAAAAATCGTAATTTAGAGTAAAAAAATTTAGAAATATTTTTGTGGTGACTTGTTTAGCCATTTGTGTTCTCATTTTTATAATTTATTTTAAGTTAATTTTTTTTTAATGTTTCTATATAATGTGGTGTACAATAAAGTGTATTCATTCATTTGTTATAAATATTGGGAAAGCACAAACACATACTCACATGAAAGCCATACATCTAGCTGATCCTATGATTGTACCACCTTTGTGGATAATCGAGCTCACGGAGGACCAATTGGCTTCTTCAATATTATCTCCACCATCAACCATACCCTGGTATCCTTCTCTGATAAAATAAACTTTACAACCCAAGTAGATTCCCATTCGAACCACGGATCGTACAGCAGCATTCATACCTTGAGAGTCACCACCACTTGTTAATACTGCTAGGCCTTTGCCTTTATGCGAGCCTCGCTCTATAAACTTCTGCGCGGCTGATCCATCCATTTTTATCGAAATTGAAAACACCCAAACACCTGGATGCGACAATTAGTAAATTAGTAACGAAATGATGCAACGCTGCTCTTTTGATGATTACAAATCACTTCTAATAGAAATTTATAAGCTGTACGCAGACTTAGGACTTACGAAAAAGCAACAATTAAATAAAAATAAATTTCTAATTACTTCAATATTATTTGAACACCGGAGTGAACTTTACCAAGGTGACCTTTGTTTGACACTTGACCAAAAACCCCCCTATTCAAAGTAGGTACCTACTCTGTGAACCCCCCGGGTCACCTACCCAAGAGCATAAGCCTGGCAATAGACGTCCGATTTTGTTTCCGATTGTCTGATCAGGCTACCGGATCGTATTTACTCGATACACTTCCGATTTTTCCGTCAGGCTTTTTCTGAACTCAGTCGTTCCCGAGCTATCATCCCGAGTGCTTGCGTTTGGAGCAAAGCTTCTGTTTTGAAAAGAAGATGGATGACGAGTTAATTGAAATAGAAATATTTTTATTCAAATAAACTTTTACAATTTATAAAATTATGAATTATTTTATTTTACAAGTACTTTTGAATCGTCAATGAATCTACCACTGGTTCGGAATGCCGTTCCTGCCGAAAAGAGCCAGCAATAAACTCGGCGGTCGCTCTTTTCAAAAAAAAAATTTTTTTACAATAGGTAGATAACAAAAGTATGCTATGTATACAGTGTTTCCACAATAAAGTTTCAAAAATGCAAAACAATCCAATGCATGTTAAGACAGGCAGGCAAAAGCAGACCCATTCCGGTTGGTGGCACCCGTTCACGAGCATGACGCAGGATCCAGCCATTGCTTCGCTCAACCATATTTGAGGGAACGTAACAACCCGCACCACACGACACCACCACAGAAATTTTAAAGAGAGGAAAGAGAAAGAAGAAAAAACGTCGCTATTGGATTCATCCAATCAATTTGACAAGACTTACTGAGAGTAATTTCTATTTAAAACATCCAAAATAATTCATAATAATAATAATTTTATTATTATGAATTATTTTATTATTTTTTTTTCATAATTTTCGCACATTATTCGAACCACAACGATGCGTCCACACAGTGTCAGCGCTAGATTTTTTGGGCCCTAAAAAATCCCAATAAGCAAAATTCCGCCCTAAATTTGGGGCTGAAAGCCCTAAGTTGGGAACCCTGACTGGCAAAATCGGAAGGAGTAACCGGATGTCTATTTTGTCTCATACTAGAAGTATGTAGACCGCGCCTTCAGACAATCGGACCGACAGTAAAATCGGAAACGCCTCGCGCCCGTTTCCGACTCGGACGTCCGATCCGGCCACCGGATCGGACGTGTATTGACTGTTCATACAAAGTAATGGCTTCAACGCCTTCCGGTAGCCTGATCAGGCTACCGGATCAGACAATCGGATGAAAAAACCTGACGTGTATTGCCTGGCTTATAGTCATGACATAGCATAGAAAAAGTATGTAATAGAGCCTGTAACAACTTTCAGTTGCATATAACGGTAAATGAGATGTTCGCGAAATCACATACGTACCTACTCTAATATAATCAAAATATATATTTGGGTCTTATTTGAATAGGTATTTCACAATTTTTTTTGCTATCATTAGTACATTTAATTTGGGGGAGATATAAGTGGATTTGCAAATGAGTGAGCTGCCATAAGCGCAAAAAAATGTGAAAGTATAAGAAAAATTGAATCAAAGAAAAAGAAAAACCTTTATAGCAGACTTTATTACATAGGTACCTTCCTAATCTATGATCTTCACAGTTGGACTATTCCACAGACATACATCAAAGTACTCTGTGGTGGGTTCGACTCTCGACTGTCGACTTGTGCTTGGTCAAAGAGTATAATAACATTTTATGGTTGACTTTAAAAACTAAAATGAAATCTATGAAATCCAATCTATAAATTAAAAAATATACAAGTAAGATACTAAGATAATTCTTCAAAAAATTCTGCAATAAATCCCGTATAATTCGTTTTTAAATCTTATGTTGTATGTTTTAGTGTTTTGCATGAGAACGATTTTATAGTTATTATTGTGTATGGTCGTCACAAAAACAGCCAACAAAATGTCTGCTGAATCTGATATGGAATATTCGGACAATGACGGAGATGACTACGATTACTATGGTGAACAAGAAGACTGTGATATGGAAGCAGTCGATCGAACTAAATCGGATCCTGAATATTTCGTGTTTTCGTGTCTTAGAGTGGAAGAAGTTGAGAAGTTGCTGAACGAATCGATAGAACTCCTAAGCAATAGCCTTCATATAACGCCTTCCCTGGCTAAGGTAAAAACTTGCTCATTTCATCGTTCTCAATATAAAAAATGTTCATGTACGCAATCTCTCTACCCTGTCTAAGCAGACGCATTGCAAGTTGATTGCAAAATTGTAGAATAAATAAATAAATAATCATTTAATTCAGACAAAAGCCCATAGCATAGAATGGATACAGTTATATTGCAGTTGATATAGCTGCAATAGAATTGCGTGTTTGCGTCTGCTTACAATTGGTTTTGACAATAGTCTAAAATGTCTGTATTTTAGGTTATGCTACATGCATATGAATGGAATGCCCAAGAGATCATAAAGAAGTATCAAGAAAATGCTAATGAAGTGTTAGTGTACAGTCGCGTGAAACCCAGCTTGCCCCTGGTGCAGGGAAACTGCAGTCGCTCAGTGTGTGCTGTTTGTGCAAACACTCCTCCTATGAACAAATACAGTGCCCTCGCATGTATGCACTACTTCTGTGATGATTGTTGGGCTATGCATTTTGAAGTACAAATTATGCAAGGTTTGTATGGTCCTATTTGATGTACTTACTAAAAACAAGTGGTGAGCTGAATATGGCTTTTTCCAATTACCAACTAAATAATAGCACTGAATGATCAGTAAAATGTTTACCAAACTGAATATTTCTTCCTTCTGTTCTTACCACTACCTTTCTTCCGTTTTCAGTTTTTGTAAGTTCTTTTATCCCAGTTCAAAGCAACAAGTTTGCAGGTACATTTGTTTTAGTTAAATTCTATGTGAGAAAAGATGTCCAATAAGGGGTGGAAAAGCAGTGAATATATTTAACATAAAAATGATTTGCAGTCTACTACAAACAGTATACTTTTTTATACCTATATTATATTTACTGGATTATCTCTTATTTACTTTATTTTTGATTAAATAAGTATGTTAGGGTGATCAGAACTGCAAGCTGACTGCAAAATCCACATCTATATTGCAATTTCAGACCAACTTTGCAGTTGCAATGTTAGCTTGAAATGCAAATGCTGTCTGACACTATATGGATCTTGTTAGTATTGGCTTGATAAAATAAGGCTTTTATTTTGTTATAGGTGTATCAAATACTATACAGTGTATGGCCCAAGACTGTGAAGTGAGAGCTCCGGAAGATTTTGTACTGTCTCATGTGGCTAAACCATCAATAAGGGAACGTTATCAACAGTTTATGTTTAAGGATCATGTTAAATCTCATCCACAACTTAGATTCTGTCCTGGGCCCAATTGTCAGGTATAAAATAGGGTAGATGCCTGTTTCATGTATATCATTATTTAATACAAAACAAGAAATGCAATTATAAAGAAATTTTTCTGTAAAAATAAATAAAAAATAGGCAATAAAAGAAGCAGTTGTTATTAATATTGGGTATGTTACGTTTCTATAACCCTTAGGTGTTTTTTTGGCAAATACTGTTTGCCAGTAATTCCAGATTTAATGGATGTCACATAAAATACGGACAGTCATATCTTGCGTCCCAAAGGAACTTACTCAAGGATAAGTATGGCTGATATGATTGAACAATACTGTCTTTGTTTGCAGTGGATTTATCAAGCCTGGGTTCGTGTAGGCGCACGCAGAGTCGAATGTAAAGGCTGTGAACTTCTCACTTGCTTCTCTTGTGGAGCTCCCCATCATGCTCCCACAGATTGTGCCACAATCCGTCGTTGGCTCACCAAGTGTGCTGATGATTCAGAAACTGCCAATTATATCAGTGCTCATACAAAGGTATGTTACACAAATAACAGGAAAATAATGTGCCTTAAACTTTATAGCTGATGCCTTTGACATATGGAAAAGCTGGCTCTGGCTGGCTGGCTACCACATAGATGTGAACTTAAGTTACCATGGTAATTGTGGAATAAGTGATTAAAATATTTTTTTAGTTTTACAATTCTATGTATAGGAAAATATGAACCATTGAACGACAAACTCAGATGTTTTTTAATTAAAATTTGTGCCTGATTTGTATTTTTCACATTTTTATATCATAAATTAATATTACAGGATTGCCCAAAATGCCAGATATGCATAGAAAAAAATGGAGGATGTAATCATATGCAATGTGGCGCTTGCAGACATGACTTTTGTTGGGTTTGCTTAGGTGATTGGAAAAGTCATGGATCTGAATATTATGAGTGCAGTCGCTATAAAGAAGATCCTAACTTAGCTAATGACAGTCAACATGCACAGGTAAATAAATAATTAGATATTATTAACAAAAGTTTTCAAGCAGCAGAAACTGTTTTCCAAACTGATGGTAGTCTTGATTTGTCATAAAAGCCACAAGTTTGTCCACATGAAATAAACATTTTGGATCATTTTTGATTATACACCAACAATAATTAAAATACATCACTGTTACTTTACAGGCAAGAGAGGCTCTTAAAAAATACTTACATTATTATGAGAGATGGGAAAATCATTCGAGGTCCTTAAAACTTGAGGAACAAACACTTGAAAGCTTAAAAAGTCGTATAAATCAAAAGGTATGTTTATATTTTGATTCACTAGTGGGAAAAATATCTAGTGTATCATAACAAGATTGGATAAACTTTTATTAATTGTATAGTTCAGTGGTTTTAAAGCTTACTGAAAACAACTGCAAACAGTAATTAAAGAAACAATTATTAATTAAGAAGATAACAAGAGCGTTATACTGTCATATTCCTCATAATAGTGGAGCGGAGAAATAAGATGATGGTAACAAAATTTTAATATTTTGCAGGTGATGGCCGGTGAAGGTACCTGGATAGATTGGCAATACCTGTGGGATTCAGCAAGGCTATTGAAACGTTGTAGATACACCCTCCAATACACTTACCCTTTTGCCTATTACATGGACATTGGTCCAAGAAAAGAATTATTTGAATATCAGCAAGTATGTCACTTTTCAATTATTACATTCAACTAGAATTTACTCTGATAATTCTCTTGGATAGCATTACATAATAATTATGTAATGCTATCCAAGTTATAAAAGTGCATATAAGTCAATTGCGCTCGTTAAAAATAGGTGACCCAAGTTAGTAACTGGACAGGTGGTCAACCTTGGGTTTCAATAATAGGCCTTTCTATTTCTGTGTGAGTGTATTATCTGGCTGTCCTTGTTATTTTCACTAACATTTTATTATATTTAAGCATAAGAATTGATAGTCTGTACTAACTAGTAAGTTATGTTGTATATAGAAGAATCTTTGAATCCACTGCATTATTATTCCAAGATAACCCCTGTCATGAGGCAAGGGGTCACACCCTGAGAGAAAAAAGAGAGCCTTCCTATCCCTTTATATTTAAATTCAATTTAAATGTAATTTGATGTTTTGTGTAATGTAAATTACTAAATAATAACTACCAACCATTTAATAATACTATTAATCTATAATTACTCTATAATTTTTAGGCACAGCTAGAAGCGGAAATTGAAAACCTTTCCTGGAAAGTGGAAAGAGCAGAGACAACTGACAGAGGCGATTTAGAAAATCAAATGGACATCGCGGAAAAGAGACGGACAACATTGCTCAAAGACTTTTTAGAATTTAACACGAATAGCGCCTCCAGTAGCAAAGTATAACAAGACTAATTATGAAACTAAGCTGTAATTAAATACAAGCAATGAATGAGCACCTTTGTGTATATCATTTCATTTCAGAAAGCTAGATTTTTCTTTGCCAAAGTATATTTATTAACACTTTGCAATAAAATAGTTTAAAATGGCATTTACAGTTTTTTTCCACCTTAATTTAAATCCGTCCTGCCTCTAGCAGGCTAGATGGACGGACAATCTCAGGCTCTCTGGCAACTAAGTCCCTGAGCATGGAGTATTGTATGGTCCTAAGATGTGAATAACCTACAGAAAAAAAAATGTAAATAAATATCATTGCAGAAAATTGACTTTTGCGTATTATTATTAACTAGCTCATGCCTGCGACTTCGTCTGCGTGCATTTAGTTTTAAAAATCCAGCGGGAACTGATTTTCTGGGATAAAAAGTGTGTCACTCCGTTCTCAACTATAACCATGCAAAAAAATCACTGATCCAAAGCTGTGTTAAAGCGTGTTGCGGTGTGATCGACACAAATACAAACGAATAAAATTAAACAAACATACTTTCGAATCCTTACTTAATATTATAAATGCGAAAGTGTGTTGGTTTGTCCTTCAGTCACGCTGCAATAGAGCTACTGATCGACGTGATTTTTTGCATAGGTAGAGGACCTAGAGAGTGGTACTAGGGATCCGCAAAAAGTATCGATACTTGAGTAGTATCGATACTTGCGATTCGATACCTAGTATTTTAGTACTCGATACTTTTGTTCCGATACTTTACTAGGTATCGATACTTTCTGATGTACTCGATACTTTTTTCTTCACTATTTGATCCTGAATTTATATTACGGGAATCCCCGAATCTCCTAATCAGCGATTATGTGTGAGTGTGGCCAGTTGAGTACTTTAATTGGATCTTGGTATTTCGAAATGGGATGATTTCTTGAATGATATCTTATTATTATTTTTTGAAAAAGTTGCATATTATTCACTGTTTGAACGTAGCTATATTATGTATGACAATAACTTGTACGTGCATATTATTAGGTAGGAATTTGTATAAACTTTAGGTAATTTAGTTACAAATTAAATTAATATTCTGGTAACATTAATTATTTAAATATGACCAAAAAGAGTAAATTTAATATATGACTGCAGGCTGCTGGCAGAAAATTAGCTCGAAAGAGAAATTAAATTTATTATCATTATTTTCTTTATTGATTTCAACTGTGTTGGTACTAGTGTGAAAGTCTAGAGTCTAGACTGTGTTGGTGCTAGTGAAAGTCAAGAAACCAAAATGCCGCCTCCTGGTGGGAGCAGCGATGTCTGGCTAAGTTTCAGAAAGGTTGACAAAACTACTGCTACCTGTAAAATCTGTTTTAAAGTGCTTAAAACGAGTGGGAACACGTCAAATTTGAAGAAACATTTAAACACTCACAGCCGACAGAGGTAAGTACCAACAATCATTCACTGTGTACCTTTACTAGTACCTAACAGCCCGGCCACACTGCGTTTTTCAGCCGCGCGTTTTCGCGTTTATATTACCTTTTGCGTATTTGCGTCTGCTGCGAGTTTTGGCGTTTCTAAAACGCGAAAACGCGCGTTTTCGTGTTTTTATTACCTTTTGCGTATTTGCGTCTGATGCGCGTTTTGGCGTTTCGAAAACGTGAAAACGCGCGTTTTCGCATTTTTATAGCCTTTTGTTCTTTATATTTTGCGCTAGTGTCCGTGTATCTGTCTGTTCCCACGTAGCTCCCTAACGACTACACCGATTTTGATGCAGTTTTTTTCTATTTCAAACACGTGATCGAGATGGATCTTATCTATGATTTACGAATATTTGCTTAGGCGTTTGAAGATCATCAGCTTATTTTCTACTTGTCCCCGCCATATTGAAATTCTTTGTTATTGGACCGATTTCGTTCAAAATCGATATTTAGTCTGCCCTAGGGTCAAAAAAGAGGAAATGGTTGCCAAAATTTTAAAAAGTCACCGCCATATTGAAATTCTTTGTTATTCGACCGATTTCGTTCAAAATCGATATTTGGGCTTCCCTGGGGCCACGAAAGAGGAAATGAATGCCAAAAATTGAAAAAGTCGCCGCCATATTGAAATTATTTGTTATTCGACCGATTTCGTTCAAAATCGATATTTGGGCTTCCCTGGGGCCACGAAAGAGGAAATGAATGCCAAAAATTGAAAAAGTCGCCACCATATTGAAATTATTTGTTATTCGACCGATTTCGTTCAAAATCGATATTTGGGCTCCCCTGGGGACAAGAAAGAGGAAATGGATGCCAAAAATTAAAAAAGTTGCCGCCATATTGAAATTCTTGGTTATTCGACCGATTTCATTCAAATTCGATATTTAGGCTTCCCTGGGGTCAAGAAAGAGGAAATAGATGCCAAAAACTGACTGTAACGAAACAGACTGGGGGTTCACAAAATAAATGTGTAGTAGTATTAGGTCTTTACAATTTATAGGGATTTGTATCGTTAGTCCCAATTTTTTTTTAATAATGATTTTAATTAAGAATGTAATTTTTTGAGATTTTAACACGTTTCCCGAGGCAAAGAAAAAGTACTCGATACTGAGTAGTATCGATACTTTTGATCCGATACTTTCATCGGTATCGATACTTTTGATATGATACTTGGCATCGAGTAGGTATCGATACTTTAAAAAATTTGCGGAACCCTAAGTGGTACAGGCCACTTTTAATTCCAGAAAATCAAAGAGTTCCCGCAGGGTTTTAAAAACTAAATTCACGCGAAATCGCGGTTTTAATAGATACCTATTATCATAAGGTAACCCATAAATTGAATAGTCCAATTTCCGCTTTCAATTAATTTTTTTTTATAGCAACATTAATTGCCATAGAATCGGGATACAATATATAGACCTAAGTATGTTTTCTATTACCAATTTTACTAAGGTTTTCTTTTCAATTTTTATCTGATTTTTTCACAATTTTTTCAAGTAAATACCCCTACTGTGACTGTACAAGTGCTGTAAAGCAAAATATTGAAAATAATTTAGCTTTGCTATAGGTATCAATGTTATTGTTTTCAGATTTGCAACCTATCCAACCAATTATAAGAATGTTCGTGGTTGGGATTAGCTTAGCACCATGTGAAAGCGCAGCAGAAACGTAAACTAATAAAGTCTATGAGCAGCGTAGAGAGAGAAGACATAGAGCCAGTGACGATTTCTTTCTCACTCACACTAAAAAGAGAGCAGAAATAAAGTTATTAATGTGATAAACAGAGACGCAGCTACCCAATTTTTTGTCCCTCATCGTGTAACCAGTTTTTTTCAAGGTCGACACACTTTTGTGCGAAACAAACTGACAGTTAATAAGAAAATTTAGTATCTATGTGTGTTGCCAGCTTTAGGTACCTATACAATGTCCCGATTTTCCCTATCCTACTTATATTATAAATGTGAAAGTTTGAATGTATGTAGGGCCATCCATACATACATCCAAATTTCAGCCATATCGGTTTAGTGTGGCGTGATTGAGTAACAAACATATGGATGTTTGTTACTCAATACGCCACACTAAACCGATATGGCTGAAATTTGGCACGGAGATAGGTTTTTTTTAGTAATGTCCTCTGACATACCGTAACGGCGGGTTACTTTGGCTACTTTTTCAATTTTTTTTTTAATTTTTGTTAAAACAAAATAAAGTCGTGATGGAAGAAATGAATATTATGAGAAAAGAAAAGAAAGATGATGGATACTAGAATATAATATATGTCGGCGATGATTAAAGTGTATTCAGTTAGATAGTGTCGGTTACTGTTCTGAATCATCCTGAAGTTTCGTTCGAATGTCCAACAACCAGTCGAGAACTGTTGGCGATCTTAAGAATTATTTTATTTACAAAGTTCTTAATTTTTAAAGCCATTTTTAAATAGCTAGAGGCAGACTTTTAATGTTTTTTTTAAATAATTATTAACTTAAACTATGAAGAGTTGCAGTTTTATACGACTGCCTGAAAAAAGGAATATACTGTTAATTTTATTAATGATGATTTTGATGACTAAATATACAATTTTTGTTACTTTTAATTCAATAGCATTACTCGATCGAAGGAAAATTTTAACTGTTCATTACAAATTATTTTGTATAACATTCTTACTAGTAACGAAAAAAAATTTTCCTTTGTGTTACATACATCTTTTTTCAAAGTGACTCACATATGCTAAATTTCTATTCGGCATTTCAATATTTTTTTTAAGGAGCAAATAATTATCTAGTGAATTGGTCCTATGAAAGTACATTAAAAAACTTTAGTATAAAAAAACATATTTTTAAAAAACCGACTTACGTGTACAAACTAAAATTATTTTATACTTTTAAGTGGTGGTTGAAGTTAATATTGTGTGCAATAAAGAATAATAAATTCTTTATTGCACACAATATTAAGATATATGTAAAAAATAGAAGCTTACCCTAATAGGTATGTCTCTCCCAGACAACCTTATATGTGTAGGTATGTTATTTAAAAAATAAAACAGTTCAGCATCTGTTTTGTCGTTTTATTTAAAAATCCTGGGAAGAATTTTCCATCTAATTTGGGGTACTAGGGGAGTGCAGTTATTGTGGCAACATTAAACTCGAACTTGTCATGTGACGTCATCGTTACGTCATGTTATCTCTATTTCAGTCGCGGTTACACAGTACCTTGGTCTATTGCCTTCTCTGTCTACGATGAGCAGAAAGTTTTCGTAAAATCCATAGACAACTTGACATATAAAAATTAATTAAAATCAAAATTGTCATCACAATTCAGATTCGCCCAAAATGGCGACCACGAACGATTCAAAGGCGCCTTTGCGCCTTGTAAAAAGAGTACAATTCGGAATATTATCTCCAGATGAAATCGTAAGTTGGAGTTTAATGTGTTAAAGTGATGAAATAAAAATTTTTTTCAGAAAATGGTTTTATTTAAAGTTAAAATTTCAATGTTGTGCAAGGCCCAAGGGTAAGCACCCTATCTCGACTGCGTCGTGTTTCCTGTTTCTCTGTAAAACGTTTAAAATGATTATTGTTTATTTTCTTTGAGTATTAAATACCTATGATTCGCGAATACTTTAATATCCTAAAAATACCTACGTAACTATTGTCACCATTTCAAGCTGTGAACTGTGCGTTGTACATTCACATCTTGATTGAATGTGATTTTGGAAAAATGTTTTATTTAATTTTCAGCGACGAATGTCAGTCACAGAAGGGGGCATTCGCTTCCCGGAAACGATGGAAGGTGGAAGGCCCAAGCTTGGAGGCCTTATGGACCCTCGGCAAGGGGTGATTGACAGAAGTTCAAGGTGCCAGACTTGCGCTGGCAACATGACAGAGTGTCCAGGACATTTTGGCCACATAGATTTGGCAAAACCAGTTTTCCACATTGGTTTCATAACAAAGACCATAAAAATATTGAGATGCGTCTGTTTCTATTGTTCTAAGCTGCTTGTTAGCCCGGTAACTATTGCATTTTTTATTGGAAACTTCCTATTACTAATATTATAAATGCGAATGTGTGTTTCTTTGTTGGTTTGACTTTCAATCATGCTGCAACAGTGCAATGGATGGATGGTGATTTTTTGCAAGGATATAGTTGAGGACCAGCACTGGTAGCATGGGCGGGAGAAATTTTATCCCCGGGAAAAGGATAAAACGTTTATCCCCTCGCTTAGCTTTATCCACCCGTCGAGAATGGGCACAGCGGTGGAAATAACACTCAGTGGATATACTTATAGAAATATAAATCGCCTTCTTCTCTGTCGCGATGCTTTAGCATAGGGAAAAGATAATTTTATCCCCTGTCAGTGGATAAAATCGGGGGATAAAACTTTTATCTCCTGCCCATGTTACCAGTGCTGGAGAGTAACATAGCCTACTGTTTATCCCAGAAAACCAAAGAGTTCTCAACAATAAGTTCAGCCTGTCATAGGTCATTGAGATTGTTACAATGGTGCCATTATTTTTAGAGGCTACAGATTTTAAGGATTGTAGATACAATGGGATTGTGGTGGTCAGAATAAATTTGAGATTTTGAGAGATGGCCAAAATAAAAACTGTCAAAATGTTAAGTTTATTCATTGGTTCAAATTGTTTTAAGTGTTTTATTGTAATAAATATGTATTGAATATACCTACATATTTTTTGTTATTGTAAAATGACTTAAATTTATTTTACATTTCATGCATGCATTTTTTTATATTTCAGACAAATCCAAAGATCAAAGAAGTTATCATGAAATCAAAAGGTCAGCCTCGTAAACGGTTGACATATGTTTATGACTTGTGTAAGGGTAAAAATATTTGTGAAGGAGGTGAGGACATGGACATTGGCAAGGAAGGGGAGGAGGGTAAAAAGAGTTCAGGTCACGGTGGATGTGGGCACTACCAGCCATCTATCAGAAGGCAAGGCTTGGATCTCACTGCGGAATGGAAACATGCCAATGAGGATACACAGGACAAAAAAATCATCATTACTGCAGAACGAGTGTATGAGATCTTAAAACATATTACAGGTATGGAAATTGAAATTATATATGATTTTATAATAAAGAAGTGGCAATAACATAAAGGCTAAAATATAACTTATATTGTAAGAGAACCTAAGCCCAAGGTTATTGAACGAGCGAAGCAAGTTCTCTGAGTCAACTAGGGCGCTTGCCTACTAGACAGAGAAGTGTGTCCGTATAAATGTCTGTCAGAGCCCTATAACTTCTGAATTACTGAATATTAGAACGTGAAACTTGGTTGAAAATTCAGTTATATCCTGTACTTGAACAACAAATACTAAAATTAGATAAATGTTATAAAGAAACGAAATTATTTAATTTTAATGCGCCATCTATTAGCATTATTGTGAAGCTAATAGCTTCACTATAATGCTAATAGATGGCGCTGTGTCAGTAAAACAGTTTTATGTCAACTATTATTTTTTTTATTGCGTCTAATGTTAAAAGTTAATTATTACAATATATAATTAAAACTTTTGGGAATTATGGGATATCGCGAGGTCGCGCGGGGCGAACCACTAGTTAATATAAATAATCCTTTCACTGCTGTATAAATTTTCAATTTCAATGGGTTTGTATAATAAAGACTTCTTGAGTAGATCTCCAAAATATCTCATGGTATTTAATGCATTCAATTTACCTGGTAGAGTTGTTGTGGGTTATTTCAGACTAGAGTGAGTTTGGAACCTTAAGCATTACTTTTATAGTTATGCAAATAATTACTTGCTATTAATTTTACTTCGCTTTTAAAATTAATAGACACAAAAAATCAAAAAAATTACTTGCTTTTAAATAAATAATAGCTTGAATATTCCTTGAGTCAATTAGTTAAATTAGGCCTCTTCTACAGTTACAGTTCTACTGAAATGTAAAACATATTTCAGCAAAATTGAGAATGGGTATAAGTTATTTTCCTAATATGTTTGTGAAAACAGCTTTTTGTTCCAGATGATGAATCTTTTATATTGGGCATGGATCCTAAATTTGCCAGACCAGACTGGATGATTGTCACAGTTCTTCCTGTCCCACCGTTAGCTGTGAGACCTGCTGTTGTTATGTTTGGATCAGCCAAAAACCAAGATGATTTGACTCATAAGCTTGCAGATATTATAAAAGCTAATAATGAATTGATGAGAAATGAACAGTCGGGTGCTGCTGCACATGTACTTACAGATAATATCAGAATGTTACAGTTTCATGTTGCTACATTTGTAGATAATGATATGCCTGGAATGCCAAAGTAAGTATAAATCAATATTACAACATTTTTTCTTCTAGTGCCATTTCCTAGAGGAAAACATTAAGTGACTTAGTCATTGCGGCCAGTAGTAGAACAAAGACCTGGAGCTTATGTCATACTTAGTATTGTTAAAATATGAATTATTTAAAATTTTACTTTATTTTTTCTTTTTAGGGCCATGCAAAAATCTGGAAAACCATTAAAGGCAATAAAAGCACGATTAAAAGGTAAAGAAGGTAGAATCAGAGGAAATCTTATGGGAAAGCGTGTCGACTTTTCAGCCCGTACTGTCATCACACCTGATCCTAATTTGCGTATTGATCAAGTAGGAGTACCCAGATCTATTGCGCAAAATTTAACATTCCCAGAATTAGTTACGCCTTTTAACATTGATAGGATGCATGAGTTGGTTCGTAGAGGAAATGCACAATATCCAGGAGCTAAATACATAGTACGCGATAATGGAGAGAGGATAGACTTACGATTCCATCCCAAACCATCCGACTTACATTTGCAATATGGATATAAAGTCGAACGTCACTTGAGAGATGATGATTTGGTTATCTTCAATCGACAGCCAACTCTGCACAAGATGAGTATGATGGGTCATAGAGTCAAAGTTTTGCCTTGGTCAACATTCCGTATGAATTTAAGTTGTACTTCACCATATAACGCCGATTTTGATGGAGATGAAATGAATTTACATGTGCCCCAATCGATGGAAACTCGTGCAGAGGTAGAAAACATTCATATCACTCCAAGGCAGATTATTACTCCACAAGCAAATAAACCAGTCATGGGTATTGTGCAGGATACCTTAACAGCTGTTAGAAAAATGACAAAAAGAGATGTGTTTCTCACCAAAGAACAAGTAATGAATCTGCTTATGTTTTTGCCCACATGGGATGGCAAAATTCCTCAACCCTGTATTTTGAAGCCTCAGCCTCTTTGGACTGGAAAACAAATATTTACATTAATAATTCCTGGAAATGTTAATATGGTCCGAACACATTCCACACATCCAGATGAAGAAGATGATGGACCGTACCAATGGATTTCACCTGGTGACACTAAAGTTATTGTGGAACATGGTGAACTGCTCATGGGTATTTTGTGTAAGAAATCTCTGGGTGCATCAGCAGGTTCCTTGCTGCATATATGTATGTTGGAATTAGGACATGAAACTGCTGGCCGCTTTTATGGTAACATTCAAACTGTTATTAATAACTGGTTGTTATTGGAAGGTCATTCTATCGGTATTGGAGACACAATTGCTGATCCTCAGACATATCAAGAAATTCAGCGTGCTATTGTAAAAGCTAAAGATGATGTCATAGAAGTCATTCAAAAGGCTCACAATATGGAGCTAGAACCTACACCTGGTAATACTCTTAGGCAAACATTCGAAAATCAAGTGAATCGTATATTGAACGATGCTCGTGACAAAACTGGAGGCTCTGCTAAGAAATCTCTTACAGAATACAATAACCTCAAAGCTATGGTGGTAGCAGGGTCGAAAGGATCAAATATTAATATTTCTCAGGTTATTGCTTGTGTGGGTCAGCAAAACGTAGAAGGAAAGCGTATTCCATTCGGTTTTCGTAAAAGAACCTTGCCACATTTCATTAAAGACGATTATGGTCCTGAATCAAGAGGGTTCGTAGAGAACTCATATCTTGCTGGTCTGACTCCTTCTGAATTTTATTTCCACGCGATGGGAGGTCGTGAAGGTCTTATTGATACTGCCGTAAAGACAGCTGAGACAGGATATATTCAGCGACGTTTGATAAAGGCTATGGAGTCTGTAATGGTACATTACGATGGCACAGTTCGTAACTCGGTAGGCCAACTAATTCAACTGAGATATGGAGAAGACGGTTTAGCGGGAGAAACTGTAGAATTCCAGAATCTTCCAACAGTGAAGCTGTCTAATAAAGCTTTTGAAAAGAAGTTCAAATTTGACCCAACAAATGAAAGATATTTAAAGAGAATCTTTAATGAAGATATAATAAAGGAACTAACAGAGTCAGGATATGTGATTGCTGACCTGGAGAGTGAATGGGAACAGTTGTGTAAAGATCGAGAAGCATTACGACAAATTTTCCCAAGTGGCGAGTCTAAAGTTGTATTGCCCTGTAACTTCAGGAGAATGATTTGGAATGTACAAAAGATTTTCCATATTAACAAGAGACTGCCTACGGATTTAAGTCCTATTAAAGTTATACAAGGTGTCAAAGATTTACTGAACAAATGTGTAATTGTCGCCGGAGATGATCGACTATCTAAACAAGCTAATGAAAATGCTACTTTACTTTTCCAATGCTTAGTAAGGTCAACACTCTGCACCAAATTTGTGTCTGAGGATTACAGGCTATCAAGTGAAGCTTTTGAATGGTTGATTGGAGAAATCGAAACACGTTTCCAGCAAGCGCAAGTAAATCCCGGTGAAATGGTTGGTGCTTTAGCCGCCCAATCTCTTGGAGAACCTGCTACCCAGATGACATTGAATACCTTCCATTTTGCTGGTGTGTCATCCAAAAACGTAACCCTCGGTGTGCCACGTCTGAAAGAAATCATTAACATTTCAAAGAAACCTAAAGCCCCCTCACTAACTGTTTTTCTTACTGGAGGAGCAGCCAGAGATGCTGAAAAAGCTAAAAATGTCTTATGTAGATTGGAACATACAACTTTGCGTAAAGTTACAGCAAATACTGCTATTTATTATGATCCTGATCCACAAAATACCGTTATTGCTGAAGATCAAGAATTTGTTAATGTTTACTATGAGATGCCAGATTTTGACCCTACAAAAATTTCTCCATGGCTGTTACGTATTGAACTGGACCGTAAGAGAATGACAGATAAAAAATTAACGATGGAACAAATCGCGGAAAAGATAAATGCTGGATTTGGAGATGATTTAAATTGTATTTTCAATGATGACAACGCTGAAAAACTCGTGTTGCGTATCAGGATTATGAACAATGAAGAGAGTAAGTTCCAGGACAATGATGAAGAAACTGTTGATAAGATGGAAGACGATATGTTCCTCAGATGCATTGAAGCTAATATGTTATCTGATATGACTTTGCAAGGAATAGAAGCGATCGCTAAAGTGTACATGCACTTGCCTCAAACGGAAGCAAAAAAGCGAATCACTATAACAGAGCAAGGAGAATTTAAAGCTATTGCAGAATGGCTACTAGAAACGGACGGTACCTCATTAATGAAAGTTCTGTCGGAACGTGATGTCGATCCAATTAGAACCTTTAGTAACGACATTTGTGAAATATTCCAAGTACTCGGAATTGAAGCTGTTCGAAAGTCAGTAGAAAAGGAAATGAATGCTGTCTTGCAGTTCTACGGTCTATACGTAAACTATCGTCATCTTGCTTTACTTTGTGACGTGATGACAGCTAAAGGTCATCTTATGGCAATCACTCGTCACGGTATTAATAGACAAGATACAGGAGCGTTGATGAGATGCTCTTTTGAGGAGACAGTAGATGTATTGCTTGATGCTGCCAGTCACGCTGAAGTAGATCCTATGAGAGGGGTTTCCGAAAATATAATTATGGGTCAATTACCTAGAATGGGAACTGGTATGCATAAGAATGATTTTATTTACATCGCTATCTCTATTTATAAGTGAAGAGACTAATCTATTAACATTATTTTCAGGATGTTTTGACTTGCTACTTGATGCTGAAAAATGTAAACATGGAATGGAAATGGGTGGACTAACTGTGGGAATGGGAGTTGGCGGAGGAATGTACTTTGGCGTTGGTACGCCTTCCATGACTCCTTTGATGACACCCTGGTCTAATCAGAACACTCCTGGATATGGTAGCAGTGTTTGGTCTCCTGGTCAAGGTAAGCATAGTAAAATGGCTGTATTTTGTATCAACATAAATTATGTGTTATTACAGCTGTTAATAAATACTGTATCACATTATTATCTTTTTCAGTTGGAAGCAGTATGACACCAGGTGGTCCTTCATTCTCACCATCTGGGGCTTCAGATGCTTCGGGTCTCTCTCCGGCTTACAGCAGTTCCTGGTCACCTCAACCTGGTTCACCCGGCTCGCCTGGCGCTCCCTTGTCACCTTATGCTTCACCAGCAGGAGCTTCACCATCATATTCTCCAACAAGTCCTGTATATGTTGCAGCCTCACCTAGTCTGACTCCTACATCATCACACTATTCACCAACTAGTCCGTCTTATTCCCCGGCTTCACCGAATTATTCTCCAACGTCGCCTAATTATTCACCGACTTCCCCTATATACTCACCCACATCGCCCGGATATTCTCCGACATCGCCAGGCTACTCCCCAACGTCTCCATCGTATTCGCCTACATCCCCCAGCTATTCACCTACATCACCCAGTTATTCTCCAACAAGTCCTGCGTATTCACCTACGTCTCCCAGTTATTCGGCAACTTCTCCCAGCTATTCGCCAACAAGTCCATCCTATTCGCCTACGAGTCCATCCTATTCACCGACTAGTGCGGCCTATTCACCAACGTCTCCGGGATATTCCCCGTCGTCGCCGAGTTATTCACCGACTAGTCCTGCTTACAGTCCAGCATCACTTAGCTATTCACCATCTTCGCCAAATTTCACACCAACCGCGCCAGCTTATTCGCCAACAAGTCCTTCATATTCTCCAACATCGCCGGCTTATTCACCGACTTCTCCAAGTTACTCGCCATCGTCACCACAATACTCACCGTCGCCGAGCTATTCGCCGACATCACCGTCACATGCAGGAGGAAGTCCTACATATTCACCGACAAGTCCACAATATTCTCCAAAGAGTCCTCAGTATTCACCAACTAGTACGGCATATTCTCCGTCTTCACCACAGCACCCAGGAAGTACTAGATATTCACCTTCATCACCGAATTACTCACCTTCGTCGCCAAATTACTCCCCTTCGTCGCCCAGCTATTCGCCATCATCTACCAAATATTCTCCAACCTCACCAACATCGCCAACTTACACACCAACATCTCCAACATATTCTCCAACTTCACCTGCTTATTCTCCGTCATCTGTTGGCCCATCAACTTATTCACCCACGTCACCTAACTATTCACCCACATCGCCTTCACACGATGATGGTGATGATTAGAGCTTAGGATAGGTATAAACTATAAGGTAAGATTTTAAAGACATAAAATAAATGTGAAAATATTTTCACACAAAAAAATATTGATGTCAGAATGTTCAAAATTTGGCGAGCAACTGATTTAATATGTTCTTTTTAAAGGTTTGCCGCAATTATTATTTAATTAATTATAATTAATATTTTAAGATGGACTTAAATATGATTGTGTCTACGTTTATAAATGGGAGAATATCAAAAATTTCACATTTTTTAATGCTTATTTACCCGTTATAAGTACAGAACAGCGGGCCTAAACGCTGAAGTTATAACGATTAGTTGATAATGGTGACATTTAAAACTGTCCAACTTCGCCAACAGCGACTATCACCAGATCAAAGATAATTGCGATTATTGTGTATGTGTACCCATTGTGACCAAAAAATTGTAACTTATTGAGTTCTTTACAATCAGGAGATATTTTAGTATTTGGTCAATGGAAACTCTGAGCCTAGGTTGTGCAGTAAGGCTGAAATCTGTCGACCGCACTCTCACTCAGCTCAGACTCAAGACAATTAAAACAAGATAGATTTACGTCAGAGCATGTTTTTGTCTCGTTTTAACCTCTATCTTGAGTCTGAGCTGAGTCAGAGCACGCTCTATGGATCTCAGCATAAGAATCGGTACATATCAAAATCGCACACTTACCACCAGCCAAGTAGAAATATTTTTGTTCTATCTATTGTTGCAGTACATAACAGAAAGCATTTGATTACCATGCCAGCTTTTGTTTCGCAATTTTGACTTCAGTTACCCTAACTGAATACCTTATTTAAATAAGTATTTGTATTGATTGTTTTTTATCGCTGTTTTTTGTTAAAGGTGCGGATTTGCGCCTCTCGCTAACCTCAGTCACAAAATATAACAATGTCAACGACGTATCGAATTTGTGAGTGAAGTCAGCGGGAGGCGGAGCTGTTCCTGTTCTAGTTTAATTTAATTTATGTATCAGTTTAATCCAAAAGCAATTTTTGTAGGTAAGCCTTAGCAGTTTTTATGTTGGTTCACGGCATGACATATAATTAGAATTACCTAACCTTAAAATATTATTGAATTTACTAAGCATATTTTTTAAGTTTATGACTACAATTATTATAAATACCTAGCTGATAACAAAAATGTGCTAAGCTATGCCAGTAGCATGGTCCAGTAGGTATGAGTATGCACATTTCGAAAACGACGATAGCTATCGAGTGTTGAAGAGTTGTGCAAACTTATGCTAAGGGTACGGAACATACGGCTCTACAAATCTCAAACGATCCTGAGATAATAATATTTACGTTTAATTTTTTGTATCATTTACTTCCAAATTATTCCAAATTATTATTTGATATTTGCTTACTGCAAAGTGTGAGGCGGAATACAGGTGCCATCAATGCAATGGCGAGCTTAGACGAGTCGACATATCGAGTCAAAGTCAAAAAGTTTCGACTCAGCTCGATTTCTCGACTCGAAAGTGCGGTTATTTTCGCCCCACAACATGATATCCAACAACGCAGCAGACGGCGTTGAGTGAGGCTGTTTCCACGCCGCCTCGTGGTGGCATACTTTTGAATAGGTACACATTTCTTTACACATTACCTTCATCTGAATTTTCCCTGTAACGCCTGCGTTGCGCCTCGAGTCTTAGGTCCTGCGTTGTAAGCGATAAAGTAGAGTTACAGTATACTCGACTTTTTGTTATTTTATTCTCAAGATATGTAGGTATAGATCTCACCAACCTTAACTGCCCGTGGCGTGATCCAAGGATCAGTGAACGAGCTCGAACTTGCTAGCTACTAGCTCCGTTCATAACTGGAATATTCGTTTTGCGCATCGAAACGTTGCTTTGATTAGAATCGAGCATTTAAAAAAGGTTGGTGCAGACTATACTTAAAGGGTACCTATTAAAAGAATTTGAAAAATATATAATATTTCTATCATTTCTGTGGAAAAACCTGCATATTGTAACTTATCTATATGTGGTTATTTAAATAAAGAGCATTGAAACCTGATTTCGTTTATTTTTTGTAAATATCTTTATCCATAAAATGTTATAATATATTCCTAAGCCTTATTCTATAAAACTTAGTTGTAGTTTTAGGTGACAACATGATAAGTCACGCAGATAAAAAATTATAGTGTATAAAGGTAGCTATGAAAAGGATGCTTATCTATCTTAGGCCCGCTTCTTGCCTGGGTAAGTTCTGCTTCTGACTTACGTAATTAAAATCTTACGATGTATTTGTAAATACTTGTAAGTAAAACTTCTTAAAAGTACATTTGCAATAATGTACTGAGGTTTAGTATCGTGGTATGCACTCGTATAGATCGACGTAGGTAAGTAGTATAGGTCAAAGCAGGATAAACTAAATAATACCTATTTATGTTGGATAAATGATACACGATTTAGTTTTTAACTTGAAAGTTTATGAAAAACCTGTAGAACCAAAGCGCAGCGATCTACGTAACTAAACAACAGATAAATTACTTTTATAGACCTGTGTGAAGCACAATAGGTAGGTACCTACTTAGTAGGAATGAATTTTAAACTAATACATATAGATGCAATTACTTATTATTAAATATTACATATATAATATTATGTTGTTTGGAAGATTCTTATCACAACAAATACTTAGTGATTTAATTAATTTTTGTAGGTACCTACGCTTATTTCTTCTTACGTAGGTAATAGCTGATTAGGTACATAAGAGGTACTTATGAAATAGCTAAGTAGGTACCTACCAATATAAATTGGGCTACCTTACCAACTAGACTACCTACATAAGTGTACCTATTATTTTGGTGTTAAGTAATTTAAGGTAGGTAACTACCTAGTAGGTATCTACACGATAAATATTGGTAGGTATATTATAGCTATGTAGGTAAAATAGGTACGTATGCCTTTTTATTCTGCACATCAATATTCTACAAGTTAGGTGTGAATTCATCTTGTGAATGATGATGCAGTCCATAGAAGAGCACCTATGGCGTTTCTTATTAAAAAGCCTTGCATCAGAAGATCGTTTGGCAACACGTCTTTGACGGTAGTTTGATAACTAAGTAGACGACTAAAGTTCTACCGGACCAGCGACATTAATTTAGAAATTATGAAATTGCCTCTGGGGAAGGGAGGTCCTTATTACTTCCGCCTAAGACTACCTATCGCATAAGGGTTATCCAAACCTACTTAGGTTAAATGGAAAAAAAAATTAATAGGTATTCATGCCTTGCCAGTATAAATAGCTAGTATCAACATCGAGGTATTAATGAATTTTTAATACCTAAGGAGATTTACTAGTATATCTTTGATAACTGGTAGGTCCTATGCAGCACTACCGCTAGGTAGTTTATAGGTAGGCATGTACTAACTACCACCCACTATGTAGGTACCTACCTACAATATAAACTACAAATAATACTAGGGACTTACAGAACTCTTGCATTAGGTATATAAAATTACATTAAATTATGACTTATTATAAATCGATTACAGGAGTTACTCTTATTGTGCTTTTTCTAAATATCAAACACAGCCATCTTATAATTCTTGTAGTTTTATGAAATAAGATAGGTAACTTACCTCTCCTTAATTTATCTTCGTATTATTTTATAGTTATTATAAAACCTAATAGTGGGTAACTATAATTCTACTCGGTACCTACTACTTTTAAGGTGAGAAGGTGGGTTAATTAGGAAATTCAAGGTTTGCCATACATCCTTGAGAATAATTAAACTTTAAGTTCCAATAACAGCTACTACTATACTATAGGTAAATGTCGCCTTTTTTGGTAATTTTCTGAGATTTATCTAGGTTCTTAAATAAATCAGCCCCAATTACCCCACTTCTCCCTAAAGCCCCAATTACCCCTAGATTCCAGCTTTCATAACAGAAAGCATGTTGATAGTTAGGTATGTTTACATTTACCTACGTACGGAAGAACATATTATTTTTTATTAGTTGCTGGCTGCTGCACAGCTGAGACAGTCGCCCTATGATAGTTAGGTACTACTAGATATATTTATAAATTTTCGAAATTGTCTTATCCGATGGTCTTATCATATATGCAGGTGGGTAAGTCATATTACTATTAATTAAGGAAGTACCTAGTTTTAGAAATACATCTTAATAGGTACCTACTTATATTATGCAGCTCTGAATATACGTAGTGCTCTTATTTTCCTCTGTATATTTCTATGATGCGATCTTGATCAACATATTCGAAGATATGCGGAGCGTCCATTAATATTCCCACGGTGCCGGCGGTAGTTACAATGAAAAATATGTAAAGTTGTAGCCTGTCGATCACCATTGCAACATACTTCCAATCTTCCCGCGTCTGAAAGAAGCAATGGTAGCTGCAATTATTGACATTCATGTATGAGAGAACAGGATTTTAAATGCTCCCTTTAATCCTAGGTAAATGTCTTCAGTTGGTAATTCGTCATCGTCGGTTCAACCGATACTAGATAGACCTCCGTTGCAGTAAATAAAATAGATCACCATAGAGCTATTTTTGTGCCCCTTGTGTCCAGAGGCTGCCAACGAACCACGTAACACCGTTCGTCCAGTAATTGTGGGGGTCTTCTAATGCTGTGTTTGCCGGTGAAGGGTAGTCATTCGAGCACCATAGAATCCCATTGATTCCTTATGATGTTACTTATTTTGACTACATTACTAACTCTACCCTACCTCTGCCGAGGACTCCATAAGTAAATACCAACTCGTTGGTTGGTTATGCACCTATATTATATTCTATATTTCATCAAGCCCTGTGCCTACCTGAATGTAAAGATCTTCATTACGCAAGTGTTCTGCTATGAATTCGACAGCTTCTGTAGCCTTAGCAGCTTCAGGGGACAAGAGTAAGGAATCGGAGCTCTCAGATTCTCGCCTCTCGCCAAGTCCTAGGCCGCCCAGGGCTCCGAGACCGCCCAGAGCGCCCACCTCCCCGCCGCCGCCAGACGCTCGATTAATTTTGCAATTGGGGTGATGCAAGTCAGACAACTCCATTGCTTCCATTTTGCTCTGCTTAGCTCCGATTGCGCTGTCAAAATAAAAAAAAATCCCAATAAGTAAACGAAAACTAAGTCTAACACATGACGGTTCATTCATATTTTATGTACAAATCAGATATTTTCAGAATGTATCTAATTACACAATGAAAATGCAATGAAACCTTTCATTTAATTAGGTAGTATCACAATAAACGTAGATTATGATGCCTATATATTATACGTAATAGGTACGAAGTCCACGACACTTCATTTATCAAAATTCTGAGCGGTAAGTATGACTCTATGAGGCAACTGATGGACCAATAGTCAAACACACATAACTGCTAAACTCTACCATAAATGAAAAAAAAAACAATTAGGTGGGAATCTAACGAACTACCTATATTTAGGTGACTTCAATGAGTTTAATATTATTACATCGTTAGAAGTAGAGTTCAATTGTAGGTTACCTTATATGCTTTGGTAGATCATGGGGCTGTTGAGGTGGAGCACCCATTCCCGGCATTTCCATCATCCATCGTAGACGTGTCTTCCGAGGGCGCCGCATGAGAAGACCCGCCGGTAAATAGTGTAAAAACACACTTCGGATCCAAAGCGGCATTCTGAAACATTCCATATATTGTGATTCCGAAGAAATTATTAGATTTCTCGTTACACAAAAACAATTTGTGAAAATAAATTTATAAATCTGTTTTATTACAAAATTGCACGGTATAATCAGGTAGCATTCAATTGCCAACAAGATACATAGATATGTAGTTTAATAACTTATTACATTGCAATACTTAACTATATATAGTTGCATAATAATATTGTAACATTTTGAAAAGAGCAACTACTGGGTTTCTTCCCGACTTTGCTTGCCGTTGGTAGAGTCTTGACTTGTGATAAGAACCATAATGCATTAAAAAAAATGTAAAATTTTTCCTCTATCCATCTAGGTACTCGTATGTCCACCAATTTCTGTACCTAAGCAAGAAGCGAGCAAGTTCAAGAATGAATATTTTGAACTAACCTGTGCGTCCTGGGTCCTCTGAAGTTCCAATTAATAATTATGACTGTTACAAGTATACTGACAGTATTCATTATAAATGTAAATAGTAGATACTTGGCAATGAGTGGCAAGACAAGGGACGTTGGTGGAAGAATCTTTGAAACTAGCAGCAGAAACACAACCAGTGACAGTAAAATGCTTATACCTAATGTAACCTGAAAAAATGGAAGCACAAAATAGGGTAGGTACACCAAATAAGGATCTTAAAGATTAGCACAGAATTGGATACAATATCCCTACTAATCCCTCCTAATATTATAAATACGAAAGTGTGTCTATTTTTTCGTTTGCCCTTTATTGACGCAGCAACGAAACAATGAATCGAAGTGATTTTTGTATACGCGTAGTTGAGGACCTGGAGACTGACATAGGCTACTTTTTAAAACAAATAATTCCCGCAGGATTTTCAAAAACCAAATTCCACAAAGACAAATTCGCGGGCAAAAGCTTGTTTAAAATAGGTAAAATCAAACCTAACATGAAGTTACGTACCTTTTCCCCAGCTTCAGCTGGTAAATAAAACACAAGAACGCAGAGGAAGGAAATTAATACAGTTGGAAGAATCAAGTTGACGGTGTAAAATAAGGTCTTTCTTCTGATTATTATGTAAAAAGTTATATCCGTTTCAGTTGGATGGTTGCCTTCGTAAATGTTTAAATAAGCAGGTACTTCAATAATGTCCCATGTACCAGATTTCCAGTAATCGGAGAGGTCTACAAAATTTTTATTATTGTATAATGCGAGTGACACTTGGTCTCCATTGAATGTCCACGAACCGAACTTCATGATGCATGTTTGTTGATCGAACGGGAAGTACGTTACGTCTATAGTACAGGAACTCTGAAAAATGAAAATCAGTTCAGTTGAGACCTTTTAAATAAAATCTCTATCTATCTAGTGATTCTAGTGCATATAACATATTAGAAAGCATGAGTGTGGGAGGAAAATATCATCTATTCCTGTGTAAAATCGTAAATGTATTCATGTCTTAAGATGTTATTGTGTTTTTTATGACGCTGTTGTGTAGTGAAACCATTACGAGTTGCATTAAAATAACTCATTAATATATTCACCTGATATATAGCTGGTGGCACCCATAACACTTCTCCATTTGGATAAATGAGCACATTAGATTTGTATCGTACCTCATAATTGCCATCCGCGCTGAAAAAAAGACGACATTATGTTTCTTGACCTTTTAAAACAAAAAGAGAAAATGGATGAAAATAAATTGCAGGTTATTAAGATACTTACTTGTTAAAAAGCACAATGTCTGGTTTCCAAACCTTGTCAGGAGGTAGCCTCAATACGCCAATACCTCCGTAGTCAGCCTCGTCCCACATCAGCTGGTAGTCCATCCATACTAATCGCAACCAAACGTTTGATTTCATGATTTGATTCTTTTCATTCTGTAAATGAAAGTTAACATTTAACAAGCTACACATATTTACTCGTATATCGATAGCTATCAAAGTGTTTTCTGAGAAGCAGTCACTTTTTTTAGATCACGTAGGATTGTGGAATGCTGCAATCATTAATATAAATAATGCCATTAAATAACTTACCACGTTAATCAGTTGAACGAAGGCAAGGCCGAACCGAACGTCTACTTTTTGTGTCATGTTTTGAACAGGCCGGATGAGTTTGTTGTATCCTCGAAACAGATCTCGGACAAGTCTCTCTTCGTCCTCCGAACACCATCCTGACAGTACAATTTTATTTCAATTAATATTGTCGAGTCTATTATAGGAATGCCCGCTAGAGACTCAGAAGCCGGGTTTATAAGCTACTCACTTATGACATTTTCTGAACAGTTGAGAGAATCTAATTCGTGTCTACTTTAAATTAGACCTACTCACGAAAATGTCTACATGAACAGGTCCTGAAGGAAACAAGTAGGCCCACATTATTAGAGTATAAGGTTTCACATTGTAGCTTAACTGAGTAGGTAGGTACGTAGAGTTGAGATACGTTGAACGCTATCGTGGCTGATGCTGCAGCCACGATCAATAGGACCATTTCACAAGATTAATTGATTATACTATTCTGGATTTCGTTAATATATATAAAACTTAAGGCATCTCTATTTGATTTTTGTATTACTTTATACTTAGTTAATACATTTTGGTGTATATATTTTTACAATCTAAAAAACGTCTTAGTTAAAAAACTTCATTAGAAAAAATCCTGTTGGATATATTCATTCTAACTAACAATAATTAAGATTCCAAAAATATCACACGATCAATTTATTTAGCTTCCACTTTTTTTGTTAAAAATATATTTATGAAATTAATTGTAACACAAGTAATTTTGTAATTTCTTGAACTAATTTCATAAGGTTGGTAATAATAATAAATGAGAAGGAATTAATTTATTAAAGGACTTGAATTTTAAATATTATGACTAAATTGTACCGTAAAAATCATTACCGCGTACCTGAATAAAGTGCTGCAAAGAGTGCGATGGCGAGCAATGGGACGCGCGACGCTGCCGTCATGGCGGCAGCCACTACCGCACAGCATATACCTACCTACGTACCGCCGCCCCGCGCCGCCGCAAGCGCCCTGACCCGCCGGGCGCCGCCCGCCCAACTTGTAGGGTTGATTCACATTACCGTCTAT
Organism: Hipparchia sbordonii; assembly: GCA_038048805.1. Classification (NCBI taxonomy): domain Eukaryota; kingdom Metazoa; phylum Arthropoda; class Insecta; order Lepidoptera; family Nymphalidae; genus Hipparchia; species Hipparchia sbordonii. The sequence continues at coordinate 8,987,337 of CM076098.1, forward strand.
CCTTTCAAATCATTGCGGTTTATTACATGGATTTATCTCTAAGCTTAGCATCTGATTTAAGCTTGTTATAATTAAATGTTTGTGCCTACTATACAGATAATGTGTTGATTATTTAAACGGATACGGTTCTTTGTGTATGAGATACAGATGTACCGAGATAATATGGAAATAATGCGAGGTGTCGGTGAAAATGGCGACCTTAAACTCAAAAATTTAAATTGTATCATAATATAGCTATATTTTTACGGTTTTATTTTTATAAAGAGGAATATTTTCTACTGGATACGAATAAAATTAGATAGAAAGATTTATAGATACCTCAATTTAAAAATTATAAAGTATTAAGCAGTTATTGATTTCGATAAGGTTAATTTACTCTATGTTCCAGTGAAAGACTACTTTATAATTAATTTACTAATGGTTAAAGTTCGAGAGTTTAGTTGTTTCTGTTCTGCACAAGCAATCTGTGCGCATGTGCAGTTATCCCTCGGGATATCATCGATTGTCTACAGCTACTTAGCCTTCTACCCAGGAAAATATAGGTCAAGGCCCACCCTGTTACTAACATGTGCATTTTTGTCGCATGTTAGGAAAAATGAAAAGGTAACGATTACATTCATTAAATAAAAGACGTTTTCATTCGTTTATATTTAATAAACAAAGTGCAATTCAGAGTATTAACCCTAACAATTGAACAAATTACGGGGACAAACATCGTCCCAACGCCGGCGTGAATGGGACGCATTAGCCCATCGTCTGATACAAAGACAGTTGCATCAAACAAGCAGGTACCCAATGCGCCTTATCCCCCGCCCGGCTCTCCGCGACCTCGACGGTTCAGGAGAACTCGTTATGTAACAATAAATAAAGGGATGACGGAAAACACTGGCGCATAATCACATTCGCTCCGCAACTTCCAAAGGAACGCCTATGATTATTCTCGAGCGATACCTCAGACGAGAAAAACAGAATTTTCAGGAGGCCTGCGAGGGTACAATCGTTTCAACTGAATGTATCCGCGCAGCTCCAAATAGTAAATGTACGTTTTTCTTTTAAGAGGCTTACAATGTTTTCGGAAATTAATCTAAAGTAGACATATTTTAAATGATTGATATAAAAAGTTTGGTGAGATGATAATATTATATTGAACGAAATCTCGGCAGGATGTTAAGTCGTTAGAGGTAACCAAATCGAGGTCTATAGAAAATCGATATCGTTTCATTGTTCTGAGGCGCCATCGAGAAGTCGCCAACATAACAACGAGCAAAACTTGGTTAAGTAATAAAACTATGCTGGATGACATGAACCAACTGATTGTTGTAGATGTAGGTATTAACAGTATGGCTATATGTTGGATTGATATACTTGCTGATTGAGAAACTTTAAAAAGCTACAATATTTCAGTATTAGGTATGATCGTATCGAAAGAAGTACAAGGTACAAACGTGATATCACCATGTAATGTAATGTAATTATTTGTATACGTTAATCCGAAAGATCCAAGTATGATTTTAATAAAATAATATTTTAACTACAACTTTTAACGAACGTTTTATTAAGCTATAGCTTTGGATATTTTACCATTTATAACAATATCGACCCGTTCACAACGAGGCCCGTTCACAACCTGTACCAATTGAATCAACATTGTTTGTAAAGTTCTATACTAGCTACTGACACAAATACATCCGAAAATAAAGTTAGGGATCATAACCACGATTCACGGAATCGAATAAGAAGGAAACGGAGGGCCATTGCTTCACTGCCCAAATCCTAAACTGTACATAAATTTCATGATTCGAGAAAGATATCATAACAAAGATTTAAATTTTAAACGCGACAGGTTGATCAACGGTAAGAAGGAAGACGTTTTTGTGCTACGATTTATGAATGAGACCATAGTCGTAAGTCGTGGTCTGCTATGGCGACTATTCTAGCGTGGACCACTAATAAGCTTTGCCATCGGAACGCCGCGCTGGCGTCATAAATCACTTATTGCCACATTTTAACAATTTATTATTTACCTTTCTGTACAATTACAGAATATTATGCGTAAAATTACTTTTTAACTAAAAAGTAGTCACTTCTTTTTGTGCGAAATAAAGATTGCTGCGTGCGAAAAAATGTCTTTGACATTCTTTCTGTTCGTGTAAAACACCAGTCGTTCATTTTTGGAAGAGCATAGACTAAGCCGTTGAAAGAGAGGCCGCAGAAATAAAAGGACAAGATACAGGATAGGCAGTATTTGTTTCAATGCGTAGGGATGGCAGTCAGCGGTAACTTATCTCTATAGGGGGGCGCGGGCGGCGAGGCGGGCGGCGGCAACTTCTTCGTCGCGGCTTCGACGCTCGCACCGCTTCACACATCACAACTTAATTTATATTCGCGGTATCACAGAACGTTACGCAGGCGCAGCCGCAGGCGGGCGGGTCGCTACGACACCATGATGTGCGGCGCGGACAGCAGCACGGCTAGCGTGGCGATGATTGTGAACAGGGTAAAGATAATAAGGCACAGTCTGTCCACGACCATGGCGGCGAATTTCCAGTCGCGCGAAACGTCCGCATCTTCATCATCTTTGCGCATCTGTAACGATGGGATTTTGTTATATATCTGTGCTGGTTAGTAAACAGAAGTATCTGTACTTTTTTCCTGCACAAACCTGATCTGTGATGACTCGAAGCTCTTTTAGTATGAGCGAGAGCTCGTAGTCGACACCGAAACAGCTGTGTGCCGCTAGGCCCGCGCCATTCTCTTCGCCACTCCTGCGAAAACATGGCTCTGTAACTCTCTAAAAATATTTGCGTTCTACTCTACAGGTTCGGCAGAGGAACGTAGGGCGCTACGGGAGTTATGCTGATCTGATCGATGTGATAGAGAAAGATCCAACACCCAGAGTAGAAATTTGATTAAAGTAAGTACCTACGTCTATGAAGTATCTAAGATGATGAATTCGTTTTGATGTTTGTAAAGCTGTTTAGGGCCAGGTTGCACTGCGGAACGTTCGAGGCGGGTTGTAGTATTGTAACCGTGCTATTTACGGCGAGTAGTGTTCGTGTAGATCGTCGAGGGACCTGTAGTAGCGGCAGCAAGGCGGCTGCTGCGCGTGGCTATGCCGGAAGTCGTCATCGATGTCGAGCACGTTAGCGAGGAGCGACTTGGACGAGCGCTCGCGCAACTCCAAGTCGGGAGGCGGAGGAGCGCGTGCCGGCGGCGGCGTCGTGGCGGAGCCGGGCCTGGACATTCGCAGGATCCAGGGCAGCCAGTACAGAAACACGCACCGAATCTACACAAAATATTCTTATTATTCATCTTTTGTTTAACCACTTAAACTACCTTCCTATAAACACTTAGAAACATTGCATTAGCTATGTATCGGATAGAAAATGTATTTTGTTTTGGACCAGCCAAAAACACTTGACCAAGTTTCCCTAATTTAAAATTTCACCCTCCATTTCAGCAATATTTTGATGAAAAACAAAATTACAAAATTTAGCTAGAATCTTGTTTACAGCAATGAAAGATCGTTGACTTTAGTTTTCATTATCAACATGCTTGTAATTATTAACATGTTAGTTTTGTTTGTTAAGTCACTTAGGTATATATTTTAGTTACGAACCCAGTCGCTCATTTCGTGTGTATCGGCATGTCGGTGGTGGTAGTTGAGGATAAGGATCGTGGAGACGACCGAAGAAGCCACCATAAACATGATGCAGTTGAAATATGTGCCCAGCAGTGGGACAGCGTCCGACGTCGCTGGCATCGTCTCCGCGACCATGTTCAGAAACACTGTCAGCGACAGCAGAATTGTGACACCTAAAAGGAAATCTAAATATATAAAAGGAAAAGATGACTGACTGACTGAAAATTGAATTTAACATCCGTCATATTGAACTTGTCCGTATAAAACGTAGCTTATGCCATCCGGACCATCATCGTGAATCGGTTGATATTAACCATTTAAAAAACAGAACATGTGGTAGGCATCAATCAGTTACAAATATTTCAAATAAGTTAAAGTTATTTTACCCAATGAAAGTTTTTCGCCGGAATCAGGTGGTAAAGTGAAGCCCAACAGCGCCATTGAGGCTATAAGCACGCATGGCACAATCAGATTGAAAAAGTAGTATAAAGTTTTCCGCCTAATCACTACCGCGAAAGTAATATCGATGTACGGCTCGGGGCAACAGTTGTAGTAGATCTCGTTACGCTTGCCAGGTACTCCTGTGGACAAATCACCAATACTCACTAATAAATAATGTAAAACAAGTTTGTTAATCTGTGCGCACTAATCTCAAAAACTACTGCAGTGATTTTCATTAGAAATATAATGTCCAATTCTAATGCCCGGGCTCCACCTGCGCCGTAACGCGTAAATTAACACGATAATAAAGGCATTACGCAGATGGGACCAATATTTTACTGCGTTAAATGTATATGTTGACACTAAGCGCTAATCCATTTCAGCGCAGCCGTTAACACTAACATTAATGCAGATGGAGCACTAGCATAAGAAAAGTTTTAGGTTAGCGAAAAAACAGCTTCTTGAAAGCTTTTCGGGCATAGACCAATTCATTATAAGTCTTAATAATAATTATAGCTCGAATATAACGCAATATTCGACTATTATTTTTACTTTTGGATTAGTTTTACTAGCAAAATCTGTTTAAACTGATAAATTTATATGAAAACGTATTGTGGGATTGATCCTCGGTAGATCCAAAAATATACCTATATATCCGAATAGGAAAGCTTGTTATTAAGAGTTATGCCACAAGGGCATACTTTTGACAATTAATGCTCTAATATTCTATAATTTTTTGGATGGATATAATAAGAAGATATTGGATACAATGAGGGACTTTGTTATTTATATGAATTTTGAATATACTATATTCAAACATTGAACATCAAGAAAGTCGATACCTATTAGTTCCCATTCTCCGTTTGTAACAAAACTGCTAATATCTCCTCCACCTTCATCTTGTAGTTGAAGATCTAGCTATAAACAAACGGACAAATATTATAACGTAACAAATCATTTATTCTAATAACCTAATTTCCATCTATTCATGATAATAGCATCTCAAATACTTGGTTAAATAAATAAATGAATCGTGACTTAATTCTCCTTAAGAATACAGATGTCAGTGCACTATTTTATTTTTTTAACGAAGCATGCCTTTTAACTTACTTGATAACCATCATAAGTCCAGCTGCCAAATTTCATTTCGCATCTTTGGTCATCGAAAGGAAACCAGGTGATGTCTATTTTGCAAGTACTTTTAAATATTCCAGGTGGTACATAGAGACAGGAGCCGTTGTTTCGCACTACTACGTTCGTGGGGTAAGTGCTGTCAAATCCTTCATCTGCACTGTGTAAAAAAAATTATACTTTTAAGCTTATCTTTGAGTCCAGAGACATTATAGGAAAATGGTTAGGAAAATCTTTTCAGCTTAGCCAATACTTGATTAGAAGAAAAAAAAAAATCTTACCTGTTGTACATAAGAACATCAGGTTTCCATAGTCTGTGTGGCGGTACTCTTAAATCTTTGACTCCGCCGAAATCCGAAGTGTTCCATCTCAAGTTCATGTCGTTCCATTCCTAGACAAGATAGAGTGAGAATTAGTTAATATAGAGAAAGAGAACATAACATAATTTAATTATATTATTCTTTATAATTTCATCATATTATACGTGAGGTTTAAGTTATGTTCGGGTTATTAAAGATTTAGCGTGCATAATAAGTTTTTGTGATACACAGTAAGATATATTTATTTCATCTAATTTAATTAGACGTCAGAAACTAAAATCGACAGGTAAGCGTCCATCATACATTTTAGAGTGAATTATTATGAGGAAAGTAAAAAATTACGTAGACTTTATAAAAACGACAGCTTTTAATAAAGCAATTTTAATTTTAGACGTCATAATATTTTTATTTAATTGTCGCATTTAAAACTTAATTCGAGTTAAGTGTCAGTTTATTGCCCTAATACTTACTAGTTTAAGCCAGATGTTAGTTATTAGTAGCTGGTTCTTTTCATCCTGCGAAGAAATATTTAATTAAAGAAATTTAGCTGTGGTTTTAATTTTTTTGTTTAATAACGAATGAACGCTAAGCCCAGTTAAGCTTCGTTTTCTTTCGTTAGGAAGTTTTTAATTAAGCTAAAACACAAAGCATTATAGAAGCGTTGTAGCAGAAACGATCATAGGCAACTAAGAGCAACTATACAAACTTTTAGAGAAACCAATTGTCTCTTATAAGGTCCTGTTAAATCAATTGTAAAACCGCTTCTAACATTTTTATAGGAGCCTCATTTAAATAACAAGACAGTTTTATGGAACTTGGGAAAGTGAGATACGCAGAAAAAACATATTTACATAAACAAGGCTTTGATTTGCATGAGCATGAATAGACAACAATAAAAGTCCTCTTATGAGGCTTTCGTCGAATCTTGAAGCAACTGCTATCTATTATGTTACAGTGAAACACCAAGATGAGCTATAGGCTAGATAGGTACACTTAAGGCGGTCACTTACCAAAAGCATTCGCTTGGAATGTAACAGAAAAATATTCGATCATAAGATGCATTGGGTACAACAAAGCTCTACTCATTGACAGAGAAGCCTTCGCTGTTGTACCTGTGAACTTTTGTGAACAAATTGTTCACAGGTGTGCGTACTGAAGATCAGTTCTCTCACTACAATACTGTAATGTTACAAATCGTATCGGATTCATTACGGGTTCTCTCCTTAATGCTCGAATCTGAACTGTTACATTACAAGCGAATGCTCCTTGTGAATGAGGAACAAATGTTACAACACTTTACCACGTCTATGATCTGCATGAGCGTAAGGCCGAAGGAGAGCTGAAGCGGGTCGCTCTCGTTGACCACGGGCCGCTCCAGCACGTTGTAGTGGTCCAACAGATGATGTAGCAGCCGCTTTTCGTGGTAGCCACAGCGAACCTCTAAAGAGATATTCCATGTTCAATCCTTTACCCCTTTCATACACATTTATGGACTATTGAGCTACATCAGTTTGCATGTGTGTGTATGTATGTGTTTGTTACTCCTTCACGCCACAATTTGGTTTCGCGGTGGTGATTTGGCTAGGCATGGAGATAGCACACCTAGGATTAACACATAGGCTACATTTTATCCCGAAAAATTATATAGTTCCCGCGGGAATTGAACAACGCGGGCATCATCCAGTGATAAATTAAATGTGGATGTGTTCATACAAATATGAAATAATTAATTAATACTAATCGGTATTTTTCTACTGCATTATTGATATTTAAGCAATATCTGCCCTTAAACTGAGCGGAAGCGCTTTGACTCTTTTCGACTTTATTTCGAACCCGAGACTCCACTTCAAAACCGCAGCGCTCGCAACTGTGCCAGGAAGTTGTCAAAATGAGAGGTTTTTATTATACTCGTTTTGAACTGATACTCTCCATACATATTATAATGTAGGTAAATTATGCTCATCAAAAGCTATTTAGAGAATGAACTATGGATGCGATACAAAAAGCATGATTCTAAACATTTCAAATGGGTTGAAATATTTGTGTTTATATCTCCTTCACTACGGGTTTATGATCTAAATTATTTAAAATAAACATAAATACCGCTTTTTGTCTTACCACAAGCATATTATATTTCTTTGAATACTTGAAAACAAAAGGCAAGCAAGTAACTAAATATACCATCTTTGATTTAGGTTGTAACTGTATACCTATTTTTCTTTATTTACTAGTAACAATATAAATTTTCTCTTCTTAGTAATAACTAAATTATAGTAAAATCCTTTTTTCTCTTTTTGCACGCATTATACGGAAAAATCACTGGATCAACACTTTCGTTTAAATCTCTTAAAAAGCACACATAATCAGATATGAGTACCTATACTTATTATTTTTACAATCATTACATCAGTAGGCCATTCTCTTAGAACCTTTTAATTGGTTTTCAAGCTTATCTTCGGAAGCGCCGAACCAATTTTAACACGACTAAACTACGCAAAAGTGGTCTTAATTTCTTTTATCCTGGGAAAACAAATATTTTCTACTGGATTAAAAAATATATAAGTTCACGTGGTTAAAGTCGTCGGCAAAAGATAAATATTTATTTTAGATTATATTAAAACTCTTTTACCTATTATAATCGCTTATTCAGATATAACAGTACCTAGCAGAGAATCAAAATGGTAGAGGAGTAAGTAAAAAGGGTTATCAAACCTTTTTTTGAAATAGATAAAAAGCAGATAAAAAGTAAATAGAAAGTGTATGTCTACCTAAGTTGTCAGATAAACAACATCCCCGGAGTTCTAAAAATCTCATATCCCTTAGGTACCTCAGAGTTATCCCACGGTGGCACATGATATTAAAGCCATCTGCGGAGTGAACCAATAACAGCGTACCTGGTACCTACCTATGCCGACGATGAGAATTTGAGAATATTGCAAAATGTCTCAGTTTATACCAAAGTAAATACCTACCTTATGGTTGTCATTTAAATGATGTTACCTATGTCATTACTTAAGTCTGTTACCCAGTAGGCAGGTAACGAAAGGTCTTAATAAATTACCTTATTTATTTACATACTCTTAAATGGGTAAACAATTTAATGGACCATCAGAACTACGTTAAAAAAATGTATGACGCTGTAACAATATTTTCACAAATTGGTATGCTTAAAGTAATGAATATCTTATTAGCACCCATAACCCATTTCCGTTATTTCATGAATTATAATAATATTTCAAATATTCATCCTTTTTGATTGTGAATGAGGGTTTTTAAATAATACAAGGAACATTGACATCGCCTCTCGAGCCCACTCGTGAACTCTCATACTTGTTACGTTATCTGACGATAAACGCTCTCGAGATTGCCTCCAATAAAATGCCATCGCTTAAAAGCACATTCTTTTGTGTGGAATTTTCACCACTTATGTTTCGACGGGCAGAATCTTTCACGGTATTTCGGTACTCGACTAGGCGTTTGTAGGCGGGCTTAAATGTGCTAAACGTGGGCATTAAACGTTCTGCAAAAGGCGAAAGTAGATAATACTACATCTGTAATATGATTTTTCGTAAAAATGTTTATCATTAATGCTTCAAAACCCGCGAATGAAATTTCAGTACACGTAAATATGCATGCAGACCTGAATAGATCTTACGGTAATAAGTAAAACTCTATTTTATACCATAAACAGTATCACATAGGCTGTTTTTAAACCACAGTAATATTGAATATTCTGTGTCCCCAGATGATTATTTATCAGTTTCGAGTGAATGAAAAATCATTTTCATTCACTCGAATTTATTAATTTGATTTTAAAATTAATAAAGTTATCAACAGACAACTGATCAAATCTTCATTAATTTCATAAATGAATATTTTAAGGAGGTTTCATTGTACAAAAATATGAGGTACATATTTATACCGGAAGATTATAATTTGGTAATACTGGTGATAATTTGCGTAACCTGAAAAGCAATACTAGCGTTCTGTAATGATGAAAATTCCAGGAAATACTGAATTGAATACATTTTATTGGCAACTTTCTTTTACAAGATACACAGTTGATATTAATTATATAATTTATTGATTAGAATAAGAGACGTATCAAGGTTTTTATAAAATCTACTAGGTACTTATCGTATTTAACTGCGTGGTATACGATTTGACTTATTTTTAACCCTCGAAAAAAAAGGAGGTGTGTTAAAAATTTAACGTGTGTATCTGTGGATCTTTGCGTCTGTCTGTTCCTTCGTAGCTTACCAACTAATGGATTTTGATCCGGCTTTTTTTGTTTGCTGGCGTGATCGAGGTGGATCTTAGCTATAATTTATGAAGATCTGTTCAGGTGTTTAAAGACCATCAGCTCATTTTTTACTTGACTAAAGGATTTTACCAACTTTCGCAGGTGCGATTGACTTGAAAGGTGTACTGTTACTTCGGATTATTTATTTCCAGGACATGGTAACCTTGAGCTGACGCTGCAGCATCAAGTAAGTAGTCTGCAGGATGCCAACTCCTCAGCAACTTACAGCAGATATAGTGTGTTTGCCCTAATTAGAATGGTCTCAATGAGTAGATGTTAGATAAATGATGATCGAGGATCGAGGAAGATCTAATGATGGAGCAGCAAACTGGGTAACAGGATGTCGGGTATATGATACATAGTTCTGCCAAATATTCACATGCCAGGGGTGTCTAGCGTCTTAAAAAATAGAATGCCATAGGTTAATGAATTGATTGGTGGTATTAAAATAGACTATTTTGTTGTAACATAAAATAATAACCCGGAATAAAAAAAAAGGGTTGAAGCAAATTTTTTAAACTCTGAAAAGAACCAATCAATCCCTCCTTTCGTTTTCAGAGTTCTGGTGACAACAGCACTTAAATCTGATTTTCAGAAATAAGTTAGCTCGTTTCATTTCAATTATTAAGAAAAAAGTTCGTTAGTAAGAAGAACTAGGTCTATAGATACGTTCTATATGAATATGATGCATGCAATATTTTCTTTTACATCATTATACGTAGGTAATTGAACATTTTATTAAATTATAAGATACGCTTATGACCAAGACTGACAAAACTGGAGTTGTCTCGTAAACCGAAATTTATACTTAGTAATTAATGATAAGTCGATGAAGCTCCCCTAAAGTCAATGGCAAGGGTGGTGGCGGGGTCGTGGAGCAGCTTACCCCTCGGCCAGAGCAGGCCTAGCAGCAGCAGCACCGCGGGCGCCGCCTGCAGCGAGCGGCGCGCCCGGCCGGCCATGTCAGCGCCGCGAGCCCGCGCCGCACGCCGCGCCCGCGCGCCGCGCCATCTTCCCGATCCGCGACACCCGCGACGCCGGCCCCCGCCTCCCGTAGCCGCACTCCCGCCCCTCTATTCCGATCCCTCGAATACGATCAGCTTAAAAATTAATTCTTTTACGGTTTTCATAAATCAAATCTTGTTCAGGACCGCTCGCCGACGGCCACGCGTGCCGTCCGCTCCTCGAGCATCGCCGACTGCGCCGCCGCTGGGTCTGTCGAGTTAGGTTGTGTTTTTGAGCATTGTTGTTCAGCGGAGTGCGGCCGACCGTGGGGCAGCGGAGCCGCCGGTGTGCGGACTGGCGGAGGCGCCGCGGCCGCGCAGCCGCGCCGCGCCGGGCCGCCGCCCGCCGCCGCCCATTCACGCGCCGCGCGCCGAAACCCAGGGTTACCCTTGCTGTCTGCCGAATGCTTGTCATTACTGTTACTGCCATCCATTATCTAAATGTTTTAATTTTTGAAAGCAAACTGTATAGCCTTACTGAAGGCTATACAGTTTGCTTATATATATTTTGGTAAGCTTAATATCAAAGCCTAAGCCTGTTAATCATTTTAAATCTAAAGTTTAGTTGCAGGTAAAGAATATTTTGCAGTACACACCCAGAAGCGATGCAATAGCCAGGAGAGTCCGTGTTCCTCCGAATGTCTCCTGCATGTCTAACAATGTAGGGAAACATGTGTGTGCTGGCAACCCTGCGTCGCTCGGCGCAATGGCCGCGCCGCGCTTGCAGCGTCGGCCCGCACGCTCGAACGCCCGCACCTAAAACTCTTTCTTTCGTGCTCTATCTAATTATGCAAATGTCCCTTTATAAAAGCTCCACCACCAAAAGCTTCCCCACGAACAGTAACATTGTTTTTAATTGTGCGTAAATCTGTCGTTTAGCACGGAAATGTCACATAATGTTTTTCCGGAAGTTTAATAAGATTTACGCACAGTTGTTGATAACGTGAAAAGTTACACTCAGGGTTTAGAGTAAGTTGCTATCTATAATGTACTTACTTACTTAATAATAAAATGAAAAAACATTACTAACAATACGAGATCTCAATTCTCAATAATTGTAATAATAGTTTTACAAATGGAGACAAACCTTTCAATTTGAAATCACCGTCCTTAACAATTTATTTTATGGATTGAGAAGGTAAATAGCCAGCACTTAGCAAAATGTTACAAATGCGAGAGTAACTCTTCCTCTCTGCTGTTACCTTTTCACTAGGAGGATTTATATCTTTCAAGCCTTTTCATAACTCAACTGCCGAATTGAACTTGACAAAGTTTGACACAGAACTAGATTGCATCCTGGCCATGGAATCCATGGATGTTGGATAACATTTATTTTAGAAAGTTTTTTTTAAATATCAGCCTAGTTGAAAATGACTAATTTTCTCCTCACCCCTCCAAATATAAGCTTGTGTTAGGAGTGGGTACAATAATAGTGTACTCACTCCTAATCGAATTGAGTTTTCAGTCCACACACTTAACCATTGGATATAAACAAAATATTTTCCTTGATTTCTCCAGGATCCCATCATCAGATCAGACCTGTGGGACTACCTGGGAAATAAACCCTTTCAAACAAAAAAGAATTTTCCAAATCGGTCCAGGTCAGTCCTTCGAGTAATCGGGGAACAAACATAAAAAAGCTACCGACGAATTGAGAACCTCCTCCTTTTGTGAAGTCGGTTAAAAAATTTAAAGGCTTGTGGATGCAGATATCAGGTATAGTTAGCTATCTCTAAATTATGGTGGACGATATTAGAAACTGTGAAAATATTTTAGAAGGAAAGTGCTTTTCCTTCGAAAATATTTTCACTCAGTTCATAATAAATATCATTACAAGTATCATTAAGAATTATTCGATGCTACACTTTTAAGTAGGTCGTAACTAGCTTAAATGATATATAGGTTGTTACTTTGACGTAATTTATATGCGTACCTAAAGTATTTGAGTACGAAAAAATGTCCCTTGATAGATATATTTACACGAACGTCTCCTGGTTAAAGTCAAACATTTTGTTGAATGTAAAGTTTGAATCTAAATATTGAAATACTAGCTGATGCCCGCAACTTCGTCCACGTGGATTTAGTGTTTAAAATCTCGCGGGAACTCTTTGATTTTCCGGGAGAAAAGTAGCCTATGTCACTCTCCACTTTCTCAACTATACCCATGCAAAATATTACATGATCTGTTGCAGCGTGATTGAAGGACAAACCAACAAACAAACACACTTTCGCATTTAAGTAAGACCATGTGTAAACGAAAAAAGAATCATGTGCTTGTATTCATTCCGATCGGTCACGAGTCACGACTTTAATGGGGTTAAGAATGAGATGAGCTTTCGAATTCCAGCGATTGCAATTTTGAGTGTTGAATTTTGTGGTCGTGTCGAGCGGAGGGCGCGGGAGGCGCGGGGATGCTGCGCGGTTCGCGATCAATGAGGGACACTGCCCCCGCCCGCCCGCCCGCCCGCCGCCGCCCGCCCCCGGACTGCAGCCTAGACCCACGAGCTGTCGACTTTACTAATTCGCACATTGACTCCAAACCACGTCAGACAACTAATGAAATAGCACTTGCGACGCCTAGTGTGTGTTTCAGTCTTTGAGTAAAAGTTTCAGTCAAAGCAGTATTTACCTACTCGACATAATAATTTTAGCAATGAATACTCTTCATTGTACAGTGTACATCAATTAAGACGCATATCTTATACCGAACCGGGTGGTAGAGTCTTGACTTGTCATAAGAACCATAGGTTGGCCTGTGTAAAATAAATAATTTTGAAATTTGGAATTTTATAATGGGTATAAACTGGTGGCCTTATCGCTTCGAAGCCATCACGCTACCATCATTGCTAAGTGCTAGACCACCACGTTATAGAGAGCAATTTAAGATCTGAGGGAAAGGGTTAAGCATATACTCGAGATGACGTCACTTTAAATAAACAATTAAATATTACGTCTTGCTTTATAGGTTTCTGAAGACTGTCAGTCTGCACTTAGCTGGTATGGTGAAATATAGCCTAAGTATACCTTTTTTATTCGATTCCTGTGATCAATTCTTCTTCATTCTTCTCACCTTAGCAAACACATTGAGCATCGTAAATAATATTTCATATAAGTAGTAGAAGTAATTTAACAATTTCTATTTCATAACTATGAAGTTTTACTTATTAAGATCCTTATTATGTCAGCAAACAATGGGAATATGCTGACACAGCACAATCCGAATTCCGAACAGAAACCGTCTTAGCTGTACTACTCCTCAGAATACGTAATGTATTCTGCACATATAGCTATATCATCGCCTTCATTTAATGGTGCGGTCGGTAATAATTAATTGTATGTGATTTGGATGGAGAGTAGAACAATGCTATACTCGGAGTTCACGATCTAGTTCTGCACTTATTGGGCGTCCTGAATATATTTGGTAAATGGTAAATGTTTCTAAGAGTAGATTGCGAAACATGGTGAAAGCATTCTACTTGTAGGGTTTCCGCGTCATTTCGAGTGTACCTACTCGAAATAACTGTTTTACCAGGATATGGCAGAATCACTTTTGTAGGCCTAGCGGTAAATAACACAGTTCCTGACGAAGCTGCAAGTTATGGGAGTGGTGACCACTAGGTACAGGAGAAAGTGTCATGACAAGCAAAAACAGCTGTTTTAAGCCATACACAGAAATTAAGTTGTAAGTTTATTGTAGGTACTCGTAAATATTAAAGTTGGTTAAATGGTTGAATTAGATAAACTGAGCTTTGTACCTATGCATTAGAGATACTAATTTTCCCAAATAAAACCTCATTCTGAATATTGGCTACCCTGCCTTTGCTGTATAGTTTTAAAAGACATAGGCGGTTCATTTGATAGAAACTAGGCGAAATAAAGAACCCTTTATGAGTCAAATGTCAAAAGTTAACGGGAAAGCGAGAGGCGGCGTGCATTAAATGCATTTGTGGGCATGCCTGAGCAAAGCGGAAATAATTCAGTAAGTAACTAATTGTAATATCCTGATGTTGACTAGTAATTTTCAACTGTTCAGTGACAGAGTTTTTACTTCGAAGCGAGTTTTATTGCCGATACAAGGATGTTAAGTGGATAACTTTAGATTATTAAGGTAACACCTAATGAACCAACCTATAATAGTTATAAAGAGTATAATAGCTATCTCTCTGCCTACTTGAGAGGGAAAGCTTGAAAAGGTAACAAACAGACAGACAGAAAACCACACTTTCGCATTAATTATGATGTTAGTTTGGATAGCTACTATTAAGTAGGTAACAACCGAAGATAAACGTAGTTATAGTAGGTATAGTAAGTTATTATATTTTGACAATTATATATTCATAGCTTACCCATGATCAATGATCAACTATTGATTCAATTATTAAATTAAGCATTCAGTAGATATAAAGACTTTGTTCAGAATACGTGTAAAGTAGTTGGGTATAATACAATTGCTCTTAGATAAACGTGAGTCCACTATTAGATACGACTATTGTTAGGTTGATAAATAAAATTAAATATCTTTATCGAAAATGAAATACCGTTGCGAATTGGGTAACTATTTGTCCGTCAGTCAATGTCATTCTATTGTCTATAGTTAGATATTTAATTGCTAAAACCTAAAACCACATAACTCCAAAAAGTTAGAAGTGCGTGCCTGGGATTCTAAATTCCGGATCCGCAAAAAGGATGCAGACGTTTTGACCGCTAGGCTATCACTCTCACTGCTTAAAAATGTAGGCGGATAAAAATTATACAAAAATGTAATTAATTACTTATCACAATATGCATTCGCGTTCTACCATTATCGTGAACGTGACGTTGTTAATTCTGACCACTTCGTGGCCTCAGCCCACAACGCATACCATACAATGACATTGCACACCGCACCTATTCTTAAGCCATGTACGGACTCCGTGTTACAGTGTAAGCGCAGCCCGGTAAGTAAGAAATGGTAAGAAGTACCCAGGAACGTGTTCGTACTGCAGCCACGCGTACATTAATATCATAACATGCGACGCGACGATCCACAATCGTTTTTGACGCGCGCTTCGATTTTTGAATATTGCCGACTTTTTTAATTTTGTGCCTCTAGTTCAGACTCGCGGCATGCAGTCCGAAGTGTTCTATTCTACGCCTATCGTAACCCTCTATGAGCGTGTTCAAGATTAATGGGTACACTAGCACGCGCAATCTGTACATGGCTTAAGTAATTTGGACCTGCAATTTACTACTACGCAACTTCAAACAGTTGCAGGAAGACCATTCACTCACGAGTCACGACTACTGCCTGGTGACATTTTTGTTGTTGAGGTGTGGTCCATCTGAATAGACATTATAATCTGTCAAATATGATTCGACTTTGACCATTTATTTTTCAAAGTCGGCGAACTATGTCGAGTGGGGTATCATTGAATAGGTATTTGAAAATAATTGTTAGGTGTCTTTGATCATTTTTCATTTTAAATGATCATTTACGATCTATGACAATTTAAAGTTGGTTAGCAAACATTCTCATTTTTATGTACGATAAACGTACGACAAATAATGATTATAGAAGCTTTCATTGAACTGAAAACCGAAAAGTCGACGGTTAGATCCCCAACACAACACACAGCACATAACATAGCTTGTATTCCGTTTATTTGGAAGGGAGAGAAAAATATTAGTCCCAGTTCAGTTTGGCTCCCTTACGCCTGGGCCCGCTTCAGTTCAGTTTGGCTAGTATTCTTTATTAAAAAAACTTATGAAGTTCGTAGTACTTGCTACTTCTTTAGAACCCTCTTGATACAACGTACCTATACGCTTGTTGCCTTGTTTTTAGCAATTTTTTCTTATATTTAGCTATCAGAACTGGTCGAAGGCGCGGTGGTCGCGTGCCCGCTTGCAAATCGCACATTACACGCTATTCAGGTGCAACCGATCATTAGTGCATTCCCACCGATTACTTCACTGTGAAACCAACCATGAAAACTGTAACGGCTAGTTTAGGATTTCGTTGAAAAACAGAACTTCCGTGCAAATTATTTTATTACCACCATTTAAAAATGTTGCAATATTAATCTGGTACTTATTTTTATACTAGACTTTCGCTTCAAGTTGACCGCTACCTCAAGTCGCACTACTCAGATCCGCTTAGTACCTACACAGCAACGTACTGCTCGTGATTGTCACTACCATGGTTTTCCAAACTTTTATTGTTACGTTCGATTTTTTAACCGACTTCAAAAAACGAGGAGGTTTTCAATTCACCGCATATTTTTTTTGGCGATGTTACTTAATAACTCCGTCAAATCTTGACCAATTTCAATAATTTTGTTTTTATTTGAAAGGACGTATCATTATTAGGTTGGTCCCATTTAAAGGTGAAGATCTGATGAATATCCTCGGAGATGAAGGACGGAACTCCTCAATGAATAAGCGCAAATCCCTCGTGATAAGAGTGTGTGTAAGTTTTTAACTATGCATATGATGAGGTCAAAAGAATCGTTACTGACAGAGCTTATCATTTCGCGACTCGAAAATGCGACAAATTAGCGACTCCGCAACAGGGAGGTACCTACTGCGTCTTTGAAAGATTCTCCACTTAGTGGACCGACGATCTCAAGTGAGTCGCTGGTAGCCTGGTGGCATAAGATCGTTATGAGAACTACGTTCAAGATATATTGACGGATCTCCTACAAGTTTCTCTCGATGTGGGTCTCTAGATGATGGTGATGAAAAACAACAATTATGTTCATTAATAAACAATTTGTTTTATTGAAGAGTTTGTTACTGTACTTCTGTACTTGGAGCATACTTCAGCATCAATAATAGAGCAGAGTAATTGATAATAATCAAAGGACTGATTACAAATTGATGACGGTACATTACCATGCGACAATAATATTTGACCCAAATAGCACTATCGATCGAAGATGAAGATCGTTTCCAACGAAACTTAGTTTAGGTACTTCATTTTGATTTTTTTAAGAATCCACTTTGTAAAAGGCAACTATCATACAGTCGGAACCCATTATTGGGAAGATTTGAACCGATCTAGATTTTTATTGGGTCCCGACTGTATTTATTTAACAGAATTCTAGATTACTGGACTTGTCTATTCATTTTCAGTTTATATTTAAAATTTAATTTTTACGCAGTCGGGTTTTTGATTCTTTAAATATTTTTATTTTACACTTTATAGTTAGGATTATAAGACTGTGAATGTCGCAATCTTTCTCATTTTATTGAGAGAGTTAAAAATAAATGAGAACGTTTGCCAACTTTTAATTGTCACAAATCGTAAATCGTTATTCAAAATTAAAAATGATAAGAGAAACCTAAGAATGATTTTCAAATACCTATTCAGCACTTACATAGTTCGTCGACTAAACTAAGTAACACCATACTATCGTCTGCGTAAAGTGCAGAAGTCCCTTGTGGGGTCCGATTTCGAAAGAATTGGTAGATTTACCATTCCATTTTAAAAAGTGTGTAAAGACACATTTACTAAGTAGAGGTTATTACATAGTTAATGAATTCCTTAATGACAAAGTTGCTTGGAACCAATCTGCTTTGCTTCAGCTGTTCACAAGATAGATAAGCTACAATATCTAACATTTTTTTTGCTTTGAAAAGAGCAACTGCTGAGTTTCTTGCCGGCTCTTCTCAGCAGTTTTTTATAACGGGCAGTTTGTAGTCGGATTCTGCCATACGTATTTTAATGAAATGTTATCTTTAGGGGTGAACGGGTTCAGGTTTTATTTAAGAACTGGGTAAGTAAGCCGAAATTAACATAAAAAATCTACCTACCCATTACTTAGGCGGCACATGATCATTTTTTATACCGGTTTACAATTAATTGCATCTTCGTTATAATCTCGAATTATTTTCATGATTAAAATCAGACTTAATTAATAATAATTTTGACGACCTCCCTGGCTCAGTGGTGAGCGCTGTGGTCTTATAACTGGGAGGTCTAGGGTTCGATTCCCGGTGGGGACAAATTGGGAATTTATGATTTCTGAATTGTCTTTGGTCTGGTCTGACGGGAGTCTTTGGCCGTGGCTAGTTACTAGGGGTATGGGTTGAATGTACACTGCCATACTCCTTCCAAGTTAGCCCACTATCATCTTAGATTGCATTGACACTTACCATCAGGTGAGATCGCAGTCAAGGAAACATATGACCCTGTCATATGTTTCCTTGACTTATAGTGTTACCGGCTCCCAAACCTGATATAAAAAATCTAATCTTGAAAATAATAGATAGATAGGTTAGGTTAGTTACTTGTTCTTGCATCAACCTCATAAGGTTCATGCAAGAACAAGTTCATGATGAACGTAGGTGATACAGTAATTGGCAGTAAAAAATATTAGACTTCATGGCTTTATCAGAGTCGTCTCTATCTAGACAGAGACGACGCTTTACGAAGTTGACACTCCAGTCCGGTACACTGGCCGATTCCAATTGCCTCTTTCTGGAACTTGATCTGTAATATTTACCGGGTACAGTACGGTAGTTATAGGAAGAGTATTGGAAGTTCAATGATACCATGCTGCGAGTATTTCGTGATGAAAAGAG
This sequence comes from Hipparchia sbordonii, assembly GCA_038048805.1. NCBI lineage: Eukaryota > Metazoa > Arthropoda > Insecta > Lepidoptera > Nymphalidae > Hipparchia > Hipparchia sbordonii. The sequence continues at coordinate 9,006,741 of CM076098.1, forward strand.
AAAGTTAGGGCTATGAATAAAATCATGAGATTTATTCGTTCGGGAAAGCAGTCACTAATAATAACCATAATAGTTACTATGGAGCAGAACAGGTTGACATTCAAATCAACTTTGACCACTATCTAAAGCTATATTGTGACGTAAGTGTTTTCACTTGCATTCGCTATAAGTCAGAGCTTATTGTTTTTGTTTTATGATTAGTTGTTTCGATGGGGCTTTGATCGAAACTATACCTATAGTTCTTTCAACTCACGAAAGCACGTGGCTCATGGTTGTGTGCGTGTCGTATCTGTATAAGTGTGAGCGAGAGCTTGCTCGCGCCTGACCGCTCCCACCTAGGCTCCTGACAGGCACGCACACTTACGCAATGTGCATGTACGCGACGTAACCACAAGTGTAGCTTATGCGTCTTCGTGAATTGTAAGAACTATAACTAATATCAATTTTAGATATGGCGAAAATCATTTATCGACTTCCCTGGCGCAGAGGTGAGCACAAGCTTTTGTCTTTTTTATACATGCCCCTGCACGTATATCAAATCAATTATAAACCCGTTGCTCTATTACTGCGTGATTATAGGTCAAACCAACAATCAAACACGCTTTTCGTTTTTCGCATTTTATGTGTTCCGTTCCCAACGAGTGCTAGCGGAACCCGTTACAAAGCCTCCGTAGTCCGTCCGTCTCTCAGCGGGCCGTACTTCATGAACCGTAATAGGTAAATACTTGAAATCTTCGCAGAATGTATATTCCTATTGCTAGTATAACAACAAATAAAAAAAGTTAATAATCAAGAGGGTCTCCTCGATCTTAATAATAGCTGGTGTTAAATTATGTGCGATGGTAGGGAACCCTACATGCGCGGGTTCGAGTCGCACTTGTCTGGTTTTATTAAGGATCGTACCGGGATATTGAATAGCCTGACGAATTGTACTATCTAATGGAAAATTAATTTTTTAGATCCGACTGGTAGTTTCAGAGATTAGTGCGTTTAAACAAGCAAGCAAAGAAACAAACAAAATTTTCCGCTTTATTATATTATATTAGTATAGATTACGAGTGATATTCATAGTAGTAATAAATGAAAGACAAACTCTATCGGTGTGTGCGTGCTTACTTGAAGGTTCGTCGTGTTGGAGACCGGCCTTACGACGGGTTTAGTTCTCGTTCATGCCTTTCTAGGTAATTAAGTGAACCTCTTGCTCTCCCATTATGGATGAAAGCGGTGATTTTCATTAGCCTGAAATGTGAAAAATGTTGCTCTTGAGGAATTTGTACACGCTTTGGTGTCTGTGGTAACTGCGGCGCTAAATAAGTTTCGGTTTAATGAAAAAAGAACCTATCTGTAAAATAAAATAGATGTTTATTTGAAGTTTGCCCATATTATTTTCAAATCATCAAACATCATCATCAACAACCCGTCAATGACTCACTACTGAGCGCAGGTCTTCTCTCGGAGAAGGGTTATAAGCCAAAGTCCACCATGCTGGCCCAATACGAATTAGCAGACTTCACATATCCTTGAGAACCTTAGGAACTTTCAGGCGTGCAGGTTTCTTCAACCTGTTTTCCTTCACCATTGACGCATGTAATATTTAATTATTTTTTATTTAAATCGAATCTGCGATCCGCCGAGTAAGAGGCTGCAGGGCTATGTAGCTGTATCAAGAATGAAGATCACTTTACGAATATTTTCGTAATAACCAAACTACGCAGCGATAACACCTAAAGAAGAAGTAGGTACCTAATAAATAGAGAGGACAGGACACTATATTATGTGTCTTTTCTTGTATTTTACATATAATAAATATGTGTAATATATTTTACGGTTAGTCATAATGAGAATTTTATATCTATAAGTGGGCGATTGACGCATTTCAACTGCAAGATAAGGTATGTGAAAATGCAATAGGTACATTGCAAGTATTTTAGTATTGTATAAGAATGACTATTTTTAATTAAAAAATGTATCTACAAAAAAAGGATTAAAACTCAAAAGTGTTTCAATATGTGAGTGCGTGTGTGTGTTTGTGTGAAAAATTGGTTTAAAAATAACTGTAATACAATTAGGGCAACTGAATAAGCCATATGTTGTTACTAATGAGTGCAATAGTTTTAAATTGTGACAATTCAGAAAATAAGATACATGTGAAAATTCTATTCATCAAAATGTTACTTACGTTGGTTTCCCGTATGGTACACAGTATTAACAATGGAGCAAACAATATAGAAGAAACGTATTGCGCGTGTTATATTGCTAGCTTCCGCTGTAGAAGGAAGTTCCGATCTCAAGAACAAGCATCGACCGGAGATGATGATCGTGAAGTAGGTAAGAGCGATAGTAGAGGTGGATGTTTTAAATAGAATAGAATAATTTTTTATTCAAATAAACTTTTACAAAGTATTTTCGAATCGTACGTAAAAATTGCTTGTGTAAAATCGTTTAAAAATTGGACTTAACCTTTTACACTGCTAAGTGTGACATGATATTATTTTGATTTTTATGATGAGTAAAATGAAATGATAGATATGAATCTGATGAATTAATATAATGGATGATATGAATGTGACTGAATGTTATGTTTATGCATAGATGTGCCTATAACCCACAGCCCGAAGGAAAACTAAACAATTTGCAAAATAGAACATTTTCATCCGTTTATCTTGTCAACTTGAATGTAATCTGAATATAAATAATAATGTACGCCATTTACTACCAGTATAAAATAAAAGAATCCATAGGTAGTGGTAAAAGTTTTGACTATCATCTATTCACGACCGTTGTAGAGCTTTTGTTAAGTCATCGCGATGAGCGATCTATGCTAGAACTTTTACTAGGTATATTATTATAGTTATTGTATTATGATGGCAATCGATTAACTGTTTCAACGGATGTATATTATGTAGATACGTATACATATAATACGAATACATTTGGTGAAAGATGCAAGAGTGTTTTGAAGAACAATTAATTGAATTAAATGTTGATTGTCTTGCATGACAAGAAAGAATAGTGATGGACAACAGTTTATCTCACGGATAATCTGTATGTAAAATTATTAATACTTTCACTCAAGTACTTTCTTTGTTTCAGAATAAAACTATTAGTGGAAATCGTTAAACATCGCCGTCAAGTTCATGACAAATCAATACTCGGAAAACCTCTAGTGAGAAAAAAACGAAGCCAAATAGGTATGAAGTCTGCAATTACCTAATTCAATTACAATTGTTGACTCGGCTTCGTGTTCCGGCGCCAGTCGTATTAGAATGGCGGCTGGAAATCGAGAGTAATTTCTGATTTTTGAATTTTTTGTTCGAGTTAAACAAATGACATAGAAACTTGGAACTTTCTTCGAGATCGAACACGGCACGGTGTCAAGTGCGATTATAGTGAACATTGTGGCAGGGCGGCCGAGTCGGTGAGAGCGCGGCCCGGTTGCGACCGGTCGGCCCCTCCGCCAGCGCGCGCGCACACGCCGCTCCGCGCCGCCGACGTCGCGACGCACCCGTGTGCGATACGCCGAACCGCACCGTCGCTGCCTTTAAACATTTTCTTACAAATTCGCGGCCTTATCGATGTGCTAATAAAGATGTATTAACGAGTGCTATCGGACTTTATTATCTACTAGTGCGTACGTACGTGACTGATATTTTTGCATTGAAAGCTGAGATTTTGGAGCTTGCAATATATTAGGGTAAGTGTATGTTTGTAAAATACTATTGAGATAAAATATGAGTCGGTGGGCGATATAAACAATAGCAAGGTGAGCAGGGTATTATGCGGGTTCCCATGTCAGAAACCGGGCTAAGGTCGAGGTAGGCGCCGCGTGCGTGTAATGAGATTAGGGCGGGAGTGAGGCTGCGGCGCGCCCGGGCGTCCCGGGTGCGCCCCGCGTGCGCCCCGCCGCCCGCGCCTCCCGCCCGCACCCCGCCTGCTGTTTTCCGCGCCAGCTGCACATAAACGTATCCTATTTTCTTTTTCCGCCCGCCGCGCCGCGCCATCCAAGCTAATTTTTTCTTAATTAGGTTACCATGATAGTTATGTATTTTTCACATATTTTTTTTTAATCCCATTTTTTTTTTCATTGAATGGAATTTAAGCAATGATCATCAATGCCCAGCATGGAGGATCCAAGAAAACGAAGCTTGATTCTTATTTGATATATTAATCAATCAAACTCAATGTGTAGTAAAACTTAGCTCCACGCGGATGCAGTCGCGGGCAAAAGCTAGTAAGTTAATAAAACGATTTTCTAAACTACAGTTCTAAACTTTCTACGGCTCGGGCAAATTGATTGATATTAACGTCTATGATTATATTAATATTATAATAATAGATACAGACAAAACAATAACTGTTATCTTGCAAGTGGTCCCGCTGGGATAGTGAAATAATGCCGCAGTGAAAATAAAATCATGCGTTTCATAATGGTTTCAATTTTAAATGTTAAACCTGCTGTTGGGATTTAATTACTTTATTTATTTTATCAATGAGGATATAGGTAAAACCACCAAATTACCTTGGCAATTTATTATAATATTTATTTTATCAATTGCTGAACTGAAATTATGCAAATCGTAAATTGTTATTATTGATTATACAAAAACAACATAGTTAGGTAGATACTTCGATACGATAATTGGATAGGTTGTTATTGTAAATGTCACAAGAAGAAATTAATAATTTATTTTTAAAGCAAGCTTTTCAAGCAAACAAACTCGATGGGTTTGCTTCGTTTTATTGCAGAGTTACCATAGCCACCTTCCGTCTCCAACATTAGACCCTGGATAACATCTAGGGCCAGAGTACTTGTAAAGACAAATTAAACTAGCCCAAACTCGATGGGGTTACGTCGTTTTATTACAGAGTTCCCATAGCCGCCTTTTGGTTTCATCATCAGACCCTGGATGCTATCTACGACCAGACTGTACTGTGGAAACGAATCAAACGAGCCCAAACTCGATGGGGTTACGTCGTTTTATTACAGAGTTTCCATAAACAGTTTCCTGCTCCTGCATACTTATACATTTGTTTCGAACACTAACGGATTTAGCTATCTTTCACGTTTTCTTTGTAAATACTAAAAAGTATAATTAATACGGTGGCAAGGGTGTAAAAAAATTTCACATGATTATTCAAAATATAAAAACTGAAGTAGGTAAGTATTTATCTAAATAATTTATTTTAGTGTTAGCATAATAAAAGATTTATTTATGTTACAAAATTAATTTCCAAGACATCTTATTTATGCAGTTAAAGAGCCAAACCTGATATTTTAATGCTTTTAATCTGAATTAGTGTAGAGCTTTTTAATGCTATAAGCAGTTAGTCGTCTCTACACCTGATATATCGTGATAACACGTAATAATTTTCGGCCATTTGCGTTTTTATTATATTTTGAAATCGATCTTATTGGTCAGAAGGATGTTTACCTCTTGGAGCTTCGAAATGGGGGTAGGGTAACCATATAATCATGAATCATGATTATGTAAATTAGTGAACTAACTTATTACCATAATTTGATTAATTGTGCAAGCTCCTAGGCCCAAATTAGACGGTTCACTTTTCGGGATTTTTGCTTTCAGTTTCGATGAACGGTGCACCGTCTAAGGGTTTTAAAAAAATCTGCCATCTACAGGTATGTTTATTCCTGCTTCAAAAACAAAATACCTTTTTGCATGAGAGCGCATAACTTGTCTTGTTTGAAAACAATTCTTGCTCATTTCTTAAACATTGTGCTAGATGGAGAACCTCAATCTACCTGTCAACCCTAAATTATTTTAAAATTTTCTTAGTAAACTTCGGAAATATTTCCACAGTTTAAGCATATCCAACTGATACTATAAATGCGAAATGAGGATGGATGGATGTTTGTTGTTCTTTCACGCAAAAACAACTGGATGGATTTTGACGATGTAGGTACATCATAATAGCACATATTTACGAATTTATATGTACGAAGTCATCAGGCATCAGTTTGCAATAAAGTTGAAGAAATATATATAAATAGTATTTAAAATATTCCAGATTTCAATTTGATAGCAATAGTAGATACTAAAACAACCAGTTGTAACAGATCAACATACGGAGCCACCGTACCTACAGAGCCCTAAAAACAGCTCCAATTTTCTTTGGAAATCCGGCAAATGCCTGCCACCTGGTAACCCTAGATGCGACCGTGGTAAATGATCTCTGATGTCACGCCTCAGACGCCCACTCTACTCATAACTTGGCTATTTGTATAAAACCAATAATTCCAGTCGAATATTAAAAATTCCTCTTGTTTTAATACAACTCGATTCCTTTTCACCTTATTTTTCATGTTTTATTTCGATATTATATAACAATTTTGATATTTGATCTTAAAATAATGTCATTTTCAAAAAAATATTCTTTAATGACGCATCAAAACGTCTGATATTTAACTGATGATGAATGAGCTAAATCGGATAAGGAAGTAGAGGAAATGAAATTCTCGTTGGAATTTTGATTACCTACAGTTTTTTCGCAATTTGTTCGAATCATTTAAAATATGAAAGTAGGTACCTACCCATTCAGTGACTAAAGAGATTTTGTCTTCATAAGAATCTTGAAAAATAGCAACGAGGTCAAAACAAAAATTACTATCACCCATGTTAACGTGACTCTATTAAAAAACGATTCAACTTTATGGTTGTGAGAAATATCAAAGATGTTCATTTCACATACATTGCTTTTCCATTACCATTACTTTTCATTGCCCATGTAATTTATATCTAGTACCAGTGGCATTGAATCGTGAGTATATATTATGTAAATAGAGTGAATATGGGTGGAATGTACTTATTAAAGCGCATGCAACTTTTAATCCTTGCTTACTTTTAATATTAAAATATCCTTATTATTATTCTATTCCTAATTAATATCCTTATAAATTTAAAAGTGTGTTTGTTTGTTGGTTTGTCCTTCAATTACACAGCACCGGGTCGACGTGATTTTTTGCATTCGTATATTGAGGGCGAAGTTCCCAGAAAAACAGCGGATTCCCGCGGGATTTTTAAAAACCTAACTCTCCGCGAACGTAGTCGTAGGCGAAAGCTAGTTTAAAATAATAAATGCACATAATATATACAGTCTATTACAACTTCTCATCTCACCTCGCAAATTATCTTACTTCCTAGTTCATAATAGGAATTTTAAAATGTAATGATGGTTCCATCCAACGTCATTTATTTATTTACATAACTACCCAATTAGCTCGCCGAGGTAAGATTGAGTGGAGTTTTGACACTTTAATTAGTTTGAAACGAGAATTAATTTTTAATACAACGTATAAGATCTTGGCATGTGTTATCTTTACTTTTCGGTGACGTTTCTCTGAGATAAAGTCTGGATTACTCTTCTCTTCTTATGGTGAAATAAAAGCTAGTTTTACTCGTAAATGCCGTCGGATATGAAAGTAATAATAAATAATTTAAGGTGTACCTACTGCTTAAGGAATTACGGACAGACATTATTAGGTAGTTAATTAGAATTAACGTGATAATAAATGTTACCGGCCATTTCTTTGCAAAGTTTAGAGATTTTTTTTTTCGCGCAAGCAACACGAATGTTCTTAAAACAGTTAGTATGCAATGTACATATTTCAGTAGTCAGGTGAGATAGGTAGGTACATTCAAAAACTCAAAAGAATTAGAGACTCGAACAACTATATTCCCCTTTCTAATAGGTACCCGTTAATAATGGTCTATTTTATATTCGCTTTTATATAGTGATTTTAAAATTTATTACTTATTTTGAGGGATTGGGCTTCAAACATTTGAACACTTTTCACGGGTTCTGTGATGACTTGATTGTTAGCGACTATGACGCGACAACTCGACAAGTTACCTGGCTGCTATGTAAATGTCGCGTGCCGATGGAGTCATGGGATCGAGCGTTCGAAAGCCAACTCTAATAAATTGCAAAATGTTTAGAAAACAGGATATTTTACATAATAACGGATGTGGCAATGTGTTCTCGTCATTTCTTAAAATACATTCTGTCTGCACATAAATAACGATAAGTCCAAAAGAGCTATGAGGGTTGACCCAATCAAGCCATCAATTAAAGTGATAGTAGAAGTCACAGTTATATTGAGTTCGTAAGTTTTGAAACATTTTTATAGTTTTTTAAGTAATAATATTGAACCATTCTGGAAATAAGATATTTTCTTAATAAGAAATTAAATAAGGAGATTTCTTAGTAGTCTTGCCTTTTTATCAAAATATGTACCTATACAGATTTCAGATGAGATCTAATAGCAAGATACTGTACAGTTTGATGAACGAATACTTCCTCAGTACATGTATATAACTTGTCTGTATTTCTTACACAAAAACCTCATAGAGTTTCTGATTGGGTTACCACTTGCAAATCACAAATGTTAGGGTCACAAATGATATGGTTATTATGTCAGAAAAAAAGATGCAAAAATGTTCAAACTCTTCAAATGCATCAGCAGTTAATGGTATAATTGGGTAAATTGTAAATGCATGCTTTATTGTCTTGAGGCTGGTTTTGTTGTTTACACAAGCACTATCAAGGATGGTCTAATTAGTCGTGCAACAGCGATCGGCCACTATTTGCCCCTACTATGAAAATTGTGCCAAGATATTCACTCACTGTATTTCATGCACGAAAATGTAGGATGCATTGCGTATTGCGTGTAACGTACCTTTGCTTCAATTGTTTTTGTACAGAACTGGTTTTGCAAATACGAGTAGTAAGAGCTGTTGTTTACTTACAAACTCAAACTCAAACAACGCACACACACACATAAGTTAAGCTGAAAAAATAAAAGTAATAAATCCAGGTCAAACCTAAAATTTCAGTTTGAAATTTTTTTGATTTTTGGAAAGGATTATAACACGATATACAAAATCGTAAATAATCATTTAACCAATATTTTGATCTCAGTGTGATTGTCTCGGAATGAAATTATTATATTAGTTTTAATTATTATTTCATTCATTAAGGCCTTGCAGTACTTTTATAGGTAGATATTACGGAAAGTACTATACCTAGTAGCAATGACCTATTTGTGGTCTGTATAATTCAGCTATCAAATTTTAAGCAGCGTTGCGTTTCACCTACTTGCGCACCCTACTGTGTAATTACTACTTTTCTTAACCCAAAATAAGAATTTTATTCATACTTATGCAGAATCATGAATATTTATGAAGCTCCTAAAACCATATCAATGAACTCTAGCTTTGTGTTTGTTTTTATAATATTCTTATAACGGTTAGCGCTGACAACCAAATGAAAACGATTATGTTTTAAAAAGGCTAGAATTCGTAAACGTGAATAATAAAACGTGAATTATATTTTGTATACGAGTAGGTAGACTGGTACACTCTTTTGATTTATATTTAGTAAGTATAGGTTAAGTTTTGAAGATTCAATTATCTGATATCGTGGAACAATACTACATACTATAAATAATGCTGTTTCTTTTCTTTGTTTACTCGATAAGAACGGATGTGTAGCAAAAACATCGAGTAAATTCGCTCTCCTTTTCGGATGAAAACAGTCATAGAAAATAAACCGAGGTCATTTATGCTCTGTAATGGTCTGGCGGGCAGCGATTTCTTTCGAAATCATTTTTAGAGATAAATACCATTGTCATTAGTGAACTTCTTGAAGACGTATGTATAACGATGGTGGAGTGTTATGAAGATAAATGTAGTTGCAACTTACAAACAATAATTCAAACCTTTAGAGAGAAGCGACTAAATATGTAAATAGGTACCTAGATTATTATTTATTTACCACGTATGTAGATTGTTGCAATCAGATGCTGTTTGCTTAGGAGCGTCAAAGCTCTTTTCTTTAAAATAAATAATTAAGATATGGAATAGGTACCAAATTCAAACAAAAATATAATTTAGTAAACCAATTTCTGTCTACCAGTAAAACTCCTCTGTAATTCTAAAATAATATGATGTTGTTAATGAAGGACTTCAATAAGGGATAAATTTGAAAAGAGTTAGTTAAGTTAAACTTCAAAAATTTTACGTAAAATTACTACTACTGACACTTATTTAGTCCAAAAATCCTGGCAATCCTTATAAGCGATTATAGCGTCGCACTGTGTCTTAGGCTCCTAGATCTTAGGAGCCTAAGACACAGTGCACCATGACCAAAAGCAAGCTTTGTAACTCAAGTCAAAATATGTTATTATTCAATTTCCTTTATTTGCTTGAAAACATGTACAATGTGTAGTTATGAATTTATTAATGCTCCAATGTTATCGGTCATTTTTGTCATGCAAATATTTATAAAAGATGTCTACTTAGTCTAATAAAATTATTAATTAGGTACTTATGAATGTCAAAATCGGAAAACTTGTAACTTTGTTGAATTTACAACAAGTTATTAAGTGTTGGTGCATGAAGTCGAGACTGCGGTTTATGTGGAAATTGAAGAGAAACGTGAGAATGAGAGGCCCTTAAACGGAACTCGGGTGTAACGGGTCGCAGCCCTGGGCGCTATGCTAATGCCTCGCTCTCTGCGGCCGCGCGCTCCGCCGCTGTCTCCGGTGCCACTAACCCACATCTCTGCCTTCCGATGATGTGTCTGTTTGTGATGTGTCCAATGCGTTCTCGAATGCGCTCGTTATACTTTCATATTGATCGACGAAAGTACTTGCGATCGTGAGTAGGAAATAAGCACACGCTAAAGTAGGTACGAGTTAAGAATTCTAACACAGAATTTAATCTGTTGATATTAAAAAGTTAATTGCTAGTATTTGTTCCAATCTTCGTTCTTTTCGAAACCCGGAGTTAAAAGTACAACGATGAAAGAGGCTTCTGCCTTGCGCAGCTCTCGCGTGTCTTTCGTCGTGTGCGTAACTTTAACCATTATTGCATAGTATGCAATCTCATGAATACTTTTTGTCAACAGATTCCGACCCAAAAGCAGTTATTCAAACTGCTCGGGTGTGCGTCTCACACGGTATGGAGACAGGGGCGGCTGTCCAGGAGTTCATCACTATAGTTCCGGTAGGCGATAATAAGCCCGCCGTGCAGGACTCCGCGTTCGTAACAGTGCTTACAGTGGGTGCTGCGGACGGTGCCGCTAAAGTGGTTGTACGTAGACCACGCGGGGCACGACTTGGATTAGGACTTAAGTTTGAAGGTGGTTCCGCTGCTGCTGAGAGAGTGAGACGACTTTTGGTACAATCATGTGCAGAAGACAGCCCTGCTGCTAAAGCTTCTACACCCTGGGGTAAACTAATACCTGGAGATGAAATCCTAGCTATCGATGGAATTACAGTTTCTGAATTAACAAGAATTGAATGTGTTCGTCGTTTAAAAGAATCAGATGAGACTCTAGAACTTCTTGTGAGACATCTTGATGCTGAGAAACAGCCTGAAGAAAACAATATGGACCATAAAGAAAATTTTATTGATAACAAACACAACTCCGAAATAATAAGACCATCTACATTACCTCCTCCTGTTCCACCCAGGAAATTGGGGAAGAAAAACTCTTTTAAAGACAAATCTATTCTACAAACTCTTGGTGAACAAAATGCCCTTGGTAACATAGATGCCTCTAAAGAAGCTGAAAATGTTAAGGACTCGCTGCATAATTCAGTCATTCCTATGATAAATAAACTGTCACGAAAATCATCTTTCGACAGCCACATACATCGACAAAATAAGGAAAGCATTGCTTACTTAAGAAAGGGATCGCCTGAAGAAGTTAGGCGCTTAGTACGGAGACTCTCCGATGGTAAAGCTATACCTCCAGAGGCCGAAGTTTATTTAGATTTACTTTCTAATGAATGGGAACGCTGTCTCGTTTTAGCAGATGCCGAGTCAGATGATACTGGCAGTTCTATTTCGACAGTTGTTGATAGATTAGGATCAATGGCAAATTCTGTTGAAAACAGCATTCCATCAACTCCAATAATGCAGCCCAAATCTATTGACATTCAGAAAGTATTAAATAGTATCGAGAATATTGATTCAGATATATTGAAAGATATGACCAGTGCAAAACTTTTAGAAATAGGTGATGATTCTAAGAAAAGTGACAAAAAACCAACAGAAAATGGATTTAAAAATCTTGAAATACCAACTAACAATATTTTAGCTAAAGAAAATCAAACAACAAAAAAGATAGAAGAAAATGATAAAAATAATAATATCACACAAATTTCAAAATGTAATACAGGAACAAAAGATTCAATGAAATTCAATGATAAATCTTCAAAACAAGAAACTGTTTCGGAAAAACCTAAACCGATGCCAAGGAATACGAAAGTGGAACGTTCAGCTAGTGATAAGAAACGTCGTCCTATTCCCGTACCAGAACTACTTTCACCACCACTGTCTGAACCTCTTTTGACACCAACAAAGAAAACATGCATTGAAAGTTGGTTGCAAAGATCAGAAATCGAAATGAATAATAAAACTGAAGATAAATTGGAAGAAAGCTCTGTACCCGAAATATTACCTCGCCTGATTGATTTTGTGCCTAAAACTCAATACAAAGACAGTGGCAGCGAATCACCTACCAGTACGTGCACACGACCGACCACAGCACCACCGCCACCTCCTGTAGAAACTAGAGAAGATGGCTCTGGGGCCTCACTTGACACTATAGGCGAGTTGGATGAATCTTGTGACGTCACCGATAATGCGTAAGTACCTTTTTGTTTTTTGTTCATTGTCGTATAAGTATGTATTTTCATTTCAATATTATAACAATTAATTAGATAGCCTACTTATGTATTTGACTTGACTTTTTCTGCGTAAATAAACATACTCGTAGGCCTCACATTAACTTCCTATAATGTAGTTGATGTAATCGCTACTTCCTCAAGAATATCAGTCATGCAAGGTCTTTTAGTAAACTGCTGACAGATAAAAATCTGAAAGCACTTACGTGATTTATTTCTTAGTGTTTATTTTTTAAATAAACTTTGTAATTCTGAGATCTCCACAATATATTTGAATATTCAAGAAGGCTGCTGGGATATTTACGGAGGATACTAAGCAATAAAGAAAGTAGGGTAGGTAGTTTCATGTATTTATAATATACTTAACTAAAAAAAATGGGAACAACGATATTTTATAGATCATGAAGTTAGTAAGAATTTGTTAAGTGGACTAACCTAATAGATCGGCAAATATTTAAAGTGTTTCTTGTTGTTATCTTAGTGATTCAGATTTTAGCGTCGTCACTTTAACAAAGAACGTTATTTACCTAGCGTTAAGTCTAGATAAGGCCTAGCTATTTCAACAAGACTCGAGTGCGTTACCCTTTGCTGATTTTATAGCATGCAACAAAGGAAGCGTACAGTGAATATTGCTACATACTGCCTAGATAATATATTAACTTCTATTATTACACGTATTTCTATTAATACGAGTATCTAAACATACAAATGTATTAATGAAATCAAACTAATAGGGGTCAGTTTCACATGATAGTTATAGTGATTAAAGTTGCCAAGTATACCATAATAAAGTATACCACTTTTGGTTGCACAAGACGGAGTTTTTAATTTTTTATCAGACATTAAGTTTAACTATGAAAGTAAGAATATCGGACATGTGCAATCGTATAAGCTTGTTTCAAGATAGAGAAGTTTGACTGTACCGACCACCAATGTTACATAATTAAAAAGAGTAGATAAACAAAAAGCATACTTGCTAAGTACCGAAGAAGTCTTCGACCCCCATGTCGAAGGAAAAAGGGAGGAACATAAATAAAACTTTTTGGTAGCAAAATATCGATAAGGTTCGTACCGCGAAGGTTACGCGAAATGACTTAGGAAATCTACTTTGGTTTTTTGTTGGTGGTCATAATATACATACTGGGATATAAACTCAATTGATTTCTGTATCTGTTTCGAATGAAACGAATAGAAAAGTCTTGATGGTACAAATGGGAAGTGGCAATTAAAAAATGGCAGCCCTACTTATTTGTGGTAAAAGTGCCGGCTTCCATCAGTATGAGAAAGTTCATTTTCACCATAGAAATAATCACTGCCTGCAATTGAAAACATCCATTTATAAAACTCGAACCGGTGTAGTGCAGTGGTTAGAAATGGACCTTTTCTTCGTAACGGAAGCGTGCTAATGTTTCTCCTGTTTACAAATGTTAGAATCGGCTGGAAATTAAACCCATGAATTATGTGAAATGTTTCCGTTCAGGAGCTCCGTATAGTAAGGAAAGTTTAATTGTGGCTAACCGAAACCGATTAATAGTGACGTGGAAATTAAAGCAACAGCCTATTAATAACGCCCGCCCAGAATTGGTGTGGACGGTCGTTGCACTTATTCGAAAAAGGATATCGATGTAACCATTACATAATTCTGCTTTATTCTGATTCCTTATTCTACCTCTATGCTATCGTACTTGCGACTTTCGAAATTATTAGGTTTATAATAGTTTTAAAAAAACTAGATTGTAAATAAGACTTCGTCCGTCCGTCCATATGAATGTGTACAGAATGTAATAAAGAAACAATAGAGCTTAGGGTAATGGTACATGGCGCGTTGCAAAATCGCTGCACCGTTCTACATAGAAAAATCTGTGGAACATGTCAAAGCTTCAAACGGTGCGTTAACGGAACATTAATACTTTGCCTCGTCGCTGCGTTACTTCCGCAGCTGTGCCGATGCGGTGTTTCTCTATAGAAAATGTGTATGCCACCTGCTGCACACAGCCAAATCCTTGTTCGGCAGTGTGATACAATTCAAGAGAATTACTATTTCACCATAACGCGCCATGTGTCATCGCCTTTATGAAGGAAGAAAAAGAATATTTTATTCGTAACGGTGACACACACGGAAAGTTCACCCTGTATTTTCAAGTAATCTAACGTAACAATGGCAAGCAGTGAGGGTGGTAACGGCCGACTGCACCCCTTCGCCCTTGCCTCTCACCCTGGAAGTGCACCAGCCTATACCTACAACCCATTGTGTAAAGTCTTTGACACATATACACTGTGTACGCGAACTATTCTGATAGAGCTTTGAACTGGTAAATGTATTCAGTTGGAACAAAGGTACTTCTCGAATAGATGTCTAGGAATATATATTAACTAGACTAGCTGATGCCCGCGACTTCGTCCGCGTGGATTTAGTTTTTAAAATTTCGCGGGAACTCTTTAATTTTCCAGGATAAAAAGTAGCCTATGTTACTCTCCAGTTCCTTAACTATACCCATTCAAAAAATCTCAGCGATCCGTAGCTCTGTTGCAGCGTTATTTAAGGACAAACCAACAAACTAACAAACATACACACTTTCGCATTTTTAATAATAATATAAGTATAAATATTAAAACAAAAGTATAAGTAAGAAAGTAAAAATAAGAATTAGTAAGGTTTGGTTGGTATTGGTTGATTATTATTATTCCCGTTAACCGTTAGATATGTAAGTACTGCGAAGCTATGTATTGTTTTGACTCCCGAGCATTGAGCATTGGTCATTGGTTTCCATGCGAAATGATTGACACTTGACATTCTTGACCCTGAGATAAGGTCTGTGGTGTGCATAGCTTATTTAGGTAGAAAGTAGGTATAGAGGGATTACCGCTATAGTATAGTCAGTTGCAAAGCTAACTCTATTAACCCTTTACTCTAAAGAAAGGTATTACTTAGCCTTTAAGGTATGATATAAGCTTCTCGCTCGTAGTGAAGAGGCAGCATTAAGTAATGCTCACAAAAAATCACAAAATAAATTATGATAGATTTATTCAAAATACTAACTTTTGCTGCGATTTGGTCAGGGTTGTCTAACATTTCGGTCCTTTGGTTTGCCTCAGTAGGTACATATTGAAGAAGAACCACAACAACTTTGTGCTAAAACATTGGTTCAAAGTTATTATGTTAGAGCTTTGAAAATGTAAGTCATAAGGTCAGACAGGGCATTTAAAATAAACCTACCCGGATAAAGTTCGTATATACTATGGAATTTGGACTGGTAGGTACAGTATTTACTGTTGGTACCTACCTAAATAAATATTTATTTATGTATATATTTATGTCGTTGATTCATCAAGTACGTGAACGCAAGTTGGCGTAATTTTTGCTACAATGAGTCATTATTATCTGATGACATACACAGCCATTTGTGATAACTTATACGTTTGTAAACAATTATGAGGATATATCGCACCTTTACAATAATTAAAGTGACCTAACTCAAACATTGTAAGTTGAAATGAGCAAAAAAGACTTCAAAAAAGTATAGTGTTCAGTAAATTTAAA
The DNA here is from genome assembly GCA_038048805.1 of Hipparchia sbordonii. NCBI lineage: Eukaryota > Metazoa > Arthropoda > Insecta > Lepidoptera > Nymphalidae > Hipparchia > Hipparchia sbordonii. Next base: position 9,022,994 of record CM076098.1, read on the forward strand.
TAACTCTGCCGTGTTTTGTTAGAAAAAGTTGAATTTTTGCAGATATTGCATCTTTTATGCATGTATTGTAATATTATATTTTTAAATGTATTTAAACAGATGTTACAGGAATTTTCAGTTAGATCACTTATTAAAGTGATCTAACTGAAATCGCACCTTTAGAATTATCTAAAGGTGCGATATATTGCAATTAGGTAACCATATTCATGAGAAAAGCAGGACAAGAAGTTGGTAAAAATTGCTTGTACAATATACATAGCTTGAACACAATATATCTGTCAGATGTTTGTTGTGTATGAAGTATGTACCTACAAACAGCGTATTAGAAAGGGGATATTATAATATCATTGATTCAAGGTGCTCTGTAATATTTATTCAGGACATCCGAGAATGCGCTAAGAAATCTAGGTCATTCTAAGAATTCAAGCCAGATGGTAATCCTAATGTAAGTGAACAACATTCAAGGCGAAGCGAGATATTTCAATATGCGAAATAGAGCTGCAGGTCATTGGAATGTTACTGTTACATGTGTTTGATTTCATTTCGCAGACTTGCCTGCTTGACATACTAATTTTTGCTGTATGGCGTTTAAACTTTAAAATACCTTGTACAAAACTAACTTGTAAACGTATAGAATATGCAAAAATTAAGCATTTTTATTCAATGATAAAGCAAACCTTATCTGCAATTTCACCTGGTGGCTATGAATTATGATATTCTACTAGGGATGAGTTATATACTCACAAAACAAGCGAAAAAATTGTTCCGAACGACGAAGAGTATGATAGAGTATTTCATTGTTAAATGACATGACAAATTACGACAAATATCTGCCGTTACGCGCTTCATTTATCGCACGCTTGTAACATATCCTGCACCTCTTTTTATACATAGGTATACTATATCATAGCCTGGTGGTAAGAGACGATGTAGGCTAAGATGGAAGCGGAATAACTTGGAAGGGATGTTGCATCAGTTCAGTGCAAGATCGCACATTAAATTGTTTGAAGGCATGCCTTTATCGGTAGAGTGGTAATTAGCCAAGGCCGAAGCCTCCAACTACCGAAGACCAGAGCAGAATTTAGAATTGCTTCTACCGGTAATTAAACAAGAGAACTCCCACGTATAAAGAATACAGCGGGTAACGTTTAACCAGGGAGGTTTTCAAAAATCAATTGCCAAATTTTCTAAAGATCAAAGGAAACCATTAGGATGTTGTATATAGATGACAGTTTGACAAATAGGCGAATTATACTGTCATAATGAACTATTATGAAGATCTATACTAACTATGTAACGAATGTATAACGAATGTGAACTGCAACAATTGCTGCATGTCTCTAAGTATGATTTATGAATGTGAATAAAATAAGATTTGGTTTATATTCCCTTGGCATATTATTTTGTTATGAAAGAACTTAAATGTGTTAAGTCCAAGTTTTAGGTAGTATAAAGTTTTAAAGCTGATGCCGTGATATATACGAATATGATAAATCTTTATACATATATAATGCCATCTAAATATATGAAAAGAAAAGGCGACTGTCTGATCTAAGTATCAACATACAGATCAAACCACTGGACGGATCGGGCTTTTTGGCATAAGCCTAGAAAGGTTAAAAGCCGCGGGTAAAAGCTAGTCTTCGATAATTGTCAATGGAAATTCAAAACGAACTGACAGGGAGATAGGTACTATTATGATTAGGTAACATCGGTCACATAAGAAAAAAGTATTTGATGTGTGGTATCCTTTGACAACCGTTAGGTATTGACAAACAAGCGAAAATGATAGTTACAAATGGCCCGCAGCCATAATGAACTATTATGAAGATCTACGACACGTAGGTACAATACGCGAACAATGTAACGAATGTGACCTGCAATGTTTCATTGTTGACACTCGTAAATAGCTCCGCATGATATATCGTAGATGATAAGTGAACTTGGGTACAGCTTTTATTTCTTTCCTATGTCGTATTGATTTGTTTGAAATAAAGAGCTAATTTCTCTATTACATTGATGTCATCCTCTCAAACCATCGCCGGTCCACTACAAGGCACATTTCTCCTCTCAAAATGAGAAGGCTTTAGGGTATAGTTCATTTCGCTGACCAAGTGCGGATTGGTAGACTTCTCTCGTAGTATATTCTCACTGTTCTACAAATGAAAACAAATGTTTTTATCTGTATTATAATATTGTGGATTGAGTCCACATCTCCTAAGAATCCATCGGGGTTTGGAGTGCGTAGAGTTTTTTTTGGAGAGTTTGTGTCACTTATGTGGTTTTGTGGTGTTGCTTGGTGGCGGTACGTATTGCTTGTTTTTCTTGAATATACTTAGGTCATCATGCTCAAACCATCTTGTACTATCGGATTGAGCAGTAGGCTACTATTAGGTCAGTCAGATTGTTTCTCACAAAACTTATTGGATTTATTAAATCGTTTTAAAAATTTAGGTCAATTAAAAAAGGCTTGCGGCAAAAGATTATGGTTCGCAAGAAATCTATTCGAGTTGAAAAGAAAGTATGAACTCGAATTCCGATTATGATCTACTGTACTATAAATAGAAAGAACTTTATTATGGTCATGTTTGATATACAATGGCGATTTATATAAAAGTAGATTACAAGTAGTTCAATAGATCAATTGGCAAACGAGTTGAAGAATACGTTTCACTTATTAAGGTTAAACATTAAACATATCAAACGATTACTTATTGCTATCATTACCAATAAATGAATATTAATATAATTTGCCGATTAACTTTCTCGCGATCTTTGAAGTTTTTTACTTCAAATTTTTGAGGAATTTATTTTTGAAAGCAATTTGTGAAAGTACTCGTGGTATTGAATGACGTCGTAATTTTTATGACGTAGCATTAATTAGATGGCCCAACCAAACAACAAAATTATTACTGATCTTCTTTGCTATTTACACCTGATTAATGTTGTACCTATATATTATATTCATACAACAACAATTACATTTACAACATTAATCAGGTGTAAATGGCAAATAAAATAGATAATTTTTACGGTTTCTTGGCTCTCCTGTAAAATTGTCAATTTTCGATTACGCCTTTATTCGGTTGGGGCGTCGAGAACTATAGTAGGTATAGTAGCTAGTCGTAGATGTATAGTATTGTAGAGCCAGCCAACAATGTAAGAGTATAATATCGACTATCGAGTGAAACGTAGCTCTTGGCATTTCTAATCGCTACTGTGTTACACCCACTTTGTAACTGTACATACTTGATACAGCCGGAACAAATACTGACCGAAACTTATTTTGTAACAAGGGCCTACTTTCAACGTTCCGATGGCCGTTTTAGAAGTACAGAATACTTTTACAAGATTATTCTAAAACGTCTTGAAAATAATGTTAATACAATTTAAGATAAGGGTATTAGAAGTCCGTTTTCAAATCAATTTTCATGTCTGTTTTTAAAACTAAACTTGGAAGTTTTTTAAAGTAGCTTTATATATGTATATATTTCATTTATATTTTATTTTTCTACATATTTACATAGTACCTCAACAATTTTTTACTTTTGACCTTAGAGAAGGAGAAAACTACCTTTTGTTGCAAAAATTTAACTGAAGGGTATAAAATAGGGAATAAATAATGGTTTTGATTATTTTACTCCACAATTTTATCAAACTTGAATCAGTTCTGACAATTTTTCTCTCTACCTATTGGAAAGTGCGTATCATCAGGTAAGTATTGTCCAGTTTTGGTGAAGATCTATAGATAGAAGATAAATATTTCTGGAGATAGAGGACACAACTCACGGATAGCAGCAAGTCACTTGCTGCTATCCGTGATCTAACGATATTTTTGAATTTTTATATAAAACCTAAACGAAGTTGCGGGGCATCAGCTAGAACGGTATAAGTATGGACGTACACGAGAGTTCCAAACCCACCCATAGGAGAAGAGCCCTAAAAATAACCTGTTTTTACTATCACCATCTCACATAATTTTTATTTATTTATTTTTATTTATACAACTTTATTGCATGAAAAACAAAAACAAAATACATAAGTAAATAAACAGTGTAACACAAAAGGTTACCTTATCACTAATAATGATCTCTTCCAGGCAACCTGTACGAGAGAACTTAATGTAGATGAGAGACGGAGATCGCAATAAATACATAGGATAAATAAATAATACAATATAATATTAATAAGTATGATACATAAGCATATAATAGATAGATTACAGTAGCAAGTAAATGTTTAGAGTGAAAGATAGACATATTATTGCCAAATGAGTCGATCATTTGAACTATTAGCTGTTTTAAAAAATTATTCCCAACGTTTTCGTCATTCCAGTAGTTGTATAACCAAATAGAAATATTATAAGTAGATAAAATATTTCAAGCCACGGTCAGTTTACACTAGTTTGTTTACTAGTGGCTCTATTGCATAAGCCTAGTGCTTCAACCGCGATCAGTGCCAAATTGCATTCGAATTAAATCTTTATAGCGTCAGGGAATTCCACTTCAGTTATATAACGGACTGAAACCAATTTGGAACCTCAATTTGGAGATAAAAGAAATAAAACTCTTAAATCTATTAAATGCGGTAGCTGCGCAGAAACATTCGGATTAAATATGAATAAGCCAATAACAAATTATAAAATTATGCCTCTCGCCTACAGTAAGTATATCTAATTTATTTATACATAATATATAGTTGTTGAATCACTTAACAAAGTTAAACAAGTTTGATTAATTTTCATTAGATAATCTAGTTTTCTCTATAATCTACGAAATTTTAAGTAAGATAAAAAATTTGTCGTTTCCCTAGAAAAATACCTATAGATGGAACTCTAGGAATGTTCGAATGTTGAAGTTCGAATGTATACCTACGTCATTGATCCTTCTAGTCATAGACCATAGAGAATTATTACGGACGTGCCTTGGGCAAAGGAAGTTTCTGACGGAAGTTTGATTATTATTATTACTTTATTGTACTTAGTTTGCATTGATTATGTAATCTGTGCTAGTGATATAATGTTTACATCATTGTACATATTAATTTGCGTATAAAGCCGAAGGGGGCCTGTCATGACAAAATATGGTCAAATGTTACATTCCTCGCAATCTACTTGTCTACTCTGTTCGTCTAGCACGGATATTGACTCTATTTTCGTTATGCTTCTAGCGTTGAGCTTTCGAAGCTTTTCATAAATTATTTTTTAGTCGCGAAATACGAGAAGCCGTCTTGAAATAAAACCCGTATTTAAAACCATAAATATGTATTATCATTCATTAAAATGTAAATGCGTGGTATAAAAGTTATTTATACTTATAATCGAAAATATTGTACGGTTAAAACTTTAAAGGCGAAGCGATTCAATAGTATTGTCTTTTTTGCTAGTCATTAAAATCAGAATGATAAGGTATTAAAAAGAATAAAAAGAAAAAAGTTGTTTTTTTAGAAGGAAGCAAGTAGGTACGAGTAAAACGGTCTTATATTATTATTATAGTAACTAGTTCTCCATTCTAACTGATAGATGAATGGACAGATGCATGTTAAAAAAACAAGTAAACAACTTACTACTCTAGAAAGGAAGACTAAAAATTTTACGTAAGTAAATAATAATAGTCGTAGTTTAACATAAATAATAATTAATAGTTTGCTACTCGGTGGCTACTCGTATCATTATATAATTTTTCCTTTAAATATTTTCAGGTCAAAATGTAGATACTACGTTCTTGTATCTCATAAGGTTTAACAAGCAGCCCAGTCCAAAAATATTTTTTAAAACTTGAATTTAAAACATCGACTTTTATTGTAGTTGCATGTATTACAAATATAAGTCTTCTGAAAGAAATTCTCTTAAAATTTCATTGAAAAAGAACTGACCACATTGGCTTCAGTTCGTACGTCTACATTTTCGTTCGAGATAATCAAAGTAAGTAATAATGTTCCGTTGTGATTGTGACCCACATTCTGATTTTCGAAAGAGAAAACGTGATGCATATTGGCCATTACAATATCGACATTAGCATCCATACCGTCCTCTTTATAAGTGACAGCTTAATGTAATTGATTGTTAGCGCAAACTGTATTGTTGTTTCACCTAATTGCTTGTTTTACTGATAGAGAGTAGAGATTCGCCAAATCTTTTTTTAAAAGTATATTTTGTTATTTTCAATATATCCCGGTATATATTTTATACTTATCGATGAAGTAGCAAGTATTGTATCAAATTTTACTGTTTTAAAAGCTCTTGAATCTAATAAACTTCTCACTAATATGCTCAGTAATTTGTGTGACCATAGTAGGTAGTGATCTCGGGATTTACTGAATCGATTTAGTAATATAGTAGGTACCCATACCTGCTATTTTTACTTTATATTTGTTATTTTAACGTAGTAGTAATTAAAATGTTGCATACTTGCATACTATACTGTATGTACCTCGAGACTTCTACGTCGGGGTTATGAATATATGCTTTTTAGTTTTTAACCCCCGACGAAAAAAATCTGTGTATTTGTATGTCTGTCTATTCCCTCGTAGCTCCCTAACGATTTTGATGCAGTTTTTGTATTTGAAAGCTAACGTAATCGAGATGGATCTCAGCTATAATTTATGAAGGCGTTTGAACATCATCAGCTCATTTACTATTTGTGCGATTGATTTGAAAGGTGTACTGTTACTTCGGATTATTGCCAAGGCATGGTAACCTTGAGCTGATGCTGCAGCATCAAGTAGTCTGCGGAATATCCAACTCACACATACAGCAGATATAGTGTATTTGGTCTCATTAGAATGGTCTCACTGAGTAGGTGTTAAATAGATGATGATCGAGGATTGAGAAGGACCTGATGAAGGAGCAGAACTCTAGGTAACAGGATATCAGGTACATCGCACATAGTCCGGCCATAGATTCACTTATCGGCGGTGTTTTAATAACCTATACTTGTCTATTTTGGAAGCTAATGAAAAGGTTGCCGTTGTCGAAGAAGTGAGGAGATTTTCTAACAGACAAGAAAGGTTGACTCTTTAAATCCAACATAATAGATTTAAATTTACCCAAGGTCGTCCTACTAAGTTGAACCAAGGTGCAAGTCATTTTAGAGTAGACATAGATAGGTACAACGTTCGAGGTCACATACTGATGGTCTTTCTAACGGAACGCGTCTTTTCAGTCAGTATTAGTATAATATTCTATGTGCGTACGTTAAACACTTTGAAATTACTCGCGAATTGCAAATTGTTTGCCAAGAAACGGTTTGCGAGGTAGTATTCTAGGACAACACATTTGGCGGGTTTTTAATTTTTTTTATTCTTTGAGCTAAGCCATAGTATGCAGTTCATGATTTAATTGGTAAGCTACTTCAAGGTAAACGACTTTGTGCTGAAAGTTAAGGTTAGCCCTTTAACAGATTATGAGCAAAGATAATAATATGAGAATATATTCAATAGTTTTTTGTCCTGCTTCGAGTAGGTATATCACTTTTCAATTAATATTAATTCTAAACTCAGTAACAGGACTTTAAAAACCGGTTTGTAATAAAAAGTTTTCGTGGTTAGAGGCTTCAACTGCGGTTGGTTATTCCGCCAAATAGCATATTGATTTAATACAATGATATTTAGAAACTGTTTAGAAGTAAATGGTTTTTTAAAATGCCATAACTCATCTATCTCAACTTCATCAGTTACTAGTAAACTAACTAACTGTATTGTCACGTGAAACCTAGTCGAGAGCAATTCTTTTTTTTTGCATTCTTTTATAAGTTAATTCTGACTGTGATCTGATCACATATAGGTACAATCTAAGGATCTATACCTAGATCGCCCTGTCATTCAAGACAGTAAAACTAGGTACCTACTAAAACGAGGCAGATGTATGCGATGACATATTTGTGTCTCCTTTTAACTCTGTCTAAAGTCCAAGCCAAGTCGGAGCACACTCTTATATAAATCTCAGTTAAGACCGAAACAGGCTTACCTTCAAGGATTATGGAAGTAAAGTCTCTAATCGGTTTCTACGCGGCGCCATACCCGAAAGCTTTGTAGGAGCAATAAACCATGGCTGAGGCCTCTTGTTAGGCCACCGATTTAGAAATCATAAACTCCCAAATTGCTCCCCCCGGGAATCGAACGCAGGCTTTCCCAATTATGAGATCATAGCGCTGCTGCACTTTCAAAACCTAAACCCGTTGTCGGCCAATTACTGGGCACATATCTCTCAAATGAGAAGGTTTTAAAATTTATCACCAAAGAAAACTGCCGTTATCTTTTGTGTCTTCTATCGAAATTTTAATATTAGCCGACATAATTTATCGATAATCTCAAGACTTAGTGGCCTGATCGTGTCGCCAGCCAGCGCCGCGCCGGCGGCACGCGGCGCGCTGTGCCCGCTAACGGTACCGCTGCGCCCGCGACGATTGGCCCTGCACCGCGGACCTTGTCTCCGCAATCCAATACATCTTATACTGTTATTAAATTTATGCGTGGTATCTATCCGATCGTACTTTCACCCGTTCGTTACAATCATAAGCATCCGTCACGACGATGGTATCGATATCTCGTTTGGTGCGCCAACGTTTATTTTAACACCTACAAGAAACTGTGCTTTACGACTCCTACAGATAAAAGTCGTACGCCAGTGTCAGTTAAAGTTAATAAGCACCGGCGCGTCTGTGCAGGTAATTAAATAGTTAGTTGGAAAGCTTGCGAAATTGCAATAATGCGGCTATGGTTCCGCAAGCCAGTCAGACGCGTTTCGACGCATAGATTCTTCGAGCCGACCGTCGAGGCGGAAACGGTGAGAAGGGCCTTGATCTTGTGCTCATGGCGTTCATGAGAGCACATTTATGCAGAAATGTACAAGAAATAATGTCGCGAAGTGGTAAAGAGCTAGACGTGGTGACAATAGCGCGTTTGACCCTATTCGCACGCTCGTCCCTTTCTCGACTTATTGACTAGTCGGCTGCCCCGCTTATGAGAGGCTATTTAGCTATTTACACATACATATTGTAGTTCAAACAAAATTCCACTCTAATGGGTTACATTTGCCTATGCTTACCAACTTGAGTAAATTGCAATTAGTATGTGAGCATATAAGTATATGAATATTGGGAATAACCGTTATGAATACAGTTATGGATCTATCTTTTTTAGTTAAAAACATAAAAAAGCTTTCTTACTGCCATAATAATTTATATCTATCGATTTCGTGTGTAATAATGTAGGCAAGTAATATACTACGTTTTTAGTTTATTATAGCTTGGATATTGATTAATGCTGTTAGTTGTGATGAAAATCTGTTCAGCCGTTTGAGGGCTTTCAGCTCTTTTATGGAATATGAGTCAATGTGAATAATATTGATATTTATGTTACCTACTTCGACTTATCTAATCGGCTTGAAATTTTTACGTTAAGTATACCTGATGATACCTTGACCTGAAGCTGCAACTGGGACAGTAAGGCGACTAGCGCAAATGTCGATATATCTGCTGCAGCCTGCAGGCTGCCCTGGTGGATAGGGTTAATTGATTTGTTCCTAATAAAAAATTGGCTCATAGGCAGTGAACAGAGTCTAATGATGGGGCAGTAACGAACACAGGAACTCAGCCCTATTAGACCTAAGCCAACCGAATTTGTGGTTGTCTTAACTAGTGCCAAGTCAAGATCATACACTGACCATAGTTTCGACACGTCAACGGTGATTTTAATTTTTAATGAACACGGAAAAAATAGGTATCACTGCTTTCTATTGTAATTTTAGCCTTAACTAATAATTAATCCATTTTCTTTTGTAATAACTATCTAATAATACAATAGACCTTGTTCAAACTCTTCCACAGAGGTGTATCTAGGTATACTCTCATGCAGACAATGTGACCCTGCCTCTAATAAGATACTGTAAAAAAGTGAAATAGTTCTTTTATACATTTGCCTTTACCCAGCATTGGTCTATCATTAAGTCTACGATGTCGGAGCGAATAATTGAGAAAAGTGCGCGAAGACGGGGGCAGATACAATTTATTTGAATTTTAGGAAACAAAAAAGAATTGTTTTCAAAAGTTATGATAATACCAAGGCTTATTAAAATTCACCCAATAATAATTTACATATATTTCCGCATTATAGCATAGCTTTGAGCGTTGCACCAAGCGATAGCATATTTTATTTTTAAAATAATAGATGAAAAAGGGTAACCGTCAAAAATCTGCCCCCTCTTCACGCAAGGTCCTCAATTTTATGTACTTAGGTACATACTTTACTTGAATATTTTATCGATTGGAAAGTACTAAGATATGTACTAGGTTGATTTAAGTCTAGTTTACACTGGTGGAACAAGGCACTCCTCAGCCGATGCAAATTAGAAATATTATGTAGGTACGAGTAGGTACCTATAGTTGGTGCACTCACGGAATAGATGGTGCACTGCAGTAGCGTATGCCCCGCCCTTGTAGTTTATTACAAGGGACAGTGCATATCGAGCCAAGTCATTTACGAAATAGGGTTTAAGTCAGATCATTGAAGTATAATCTTAAGTAGATTTTGCCCGTGCGGATGCTCACTTCCGTTTACATGTATTCCAGTTTTTTTTTTAAATCTCGCGGGAAAACTCTATTTTTCCTGCATAAGAAGTATATTAGATTATGTCGCTTTCCATATCTTCAACCATACCCGTGCAAAAAATCACGTCGATGAACGCACGACGTGGTTTTTTACACGTGTGGTTGTGAGCAACGGCTCAGTTGCTGTGTGATTGGAGGACAAACCAACACTTTCATTTCGAATAGTAGGGAAACGAAAGGTAAGGAGGTTTGGTGGGTTCACTCTTGACATAATATCTACTATAGTTGTTACGATTATATTTCTCGCATAACAATTATTGATTTCAATCAGAAATATTCATTGATATGAATCATGAATATTCATAAAATTGATTGCATAAAAAATTCATCTGATGTTAAAAAAAATATTATATTTTGTTTGGATTCGACTACAGGACCATTAAAATGATTACTATAATATTTTTTACCATTTTACCATCGAGATAGAACTATTTGTGACGGTGAACGAACAAATCGATTTATGTAAGATTGGTTATTATTAAAGTATTTACTTCTAGTTAATGTCTGCAACTTCGTTCGCGTGGATTGAAGTTTTTTGATTCCCGCGGGAACTCTTATTTTCCGGGATAAAAAGTAACCTATGTGTTATTCCAGACTATAATCTATTTCTGTGCCACAGCCAAATCGATTAAATAATTGCGGCGTGATTAAGTATCAAATATCCATGCATCCATCCATCCATTCATATATACATCCAGACATCCAAACTTTCGCATTTATTATACTTTAATAGGACTAATAGGACCTACTATTATTTACCAAAGACGGATTTCAATCAGCTTACCTACCTATGTACTATGTAGCTAACTTAGTGAGGCTATGTTCAGATGGCTGAATTGCGACGCGCGTTTTCAAATCGCGCGCTTAGACATCCTAATATATACCTAGCAACCGTTCACATGCGCACGCGTTAACGCGCGTCAGCGAGCGTCAACGCTGCGCTCAGAGAAAAAGTTTCTAGACGCAGACAATCGCGCGTTGACTCGCGCTTTGATATTAATGTAATGTCCGTTTGCTGTTCAGTTGAGCGCGCGCTTTCATCGCGATCGCATGTAATTTTGTTAATTTTCGTAATTATATTTTGAGTTGAAGCAAATTGTCGAATGACTTTGTAGACATTCTAAAGTAATTAAAGAATTTAGATTCATGGTCTCTTAGATTCGAATATAGTGTCGCAAACAAACTGGGTCTATTTTTCAAAATTGGATGAACCCAATGTGTACGTTTTCTTTTTTTATATTTTTCTTTATAATATAACCACAAAATAATAGCCTTTTCCACGTCCATTTTCTACGTTCTACCGAACTAGACTGACGAGTACTCTCGCAACGCGCATTAGCGCTCATCATCTGAACTCTCTTCAAATTTGATCGCGCGTTGACGCGCGTTAACGCGCGTTACATGTGAACATAGCCTCTGCGAGAGATTTGGAAATCCCAACATAAGTCGTATTAAACCAAAACACTAAAAACACTTAATCTAAAAATAAATTTAACTTTCTTAAAATTCCGTTTTCAATCCACGTTGAAGGTCGAAAAAAGATAAGCAAAGTTTTTGCACTCGAAAGAGGTTTTTGGGTCTCGTTATTTTAAGTATAAGAGGAACGTAGGTTACGTAGGTATGTACCTACATAGGGGTGTTAAAAACTGTGGTCATCTTACACAAAACATTTGCACAAAGAAAAATATAATTAATTATTATTGCTGCATCCAACGGTACAAAGCATGTTTTAAAGATATATATTATATTACTTATAAAGGTGTCTATAAGGATTTTACAAGAATGTAACCGTACCTTGTCGGACAGAACATGTAGTGTGGGAGCAAACATATTTTTTGTTGAGGATCTGGAGATGCTCGCTAGGGTTGTCAATTTGTTCCCTACAAATCTACATTTTTTGAGATAAAAGTCTATGGCATCATTTGACCTAAAATGACTTATTCTAAATATTTTATCACCGTGTAGACTAAATCCTATGCCGCCACTCTACATTCATATTCTACTTTCTATTCAACTGCGACTGTTAACTAAGATGATTGGGTACTTTTTCATACGTCAGCACGCCCTAACCAAAACACGTCTAACGCAACTACAATAAAAACAACGCAACATACGCAACATACGCAACGTAACGCAAAGTACATATTAGTGCGAACTTTGCTGAACACAAACAAAACTAAATTAGCAGCTGTAAATGCTATCGTTTTTCGCAGGAAATATATTATGTGTAACTGAATAAAGACTAAGTGTCTGAATTTATACCCGTACTGTTTCAAAAAGGTAGAGCTCTTTATTATCAAATAGTTGATGTCCACGACTTCGTTCACGTGGATTAAGGTTTTTTATTCCCGCGGGAACTCTCTTATTTTCCGGGTTAAAAAGAACATGTGTTATTCCAGACTATAGGTATATATAATCTGTTTCTGTGCCAAATTTCATCCAAATCGGTTCAGTCGTTGCGACGTGATTGAGTAACAAACATTTATACATCCAAACTTTCGCATTTATATTATTAAATAGGATAAATAGGATTGTGTGTCACAGTATAAACAAGGAAAACTAGCATTTATTAATCCTAAGATTGAAGGAAGAGAGAGTTGACAGCCCTATGCTGTAGGTAGTAATGAAGAACGACGCGATATTCTTCGAAGTGTCGCCTCTAACTGTACCTTTGTACTGGAGTTGTACCTTTCAGTGCCTTATCACATATTTTTATAAGCAACGGACTTCTTTTTACTTAGGTAGATATATTAATCTAACGGTAATTAGTCTACTTTCTGTTTTATAATTGATCAAACATAACATAAATCATGCTGTTATAAAAAGCATTGCGATTAAAATTTCGAAAGCTTTGATACCAAGCTAGGTATGTTCATTTATCATTTCGTCATTAGTTGACATTAATGTGTTAAGTTTAAAAAAAACGAAATTTATTGACATTTGCTCAAGGATTTTGTATGCTATCATTCTAAACACTAATCATAAAAAACCAGTGATATCTTCTAAATATATAAAAGGAAAAGGTGACTGACTGACTGACTGATCTATCAACACTCAGCTCAAATCACTGAACTGTTCGGGCTGAAATTTGGCATACAGATAAATATTATAACGTTGCCAACCGCTAAGAAAGGATTTTTGAAAATTCAACCCCTAAGGGCGTAAAATAGTGGGTTAAAAAATCGAAGTTAATACGAGCGAAGCCGCTGGCAAAAGCTAGTCATAATACATTATTGATCAAGATACCTAATACCTATAGCTTGCTTCAGTAGTAGGTATTCCTAATGGACGAGTAGTACACCACAACGGAAAACGCAGACTCCTATATAGTTTTAAAATTCTCCAAAGTAAAAGCAACTAAAAGTAGTTAAATAAATATACATGATAATATATATTAAGTTTCTCAAAATAACGAGCACCAAAGTATGCATTTATTAATAAACTTTATCAATGTGAGACGTTATACCTAAAGGATATACGAACAAGATAAGAAAATGAAATGTAGGTTCGGAATGTAAGCTGTTCACAATATCTAGATTCAACAAACTTATTTTATTGAAGCAGTATATACTTTTACATTATTTATAGGGTTGTTTTAAAGATAAGAACTTGTATCATAAACAACAAGGGACCGTAGACCAGAGAATATCTAAAAAAAACTAGAAATTATATTATGATAGCCTGGTTAAGATTTTCTTTTCGGGAGATTTGGGGTTCGAATCCCGGGCAAACACATCTAACCTTTCTAAGTCGGATAACCGAGCGTGATATTTTGGCAGACTTTCAATAGAAGAACTGTCAGAACGCCCAATTTATTCCTCGGTTAAACATCACCCGACGTTGGTGAAAGCAAGTTAAGCTATGACAGTGAAGGAAAACATGTCGAGGAAACCAGCCATATCTGCCATATCTGCCAATTCGCGCGTAGTGGACCATAGTACACATTACCATATTTTTTAGTCCATTATTTTTTTTTTCATGTTGTTAAATTTAGGTCACAAACTAAACCTAACAACATTAAAAAATATACTAAAAAAGAAGACAAATATTTGTGAAAAGTACTATACCCACTTTTAGACCTAGCCCGTATTGCGAAAAAAATCGCGCGATTTTTTTTCGCACAGTAAAAAATCTGTAGTTATGATACACGCGGTTTTTAAATCGCAAGTGGGGGGGGGGGGGTCTACCTCCATATAATTACAAGTGTTACAGAGTTGCGAAAAAAAAATCGCGCGGATTTTATTCGCAGTGCGGGCTAGCGAATTGAATTTGAATTGAATTAAAAGAAAGTAGATATTGAATAGTCAATAGTGTATTCATAGTTACCATATTTCATATTAAGTGCTAACCTATATCCATACATGAAATACTTACTCGTAGGAAATTAATTAAAAACCTTTACAACAGGTTTTATCAAACGTACATTCGAAAATTGAAATTGTAAATGAACACAACGTAGTTAGTGTTAGTCATTGGTTAGGTACGATAGTCAATAGATAACACCCTGCGTGGTAACGATTAAAAAATGAACATCAGACCAAAAAAATTAACATGCTAATTAGACTGTAAGGAGTGGAGTCTAAATAGTACTTACATATTTCATATTTTCGTATTTTAATTTGCACTAGATGAAGTCCCCGAATTCATTCACGCGATTTTAGGCGTTTTAAAAATTCCATGTGAGCTCTAATTCTATGAGAAAGAAATTCAGCCTATGGCTGTCTCCTGGTTGTAATAACTTTTGATCGTCCCAAGTTTCTTCAATATCGGTTCAGCCGATTGAGCATATTTCATATCAACATTTTTTTATTTTTTTTACAAAAAAATCTTAAATATTGCTGTGATAAAATGTAGCCAACATTCCTTGTATCCTCTATCCGTCTGAGAAAACTTAAAATCGGAACAACAACCGGTTCAACCATTCAGAAGATTCGCCCGTATAAACAGACAGATAAAATTTAAAAAACGTGCACATAAATCAGGCAGTTTTTTCGAAATACACACAGAAACTTTCATTTATCTGTATCAGATATGAATATTAATGAAAAATATAAGATTACAAAATTCAAGAACAATTTTTATTAAGCTTAGATACCTACGTACGTATTATTCTATGGAATTGTAAATAACCATTATTTATAGGGCAGTTTAATAGACAAGAAACTGCATAATAAACCAGCGAACAACAGACCATAGAATGAATATAAAAAAAAAAACAACTGGCAGTACAGGCAATAGTGGCTATTTATAACTAGAGGTGCACTAAAAGGGAAGGTTGCCCGATCAATGTTAGCTACGTGTGTTGAACTAGGAATACTGGTATTCTCTATAAGGTATTTTATAATAGCATGGTAATATTATGTATGCCACTCTAATATGAAAATCATAAAATACGTTATACTTGCTGCGAGTACATTAATGGGGTCCTTATTCTAAATTATAGGGTTATGCTAATCAACAGAGTTATTCGTAGCGCTAAGGCGCATACCTATGATACATATTTAATGATAGTTTGCATTTTATTTACGATGAACCTATGTATTTAACAAAATGTGATAACAATAATTGGTTTAGATACTTAAAAGTGTTTTTTTTTTGCCCCCATTTTCTTCTATGACCTATAAAGTTCCGTGTAACTTTTTATGCTATTTTCGGATTTGGGCCCTAGTTTATTTGTGAAGTAATTATGTTAATTAATTCAAGAGATATAAGACTCTGACAGACAGTGAAATAGTTACTAGACAGACCGATACGTGCAAATTAACCGAAGTAGACCTTCGCTGTGTCAAAAATGCAAAATCTTATTTACTCGTATGTTCATAAAGAGCTATTGTTTAATTATTTTATTACTAGCGAAGAAACTGATAAACGTACTGAGCTTATCATTGTGCGATTAAAGTTGAAAAATATTTCCTTATTACCTACCATTCGTGGTCTGGTAAATTATCAAAAGAATCTTGCTGTAAATTTCGGTTTGTGGTCGCATTGAGTTCGCCATAAAGAGTGAGACTATTTTCACATTGAAAAAAAGCGATTTAAAGAAAATCTAATGATTAGTTTCTGTAGCCAACTTTTGTATCTTATCACAAGTCCAGGACGCTACCGACAGTTCGTTGAAAAATTATTCTACTGTTACGTCACATACGATACACAGTCCAGACTGTGGTTTCTGTTCATCTATACCTACCATATTATTAATGCGAAAGTTACTCTGTCACTTTATCCGTTTTTGTCTGTACCGATTTCGACAAAATTCGTATATAGTTTGCATTCCAAGGAAGGAAATAGGCCACGTTTTTTCTTAGAAGCATAAGAAATGTTTGATAATATAAATAAGTTTTTCTTTGTTTGTCCCGTATGCGTTCCCATTGCATCCGATAAAGTCAGTAAGTTTTGGTTAAGTAGGTACCTACCCATAGCTTTGTTTTTAAGACGTTGTTTTCTCTGTCTCTTGTAAGATCTATATCCTGTAGTGGTGAGTTCTGAAAGAGTATAAAAACTATACTGGCGATAACATTATCCAATAAAACCTGTCTTCATAAAAAGGTACCTACTTGTTTATTTGCAAAAAATAGTGTGTTTCACTTTAACACTCGTTTATTTTAATTGCGCCTTAATTGCTGTGAGATTAGACATACACGCTAGATATTGTTCGTTCTACAGAACACCTGTTCAAAAGTCACACGAAGTTTTTAAGCGATAAAATATCTTCGGCAACGCTAACATCGAGATCATTACAGTTTTTGTAGGAAACGACAATTAGGTTTGAATGAAATTATCATATACTTAAATAAAATTATAAATTAAGTACTTTCATTTATTATGATTATGTGCAAAAGTGATCTTAATAAATAAATTGGTTTTCATAAAGATGACTTAAAAAAAACAAACAAACTCTAGAAAAAATTAAAAAAAAACTTCTTCGTTTTGGGATTTTACAATAATTATGATCCCTCAGTTACCGGTTTTAAAAATATCGATATTTATATGAGAAAAGTAGGTAATAATGTTGTTAGGAAACTATGCATAGGTGGTTAGGTGTACCTATTGCATTTATCAATCACTGTGATAAGGATTGCCAATAACCGTAGCTAAATAGAATTGGCATGTAATTAAACGAGCTTCTATTTAATACCATTATTGGCTTCTAAATTACTAAATCAGCTTCAACTAGTGAGCCTCTAAAAAATATAATTTTAGCATCTATACTTAAAACTAAAACTTAGCTTCAAACCGTGAACTCCTAAAATACTTAAATATTAGCATCAAATAATACACCAAATCTTCAACCACATTTTTAATTTTTTTTTGTGAGAAAAATGAAATAAAATAATGTTTCTAACTAAATAAAAAAACGTTTTTTTTTTTGATAAAATGAAATTAAAAAAATGATTGTTTTTAAATTTAACTCAAGATAAATACCTACACATAACATTATAACATTTTTGAAAAAAAAATCAATTTTTTTTTTCAACTTTTTTTTTAGTTTTAGGTAGATTTACGATCCCAACAGAACCTAAGTGCCCGGCCTTCGGCCGGGCACCTGAATATTCATGTATAACCCTAACCTAACCTAACTTTAGTTTAAAGAAAAAATTATACAAAAATAATTGCAATATTAACACACTAACAACAGAACAACAAAAAAAACAAATGCATGTTTTGAATGGCGCTCTCTGATTGGTGCAAATAGCCATAACCAACGAGATCGTGCAAATTGCCAGTCGCATCCGTCTCACTCGCACCAACGAAATCGTGCAAATGGCCAGTCGTATCCATCTCACTCGCACCAAATCGTGCAGTGGCAGTGGACAATAATAAAAATAGTGGCTCTTTATTTGATGCTTTCTTTGGAATATTTTGTGGCCATTGTGAAGAAGCCGAGTTAGTATAGGTATTAGAAGCTTCATCATTTTCCCGTTGCTGAGTTATTAAATTAGAAGCTAGGTTTTGATGCCAAAAAATAAATTTTGTTGGTCGACTTATTATATTCCAATAGAATTCCGTTTTAGTTTTTTGCTGTCTTAACCGTAGTAATCTGGTTTAATAGAAAATGTTTTTTAATATCCTAAAATCTACTAGTCGTTTTAAGGTATAGATTTTACCTTCTTGCATTTTTGCAGGCCTTTGTTTGCCAGGTAGGTAAATAATAATATAATAAATCGAAAAAAGGAAGTAGAAATAACATTCTGACGCGGGGCATTGAGGATTTATTCAACAATAACTCTTTCAGTTCGCATTGACTTTCACTCCTTAAAAGGTTTTAAAGAATTCAAAAGGTTAAAAGAGTCATGCATTGTTTGCCTTCACTATGAAGAAACTTTGATCCAATATCGACTATCGATGTAACTGAATATTATTCGTGAAGGTTTTCCGGCGAGCGACGGGCGGCTTAACCTGCGCGAGCGCCTGTGGGGAGGGGGTGGAGGGGCGAAGGGCGAGGGGGGGTCACGACGTGGTTAACCTAGGTTACAGCACGCTCTAAAATGCAGACTTTCGCGCGTCACTCCGCACTACTCCGCAGTCCCCCGCATTTTTTTGCTTTTTGTCACGTGTTTTGGCCATATGCTGACACCAAAACATCTTGTTCGATTTCTTTTCGCATTGTAATAAAGATAAGCAAAAACTTCTCCATTCTTTTGGGACGAAAGTACATTCACAAAAATAAAGTAGGTGAATTCGTGCCAATGTTACTCGAGCACTTGTTAATAAAATGCAAGCAGGTAAATTGGGCAAATAGTAGGTAGGTACAAACTATCTATTCATGGTTCCGCTTTTCCGAAAGTGAGTTAGATGGGTAGGTTCCTTTTATTTTGGTTTCTATGTCCTCCAGAAGCAAGCTGTCGCTGTACCAAAGTAAGATCGGTTCAGCGGATAAACCGAGAGACAGTAATAGATAAACAGACAGACAATTTCCGCTGTTGTGTGTAATAAATTAGTAGTAAATATAATGATCCAAATAATTACATAAGTGCAACCAGATTTTTTGAGATGTAGAATTTCTAGTAATTTTTATACTTTCGTCTTTGCTTAGTTACCTATACATAACAGACAAGCTTTAATGCTGCTAGTAACAAAATACCTACTTACCTATTAGATAACACAACTACTTAGTAGGTATGCGAATATCTTTACGCTACATCTAATAAACGTCTTACATAATGGGTAACTTTAATTAATATGATGAGGAAAATAATATTTAAAGCGTTGTATTTAGTTTGATGCCCGATATTCAAGCACCAAGGCTTTGTCGCGCATATTGGATAGGTATTTCAAATACCTAGTTAGGTATTCAGGCTTCGGTAGAGTCTGCTGGCATTCTGATTGTTGGCAAGTGCCGGACCCTGACATTTTGGTAGGTACAAGCCACCGGACAGGTTTTCGATGTTATTGGATTCAATTTAGTGACAAAGCAAGTGTAAATTGTTCGAGTTAATGAAGAATGCGGCTGTGAGTGTCATATTTCACCGCGCCAGCAATTTGTTTGTTGATTTTACTGGCAAAATAAAACAATGAGAAATTTTAAACTACTCGTATAGGAATTGATGATGTGGCAAAACGTTATGTTCGAACGATTAATAATACTTACCTGTTTTTAAAAATGGTTGTGGATGGAAAATAAATAAATGTTACCTATTATAATTGCACAAGGTAAAGTTAGATAAGCAATTTAGCTTCTAAATCCACTTTAGTGATTAGATTGTATTGCGAAAGTGTCTTTCAAATTGGCAGGCGATGTTTTCCTTCCCCACGCGCCGTTAAGACAAACAGACACACCCGTACGTGCCTGGAAATTAAGCCTCAGACCCACTAGTACCCAGTAAATAATGTGCGTGTTATTAAAGTGCGAATACTAATATGTACTAAAACTCTGCACAGTGGAGTTCGAAAATAGGTCAAGTCCGGGCCAATATTTGTTACAATATGTATTGTGTTAGTGGGAGTGGTCATTTATGCGAACATGTTAGTCATCCAATGAATCAAACTAATATATTGGACGCTGTATTATGATACAACGTGTAGGGTTCTTATTAAAGACGTGACGATAAACAACTATTATCTCACAAGCACGTGCTCATTAATTGTTGTTCCTGTATTTATAAAATTATAACTCTAAAGATAAATATTGATGTACCCATGTCACTCACATGTCATATGGCTCGATATAACAACTGCAGGCAAATTATATTTTATAAATTGATCCAACTGATAAATCAAATGAACGCAGAACTTGAAAATTAGCTTGTGAACACTTGTTCTATTGTGCACTACATATGACAGTTTGTCAAAAGGCAGAGTCATTTATTTTGAAAAAAAAAAAAAATATTTCCGAAATTTACAAAAAAATAAGTTGTCTTGTGTTAAGTCCAAAAAGTCTTCGAACGTGCTTTATAAGATTTGTATACGTATTTTATTTAAATTTATTTTAAGTCAACAACGGTAGGCAGAGCTTATTTATAATAAATAAGTTCCGGTGTAGGTTTGAAATTTTCCACACATTTTAAAACCCCCACTCTGGTCAAGAAGGCACACAACTTAGCGATGCATATGAAGCAATCTATATGACACACCGGTCAAGGATATTTAATATGCAAATTCATATTGAATAAATGTACAAGATTCAGGTGAAGGTTAATTGATGGGCGATAATTTAACAAAATAAAGGCGTACGTCATCGGACAACATTTTGATGATCGCTAGAACTGATATTTTAAATCCCTCCTCTCCTAATAAGACACCAGTTCACCTTTAAGGGGCCAAACATAGCAGTCGTTTAGTAGTTTTATTTTCTCATGATAAAATCAAATTAATGCAACACGTACGATTATATGTCGAACTAAATGGTTTATCGATGAGAAAATTATGAGGGAATTCTGCTATAACATATTGATGTGATTTAAATATTTTACATTAAGTATAATTTTATGTCATTTTATGCGTTTCCTTTGAATAAAACAATTTTGTATGATAAAGCTTTGACAACGTGTTAATTTGGTTGTTTTCAGGAAGCCGGCAACAGACAACGAAGCGAATAAACGAAAATCGTTGTACGAGAGAAGTTTTTGGGATGGTGAGTAGAATGGATATTAGATCTAAGAGAAATTAAATTAGATATTTTCTTCTTTGCGTCGTATTCCTGATTGCTGAAGATCCTGTCTTTCCATTAGCCCTTTCCGTGCCAAAAAAAGAGTTCACACAATGATAGGGATCTTCTCGTGATAAGAGCCCAACGGCCCAATTGAAGCCTCAACAGCCCAACGGTTAAAGGTGCGGACCGAAAAACTAAAAGGTCGCAGATTTGAACCCCACCCGTTGCACTATTGCCGTACCCACTCTTAGCACAAGCTTTTCGCTTATTTGGAGAGAGGAGAATATAAGTCAAGTTCAGCTTGGCTAATATTCTTTAAAAAAAAAATGTTTCTCAGATGCTTCCGCATGCAATCGAGCATTTCGAACCTTAGTTTCAACGATTAATATCAGACGTTCGTGATAATAACCGGGACCGATCGCTTTATTAAGTGCTCACTGAGGCAAAGAGAAAACGAAATAAAGCAAAATTTGGACCTCCAAAGTTGGTCACTCACCCAGTTACCGTTTTGGATCAATGTTGATTAACCTTACAACACAATCGACTGACATGCTCTGACAACGTTGTGAGTAAGAAAAATATTTTCATATAAAAAATTCGAAAAACCGGGAATAAAATCATCATTATACTGGCAGCCCCATTAGCTGAAGATAATTTTGACGGGGGTCAAAATAGGCTTTGTGCAACGCCATACGCAATTTGACTGCGGGTCAGAGCTCGGTAACGATATAAGTAGTCAAGTTAAAAGCTAAGGTTACAACTAGCTGAAATATTCAGGCAATTGAGCCTAAGTCATACGTCGTAGGTAGGTATTAAATAGGTATACTAGGTACAGTTCAATAATTGTTATCATGTCTAGTACAATTAATATTTTAACAGAACTTTTCTTTTACGTACTTGTAGCTTTAAGTTGATCACGACTTGATGTCTTATATTAATCACCTAATCATGTTATGCATGCTACCTAAAAAATATTTAGCAATATTTTAATCAAAAACACAAAATCTAAAATAGAACCAATTAAACACCTGCAACAATTCGGAACTCGTTTCATACGTATATTTTAGCAAAGATACGAGCATTTTAGCAAAATAAATGGTCATTGCAAAATCGTGTTTGACTATGTAAATTTCTTAACGGAGTCTGGGCAAGCTTACTTTGATCACATCAAGTATCGATTATATTACAATACTACCTTTTGTGTGACTTCAACCTGTACTTTAATTAAATCCAAACTTAATAAGTAATTATTGTCATCCACTAAAATAGATTTATCCGTGTGGATTTAGTTAGGAGGATTTTATTTATTTGTATAGATTATAAATAGATACGAAAGAAATCCTGTCCGTCTGTTTGCTATCTTTTTATGGCTGCTGAACGGATAGCTTGCGTCCTAAAGAAGGACACAGGATTATTTCATCAAGATCTTCGGTTGAACCATGAAAAGTTCGGAGACAGACGGAGACAGTCAGACGCGAAAGCACCTAACTCTAATATTATTTGAATAGAGACTGTCAGAAGTCAAACATGTATGACTTTTGCCAGTGGTATACCTACCTCAGGTACAACAATAGGTAGGTGTGCATAATTTTATATAGTTAGATAGACGTCGGAAACCTTACGTGTTCAAAGTCGTGAAAGTGCACCTTGCTCGATCGCCCTCTTTGTCACACCTGCCAGTTCCTTGCACATGGCGGAACATTCGTTGTAACGTTCCTTTTGGATTTGGAAATCTTAAAAACTTCGTTGAAGACCGAATAATTCACGGAAAGTAGTATATATAATTTTAAACAATAGGTATATTATTATGGTTCAGCCATAGTGTTAATCATATAATTAGGTTTATAAATTAAAAATTAAATAAACCACATCTATCCTATATGCTGGTGACCAATTATAACTGTAATAACTATAAAACATCCTTATCTATTAGTCGTTCTAATCCTACTAATATTATGAATGCGAAAGTAGTGATGTATGGATGGATGGATGGATTGATGGATGGATGTTTGTTACTCAATCACGCTGCTAGGACTGAACCGACTTGGCTGAGAGATAATTTATAGTTTGGAATAACACATAGACTACTTTTTATTCCGGAAAATAAGAGAGTTCCCGTGGGAATTAAAAACCTTAACCAACTAGTAATACATAAGTTAGAGAAAATTAAAGGAAAAATATTTGCCAAATGGTCTGAGGGCTGAATAATTTCTCTGGTATCTACTAGGAAAAAAATTTGTCGTGACTGATAAGACATTGTTTCTGCTCTTTTTTGCTAATTAGCACGTTGATCGTAGTGAAATACATACCCGCCTATTATAAAGAAAATAAAACACATTTCGCCTCCGGTATCCGACGTTACAACGTCAAAAACAATTATTCAGTGATTGAAAAGTAACTAGACAACATTTATTTAAGTACCTCCGATGCATAAGAACGATTACAATCTCGTTTAGAGTTAGTCCTGTTCGTAACAAGTTGCATAATAAAAACAAGCTACCTATAAATAAAACTAAAACAGAATCTCACATCAAATTATTATTTAATGAATGGATAAAATTATCTTTAATTACAGCATTCTCATGAAGCCGAGAATGAAAGCTTTGTTTTCTTAAACGAAAATTCCAATTATGAAATGTGCACACAAATGAATTCCCTCGAGGAAAGTAAGGTGGCTTGGAATCCCGTCGCTCGACCATTAAGGTAACGACCGCGACCTGCCCGTCAGCTTTCATTGTTCAGGCAGCACTTTGCATGCCGGCACTACAATTTCATGCAGCCATTTTATGATTGAAAGTGATTGACGATTTTCACCCAGAACCCTAATACACATTCATACGAGAAGAAAGAAGTTTAAGAACTATACCCTCAGACTACGGAAAATTGGATATAACATTTCCGCCATTCGTTTTAAATATACTCGAAAATGCATAATATCATGCATTTATATTTATAACAAGAAAAAATTTTAAAACTATAGTCTAACTTCGGAAAATTGGATATGATATAAACATGGCTTTGCCGTAAAAAAAATTACCTACATGATATAAGTGAATAAATAAAAGTGTTATTACTGTGGGATTTAAAAAATTTCAATGATTCGCCATCCGGCTGCCGTATAAAATTGACGTCTTGGAATTTCCTGTAAGACAACAAAAAGCTCTCGGTAGACGTTGCTTCTGTAATGTCCGGCCAATGTAGAGGGTATAAAGTCTACTTTCAAAGAGCTGTGAAGACAAAGGCTGTTGTAACGTTTAATATAATATGATTTGGCAGATTCCAGAGCAAGCTTGGTTTCAGTTTGTTTGCATGCCATCACAGGAGCATTTTATTTGACGAAAATACCTGTCTACTTGTATACACATACACATTTTATACCAATTCATTCATGGTTGCACAGTACACAAAAGTTTTTTGCGAGAGTCTTAGTACTTTAACCAGTTTTCTTGATAATATCATCAATGAATATTGACGATCTATCAGCATTTATTAAAAGAAGTACCTTTAAGGAATATTAATTACACATATATACCATTTTCGCCAAGTAATTTTTAAACAATGAATAAAGATGACCTTTGTATTAGCAATCTATCATCTTTATTCATTGGTTAACTGTCAAACAACGACTTTATTCGTTGGTTAAAACTTACATGGCCATGGCGAAATAACCCTTTGTAGTTAATTTTTAAAATACTGTTTAGTTCACTAAGAGCTTTGCTTCCTCGTTCCTAATACGCCCCGCAAGGAATGTTCTTCCGGCTTCCGGTTTTCCAACTAACGATAATGTCTTTAAATCAAGAGTGAATAGGAATCTTCTAGGCAAGCGTGCACCATCTTAGGCTGCATCTTCACTTACCATCAGGTGAGATCGCAGACAAGCGTTAGTCTATATAATAAAAAAAAATGGCAATAATTTAACTGTTCAAAACAATACCTAAATAACTACTTGTAGGTAGGTACATACAAAAAGGTGCGTAGATTTCCTGATGACCTTTAGATCGAAAGGTAAGATACAAATGTTTCTGTTTTGATTGTTTTATCTTGAAGATATTACATAAGACATGTCACTGGAGAAAGTTAATTTAGTTTTGAAAGTGAAATCGATTGCACTTTCTTTCACTTATCCATTTCATAGTACGGAGTTTATGTTATTTGAATAATCAGTAATTCCAACCAGAACAGATTTATTTTTGTAGTTTAGTAATGGAAACAAAAGCACTACCTATCTTCTTGCTCAAATAACTAGAAATTAGACAGAGAGACAAGCCGTAAGCCGTCTGCAGAAGGAGAGTAGTCTGACTTCCTACTAATATTATACATGCGAAAGTGTGTTGGTTTGTCCTTCAATCACGCTGCAATAGATCTACGGATCGACGTGATTTTTTCCTGTGGGATTTTAAAAACTAAATCTACGCTGACGAAGTCGCGGGCATCAGCTAGTAAGAAATAAAACTAAAGATTTCTAAAACTGGAACCATCACGAGCTCGTAATTTATCCTGGAGTTCTGATGTTATAGGAGTTTTAATAAAAGAGGGGAATGTAAAAAAATGTGCAAACAACTCTACAAACACGTCGGAGCGGTTTAAAGGCCGCGTCCGGATTGCGAGGGGCGACGGCGGAGGGCAGGCAGCATTCCAGCTTCTGCGGCCACGACGTCACTTCTATGCTCGTTCCCAGGCGAGCCTATGCCCCAACCGACGTATTATATACTATATAATTTAACTCATTGGTAAAAAACTAACAGCTTAGGGAAAGTTCCGTTTATGCCCATGATGCCATGCCTATTGAATAAGTACCTAGAGGTTATTATAAAGTTAGTGGATTTCTTTTCGTATCGTAATGACAAAGTCGCTGGGAAGCTATCGGCTTTGCTTGAGATGTCCACAAAACAGATAAGATACTGAGTTTCTTGCCGGCTCTTCTCAGCAGAATCTATTTTCTGAACCGGTGGTAGATATAGAGTCTTATTAGATTTAGATAAGAGCCACAAGTTAGTACACATGAAAATGAAATAAATAATTTTGAATTTTGACTTAACGAAGACGGTACAGGTATGCGCGCTTGGAGGGAGGTTGTATATTTGTTTCTGTATTGTTTTAACAATTATTCTGAAATAGGCCAATTTCAATGCGTTTTTTGCGTTAAGTAGCACAGAGCAGGCTTGTAGAGCGTTGCAATCGTATTTAGATTTTTTACCATGTTACTATTTTCCTGAAAAAGGAGGTACGGGGACTATTTTAATGCGATTATTTACACCAGTGGACGTTGCAAAACTTCGAAAAAGAATCTTATTGCCGCCTTATTTTGTAGTGCTTTTCACAAGAGTGCTGCCCTTTGCGGCCTCTTTAGATGTTCTGGGAGACTCGGCTGCAACGCTTACGTACCGGTCGGCGCCCTCTGATACCTTTGCTCCTAAAAATAGCCCAAGACACAGAAACTCTGTTTAGGTGCCCGGTTGAGATTGATGACCGGCAGTTAGTTACGTGCACGAACCAATTGCATCACCCTGAGCTTTTACTCATTTTGATATCAATGTGTTCTCGTAGGCGTATTAAAAATTTAATATTTTGAGAAATGAAAACTGTATCCTTATTTCGCAGCAA
The DNA here is from genome assembly GCA_038048805.1 of Hipparchia sbordonii. Classification (NCBI taxonomy): domain Eukaryota; kingdom Metazoa; phylum Arthropoda; class Insecta; order Lepidoptera; family Nymphalidae; genus Hipparchia; species Hipparchia sbordonii. The sequence continues at coordinate 9,050,294 of CM076098.1, forward strand.
GGAGACATTGAGCTTTGTAGGAATCTACTCGGCTGAGTTTGCTATGGGCTTTCCTCAGACCCAGGGCGTTTTAACAGTGGTAGCTTTAGTTTTTAGTTCATCACTTGCTTTATCGCGTAATCGTAATTATAAAATAATTTTTGACATTCGAAAAATGGACAAAGAATTAGTTTTATTTTGTTCTTGGACTTTTGAGTCCGTTCCGAAGTTAAATTTTGTTTTAAATGGTTCCAAAGGCTGTATGTTGCGGCGCGGCGACGGAGTCCAGAGCGTCAGAGCCACAAGGGGTCCGCGAGGCGTCGGACCGGTCGAGGGATGCGGGGGAGTCGCGTGCGCAGCTCGTCGTCCGTCCCTGCTCGGAGCAACGCCCCCGTCAAGGGCGGCGACGCTGCAAAATTCTGCAAGTCCGAACTCCGAAGCGATTCAGTGCATCGCGCCCCGCCGCGGCGGTTCCGCGCACGACGCTCCACGCGAGGCGAGAGATCGCGAGCCGGCATCGTGGGCGCACCGCACGCACCGCCCTATGTTAAATAACTGTTATTTCGGTCTTTAATGGAAATGTTCCGCATTCTTCACTCGGTCCTCTCTCATGTCACTCTGTGACATCAGATGCGGTCTTATTAATTACGTGGTCAGCATTTTGTTCACGTAACGCTCTTAGTGACAATGTTTTACGCTCTTTTTTGAGACGATGAAAGTAAATGTATTATGAATGAGCGGATGCCGAAAACAGGTTTCGTAAATGGAAGTGTAGTGTTATGAGTTCGTCCAGATGACGTTTAACTTGGGATCTGATCGTCAATTTTTTACGATGCTGGACACACGGAAGCTGCCCAGACGCTCCATCTCGCTTATCGGTCCGTATATACAATGAAAATGTTTTGCTGATTAAATACATGTTATAGTATTACGTACTGAGCTTAAGAAGCAGCTTTATTTCGGAAAATTACAGACAGACACTTCGATTTTATTCATTTGTACTTCTTTATTGACTATTTGATAGGTTTATTTTATACACATACCTAATTATAATAAAATATTATACAATATATTTCAGACAAATAGCTATGAGCAAATTTTAGTCACTTATCCACTTTACTTTCATTAATCCTTAACATTTAATATATTATGTACTTATTAGAAGAAGAGGTTTAGAGTTAGAGTTTTAGACCATAGTTCACGCTCGCCAAGTGCGGATTGGTAGACTCAACATGCATTGGTCTTGCTTGGCCTTAAAGCAAGTGATACCTAATGCACGCACCCATAGCTCCAAAAAGTTATAAGTGCATGCCTGGGGTACGAACCCCGAAGCCGCCGAAAAGGAGGTCTTAACCACTAGGCTATATAAAGCCCACTGGTTAAGACTTCGACCTCGGCCTTATATTATAAAGGCTAGGCCGCTAAATTCCAACAGTTTACGTTTAAATTTTAGGGTTTCGTACCCGAAGGGTAACCAACTGGGCCCTATCCGTCCGTCCGTCTGTCTGTCAGCGGGCTGTATCTCATGATCCGTAATTGGTAGAGTTGCAGAGAATGTGTTTTTTAGAATTTTTGTTGCTGCCGCTGTAACTTGTTGCTATAATAAAAATATGTAAATTAAAATTAAAGGGGGTTTCCGTAGGGGAGACCGGGGATAGTTGACTATAGGGGTAGGTAGACTAACTGCCAAAAACTCGTCGACAGTGTACGAATTGAATCATCCGAATACAGCCGAGTATTACACTCTGCGTCCCGCTCAGGTGTCTGGAGCGCCGCAACGCAGTCGTGCGCCGTTTTCGAGCAGTGATAGGTTTTTAATTTTTTAACCACGTAAGTAATATTTTGATTTATTACACTTTTTGATCTGGTGCCTACAAGTTTTATGTGAACCATTTTTATGTTAGTCCCAACGTTTGATGGGTGCATATTTATCATATTTCGTATCTTATTTTTTAAGTCACTGTTAGTGTTTAGGCTGGCCATGGGATCAAACTAAAAAATAGCAGTTGGGGCTGGTAGACTAATTTTTTCCGGGGCTGGTTGACTAATCAGTCAACCAATAAAAAATTGTTGTTTTGGTGGTTTTAGTTAACCTTTTATTGGACTTTTAAATATTTATAGCAATTTTGTTGTTGCAGAACAATGAGGACCTATAAAAAAAACTACTGAACGACATAGATAAATTATATGTATAACTGAACGAGCGATAGATGTTTTAAAAATTCATACTGTAATTTTTGACGAAAAAAGCATTAATGCCACATTAAAACAGTGCAACACTCCTGATAAATAAAAATATAACATCGTTACGTGGTCAAATCAAAAGAAAAATCAAAACGTCACCAAAATTAACCCTGGACACAGTTGCATATATTATGAAATAGACAAATTTTTACTAATATAGAAGAGGAAGCTTTAGCCAATTATATAAAGAAGGCAGCTGATATTTATTAGGGATTGACGCCATATGATACTTGAAAATTAGCATATGAGTTCGCAAAAAAAACAAAGCTATGCCTGATTCTTGGAGGACAATTGTTAGTTGGTGAAGATTGGTTGGACTCCTTTTTGAAACGTCATCCTTCTCTATCAATCTGACCTCAGCAACGAGCCTGTTGAGAGCTACATCATTACGTTACAAACTACGTTAGTTTATATTTGATACAACAAGTAGAACTACATTGTTATTAAGTTCCGACAAAAACCTGTAATTTTTTTGTTATAGAAATTATGTCTGACTAGGATTTACAATAGGTATTAAACGAAGAGTTAAATTAAAAAATGTTAAAAATAAGATTATTTTTTGGTAATTTTTCTAAAGACATTTTAAGAAATGGATGATCAGCTGACTGAAGTTTTTTTTTTTTAATAAAAGGCTCAATTATATTAAAAAAATGTTTAATTATTTGCTCCTTCCCATGATTCGACTCTTATTGATACATAAGTCAACCTACCCCTGGTGTATGGTCTACCTACCCCGGACCAGGGGTAGGTTGACTAAGATTTCTTGTTTTGGAAAATGCATTAAATTATCACTATTTTACTAAATTAGGAACTAGATATTAAGTATTTTTATTAGGTTAATAGATTTCCTATCAATTAACATGGTTTTCTTTTCTATAAATATTAAAACAAAAAATATATGTACCATTTAGTAAAAACCTAGTCAACCATCCCCGGTCTCCCCTACTAGAAACGTCTTTTTTCGGTGTTTTTTAGTACGGAACTCCTCGTATGCAAGTCCGACTCACATTTGACTGGTTATATTTTTTATTATTTGGCATTTTGTTCGCCATGCGCATCGCGACTACGGCAAAGCCAAAAGGAAGGGTTACCTATGTCACTATTTATGAATGTTCCACTGTAGCGAATAAACTACTGAACCGATTTTGATGAGTGACCTGTCAATCGATTCGATAAGATGGTTAGGGTGACAGGGATCAATATGACATCCGTCTCGATGTCATCGGTGCTACCTCCAATTTTCATTAGTCGAGTTACAGTTTTCTAATATTTAGTCAAAAAATTCACCTACTTACTTATATCACAATCATAGCATATATTTATCTATGGCACGTTTGAAGTTCATGCTTACTTTTCAATATACCTATGTAGGTTGACAGAATTACAATCAAGCATTTTCGGAATTTCACAATTTAATTTCCGTTCAACCATTGTTGTAACATAACTCTTGGTATTTTTATGAGTGTTTTAACAAGTTAAGGAATGTTATAAAGTGGTTATTTTGTAAAAACCTGCTGCTTACAAGATTTCTGTATTATTTAACCACTTGGAATTACGAAAAAATGTTAGTCTCAGTTCCAGGACACTTTAATATGATGTTTTTCATGAGTAAGCTTCAATTGAATATACTATAATATAGATACTTACCTAGATAACAAAATAATATACCTATTCGACCTTTCAGTTTGCAAAACTCTTCTCAGAATGAGAAAGGTTGTGCACTGTGGCCTTAGTCCACCAGTGTTAATAATAATATTCTTCTTCTTCTTCTTTATCAACTAATAGACGTCCACTGCTGGACTTAAGTTTCTTTCATGGACCTCCACAGGCCTCGGTCTTGCGCCGCCTGAAGCCAGCGACTCCCTGCGACTCGTTTAATGTCATCATAATAATATTACATACTCTTATATATTATACGTTATATATTATTATCATTATATACATATATATAACAGTTATTCTAAAGAAAATAAAAAGTTTGTTTAGGAACTTTCCTTTTCTTATTAGAATTCTGGCGGTACCTAACTAGGTATTTTTAACAATACATGTTTTTAATAAACAGAATAAGACATTTGAAATCATGTTAAAGTCGATACTGACCTAAAGCCTTTTCGTCATTTTTTTTGCAAATTAGTATTCTGTTAGGTTAGGAGTTTCCTAAATAAATATATAAATTTCATTATTTTGTTTGTGGAAAGGCATAGATAAGCAAGAGATAAATCGATGTTGGGCTAAATTAACTAGCGCAATAAAAATGAGTTTATATGGAAACTCGCGAGTAGCGAGCCTTAACTCACCATACCTGCTGCTAACTCAAGCATATCTTATAATTGCACTTGAATGTTTTGAGGGGTTAGGTTTTTACAAGCTACAAGTATAGAGCTTTTAAGTCTTCATGATGCTATTAATCCAAGTTGCAGCCGTTGTTTTTATTACAATGGCCGTTTTTTGCCGCCAATTCACTTAATTATTGTTGTTTATATTCAATGTCTATGAATAGACTTGAATGTAAACACAGCAATACTTAAGTAATTTTATTCTAACTGTATGACTTATAACTGTTAAAGTTAATATATTTTTTACGGTCGCGCCAAAGTTGTCCATTGGGACAGGTCTTAAGGCCAATAGATATTTTGTGAAGTTTTTGCAGCAAATTACTAATTCACTAGTACAATCTATACAGATTACTATACTATAATACTATAGTAATGCTGTCCGTTAGTGCGGGAAACATCCTGAAAAGGAAAAGACTATTTTAAGAACTAACAATTTAGAGATTTTGAACATTGCATTAGGTAGCACCAATATTAATTTAAGCGCTTAAAACTTCGCAGAATGTGTATCGGCCATTAGTTCTAGATTTTGTCAGCGAGAGGTCTCGGGTATGATTCACGATTCGGCCATTGCATATGTAAGAACTTGGTTTGTTATTTTTCTGAAAAAAAAAAGAAATAGCGCGTGAACGTCCGTATTCGCTATAAATTATGTAGGAATCGTAGAAAATGCCTGCTAAATGTTTTACCTAGTTATAATGTTATTACTACGAATTAATGAAAATATGGTTTTAAGGAAGACGTCAAAATGGCTTTGGAATTAACAATGCCAAATTTCAATTGTTTGCGCAGTTGTACAAATATACTGAAGCCTTAAGCGCATCATATCGGTAAAAATGTAGGTACAATGACGTTGATAGCGAATACATCGGTATTTAACATATGAATTTCATCAGTTTACTCGCGATTATCCCCCTGTGAGTTTCGTCAAATATAAAAAATATATATACGAGTATTTATACGCGACTAATTGAGAACCTCCTTTATTTCATGGGTTAAAAACGATGTACACACAAAAGGTGTTAGTGACAGACAGGAAATCATACAGCATTATTAAAATTCGTCATTCGTGTATATTGCACCCAATTATAGAAGAAGGTATTTTTATTTTAAACACGTGTGCACTCCAATTTAAATTCGGTATTGTCTATCTTTACTATAGTGCTGTGATTTGAAAACCTGTTATTAGATATTATTGAACTATCTATCTATAATCTATACTATACCCAATATCAAAAAGAGAGCGCGAGGGTGTAGACAGTAATCTCTGGAACCACTGCACCTATTCAGAAAATTCTTATTTAGGTTGCCAGAAAACAATGTATCGGTGAATATAATTGTTCTTCTTTAAAAGTTCTAAAAAAGTCAAAAACCATTTTTATCTTTTTTTTAACCAAAAATAATAATTTTTTCTTTTTAACATTTTAAGTGATAGAGTGTTAAGCTATATCTAAATAAATATGTTTGTTATCTTAAGTATTTAATTTAGAACATAATTTCGTTTTAATGAGTTTGTTCTATATGATATTTTAAAATAAATTAGCCTAATATCTAATTGGGTCTACCCGGACGAAGTCGGGGCGGACCGCTAGTTAATTGATAAAATTATTCAGTAGTTTAACTGAAAAAAAAAAATATTAAAAACCGCTCACCATTAATAGTAATTATTATTCAAATTAACGGACCCAAACGAGTTTTCGTATGTAAACCAAACCTTCAGATACTGAGAGGAACGATTGCGTGTTGGAAATTAGGACAAAACGGTAGTTGTCCATTTTCTCAAGCTATATTAGGTACAAGAGCTGTCATGTTTATTTTAAGGAACACAAGTACTCTCTTTAATGTTTCTTAGATTATAAAGTAATATTTGTATTTTTTTATTCCAGATCGTGTAAGCAAAAGTGACGCCGAGGACAAAAGTCTTTCGAATGATGAAACGCCGTTGCCGTCCTGCCCACGGCAACCTCCTGATGGCGTTGAGACACCTTCAGATGCTGTTGAAAAAACTCCCGACTTACCTACTCGTTTACCACCCCGACTCTCCACTGGAACTGGTTGGAACAATACTCGTCCTCGGTTTTCCTATACATCGCGAACTCAAGATGCAAGAAGTGAAGCTAGTGTAAAGGATAAGATTGCTATGTTTTCCGCTGATTTTGCAACTTCGTCGGATAGATTAGATAAGTGTGGAACTTTACCAATTAGACCACACTCAACTTTACGGAAGAATTCAACTCCCTATACGAGTAATTACTCAGATGTATCATCTTTAGACAGGCGCCTAACTAAATCTCAAGATAACCTGGATGATACGCCGCGTTCATTCAAACGAAACGTTGATAGGCCTGAGGTTCTTGGTGCATTAGAAAATACAATTACAGAAAAAAATATAAAGCGATTTAATCTACCAGAAATAAGCAATAAACCTCTATTTTATGGAAGCACCACTACCCTGCCATCGGATGCAACATTTACTCGTCCAGCATATCATGTGCGAAGTATAAGTGATGACAATAGTAACAAGAATATTTCAACACACAAATCAAACTTAGAATACTTAATTGAGCAGAGGAAAAAATCTATGTCAAAATTGCGTGGCTTAGTTATACCTGAAGTTCAAGCTCCCATTGTTGATTTGCCTGAAATCAAAGTTCTAGACACACTTTCAAAACCATTCCTTTATAATTCATCAAATAAAGAGATAAAAAAAGAATACAATTTAAGTAATTCCAAATCTATAACTTTATCAGATAGCAAATGGAAAACAAACTTTATTCCGAACAACATTCCCAAATATTCACCAGCATTTAAGCGAAAATCATTACAAGTGTACACTCCGTCTTCGTTATCAAAAGAATCGACGCCAGAACGCAAATTAGTAGAAAAGATAGACACAATCAACAGAAAGAATATTTATAGCCAAACTCCTGCATTGAAACCAGTACGAAGTTCATTTGAATTTTCAAAAACATCACTTACAAAATCAAGTCCATTATTAAATAGAGACTTTTATAAGGGTAATCCTAATGGCAATATTCAAGATTTTAAGAATGTTGAAATTAAAATATGCACTACGACTGATATAGTAGATAGTGACAATGATTCGGCCATGAGTTCAACCCAATCAAGTTATCGTTCATCAGCTTCCTCGCCTATGCATACCATTGATAATATAGAATCTGATAGTTCACATCTTTCTCCAAGAATTTCTCATTATAACACTTATTCAGTTATAAAATCTGAAATGCCTAATAAAGGCGCTAATGAGAAAAACTTTGAAGATTACAACAAGAGAAAAATTTGCCGATCTATGTCTTCGGATACAAACATATCACTCAGCTCTTCTGCCGGCTCAGCCGCCACATCAGGGTCACAAGCAAGTTGTAGTTCCCTAGAAAGTTCTGTCGCTGACTCAGACAAGAGAAAAGTTTCTAAAGTTTACAACGTGGACACTATTAATAGAAGAAATATTGTTGCTTCGGCAAAATGTAGAAGTGGAAGAGATGTCAAGCTCAAGTCGCCGGTTGTTGAAACTAAATTCTCACATGAGTCTCTCAACAGATCTCCCAGTCCAACAAGTAAAACGTCTGATCGCCTTTCTACACTCACATCATCAGTGAGTGCTGTAGCAACTAAAGGTGAAAACAGACGACGTAACAAGATAGTTGTTGACAGTGATTCTGACTCAGATAGTGAAGTAAATATTCGACAACGAAAATCCGACTTCAAAAATACACGATTGAAACGTAATTCCAGTCTATCAAACAAAAACAAACAAAATGAGATGAATCAAGATGTAGAGAAAGTAACAGAAACACTAAAATACTCTAAAGATGAAACAGTAAATGAAATCAATAAAGGTTGTTTAGAGTACTGTGATAGCCTTAAAACAGTGATTTTGCAAAAGAAAAATAGTTTTGGTTCCAAAAAGAGCAATAAGGACGTAAAAAAAATTGAAAATTTCGGAGAAAATCGTAACGAAACTCCATTGAATGACACAAATGAGCAGAATACTTCTAATGGAATTATTAAAGCAAAAAGTGCAACTACTTTTATTAGAGATAGTAAAGGTACAACTATACAGCAAACAAACCCTACAACTAGTGACCCATGTAAGACTTCAACACAAATTTTCCGACTTATAAAAGGCGCCGGAACCGGTGTCGGACTAATATTAGCCGGAGGAGTTGACTGTGAAGCTAAAGATGTCACCGTGAGTTGCTTAATTAATTTTACAACTATATTATAATACTAGCTGTTGCCTGCGACTTCGTCCGCGTCATTTTCTGTTACTATGATCGCGATTAAGAAATTTTTAAAAGAATATATTTTAAATAATTTTCTCCGTTTTTGCAACATTCTTCACTGATGTTTCGCTCCTATTGGTCGCAGCGTGATGTTATATAGCCTAAAGCCTTCCTCGATAAATGGACTATCTAACACAAAAAAAAAATTTCAATTCGAATCAGTAGTTCCTGAGATTGTCGCGATCAAAGAAACAAACTCTTCAGCTTTATAATATTAGTATAGATAATTATTATACAAACAGCGCAGTGCTGTAATTTATATATTATGTTTTTAAGGTACACCGAGTATTAGAAGATGGTATTGCCGCAAAAGCTGGAATAAAAAGGGGATCAAAAGTTACAAGCATTAATGGCAATTCAATGCTAGGCTTGACACATGCTCAATCTGTTACTATACTGAAGGTAATTTAATTTTAATTTTTAAAATATTGAATTTTTAACAGAATTTTGTAGCCAATAATAAAATAATTTTTTTAATCTGTTTTAGGAGCAACGATCAGAAGTCATAATTGAAATAGAAAATGAGGTTCAAGCAAACGTTAATCCTAAAACATACGGCTCTGAACATGGTACGTAAAGCTATTGCCAGTGTTATTGCTAATTTTCATAGTAAATGAAAGAAGTGAAAAAATTAACGAAAACTACAAAGATCATCCCCTGTAATTTGCTTATAACATAAATATTGTCTAACTTAATAGGTGAGCAAAACTCATAAAACTAAGCCTAGGAGTTTTTACGGGAAATGAAAAACGAACACACATGATCTACGATCTGACATTAAAATTATTTTAAGTTACCTTCAATTCCCATTTTATTTCAGCGGAGTCGAACGGAGACAAAACTGATGTAGCCAATAGAAAAGATGTTGACAATAATGGTCGTTCTATAGTGACTGTTATGTTAGAAAAAGCTGGTGGTGGAGCTGGCTTAGGATTTGGTTTGGATGGAGGACGAGACTCACCTCAGGGCGATCGCCCCTTAACTATCAAAAAGCTCTTCGCAGGTAATAATAGAACACTTATATAATTTGTCAGAGTTAAAGTTATATTCTGAGTGTAGTTGTAACAAGTATAGAGGTTTGCTTATAATACCTAGGTATTTAGATTGCAAAGCTATATTTTGTATATATACATGTATATTATGTAGGATTAATTATACTTAGATTTTTCAATTTTGAATGCAAATCCTTAACCTTATTTCTTTTTCATTCATCATTATAGAAAAATGTTTTATTTAAGTTTTTTCCACTAAATACATCAACTCCACATGGCAAGATTTCGTACAGATTTGACAATTGATAGAAGATAATTATCTGGAATGAATAGTTTTTTTGCTATCATTTTCAGGTGGTGCAGCTGCACAAAGTGGGCGTATTGTGGTTGGTGCGGAGCTCATATCCGCTGGAGGACAATCTATGGAAGGATTTACAAGAACTCAAGCTTGGGCTGCCTTAAAAGCATTGCCAGCTGGTCGGGTCGCTTTGGTTCTTAGAAACCCGAGTGCTCTAAGTTAAATTTTATATAAACTCTGGTCTTATATTTAAAATATTATTCTAATTTGGCTTTTAATATTTATTTAATTGGGATATCATAAATGTATCCGTTGTATAATTAAAATTATTGTCTGAATAAAAAAATTGTAAGTTACATATTAGATGCCTAATTGTGGATTTGTGTAGATACCTACCGGACTAACAAGGAACGTTGGATTGAAGTTTCCTCTTATTTTGACGAACTATTAATCTTCACTGTTCACTCTTTAGTCAGCATTTGCAGATGCATTGTACATAGTATTTTAATAATGGTTAGATTGAAAAATAGCGTTTTATACCTAGCATAAACGCTAATAAGACTGTAATCAACAATTTTTTTAAATCTATAATTTATTAATTAAAAAAAATTAATACTAGTCTCGGTGGCAAATGCGAAGTTTGTAGATAATGTTATACTCTATATTGAAGGCGACTCATTTGTATGTTGATTTGAAAACAAAACAGTTTTAATGGGGAAGAAAGCTGTCGATTAAATTCCATTGTCTGTCAAATTGAACTTCAATAGCACGCAATAGTTTACAGTATTCCACTGTCTGTCAAATTGAACTGTCAATCTTCAATAGCACGCAATAGTTTACAATAGTAGATAGATAACTTGTTATTTTCTAGATTAATATCAAAATATTACTTACATAATAATATGTACATCGACTTAAGTAATTGACTTTACTGAGTAATGCACCATTTGGATGAAAGAAAGAGATGTTACAGTTATATTCAAGAAACAAAACGGAGAATAGTAACGTAATAAATCAAGCGATTTTTATTAACATCGGCTTTTTAAATATATCCTTGCATTTTTATTATATATTCTTATTATTATATATATTTTGTTTTAAACAAGTCTTCCCCATTGCGACAACATGATTTTTTTGCGTGCCATGTTAAGAGTACATATGTCTAAAGTTTCCCGAAATTGTACGAAAAATGAGTGCAAAAGTTATTTTAGTTTGAATTTTTTGCTTATCTACTCTTGAATTAGAAATAGATCACTAATGTACTTATTATAGTTCATAAACGAAAGCTATCTCTCTATAAAGGAAATTAAAAAAAAAACAGTTTTATAAAAAATAATATTGTGCTTAAGTAAACTATATCCATTCATGTTATATACCCATTCGAATATATTTTTCCATTTATTATTTTTCTGAAATTTCAAATATAATTTATCCCGGTTACTTGCCATGAATATTTTTATTTAAAGCCTTACCACTAATGTTACATTTTATCTACAATATTATTATTAGGTTAGTATTAATATTATGTTTGTAAATAGCTTGACTTGTTGTATTTTTAATAAAATTAAATATTTTTTACTACACGATAGCTTCTTATGCATATTATTATGATAAGATCCATCATTTATCATCATCAACATTCATCGATTCTGTTTACCTATCAAAAATATTTTTGATTAAGTTTATAAAATATACTCTTTGAATTAAAATTTGTGTTTTATTTGCTCAATTGAATTCTTCAAATCACTTATCCCTGCTTGCCTGGTGCTTAACCATATTGAAATGTTACATCTCCCTACGTTTCACCATCTACGTTTTTGGTCTGGTAGGAGGCTTTGGCCACGGAGTGATTACATTCTCTTGGGCTTTGGCCGTGGCTAGTTACCACCCTACCGTCAACGACGAGCCGCCAAGCAATTTAGCGTTCCGGCACGATGGCGTGTAGACTAGAAACCCATTAGGGGTATGGGTTGAATCTACACTGGCACACCCCTTCCAAGTTAGCCCGCCACCATCTTAGACTGCATCTTCACTTACCAACAGTCAAGGATTGTCTTTTCATCGAATAAAAAAAAATCTCCCTGTTTTCTGGTACCTTTGATCTATATAACTAAGATTTCAGTCAGTATTCATATTTTGATTGTTTCCAAAATGGTTGGTTCTAAATATTGTTTGCATTGTTTGGTGAGATTTTTAATTTCCAATACAGTTGAGCAACCAAATTGTTTTGTCTATGCGAACATAGCTTCGTACAAAATCTATTTTTCTAAACGTTTTATTGTTCATGTTATTCAACACAGTAGGTACTTCCTACTAACGTTTTTTTTTATTACGAGACGAGCTTTCGCTTGACAATGATAGAAAGCACTGATGAAGTTTAGGTATGGAACGCGCTTGTCTAGAAAATGCCTATTCACTCTTTCCTTCAAGATACTCTTATATCTGACCGGAAACAGACGCCGGAAGTGCGTTCCACACCTTAGAGGTTCATTTCAGAAATGTAAACTAAAACGTTTCGTGCGAGTAGATTGGATTTCAACCACCTAAGGGTGATATAATCGAAAGGGATGAAATGGCGACATTTTAATAAATAAAACATGTCCACAGTCATTGATAGGGTTTATTTAATTTAACAATATTATTTCGATTTCGTTACCTGATTTTCTTAATTTAGTTATAAAGAAAAATGAAAAAGATATTACATTGAACTTAATTCGGTAGTACATACGTCTTTGAGCATAAGACATAGCAGGTACTTAAACAAAATCAACAGATTTAAAATGATTGCTAACCTTTTTGTGCCCTGAGAAAGAGGGAACTTTTCAATAAGCTTGAATGTTTCTGAAACTGAAACACTGATGTTAGTTTGTTTCTAGCACGTTTCAGTGTTACTTATAAATACTAATCATTAATGCAATAACAAAAATGCAAATCGTTATAATATTACGTTACTGGTAAAGTGTTTTGTCAATAATAAATAATAAAATTATTATTGTAGGTACCAATTGAGTTGATATTTACTTAACCGGAATAAAATCTTCTTATATAAGAAGGTTTTATTCCGGTTAAGATTTTAATATCGAATGTGTTGACTATTAAATCTGAATTAAGTTATACATACATCAATATAAGCATATTATACAAGCATAATATTTTATTTTCAATAATACCTATTTATACCGTATAAAAGTAATTTTTTTTCTTGTCTTACATAGTAATTATTACAATTATAACAATTGCTAGTAAAATAGTAGGTGTAGCTACTCTTATCTCTTACATAAATATAAATAATTACTGTTAGCTACATCTCGTATAACATTTTACATCATCAATTACAGTATCACAGACATTTTAAAATTCTTTGCGTTTCCTGCCTTGTAGTTAGAATTTTACGTATTTAAAACAAACTGAAAATAATAATTTCATAATTAGACCATATCATTTCATAATAATAATATTAAAACTTTAATTTGAATATTTACATAATGTAGAGGTTTACAAGACAATAATGTTATAGGTATGACAAGAGATTATTTGATACATCACATATCATATTGTTTACATATACAATTGTAGGTATATGTTATTTGTTATACATGGGCGGGAAGGCGGTTATACAAATGAGTTTACTTTTTAGAGCCCGAACTGGAGGCGAGATGAATCGTTACGAGTTTGTTATAACCTCAACGACCGTGTATTATATGACGGACCTACATTTGTGAAAAACCCGTAAATAAATAAACTGGAGTTACCTAAGTATTATAAAAAATACCTACCATCACAGCTTACCATCATTTATACTGCAGGTATCGTAATTGCGGTGGCAAAAGTTGCGTAATTTGGAATTTAATTTTGACTTCATTCAAAATTACGGATGGAGGAAACGCTATTACATTTCCACCTTCAGCTCTAATTCCAATGACATAAACAAAAAAGTAAAATGAAAAATTGAATGCAATAACTGTAATTCTTTATTTTTCACTTAGTGTAGGTACTGAAAAACGACGTACATGATACATGGGCGTTAAATTTTTTACAAGCTCGTGAAGATGGTTAGCCCTTGCGTTTGGCATGGACTTAGAAATTTCAAGTCCTTTGAAAGCTAATCGCCGTAATAATCTAACAACATAAATACCTTGTATGTACTAGGTATTAAATAAAATAAATGTATTTATTGTAACTCTGAAACTGTAACATGCCTATTCGGAGTATCCACTTTAAATAAAGATAATATACTGTTTTACAAATCCATATGCGTATTTTTTACATAAGCTTTACATTTATACTCGTTCGATGTACTCGTTATAAACGTTTCAAATTAATATTGTCTTTGGATAGATTGGTACACTTCACTTCCTTCTCAAAGATAAGTTATTCTTAACGACAATGTTTTAAGAACTTATATACAACTAGGTGTTTATTTCAATTACTAATATGTATATCAATAAATAGGTACCTTTATAAAGGTTACAAATGCTTACGATGAGTATGTAACTTGCTCCTATGTGCTAAGCGGCACACTTATGGGATTCTTATATAAAAATATATACTTATAGATAACTAAGCTTTATACAGGAAATATTATATGTATGAAAAATAGGACTGATAGACAGGTAAGGACAAAAAGGAGCCAGGTACCTACCTACCTATCTATTAAAAAAAACGGACGCCTATTATTTTTTTTATGGTCCTGTTTTAATTTAATTATTTCTCCTCTCTTCAACAATCCTTTGGTCCGTTTCTGCGTGATTGAAGAACAATCTAACAAACAAAAACACCTTCGCAATTATTATATTAATAAGGGAGGATGTACTAGTAAGTGTAGGTATAGTAAGAATATTGCATTGCCATCTACTCACTAAATAATATATTATTATGTACCTACCAGGTAGGTACCTACTATGTTAAATGTTTAAGGCTTCCGTTTTTTTCCGGAACCATCAAAAAGAAAAATGGCATTGCGTTATAATATTCAGAAACATTATTTTACATATATGAAAAATATCGGTCAATTGCTTTATCTTATTGTTAGCTGAACCGTGAAAATTTTTGTTAGAACGACCTCTTAATGTATATTTCGATGCCTTGAAATGGATGGACAAATTCTGTATTTACAATGTGGAGTAGTTAGGAACGTATTGCGCCTGGAGCGGGTCCCCGCAGCAGGCGCAGGGCAGTCAGCGCGCCGGCGCGCGCCGACTCACGCGCAGCAGCACGGGGCCGGCGCGCACGTCCTTGAACAGCCTGATGGCCTCACCGTGCGTCAGCCCGGCCGTGCCGCGCCCGTTCACTGACATTATCTCGTCTCCTGAAACAATGAAAAAGGGAAGAATCTGAAAGTACCAAACGTATTTTTGATCGTGTAGCAATAGCTTCTTTTTAAGATTATTCCTGAATATTGTATTGAATTATTAGGGTATTGAGTTCAGATTTCCCAGAGGAGGAGGAACATTATTCCAGTACCTAGTTGCCAGATCTTTTTTTTCACGTACTTTGAAACTGTGGAACCAACTTCCTGTGACGGTGTTCCCACTAAATTACAACATGGGGTTATTCAAGGGGCGGACCAACAAATTCTTAAAAAGCCGGTAACGCATTGGTGCCTCAGGTGCTACAAATGTTCATGAGAAAGATCTGTGAGAATTTTAAAATAATCTTGTAGGTATTTCTCAAGTTGAGTAAACTCGTGCTTATTTAATGATTAATTACCTACCTACTTAAAATTCGACTCATAATATTTTAACGTAAAAGTTGATTTAGCACGCAAAACAACTGATTGTGTAAGTAACCTTTACGTTAATGACCTAACGTGCAGGTGTGCAGGGGTCATTCGTTATCCTGAATGACTTTAATCTATAGCAGCTGCTAACGGTCGTTCGTGGAATGCACTCATTAAACTATCTATTGTTCTTTTTGTACTCTTCCCACACAAAGCCCGGATCTTAACTTTGTTTGAGGATATGGGACCAACAGAGGCTTCACCAAAGGATTAGTCTAAATTGTACAAAGAATACAACCGGATTTTATCATCAATACATTAATGAGTCGCACTGAACAATAAATAATCCCTGATAGGTGCAGGACTATTTCAAGGAATGGGGACTAGACTAATCAACGAATGGAACTCATTGGGTTATTAAATTGGGTGATATGCTCATGATATCTTGACTGTGGGCTAGGATAACTGACGCTTGCTATTGGAACACCGCTCCAATCAAAATTATGGCAGACGGCGATTAGAAGGGCAGTCTCAAAAATTTTACAATAGTAGCTAGGCTTAGACGTAAGAGTGGAAATTGTGAAAATTTTCATTCATAAAATGTCTACTTATCAAAATCTATGAAATATTTTAAAATTCTAATTTTTTGTCTAACTGTACCCACTAAGTATAGCATAGGTATTACAATAAAATGTGTACCTTCACGAAGCAAGCCGGATTCAGCAGCCTGACCATTGTTGAATATGGTTTTGACAAAAATGCCCATGTCACCCCGCGGCGAGTCCCGTCCTCCAACTATGCTGAATCCAAGCCCTTTGCCGCCTGCTGACTTTGTGAATCGAACCTGAAAATGTATAAATTATTTATCAATTTTAGCACAGCATATCGTTTAAGTTCTTTATAGTATAGCAAGATTGAATACAACTATATTTACGAAAGCTTCAAGCTAGTGTTAACTATTTCTACGTTTCTTGTAGTAGGTATAAAAAACGTTATCGTTGCCAACTCTTTCCCGGGATGAAATGTGACGGAATGTCTCTAGGCGCCGTCTTCAGCATGCAAATCAGGAGTTTTAGTAGGCAATTTATGAAGACAAAAATATTGGTCAATAACATTATATTTACCTCGAACGTGTGAGTGTCCCGGGGTTCAGGTGCGGGCGGTCGTTTATTAGTTTTGTGTGCGGACGTGGGAGGTGCCGGTGGAGGTCGAGCGGATCGGGGAGTCGAGCTCACTCTAAGCTCGGCGACGCAGTTCCGCAGCTGTTGAATTGGCTCTTGCCGAACTTGTACTCGTGGCAACCTGTAAGGTTCTTCCCACAATCGTTCTGCAGCTTCTGAAGTGAGTCGGTTGTAACCGTTTCTATACAAGGTCTCCATCTCAACGTTTTCACTATAAGGCCTGCTTCGTAACTCCCTGCCATTTTTCTTACGCTCTAGTCCGTATGTGTAATCTACCACGTCTCTACTTTCATCGTCCTGATTAATTAATGGAGTACGATCTCTAGGTACTTCTTTCGATCTATACACGTTTGGAGAGCTACACCGTCTTCGAACTGTGGCGCTTTGTCGAGTC
Source organism: Hipparchia sbordonii (assembly GCA_038048805.1). Taxonomy (NCBI): domain Eukaryota; kingdom Metazoa; phylum Arthropoda; class Insecta; order Lepidoptera; family Nymphalidae; genus Hipparchia; species Hipparchia sbordonii. Next base: position 9,067,741 of record CM076098.1, read on the forward strand.
GGGGAAGGTGATGGCGCCGTCCTTACAGTACTTGGACTGGGGACGTAAAACGTTGAGGGTTGCTGCTGTGGGGCTGCGAGAACATCGTGAGCCGATAGAGCGCGTCTTCGCAACCCACCGCCTAATTTTCCAAGGGCTCGAAGTAAATCTGGTGCACCGCTTGTTACTCTTAATGAAGCAGTTGTATATACTTTGCCCCGGTGTCTGAACGAGAGCTTGGACGGTGGCGCGGGAGAACAGTGTGATGGCGGTCTCGGAGGCGACGGTGAGCACCGCACCGGGCTCGGCTCACGATTTCCGTTACCAGATCCAGGTCGCAACCGTGAACATCGGCGTCGTAACTTTCTCCATCTTTGAGACAGGTTCGCGTTCCAGCTTTCTTCTGGAAAAATGCATTGAGCCTTATAAATATAAATTGCATGGCATGAGCGTGTAAACCGGTCTCTTATGACATTTTTAAGAGAGCTTAAATTGATTACACGGTCAAGTATAACCTGAAATGCTAGTTGGTTATTGCACAATTTTAGTCATGAAATTGGATAGTTACAGCGCAGTGATTATTTTGAATTCTACTTTATCAATGTCATGTGCCTTTTTCATAGTATAGGATATCGTTTAAGTAAGTATTAATTTAGCATAATTAACTATACCTACTATAGAAGTCATAGTATTCAATGTGTGGAAATTCTGTTTAGATTTAGCCTTATGATGATACTAGATGATGCTCTTCTTCCGCATGGATTTAGGATTTTAGTTTAATCTATGTCCATTCCAAATTTCAGTCAAATTTCTGAATTGACTGAAATTTGGAAAGAGAAACACACACACACACACACACACACACACACATGCACGCACGCACGCTAGCACACACACATACACACGCACACCCACGCACATACAAACATTCGCCTTAATAATGTTAGTGTGATAGTGTGATTAGAAGTCATGCGCTGCAAAAATTTGTAGTTTAATAGTAGGCTACAGTTTACCTTTTTTATTAGTATCCGCATCGGAAGCATAGTCGTGGGCTCGGGGCGGCGTCGCAGGCGGCGTGGCGGGCGCGGCGAAGCTGTGTCGGAGCGGCGTCATGCGCAGCAGCCGCGGCCGGTCGCCGCCGCCGCGGGATCCCCACGCCGGGGCTCCCATGGTTAGTGCACCTGGAAAATACGCAGACAACCATCACACGAGGAAAAATTTTTTTTTAATTTGATTACAAGATAGTCCTTGACTACGATCTCACCAGATGGTAAATGACGATGCAGTCTAAGATGGTAGCGGGCTAACTTGGAATGAGTGTGACAGTATACCTTCAACCCATACCCCTAATCAGTTTCTACACGCCATCGTGCCGGAACGCTTGGCATCTCCCTATTATACACTGTAGTCTTTGACTTGGCGGCACGTCTTTGACGGTAGAGTGGTAACTAGCTACGGCCAAAGCCTCCCACCAGATAAAAATCTTCTAGAATAGAATAGTTTTATTATTTAAATAAACTTTTGCAAAGTGCCCTCGAATAGTCAATTGGATTTCCTTTTATTCCCTAATACGGCTAAGTCAAAAGGAAGGATTGTTTCGTTAGCAGATATTACATTGGATTTTAACAAGTTTTTAAACTTTTTTTTGTTCCCCTGGAATATAGTACCTATGGAAAAGTTTATTACAATGTAAATACGAGTATTCTATAGTACGAAATTTTTGTAATGAAATTTTACTTAAGTTGATCGATAATTATTTTATAATAAAACATAATATATAAATAAGAGCAAACATTAAAAAATTAAAGAAACGTAGCCCAACCTGAGACACTTATGACAAGTCAAGACTACTACTGGTTCAGAAAGCGGATTTTGCTGACAAGTTTCTTCTTAAGATCACAGATAAACAAAGATCTATGAAATAATAATTTTTTAATTGATTAATAGCTTAATGCGTAAATACCTAAACGAAAACCTTATCGCAAAGTATAATTACCACCAGTCACCTGGCCACCGGCAAATAAGGTTAAGTACGTCTGTTATCTCTTACCTAATACGTCTTTTGCGTTGATAACGCATTCTTTGTAACATACAGAGTAGATACAGTAGTTTAAGTCACGGTATATTACACTGACAGGAAAATTATTGTTATTATTGTATGTTAGAATTGTATGTTAGAATTATTTGCAACTTTATTAACTTAGTTGTGAAATAAGTTATTTACTAATTCGTTTCAGTCCTAAGAGATTTACTTGTGTTGCTATAAAATTAGATTGACCACTTACAACGCAGCATAGAAACACTCTGTGTCCACTTATAAATAAAAACTCAACTCACTTCTAATAAGTGAGTTGAGTTTTTATTTATAAGTGGAAAGAATGTAATAACATTAACCTAATAATCCTACTAATATCACACTAATTTAATATAGGCGAAAGTTTGGATGTATCAGTGGATAGATGGATGGATGGATGTTTGTTACTCAATCACGCCATAACGACTGAACCCATTTGGCTGAAATTTGGCATTGAGATAGACTATAGTCTGGAATAACACATAGGTTATATTGATCCCGGAAAATAAGGGAGTTTCCGCGGGAATTAAAACCTCAATCGACCTCAATTTTTTGTTTTTTTTTCATATGATTGTAATTTTATATTAAGTTCTCTGTAAGGGAGCAAACTGTTCTTTGGAGAATAAATTCTTTAAACCTAACCTAACCAATCCACGCGAACGAAGTCGCGGGCATCAGCTAGTCTATATACTATTATAATAAAGAGAGAGCGCGAATTTTGTCAGTTTGTATGTATGTCCGGAGCAAACTTTGGAACCACCGCACCTATTACAATAATTCTTTTACCATTTCAAAGGTACATTATTCCAGATGGTTATAGGCTATAATTATGTTAATAAATGTATTATGGCTGGATATTATGTGCAAATTTGTTAAAGAAGTCTGTTTTTTTGACTCTTAAACGTTTTCAAGGCGTGCGCTGGGTCATATTATACTGTTATTGGACGAAAATGATGTATGGGTGAATTGTTCCTCTTAAAAAGTTCTAAAAAAAAGTCCGCGATAGCATATGTCTATATTCTAAGGATAACTTACAGTAACCATTTCTATCTTTCAAATTTTGATTAAAAATAATGAATTATTTTCGAAGCTTCTTTAACCGATGTGATGTCAATCTATATCTAAATAAATATATTTATTATCGTAAGTATTTAATTTAGAACATATTTGCCCTTTACACTATACAATTTAAATAAATAGCTTAGGAGTTATCGGAAAATTAATATTTCCGCGCGACAAAATAATAAAATGGTGTCGGCTGGCGCGGCGGGGCACGGTGGCGGGTATCGGTGCGGGATATTCGTGTGGTTCCTGTGGTGATCTTATTGACAATAGTCTCCTATAAGCTCACAAGAACAAATATTTAATTTTCAACCCGGACGAAGTCGGCGCGGGCTTCTAGTGTTCTTATAAAGTTATTTACTATAATATAGTATTATCATCAAATTTTTTTGGTTTCAATACAAGTAAGAATAAGTACTGTGATTGAGGACATTTGATACTTTTTATTTAAATATTTTTATGCACCAGGCGAATTAAGACTCATAAATGTCATGAATGATTAATGTTTGCCCTAATACAGATCGTATAGCGTTTGTAATAAAAAACAAAATAAGTCGGCCGATGGCCGTCACCACTTGTCCATACAAAGATATAACCACCGTAACACCCACTATGTGTGGGTTTAGGTCAGCAAATAGTCAACATCCGGTGATCAGTTGCTGCTATATCTTTATGCTCGCTAATTGGGAATAGAATCCAGTTGGTACTGTTTGCTGAAAATATTACTTAATAGCGTAAAAGTCTTAATAGCCCAATGGTTAAAGGTGTGGACTGAAAACTCTAAGGTCGACGGTTTGATTTCTACTCGTTGCACTATTGTCGTACCCACTGTTAAACTTTTAATAATGACATTTTGTTTCATATTACATCACATTGTATCTGCATTTTGGTGAATAAATGATCTTCGATCACAGAAAAATAAGGGGATTCAGCACTTCATACTTCAACTATTATTCAAATGCATCATTGTTCCTTGACACTGAAATAACTGTTTCACGTCAATGTTCTGCACTTACATATTTAGTGGTTACAAAAATCGGACTAACATGCGATATCCACTTATTTTTCTATGATCGAAGTAAATGATCTTTCTATCTATCTATCTAACTATCTAACTATCTATCTATCTATCAAGCATTCCGTTAGTGTGGAGGGAGGAGAATATTAGTCAAGACGTTCCGCATACTTAGTTGATATTCTTTTTTTTTTTTTTAAAGATGGAGACTTCCAAAAAGTTTGTTCTAAAATAAAATAATCATTAGTATAATCTAAGCAGGCGGCGCGTCGAATGCGTCCGCGCCGGTGCTTTGCGGATATCCGGCGAGTAACAGCGGCGTGCTCCCCATACTGAGCAAGCTTACTCTAAAGGTACAGGTACCTTCATTTCGAAATCTAAAATAAACAGAAAGTTACACTGAATATGTATTGTAGATAGCTGAACCCCTTTTTAACCGACTTCAAAAAAAAGAGGAGGTTCTCAATTCGACGCGTATGTTTTTTTTTTTTATTTTTATTTTTATTATTTTTTGGCGATGTTACTCCATAACTCCGTCAAATCTGAACCGATTTTAATAATTTTTTTTTTATTTGAAAGGACGTGTCGTCAGGTTGGTCCCATTTAAATTTGGTGAAGATCTGATGAATATCTTCGGCGATGGAGGACGGAACTCCTCAATGAATAAGAGCAAATCGCTCGTGATCAGAGTGTGTGTCGGATTTTAACCATGCATTCTTCATAGCATACATACATAATGCTTTTCTATTCGGCATTTCAATATATTTTTTTTTTAACCGAATTTTTGACGATGCTACTCTATAACTCTGTCAAATCTGAACCGATTTCAATAATTTTTTTTATTTATAAGGGCTTATTGTCTGGTTGATCCCATTTAAGTTTGGTGAAGATCTGATGAATATCTTCGGAGATATAGGATGGAACTCCTCATTGAATAAGAGCAAATCGCTCGTGATAAGAGTGTGTGTAGGATTTTAACCATGCAAACTTCATAGCATACATACATATGCTAAATTTCTATTTGGAATAATATATTTCAATACTTTTTTTAAGGAGCAAAACAAATGGTCTAGTGAATTGGTCCCATGAAGCTACACTAAAAAGCTTAAAATAATAATATAAAAAAATATTTTAAAAAAACCGACTTCAAACGCCACTTAAAAGTATAAAATAATTTTAGTTTGTACACGTATGTTGAAGTCGGGCCAGCGTTGCGCAGTGGTATCATCGTTTCTATATTTTAAGCCCGTCCGACTTCAATATACGTGTACAAACTAAAATTATTAAATCGTAAATACTATTAGGCCGGTATACTTGTTGAATTAGCCCGTGAGACGGACGGGCCTAAATAGAAACGATGAAACCGATGCGCGACGCTGGCCCGACTTCAACATACGTGTACAAACTAAAATTATTTTATACTTTTAAGTGGCGTTTGAAGTCGGTTTTTTTAAAATATTTTTTTATATTATTATTACCATAATGGATAGTTAGGTACTCGTAGGTATATTTAAATTGAGAAAATGCTTTATATGCAGTAGTCCCTACTTAGATATATTTTAGTAGGTAGGGGTTAATTGAAGTAAGTAAGAGAGAGTAAGTTTTGTCTTAATATACTTTCTTTATGATGATGTAGGTAAATACTATCATTCAAAAATAATTTCAGTAATGAAAATTTTTCTTTTAGAATTAACTATTTATTTAAGTCCATTTGCATCAGTAGATACCTCCGCTTAATACATTTCAGTAAAATTTTCTTGGCCTTCCTTTTCTTGTGAACGCTGAAGCCCAATGATTGCATCAGTGTAATGAGCGCAATGGCCTCTGATTGGCTAAATTTATGGCGTTCTTGCTGCATTAGTGCATTTTAACCAATAGCGAGAGACTACCAGCCAATCAGAGGTCATTGCGATCGTTACAGTGATGCAATCATTTATAGAGGATCGACACACAAATGTAATTTTTCAAGTTTACCTTAGTTGTGCGTGAATCTTTCAATTAGGTAGTATTAATACGGGAGTGCAATGAAAAAATTCTCTGTCCTTTTCCCGTCCATACTAAATGATTGATTTACGCACATTTAATGTAAACTTGAAAAATAACAAAAGTACCAATGAAATTAATTTGTGAAAAAGTGTTAGCATTACAATTTTAGCTTACTACACTTTGAACTTTTGGTCAATATGATTATAGAATCAACTTAGGTTAAATTTTTAACTATCAATAAGCCCCGAGCGTTCAGGATCGCGTGCTAAGAATAATAAAGTCTGGAATGTTTCAACCGTACGCTTTATTGGCCTTTACGTGCAAGTGCTGTATGACCATTAGGAGTGCACGATATTAATGCTATAATTATACTTTGGGCAGCAATCGTCGAATTATACAACGAACGCTGGTTTATAAGCTTCGATGCGACAAAAATTAACATTCATCAATCGTGCGCCTGTATAAATATTTGTAAATAATGTGATTATGTAAATATTTTCATCGACATTGATACATTAATGACATAATGTGACTTACGGGTTCTTTACCCCGGATTTCGTACGCATTTTGTAATTTATCACTGTCCTCGCTTTCACACAATAAAATATATACTTACTTACGTATTTTTACTCAGAATTTTGTTGCAATAGTATTCAAAATAATATTGGGCTTGTACACTACACGTCAAAGAGTGAGATGTGGCCTTTAGAGATGTATGGATGTGCAAAAAATATTTTCTGTTTGAAGACTCCCCTTCCGCTTCCACCACATGCGCAATAAATAATGCTTACACTGAAAATGTATGATGACAACTAAAAAAAATTTACGCACACTTCAATAGTATTTAATTACTTAATTAGGTATTAATGATCAAGACTTCGAGCCTCAGCCAGCACTAAATATCTTTCTACTAAAGTCTGCGGTCCATGGAAAGTAAGGGTCAGTGTTGTTATTTTGTTCAATAATAATAAAATCTCTGAGAAAGTTAGCTACTTTTCTAACCTAACGTTTGCAGTTACTTAATCTCGCTGATTGGCCCAAGTGGTATAAATTGATAGTAATGAAGCAAATATGGGACAGTATATTGTTACGTTGGATAATGGCCGCGATTAATATTAATTTCATCGCAAGGACTGTCATCCGTAGAAATAGTATTTGTCTCCAGGGAAAGATAAACAGAAGATTGTAATTAAATTCCGGGTTTCCCTGGCTAGGGGTCTTGTTCCCGATAGATCACTCTGCGGTCAAATGACATGGGGGAGAGAAAGATTTATTGCAAACTCGGGAAAATTATTTGTTACTAGTGTATGTGCGTGACTTTGTTCGAATTGGTTTTCTTCAAAATAACATGGAAATTGCTCGCATAAAACGTATGCCAGGTAACAGCTCTCTAGGTCTTTAACTATGAAACCATTAATTTAAATCAAAAACTACCATTCGCCCCCATTATCTCCGCAATATACAAGGCGGTCGAATAATGTAACTAAATAACTATTTCTAGTTTTTTTATAATTTGCGCAAGATTGAGACTCTTAATCGCACTTGTCCGAGTTTTTTGAGTTATATCTGTGTAGATTTTGTAAAAGCTGCATCAATCATTGCTACAGTCTCAATCGTGGTGATTGGCTGAATTTATCGTATTCTTTCTGCAACAATGCATTAGCCAATGGCGACTGAGAAAGATTAACATCGAATGGAAAACGTTGAAATAGTATGTACCTAGTACAGATAACTTTGTTTTTCTTTAATAGAACAGCTGTCGATGTAGTTTTGAAAGCATCGTTTATTTGCACCGGTCGGTACCGTTGTGTGCCGAATTCGGACGTGGTCACTGCTCTTCCGGCTCTATGCAGCTCTGGTCTAATGTTGCCCATCAGACACAGGAAACAACGTCTAAATAAAACTCACATTTGACGTTAACACGGAGAAAGTTTTCCTTTGAATTATTTATTTTAGTACCTACTGGAAGTGCGTGCACTATATACCCACCTCTATTTTAAATCAAAGTTAACACCATTTCTACCATAAAAGTATAACGCCTTTATTTTTTGTTAAAAAATACATCGTGCCAACACTTCTTCTATTTCTTCTTAAAAAAGAAGAATATCAGCCAAGCTGAACTTGACTGATGTTCTCCTCTCCCCTCCAAATAAGTGAAAACTTGTTTTAGGAGTGGGTACGACAATAGTGCAACGGGTGGGATTCGAACCTGCGACCTTTCAGTTTTCAGTCCGCACCTTAAAACGTTGGGCTATTGAGGCTTAAATGACTGACTGAATGTTGCGTGGCAGCAAACTTTGTATTACCGAGCCATTATGGCATTGACATGGCGGATCAATCTACGGTTGACCCATAGACCTATTATAATAATGGGTTGACCTGTGTTTTTGATAGCAAATATTTACCTAAAAGTAAAATGTTTTGACCGCCTAAGGAATTGTCTGCTTGCGTTTGTTTGCACCACTTTATTCATTTTAAAGCTCTGCTGTAGAGGCTAGCTTATCCTGCGTTTCGATCAAGGATTGGGTCTAAAAGTTATAGCATATGGTTATAAGGGAAACGTCCCAAAACTCGTCAGGTTCTGAACTTAGCTGTCTTTGCAGCTTTGCCAGGTCACTGTTAATGAATTTAGAGCAAAACAAATTGCATGACAAGAAAGCTGATATATCAATTTTTGTTTTTGTTTTAAATATAATTGTGTAATTAATAAGTTACAATAATGCTATTAAATATTTAAAAAATGACAAAATGAGTGACTTAATGTTTATCTTTCAAGAAATTCTTAGCAGCAGCCTGGAGATAATGAATCGGTTACTGGTGTCTCGGAGAGCGCCTAAAGCGACGTCACCGGTCCTGTCCAATTGCCGCCCTATCTTATTACCCGAGTGAGGGAATAGAGAGTGCAACTGTTTTCGCACACATTGTTGCATTATTATATCTCTAGCGTAGTTTGTCAGTCCCCGTTGAGTTCTAAGGCAGCCATCGCCGAAATTAAGTCTCTAAGAAAATGGTAGGTAATTTCTTCCTTCTTTAAAATTTTCCTGACAGTGCTAGTTTCACTCAAATGAGGATTTTCTTATATTTCCATGAACGAATATCCATTTCTTATTCTCTAACATTTTATTAACTTGTCACGCCACCATAAAACTTTCCTAAAACAAAATAAATCTCTTGATAAATAGGTATCTAAATATGGAGGCATGTGTGTTTATTACACCTACCTACATTTCAGAACGAGTTACGCCTACATATTTATATTATGTACTCACATTATGATGAGCATAATATCATTCATATTCTTTAAATTCAGATATTGTTCTCTTAGCTATTATAATATCAGTCACCCATTTCATTGACCTCATAAGCTGTATTGTGCATGTCAACCTTCATCAACGTGTAGGTCCAATTTCAATAGACATGTTAATCTAATTCTACCACTCAAAAACAACACTTCCACAAAAGCTAATGCAAATACATTGCGCGTTCAGTAGTATAGGCACAGGTCACAGTAGTATAGGCACAGGTCAACTTATTTTGCTGTAGACTGTAGAGACCCTGGCGTTAAGAAATACTAACTACTGAGGACATGGAGTCTTATGTTGAGCTCTGACTTAGGTCGGACTTAAGATAAAAGTTAAAGCGAGACACAAATATGCTCCGACATAAATCTGTCTCATTTTATCTCTGACTTGAGTCAGAGTAGAGTGAGAGTGTGGTCTATAGATTTCAGAATTAGTGCAAAGAATCAAACTGTTGAGTGCCGTCAAATTTTTATTCTTAGCGGTTAAGTCGTGAAAAGGTAACAGACAGACTTTCTCCTTTATAGCTTTAGTAGGCATGGATAATGTTCTCTATCAATTTGTAAAACTAGATTGATGAAATCATTTTGATATTTTAATCACCTTTTAACTAAATATGTTTCCAATTAGTATTTCTCACGTCGGAAGTTCATTTGCCTCGTTTTGCATAATAAAACGTGTGAATATTCCGAAGTAAAGCGTACCCCGTTATTTGTGTGCCAATTAACATTGCCCAGAAGGGCGCCAGATGCACTAATAAGTTCTAATTATTGTAATATGTGGCCATAGATGTTGTTTGGTATTTATGATACACTTTATAAATGGGCATGCGGTGTATTTGCTTACACGCTAATAAAAGGTTATATATTTTTCTAATAGCATGATGATTGGTTTGCATTTGAATTTGATCACAATCGTGTTTGATGTAGAGCAGTGATGAATCCTACGTTGGGGCGCGCTTTTCAAAAAGATACTCATTATCTTTTGCCTTGCAGTACACAAGGAATATACGGTATAGGTACCCTGTATACCTTTATGTAGATGGAAGCAAGGACGCCGCGTCGGATGGGAACCTTAGCTATTCCTATCAGAAATATAGAACGAAAGCGTTTCGTGCAAGTACATTGAAATTTTCGCAGTTCTGTGGTAAAAACTTGAAACGCACACGCGCACATGTACGCACGTACGCATGCACGCACGCACGCATGCACTCACACACATACACACAGTAACTTTCGCCTTTATAATATTAGTGTATTTTAATGAAATTGATTTTATATCCCCAGCTTAGAATAAAAAATATTATTGATACTGCGAACTGGATACTTAGTAACTTGTTACATAAAAACAAATTGTGATACCTAATGGCGTCAAAGAAATATAATAGGTACTATCGACAATACAATAACCACAATTCTATTGTATTAATGTTTATGTAATAGGTATAGGTACGTGGACAAAAACATAAAGTCAAGGATATCGCAATGGACTCGCAATTATCTAAGCTTCATTGCACGCGTAATTACATTCGCGAAAACAAGTTACCTACTTTACTAGATATCACATTACATTACGTCTAGGTAGAGACCTGCTGTACTGTGGTGGTAAAAATGGTAAATACCTATCTGGACTTACGAATACCTACTAGTATCAAAGAACGATACCCTTATGTCGTTACGGTACTGCAACGTAGCGATTTTGTTGGACAGCGGACTACGTCATACTGCGGTGGTAAGTGACGATGCTTTTTATGATGGTAAGCTGGCAGATATGGAAAGATGTCACGACCCTCAGTCCAGAGGAATATGAAAGAGCGGAGCAGAAATACTTCTTGGTCAGGTTTATTCTTATATCTCTGAAAGTGCTCCAGGAAAACTTACGTTTGGGGGATGGTCTGGAAGCGAAGTAAGACTTATTTTTTACTAATAGTAAAAAAAAGTACTAATCACGTAATTGAAGGAGTTTTCTTAAGATATTAATGCGGTGAAGTTGCGCAAAAAAATATTCAAAATTAAAAATACATTTGGAAGATTACGTGATATTTTAACTTTTGGTCGAAATGACTATTTTGCTAAGGGGTTAAGTCAAAATATCATTAATTTCTTTGTTCCTAATGAATTAGAATTGGGGGACAAAATCGTACATGTCAGCTAGATTTGAATAATTTATGTAGCGTGTAACGGGTCCATGCCTTTGCAGCGCCCACACTTGTTACCGAAACTGAGATTTATGCGTAACTACGAGGGCGATAATCGCGCAACTGGCTGAGGAATGTGGCCCATGTTGTATTGTTGTTGTTTTGACACATTCAAATAACTCAGTGAATGAAAATATGAAGTCGTGAATCTAATGCTGAGATCTATAAAGCGTGTTCTAACTCAGCTCAGACTCAAGATAGAGATTAAAACGAGACACAAATATGCTCTGACTTAAATCTGTCTCGTTTTAACTCTGTCTTGAGTCTGAGCTGAGTGAGAGTGCGGTCTATAGATTTCAGGCTAATACCTTTACTCTGCTGTACCTACTGTTCTATTGGGGCCTATTTCACCATCCGCAAGTAAACTTTAACCGACGAAGATAACCGAGACGTTCTGACAGATTGCTATAACAAAAACCGTCAAAACGTCTTTATTTGTCAATTAAAATTTACTTGAGATGAGATGGAAGCCCTGAATTTAATTAACGGCCGGTTTTAATAGCCTATTTAATCCAAAATCAGGCTACCAAATCAAAAACCACATAGAGACAACGTTTAATAATTTATATGTACTTATGGTAAAATCCTTACTAATATTAAAAATATGTTTGTTTGTTGGTTTGTTCTTCAATCGTGCTGCAGTAGATGCGTGATGTAGTAGACTTGGAGAGTGACATATGCTACTTTTCAAGCCGGGAAAATAGGATTCCCGCTGGAAAAAATTTAAAAAGCTAACTCCATACGGAGACGAAGTCTCTGGGAAGAGCTAGATAAATATATAACAACGACATCGTCATAAAAAAAAATGAGCTAGGTAATCATAGCTTAGACATAGTAAACTAGAAGAATAAGTTTACGGTTTGCTTTTCCAAGTTTTAGTAGAGCGTCTACGGTACTTCTCCTCATTGACTAGGGTTGTCAACGCGAGGAAATAAAGGTTACGTCAGTAACGCTGAAAAATCTGCATTCGCTTTAAAAATTAATTTTTGACCCAGAGAGTCATTTGTGGGTTGTGTATTTCTTTTGGAATTTATGAAGCCATCTTTTAAGTAACCAAAATTCCTCTTTCTCCTTCACCTAAATGGATCACAATAGTGCAACGGGTGGAATTTGACTCGTCGATCTCGCGGTATTGATACCAATTTATTAAGACTGTTATAGCTAAATTATTGAGGTTAGTCATACAAAATGGTTTTACAAAATATCAATCTAATATAAGTGTAGGTATACTTAAAACTCGCAGCTTCACTTCGCTTAACTTGGACTTTAATAACTCTTTAATAACTCTTTAATATTTATATTAAAAAAAAATGAAATGAAATTTTCATTTCAGTTTTTTACACTTACATGAAAAAATTTATTTTTTAGATTTAGGTACTTAACTATTAAAAAAAAAATTGGTTAAGTTTAAAATACAAACAGAAAAATTGGTTTTCCAACCAAGAGGCAACCCTAATTATGGCAGATGTCAGCTGTTGGTTATTAGTTTTCACAATATTGTTCGCTAATGCTCTAGATCTCAAACGATCGCTCTGGGAAATTGCTTCTCGTACTTACTATTATGTTGATCAGTCGCCTTTATTATATTTTTCTCAGGTGAAATCACTTGCTCTAGTTTTATTGTAATGTTTGTTAAGTGACTGTCTTCCTTCATTAATAGAAAGTTGTATAATTTTAAGAGATTAGCGACAGAATAAAACCAATAAAAACCAATTCCGCAATAACACATTAAACATTTACAATCTAAGTAGGTGTTTTAGCGCTATGTCTACTATAATCATCATTATTAAAGTATCAGTCAAGTACTCATGATGTAGATACCTGATAAGTTGCTTCTGTGAGCATTTCTATTATAACAGTCATGCTCAAAGAATACAAGAATGGTAGCCCAGGCAATATTGGTAAGGCTAGCTAGCTTACAGCTGTAGTAAGTGCCGATATGAGAGCTAATATGAGAGAAAATCGGAAAGCGGGTAGTGGAATAGCATATCATAGTCGAAGAAGAAGGTAACCCATCATTTCTGAGATACATACGAGTAAGTGGCATTTGTAATTTCATTACCGGCATTAAGTGTAGCCAATTCACACACAATATCAATTTTAGATAAATTGGAAAAGATAACTGGATCGAAAGTAAAATTAAATAAATATAGAATGAGCTCCATATTTTTATCATAATATACCTATCTCTTCCGATTTGTTCAATCGCTAAGATTCTTGACGTTCCAATTGCATTAAAATTTGAATAAAAACAAGCCGTCAAATATTTTACTTCCTAATATTATAATGGCACTTATTACATTTTTTTAAATCAAATATCTAGGTAGGTACTATAGATTGTCCAATTCTTTATTTTCTTTTTGGCAGATCAAGAAATTTTGACTTTAGTGACGCCTTCACACGTTACCGATTCGATTTCAAGTAATAATCGATTTTATTTAAGAAGAACTTTCAATCGATTTAATGAAATATTTTTTAATTTTGATTTAACGTACTTATATTTTATTATATATTTTTAATTACTTAGATAAATTAATTTGACATATGTTTGCGGTAACAGACAAACAGAATACAATAATAAGTTGATTTGGGTTCTTTATCGATAATAATAATAATTAAGGTTTTCTTTCAAAATATGTTTAACTAGCGACCTGCCCCGACTTCGTCTGGGTTAAAATATTAAATATTTGTTTTTACGGGGCTGATCGCACAAAGCTTCTTATAGGAAACGATTGTTAATAAGATCACCACAGGAACCTTCCGCGCCGATACCTGCCACCGTGCCCTGCCGCACCGGCTGGCACCATTTTATTATTTTACTACCTGTGCCCGCGACTTCGTTCGCGTGGAATAGTGACTTTTCGGGCAGCATATTTTGAATTACATATACCGTCGACGCTCAGGCGCGAGGCGTGTAGTACGTACTCTGTACGTTAAAAATGTTCGCCGTGATTCTTTAAATTGACATAACTTTTTTATTTATGAACCGACTGACATGAAATAAACACTAAATGTTAAGTGAAGCTTACTACAATATATTAGTGAAAACCGTATCTAAATCGAATTAGCCGTTTCTGATATTAGCGTGCACAAACACACAGACAAACAGACAAAAAAAAATTAACTACAATTTCGGGTTCGGCATCGATATAATAACAACCCCTGCTACTTTTTTTTTATATATTTCCATTGTACAGACACCACTTTTCTACAATTTTATTATATGTATACAAGGTGTTAGTTAATGTCCCTATCCTACCGAAACCCATAAGTTGGGGTCGGTGTATAGATACATGAAAAAATATCATGAGACGTGTAGCTCATATCCTGGCCAAGTTATGAGGACTTCAAAAATTCACCATAAATGTTTAGGTGGCAACCCTTTAAAACAGCTGATTCAATGGCAATGAACTGCCAACGATAAAACTATGAATGAATGTGTGTAGGCCTACAACGTACTACTTGTTATGCTATAACGTTGCGATAAAATATTCCAGATGCGATACCTAACCATTAATCGGCATGCAATTAAACCTGTAACCTGTAGTATTGTTCAGTAGAGTGAAAACCGATTAGAAATCTTGTATTTTTGCAAGAATATTCCAGACTACTTTCGGACTCCGTAAGTTAAAGTCCGTACCTACGTAGTCCATAAAGTGACTGCCGCCTCTTTCTTTGCAGGTAAATAATATCTCGTTAATTTGTGTTGTGGTTTTGATTAACAATTACTGTATGTGAATGAACGAATGAATGTGTGTGATATTTTTAATAATAAATTTATTTCAAAACGATACAATAATTATTATTATCGCTTGCAGTACAGTGCTAGTTTTAGTTCCTTTACCGATGCCGCGTACGTGGGCGTGGTTTGAATATTAAATACGTCGAAACACCGTAAGGGCGCGCCTTCACTGAGGGCATTGTAAAAATCATAGACGTCGCGACCACAACGCACCGTGGAAATGTCCTCTGTGCACCATAAAACCTGCGATGCGACGATGTACTAACATTCTAGCGGTATCCACACTTCCCAGCGTGTGCATGTCAAGATGATTAATCACGATATCGATTATCTGATTTCCTTGATTCAGGAACCTCCTGTCCTTTGGGAGAAACCAGTGGAAGAATACAAAGATAAATTTCCAAAAACAAGCGTGGAAGGAAGTATGTAAATGTTTACATCTCAATTTTGAGGAGATGAATACGCAGTAGGTACTTTCTTTTGTGTTTTTTCTTGATGCATCTTAACGCAAGCAGAAGTAGTATTTAGTGCGGTCCATGTCTCACTAGAAACTAAAATAATGGTCAGAGTTTACTCGTACGATGTCCTATGCGATGAAATTTTTCGTTGCGTAAACGCAACCGCAAATCTTATGTGTAGCCTCGCCTTTACTCGCGGGGCGGAGTCAAAGTAAAATTCTTGGAAATAGTGTAGGGGACCAAAGTGTTTACGTCTTTAGGAATTTTGCCTTTACCTGGGGAAAAACAACACAAAATACTTGTATTATACAAGATTTTTGCTTAACTGTTTTTAAAGGAATTGATGATAATTGCGAGTGCATTTAATAATTTTGGAATCTAACAGTAACTACCAAATGTTAGGTAAGTTCTTGAGATGAAAATGTGGCTTTTCAAATGTAACACTTTTGTTAATAAGTATTTTTTAAATTGCTACCTAAAGCAGTATTCAGTTTTTCATTTTACAAGTTATTTGCCAAAAGAAAGTCAAAATCTTTTTTCTTCTTCTTCAAGGACTTCTAGGGAATTTTTTTTGAGGGAAAACGGGTAAAATCAAAAGCATGAGTGGTAACACTCGTTTTGAACTTGTTGTTATGTCTCCAGTTAGGGTTTCCAAAATGTTTTTTTCTTAATTAATTAATTATTTTTGTATGAAAGTTTTTGATAATTAATTTTCACTTTTTACCACCGCCATTGTGTTTATAGGGTCAAAGTGCATGGGTGATTGCTGGTAAGTTATACACATTAACAAACACCTTGTAGATCACGCGGAAATATTTATTTTCTGATAACTCCGATATTAATTTAAATTGTATAGTGTATATAAATCAGATCAAGTTATTTATTCCTTTGCCTTAATCCTTACCTAAATAAATGATTTCTCAAGCAAGGCAGTTTAAATACCTGTAAATTACTTTTTAGTTTATTAAAATCGGACATTCCATTCGAAACATATTACGAGTTTAATAAAATTGCTCAGTGAAATGTTTTTAAAAATTACGCGTTGATGTCACTTGTCCTGCATTTACTGTACGTTTACTGTTTTAAAAATAAATGTCCAGCCGTGCGAAGCCAGGACGAGCCGCTAGTATTTAATAATTTTACTTGTTTCATTTGTATACCCAATTACGTAGCTAGTTTGTTAAATAAATAAGTAGGTAGGTATGTGATTTTCCAAGTATATTTGCTCATAACTCTTGATTTAAACTTGGTTTAGACGTTATTAACCACGCGTTTTGAAGTTAACTCACTTCACTAACGCGTGCATAGTTACATTTTAAGGCAGCCGTCAAAAAAAAAAAGAAAAATTTCTTTACTCTTGGTTTGAAGTTAAATTCCAAGATTTCAACTTAATTCCTTGCAAATATTCAAAATTGGAGTCATAGTTACTATTTTTATTTCTTTTTTTTTATTAAATTTACAGAAACAATACTTACATGAAGTCAAATTATTTTTATCATAATTGTGAATGATTTATCGTCTTTCAAGAACTGTGTTTTAGTCTGTGGTTGTTTGTTATGCACAGGGCACTTCGCTAAACGTCAATAAAGTACGACATTATTTTAGTACATTATTCCGAAAACAAAAAAAACGGTAATTTATAGGCGTGATCTGCCAAAAAGAAAATAAAGGATTGGACAACGTATAAATAGAATATAATAATTAGCTTAGATTCCATGCGTAAAGAATGTACGAGTGGGTAGAATCAATAGATAAGCTTAGATATCAACGTTAGGAGGTTACACTGTATGTGAAGTAAAAGTAACTTTGTGCGTGTATCAACTATCATGTTGTTATGTCTTTATTGGGTACCCAATCGTGATAAGAAAGTGAAGACGATTACAAGCTACAGCCAATAATGGTAGCTTTCCATAATACACTTTCTTTGATCAAGAATAGCCATCGAAAATCAGTCACGTTTTAGTGACCGAACATGAATTAAATCGAAAATAGTTAAGAGTCTACCTGAAATACAGAAAGTCTATTAGGTAGTTCAAATTATTATCAACTAGACCTAGAAGTTATCAACGTGCTGTTACCTAAAACAAAAAATTCTTAGACTTAAACTCTGAAAACCGGTGGTAGATTTTCGATTTATCATAAGGGCCACAAGTTGGCCTATATGAACTAAATAATTTTGAATCTATACTAATTGTCAAACTGTTGTATAATTTGATGTCAATAGAAGTCCAAATAAGAGAATGTAACTTCAACAAATAATTATTCTTTCCACTCGTACTTTACAATCGTACTTAAAATTACCAACCTAATTTTTTCCTGTGAATAATGTACCTACATTTCATCCGACTTAACATAGGTATCACATAAAAAATGTATGTAAGTATTTCTCATTTTCTCGTGGGACGGCACATAACAGTGGATAGGTACTTGTTAGAGGAGTACTTGTAATTTGTTACTTTACTCGTGGTTAAAATGGTCTACAAAGAGTGTCATTGTGATGTGCCGGTCCAGGAATTCTTCTATTCAGCGCTGTCGTTGACCGCCCTCTTATGTATCTCAACGATGTAGGTATAAAGAAGCCATTGTCCCCATGTCGGCTTCATTATCTGACGTGGGAGACCTAACGTATTTATTTTCTCGCATCCATCTAGGTTTATCATCCAATCTTGTTTAATGCGACCAATGTAATAAGGTTTCCCGTTTTCCTTGTTTCGTAAATTATGTGCACATCAATTAGGTAGTTTATAGGACTTTTCTTTACGTTCATAAATAAATATTTAATAGTTATATATCATATTAAAATATGATATAATCAAGATGTTATATCAAAAATACACACATATTTGTCGCTAACGAAATTCAAATATTAATTAAGCATTAAAGAACTCTTTGGCCGAATAATTATACCAAGATAAGAATTAAACTCTACCCAATAATTTATTATATGTTTATGTTCTTTAAAATCTTGTACCTAACTATAAAAACCAAGGAACCTATCTCTACATGGGTGGTGGTACAGTCTGTTTGAACTAAAGTCGTAAATCAGAAAAACGTAAAATCTTCATAGTTTGTTGATTTTGACGTAGGTCATGAAATGTAAAGGCGGGCTTTACTGGGTTTGTAAATAAATAGTTTCATAGAATTTAAAAAGTGCTGTGGGCCCTTTGAAATCTGTGTATTTAGGTACAAACTTTTAGTATTGTTTTTTCGCATTTGGCACACATCGCAAAGATGGTTCCAACTTTCGACCATAGTAACGCTTTCTTGACATTCATGTCGCATCACAACTGCTGGTAGTAGAGTTTCATCCTACCATATTATGTATTTTTAACCAACTTTCAAAAAAGGCGGAGGAGAAAATTTTTTTTTTATGTATGGACCGATTTACGCCTGGACCGATTTTGTAAATTCGTTTTTTGTTTGAAAGGGTATACATCCCAGGTGGTCCCGTTGTCATCAGCTCAGGATCTGATGATGAGATCCTGGAGAAATCGAGAAATTGAAGGAACTCTTCAAATTTTATAGGCATAATCGATATACTTTTGTAGTAGCTTTTGAAATGGGTTTTTGTTAGCTTCCATGACACTTTTGAAGCTTTGTCTTATATATAAGAGAGAAGTCATCGATTTGGTTTTCGACCAGAGGTAAATTGATTTGCAGTGTCACTCAAACACAAGACTGTTATGTAAACAGTAAAATATACAATAAACTTGTTAGAAGAGGTATGCAGCCTACACAGGATATTATTGGCTTTGTTGTTTAGATTCGTGACTTGTAGAATAACGTGAAAGGTTGCAGAATGCAGATTCATGTCAAATATGTTGTCGGCTGTTATAGATCAAGGACTTGGGCTGAAAGTAAGCGAATAAAGTTTTTTTAGATAACAGGATTTTAAAATATTTCCTAATAAAAATTGCTATTTAAAGCGTTATACTAATACCAAAATCTTATCGTTTTTAGACATAGGCAATCTCTTTAAAAGCGGAACTTCTGGTATACTCGTATAATTTCAAGTTTCAAATGCTCTAACTTCGAGCTCTAAACACTGGCACAGTATGGCGTAAATGTCATATTTCATGACCCGCACGATAAACTTAAATCTACATAGGCACATTATTACAAAATAGCACTGGGGCGAATTGATTAAATGGACAGCAACGTAGATTTAATTTTTTAATAGGTATGTACTCAAATAATTTTAGGTGTTGGTCATAATTTTACATTGGTGAATAGGTTTATCAGTAATAATTGCCTTTTTCTAGCTTACCTAGGGTAGCCATATTCTTTTCTTTCTTATTCTTTTAGCGCTAAAACCTTTGCAGGTCTAGGCCTTGTTTAGACCGATGTCACATAGCTTGTTGCGACGTCGTTTTTGCATCTTACACCTAAAAACTTGTAGTATGCTAGTTACTACTGTCATATGACACGCAGGACACTGCACCAGCTTTGCGGCATACCTACAATACGGCGCCGCAACGCACTATGTGTATCTCTTGTGCCCGCTCTTATAGATTTTCTGCATTTATTTGTATAGGTCCTCTTCCACGCAATCTTGGTAGGTACATACTATTATCTCTTTCTGGGTATTGCGGTAAGTCATTTTTGCTGTGGTAAGTATCGATTTTAACAGCGCGCCAATTCTCTTATCAATCGACATTCTCTGTATATGGCCCACCACCACAGGCGTTAGGATTTATAAGGTGTCACTAGTTTCCTTAATAATCCGCTGTTTGACCTCGAAATTCATCTGATAGCGATAGGTATCATCATCAAGTGGACCGATGATTTTTGTATGATCATTTTGTTCAAAAATTGCTTACATCTTTTTTCTCACATAGGTATAAAAAAACTAAACATACCATAGATTACCTAAATATTATCTCCAACAGAGAGATCAACGCAAAAATGAAATTCAAAACAATTATAATAATAGTTCCAGGATGTAACGCTCTCTAAGCTGCTTAATAGGAATAACAGAACTGTTGGCTTATACGTTTAACCCACACATTGCCTTATTTGTAATCATGTTTGCCTGTGGTAATGACCTAACGCCTTCGTTCGAAGGATTACACGATAAGTTTTTGGTAAGGATGTTCGTTATAATAATATTATATTCGAATGAGTCAGATTGAATTGGCGTCATTGGCATAAAACGTTATTTTGAATTGGCATCAACAGTCAACTGGTTTAGTATTTAGAACGAATATAACGTACATAGTTCTATAAAAAACCAGGTTGTTGCGACTAAATGTTCTATAACTAAGATTCAATAATTGTATTAACCTAGAAATCTAGACTTGTTTTTTTACACTGGCACCTGAGCAGCGTGGTCCGCTAACACGTTAAGTATGAACAAGTAGTAGTCTTGTTTGACGACTTCTATCTAAGGGATCCATAAGACGATAGATGATGCTTCTATCATGAGTTATGAAGGGATGATGGAGCAGAATACGATCCAGAGATTAACATGCAAACATCAATCATCGTATTATATAGTAAGCTAGATTATCCAGAATGATCGTGTAGCATATACGATCTAATTCACAGCTGTAACGATGTTGATGATACTGATACTTGATAGCATGGAGCAAACTCTATATCATCTTGATAGAGTTGCTTCAGTCTCGGTCGGGTCAATTTTACTCAGCCTATTTCAGCAATAACATTTTCTTTCTCGGGAAAATAATGTCAGCAGTAACTTTTGAACAGAGCAAATGCTGAGTTTCTTACCAGCTCTTCTCAGCAGAATCAGTTTTCCGAACAGGTGGTAGATTCTCGACTGGTCATAAGAGCCAACATTTGGCCTAAATGAAATAAATAATTTTGAATTTTTTTTTTAGCTTAAATTCTGTCAGTTGGCCAATTTCACGTGATTATAATGATTTCATGATACATGCTTAATTCCTTGCCTTTGATCCTTACCACTCTACCTTTAAACGATAACAGTCAACATAAAATAATTTTAATTTTGCACAAAATAAAAGTAACATTTTCTATTGAAGTTTTCTCTTACACCTTTACTCTTGACCCGTTCAAAAAGTATTCTCATGATAAACCATTGGATTATGTAAGCGGTTACACAATCCGCAAGATATCATTTGCACAACAAAGGGTGTTATAACAATACGAATGGATTAATCGTCTAATGGATTGATGTGCGTTACAATAGGCACCGCAATATGCATGCCGTATAGGTAATAAAACGACACCCTCGTTGGATGAATGCACTAAAGCCCAGACCGACGCATAACAAACGAAAACAAGGGAGAATGGTCTCTATATTCTCTGAAATAGAGTAAAGGTATACGTAGATAGGATTTTGGTACGATTGTCTAGCGGAGTGTGTCGACTACGAGGGGCCGAATATAAGGGGACGGAACACCCCAGTGCAATGCACGGCTAACTGAACTGTTTTTTTAAGCATTTAGTTATAAACTTTCCAGCTGGCTGAGGAGTGCGTTATTATTTTGTTATCAATAGGTAACTATTGAAAAGAAAACTGATAAAAAATATTTTCCAATAATTACCGAGTAAATAAAACCTAAATTAGTTGAAACTTAATTTATAATTAACAGTTAAATCATTTCTATTAAAGTCTTAATTTTAAACATTCTTAGAATCGTTGGAATTTAAAAACGCCACTTCTCATTTTCGTTTTGCGTTCATATTTTCATTAATGTAATTTAAAATAAAAAATAGACGCGAAACGAAAATACGTCTGTTTCTGAACTTTCCGGATGTAAACCGAATCCAGTGTAGGCAGATTGTAGACGAAGAGTCGTTACATTCAAAACAAAACGGTCTCCAAAGTTTAAAATAAAAACCAAGTTTAATGATAACAAAATAGAATAATATATATTCACGTTGTTTATAGGTATTAGATTGTTAAATAAAAAAGCTATTTAATTAGTTTTTGAAACTGATTAGTACAAGTTCAACATACCAAATATAGACTCGATTTTGGTAATTCTCAAAATCCGATGAGAAAATCGCTCACTTCAGAAGCAGATCAGGATCATGCTATTTTTTCAATTCATCGATTACAATTTCGTACGACCACAAATGCACTCAAGTTTACGGGTATCGATCCCTAGCAGATGCACACAATAACACAGCCGACGTCTGTACGTTCGTCGCCGCCAACGGTTGAATTAATACTAACATAACCTTAAAAATTACGCAGCTACGCCGTTGTTAAGAAATAAATTGTTTATACTCAGTTGGCTCATGAAATAGGGTTCTGTTGTGGCTAAGACAAAATATAATATGAGTCACTGTCAGAAATATGAATAAGGACAAAGCTGTGTCTGAAATTAACATAGAATCCATATTAGAATAACATACTTCTGTATATATTATGTAAATATTCGTGCTAACCGTTAACGTAACTTCGTCGTATTAAGTATTCAATTTTAATACATTATATACTGCAGAAATTTCAAATCATAGTAAAATTACAATCTTTTGAGAAGGCCATATCACTTTGGAACATCGGTTGATTAAAGTTACTAACTTTGTTACTAAACATAACTATTATAATGAAATAGGTATCACCCTTTGTATCATCTTATCTAATCGAACGTTTGTGGTTTTCAAATTTTCCTATGTTATGCTTACATTTATTATTTTCAGGAATCTAGTTTCTAGACTATATGTTATGCTTTATTAAATATCATAATAATATAATTAAGTAAATGTGGCAATGTGTGTGTGTGTAATTATACACATACAAAAGATACTTTTTCACAAAGTTATGCCTGGCTATAAAACTTTATATTTTAGCTTTCTATACTTATGGAAGTTAATTTCTGGTCTGCAATGATATTCTATTTTACATCTTTTTATACATACATATAAATATTATTGTGGTCTGTGGTTATGAAGCTGGTATGATGTAGGTACAATAAATATAGCAGAATAGCACAGCACAACAAAAAACAGACAAAACTAAACAAATTCTATAAAAATGGAATTTCGTATTGCCTTAATAATGATGACAGTAAACATAGGTAGGTCAACTCATTCATCTTTCACGTGAGCACGAAATGTAAATGTAAACATAAAAAAATACTCATTTTAAGAATTTTCGAAATTTTACGTTTTAAGCCTTAAAATTTTTGGTTCCCTACAAATTCCATTTCGATCCGTGAATAAGACGATGTAAGACGTTAACGCAACAGGTACTCAAGAATGTTGTGCTTTTGTCTATTAGAAAAAAAGCTGTTGCCCGGACACTTTGTGTACCTGCGCCTCGTCTCCCAGGGGTCTTTTATCGCTCAAGGAACCGCTTAAGGGGATTGAATGATTTTAAACAGCCCCAAAAAAACTTGCTTTGAATTCTATGCCACTTGTATCGGGAAGACACTGTTTGGGTTCAAATAACATTTGTTGCTCCTTGTTAACACTTGGCTTTTAGCTTGACATGACATAGTTAAAAGCATGAATGACGACTGTTATGATTAGATTGTTTACAATTATATCAAAAGGAAATTTTAATTAAGGCGAATCTACTCTTATTTTAATTAAAATTAAGTAAGAAGGACAAGTTTTTGTTTCTTAATTATATTTACAACGGCGTACAGAAAGTAAAGAGAAAATGATATATCAATAATATTATTATCATCTACAGTCATCTTCATTTTCCAGGGAAATTCCAAATGTTTCCAGAACTTTGCTCTAAGGTCCAGAACGCTGGCTGCGTTACCCCGCTATATGTTGGTAACTTAATTACCAGCTTTCCAATCACCAGTTTACTTAAAGTAACAGGGTGACAGATCAGTAACGAATCTATCCATTGCTTAATAAGGAAGGAGGAAAAAAGCATTCTCGCCCAGAGACCCCAGGTTTCTTATTTTAATATTAGAATAATAATCTTAATTATAATTTGTTCAATCAAATGTCGTGGATGAAAAAGAATAATCTCATTTCGATTTTCCTCATATTGTAGACGAGAGCACAAGTTTCATAAATAGGTACATACATGTGTAGACTAAACAGTCTGGCGCCCTTCAGGCGTCTGCAGGGCTACCCTTAACATTTCTATTATGGAATGCTATGTAATACTACTACATTACTGAAACTGTTTTCAGCCGTATCGATTCTGTCTAGTTCTATGCAAACGGTTTTTAATTTTTTTAACCTTTTTTACAATCCTTGTTTATGTTCTACGATTAAGTATTATTTGTTTTACGTAGGTTTGTTGAACGTAAGTTAGCGCTGATCAATGTTTCGAATCAACCAGCCCAAAGTCTTGGGAAACGATGCTGTGACCTAGTTACTCGTAGGTACAAATAATACCTAGGTATTCTGTGTCACCGTTACTACTGGTCAGAGAATGTATGATCGTAAATCGTTCTGATACAAGTATAAGCTAGTTTGGCCTACAAACTGTATATGGTGTTTGTCGAGCCGTGGTCGAATCCATAGCGAGGGCTATGACTGCTATGAGTGACATCGTGGGTCGGCTAGCGGCGCGTGCTTCCTGCGCGTGCGCTGGCAGTTGGCACATTATGGACTGGTGTGGAAGGGGCAGCCGCACGACTTGAAATGTTAGATTTGGTGTTGCACTATTCTAAGATATACAGGTTGAGTAGCATAATCTTTGAAGAAAATTTCTAATGTTCTCTAAGTCGAATTTTGGTCAAGGCGGCCTGTTACACACAAGTGCACTAAAATAGTCCGATAATAAACATCTAAGGTCCAATGGAACGGCAATTTGTTACAATCGGAAATAGAACGACGCGCGAGATGTGCAGGATCGACGGCTCTACGTGCTCTTTGCACCCCGGAGTTGAATCTAGCATCTGTGTGGGGAAGGCTTAAACTTTTGCTAGGAATATGTTCCTGCGACAATAGTTCAACAAGGTTTGACCAACCTTTTGGATTCTTTGTAAAGCCACAATAGCTTAACGGACAAGGGGCCAAACTGAAGCCCACAAGGTCGACGGTTCATACCCCACCCATTGCGTTATTGTAGCCACTCCTAAGTCGTACACACAAGCTTTATTTGGAGGAAAGAGAAAACAATATGAAAATGCATTGTGTTGGTTTGGCACGAAAAAGGGCATCAAATTAAGTCAAGAAAAACAAAACGGATTATGATCATTTTATACCAACTTCTACGAGGTATATGAAAGTGCCTTTACAAGAGGCGAATTTTTAGCGCTGCAATTGAAGTTTTTTTAAAGAAGCTTCAGGGCTTCAACTTGGACCTCTAAAGTCTGCAAAGGTAACAGCATATAAATATAGCGTAGATATTTTAATGCTTTTTAACCGACTTCCAAAAAGGAGGAGGTTATCAATTCGGCCGGTATATTTTTTTTTTTTTTTTTTTTTTTCTATGTATGTCCACCGATTACTCCGGGTTTTCTGGACCGATTCACGCGATTTTTTTTTTAATCGACAGAGGAAGCTCGCGAAATGGTCCCATAAAAATTTTTACCTTCAACTCTTCAAGCCTGATGCTGCAGAGCCACTTTCCCCCTAAATTATGGGGTTTTAGGAACTGTCATTAACGAATTGGTATGCTTGGCCTAAGCATATACTAGATCTTAGAGCTTCAGGTCCTACTCCTCAATCCTGATGCTGCAGGGTACTGCCCACCTAAACTATGAGGCTTTAGGAACTTTCGCTTACGAATTGATATTATTAGTATTAAGCATAGTCTACATCGTGGAGCTCAAGGTCCTAGCTCTTCAATCCTGATGCTGCAGGGTACTGCCTACCTAAACTGTGAGGATTTAGGAACTTTCGCTTGCAAATTGATATTGTTAGTATTAAGCATAGGCTACATCGTGGAGGTCAAGGTCCTAGATCTTCACTCCTGATGCTGCAGGGTACTGCCTACCTAAACTGTGAGGAGTTAGGAACTTTCGCTTGAAAATTGATATTGTTAGTATTAAGCATAGGCTACATCGTGGAGCTCAAGGTCCTAGCTCTTCAATACTGATGCTGCAGGGGTACTGCCTACCTAATCTGTGAGGATTTAAGAACTGTCGCTTACGAATTGATATTGTTGGTACCAAGCATATACTACATATAAAATTCAAGGTTCTAGCTCCTCAATCCTGATGCTGCAGGGTTGGAGGGATTACGAACTGTCGCTTCCGAATTGATATTGTTGGTACCAAGTATGGACTACATCATGGACCTCCTGGTTAATAAATACTGTAGGTACCAAGTATAGACTACTTTAGTACCGTAGTGTTGGAGGGAGGGGAGAAAGAGAGCAGGAACAAGCTACACTAAAAAGCTTAAAATAAAAATTCTTTTCAAAAAACCGACTTCAAACGCCACTACAAAGTATAAAAATAATTTTATTTTGTACACGTTTGTTGAAGTCGGGCGGGCTTAACTAGAAACGATGAAATTGATGCGCGACGCTTACCTTATGGTGACATATAAGAGTCAGGCTTATTGAAATCGGGTGAGCATCGCGTATCGGTTTCATCGTTTCTATTTAAGCCGCCCGACTTCAACAAACGTGTACAAAATAAAATTATTTTTATACTTTGTAGTGGCGTTTGAAGTCGGTTTTTTGAAAAGAATTTTTATATGTGGAGGTTTTAGTTTTGCCTGACGCGTTTCGACATCGCTTGGAAAAGGCATTTTATGATAGTCTCAGCTTTGATTAAACAAAGGCGCACTTTTCGTAGAAGATACATACTTACTCGTAGATTAGCAATTCTTGAAACAACTTAAAGTTGTCTGACTTTATATTTACTCGAAAATAATATTAGTATCGTTAACGTATTTAAAATAAGAATTGAAGAAGTCAGTCTGTTATTATAAATAATCACCCTGTGATATACGTTATTGGCATGCTACACGTTGACAATAGGCGTTACAGCTTGTTGACTTACTACCTACTAATACTAAGTTGAACTAGTGCCTAGATACCGGGGCATTTTTGGTTTCTATTAAACAAGCCTTACCCACGCCCATATTTCTAGAAAATAGTGCAATTTGCTTTTACTATAGCATTGTAGGGTCGCAGGTTCGATCCCGGGCGAGCACCTCTGACTTATATGCGTTTAAGCAATTAAATATCACATGCTTCAACTGTGAAGGAAAACATCTCGACGATATCTACATGCCTGAGAGTTCTCTATAATATTCTCACAGGTGTGTGAAGTCTACCAAAAAAGCATTGGGCCAGCGTGGTGGATTGTGGCCTATAACCCTTCTCTGAGAGGAGACCCGAGTTCAGTTGTGAGACGTAAATAGATTCGTCAGCTCATCGTGTTCATGATGATAGCTTTGCAGTTCAAAATTTATGTCTTTGACTATGTTTGTTTATTCTGTGATAATATTTCTATTTATTTCTGGTCTGGTGGGAGGCTTTGGCCGTGGCTAGTTGCCACCCTACCGTCAAAGACGTGCCGTTTAGCTTTCCGGCACGATGGCACGTAGAAACCGATTAGGGGTATGGGTTGAATCTACACTGCCATACCCCTTCCAAATTAGCCCGCTACCATCTTAGACTGCATCGTCACTACCATCAGATGAGATCGCAGTCAAGGACTATTTTGTCATTGAATAAAAAAAATCCACAAATAACTCTCAGTCTCTCACTCTTACAGCGTCAATCTGTCCAGTCTACGTGTTAATATTATGAATCTTACAGTTTCGAAGTCATGATGAATATTTATACATAGCGGGTCCAATAATCATGTAAATTTTATTAGTTAATATTATCAAAGAGGCATTTTAATGCCTGTAATATATTCTAATATAATAATATCCCCAATAGATTTACACACAATAAAGTTATTTGAACTTGAACATATAAAATCGAGGTTCAACTGTGTTATAGAAGTTACGGCTGGCTGCCTTGTTCACAAGCCGTTGCGAATCATAATAACAGTTCACACAACGGACTGTAATATCAAATGTGCTCAATTTAATTTTATTTTGTATTTACCTCCACTTAAATTTTGCTGATGACCCCTGACAGTCAGGTCGAAGGTAGATCTTATAACGGTTCATAAAAGCTTTTATTTTATAGAAACAAATTGAATTCTACAGATTCCGGAATCTTCACCCAGCTCTGTTTTATAGATCTTGCTGAAAAGAGGAGCCATGTCTTTTCCTTCCTTTTTACAAAAGGTTTTGTAAAAAGGAGTCCTTTTTACAAAACTACGTCAAATCCAAAAGAAAGGATTATGATTTAGCAGACTATGTATGCTCTATGTATGTTTGTATTTACGACTGTTATACCATAGCGCCTAAACTACAGAGCCGATTTCGATGAATCGATTCGTTATAATGGTCCATCTGTGGGCTATCTTCTCTTCTTCTTCTTCTTCTTTATCAACTAATGGATGTCCACTGCTGGACATAAGTCTCTTGCATGGACCTCCACAGGTCTCGGTCTTGCGCCGCCTGACTCCAGCGGCTCCCTGCGACTCGCTTGATATCTGTGGGCTATAGGATACATTAATAAATACGAATAAATATAAGTATAAATTATCATTCTTCTTTATAATATGATGAAATAAAAAATGATTTTGCTCAACATGACTTCTTCTTGCGCCTTCAACTAAGCGTAAATCTTGTCATAGGAGTAAGAAGGTACGACAGTAGAATTATGGGTGAGGTTTGAACCAGCGATCTTACGGTCTTCAATTGACGACCTCCCTGGCGCAGTGGTGAGCGCTGTGGTCTTATAACTGGAAGGTCTCGGGTTCGATTCCCGGCTGGAACAATTTGGGAATTTATAATTTCTGAATTATCTCTGGTCTGGTCTGGTGGGAGGCCGTGGCTAGTTACCACTCTAGCGGAAAGCCATGCCGCCAAGCGATTAAGCGTTCCGGCACGATGGCGTGGAAACCAATAAGGGGTATG
Organism: Hipparchia sbordonii; assembly: GCA_038048805.1. Taxonomy (NCBI): domain Eukaryota; kingdom Metazoa; phylum Arthropoda; class Insecta; order Lepidoptera; family Nymphalidae; genus Hipparchia; species Hipparchia sbordonii. Next base: position 9,097,398 of record CM076098.1, read on the forward strand.
CGTTGAATCTACATTGCCATACCCCTTCCGGGCATCGAATAAAAAAAAAATTCAGTCCGTGCTTTGAACCGTTGCGCTGTTAAGGCTATACTTGCTTTGAGGTATGTTATGAACAAGTAACAGAAATCGTCTCAAAGTAAAGCCTTTCATCATGAGAACAGCAAAGTATTCTCTATGCAAACATCACGCTAGGCTCATCACAGTATTCTCTATGCAAACATCACGCTAGGCTCATCACAGCACCACTGCACCACTCGAACACCCGTTCATTACACCTATCGTGCTTATGAGAGTTGTTGCTACAACAAAGGGTTGCTTATACAAACATCAGAGTTCAAGTTCTAAGAAAAGCACGCCTTTTGCCACTCCCAAGCCCCGTGGAATGTAAATACAATACACGCAACTATTGTTTATTTACCTATACTTACCAGGAACCGATTTTGTTCGCTCTAACCAATTGTATGACGGCTGATAAGCCTTATCGGTACAATTTGAAAGTTACGTAGGTATGTACACGGTAGTCATATATTATCGTTTAGGTATAGGTATACTTAAAGTAAAGATAATCCTATCCTATTATTATTAGTATAGCTAAATGCGAGTTTGGATGTATGGATGGATGGATGCATGGACGTTTGTTGTTGTTGAAAGGCACAGAGATAGATTATAGTTTTGAATAATATATAGACCACTTTTTATCCCGGAAAATAAGAGAGTTACCGCGGGAATTAAAAAAACTCAATCCACGCGAACGAAATCGCGGGCTGATGCCCGCGATTTCGTTGTTATTAATTAATAATGTTGGATTGTATAACTTGCATGCGAAAGTCTGATTTGACTTTCAATCAAGCATCAACGGATTGTTGAGGAATTTAAGTATATTTTACTCGAAGACTTTTTCCATGCTTAGAAACTGGCGTTATAATAATAATTATATTATTCGTGGGTGGCTTTTAATATACTACTCATTTATTGCCTTCAGAGAGGAAGCGCGTTCCGTATCCAAGGTTACAACATGTTACATAACCTTCATGCTGCCTATTTTCCATTTGATATACAAATTAAATTGCTAGGTGTATAGCTCTATAATAATATAAACCACTACAAAGTATATCAATTGTGCCTATATTTGAAGAGTTCCCTCGATATCTCCAGGATCCCATCATCAGAGCCTGACCTGATTCAATGGGACCACCTAAGAAGTATAAAAGACAGTGCTTGATAGCGATCTCAGTTGATAGTAAGTGACGCTGCATTCTACGACGGTAACGGGCTAACTTTGAAGGGGTATGACAGGATATACTGTACCTACTATATTTACCTCCTAATAACTGTAACTGTGCGGTAACTAGCTTCTCCAAAGTCTCCAACCAAACCAGATAAATAAGAAATTATGTGTTTATTAAATGTTTACAATTAAGTTTTTTTAATCAATTCTATTACGTTATTATATACAATGTATTTCAAATATACAATGTATTTCAAAATTCAGGTACTCATAGGTATAAGGAAACCCGTTTGGTGCGCCTATCCCACGCCTAAACACCGCAAGTATCAGTCTAGATGATATCATACTCGACCCGGGTTGCCTTGATTACCTCTATTGTTAGAATGTCTATTTTAATTACCGTTAATTCTAGGATTATCATACTATAAACCCTTCTTATATTATAAAAATGCTTGTTTGTTGGTTTTATAGTTTTTGGATTTGCTTTAGTTTAGTTCCACCATCCTTCCATATAGGGTTTAAAAATGCGGCGGGCCAAAGAGTAGCTAATTCTTTGCAGACGAAGTCTAAGCCAAGCAAAAGCTATTTTTTATGTATTTAGATGCTTTTGAATAAAGGAGCCTGGCATGCAAGTAAGTACATATATATGTACCTACATTGTACATGCTATTAACGTTATTTGCGGCTTTTGATCATGAAATTAGATGTTTGATAACTTAATGAATACATTGGTGATAATCGTGCTGATAATAGTGTTAGGTGGTTAGTTTTTTCTTTTATTATAAGTATGTATACAGTTTACTAGCTTTGTCTTCGGGGTTAGATTTTTAAAAATTCCGCGTAACTTTATATTTTTCTGGGATGAAAGGCATGTTACTCTCCAGGTCCTCAAATAGTTATACCTAACCATGCAAAAATCATGCTGCTCTATTACTCCGTGAATATACGTATATCCGAAGGACAAACGATCAAACAAACACACTTTCGCAATTAATAATATTAGTAAGAATTTATTTAACAAACGAAAAAAAAAGTGAAAAAGTTAATAGATACTATACTATGGATATGTCTCTCTTTATACTCAGAGTTTCTAGTGAAAATAAGCTTAAGTAAACAAAAGATAATAATCATTTGCTAAAACAAGTTGAACAACTGTTTATTCTAATGGGTAGCGGAATAATATGCAAATTTCCGAAGTGACTAATACTAATAGAAATAATTGTTATCCATTTAAAGCAAGTTAGACATCTGTGAAACTTCTACGCTTATCTTGGTTACGTTTATCGCTTTGTATAGACGCTAAATGGAAAAATGTTTCTGAACCGTACATTTCCGATAATATGCATAGGCTGTGTAAAAAAATGTATGAAGGTATTGAACATGGATTTTCCATCACCGGTACATTTACGGTAAATGATTCCGTGGGAAACTCTGTGGGTATTGTGTTTTCTCTGACCCGTTGTTACCCGCTAAGTTGATAGCTTTTTTGTGCATACAATTAACATTGGAAAAGTTAATTGTAGAATGTAGGCAGAATGTAGGTGTATTAATTTTAATTAACGAAAAAATATATGAAATTTTCAGAAAGTTCTTATGCTTAATATCTAATTTAAATCCCTAATTCTGCTAAAATGACCTATGCCCACCTTAGTAATCTATATATATAAAATTCAAAGTCCTGACTGACTGACTGACTGACTGAGATATCAACGCACAGCCTAAACTACTGAAGTGAGAAACTTGAAATTTTTACAGTTGGTTCCTTTTATGACGTAGGCGCACACTAAGAAAGGATTATTGGAAATTCCACCCCTAAGGGGTTTAAATAGGGGATGGAAGTTTATATGAAAGTCCGTCATTTTTCAAGCTGTTTCCACCAAAGTTGGTATTTGAGCTTTCAGTTAAAAATAAAGAAGTACGTGTGTCACAGTTTTTGAAAATTCTACCCCAAAACCTAATTCCACGCGGACGAAGTCGTGGGGGCAAAAGCTAATAAGTAATAAATAATTATTTATTATTTATTAGTAACTGACAAAATATGAGTCGATTTGATTGATCGATTTCATACAAAAACTAGCTTACTTCTTATCGAGCAAATCATGGACATGTAAAATGGTTTCAAGTATACTAACTGCATCTCCACGATGAGCCAAGCTGTTTCTTTGCGCAAAAAATAAGCCAACTTCTATTACAATATTAGGTTAATAACTCTGCCTGGAATGTCTCGTAAGATGTTTCTAGCACTAAAGATCTCCACTCTCCAGGAGCAAACGGTACAAATATCTCTCAATGAGAACTCACTTGAGCAGGCTTTAGTTTTAAAATATTTTTAGCTGGCGGCATCTTTAGTGCTATACAATTACACGGTGGGAACCAGGCGGTGTTTCCACTCGAACGAGCTGCATGATGCCCATCGACAAGTGTCGGTATCGCCGTTATAATTACACGATCTTGCAAAGTGCCCGCATCCGATTGCGATGCAACCCATTGAGAAGTGTTGGATACTGCATTTAAAAATTCACAGTGAAAAGATTAATTCATACTAGCTGATGGTCTCGATTTGCTTTCCGAGGAAATTCTTTTTCGGTATGTAAGCTATTCAGAGAACGTCTCTACTCTCTAGGCTTCAAGCTACCGCTGTCCAAATTTTCCCGCGGGAATTAAAAAACCCGAACGAAGTCGCGGCCATCATCTAGTCATCAAGTATTATAAATACGAAAGGTTGTGAGGATTGATGAATAGGTGGATGGATGGATGGATGTTAGTTGCTCCTTCACGCCACAAGGAATAAACCGATTTAGCTTTTTAATGGAGATAGCTCCTATCCAGGATTAACACAATAGACTACATTTCATCCTGGAAAATTAGAGTTTTCGCGGGAATGAAAAACCCTTAATACGCGCGTACGAAGTCGCGGGCGTAACCTAGTAATAAATAAATTAAATTATATTATCATGTATTGAGACCTTGAGACTATTGAGCTCTCGGTAGAGAGTAGTATATTCCTTGCCATTGACACTGAATTGATTACAATGGTGTTGAATGACCACCGCGTCTGACAAGTGTCACAGAAAAGTTGACCTTGGCTTATATATGTAACTAGTAGGGTGCGTGGATGCGCGGCTCGCTAAAGCGAACCGCGGTTTTTCTGTTCACCAAGTTCACCTTTGGGTCTTGTCCATCTTTTTAGAAATTTGTATGGCCACCATCTTGAATCCACCATTTTGAAAGTTTTTTTCGGCTTTCTGCCAATTGGATGAGGTTTCGAGTGACTTTTGCTTGAACACTCCCCACTTATCTTCGATACCCTGGCCGTGCTCCTCACCTGTCTCCGAAATCCTCAACCATCAGGTCACTCCATATTATTTCTCCAAATGAATTTTTGTCCTCTATATGAAATCATCAGAAATTTTGAAAAAGAACCGTATTAAAGTCTTGCATATCGTACCCTTATTGCAAAAACCGATTATCTGCACCAAAATTTGAGCGAAAAGTTTTTGAGTTATAAGCATTTGAAACTTTAACGACTTAAAAATTAGTTATAATGATGTCCATTTTTAAACAATAATAATTTTTATAAACAAGAAACTATTCAAGAAATGTTAAGTAGGTTAATAATTGAAAAAAACTTACTATTTTTTCAACAAAAAGAAGAAAATAACCGGTAAGGAGCTCACTTAGTTAGTTTTTCCTGAATGTAGAAAAACTACCAAATTTTCAAATTTACCGTTCTGGTAGCTCTAATGGCATTTTTTATTTAATCACTTGTTTTGAATAGTAATAATCATCAAGACAAAAATCGTTTTAGTTCAACTTTAGCCAGTACAGGTGTAAAATAAATATCTTTAGTCGCTTTTGGCTGAAGGTAAAGTAGATTTCATTTAACTTTGTACGTACTAACTGCAGCGCCCTATGGTTTTACCCGAGGAGTTCCCGTTCCCGTGGGAAATGGGCAAGCCTACATTATTTCTTATTATCTCAGCTATCTTTAAAAGAAAGTTTCGTTGAAATCGGTCCAGCCGTTCTAGAGATTAGCTCATTTAAATTATTTCGTTTTATTATATTAGAATAACTAGCTGTGCCTTGCGGTTTCCTACCTACATTTGTCCCGTTCCCGTAGGAATTTAGGGAAACACTATAACTGTAAACTTTCCTCTCGAATCCCTCTATCTACTGATGAAAACTGAATTAAAATCCGTTGCGTAGTTTAAAAGATCTACGCGTACATAAAGAGGGCCAGACAGCGGGAATCGATTTTGTTTTATACTATGTAAAGATAACATATACAGCAGAGCTAAGTTTGCCCGCAAGCGTTGCTATATGGGTGCCCCATTATAGCTTTGAATCCAAGGTTAATCCCAAGAACACTTTGGAGTCCTCAGTTTTCAAAGGTTCATTATTTATCTTTAAATTTTTACTGACAGTTCTCGGGTTAGGTAATAAAAACTCAACACACTTTGTTTTTTTAGTATTTAAAAGTAGATTATTTGCCGTAAACCATTCAGAAACTTGAGATAATGCATTATTTACATCGTCAAAATTGTCTTTTATCCTATCGACTTTAAAATTCAAAGACGTATCATCAGCAAATAGTACAATATCGCAAGTATTGTGGACAAAATGTGGTAAATCATTTATGTAGACCAAAAACATGAATGGACCTAGAATAGAACCCTGGGGTACACCCATTACTGAGGCTGATCCGGATGATTTTACATGATTGACACATACTCTTTGGACTCGTTCACTGAGATAAGACGCAATGAGACTAAGTGCAAAATCTTTAATGCCATAGTGGCTCAGTTTAAGCAAAAGTGTCTCGTGATCAACGCAGTCGAATGCCTTTGACGACAAATCACAGAAAATACCAATGGCACTCTGTGAGTTCTCCCATGCATCGAATATGTGTTGTAACAGCCTTGCGGCTGCATCGGTTGTTGATCGACCCTTTGTAAAACCATACTGCTCAGTGTGTAGGATTTTATTTAAATTAAAGTGTAAAAGCAGTTGGTTGAGCATTATTTTTCCGAATATCTTGCTGAGAGTTGGCAAAATTGAAATTGGCTTGTAGTTATTCGGGTCACTTTTGCTTCCCGATTTAAAAAGCGGTATTAGCTTACTACATTTCATAAGGTCTGGAAAAGATCCAGAATCTACTGATTTATTAAAAATTAAAGCAAGATATGGCGCAATAATATAAATTATGTTATGAATTATTTTAACTGATATCCCCCATAGATCTGCTGTTTTCTTATTTTGTAAAGATTTAAATGTTTTGACTATGTCATATGGGGTAACGTGTTCAAACCTAAATAACTTATTGCACTCAGAGACATTGCTCCTTAGAAGACGATAGACTTCTGCTGGCGAGGAATTCAGAGAACTGGTTGTAGTAATTGGAATATTTTTGAAAAAGTTCTCAAATGTATTTACAATTACTGTATCGGAGTTAATTACATGATTATCACTTTTAAGCTCCAATTTATTATTATAATGTACCTTATGTTTACTCATTTCATCGCCGATGATGTCCCATGCTGTTTTAATTTTATTATCAGAATTGGCAATTTTTTGTTTTATGTGAAGTGACTTTGCTTGTATGCACACATTTTCAAACAATTTAGAATAGTTTCTTACATATTCAATAAACGCGGGGGAATAATTATATTTTTTTCTGCATATAAGTCAAACAGCTTATTTCTACTTTTATAGATTCCGGCAGTTGGCCAGTTACTAAACTTAAGATCTTTAGACAGTCTTTTCTCTATCACCTTAAAGATAGAGTTATATTGTGAGCTTAACAAATCAAAAAACTTTTGATTTGTGAAGATGTTCAAAAACCCTCGTAGCCCAGTTATACAGTAAAAGTGAACTTAAGTTCTTTTACCTGCAATAATTTTAACAAAATATTGAGTTCATTATTCTGCAAAAAGCAACTAATGTTGTTTAGTTCGTTTTACTTTTTAGATACATCAGCAATTTCTAGTATATTAATAAAAGCTGAAACCTGTTAACGCAGGTTAACATGTATTAACAGAATAATATTGACATAATGATAAATCAAGCAACTACATCTGAAAAGTATTATAATACAATACATTGTTTTTGTGGTATAGATTTATAAATCTAAATTATTTAAATGAGTTTAGTTCTTTTTTTAAGAAGGTAATTAAATCATACCTGTAGGTAGTTGCTTTTAACTCTAGCTATCTCCTTAAAAAAGCGTCGTAGCAGATAATGGGTTTTACCTACAGCTTCGCCGTGAGTTGAGGAGTCGATTGATATATTTAACCTAATTTTGGTACAAAAATGCAGATAATCGGTTTTTGCAATAAGGGTACGATATATTTTGTATGAAAAAATAAAAAATCCGCCATCTTGAATTTTTTTTCTATTCATCAAGTAGACCTTCGGGTCCTGATCATCTTTTTGCAAGAAACCACTCTTCCATCATTTATAGTCTCCGAGATAGACACCGACGAAATTTGTATGGCTGCCATCTTGAATCCGCCATTTTGAAAGTTTTTTTCGGCTCTCTGCCAATTGGATGAGGTTTCGAGTGACATTTGGTTGAACACCCTCCACCTATCTTCGATACCCTGGCCGGTGCTCCTCACCCGTCTTCGAAATCCTCAATCATCAGCTCTCTCCATATTTTTCCTCCGAATGAATTTTTGTCCTCTATACGAAACCATGCTTGAAAAAATTTTTTTTCATACAAAATTTTACAGGAGAGGTGATCAATGAGTGAGTGAGTGAGTCAATCAGTGAATCAGCACGAGTAGCTATATATATAGTAATTCGGAAATTGAGCTACTCTTCGCTAAATACAGGCTTTTAGCAAGAAAAGATTTTTTATTGAAGGCTTAAACATATTTGAAGTTCAAAGCCCTCAGATATATAATTAATTAAATTTTCCAGCCCTAAGGAGCATTGAAATACCAACGCAATTAGGAACTCTTGAAACAATTTACTGTAATTGCACTTGTTCATTTTGCCCGCAGACAGTCTGCGATTTCTCTTTGATGTGACAGATTAAAAAGGATATTGTACCTACTGCCCCTGTTTAGTTTTGATTTGAAAGGACATGACCAGTGGAGCAAAGGGCTCTCGCCTAGGTGTCAGAAATCATCGTGCAGCAAAGATTGTTTTATTTTTGGAATTCTTATATTCTATAGTTTTCAGATAAAAAACTTTCAGGGGTCTAAAGGCTCGGAAAAATGAGAAAAAAAATAGAAAAGTTTTACGGAATAACTCTGCCTTTCGATACTAGAGGGCGCTAATTATTGTGGTTATCAAGTCTAAAATGTTAAAATCAACGTGCAATAATAATAGTTTTATTTTTGTAATTGTTATATTCTATACTTTTCAGAGATGAAAGTTTTAGGAGTCTGAAGCCTTGAAAACTGAGAAAAAATAAGAAAACTTTTCAAAAATACCTCTCCCTTTCGATACAAGATGGCGTTAAGATATGTTTATCGAGTCGTAAGAATAATTTTCTGCTATTAAACATGCCAACTATGCGCAAAGCTGCTTAGAAAAAAATTGCTTAATATTTTTGTACCGATCCTAGGACACGGAATAATACAACTTTATTTGCACAAATAATTTAATTTTTCAATAGACAAGCGCTATCTAGTGTCGCGAAGCGGAATTTCTCTTTACTATTTAAGTGCGTGATACATATGCTTGTTACTCGCACAAAAGTATGCCAGTTACAAGCAATAATGAGCTACTCGCATGTGTATCGAGATTCTGCCAGTAACTCACGTGCCAGAGCAAAGCATACGAATGGCTCGCAAGCCGTTTGATTTTTTCCCCTTGAAGGGAAGTGGGACGGGAGATTCGTATTGCCAGCTACAAATACGCGAAACAAGGGGCTGATCCTGTAACTCAGTGCCTATCAACGACGATAGGCATTTTTTATCCATTGAAGGTTTGAAGAGAAATATGATTTACTTTTTCATAGTAAACCTTCAATGGATAAAAAATATATGTCAGTGGCTTTCATTTTTTGATAGGCACTGAGTTACAGAATCGAAGGCAGGTCGTAACGTATTTGCTTGTAAATCGCAACTCTCAGCTATCTGCCAAGATCTTATTAATTTTTGTGCTTGTTTTTTGCCTAATATAATTGCGAGTTGTATTGTAACACTATTTATTTCTTCATTTTGTGAACTTCAACTCGCATGTCACTGGCAAGGTCATTCGCAAGCATGTATGTCACGCGCTGATATTCTGTCAGTACCTGGCATGCCAGCTTACCAGCACCTAGCATACCATCCACTAGCATGTATATCACGGGCATTAATACAAGTGAGCGGAAATTGAAGTATGAAGTAGTGCATTAAAGAGAAAGCGGAAACAATAAACATTCTGGTTTTTTTTGATATTTTAAATCATGCCTTTATCGGAATAATAAATCCATAGTAAATTAGGCCTCAATTTTTTAATCTTTCTGTAAAAGCTGTAACCTTGCACATTTTCCCCATCCCAAGGGCAATCACTGGTCATGTCCTTTAATTACATTCGAAGTCTGTAGGTATTTACGCGGTGTAATTAAAAGCTGAAATCGTTAGCAAAGTTAGTAAAGAAGGGTCTGTGTTTTGAAGTATCACCTCAAACAACTTTATTTTAATATCAAGAAAATTATAGGATTACAGAAATATTTTTAAAACTAGCTGTGCCCGCGACTTCGTTCGCGTGGAATAGTGACTTTTCGGGCAGCATATTTTGAATTACATATATACCGTCGACGCTCAGGCGCGAGGCGTGTAGTACGTATAGTCAACGCATCTTTTTAAGAGCTAAGAGCAATAAAAATAAACTAATTAGATAATTTTTACCAAGAGATCGTAAGTCAGTACTTGCGCATGCAAAAGGCTAATGTAATTATTAGCAGTAAGGTTCAAAGTTATGTGACGTCATTAAAAATTGCATCAGAGATAACAAAATTTTACGCCCAGGGTTGCAACAATCGAATTTCTTGACCAGTTTTTCTTTAGAAGTGACAAAATAAACAGTCATGTTTACTCCTGCCTGCATGCCTACCTGCTTAAATTAGAAATCTATAGAATAGAATTAGAATGACAGTAAACAAATAGTGAAAAATGTGTACAACAGACTCTTTAGGGAAATCGGACCCATTGCATTAAAAAAGACTGCTGAACTTTCTCAAGTTCCATATGGAACAGTGAAAAAAATAATATATATAGCGGTGTCAACGAAAGAAATAACAGAAATCGAGAAAAACGTTCAAGGCAGTTCTACAAAATTGACAACTTCACAGGTGACCTAATTAGTCGTACGATTTATGACTGTTACAGACAAAATTTCGTTATAACAGTTGATGGACTTCTTCGAAAATTAAATGATGTCACTGATAACAATATTCCCTAATCAGTGATAGTAGCATAGTAGATGGTAGATGGTACCATTTCAAATGGGTATTTGACAACCCTATGCACGGGAAGACATTTCTTTGTTTACGGGAAACGTAATAGATTTTTATCTTCAAAACCAGATGTCTTTAAGTCCAGTTTAAATCGCAAACATAAGCACGTGTTACCTTTCAAAATATAAAATACTATTGTTTAAAAGTTTTATTGCTCTTAGCTCTTAGAGCGGTGCGTTGACTATACTCTGTACGTTAAAAATGTTCGCCGTGATTCTTTAAATTGACATAACTTTTTTATTTATGAACCGATTGACATGAAATAAACACTAAATATTAAGTGAAGCTTACTACAATATATTAGTGAAAACTGTATCTAAATCGAATAAGCCGTTTCTGATATTAGCGTGCACAAACACACAGACAAACAGACAAACAGACAAAAAAAAATTAATTACAATTTCGGGTTCGGCATCGATATTATAACAACCCCTGCTACTTTTTTTATATATTTCCATTGTACAGACACCACTTTTCTACAATTTTATTATATGTATAGATATAATTTGCAATATAGTGTAACAGTTTTCAAACAAAATAAAAAATAAGCCCCCGAAAATGCTATACAACAGTGTAGATGATAACCATTTCATCTCAGCATACTTATGTTTGTGGAAATAATTGTCTAGTAGGTACTTACCTTGTTTGTGATTAGACTCTGCTTTTAGGTAGGCATACGTATCTTATGTGAATCATACCATTCAACATAGCGTCACAGTCAAGTCATAACGCTTTAAGTTTAATTAATGAATCTTAATGATGAATTAACGTAATTTTGTTATCTTTTCCTTATTATTGAACAGCTTGAATGAATCTTACTATTAAATATTACGTCGACCATTTAATTATTATTAATTTTAATGTTCGTAATATAAAACCTACTAGATATCTTATGACTGCACAAATAATACCTATCGATTATAATTTTATAAAATAAATCTATCTACAATGTAACCTGATATAGTAATGACTTGATAATATTAAGAGTGATTTGAAACTTTAACGTTACTCCATGTTTAATTAATACAATCATGCGGGTATTCACTTAAAAAAGCTTTTATAAAACAAATATTTTTTAGTCTCGTATTCCAATTCCATTTTCTACATTAGGTATGTGGCTGATAAAGTCAATTTAATCTACGCAATCTTGGCATAGAAAACGGTGAAAACTCTCGTAGAATGAGAAACTTTACGTTGCAATTTTAAAGTTTTTGCTATCGGAGAATTTTTGGCAGCGATCTAATTTGCTCGTAAAGAAAAATAAAGATCTTCGATGCCATAAAGCCTGAAAAATACTACGTTTTCCTATAGAGATACCAAATCCAGTGTAAGACTAAGAACATATTCAAGAGAGCCATTATGAACTCGTAAGTAGGTAGGTATAGTAATTTCAAAGTTTGTATAAAATTACTCACTGAATTTTCATGACTAAGCTAAGAAGGTAACGGACGTAAATAGTGTCCTCCCGATCGAATTCCAACTGATCTAACGGGGCCCAACATCAACAAGTGTGTGCGTAAACAGAAGCACTTTCTATTCCCTCATTCTCATAAACTGTGGGGACAACCACACAACAACAATACGACACAAACAATGTAATGTGGGGAAACAATACGACGAACATTCCAATTTTTTTTGATCCGGGACTCGAACCCAGGACCTCATAGTCCGTAGCCGAATAAGCTAGCCATTAGATCAACGAGACAGTGGACTAATCTTCTGTCTTTAAGAGCTTGAACCAAGTAAATACTTGGTTTCAAAAGTAGCTCTTAAAGACACTTAAGATGTATGTAGGGCACTCATAATTTCTGGACCAGAAAGGACATTAACCAACCATTGTTCTCGGCACTTGAGTTGCACGAGCTGAAGTTACGTAAACAACAGGGCATTCCGTCACTGCGGTGTAGGTATCTAAATGCTTATTTGATGTAACTGTAGCAACTGGTAACAAACAACACGTCACATCACTTGTTTGGCGCACGCTCTTTTTGTTATTGCGAGATAGATCTAGATGACAATCAATGATAGAAAGCACTGATGACGCCTACGTTACAGCGCGCTTGCCTTGAAGATGCCTATTCGTTCTTGCCTTGAAGGTACTCAAATTATATATGCTAGGAAACATGGTCGCCGGAAGGGCGTTCCACACCTTAGCGGTTCGTTTCAGAAATGTTGAACTAAAGAGTCTCATGCGAGTAGGTTGGATTACGACCACATAAGGATGTCAACGCTCACAGCTTCTTGCAGTTCTGTGGTAGCTAGATATTATTTAATATAAGGTAGGTTTATACAAATAGCGTTACAAGAACACCACAGGAACGGCTTTGCTCCTTTTGTATCTGCACACTAATTTTAGTAGATTGCATACAAGTTAAATAACATATTATACGAGTCTTCCACTGCTGCCTTTCTTATCATCATCAAAACCAAAAGGAAGTATATTAGTGTATATTAGGTTGAAATCAATATGAACACATAAAAACAGAAAAAATATAACTTTGGACGCAAACATGTGAACGGTCCGATTACTTTGTATTTTCGTTGTGAGCTTTCCGTGCCAAACTTTTGTTATACTTAGGTAATATTACGATCAAATCTTGAAAGTTAGATTGTTGTCCCATTACACACTATTTAGGCTGGTTCCATATCCCGGATTCTCATATTCCGGATGTCCTCCGATATTTCATATCTGAAAAATATTTTTCTTTTGTGATTTAATAGGAAGAATCTTAGGTAAGGTTTGCAATTGTTTGAAGGAGGGAAGTCTATTGCTACGATTTTTGCAAAGACATACCTAATGCTGTAACATCATTTTAGTAAAGCTAATTAGGTTTACTATTATTTAATTAAATAATAGACTGAGCTCAATTTGTATGTCCTATAGTAGGTAGACGTGTAAATTAGGACATGATGATTTTTTTAGTAAAAATTTATAAGATTTTTTTACAGATTCTAGATGCATAATATGTACATTGTTTATTTCAGATATTATCTGAAAGAAACAATGTTAAACTCTTTTGTTTTCTTAAAAAATGTATCTCAAGCCTCAATAATATATGTGAAGAAGAATTTGTCTAGAATATGAACTAGGGTCCACTTGACGACATGCGTGTTAATCATTAGTCTATCTAGAATTAATTTCGCAGTGGCTACTTCTACAGCTTTCATTTAAATATTTACAAGTGCAATAAGAGCCGCCCTTAACGTTAAATTTTGTCACGTTTGCTCGCACTCAGTGAGTCATACCCGCCATACCGCCCGCGCTGCGACCTGCGGTAAGGACTCCTAAGCATATCAATGCTGTATGACTAATAGGTAACAAATCTACAATAAGTAGTATAATAATAAATAATATAAATCATCGTTTGTATTATTTAGATATGTGTACTTGCATTTCTCATGATAACTTGCGTGGACAAGGCGTAGACCCTTACCTAACACTTTCTCTGAGATTATAACGTTAACTGTCTTCTGCAACATGGTTGCTTGGTAGAGATTGCTTCTAAGCAGTAAGGCGACCAATTGAACCTGTTCTTTTATTTTGTTTAAGTTTATTTTAAATTTGATGATGCCCACGACTTCGTCCGCAATGCGGACGCATGGATTAAGGTTTTTTAATTCTCGTGGGAACTCTTTAATTTTCCGGGATAAAATGTAGCCTATGTAAATCCTGGGTATGAGCTATCTCCATTTTAAATTTCAGCCAAATCGGTTCTTTCGTTGTGACGTGAAGGAGTAACAAACATACACACACACACGCATACAAACTTTCGCCTTTATAATATTAGTGTGATTTGGTGTACATGTTGAGGTACAAAACAATGGTTTAATTTATAAATATGATAATGATTTTAGCATATAGGAAATATAAATTAATTAAAATTATCAATGTCTGAATCTAAAACGACGTCTATTGAATGAAGTGATACCGAAGAAGCCTTTTATTATATAATATATTTACATAATAAAGACACGCTTTATAATATTTTGTTGAATATCTACCTATTACTTATTTTTTCAGAGCTTCACATTATTAATATTAGCATGACGACTTATTTTTCTATGATCGAAGCATGACGATAGTAAACTGCCATCTTTTGAATAATGTTAGCATTGCAATAGGCGAGCGCTGCTACGGCCGGAGCAAGTTGAGCTACGGCCGTAGCTCTACAATCATCATGGCTCTACATTTTGGCTTGGTTTTCAGTAATTCGTGAAGATGGCGTTAGCATGGCATAATAATAATTATTAAAACTCAACCTAGATGGCGCTGTAAGGAAACTGAACTTACAGTGCGAGCTTTCATAGCTTTTCCATGGTTTAGTTCGTTCCTATAGCTTTAATTTTCAACTTGTTTCACTCCTCTCCATCTATATTCCGTGAAAGCCAACTGTAAAAAATGGGTACATAATACACTGCTGTTAATATAAGAAGGTAAAATACTTGAGGGTTCAGCTTCAGCAATGAATAGTGCGATACAAATATTGTACTTCTCTAAATAGTTTGGACTGGGTAATGGGAATTTGGGCCCCGGCTAAGTTATGATGTGAACGCGGGAGCACCGTGGGACGGCACCGCGGCCGGCGGAGGCCGGAGTCCGGCAGCCGGCAGTGCATACTTGTTCGCCGCGGTGACAGGTGGCATGACGCCCCTGGCAAACTTACTTGCGCTCGCGTATCCCACTCTTTTGTTTACAACACTTGTTTGCACATGCAATGTTAAAGACTTCTTACAACTCAGCTAAACTATGAGTTACCCTTAAGATGTTAACTTAAAAGTTTTGTGAAAGTGCGAAAAGAAAATACCGGCTCCTCCGTCCACAAGTACAATTCGTATGCGAAATTGTCATAAACTATGTTCGCAATCTTCGTATGGAGAGTGGCGTGAAACTGAGTTTCGGATCTGAGACGCGCGTAAGTAGTTAATGAAGTTTTTTGTAGGGCACAATTTGCGTGATTATGGGGCAATTTACGTGTGCGCTGGAGCGGAAGTGTTTAGTGTGGTAAAGCAGGCCCTGATATTAAGTAGAGGCTCCAGCCAGTGAATAGCCACGGTGGGTTGAACGCCCGCCGCCGTGGCCGATGTCACCGCTCATCCAATCGCAACCACAGTATTACCTCACCTTGAAAATATTAAAGCCAATTTAACCACAATTGCACGCATTGTCCGAATCTAGTCAGCCTGTCGGCCACGACGGTTCACGGTCCACGGTAAACAACCTCAGTATTGACCATTATACCTAGTACTTATTGGAGACTGTGATCCGTTTGTGATTGGAAGAAACTTGTTTATTCATATCAGTTTATCTTAAAATACTAGTAGGTAAGTCTGCAACTTACCAATGTGTGAGAGAGAACCTAGCAAACCTATTATGGGTATAAAAGAAATTTTTTGGTTATGACTTATGGAAATCACTGTCTTTACTTATTTAGATTAAACAAACGAGTAGACGTCAGGTCCTTAAATGATTTCAACTTTTCATGGAGGTTCCTGGGGTCAGATTGAAAAATATTTCAAGATTATTTGGGAATAAAACCCGTACTATGATTATAACTGATGCTTTATGATAATTTAATAACGATACCTAATTTTATAGGTAAAATTAAGTTAACGACTAAATTATTTCAAATTTACAGAGATTTTCCTTTTGCATTTTAAAATAAATTCTCGGGTTTACTTCTTCGTGGCCGACAACCTTTAGTTATTCAGGCACCCATTACGAATAAGTAAGTAGGTAGCTGTCGACTTATTCAAGTGTCATTCAAATTCCGTGATCCTAATTCTAAGATATCTACGATACATAAAACTCGTAGTAACATACACGTGTAAGTTATACAACATTAATACGTGTATTTAGTTATACGACAGAGTAGACTTACATGTAACACTTAAAATCTATACTATTGTATACTTAAAGTAATATTTATTATTATGATCCTTTAAGTACAGGACCATGAAACAAAGATACTGCCTGCTGGTTGATTGCGGAAAAACTGCATCAATCCTTGCTAAAATCCTAATTGCACAGATTGACTAAATTAATCATGGTCTTGATGTAACAATAAATAATTTTCAGCCAATAGCGAGAGAGTAACGGCTAATCAGAAGTGATTGCGATCGTCACACTGTAGAATTCATTTTGAGATAATCCCACAACTGGTCTATCATTTTGAGATAACCCTACAACTGGCGTATCATTTTACACTCCACTGAGAATAATTATCCTTCTCTGGAAATTCCTGGGGTTAGCTCAGTACAAAAAATCTTTATTTTTTGTACTGAGCTAAGCGATTTAACTGACAGTACCTACCTACATTTATGAACTTCGAAGAGAATTAATTACAAAGGCTTCAGCTAATTCCTAGTATCTACGTTATGAAACACAATGTGATAATATGTACCACGTACCTAATTAGTATTCTGAATTCTAATAGATATCATACACTATATTATACAGTACCATATTATACCATTGTCCAGCAGTGGACGGCTAGTGGTTGAGAAGATGATGATCATATTAACAAATCGAAGCAAATTAAAATAACCCACAAAATAAGAACAAAAGTTTAAAAATTGATGTAACCCGACTACGAAAAATTGGATGTAACATGATTTATAATTATTTTGTTCATATAAAATATAGCCTACATCACCTGGACCCATCATAACGAATCCATTGACACTTCATTTATCAAAATCGGCTCGGTAGTTTATTTGCTACGGTGAAATATTCATACATAGTTCTTTTGGCTTGACCATAGTTGAATAAAAAGAAGATAAGTGAGTAAAAAAGTCGCCTTTTCTTTTTGATTCAACGAACTTGTAAACTGGAATGGCTGTAAAACCTCGTAAGTGCCTCCGATAGTTTGGCACGAGGCCTAGTCCTTACTCCTTACACATGTCTCACGCCAAATAAAAATGTACTATTCTTTGGTTAACGATGTTCTCTTGGGAGATAGCCATCTTTCTTTGGTAGACACATTGTGATTTCCTGCATAGCTAACATGAGCGGGAGAAATTTTATCCCCGGGGAAAGGATAAAATGTTTATCCCCTCGCTCAGTTTTATCCACCTGTCGAGCATGAGCAAAACGGTGGAAATAATATCCACAGTGGATATTCTTATAAGAATATACTTTTCCTTTACCCTGTTGCCATGCTTTAGCATAGGGAGAAGATAATTTATCCCTTGTCAGTGGATAAAATCGGGGGATAAAATTTTTATCTCCTTCCCATGCTAACCCTGCTGTTATTGATAAAATAAACTAATGTGTAGGTCCTTTTAATTTTTTACAATCTGGTTTGGTAGTATACTATAAACTGAAAACAGACGGACGAACGTAGTCGCACTAAAGGATACTTTTTATTATCCTGAAACCTGGAAATGAGTAACTGTCGAATTGAAATACTTCTCTCAAACAAATCCGTATTCCAACCTCCACCCGAAATGAAAACTTTAACTAATTTTCAGTACGAATGAGGCAGAGGTCAAGCTAATTGACCTTATAATTGAATTGTGGAAATCCCTTTTGTTAGGATTTCATTCATTTAGCACCATGGGACAATGCCTTAATCGTCTAGACCCTTTTTTAGACAAGACGTCAAGGCCTGAATTAGTGGATACTGTTTCGCTATATGTGAAATGCATTGGTGAATAAAGAACATCATAAATTCAGCCAATGAAAGGTGACTGCGATGGTCACACGGTTTCAATAAATAAATAAACATTTATGCAGCTCACACATAAATAAAAGATTTAGAGAAAAATATGCAAAATTTGAGTAATACTAAATCTATGTCATAAATTAGGTATATGTATTACTTATTTCTGATAAACACTGGATCGGCTGTCCCTATGGAAATGACAGCTTAACTTAAAGGCCGCTGCATACGTAACGTGCACGGGACGGGACGGGACGTGGACGGGACGGGGACCGAACGTGGTTAGTAAACACGGACGGGGATTTTTAATGCATACGCAACGTGGCAATAACTCAGAACTAACGTGCTAGTGATGTGAACAAGGAAAGATGGATTTTTCATCTAAACATCGTCGCCGACGATATTTTTCCCGATCCGCGCGTGGCACGTTCCCGTCCCGTCCGTGCTCCGTGACGTATGCACAGTCGTTTACATTTTCTATGAAACGATATTTCCAAAACTTCACGTCCCGTCCCGTCCCGTCCCGTGCTCGTTACGTATGCAGCGAGCTTAACACAATTTCCGCTTCCTTTTAGGTCTTCGGTCCAGCCTGCTCGAGGTCATTTGTAGATAGATGGTATGTAAGGTGCAGCGGGGCAATCTCGACTGGTAAAACCTAAACCACAACTTTGAAGGTATAAAAATATTAGATGATATAGTTTTATTAAAAATGTAATGTATTGACGCTCCAGAGTCATTATCTGTGTATTATTTTTACAAACTCATATTGAAAAATATTCAATAGCTAGGCTTAAAAATGTGTTTTTGTCAAAAAAGGCAAAAATAGTTGTAATTCACCCTCCGTGGGGCAATTTCAACTATTCATTATAATTTCTCTTCTACAGCTCTTAGCTTGATGTTAGTCAGTTGCAGAGTTTTTTATAGGGATGGTAATCTAAATTGACTCTTGTCATTTATGCAGCTACTCTCATTTTTGAATAAAAACACGTTAAAGGTTTAGGCGGGGTAATTTTGACTGCTCGCCATAGTTAATAGTGATGGGAACGTAATAAAAAATAAGTCGATAGATACACCAATAAATAATTTTGGTCTGCTATCTACTAAAGGTACTATATCTACTCACTAATCATAAATCAAAACTTCATTTTAAGAAAGGAATATGTATTTAAAATAGAACCAGAGCACCCCTCGTCCTAAATCTACAATCGGCCATATAAACGTTACGCAATTTTATAATTTAGGACCAAGCTTCATCTATCTTTTTCATTTTTTTCTTTTTCATTTCATTTTTTCATCTTGCACTGCTTGCTGCAATTCTGCCATTGTGTATGACTTGTCCGTTTTTTTTCTATAGTGGCGAACCATCTGCAATAAATTAATAAAGTAGTAAGAAATTGAAAAATCCCTCGAAATTCATCGATTTGAATCGTGTTGCGATCCTGCGAATAGAAAGATTACAATAATATAGCTACAAGTTAAATATTTGTAACGTATTTACATCGACAAAACATATCGAAGCATGCACATCACTAGTGTTTGTTCATTTCCATATAAAATCTGGTGGGGTAATTTCAACTGCAAAATAGTTGAAATTAGCCGCCATTACAATTCAGGTGGGGTTATTCAAACTCACACCAAAATGCTGTTAAAACGCAAGTTACAACAGAAAAAAATAGCTAAAAACATGAAATAGGCTTTAATTAAATGTCTTACCTTTGAAAATCTTCGAAAAACACATTAATAACCACTTTTTTTCGCAAAAATATGAGACACTAATTAGCACGTGCAAACAAGAAAAAGAGAAGAAAACAGAATGGCCGTGTCGATCAAACAGTATTGGGTCTAGCAGTGCCATCTATGTAGAAATTATGAAATTGCTTTTGAGCTATCCGGTCATAGATGGCACTTATTCAAATAAAGTAAAATGTAGAAGTTATTAAGATTAGTTGAAATTTCCCGCTGTCGAGATTGCCCCGCTGCACCTTACTGATTCCATGATTTTCATATATGTGATGATCCGTAGATGGACTTTTTTGATCTTGGATGTCACACAATAAAAATATTATGCTTGCATAAAGTAGTTATAATATTTGGACCTATCCTATGTTGGAGTTTTGTTTATCGGTTAATAAAGTATAGTTAGCCGTAATTAACTGGAATATTTTATCCTAAAGAATTCTCTCTAAGATCCAATTAGAAAAGTTAATGAAAAACCTTTTTTACGACTTCTGTTTTTATTGCCTACGAAGAAGAGAATAACAAAACTTGATAAATCGATCTTGAAAAGGCAATGAAATACTAAGTGATTGTTTCAAAATGGGCTTTCGCAACTAAAATTATGTTCTTTAGGTGTCGTTTTATCAATATTTAATGATCTTTCTTCTTTATTATAAAAGTACTTTAAGTATTAAAACGATTGCTTACTAAAGCTAGTAGACAAATTCAAAGTTACACACACACACAAGTTAGAGGAATAGAGAGGAGTTCATCCGGAGGCAGTGGCTTGCCCCTGACTCCACTAATATGAAATACTAGCTGATGCCTCGCTAGCCGCAACTTAGTACGCGTAGATTGAGTTTTTTTTTAATCCCGCGGGAAATCTCTTATTTTCTGGGATAAAAGTAGCCTATGTGTAATTCCAGACAATAATCTATCTCTGTGCCATACAGCCAAATCGGTTCAGTCGTTGCGGCGTGATTGAGTAACAAACATCCATACATCCAAACTTTCGCTTTTATAATATTGAGTAGGATTATTAGGATGTATTAGGTATGTACGAGTACTTAAGCATGCTAATTAGTGGCCCTAAACAATGGCTCAAGCTGCGGTTCCGCAATACCGTCTCTACGAACTACTTAACTACTCACGGTATTTATTTACCGAAAATGTTCATTAAAGCTTAGCGGTCATTATTTATGAGTCGCGGCTAGAGAAACTTGGCAGGGGTCAAGTGCCCTCTTGCTCTCAATGAGGGTTCGTAAATCGTGGTTCACTCACAGGACCGCCCACTTCAAATGCTCCTTGCTTCTTTTGTCCCTCCTACTGAGATATTTTAAGAGTTCGTTATATTCGTGATGGTCGAATCAACAATTTTATTTGAAAAAATTCAAAATAGATTACTTAACGAGAACTTTCTCCCTATCGCGCTTCATACTCGTACAAACAGATATTTACGTGTTTGAATATATATCAATCAAATTCATTGAATTATTATGATATTATGCCTGTATAGTTTGTTAGCCTTGCGATTTTGTAAGGAATCTCACTCATTTAACTTAAAAGGTGTACTATAAAGAAACCATACATTTAAAACTATCAAATGAATACGATTTTCTTACGTTATCGCACGGTTGATTTCTAAATATTTTTTTTTCTTTATTCAATGACAAGATAGTCCTTGACTGGAATCTCACCTGATTGTAAGTGACGATGCAGTCTAAGATGGTAGTGGGCTAACATGGAACGGGTATGGTATACTTCAACCCATACAACTAATCGGCATATCTTAACTAGGGTGGTAACTAGCTACGGCCAAAGCCTCCCACAAACCAGACCATGGACAATTCAGAAATTATAAATTCTCAAATTGCCCCCGCTGGGAATCGAATCCGAGACATTCCAGTCATAAGACCACAGCGCTTACCACTGCGCCAGGGAGGTCGTCAAATATGCAGCAACTTAATAGTCTAGATGTACTGTAGATACATATGAATATTTCGACCGTTCCGTAGAACAAAGTCGCATCTGCTAAACTCCCAACTTGAAATTATAGCCTTAAAAGTTACGTCTGCAAGGCTCAAATCTCAAGTTATGAATTTAGTAGATGAGACTTTGTTCTACGGAACGGTCGATTTGTACCCGTGTAATTTTTGTGTGACGTTTACGTGTAACGTTTTTGCCTTTTATTGATTTAGAACTAAAACAAGAATCAAACTTCGTTTGTA
Organism: Hipparchia sbordonii; assembly: GCA_038048805.1. Taxonomy (NCBI): domain Eukaryota; kingdom Metazoa; phylum Arthropoda; class Insecta; order Lepidoptera; family Nymphalidae; genus Hipparchia; species Hipparchia sbordonii. Next base: position 9,119,685 of record CM076098.1, read on the forward strand.
TGGGGTGAATTCGGGGGCGCTCGAGGGTGACTTCCCTTACAGGCGTTTCTCCTGAATAAAGCATGAAAAATATAATGAGTATTTTCTTTTGCATGAAATGAGTGTTATATCTTTCCTTATTCCTTCGATAGAAATAATAAAATCCGACAGAAAATGATTACGCCTAGCATTACTGTTATTATTTTAGAATATTTTTTTCGATTTTGATTTTATTACATTTTGTATCATATAATGAATTTTGTTACATATTATTTATTACTTGTTTGGACAGTGAAATTAGGTTGAACTCGATTCTGCAAACAATAATGAATAAAACCTAAAAACACTGATTTCTACTACATGCCATTTTGTAAACTGTCAAGCATTTAATATAATAAGTCTATGCCTATAAGTAGGTAACGCCCGTTTTCACTAACAACGAACAAGGCAACGCCTAGTTAAGTAATGCCTAATCTAAGGAGATCCCTAGGCATATATTTACGTTTCACCAATCCATTTTCACTAGGCAATTCCTAAGCTTTGAATTGCCTAAACTTGTCTATGATTTTTTGTATCGTGTTGATAATACTTACTCTGAGTGTTCAAAAACTGACGTCAGATGTCTGTGTTGTGGTCTGTGTTATCGTCTGTGTCGACATCTTACGCGCCTTTTTATCTTTTTTTTCCTGGTTTTTGAATGCATTACAGTTGTTTTAAAATAACAAAAAGATAAAGTGCCTACTTCAATGTCGGCTGATAAGCGAAAGCGTTCCGCTAACTTCAGCGAGGATGAAAAAATGAGATTTCTGCGTATTTTGCAACATAATGGCCATGTTATTATATCCAAAGTTACCTCGCATGATATACAAACAAATCGTTTGAAAGAAGAAGCTTGGACAAAAATTACAAATGATTTAAATGCCTCCGGTACCGTCCTAAGGTTAGTACTATGCACAATATTAATTTGTTTACATAATTCAAGAACAAGCTAATAAATAATTAAAATATTGAAAAACACAACTGCCCTGCCAAAAAACTTTGGCCAGTGTCACTTGGGATGATGGAAGGATTCTAACGATATGCTACACTTCCAGGTTTGGACGTCTAGCATTCAAGCATTAGAAGTTATGATGGAATAAAAAACTCATACATACATGAATCTGGAAATCATTACACTCCTTTTTTTTGGGCAGTAGTATAAAAATAATGAAAGCTAACATGCTTTGCTCCTCATTAACATTGTTTGCTATTGCAAACTCTCATTTCAGTGTACTTACATTCATTCCAGAATAACAGAGAATCTTAAAAAGCTATGGCAAAAGATGAAAACAGAAGCCAAAACATTTAAATCAAATGCATATAACCAACTACGGGGAACAGGAGGTGGGCCATCAAAAAAAATAGATGACCCTGTCCTTGAATTGGTGGCAGAGATAACTGGCCGAGGCAGCTCTGGGATAGAATCCGTTAATGATAGTGACTTTGAAATTACATGTAAGAAAAGTCAAGACCATATACCTATTATACAATATTCTAACCTGTGTAAAAACAGTGAAATGATATAACCTTACTCATGTGATAATATTACAGATACTAACACTGATTTGGATCTTTGTGCAAGTACACCTCCACTCAGTCACAAAATCATTGACTCGCAGAGTGCTATAGACTTACCAGATGAAATAGCATCATATTGTGAGGTATGTTTCAATTCTACTTGTACACATGTACTCTGTTTCTATATTATCTAAAGAACATTGTTATTATTATTATATATGATATCTGGTATATTAAACATAAAACAACCTGTGATTGACATGATACAATTTTCAAATGATAAGAACTTTGAAGTGTAATATCAATAATTATGAATAAAGAACTATAATTATTAGCATTTTTTAATGTATCATAAGCACTTAAAGATTATTTAAATTTTAGGTTGGGATTGATATGGAAAATACAGATGTATTTTCCAAAACTCAAGAAAAAGTTAAGGAGGTATGTTTCAGCTAAGCCAAACACACATTCAACTATTTTTCAATGTGTTCTAAGTATAGATTATTATAATTTTAGGTTGACATGGATATGGTCAAAATTAAGCCATTCCAGACAAAAGACAATAATCTAAAAAGACGCCGACCGACTCTTGACCATAATATGAATGAGAGATCCGAAATTCAAGATAAGCGTATTCGCCTGAATAATACTTTGACCTCTGAACGCTTAAAATGTGAAAAAGAGAAAATAGGTTTAATCGAACTTCAGAAGCAGCACATGATGGAACTGCATGCTTTAAAAATAAAGGAAACACAAATAAAAACACAAATAATGGAGGCTGTGTTAAGGAAAATACAAGGTTACAATCTATATTTTATTTTATGAAAAAAAATTACGTGTGATCACTGCTCTTCTGTCTTCAAATCTATTATTTTGATTATAGTAATTGTGGTCAAATTGACCATTTTCTATGTGAGCATCCAAATAATTGACATCAATTTCAGGAGGTGGTATATCCTCTCTTTCATCTATGCAGATGTTGTGTAGAATACAACAAGCAACAATCACATTAACTGCTGTCTGTAAGTTGACTCTCAGGCCTACTGCAAGTGCAGGGAATCGCCGCTTCAATACTCCATATTGTCTCTCCACAGTGTTTCTGGTCCTGATTTGGCTATAATTATACCGCTCCTGGGGTTGTGAGTTTGTGTGTAGATATGGTGTCAGTAAATAACTCTGTTAACAAAACCAAACATTATTGTTTCAGATGAAAAACCAGTGGACCCTGCCATAGTAAAGGCTATTATAACAGATACAAGCTAGGTTATTTTTAAAATGTATATATGTATTTTATGCTAATAAATAGTTGAAAAACTACTGTTATGACTATTTCATTTTTTTTTAATCTTTATTAGTCTACTTTTCAATATGCATGACTGTACCTTAAGGGGGTATCCGCTATCGCCCAACAAACATGAAGTTCCAAAAACTCCCATCTCAAAGTCCCGACATAGTTGGCTATTTATAAAAATGGCTGAGTCGTGAGTCGAGCCAGGCCAGCGAGCGACCACATTTCTCACTCTTAAACTTGCATCAGATACTGTTTGCACGTTAACAGAGAAATAACCTTTTCTATTTCGAAAAAGCTCGGCATCTTCTCCACCTATAACAACAATTTTTTAGTTATTAATACTTAAACATTTTTACACAACTGGCCAAAAAAGGAGCGCATAGGTGTTAAGGATTAATGTATGTATATTTGTGTTTCTTTATTCCACCATAACTTGATGCTTAAAAAATTTGTAGTTACCTGGAGATTGGATTTTTACATGAGTACAATCTATAGAACCAATAACAAATGGAAAATTTGCAATTTTATAGAATTCCCTCTGGCAATGTTCTATTTCTGCTTCTGATGCTGGCATTTTAATATATCTTGGTCGCAACTTAACTATAGCATAGGTGACTTTTCTCACCACTCTACTGACAGTAGGCACGCTAACTCCATGAGCATCAGCTATGGCTTGAAGGTGAGTTCCAGTGGCATAAAATCTGAGGGTTATTAATAATTGCTGTACAGGAGGTACACTTTCGTTTCTAAAAAAAGAAAAATGATTACATAATTAACAAAATATAAGTAATTTTATAATTTCAATTACAATACAATTTGATATACCTGCAGACAATACTAGACACTAGGCTATACTTACTTGCCTGTACCTACCCATTAAAGAACGAACAGGTTACAAGCCACAGGTTACAGATAGGTAGGTTGGTAGGTACCTACTACACAAAATTATCGGACTTACCTGTTACTATCAAACTCCAAATCTTCATCAATTTGGTGTAATATTAACAGCACTGTGTTTTTGGACATTCTGTATCTTTTGAAAAAGTCTACATCGTCATAATTTTGGAAATTATTAATCCTAGGTCGAATCACTCTTGGTCTAGCATATGAAGGGATGTCCAGATCATTTACATTATCTAAAAACTCCAAAAATTCTAATAAATCTTCTGCACTCATCTTAAAAATTATTATAATTAATGATGAGCGCTGAGCGGCAGATGTTGTCACTTGTCATAACTGTCATTTTATGGGTCGCCTAAGCATTACGCACCGCCTGATCGGTGTCGTAACTTTAGTTGGCGCCTAACGTTGTTAGGCATCACCTAAGGGTTGATGAAACGTTTTTTTCCCCTAGGCATGTCCTAAATATTTAGGCATCCGATTTAGGAGTCTCCTAGGTTTAGTGAAAACGGGCATTAGTCATCTAAATGCCAAAGAAGCAACTGTGTTATGTTGAACAATATTAACATGGTTAGCTTATGGTTAGGTATTCGTTTTTCTTACCAAGTATGTAGAGCATAGACAAATACAGACTGTTAGTAGGCAAGTAGATTAGTGGAATAACTTTTGCTCATCTACATTTTTATGATGTTAATGTTCGTTTTCACCAACCTTATTAAAACCATCCCCTAAGTGAAAGCTCTTAATGTCGCTACCTCCAAAATACAATGACCCCATAACTAATTTCATTTTAACCTTTAGATGTTCCCTGAAGGTTAATGAAAACGAAAATAACGAGTTTATATTACACAAATGTACCTTGCCTATTAGGCTAACTTCATCATTCTATAAATAAACTAGCTGCCCACGGCTTCGCTCACGTTAGGTTCGATTTTCATACAAATTTAAAATTCCGATTTTATCCCATTAGGGTTAGAATTTTCAAAAATTCTTTCTTAGCGGATGCCTACGTCATTGTAGCTGTTTGTATGCCAAACAGCGCGATCCGTTCAGTAGGTTGAGCTGTGCGTTGATAGATCAGTCATTCAGTCAATCATCTTTTACTTCTATATATTTAGAAGATGTAATTTTATGTCGTCTACTTTTGTCCGCGTGGAGTTAAATTTTTAAAAATCCCACGGGAACCCTTTATTTTTCTGGGATAAAAAACAGCTACGTCACTTTCCAAGTCCAAAACCACTGTTGAGACTAGATTTGATTGATTAGATATTAGTAAATACTTATTTTATAATTAGAAGTAAAAAAAGGGAAAAGCTGTCAAATAAGAAAAATAAATATTCATTGCTGCATAGGAACAAAGATGTCGTTTTAATTTAGTTTAATTCTCTTATTTAAATGTTTGGAAAAGCGTATGTTTAGCTAAAATGCTGAACATAAAAATGGTCCTTATCGAACGCCGGATATTATTAATATTAGGAAAGAAGAAGATTTAAAAAAAAAATACAGTCCAAAAAAGTTTGTGAATTTATTATATTTCGAATTATTTGTAATGGAGACCAATGATATTATAACGCTTTTAGAAGATACTTTACACCTTATAGAAAGAGCGCATATCAACTTTCAAAAGGTACCGAAAACTCAACTTACTCTAGGATATGTAAAGGTAAGATCACAATGTATACAAGAATATTGGGTGAAGTTCAAGGAATTGCATTCGTTGTTGTTGCGAACAATAAAGAAGGAGGAACTGATGGTTCTGCCCTATTTTTTAAACGATGTATATGGAACATGCGAAGACAAATATTTGACAGTAAGAACGGAAATGGAGGAAATTATGAGTTCTTTAATGGAGGACACTTTTCATATTGCTTCAACGGTGAATAGTACATCAAGTTCTGCTTTGAAAATGGGAGAAGTTAAACTTCCCAAAATAGATTTGCCTAAGTTTAATGGGGAATATGAGCAATGGTTAACATTTGAAGATGCTTTTATTTCATTAATTCATAATAATAGTAATTTGACAAACTTTCATAAACTTCATTATTTAAAATCCTGCGTAACAGGGGAAGCGGCTACTTCACTAAAGTGTTATAAGGTTACTGAAAGTAACTATGCTCCAGCGTGGGAGGCATTAAAAGAGCGATATTGTCACAAACGTTTAATAGTCAACACAATCTTCAAGCGACTCCTTGGACAAGAAAAGATATGTACACAATCAGCAAGTCAACTAAAAGGTCTTATTGATGGAATTAAGGAAGTTATTACTGGATTAAAGAATGTTGGAATCTCTACAGTCTCGTGGGATCCAATTCTCATTTTTATAGTCACAGAAAGATTAGACATTGATACACATAGAGAATGGGAAGATCATGTTAGCAAAGAATATAATAAAGAATTACCAACTTTTATCAGTTTATTAGATTTTCTGGAAAAAAAAGTATTTACATTAGAACTTATTTCATCTTCAAAATTTAATAAAGAAAGCAAGAACGCGTTTTATTTATCAACAAAGGAAAAGGAAAGGAAGGAATCTAATTGTACGTATTGTAAAGAAATACATAAGCTTTATCAATGTGAAACATTTAAAAGATTGAATGTGAATCAAAGGAAGATATTTGTAACAAATACAGGTCTTTGTTTTCGTTGTCTGTCTCCTGGACATCGTGCATATATGTGCCAAAATAGATTTCATTGCGAATATTGTGGTAAACGTCATAGTAAACTGTTACATGACTTTAATAATTATAATAGAATAAGCGTACGAAATAAATATGTTTTGAATAGTGGTACATCAAGAGAAAATGATAGCATATATGACCCTACTCGTAGTATAGAACTTAAGAAATGTAATGATGAAAGAGACGAAATTACTAATGCTACATTTAAATCTCAGGGCTCTAACAAGAAAGGTAATTGTAATTTATTGGCTACAGCACTTGTACCTGTGAAAGATAAGCATGGTCAAACATATTTTATGAGAGCCTTAGTGGATCAGGGTTCACAGGTGACATGCATTAGTCAAAGAGCAGCTCATTTGTTAAAATTAAAACAATATCCTGCAAAAGAATCTATAGTTGGTTTAGGAAATAAAGAAACAGAAGTAAACCATACGGTACAACTTGAGCTATTGTCAAGGTATGAGAAAGGGTTCAATCTTAGAATGAACGCGTTTGTTACAACTGAACAAGTCATTACGTATTTGCCAAAACAACCAATAGACAAACTTCCATGGCCCCATATTGTAGGATTACCGCTAGCAGATCCAAATTTTAATCGACCAGACAAGATTGATCTGTTACTAGGAGTTGACGTATGTGCGCAAATACTTCAAAATGATATGTTAAAAGGACCTGCGGGTACACCTTGTGCTCAGAAAACAAGTTTAGGTTGGATTTTATTTGGTAATGTGTTCTCAGTTTTATAATTTTCTTATGTTATTAGAATGGGTATTTGGTTTGTTTTAATATATTTTTTTTGTTTTAGTGATAATAGGAAATAATATAATTTATTGTACTATAACATACTTTGTAAATGATGTATATAAGCGACTTAGATTATTTAAATATAGGTAATTTTGTCATATTATATAATCATTCAGGATTTAGAAGAAATGTTCATTATGGTTAGGTTTGTTAAGGTTTGTTACTTAGTTCTATTTGAAAAACATGGTTTTTGCGGGGCTGCATGTTGAGACTAGATTTGATTGATTAGATATTAGTAAATACTTATTTTATAATTAGAAGTAAAAAAAGGGAAAAGCTGTCAAATAAGAAAAATAAATATTCATTGCTATAGGAACAAAGATGTCGTTTTAATTTAGTTTAATTCTCTTATTTAAATATTTGGAAAAGCGTATGTTTAGCTAAAATGCTGAACAACCACGTTGATCCGTTGCTCAGACGAAGTGGTGCCAAGAGATCTTCAACATCCGACGCAGTGCCCACATTACAAATGCTTGCAACTGACATTTCCTTTAAGACCCATTTTTGCAGCCATATAAAAGAGTAGACCAGACAAAACTTTAGAACGCGGTATCTTGTAGGGAATGGAAAAAATAATAAAAATATAAACCTTGCATATCGTCAAAATGACTGGCTGACTGGTGAACAGGTATAATCGTATAACCACATGAATATTTGCGGGCAGGAGACGGCGCGGGCGCGGACGCGTCGCGCTCGCACAATGAAGCCTTTGTTGCACAATGCCCATTTCCGATTACCAGATTGAATCGTGCCATCAAAGCGCTCCCGTTCCAATAATAATTGCCAGAACAGAATAGAATACTGTTACACCGCCAGCATTGTCGTGTCTGGGGGGAAATAAGAGTAGACTCTACCTACTTGCAATTATATTTTAATAAAAAAATAAAAAATAAAATAAAATCTGTTTAATTCGGGCCGTTCGCGTTGATGATACAATGTGAGTAAGTAAGTACATATTATACATATTTCTTAAGAGCTATATTAGTATGCGTAATCGGTGTTAAGTTTATTTTGCATATTATAAAATGCGACTAGATTTGTTAACAAGAGAGCTATGTATTGATTTTTTTGCAAAGGTATAGTTTAGGTCGGACCTGATGAGTGACATAAGTTAACTTATATATTCTGGAAAGACAAAAATCTAATTCCACCCGGACGAAGTCGCGGGCAGAACCTAGTTAGACAATAATGTAAAACCGTTGATCCTGTTATCTCTATTTTACGAGTAGGTAGGTATATGTAGAGCAATGATATAAGCCTAGTTGATATATCACCAGTGTCTAAAATACGTGCTACTTATATAAACTAGGCTCAACTTCGTACTCGACTAGATCTAAGACAAGTCATTTATACTCGGCTTAGAAAAGAGCCTACTAGCTCAAATGAAATGAACAATGAAGGCATTAATCCCACAGAAATATATCAAAATAGAACGGAAAATAGAGGAAGCGATCTCGAAGAAAGTGTTTCCTTTCACATGCCAGAATTTTCATCAAAAACAATATTTTCAAACAACACGGACTAGATTTGTCCATTTCCCTTGAATTCTTATATGGGTATATTATTGTGGTTAATTCCGTATAAATATTGCCTTATTCAATTAGTAATGTATAATAGTACTAAATTATACATCGATGGTTGGAAGTTAAAAATAAAATCTCAAAGAGTTTGGTTAAATAGAAAGTCTCTAACAAGGTCAGACTCAAACTGCAAACAACACGAGTGTCTATGGTCTGGTGTCTATGATACGGGTAATTAAAACTTGATGAAATTGTTCGCATCGATAGGCAAGGCACTAAGGTGAGTCATTATTTTGTTTCCAATCAAGATCCCATCACTATAGTTTGCGGTCAGAAACTTCCAATAGGAATCGAACTAATATCGCTTTATTCGCTTCACAGAGTTCACGGTACACTTGACTTGAGCAAGTTTTGTTGTTATTTAATTTGATCTCTTGTAATACAGTTGAGCGTGTAATGGGTTAGGCGCTAGTGGTTGAAATAACGAAATAACGTTACGAGACGGTATTTGTTATTGAATTTTTTGTTTGACTTATTTATTTGGTAATATATTAGGTACATACGAAATCAAAAATGAAATATTTTAGTCAAGTACTAATTATGTACTGCAATCAGTATCCACTAAATAAGGTGTTAGACCAAAGGCTTACGTAATTTCTTGCAGAAATGAATCCTACTTCGACCTCCTTTTCGCGGGATCGAATTTCGTTCAGGCACGCATCTTATGACTTTTCGGAGTTACGTGCGTCTTTTAGGGAATTAACTATTAGGTACTTATTTTAACGGTGAAAGAAAAATTTGTGAGGAAACTTGGATGCCCGAGAGTTTAGTACTTTGACATGATTTGTTTGATGAAGGAAAACTGTGTGAGGAAACCTGCAATCTGCATGTCTGAGAGTTTTCCATATTGTTTTCAAAAATGTATGAAGTTTGCCAATCTGCATTTGGCTAACGTATTGGGCTAGGGTGGAAACCTTTCTCATTCGACAGGAGATCTGTGCCCACTAGTGATGAGTGAAATAGCATTTTATTTACCCTTAAAAACCTCAATAAGTAAATGTAACCTTAGCTCTCACTTTGTATTCGTGAAATCGTGAACTGCGAAATGACGCTGTTTGCTCTTGTTAAGGTATATTGTTGGGAAAATACAGACGAATTTGCGACGATCGTTTCATTAAGACGCGTTCGGTGTAAAGCTTTTATTTCACAAAGCAGGAGTGGAATAGGGAGGGAAGTTTAGAGGGTTCTTCGTTAGTTGCTCACTCACAGGTGGAGCCGCGAGACGCCTTGAATATGTTAATCGTGATTACATCACAGTTCCCTACTCGTGCGTTATTATGTACTTGCTTTAACATTTACATCCTGGAACATGCAGTTTTAATTCAAAAACTATCCTTTGTTTCTAATTCGAGAGCCTTTGTCCTGTTACCTGTACCTACGTTTCCGAAGCCGTATTTTTTATCGTAACTGGCAAAAGTGATAATTGAGACGCATAAGAATCCAAGTAAGTAGGTACTTACTTGAAGACGACTTCCTGGCGTATTAGTGAGTGCTGTGCTCATATATGTAGGAACTTCTGGGTTCGATTCTTGATAAGAGTAATTTGAAATTTATAATTTCTAAGGCAGTGGCCAATTATTTCTTTCTACTCTACTGGCAGACATACCGTCAAACGATTTATCGTTCAGGCACAGAATACATAATAGTTGCCAGTGCCATATTGTAAGAAACCGATTAAGTGCCGATTTCACTGACGTAAAATTAGTCTTGTCTGAGCGTGATACTTTGGCAGATTTTAAATACAAAAACTGTCAGAACTTATTCCTCGTTTAGTTTACTTATGAGTTTAATTAATATGGCACACCCTTCCAAGTTAACCTGTTTCTAAAGATCACAATAGTTTGTATTACACACGCGAGTTTATTTTATGATACAGCCTCTTCTTTTATTCCGTAGTCTGCAGTCTGCCTTTATTACTGTGTACATATAGAGTGTAGAGATAACTACGGCTTGGTACGAATAGAAGGCAGTAATAAATTTAGCATGGTGTTTGCCCGGGATTTGCAGGTGCTCCTGTAAACCAATTAATGCCCCCAGTGTAACACGACTACCCATTTATAGTTAATAGAAACAATTAATCTCGTGTCCGGAGTTTCAGTGAGGAGCTTTAGATTACAAGTGTGTGAATCCCGTAGAACCTAATTTAATTTTTAAAGGGAAAATCGTACTCCTGCTTGATGTTCAGTACTATTGTCTTTTCTGTGGTTGTGATACTATTCAAAGTTATATGTGGCATTAAGGCCGGCCGCGTACCTATTATCAGGAATATACTGTCGGAAATTATTTTGTTTCGTGTATTTATTTACTTAAGTGGCAAGCGGATGTATGATTCAAAATTCTGGTGAGGTCTAAAAATTCTATCCCTAATGGTCAATTTAAAAAAACCTAGATCTACGTGACTTCAGTCTATGTTTAGCATCAGCTAGCAAGAATAGTATATTCTCAAAAGGCACAGATTTTTTTGTCTTTATTCAAAATAAATCTGTCAACCAATTAAAATTCCGTATCAACCCATACTTTACAATTAAATTTAAAATGTAATCCTGTTAGGACGTTATTAAAATTTAATCTACCTTCATCCAGACGACCGCAAAATAAGCTGAGAATCCTTATTTAACTGCAACTTTTTAATTAACGTTCATATTATTGCCTCACAAAAAGCGAAGTCTAACCGTTCACTTCCTCCCCTCATACGATTTTAATATATTTATTTTATCTATCATCTCATCTTACTATGTTTCATGGATTTGAAGCCATTTGCTCTATTTTTATTACATTTGAGTACCTACTTAGTTCAGAATAATTAGTTTATTCTTCTTTTCTAAAATAAGTTTCGTGATCTGCTTTTAGAATACAGCCTTAATAAGTATTCGGACATATAAAAAAATGATAAGAAGTGATGAAAAAGTTCTAGAAACAGTTTTAGTTTTACCTTTTTTCGTATAAATATAGACGTTCGGTTTCACAAAATTTTCAGGATCCATCAATTGGAGGGTTCAAGTTAGTTTTATGTCAAGCTCGGTTCAAGTTAATCCTATATCAAGCTCGGTTCAAAACTGGAAAATATGCAATTTTACTATCTACTATACTAACTAATTATGCATAGGAAAAATTGACTGTCTGTTGTAGTTCTTTCAATTCACGAGGGCGCGTGACCTTTACTTGTGGTTACGTCGTACAAGCACATTGCATAAGTGTGTGTGCCTGTCAGGAGCCTCGGTGGGAGCGGTCAGTTGCGAGCAAGCTCTCACTCCCACTTATATATATACGACACACACACAACTATGAGTCACGCGCCCTCGTGAATAGCAAGAACAATACTTTTTCAATCGTCAAACTGATATTGATATAATTATTTGGCAGAGTTATAGTCATAGCTTTAATGAGACTAACACAAATATACAGTTGGCCTGATTTTAATTATTTTTGCTACATAAATAAAAGATGGAAGCAGCATTACTATACCTGATAACTTTTATCCGTATCCGCTATAGCTTCCAGTGGACTTGTGCTTGAATCATTAATCTCTATCCAAAGTCTCTATCTAATATCGAGAATGGTGAAAAGAGCTTAATCTCAGATCAGAGCGCGTTTGAAATCCTCTTTGCTTTAGTTATTCAGTGTCTTAAATAATTACTTCCTAGTGAAATTAATGTAAATTCAAAAAGTACATTAGATACTTACTACTTATATTGAAAAATTATTACATCTGATGAATTTTAAATAATCTGATGAAAGTAATACAAAAATATGATGAAGTTAATAAAAAAATGGGTTAAATTCCACATGAACGAAGTCGCAGGCAATAGTGAGTAAAGTAATACGTAAAACAACGAACTAGCTAATTCCCAGGCGAGTTGAAAAATTTTAAATAGTGGGCGGAGTAGCAACAGAAAAGGTGAGCCTTAACGTGGGCTGTTTGATCTCGGCTTCTACTGATTGTTATGAGAGAGATCGCCGCAAGCTACCTGCGGTAATTTTAGACTCAAGAAATTACTCTTAATAATAAATGTACCCACTAATTTGGAAAACAAAAAAGGTTCTCTTCCTTGAACCGGTCAAGATCATACAGGGATATTATTTCTGACTCATTTGAAATTCTTCTTTTCCTGTCCAATGTTCATAAATGTATTTCCTTTTTAGAATTCCTTGGCACTTTTCGCAGTTTTGCCGTGTACGAAGTATGTCGCCGACGCTATATCATTTGCAAGCAATTCGCAAGCCCTGGCTTTTTGGCGCTTTTCCAAGCAAGCACTCGAATCCTAGTCATCTGTTAACTTTATTTCAAGGTCTATATTGCTTACTTTTATTGGACATTGAATTTCAAAATACGTATGCTGTGAAAGTATACCTAGGTACAATTGATTGTTGCAAAGTTTTTTCTTTATCTTAATATTTACATATTTATACTTTCGTACTTGAGAATTTCGATTTTGAGATACTTGAGAATTTGTACGGCATCTACATCCTGTCGTTAACACGTCGTCGTTGGAACGGCATTCCGAATCAGTGGTAGCTTCATTTGACGATTCAAAAGCACTTTGTGAAAGTTTATTTTAATAAAAAATTATTCTATTCTATTCATACAGGGTTATACTCGGAAAACCCAGGACATAATTTGGTATACAAACATATTAAGTTAAGTTTAATTTTTCTCAACAGCTAGGTGGCGGAAAGTGATTTGATTATTTTTCTTTATTCCCTCATATAATTTGTTAGCCATTATCCTATTATCCTAACTCTTCTAGACTATTTGGAGTCTAATCAGTTTCCAAAGTTGTTGTTAATAGTAGAGTAAATAAGTACACCTCTCAAATTCAAATTATGTTTCATTTTGGGATATTACTTAACATACTACGAAATTCTCCAAAGTCTCATACGTAATTGGCCTTGTGTAGTCTGATCTTTGCTTATAACATTGTACATGGCACTCACCAAGTTGCGTGCGACTTATTGCCGTATAAAATTCGAGCTGGGTCATTTGACTTAATAGGAACGTTCTGGTGGTATAGCCAGTTCCATTTCGTTATTCAAGACAATAACAGCGCCGAATTTCGGTTGTTTTATCACTTTAACGTTAAATAAATTATTCATTCTTAACAACTGCGTGTTATAACTTGCTGAATTCTAAGTCAATATTGAGATGCTTATTATCTTTATCTTTGATGCTGAGTTGTTGTAGATAGGTCAATAGATCTTCACTTGTTTAGTTTATCTTTTGATTTTGGGCGAGCATGTCCCATTGTAATATTGCGTGGAAATTGGTTGGTACCTTCGATCACAGAAGTTGTTACTGTAAAGTTACAATCTCTCTCGAGCACAAAAAAGCGCGCCTGATAAAAACAACGTTTGATTCTTATTTTAAACTAGCGGACCCGACAGACGTTGTCCTGTCTTAACTATGAATATTGAAACTCTTTGACGAAATTGGCAGCACGCATTCTGTCAATGTTATGTCAAACGCCATAAGGTTACATAAAAAAAGTTTGAATTGTAAAAGCGGTTACATTAGAAATAATTTAATATGGTGGTTAATATTTCTTAAATTTTCTAATTTTCCGCGCAATTTTCTTAATTTTTTTTTCATAAGAACCTTCTCCTGACAATAACAAACACAATAAAAAAAGAATTAGCAAAATCGGTCCAGCCGTTCACGCGTGATGCGCTTACCAACACATTAAGCGATTCATTTTTATATATTAAGATTAATCTTTATAACGCATGTAACTTTGAAAGTAACATCCTTATTTTTTTATATGTCTGACAAAAAGAGGCACATGATATTAGTGTCAGCGTATCTACAAAACACTGACATTGATTGATTGACTTAAACAGTCGGGACTCATTAAAAATCTAGATCGATTAAAATTTTCCCAATAATGGGTGCTGGCTGTTAAGTCATATTATTTAACAGTATTCTAGATTACCTACTGAACTTGTTTTTTCCTTTTCAGTGTTTATTAACGCAGTCGGGTTTTTGATTTTTTAAATTTAACATTTTATTGTAATTTGAGCAATTAGTATTAGCAGCGTTCGGAAATTATTATTATCGTTGTGCTCGTTGTGTAAAGTTGCATTCTAGAGAAGCATATTATATTCTTACGGTGTATTACGACACAGCAATTTATTGACATTCATAAATGTATTTGCTCGTCATTGTTTCGTAACGGTGTATGATTGACGGCATACAAATTCAGCGATTGAAGTCTACCTTAGAGCGAAGACACTGCGCGCTGCGGCGCTACAATGCAGTAAGTTTATCGGTCTGTATGCCACATGGCAGATAAACTATCATGTGCTTCTAAGGCTTCTGTAAACTGTTTAGCTCCGGCATACTGTGGACTACGCAGCAGTAGGGTAGAAGCGCCACCCCAACGCACCGTGTGGCATCGTTCTTACTTAGTTATAGAGGTGGGCGTTTAAGCGAAAAGTGCTTCTGTACAACGCTTTATAAAGCAAGCGTCTAACAGCACTGATAAATAAAAGCTAATTTCGTTTAGGCTTTTACTTCAAGTGAACTTATGTTTTCAATACTACAGTTGAAATGTACCTAACCTTATGGCCTTCAAAATAAGATTTGCGGGTATGTTTTATTTCATCTATCGCGTGGATTTTTGTCTGCGCACTGTTAAGAAAGTTTTAACCAAAGTGTGCAGAATGCGGAACTGGTCGTCGTTTGCATACCTACTGAAGTACGCATCTACAGTTGACCAGTAAGTTTGCTAAGTAAGAGAAGTTTTGTTTGGCGTTGGGTAGAAGACATTAGTATGCGCGGGGCAGGCGCGTGACGGCATGCGCCCGCGTCCGCTCGCACCTTCGCCTATACTTTAATGTCACTATAAATAAAAGGCATATAAAATTGGTTACAATAAAATAGTTTTTTGGGAGTGCAACTAGTTCTGTAACTTCATTTCGGGATAATTTATGTCGACTCTTTGTAGACCATCTATTATTTTCTTATACAGATGTGTTTCATTTATTAACCTTAATACTAGCCTAGTTATAGTGAAATATCACTATAACCCATTCAATTTCCGGGCAAAGGCCTCCTTTAGTCTCTTCCACACTTTAGCGTTATAAGTGTTTCTATGCCAAAGAGCGCCTGCGAACTCTACAATATCGTCTCTCCATCTACACACTGGTTTTCATATCTTTCTTTTATCAAACAAATAATTACAAGTTGTCAAATGAATAAAATTTCCTTTCACAATCGCAAAATATGGATCTACAAATAATTTGTATACGGTTTTAATTTTTCTTGCATTTATTTTCCACGGTGTTCTGTCTGATTCCATTTTTTCTCGGCCCCCGTGATAGTTTATTCTGCGGTGTCCCTGTGGAGTTTTAAGTATTAGATTTTTGATTCTTAGATTTTTATTGTTTTGTGTTTTATGATACCTATCTATCCCTATCATGTACGAGTACCTACATAATATTTTCATTCTATATTATCATGCTAGCTGCTAATATCGTAGATTGGTTAGAGACCGAGTGTTCCGTATTTTCCAGGTTAAATTTGCGTGTAATTCGTTGCGGTTCGATCGCGATTGACGCTAATTCTATTTCTTTATTGCCGGCTGGCGAAGTGAAACTGTAATTCAATAACCTACCTCCAATATTCAATTTTCAGCAACGTTGGTTAACTGTCGAATCCGGATGTAAACACGAGTAATGTCTTCATTTTTCTTCACGCGGGATTTACGGTTTCATAATTATTTCATCCTACTTGCTACTAATATTAATATTATAAATGCGAAAGTTTGTAAGGATGGATGGACGGATGTTTGTTGCTTCTGCACGCCACAACAAATGAACCGATTTGGCTGAAATGGAATGGAGTTAGTTCATAGGTATCTAGATCCTAGAATCCACACATAGGCTATATATTTTATCCCGGAAAATAAAGAGTTCCGCGGGAAATAAAAACCTTAATCAACGCGGACGAAGTCGCGGGTGTCATCTAGTTTTTAATAATTCTATTATTTATTTCTATCAAAGGTTTCTACAGACCCAGAGGTATAGTCAATAAAGATTGCTGAGATTGAAGGAAAAAATTTGGACAACGCATTCCTTTGGTCAAGAAAATGAAACGGAATGGGAAGAATTTTTGCAAAATTATTATTAAATTCCGAGGTAAAGGTATTAAATTCTGAGTTCTGACATTTATTATTATGTTCCTAAACTTAAGAAATGTTTGTTCTGTAGTGTAGCTGTGCCTGTCAGGTGACATGGCCGAATTAACATGTACCGTTGTGTAAAAGTAAAATTTTCGTGAGTTTATTTTATTTTCTAACCCAGATATGACAGCCAGTTTTACAAGGAGCGGATGTCATCTAAAATCTAAAACCGGTTCCGTAGTTATCTCAATTGCTAGTGGATGACTAGAGCAAGGGCGCAGAGAATTCATGATTTAATTTAATGTTATCAATTTCGACGAATGATTTCGCTTTAAAAATACATCGTCCGCTTGGGATAAAGCTCAACGTTTTATATACTGTTTCGATATGTTCTAGGCCTTCGCTTCAGCGGTTTTAAATCTGAGTCAGTAGTTTCTAATATATTTTCGCATGGATTGACAAGTAAAATATTTTTAAGCTATTGCATAGCTTCTATCGCGGGCCTTGAGCGTGGAGACTGAATCCAGAAATTCCGTAACGAAAATAACCTGACACGGGACTCCTCTCATCGCTAGATGGCGTTGATAAAAAATGCTATGCAATAGCTTTACCGCGGCAGTCCCCGAGTGCCACACGTCTTTTTTTTTTTCTTATATGTGACTAACTGCAGGTTATCAGATGTTTGTTTATCTCCGAAAAAACCAAAGGTTTCCGTACGATTTTAAAAATCCTAACTATACAGGAACGAATTTATGGGTAAAAGCTAGTATCATTTTTGTAATGCAAAGTGCAATATGAGTTTCTGTATTTTTATATTTTCTTTGTTTCAATCACATATATTAATATTAATAAAGTTTTAATAAAAAATTATAAATTAATTTAAACAATATTATTATAAATTATAGTAATGAAATGAATGAAATATTCTTTATTGTACACCAAAGAATAAAAACTTACATAACTAATACACAAGTAAACGACGCAGAGTACAAGGTGGCTTTATCGCTAAAAGCGATCTCTTCCGGGCAATCCATGATAAGAGAAAAAAATTTAATCAAAACACATGAAAGGATGTACACTAAATTGCAAATAGAATAATATTAATTTTACCAAAACAAAACGGAGACAGAAAAGTACTTAAACGTCTTTATATATTTCTCGAAATAGCGGTAATAAAGCGATGTTGTTTCCCTGTAAAAATATACTCGTATTCACTCCAAGATGACTAAAGCATGTCATCTCTATTGCGTTCATAAAAGACGCGTTAAAAATAGGTACCCTTTTACCGCGCCACATAAACTGAAGTTACGTACCAAAATAAAGTTTACTGTAGAGTGCGATACAGCGCAATTCCTCTCAAAAGAGTTTAGCCTAAATAAGTACAAAGGAGAGCATAGAAAAATGTAAATGATGAAGTGTGAAACGTATCTTTCAACATCCTTTTAATTCTATGAATGCAGAAGTGTATTTGTTTGTTGATTGGTCCTCAAATCACGCCGCAACGGATTGACATGATTTTTTTACGGACATAGTTGAAGACTTGGAAAGTGACACAGGCCTTTTATTCCTTAAAAACAGGAGATTTTTAAAAACCTAACTCTAGGTGGACGAAGTTGCGGGCAACTAGTAATATTCATGGGTGCCATTTCTTAATAATGACTGTCTGCTTGATTAATAACAATGTTAGCACCTTCATTTTTAACCGAATTATTCACATAAAAAGCACTTCCGATCTCAATTTAGCGATATTATGTTGTAAAAAGTAGTGTAGTTAAAATATTGATTGAAACGTGTTCAACTACTTTCTTGACTTTGCATCCTTGTTTAAAAACATTTCTACGATACACATGGGAAGTAGAGTTCGTGGGAACGTAACCGATCAAACGGTATTATCGTCGCTCCTCTATGTTTTTGGTTCATTGTTTCATCTACATTTCCCATGAGCATGCTTCAAGCAAAGAAAGGGGGAAATCACAGCATGTTCACGCTGGAGCGCCAGTAGTAGCGGTTTGTGTTTATTTTACAATGAATTTAGTCTACAAGGAAATTATTTCTCTTGAAGCTCGTATTTCACAGAGACATACAGAATCAAAAGAAACATCACACCTTTAAACCAATACTTTGAAGGAAATACCCGTCTATTTTAATTATATTCTGTCTCCGTTAAAATTGGAGAGGACATGAAGAAGAATCTTCTTCTCTTTGTAACTTTTAATTCTATCAGCTAAAATTGTATACAAGTAACTGGAAAATATTTTTTTTAAATTAATTCTACTAATATAAAAAATTGCGAAAGTTTGTCCTCACACATGCATCCTCATGCATGCGGATGGGTGTTTATTAGGTACTCCTTCGCGCAAAAACTACTGGATCGGATTTGATGAAACTTCACAATGTAATAGTTAGATACATTAGAATAGCACATACTTAGGCTATATTTATCCCGGAAAATTGAAGAAATCCTGCGGGAAGCAAAAACCCATAATCCGCACGGACGAAGTCGCGGGTATATATAACTAGTATTTCAAATTAATTACTGGCAATACACATAATTATTGTATTGCCGACTTGTTTCCATATGTATAGTCTAAAGACTAGTTCTTATCTTATTAGGTGAGTCACACTTTAATACTTTAATCCGTTTGTACTCGTATTAGTGACTTCATCATCATGGGAATTCGGCTAACAGCTTCTGCATTAAATTCAAGCAGCAAAACTGATGACGAAGTCTTTGTTATAGGTCAAGATTTCTTAAGTACTTATTTCATTTTTTTGGGCATGCATATTCAATTTCATCTGATGCAAGGAGGCGATATATACCGCCATATTGTATCCTTAAAGTTAACCGAGTCCAAAACTTTGTCTCTTGGATAAAATATGGTTGTACATAGCATAGCTCTCCAAGCGGGAAAAAGCTAGGATGTCAATCGTAAATCTTTTTTCCCGATCGGGCAGTGACAGGCAAATATTTTATATCCGCGTGGAAGGACGACTAATCTGTTTCCGGGTCGAGTGGATTAATTGATCACGTTGCTGTAGTTTGTGAAAAAGGAATTTTCTGCCTTCTTCGTCATCGTCGTCAACCAATAGACATCCACTGTTGGACGTATATTGGTTTGAGAAGACTCCCATATGGGAAAATATTTTGTACGCAGGGGAAAGGGAACTAATCTCTATCTGGCTCATTTGGATTAATTGTTCGTGTTATATCTTCTTTGTTGTTTGAGCCGAAGTTTCGTTTGTTGTAATACGATACTAACATATATGAATTATCATTAGATACAACGGTATTTAACGTTATATTAACAGATATAACTTTTTGGATTACGATCACAGACTATAATATTATTTCGTATAAATCGATGGTTAAGATCCAGATTATTCAATCATTGTGATGAAGAGAAATGACAGACGTTTTGCGATCAATAAAAATATTAAAAGTAAATCGGCCAGTTTTAATAATATTAAAAATTCTCAATTTACAAAACATCTACTCGTAGTAATCACGATTTCAACTGAACAAATGAAGTTACCTCAAAATTCGATCCTGAAAGTTTCGTGTGTAAGCATTAATTAAGAGAAAAAGTTCATTTAGCTTCGGAATAAAAATCCGCAGTCGTACAGTGGACGTCAATCAATTCCTCGCTACCTAATATTGTTATGCTGACAGGCAGAATTAATAATTCCAAGGAATTTCAAACCTATAGTCTGACTGATAGTATAACTATTTTTTTTAGTATAACAGTTTTAAAAATTACATACCTAGGTGATTTTGGACCGCTTTCGTTTAGCGGCTACCTAAGTGTTTCACTTAAGATCGTTCGTGGATATTTTTAGGGGATCTTTCGATGTTGTGTTCCCCGGTGCGAGATCTCCTCTCGCTCCACTCTCCACTTTCCACTCAAGGTCGTTAGCTTTGGACACAAACACCGATCGGTTTCTCGCGCTATATGCCCAGCCCAATGTCACTTCAGCTTCGCGAGCTGTGTCGATGGCTCCAGTTCTCCTAAAGCTTTCATGTTTGATTTGATCCTGCAGAGATACTCCAAGCACAGTTTCTACGTAGTACGATGCGCATACGAAAATAGATTTTCAAATGCAAATTCAAAATTATTTATTTCATGCAGGCCAAATTTTGGCTTTTATGGCACGTGAAGACTCCACAGGTTCAGAATGCAGATACAATTTATATCTATTAGTTAAATCTGCTTACCGAATATCATAGATTTTGAATGTTTTAAATTACCCTAACACCCATGATTATTTTGGGGCAATTAATCATTCGGTTAAAGCAGCACTGGTTACTAATTAAAATAAAATTGTTAAAACTGAACGTAGAGCTCGCCTGCCCCGGACCAACTTTTAACGAGGATATATTTGGTTACGACTAACCCTTTGGTGATTTTACTATTGAGTCTGGCTGCAAATAACTCTGTAATTGCCTTCAAACAACTTCTGCCTTTGTGGAGAGAATACCGATGTTTCGTTTATGTTCTGAAATACCTGAAAATTAACGAGGGATATTCTCACTAGAATTTTGTAACGATTTGTCCAGCTTATAAGTTGATATCAAGTGGCGTGCTTGACAATCATGTCAAAGACTCGTATTGAGAGAGACAAGGTTGCAAAATGTTCCAAAATATCAAATTTATTCTACGGTTACACATTATTAAACGTTGGTGAATTTGGCATATAACGTGTTTTACAATGAAGGAAAACATTGCGATGGAGACCTGCCTGAGTGTTCTCCAAAATTTTATCAAAGAACAGCCCTGGAAGGAATGAAATTAGAATCACTTTGAACATTATCTTTACAAGTACGTTTTTTACAGGTGGCGTTCAAAATTTGGCAAGATGATGGACTGTCTCTGCCCTACACCACGCACATTGGCCTGTCGCGTGGTTTTGCTTGACGAGAGGGAGCTGCTGCATGAGATACAGGTAAAAATGAATTTAAGAACAATAAGCCTTTTGAAAGATAACTGTAACTTCCTCGATCATGTGTTTGTCGACCTACCTGGCGAAATAGTGAGTGGGAGCTCTCGGGTTCAATTCCGAGTTGCATAATTTAGGAATTTATAATTTCTGTAATTTTGAAGCCTCTGTTTAGATTTGTGGATTGGTTACCACACGATTTAAATTTCTAATTACCACCCTACTGTTGACTTTCCGCTAGTCGATTTGGCATTCTGGCAGGATGGCGTGTAGATACCGATTTGTAGGGAGTTTTTATTAAAACTGGTATACCAACTTCCAAGACTGCTACCAACTTTTAAATACTACAACCCTACATCGTCGCTTATTACAATCTTCAAATACAAGTAAAATAATAAATTTTCAGTAAACAAACAACGGATCGTAGCTGATGTACAAAGGTTAAGTTCCATTCAAACACCGTTCCAATAAATTCTTTAATACATTTTATATCAGAAAATGGAAAGCTTATTTCAAAGTCGAGCGTGCCCCGTGGACGTCCCGACGGACGTTGACGGTATTTTCAATTTCGCCGTATGATGAAACAACGCGTGGATTTTTTCTCCGTTTCTATTCCCGCACTTCTGAAGTGCAGCTTTTCCGAGACGAATTATTTGAAGTACACCCAGGGGCTCGAGGAAGGTCCTTTATATGCGGGGCTCGGGTCCAAGGTGCGGGCGATGAATTCACTGAATCGTACGTCGACTCTATGAATATTAAATTCTATTTGGCTGGTATTGTCGCCGCGCGGTGAATGTGAGAGTGGTTCGCGGGACCGGCGAGGCATCCGCGCCGAGCTCGCGGCACACTCACATCTTGTGCCGCTGGGCGCGGGCGTCTTGCTGTAGCAACTAGCAACCACGCTCGTCTCTATTGCATCCAACAGTTTTTATTAACTACTCCAAACAAAACATCAATTAATGCAAAAAAAATTAATAAAATGAAGACTAAAAATATGAACACCAAAATCTCTTTCTAAAAAAGACACCCTGTTTAAAAAAAACGGTTTTTATGAATATACTCGGGTGAGACCTTCGACTTTACCTTAAGCGAAATCGTCTTCGTTTTAAACTTCTCATATTATGAATTCTCTCAGTTTTATCTTGAGAACCCCAAACTGGGAAACTCTGAAAACGAAGCCTCAAAGCCGTCTCAGAGCATTACTCAGCTAAACTTACTCCCATGTAACCGTAAACAAACATAAAACTTCGAGATATATGTACCTACTTTTGTTTGATTAAGAACACAAACTTACTCGTCAAGCAAATTTTCAGATATATGGAGCTGAATCGTTCAATTTGCGCAAAGTGGAAGCGACGACAATTCGACGTTGTCGCTAAATTGTATGGTTATTTCAGATAAATCGCCGTCCTTTCCCTACAGTTTCCCCATCTACAAAGAGACATTTGTCTCAAACGGATTCGGTGGCAACTTTTCTCCTTCCACATTACTAATATATAAAGATTTATTTGTTCCGACTACCGCCATTCCACGTCCGAGTGAGGGAAATATATCGGATAACAAATTGCGTGATTAAACGGACCTTATCAATGCTTGCAAACCAATTTATATGAGTGGTCCATCATTTGTGAGATTTTTGATTCGTTATTTATAGAGCTTTTATCGAGTGAAATTACATTATTTCACCCTAACCGAAATCATAACAAATTCACAGCAATACATCAGGATTTAACAGAATTTCAAAGAGTAATGAAAACATTTACGTTTCGAGCTTTCGAAATTTTTAGTTCAAATTATTTTTAATATGTATACATTTTACTATTTTACATTGCATGCAGTTAATATTTATTTTATACTATAATGTGTATAATCATGAATAGTGCAAAATCAATTTACTAACGTAGATAACTCAGCTCTGGCTCTCCATGTCAGCTTTTATTAGTGCGCCAACTTCAAATAGGGCTATGTTCGTAAATTATTATTTTGGCATCCAATATTCATTAAAATCTTAAGAAAGAGGGAAGAAAAATTGCTCAACATTTACGAGAGAGGAGGTGTTGGGCCATTGTAGAGAGTATTGTCGCGGGGACAAATTGTTCGACAATGTTTTACGGTCTGCTGCGTAGATGCACCTCCGACCTCGTCCTAACTGGCCCATCTCTTCATTCGCCCCGACTTTATTGTCCGTTGCTTGCACGCTGAACAATCTGCTACGGGGTTTTACCGTTAAACAATACTTTAATGAAGCTTTTTAAACGGTCCAAACGGAAAAGTTTTCATTGTCTTTTGGGGAGGTCTCGAGGAAAGGTTTTCTGAGTTAATGTTTAAGAACGAAATGTAAGTGACTTTGAACAAAGAGCTTAGCTACTTTAAGGCTTTTTAGACTCTTAGGTTCAGCTCCTTACTAATTGGTTGTGTATGAATAGAAGCATTGAGCCTATTCACAGAGATTAATTATGCAAAACGGAATGGCAAAATAGTCGTACCTATTTATAAATTTAAAATACGTAATAAGATAGGTACCATTTACTTTTAGTTGAACGTGCGTAGTCACACTAAAAATAATGAACTCCAGCCCAGGGGCTTAATTAACGTGCAATAAGGCACAAAAAGATTGAAAATTAAATACTGCCATCGGTGAACTGTTTGCGGGTCCGTGCAGACGGCGGATGGCCGGCGGCGGCGCGGCGGCGCGCTGCGTGCGTGCGTACCTACGTACTACCTACTGCGATTGCTGTCAGGCTTTCAAATCGTTTGTTATTTTTTGAGCTGAACACACTCCGCTCGGAGCAAACGGGCTCTGTTATTAAATCATTTATTATTCAACTCGGGGAACTGTTTCGCAATTTTCCCACAAACTACCTACCCTATAATGCACTGTAGCTATGCGGTGGTTCCTGCAAACGCATTCAGCGTTTAGTTGTTGATGATTTCGAATTACCAACGTAAATAGTTGCGGTGATAGTATAAAATATTAATGCATAGATGAATGGCCACCAAATTGCAATTAGTTTTCCTAAATCATCATGATTGCATTGGATTAACAGTAATGAGTTTTCGTTATTTAATAATATGTTTTGTTAATTGATATTGTTTGTACAAAAGACAATTCATCAAAATAATTAATTTATATTTTAAAATTTATTTTATTATAAACTAGCTTTTGCACGTGGCTTATTCAATCTTCTATTTTACACGCTCAGGGGTTGAACTTTCAGAAATTCTTTCTTAGCGAATACATCCAGTGATTTACACTGTACCTTGATAAAAAAATTTAGAAGTTACGCTTCAAGAAAGTTTTTGTAAAAAACAGTGCAGATTTGTTTATTGTATGTGCTATTATGCGATTGATAGCGTAGTGGTTAAGACTTTCTCTTCGAAGGAGTCTGGGGTTCGATCTATGAGCTACACGTGCGTTTTAGACTAAGAGTTCATCATAGACCATAGTATTTTCAAGTGTGAAGTCTAGCAAGCCGCACTCCTCCAACGTAGTGGACTAAAGTCGAAACTAAGCCCTTCTTATTCCAGAGGAGACCCGTGTCCAGTAGAGGTTGAGAGAAATGAAAAAAAAAAAAAAATTAATGGTGTGGATAAAATTACGAATAAATACTCGTATAGTTCTTTCAATTCACGAGGGCGTGTAGCTCATGGTTGTGTGTGTCGTATCTGTATAAGTGTGAGCGAGAGCTTGCTTGCGCCTGACTGCTCTCACTTAGGCTCCTGACAGGCACACACACTTACGCAATGTACATGTACACGACATGACTATTAAAGCAATGCACACGATGATTAAATGTTAAAAAAACGAACGGCAAATCGCACCAATTTCCTCAATCACTATTTTAAAAGCGCAATAATCACGCGATTAAGCTTTGCATTCCAGTTGATGCGTGAGAGTGGCTGGACTCCGTCATTACAGTGCCAATGCCTCATCATCGACTACTGGTCTTACAGGCCTCTGTTGCGTGCGAATTAGCTTAATTGTGGAAAGCTCAAAGCCCGGCATCGAGAAATGCTAATTGGAGATAGTTTGTACCGTGGGAGATCGATTTGCATTCGATTATTATTACCTACTGACTTTCTACTTTTTTAGTCATCTTGTGTGTATTGCCCTAATTTTTTCATAATTTACGAATCGATTTGCGTTTATATTGTGTCTTAATTCATGTTATTTTTAAACTAATGTTCTGAATTGGGCGATCATGTATAATTTTCCGTGTAAGTATCCATATTATTATCAAAATTACCAGTGTTACATTAGGCTCACTTTTTATATTTTTAAGGCCTAGTTTCACCAGCATGATATATCTTACTCGAGGTTATAAAAGCATTTATTCCAAGAATAAAATTACTCTTCACCATTGCCTAATCTGGGATTTTTTGAAGCCTCCATAGCCCAACAGTTAAAGGTGCGAACTGTAAACTGAAAGGTCGTAGGCTCGAGCCCCACCCGTTGCACTATATTGTCGTACCCACTCCTCTTTTCACTTATTTAGAGAAAAGAGGAGAATATAAGTCAAGTTCAGCTTGGCTAAATATTTTTTATAAAAAAAAAAAGCTCTGCTTACTAGTAAATCTTTCCTATTGTCCAGGAGTAAATATGGTGAGCAAAATAATTCCTGGTACAGTTATTCTCGAGAATTAGAAAGTTTCGGTGAAATCGGATCTAAGAATATACTATAATCCTATTAACAGATCGACTACCATGTGAATAGATAGTACCAAATGTTTAACGAATTCCCAGACATTCCGAAGCGATGTCTATTAAATATCTAATTGGAATCTTATCGGAACATTAAGTCTGTTTGTGTGCCGATCGAACAATTAGCCTCAGTCGAAGCTACCCATTTGACGAAACAAGATAAACATAGAAAACGTTCTGAAAGATAATAATATAAAAAAATATTTTAAAAAAACCGACTTCAAACGCCACTTAAAAGTATAAAATAATTTTAGTTTGTACACGTATGTTGAAGTCGGGCCAGCGTCGGGCATCGGTTTCATCGTTTCTATTTAGGCCCATCCGTCGCACGGGCTAATTCAACAAGTATACCGGCCTAATAGTATTTACCATTTAATAATTTTAGTTTGTACACGTATATTGAAGTCGGACGGGCTTAAAATATGGAAACGATAATACCACTGCGCAACGCTGGCCCGACTTCAACATACGTGTACAAACTAAAATTATTTTATACTTTTAAGTGGCGTTTGAAGTCGGTTTTTTTAAAATATTTTTTTATATTATTATTTTAAGCTTTTTAGTGTAGCTTCATGGGACCAATTCACTAGACCATTTGTTATGCTCCTTAAAAAAAGTATTGAAATATATTATTCCAAATAGAAATTTAGCATATGTATGTATGCTATGAAGTTTGCATGGTTAAAATCCTACACACACTCTGATCACGAGCGATTTGCTCTTATTCAATGAGGAGTTCCATCCTATATCTCCGAAGATATTCATCAGATCTTCACCAAACTTAAATGGGATCAACCAGATGATAAGCTCTTTTAAATGAAAAAAAAAATTATTGAAATCGGTTCAGATTTGACAGAGTTATAGAGTAACGTCGTCAAAAATTCGGTTAAAAAAAAATTATATTGAAATGCCGAATAGAAAAGCATTATGTATGTATGCTATGAAGAATGCATGGTTAAAATCCGACACACACTCTGATCACGAGCGATTTGCTCTTATTCATTGAGGAGTTCCGTCCTCCATCTCCGAAGATATTCATCAGATCTTCACCAAATTTAAATGGGACCAACCTGACGGTACGTCCTTTCAAATATAAAAAAAATTATTAAAATCGGTTCAGATTTGACGGAGTTATGGAGTAACATCGCCAAAAAATAATAATAAAAAAAAATAAAAAAATTAAAAAAAAAAAAAAAAAAAAAAAAACATACGCGTCGAATTGAGAACCTCCTCTTTTTTTTGAAGTCGGTTAAAAATCATATTATATAAACAGCAAGTAAGGACCACCTTGAGCGTATAATGCTGTGGCATTTAAGAGTCAGTTTACGTTTTGCATCTCTCTCTCTCTCGCGCATTCTAATATTTTCAATTATTGTAAAAGTCTCATTATATTTTCGACCAAAGTGGTTTATTACTATACTTGACAATAAAATTACGAATATTTTATACATATTTCTAATGTCTTATGCCTAGATTATATTTTAAAAAATGGCCAAAGCAACTAATAAATTTTGTCGCCATTTTTTTCTATCAAAACCTAGTTATATGATAAAAAAATATGTCTAAAATATCCGTAACTTAATTGTCAAGTAGAGAAATGAACCACTTTGGTCAAAAGTATACTGAGATTTTTACAATAATTGAAAATATTAGAATGTGCATGAGAGAGGAAATGTTAAACGTAAACTGACTCTTAATAATTTGCTGAAAATAAAACAAGTGGAGTGAGATAAATTTCCCTGCCCTTTTGTAAATTTTACCAGTCTATATTCTATTCTAGACTTCTAGGTAGAACTTTCAGCCATAAAACGGGCTTCCAGGAAATTCTAGCGATAATTCTATACCTACCATTAAAACTAAAACTGCAGTAAGCATTGCGGTAAAAAAGATATAAAGGAAAGCCGTTGGTTAAATACTGTAATTGCAACGTGTATGCTAGGGGTTACTACTTGGTTTAAAAAAAAGTCTAGTATGTAAGTTTTAAATTCAACCTTCTTCTTTTTCAGCACATCCTTTTTATACTTATATGGGTCGTTCTACTTTTCTACCGACAATAGTCTGTCTTTCTTCTTATTATGGCATCTCGTTGGTGTATTAATATAAACGGTTTTTTATTCGGTTCGAATAAATGTCCATATTTTTCTTATCTATTAATATTATGTCATTTTTCATGTTCTCTAACCAGCATATTTTATACGTTCGTTTTCCGTATAATGCCGTGACAGAGTGGTAAACTGAAATGTTGTCTCCACAGAAAAAGGCCACTCTGTCACGTTATTTTTTCAAAAACCAACATTAAAAAAGAATCAATATTAGCTAGGAAGGAAACTTTAATTAGTACTAATGAAAACACAGATGCAGTTTTTTTTAAATCCCACACATAAAACACAATTATAGATAGTTCAAAAACCAAAAAAACAGAAAAACGTGGTTTCATTGTCGGTAGAAAAGTAGAACGACCCATATATATTTTAATTATTGTGTGTGTACGTCACTGCATACATATTTTATGGTTAGACATGTAACTCATTACATTCTTGAAACTGAAAGGGGTTATTCTAGGCATCATTAGAAACCAATTGAGCCTAGTCAACCAAGGGATATCCTCGTACATACTAGTACATAAGCTCCTTTAATAGCAGGGTGATTTCCTATTATAATTGGATATTAATTGTCTAACTCGATTATGAACACGTATATTCTGTTTGGAGAGTAACTAGTTTTAATCTCATGGCAGAATTATTTGTGTTTGTACTTGTATTTTATTGTCATTGCCTGTTATGTGGTTTAACAAATAAATACAAAATAACGGGTTTAAGTAGAGGTAGATATTTATTTGAACTTTGCTTTGAAATATGATCGGACCCAAGTCTCTACCTCATAATACCGGAATTTTAATTTCTTTAGTACGAAAGACAACTTTTGGAGAGTGCCCTCAGGAACTTCACAACCTAGTTCCTCCTTCACCTTTTTATCACAGAGCTGCGAGAAGTCGTGAGCGTTGGCATCCTTATGTGGCAGAAATCCAACCTACTCGAACGAAACGCTTCAATTCAACCTTTATGATAAGAACCGCTAAGGTGTGGAACACTGTTTCAGTATCCATGTTTCCTGGCACTTAAAGTACCTTCAAGACAAGAGTGAATAGCCATCTTCTAGGCAAGCGCGCTCCAACCTAGACCTCATCAGTGCTATCCAGGATTGATTGTCGTCAAGAGCAAACCTATTTCGGATAAAAAGAAGACTATGTATCGACCGCTCCGAAACAACAAGAATAAATTACTATTTATTAGGTGCTCCTCAGTCTAGACATAACGTGTAAAATTAACATAAGTTCCTTGTTAACAGGATAATAACACCGGCCAAGCTTTGCTTGACGTGGTCTTCAGGCACCTAGATCTACTAGAAACCGCATATTTCGGTCTCCGCTACGTGGACCAAGATAACCAAACGGTAAGTGCCGACAGGGGATCTGATTTATTACTGGACGGAGCAAATGGAATATTCTTATATTTATGGTTGCCTGTGTAACGGTCCCTAAATGTCGTGCTGCGGTTTATTTTCTTGTTCTAACTATACATGCAATGTGGAGGAGTAGGTCGAGCTATTTTTAACCGACTTCCAAAAAGGAGGAGGTTATCAATTCGGCCGGTATATTTTTTTTTTTTTTCTATGTATGCCCACCGATTACTCCGGGGTTTCTGGACCGATTCACGCGATTTTTTTTTTTAATCGACAGAGGAAGCTCGCGAAATGGTCCCATAAAATTTTTTTACCAGTAAAGTTCTTTACGTTCGCTTCATAGATTACACTTGTTTAACTTGTCTCAATTTAACCTCTTACGCCAAAATTCTGTTATTCAAATAAAAACTAATGTGGCTGACTTGGATTCTTTGCATGCGAGTTTATGTCATAGATTTTTGGTTTAGTAGAAATCAATTATGAAGACCTATTGATTTTACCTATCTAGGCTTTGGCCTTGTTTGATTATTATAATTTATTACTAGATAATATGAAGTTTAATTTAGGTAGATATAAGGTATAATAACACGAAAGAAATGATTTACATTTTATCTTACTCTTCGAAATACACGATCTGTCTCTATGTCCAATAACTTGATTCACCGTTTAGACCACGAGCATTTATTAACCCTGAATATTACCCGGTTAAAAGTAATTCTTCTATAAACCTACATGTAAAAGTCCCGTCAAAATCGGTTCCGCAGCTCTGAAGATAAGACCGGAAAAACAGGCATACAGAATTACTTAATATTTTAAAGGCGTTTGGGTTACTCGTATATTATTCGAACGAGATTCAAATTTAATTATTATACAAGTTTAATATGAGGCAGTTATTTTAAGCCACAGTCCAATTTTATTTAGGTACTTGTGTAGGTCGATTTCCTCTTGTAAATATTGTTTTTTTTTAATTAGCACTGGCTCGACGCTGGCAAACGACTTCGGCGTCAACTGCGCGGATCAGACACTCACACGTTCTACTTTGGAGTCAAATTTTATGCTTCAGATCCTTGCAAGCTCTTAGAAGAGATCACTCGGTATGTATGTAGATTTTAAGCATAATTTTAAGCTAAAGAAAAATGTAGGTAGACTAAAGAAACATACTACGTCACCAACCTGTCTTACTCTCAAGAAGATACTAGGATTTATTTTACTCTCTGTATTTACTCCTTGATGGATATATCATTTATTCACCAAAATGCAGATTGCAGGTACAATATAAATGATGGTACAGAAAATTGAGCTTAATACATTTAACCATGGCTGGTTAATTTATTATTGATCAATCGATTTATTTCCAATTGAAGCAATTTCAATATAAAACGAAAACTGCATGGATTCCAAACGCGCTCCGAAGAAATCTATCCAACGAAATCGAAAATTTCGTAACCTATTAACTACAATACCCCGAGCTGTGCTCTGTAGATAGCAAAAAGCTTCATGTTTACCTTCACCTACTTTACTCTATTTTAACACCCTAAAATACGTGTCGTAAAACTTCAAAGCGTTAATACGTACTTACACTTTATAGGTAGCTTTAATCATATACCTACTTAACCGCAAAGAAAAGCAACTGAACGTTATAAAATAAAAAATTAATATTTGTTTATTAACTAATGTGGTTTATTGGCGCAACACGCGTTTTACCACGCAGCATCCAACGCTCGGAACTTGCGGTTTCCTGTTAAAAGGATACATATAAAATATTCATAAGTATTAAAGTATTTCGATATCATATGTATGTATAGTTCTAGAAATAATATATTGTGTTTAAAATAGAGTTTATTCGATAGATCAGCATAGCCGGCTGTCGTTATCAAAACCCAGTAAGGGACATTTTTCCAAAAATATTAGGTATTTTCTGTCTATTGATTGATTGAAGGAAACACCAAGAAGCAAACACTTTGGCATTTAAATTTTAGTAACGATTTCAAGATGACGATAGCGTGCAATTTTGTCAAATTATCGTCACGTAACTAAAATTGACAAGTCATTTTATTTTAACAAAAGGAATTCGATGTTATTTTTCATTCAAGTTTAAGTTTTCTTCTAAAACTAAGAACGCCTTAACGAGAAAAATTGCGAATGTAAGATAAAAGAATAAATAACACCTGCGCTCACGTACACGGATCCAAAGTCCCATCCCATGTCAGCATTGTCGGCATCTAAACGTCCCAAAATTACGCTCCTCCTACCAACTACATAATAAAGACTACTTACGATGTCTGGCGTAGGTACGTAAATACGTATTTGTAGGTACTTTTTAGTCGTCTGCGACAGACAAAGCTTAAGAATAAAATTAACGAACTACAAAACGCGATTATTAAAGATATTAATTTGGATTATTAAATTACATCCTCGGAGAGCAAAATCCTAATAAAGTGTCGTGGAATAATGATGTTAGATAAGATTATCAGACCCAAGAGACTCAGACTTCTTTAGCTGAAAGAAACGTCTCGGAAAACTTGGGTACAATCCTATTCTATCACAAAGGATTTTCCCCTTTTGACGGCACGAAGCCAATTTTTTAAGTTACAGATCCTTATTAAAGTCACAGACATTGTTAAAATAGGTACATCTTTATTCCTTTACATTTATTGGGAAAGTAAATACTGCAAGATAGGACAGGTAGAGAAAGTTTTCCTTTAATTAAAACGTCCCTTATCCTCTCGACAAATAGTAAAATGTAAAGGTTTGAATTGAAGAGGGGTGCTCCTTATTGAACGATTGCATCGAATGCTTTTGTCATTTTATTATCATTTTAAACTTCCTTTCAAATACCTATTTGATGACAACATCACGTTGAAAGAGATAAAATAAAAGGTTTGTGTAAAAGTAAATTAGCTTTTGCTTTATGAGAATAGTAAAGTGAATAAAGTGCTTTAGTTATTTGTTATCGATGTAAATAATGAAGCTAATACTAATCAGATACATACATTATAAATGTGAAACTGTATTGTTTGTTGGTTTGTCGTTCATTCAAGTAGCAACGGAGGAATATGGATAAAAACTAAAGGGTGATAAAGGAGATTTTTTATCCCGGGAAAACAAAGAGTTTCCACTTGCCGGGGGATTTTCAAAAACCTAATTCAACACGGATGAAGTCGTGGCCAAAACCTAGTCATAAAATAGCCAACAGTTCTATAGAACTGTAATAAAGTAATCATATTTCACTCATTTTTATTACGGTGTTAAAGTTTTATGCCCATAAAAAGGGTAAAGTGTGAAGGGAACAAAGGATATCTCTAGTACCTACTCGCTGTAACCTGGTGAGCTCATAAACAAGCCTAGCACGGTGGCTTGAATGAAAGAACCATGGCTATATTATGGCGTACAGTACTGAAAACTGGGTGTGAATAAAAAAAGCGGTTGATACTTTCATTAAAAATAATTAGATAACTACTCACTGGTCTTTCGAAACAGATTGCAAGCTTTACAATATGTCACCTAACAATAACCCTTAAGGAAATATTACCTAACTTATCATTATAAACCAAATTAAGTGGCATATTTAAACCAAATTACGGTGACATAACGTTGCGTTTTCAAAATATGAGGCTACAATTTAATACTCCATGTTTTTTTTTATTGGATAAAAAGATTGTCATTGAGTGCGATCTCACCTGATGGTAAATGACAATGCAGTTTAAGATGGTAGCGGGCAGATTTGGAAAAGGTAATGGCAGTGTACATTCAACCCTGTACCGGATTGCTAAATCGCTTGGCGGCACGTCTTTGACGTTAGGGTGGTAACTAGCCAGTAACGGCCGAAGCCTCCCACAAAAACAGATCAGAGAATTATAAAATTATGAATTCCCAAATTGCCCCCACCGGAAATCGAACCTGAGACCTCCCAGTTATAAGACTATAGCGCTGACCACTGCGCCAGGGAGGACGTCAAGATGTTTAAATGATAAAGGGAATTTTATGAATAAAGAACCCTACCTCAGATTTTATTAATACGCTTCATAATTATTAAAATTTTGCACCTTACCGAATAACAAACACTTTTCTTTAAAAGAGCAAAATGAGTTTTCTTAGTAATTTCAAGCGTATTTCAGGCTATGCTGTAATTCTTGCAAATAAATTATAGAATAGCTTAGTGTACACACAAATTAATTTAGAGCGTTGTATATAACTAATATATTATTCTATATGTCTAATCATTATAAACATCGTCCTAAATTGAAATCGTTTGGTTGGTTTTTTTTAAATATACAATAGCTTCGCCCTAGGACAGCTATTTGAAAAAACACCGGGGTGTTTTATTAAAATTTCGTTATGACGGTGTTGACGCGGCCCCCAGAACACCCGCTCGTTTCTTATGGCGGCACAACGTGATCCGTCTTCCCTTTAGGTAAAGAGCCGCAGTTTAATACTCGTAGATAATAAAATATCTTTGAAAATCTTTGTCGTGATGGTCTTTTAATATTTAATTTCCTTTTAAGGGCTATTCTCCCTACAACGCCTTTACTTTGTCTCACTCGGTCGCTCAGGGGTAAATATTAAATGAGAAATTTTCGAAATTGTAAAAATTAAACTTTATTAATGGAATCGTAAAGGATTTTTTAATGCATAATTTCAACATTATTCAAATGGACTCAACAATATCGGAAAAAAGAAAAACAAAAGTGCTAAAATTTGTTGTAAAGTGAACCTAAGGTCTAAGTGGCATAACGCTAAGAAGAAAGAAAAACATCCATATCATCGCTGCTAATGTTATGAATGAGAAAGTGCGTATTATATCATTCAATCACGCAGCAACGAACGACGTCATTTTATGCATATTGATCTATAATTCTATAGGTACCCATATACATAAAATCACGGACGCTCAACAGCTATTTGAGGACCTGGAGAGTGATATAGGCTACGGATTATCCCGGGAAAACATATCCACGTGAACAAAGTCAATTTACAATTTTATGGTGTCGAATGTCTTCTAACCGCAAAAGTTTAAAGCCATTATTAAAAAGACATACTCATAAATAATATGAGTATTTCTAATCTACGCCGTAATGTTGTTTTTAATTTGCACAGGTACCAGCTATTTCTCCAGTTGAAGCAAGATGTCCTGCGGGGTCGATTGCCAGTCAACTTCGACCTAGCCGCTGAGCTCGCCGCCTACGTTCTACAATGTAAGTTTTACTCCAATATTACTTTTATCTGCTTTTTTTAACGGGTATGCTCTTGTGGAAAATTGTCTTCAATAATACTCGTACTTTTTTAATTTCATTTAAAGTATCAGATACAGCTACTTCGAGTGAAAATTTTACGCTCAAATAATTTTTCAGTTGTTATATCACATTTGCTCATGACTCACTTATGATCTTTATATTATACGCGATAACGCGACGGTACGTAGTTATGCTAACTTAGCTTCCACTAGAATAATTCTGAATATAAAATTATACAATTATCTTATACAAAAATATTAAAATAATATGCAGGAACGAAAAATATTTTTTGTGGAAATGAAAATTTATTTTAAGATATACCTTATAACCTAACAATATTACCTCTTTACCTTATAATTTAATAATATTACCTTTAATATATCGTACCTAGCCGCTGACTGGCATCTAGGGCCTCTATCTTCAAGTGTTCAATGTTGAGTGACGTTCGCAATTCTAATAGTAGGTTACGTATATTAGGTACCTACTTTAATTTTTTTTTTTTTATATACATAATTATATATAAAGAATACACACTTTTAATATGAGAGTAAACAAATAAAATAATGGCACGATATTCAGCTAGCTACTAACAAGTAAGTTTTCAATAGAAACAACAGTTTCTATTGAAAACTTAGTAGCTACCGACTAGAAACCTTATACCTAGATAGGGATAGTAAGGTTTCTAGTTGGTAGCTACTAACTCCACCGAGTTATTAATTGTTTATCAAAGTAGGTAAATTTGAAAAATCTTACAACTTCAACTTTCAACGAAGTTCGCCAACTACATGAAAGAGCACTTCGGAAGTAGAAAAAGAAGTGCCTTCCTCGGGAAACCATTAGAAAACTCATGAAGATTTTATGAAGTTAAACGTTAGTTGTACTTTGTTGTTTAATTGAAAAATATCGTTAATTTAAAGGCTTCTTGCGTCTTGTTGATTTTATTTAGTAGGTACGTACACTCACGCTTTGATTAATTATAGTGGCTAATTCTATTGTCTTTTGACGACCTCCCTAGCGCAGTGGTGAGTGCTGTGGTGTTATAATTGGGAGGTTTCGGGTTCGATTCCCGGCGGGGGCAATTTGGGAATTTATAATTTCTGAATTGTCCCTGGTCTGGTGGTCTGGTAATGTGGGCTTTGGCCGTGGCTAGTTACCACCCTTTCGTCAAAGACTAAACTTATATATTTTGACAGGACAAAATCTAGTGCTATCCTTTTCTGCAGGGAGAATAATAATTATAAAAGGAATAATACTAAAAGACTTGAGAGAGTTTGTTTAAAACAAATTATGGCCTGTTAAGTTTATTTTCATGATGAGTTCTATAATATTGTGCTATTATTATTAAAATGTTCGTTAATAACTATTTACGTTACTAATATCGTAAAATTAGTTGCAATAAAAGCGGCGATAAGACGACAGAAATTTCTGTTTAGTGCTTTCATAACGATAGCTTTTAGTGGCCATTTACTATCACAGCTGTGACAAGGGAGTAGCTTAGGGGGTGTGTTTAACGTTAGGTCTCTATTGTTATAACTAGATAAGCTTTGAACGGTACCAGGCTATCGTCGATTGGGCCGTATCCGCCTATCATGTCGAGATATTATCTCTAGCGGATAGATCGTAATCCTGCTTATCATAATCATCAGCAACCCATTAACGACTCCTATTGAGCGCTCTTCTTTTTTAAATATATAGACTAGAGGTTGACTGCGATCTCACCTGATGGTAAGTGAAGATGCAGCCTAAGATGGTGCGCACTTGCCTAGAAGATGCCTATTCTCTCTTGATTTAAAGACACCCAAGTTATAGTTAGTTGGAAGCTGGAAGGGCATTCCAAATTTTTGCGGTGCGTGTTAGGAACGAAGAAGCAAAGCGCTTAGGCTTATATCTACAGACCGCATTCTCACTCAGCTCAGACTCAAGACAGAATTAAAACGAGACAGATTTATGTCAGAGCATATTTGTGTCTCGTTTTAACCTCTATCTTAAGTCTGAGCTGAGTCAGAGCACGCTCTATATGTATATATCTATATCGGGTTCGGTCTTCTCTCAGCATAAGGGTTTATAGACCAATTCGGAGTCAAAGTACACCAAATAAATCAATCGCAACAGCAAAATTTGTAAGACCCTTTAAGAATCAAGTACGAAACGAGCTGATGATTTCCAAACGCCTAAACTTCATAAATTGTAGCCGAGATCCATATCGGTCTTCGCTAGGAATAGACAGATACACAGGTCAACATTATAACACCACTTTTTTCCATCAAGGGTTAAAAATAAGCAATAGAGTTAGTTTATGTTGATCTAGCAGACCATTTTCGCTCACCTCGAGTATGTTTGCTAGCGGCAATTCATAAACTTTGAATGTTTTTCCGGCCCGACTATATTTTGACAAATCAAACTGAAAATCATTTTAGCCGCCACTGTGAGCTTGACTCCTCTGCAACTTTTATTTGGCGGCACTTCAGTTGGGCACCGCAATAAATGTGCGTCCTTTTTGACATTGGACCATTTAGAATGCTGTTCACGTAATTGCTTAACAAGCAAGGGGAATTAGGTAGAATCCATAAACGTATTGGTATCTTTATGGTAGAATCTGAAAGTTGACAATAGAGAGTTGAGAAGTTTCAAGGGATTTATATTGTAAAATTGAGTTATATACAAACAAACTATTCTTTTTGAAGAGCTTTCAAAAAAGTCTTGTTTCGAGTCCGGGGATGGCAAAGCTGTATAATCTTAATCTTAAGCTGTAATCTTGGGTACTATGCCGCGCTGCAGTGACATCGATGAGGTTTTAGATTTATATTGGTTTTAATTTTAGATGTAATTTATAATTTTAAAAAATTAAAAAAAAACTGTGGACCAAAAGTATTAGCGTAAACGTTTCTGAAATCGGTCATGAGATGACGGAGTTGTAGACAGTTGAAGCAGCGCAGAATTATGGTCGCGGGGCGATTTATGTTAGCTTATTTTACATATATGTATTATGTTTTGTAATAAATACAATAAAAAATATATTAACTTGTCCAAATATAATAATACAAAACAATACGTACAAAAAGTATCAAAGTACCTACTATACAGTACAGAAATATTTCATCTTTACGAATAACTAGCCGATGCCCGCGACTTCGTCCGCGTGGATTAAGGTTTTTTAATTCCCGCGGGAACTCTTGAATTTTCCAGGATAAAATGTAGCCTATGTTTTATTCCTGAGTATCGTCTATCTCCATTCCAAATTTCAGCCAAATCGTCTCATTCCTTGTGGCGTGAAGGAGTAATAAACATACACATACACACACACACATACAAACTTTCGGCTTTATAATATTAGTGTGAAGTGTGATTTACACTAGGTAGGTACAAACATAACTTGTTAATGTACAAATCTTAATTGAAGGATATTAAATAAAAATTTTAAAACTCTTCTTTTATCGTCCTTAAACGTTTAAACGTCTGCTTTATTGTTACCATTGTTTCACGGTTAAATACAGCAACGCAGTCAGGTAAAAGCACCGGCAATGTACAACTAAATTAATGCAAGGTCCATTAAGTCCTGCGCAGAGAGCCATTTCGTTGTTAAGCTCTTTGTATTGCGTCATACAATGAGAATAAAAAATACTGGTGGTAACAATCTGTTCAACATTCCGTGTCATAATTGTTGTAGGCCACGCAATGGAATTACAAACGAATCTAAGCCGCCCGAGGCGATACGAGTACGTTGACTCATCGCTAGAGGCAGTGCCCGAAAATTACCAGTTGCCCACACCGAGCCAGAAAACGCCGCCAATTTCCTAGACATGAAATACAAACACTGAATATTTATAAGAATAACAACCATATACGTTTCAATTCGTAATTCTTGCAGCATTACTTCAATTCAGGGCACCAAGAAAACCCCACACCCACCAACGTCACAGTTACTTCTTTAACTTCAATACAATATTTGACAACTATATTGCCCATCTGGCTTAACCTTCACCGCGCTTCGCGTCCACTACACTAACCACCACATTTTTCCTTTCCCTGACCCCTCTCCATTCTAGTCATTCATTCATGCCAACCCTACCATTTTAGCCGCCATTCATATTTAGAAAATACTCAAATTAGCAATAATGCTAAATAATCAAATCAAATCAATAATGAATGTTACGGAATTGATGACTAAAATGCAGTATTATTTTTATAAAATACACTTAAAATTACATTTTACTTTTACGAATAGCAACGGAACCTTACACTCTTGTCCATCGTGTTGATTGGTGCGTGATGATCCTCTGTGGTGATCATTTCAAGAGAGCAATGTCCAGCGGTGGGCATCTATCCGTTGAAATTATGATGATTAATTTTTCAAAGAAACAGTAGATCGTGTCGATTATTCCATCTGCACTAAAGACGATCGATCTTTCCAGACTACACTAAAGACAATACAGAAATTATATATTCCCAAATTGCACTTGCTCGGAATCGACCTCGATATCTCCCATTTATAAGGCGACAATCCTCACCGCTGTCCAATGCATCAAAATTAATTACCTGATGATGTATCATGCAACTCAATTATACGTACTGAAACAAAAACCAACATCAATTACTTAAACATTAAAAAAAACTGTGAAATGTCATATTTTCTTTTTCTCGTTTATATCATTACTGTGAAAGAATTTACTGTAGAAATATTGTTTAACTGTACACTTAAAAATCAGTTGCCTACATAAAACATGCGATATAATGCTTTGATTCGAGGTCCAACTCTTTCAATACACTCAATTGGTCACATTGTCCTGCGGTCTATTGATTTGTCGGATTCTCCCACGATAGAACAACTATTGTTAAAGCAATTTTCATTGCTTATAATGCCTGCCACAAAAAGGCGTGAGGTTATTGAGCCACAATAACATTGAACAATATAACTCACGATCACGAGTACGTACAATATCGCGTGAAGCCAATTCTCTTTTCTTTAATTATTCATTTATTTCTTCTCTTTCTTTCTCTATTTTTCTATGGTAATCATCTTTTTAATGTTCTTTCTTTTTAGCTTTACGCAAAGAAACATTTGCAGAAACCTTGAGTTTTCATACGCGCCAACAAAAGTGAACTTGCGTGAAATAAATGAATGCAGATATATTTTTGACACATTTTCCCCTTAAGCTGTGGCATAAAAAAGTACCAACACAAAACCAATTTTCTATAAAACATGCAAAATAATGCTGTATAAGGCACATCTTTTTCAATGCTCTCAATTGGCTGCATTGTCCAGCGGACTATTGAGTCGAGCTCGGTTCCGCCCGCGCCACCGCCGCGCTCCACGGTACAATCATTGTTAAATCCATTTCCATTGCTGGTGCTCGCCATAAAAAACGTAAGCTTATTTAGTCACAATTCAACAATCGAATGCGCTAACAAGACAGTTTACGGGAGTCATTGAGTGTTGCTATAAAAACCAAATCTTATAAGATTTGCAATGTGCAGCGATAGGTACCTATACCTATCGCGTTGCGTTGATTGACTGACTAATGACTATCAGTGTATAGCTCAAATCAGTGGAAGGATCGGGTTGTCTTCTTATCTCTCAAACGGATTCACTGACAAACATTTACCATAATACGTTACCTGTTAAAAGAATACGTTTATTGTAAAGTTGTAATTTTTTGTTTCTCTGTTTAAGAAGGATAACTTCAAAGAGAAAATTTAATTTGTCTAAAACATTGAATTCTTCGCCCACGTTATTTATTCTGAAAATTTTATACGAGAGATTTAAGCATATTCATAAAGTCGTTATCATACTCTATGTATTTTTATTTTTACGCTCCTCGAGGAAATTAATGTCTTCCTCACCTTTGAACATCCATTTCGACGGTTAGGTAATTACAATTTTTGTCGAATATCCTTATCCATATTTATCAGTATTAATTACACAGATTTTCCTTATACTGTTTAATTAGCGGACCGTCTTTCTAATCTTCTTTATTCATCAACTATTAATACTTTGTTTTCTAGACGTCTGAAACGTCTAACACTATGATTCTGCTAACATTAAGTATTTTAAAATTTTGATTGATGTGGTCGTTACTAGCAGACAGAGGAGTGATTATTTTCATTTCAAAGTCTAAGTTCTTAATGATTGTTCATTCAAAATAATGAAAAGAGATGAAATCATCTGCAAGTTGAACCCATCAACGGTTCACTATTGAGAATCTTATGTACTCTAGGGCCTAGGCTGTCCTACTAGGCTGGCCCAATGCAAATTGGTAGACTTCGCACACTTTTGAGAACATTATGGATAACTCTCAGACGTGCAATTTTCCTTCACCCTTAAAGCATGTGCTATTTAATTGCATAAACGCA
Source organism: Hipparchia sbordonii (assembly GCA_038048805.1). Taxonomy (NCBI): domain Eukaryota; kingdom Metazoa; phylum Arthropoda; class Insecta; order Lepidoptera; family Nymphalidae; genus Hipparchia; species Hipparchia sbordonii. The sequence goes on from CM076098.1 coordinate 9,161,275, forward strand.
CACAACTCTGAAAATTCTGAGGAGCATGCCCGGAACCCGCAACCCAAGGCCTCGTGTAAAGCTATGAAAATAATGGTCAAATAAAGACTGCTTTATAAGTATTTCATAAAAGCTTTGTATTACCGAGTCGACGTTACTTTGTAAGGGAACGAGGCATACCAGCTAATATCAATGCGTTATTCAAGAGGTAAATGAGCCATCAGCGGCAAGGCATCGTTTGCATCTAATCTCGCCTACATCAGCGGCCCCTGGGGCCCGGGGGACACATATCAACGGCGAAACGGGCTCCGCACAAAATTACTGCGCGCCATCGGACAAATGAAACTCATAAGCGTAGTCAATATCCAACGTAAATATTTTCATTACGGGGAAAGAGTAACATTATGGTATACGGGAACAATGGGGTTGTTATTATGGCAGTTAGGTTCGTATTTTTCTGAGAAAGTCGTCTGCTTGCTCTATTCTTTTATGCTGCGAATAATGAAAAGTATTTGGATTTTCACGTTCACTTGAACTCAACATTATCGAGGCTTATAATAAACATAAGAAAATCTTTATCAGTAAGATCGATTTAATTCAAAATCCGTCGGTCTACGGACTCTATCAAAAAACAATAAAAAGATTAAAAGAAGCTGTAGTTAAATATTTAGGATCGAACAAAATAGATGCTCGGGTACTTTGTGCAATCCTATTTTCCTAAAACTTTGGGCATAAAAACTTTTTCGGGAGGGTAGGCACCGATACACTATTTGTCTCTGCTTCGGGCTATCTACTCCGGACGGGTCTTAGTAAAGTCGTTTTCTGTTTGGAAGTATCGTAAGCGTAGACAATGGGCCGTCCCTCGCAACAAGTTGACTCGAGGAACACTCATCGCATTAATCAACACGATGGGCAATCATCCGGACGGTTAGCTTAATAAGAGCTTGCGAGTGGCGACCTGAACCAGATTATACTGAAGTACCGGTTTTGTTGAGGATGGAAGAAAACACTTATAAAAATGGTCCCCTTCCTATAACGGATATCCTCTATTATAGTATTTCTATTTTCGTACGTGGAGTATTATCGTGTTTCTATATTTTTTTCTTTTCTATATAAATATGAAAGCGTGTTTGTTTATTGATTTGTCCTTCAGTTAACAGTGATATGAAAAATTATAAAGTACAAACTTAAATCGCTTAATATTACTGGATGCTGCCCGCGACTTCATCCGCGTGAATTCAGATATTTGAATTCCCGCGGGAACTCTCTTATTTTCCGCGATAAAAAGTAGTCTATGTGTTAATTCCAGACTGTAATCTATCTCTGTGCCTTTCAGCCAAAGCTGTTCAGTCTTTGCGGCGTGATTGAGTAACAAACATCCATCCATCCATCCAAACTTTCGCATTTATAATATTACTAGCTGATGCCCGCGACTTCGTCCACGTGGATTTAGTTTTAAAATATAAAATGGGATAAAATGTCACTTTCTAGGTCCTCAACTATACCCATGCAAAAAATCACGTCGATCTGTAGCTCTGTTGCAGCGTTATTGAGGTACAAACCAACAAACAAACACACTTTCGCATTTATATATTAGTAAGGATAAGGATATTAGTCAGGATAATAGGATTCTGTCAAGCAAAGTTCATCCGACCACATCCTGATATATCATTTGCTTATGCAATTATTCGTCACATTAGTTAACGCGTTTGTTACACAAACATAACAGCGTATCAAGATCCCAAGATTTAATGCGCGTAAACATATATTTGGGAAGATAGTTTACATTGGGCTTGCCGTATGTCAACAAGCCGACAGCACTCGATTTACACTACCATGCATCATGATCTATACGCCTGCCTACGCTTCCTCGCCCATCCTTCACACCTAAATAGTGACTGAAAACAGAATACAAACTACTGTGTTGATGGAAACCATCTGATGAAACACTTTGATGTTGTAAACAAACGTTTTTCAATGTATTTTTGTAAAATCCTATTAATATTATAAAATATGCGAAAGTTTGGATGGATGTACGGACGGATGGGTGGATGTTTGTTACTCGATCACGCCGCAATGACTGAACCGATTTGGCTGAAATTTTGCACTGAGATGGAGAGATCGTCTGGAATAACACATAATTCAAAAAAAAATTCAAATTCAAAATTTATTTATTTCATGTATGCTAACTTGTAGCTCTTATGACACGTCATAAATCTACCACCGGTTCGGAATGCAGATTCTGCTGAGAAGAGCTGGCAAGAAACTCAGCAGTTGCTCTTTTCAAAAAAAAAAATATTTTTTTTTTATCCCGGAAAATAAGAGAGTTACAAAAAACCTCAATCCACGCGAACGAAGTTGCGGGCATCAGCCGGTAATATCTACAAATCTATTTAAATCGTGTTTTTGTATGTACATTGGTTTTCTCTTTGTATTTTCCATATGATCACTACGAAGAAAATGTGTTTCTAGCATGTTTCTAGTTTCAGATAAATATTAGATATTTCAGTTTATTAGTGATTAGCCAGTAGGCACTGTAATTTAATTAACATTTGTACGTCGGTAGCGACAAAGTATGCGTGTTTTATATAATTTTAGTTATAGTATAAATAAATAGTTATACTTTACTTTACAGTAATCAAGTGAGTTTAAAGATAAACTATAGTCATTTTCCATATACAGTAGGCCTCAAACGACCTCGATTAAAAAGTACCTAATTCTACTTTCTGCATAAAAAGTATCGTATGCAAATATTTGTGGGGTATAAATGTTGTTTCATTAATTTTAATCGATGTTTAACGTGAAAAGATACAATATTTTCTTGTTTCATATTTCATAGCGTTGCAGGGTTATCTATTTGTTTACTAAATTAGAGACAACGGCTCGTGTTTCTGTTATTACGGCGCAAATATTATAGCGAATCATAAAAATACTATTCAGAAGCACGCGTGTATTTTCCCCGAGCGGACCAGATGTTGCGATTTCTGAGGACAAAAAAAGATAAACGACGGGAAACGAGTGTCAGTTTCGCTCACTGCTCTTAGTTTTTTCTGTTCCAAACATGGAAGCTCTGTTTATTTTCTCTTCGCTTATTTTCTTAGATATAATTGGTCTACTATTCTATTTATCTCAACATAGTAATTAGAAAATCGTATGACATGTATAGCCTAGTTATTTAAACCCTTATCTGGATTGTTTTCGTTAATACAATAATATGTGATTATATGTGTTTGTCAGGCATCCAAGCTATTGATTTCTTACAGATAAGAATAATACGTACTAATAATAATATTATGTTAGTTACAACGTATGAAGTTACACTATCTAGCTGTATGTTTGTTACCTTTACCGCTGGCCTGATTTTGAAGAAATTTGGCAAAAAGATAGCTTGCATCCTACAGATGGAGACTTTTTTATTGATAAACAAATAGTGAAATAAAGGAGGTGGGTTGATAAGGCAACAAAATCCGCCCCTCATACACTCGAAAAAAAAAGTTCCAGATTTCGACAAATTGTAAATGTATTTATATACTTGAAGATATAAACTTTATTTTAATATAAAGTTTAGGTGATAAAAAAAATAGTAAGTTACAGAAAATATTACCCAAAAAGAGAGTGTTTCTGGTACTTTTCTTACATTTTCATACATTTTAGTCGTTTTTTAAGCTTTGATTTAATATTTTAGAATGAGGCGCTCCATGAACCATGGTAAACGTAACTGATAATGATGCTCCTTTTTATAAGCTTTTATATGAGTATTAATTTATTTTGGTTCATGGAGCGCCTCATTCTAAAATATTAAATTAAAGCTTAAAAAACGACTAAAATGTAAGAAAAGTAAAAGAAACACTCTCTTTTTGGGTAATATTTTCTGTAACTTACTATTTTTTTTATCACCTAAACTTTATATTAAAATAAAGTTTATATCTTCAAGTATATAAATACATTTACAATTTGTCGGAATCTGGAACTTTTTTTTCCGAGTGTATGAGGGGCGGATTTTGGGCCTTATCAACCCACCTCCTTTATGGTGAATTTCTGGTAGAGAGACTTAGCACCTTCATAGCTAAGATATAGGATATAATTTTGAAATTGAGCAAACATATTAAACAAAATTATGTTAGTTTACATAGAATAAAGGCCTTTGTTTATCCATTAAGTTCTCTATTACAACTTGCGTTTACATATCGTTCATTCCGCGTATTTATTTAGGGCACGTATTCGGCCGCCTTAACCAAATTAATTACGATTTGTTAAAGACGGGGTCGGCATTATAATCGGACTGCTGAATACATATTACGAGTACACGTGTCTCAGAAATGTTTATGGCATAATATAACATAGTACAGTTGTAGTTAATTGCTATTATTAATTAGTTTATTTAGTTAATGATAAGTTTTTTTTTAAATGGGTTACTATTTTTATAATCCTTTTTTTATTCGATGGCAAACTCGTAACTTTACGTAATGCAGTACATATTATATATATTTATATTAACTTGAAATTATATGCGGTGTGGTGCGGGTTGATACGTTCCCTCAAATATGGTTGAGCGAAGCAACGGCTGGATCATGCGTCGTGCTCGTGAACGGGTGCCACCAACGGGAATGGGTCTGCTTTGTCTTCCCATGTTGACATGTGTTGGATTATATGTTTTGAAGCTTCACTGTGGAAGCATAACTTAGTTTGGTTACTTATTGTAAAATTATTTTATTTTTTGAAAAGAGCAGAAGCTGAGTTTCTTGCCGGTTCTTCTCAGCAGAATCTGCATTCCGAACCGGTGGTAGATTTATGACGTGTCATAAGAGCTACAAGGTGGCCTACATGAAATAAATAAATTTTGAATTTGTATTTGAATATAATTTTACGAGTACTCGCGCTGCGTGAATCCTTCTAAAAGTGATTATTTTTTGTTTTTATAATCAGCGGAGCTCGGCGACTACGACCCTCGCCGTCACATGCCGGGATACGTGTCGGAGTTCAGACTGCTGGCGCATCAGACGCCGGAGCTGGAAGCGAGGGCGGCTGATATTCACAGAACTCTTACGTGAGTGTAGTGTAGTGTAACTATACCCGTGCAAAAATCACATCGATCCGTTGCTTTGTTGCGGCGCGGCGTGATTGAAGGACAAACCAACAAACACAACAGGGTGTTACTTTCGCATTTATAATATTGAATGAATGAATTAATGAATATACCTAAGAATATACTTTTATTGTACATCACACTTTTCATTTTCATTTCATTTTCACACATAATATAGAATAAATAGACACAATGAGCTTAATGAATAGTAGGTATACAATTTGGCGGCCTTATCGCTATTATATCTATGCTATAATATTATAAAGCTGAAAAGTTTGTTTGTTTGTTTGAACGCGCTAATCTCAGGAACTACTGGTTCGAATTGAAAAATTCTTTTTGTGTTGGATAGTCCATTTATGGAGAAAGGCTTTAGGCATTTTTATCAGTGAAAAATGTTGCAAAAACGGGGAAAATTATCCATACTTATTTAAAATATATTTTTAAAAACTTCTTAATCGCGATCATAATAACAGAAATTGATGCGGACGAAGTCGCGAGCAACAGCTAGTATTATAATATTAGTAGGGATAAGGAAATAAGGAGTATACTACAATGAAATACGCAATAAACCTAAATACATAAGTAAAATCCAAGAGGTGTTTTGTACAATAGCATTTAAATCGCAGCACGTTTGAACGCCCCAGAGCGCCACATTTCTCGCCTAATTGAATGAATTTTTAACTATGCAAAGATGCAGTCTGTGGCGGACGCCGTTGGCTCATCACAAAGCCTTCAATTACATGCAAATTATGTGTACCTCCCTTCTTAACGCCAAGTGAGCCGTCCGGCGTCTGCCGCTCTTAGCTCAACGAGCGACGCTTTAGCGCCATATTTCATAGATAGCAATTTTTAACCAACTGCGGTATGGTCAAAAGAAAGCATTATGAACTTAGCTGTCTACGTATTTATATAATATGTGTGAGTATGCATTTATGTTCGAAAGATTAGGGTTAAAAGAATCGATACCTGAGTAGGTAGTATCGATACTTTTGGTTCGATATCTAGGAAAGCTCCCGAAAGCTGAAGCACTCCATCGAGAGAGATAACGCTCTACATCAGAAAGACAATAGTACAGACTATAGCCTTACTTACATTACTTTCCCAATTACTCGATACTTTTATCTCATCAATAGATTACACACGTCAGACAGCAGACTATAGCTAGTCTACGAATCTAGTTATCGAACCAGAAGTATCGATACCACTCAGGTGTCGAGCCTTTTTTCGAATCCCTAAGCATCATGCAAACTTGACGGCAAACTGGATCGTATGTGGCCTCCCTAGGCCGTACCAACCCTGTGGCATACAATCTGACGATATCACTGCGCCGCAACGCAACTGTGTGTGGTGTGAGTAGGGTTGCTAGATTTTTTTTTAGCCTATAAGAGACAAATGGTTAAATAGGCAAAAAAATACGGGACTTCAGTTTTTTTTACCCGGGACAAATAAAAAAACAAAATTATTTAGTTTAATTTTTTTTTGATAATTTTTCGAGAATCAAGTCAGTTTTAACATATTTGATATCTGTAAAAATCAATATAATTATAATCGTAATTAAAAACGGTGATCAACTCGCTTTTTTACGAACGTTGCGTGTGTAAATACTTGGATCGATATCATAATGAAAAACGAAGTACAGTTCAAATACGGGACAGAGTGAATCCCGCGGGGACATTGTTAATTATGCCTGAAATACGGGATGTCCCGGGAAATACGGGACGTCTGGCAATGCTAGGTGTGAGGCTGAATTTGCGCCGCAACGCAACTACGTGTTTGTGTGTGAGGGTGAATATGGCTTCGCTCTGACGAAAGCTGATTCTCTTTATGTTACAGAGGTATATCACCGGCGCAAGCGGAACTTAGCTACTTAGACAAAGTGAAATGGCTCGACATGTATGGCGTGGATCTCCATCCTGTATTGGTAAGAATTTAAAATGGTCATTTTGTTTACAATAAACACTTCGTTGTATTATAGAACTAGATGATACCGCAACTTCGTCCCCGTGAATCTAAATATGTATATAAAAGGCAAAGGTGACTGACTGACTGACTGACTGACTGACTGACTGACTGACTGATCTATCAACGCACAGCTGAAACCACTGGATGGATCAGGCTGAAATTTTGCATGTAGATAGCTATTATAACGTAGGTGTCCGCTAAGAAAGGATTTTTGAAAATTCAACCCCTAAAGGGATAAAATAGGGGTTGGAATAATCGAACTTAACGTGAGCGAAGCCGCGGGGTAAAGCTAGTTTATTATATGAACTCTTTGATATTTCGATTATTATTTTGATTGAGTTAATCCCAGGATTAACTCAAAGGCTACATTTTATTCCAGAAAATCAAAGAGTTCCCGCGGGAATTAAAAAACTTTTATCGACGCGGACGAAGACGGGGGCATTGGTAATCATAATAAAAGCTTAACATGAGGCAGTTATTTCGTAAACAAAGCAAGACATTTCAATATTTTTAGTTAGTTCTTGTTTTTTAAAAATAATATCAGCCAAGCTTCACTTGACTGATGTTCTCCTCTCCCCTCCAAATAAGTAAAAACTTATGTTAGGACTGGGTATGACAATAGTGCAACAGGTGGAAATCGAACCTGCAACTGCAACCTGTCTTCAGTTCACCTGTAACCGTTGGGCTATTGAGGCTTCTATACAAAAGTAATGTATTTAATGCAGGGCGAAGACAGCGTGGAGTACTTTTTGGGACTGGCGCCAAGTGGCCTGTTGCTGCTACGCGGAAAACATACGGTCGCTACGTATTATTGGCCGCGTGTGTCCAAGCTTTACTACAAAGGAAGATACTTTATGATTCGTGTTGCGGATAAAAACGTAAGTATTCTCTTTATACCGTATCGGATACCGTTATCCGTAGTGTATAACAAGAAGCCCTTAAAGTTACGTGCCTTCGTTTGTGTGCTACAACAAGGTTACAACCTTTATACACGGGAACTATTTAGGATGCAAAACTGATGTGCACGGTCATAGAAACTTTTAGAGAGGCTTGTACTAAAAAAAATAGGGGGAAAAAGTACATGGAAATCCTGAATACAAATATCCCTTAAGTGGTATTCCACTTAAGGGATATTTTGTTCATTAACAACTGCCGAGTTTCTTGCCGGCTCTTCTCAGCAGAATCTGCATTCCGAACCTGTGGTAGATTTATGACGTGTCATAAGAGCTACAAGTTGGCCTACATGAAATAAATAAATTTTGATTTGATTTGATTTTGATTTTGATTAGGTATTTTAAAATCATTACGACCTTCCTAAAGCAGGAAAACTATTACTACTACTACTTAAGCGACTTAACTATTACACGTTTTGTAAAATCTGAAAGAAAATCGGATTTAAAATATTAACACACTACACATTTTAAAGTTGTAACCAAAATGATCACGTTTATCATGACGCAAATATCTAACGAGATAGACTTTTTTTATAATTCTTGTTTTCAGTCATTATAAGAATTTTTTTACCAGCAAGAGTACAGAACTCTACCTTTTGCGTACTCACGCGACACGCGCTTAACCAGTTTGTATGAAAAGTCTAAAAAAGGAAAAACTGGAAATCGGACAAAACACTTGACCCCGTTCTCTGGTAAGGATTGCTTCAACCGATAAGAAAAGTTTCTGAATAGTTGTGTATGGGATGGAGTCCGTCTAGCATCGCTTTCTTAAAAGACATTCGTAGACGGCAATTACAGATAAGCCTCGTAGAACTGAGCCGTCATATTTACCGCGTTCTGGGCGCATGCTGATAACACTTGCTACCGCTCGCAGGCCGGAGATACTGCGCCTTTGAAGTGTCTTAAAAATAGGGGAGGGGTACCGAAATTACCTTAAAATACATTCTTCATGCAAAATGAACACTGATCAAAGGCGACGCTGGAAAATTGCTTTTCTTATTATCGTATTCCTACGCGCGCCCGAAACAAATGAGTTGAGACGAAATGTTTTTTAATTTCCTTATAGAAGCTCATCAGTTATAACAATTAAAAAGGAAAAAAGTTTCCTTCCTTTAAATTTTCTTCGAATAGCTCAATATATTATGCAGGTATAATAGATATGTATAGCACATAGTTTAATTTGAGACAATATTGTATAAAGATTCTAAATTTTTACAGCTCTATAGGAACATTGCGAAAAGTCTGGCACTATTTTTAAACCTGTCAAATTAGTTTATTTTACAGATTGTGTACAACAGAACTATATCAATGATATTATAACTCAGCGATATTCTTTCATTTGACACAGATCCTAAAATCTATATAATATATTACTCGTAGTTTTCTATTCATTAGCTTGGTTTTGTTCGAGCGCATTCTGTGGGAACGGTAAGCCCCCGGAAGGATTTTATGAAATTCTCACAAGTGGAGCTAAAATGAACAACGAAATGTAACTTTAATTAGTGGAAGCTTGAGCAGACGCAAAGTTTTGGACTGACTACGAATTGAATTAAGTTGAAGAGCTTGAGAATTACAGTTTCGTGGTTTAGCCCTTGATATTTGTTTCAGAACGATACGTCAACTTACGGCTTCGAGTCTCCGACGAGGGCCGCCTGCCGCCACTTGTGGCGTTGTTGTTCCGATCATCATACATTTTTCCGCATGCAACAAACTTCCCCCGCGTCCGCTGATATATTTGCTTTAGGTTCAAGATTGAGAAACAGGTGGGAACAGAGAAATGAACATTTTTTTGAATACAAGATATTTCCTACTAGACGATGCCCGCGACTTCGTCTGCGTGGATCAAGGCCAATTCCCATGGGAACTCTGTAATTTTCCGGGATAAAATGTAGCCTATGTTTTAATCCTGAGTATGAGCTATCTCCATTCCCAGCCAAATTGGTTCATTCGTTGTAGCTTGAAGGATTAACAAACATGCCCACACACACACACACACACACACACACACACACACATACATACAAACTTTCGCCTTTATAATATTAGTGTGATATTAGTGTGATAGTGTGATGTGAAGTGTGATGCCAAACATGACTCCCATTTCTACTTCAAATTAATTAAGTTATTGCGCATGTACTATCGTACCGCATACTAGGTACTGGACTTGAACTACGAGTAGGTAGAACAATTCAGATGGGGTTTGAACCAGTTAAACTGTTGATGCTTACATCAATAAATAGACTTGTCCTGAATGACTGACTGACTAACCTATTAACGCACAGCCTAACCACTGGAGTTATAAACTTTCGGAATGCTGGATCAATTTCGGAACTCAAAAGTTCTAGGTTGGCTTTGCCTTTCTTGAAAGGGACTGACTGACTAATCTATCAACGCACAGCTCAAATCACTGGACGGATAGGGCTGAAAGGCATCAGATAGCTATGATGACGTAGGCATCGTAGGGATGTCGGTTAAATATAAAGAGAAACTAGTTGGATTTCTTCAAAGTTATTGCGCTTTCCCCATATTGTCTTTAATAGCAGGTGAGTTACACTGTTGACTTGTTATTAAGTGAAAAATATCCGTGTTCTGTAAAGTAAACTGTACATTTTGTCTCCAGCGGCAGGGGTGCGCGGCCGCGACCTCCGCCCTCCTTCACTCGGACGCCGTCGCGTCGCATCTCCCGTCCACACACCTCCTACTCTTCGTTACATGACGGTATATTTAATTATTTTTCACTCAACTCTTGCTTTGTAAAATTAATGCCCATTATGAACAATATTGTGTCTGAATAGGTACTATGGAGAAACTGTTGCAACTAAATGACTCAAATAAATATTAGTTACTTAGTAATAATAATCTTAGGAGTCAGAAGTGGAAAAGGATAACAAACGTCAGGATCTAAGCACATTGAGCTTACTTTCAATTTACTCTCAAATTCACATGACATGACAATCATTCAATAGAGAGGTTACCTCGCATACGACCATTAACAATTTATACTTTAGACCAGTTGTAGGAACTAAGTGATATGAAACAGTCTTACTCCAAGCAGTGACGGTCCCGATGAGGTGCTCAGTCGACGAGTGAACTAGGAATGCCTTGTGCACCGCTGGGTACTCGCTTTTATTCGTATAAGTCCACTCAGATACCGACATCATTGTGGGTAGTATGACTCAAATAGAGAATTCATTAGAAACTTTGCCAAGACGGCCTCTCCTGACCATGCGACGTCCTCGGCCGCACCTTCATTTAGCGCTTTCATAGGAAGCGTCTTCGTTGAGAGCAACAGTTGGAGCAGAGGCAGACGAAGGACCTGCGCTTGCATTGTCATCATTATTGTCGGAACAGTGATGTGTCTGCACGGGTCCTCATGACGCGTGCTCAGTCCAACGCATAGATGGTGGACCACCTCAGCTGCTCATTTTCTCGCATGCAAAAACATGCACATATACACCTTTGAGCATCTGTGAACATAAAAACATTAAAACGTCCCATTTGCTTTCAAGGAAAGCAGCCAGACTCTCGGGAGAACAATCAAAAGTTTACAAGCTCTATCTGTTCTAAGAGCTATAGAGCGCATAGGCGCTCTACGAGCTCTATTTAAATAAGAGCTCCAACCAAATAACAATTCTAGCAGAATATCAAAACCAAAAACTCAAAGCTTACGAACACACATTTTTTTTTAAAGTGTTACCAAAGCAAGCTATTGTTCTCTTTTTTTTTAGTTCAGTGTAGTACGAATCGGTCAGGTCAGTAGTTCTATTCCATAGGCAACTCAATTTAACCGTATGGTTCAGGAACCAGAAGAGTACTATTCAAGTAACAATAAACAAGTTAGGTCTGTCTACGAAATACTTTACATCACTTATCACATAATCGTGGCTGTAAACCAAGACCTCAAAAATTAACAAAACTCTTTAACGTCAGTCAGTCAACTTTGCTTAGTCAAAACATCGATTAAGTAATTGCTCGGTCTAACCTGACATTAACCCATGATTCAATTAAAATTCACTTCACTTTTCCTCAAAAATTTAAATACTACCGGGAATCTTGTTACATTTGCAGTCATAAATAAGAAATCATCACTAATTTATTGACAGCAACAGCTTTACTTAAATACCGGGTAGGTTGAAACATTATTCACGAGCTAAAGAATTAACTCAGACAAATAAACTATGACCGGTACATATTTATGTGACAACTTTTCTATTTAACAAATAAGTAACACCGGCAAATAAAACGAAGTACGTGCCCGTACATTTAAGTTTTATCAACAATCTAAAGGTCAGAATACCATCGAAGGTACTCAAAAGTAACAAAAGGTTTGTTTGTTATCTGTTACCGCGTAAGGACTATCAAAACTGATTCTATCCAACAACTGAAAATATTAGCAAAATTGATTCAAATACTATCGGTTGATATACGAGATGAACACGAGCCACTTAACCAATTTTGTTTTGCTTCATGACTAATTATTTCACGAATTTAATTTCTACCTTCATTTGCACAACGTAATATTTATCACGCAAAGTTATTGCAAAACAACCTTTGATAAACAGGCTCTGCTATCTATACTTGGAATACCGACACTTTACTTTATTTGTTAACCCGTTTTCTTAACTGCTCAATTTACGATTCAAAATAAACAACTCACTCAAATCGAAACGTTATTACAGATCTATTGAAAAGATAAGCACAAGCCACATTATCAGAATTTTACTTGAAGACAGTAACAACACTACACACGTAACACGTATACGATAGTACAAACGTCTCGAATGTAATTTTCTACCTTCGTTACGCAAATATAATTTTTGCAACACGATCTTTAGTAAACAAACTCTGTAATCTATACTTCGATTACCCACACTATATTTTATGAGTCTACCCGGTTTGATGATTGCTCATTCCACGATAAACTCAAATCATAATGCACAGTCATAATGCATCACACATCTACGAATTTCAATGATCATAAACGGGCATTTAAACTCTGGATCTAACTTCATTTTAATATGAAAACTTCTAATTTACATTAGCTTAAATAAATTGGCTTGCAATCAAAGAAGGAATTCACTCTCAACATAAACAAACCAAGGTTCAACATTGACTAACGCAATGACTCATCTCATTTTTTCTCCAATGGAAACAAAGATAACTCAATCTAATTGTCTCTTCCAAAGATCATTGAACAAAAATGATAAACAAGAAATCTTACAAAGAATCATTGCACTGACATTCATCAACTGTTGACTTTATAAATGTCGCAATAGCTGTATCATCCTAATTCTTTTAAGGGCATCTACACACTGAATTGCCATGGCATCGGTCATCCTCACAGGATCGCCCTGATCCATGCATCCACGTATGCAATCGCTACTATTCACACACACCACCTGGTTTCCACGAAACCACAAGACACAGGAATCTCAATTTCTTATTTAACTTAACTTTGCTCAAAAGTCAACAATTATTTTTTTTAGAATGAGGTTTCTAGATAACGAAACTAATTTGGGCATAAAATTCTTTATCCCGTTCATGTGGGTATGAGATTAGCTTGATTTCACTTAAACCGTCAAAAATATATTGGAAACGTCTTACCGACATGTAGTTTTAGCACGATGATGTCACACCATGCCTCATTGCAGAGACATTCAACGCGCACACGCGCTCATCGTTCACATGCGACCTACGAGTCGTCTCAAACTTAGCTCGTGCATTAATTGTTTAGCTTCAGACCACCAGGCTCGGGCAACGATCTCAGTAAAGCTACAAACCACCGGACTCGGGCAACGATCTCAGTAAAGCTACAGACCACCGGACTCGGGCAACGGTCACAGTACAGCTTCAGACCACCAGACTCGGGCAACAGTCACAGTAAAGCTTCAGACCACCAGACTCGGGCAACAGTCACAGTAAAGCTTCAGACCACCAGACTCGGGCAACGGTCACAGTACAGCTTCAGACCACCAGACTCGGGCAACAGTCACTGTACCATTCCAATCAGTCACTGTTTAACTTCCCTTGAGGGGCAAAGTATTACCGTGATTTGTTTAGTCATAGCACAAGAATAGGTAAAAGGAAAATAAATAGATGTTGTATGTCAGTCAGTAGTTAGAACAATGAGGGCTTTTGGGGCCTATGATTAACAAAATCACGACTTTCATCTTTACCAAAACAAAGTAGTCAACAAGCTGAACTTACATTCGAAGAAAGCAGCACCCGCGTCCGGGCACCACTATCCGCCAAGGCTTCGACAAAAAACGCGAAACCAGGCACCGTGGCAGATATCAACTCAGCACACACACAGTACCGAAATCACTGTTGTTTGGCACACGCACTTGCACAGAATACCGCCACGTATTTTTTTTTGTCAACAATCTGCAAACTATTTCACAAATTAGCACAAATTCGTTTATCTAAACGAGTTACAGACGCGTTTAACAAGAACATTGTATTTCTGCTCAATATCCAAACTGAATATGGGTCGTTCTACTTTTCTACCGACAATAGTCTGTCTTTCTTCTTATTATGGCATCTCGTTGGAGTATTAATATAAACGGTTTTTTATTCGATTCGAATAAACGTCCATATTTTTCTTATCTATTAATATTATGTCATTTTTCATGTTCTCTAACCAGCATATTTTATACGTTCGTTTTCCGTATAATGCCGTGACAGAGTGGTAAACTGAAATGTTGTCTCCACAGAAAAAGGCCACTCTGTCACATTATTTTTTCAAAAACCAACATTAAAAAAGAATCAATATTAGCTAGGAAGGAAACTTTAATTAGTACTAATGAAAACACAGATGCAGTTTTTTTTAAATCCCACACATAAAACACAATTATAGATAGTTCAAAAACCAAAAAAATAGAAAAACGTCGTTTCATTGTCGGTAGAAAAGTAGAACGACCCATATATCAAACAGGGAAACTAAACACAATCTCCCAAAATCACAGATAGAAATCGAACAGTAAAAGATAAATACCGTCACGTATTTTTGTTCGACTACCTGTAAGCTATGGCAGATAGCAGCGCACACTCGTTTATCTAAACAAGTTACAGACAAGTTTAACATGAACCTTGTATTCTTACTCAATGTCCAAAAGACATCAACAAATTAAACATCAGAAAGGGAAACAAAACACGATCTCCCAAAATCACAGATGGGAATCGAACAGTAAGAAGTATTCCCTTGAACGTGAAGATCGTCGGCATGGTATTTTTTAACGAAAACTAACGGCTGTATGTGAGGTTATCAAGGCTAATAGTGAGCACAGGCCAATCCCACTTCTGATCTTAGGAGTCAGAAGTGGAAAAGGATAACAAACGTCAGGATCTAAGCACATTGAGCTTACTTTCAATTTACTCTCAAATTCACATGACATGACAATCATTCAATAGAGAGGTTACCTCGCATACGACCATTAACAATTTATACTTTAGACCAGTTGTAGGAACTAAGTGATATGAAACAGTCTTACTCCAAGCAGTGACGGTCCCGATGAGGTGCTCAGTCGACGAGTGAACTAGGAATGCCTTGTGCACCGCTGGGTACTCGCTTTTATTCGTATAAGTCCACTCAGATACCGACATCATTGTGGGTAGTATGACTCAAATAGAGAATTCATTAGAAACTTTGCCAAGAATAATATAATTAGATGGGTACCTAAATGTGCAACGCATACCTAATGGAACGCATGCCAGTAAACCTTAATTTTTTTTTTACAAAAAAGGAGTAAAAAATAACTAATACCTTAGAGTTAATCATAAATTGATTTACCTACTATTCAAACGCTTATTTTTTGCAATTCAGAATAAAACGTTAAATATAAGTTAAACTACAATAAAGGCCGATTTCATCAACGTAAAATAAGTCTTATGCGAGCGTTTTGATATTTTTAAAGTTTTGGTATTGACAATATTATGCCAAAATTTCTTTACGCTCGGATATACGAGTAATTTAGAAAGAAAAATTCTTTTTCTTCAGTGGGACTTTTGTACCTAATAGTTACCAAGATGAAAGACAAAGTTATTTCTAAATGCGTACTTAGGTAAGTTAAATCTTACAGAATCACTGAGACTTTTTATTGTTACAGTGCCAAAGTTAGAAGACTTGAGAATAAAAGACTGCCCTCCTGAAATGAAACAACCTACCTCAGTACACCGACCTAATTCGTAAGTAGGCGCCTGGTTTTTGTCACGCTTGAAAAGTCCCATTCGTGTTTATTTGTGTTATGAATTTTTATTTCATAGCGAGAAACCGCGAAATCTTTGTTAATATCATTGGACTTTACTTTTTACTTTTTGTTATGATATTATTATAGGTCTAATATCTTTGGAGAATTTGCTGAATATTTTAACAAAAAAAAGAAACTTCATAAAAATTTGAACACAAAACGCGTCGCGTTCATCTCTCTCTCTCGAAATCATGTATCTCGATGCTTCACCTAAAACCTTCATAACTCAGTGGTTAAGAAATTCCAAAAGAACATCTAACTAAATAAAAAGTAACTCATTACAAAATGATTTGTGGGAAGAGTTACCTTGGCTAACATAAGTTTAGCCATTCAGCGAGGTAATGCGGCCAACGTTACGGGCACATTTCCTCGCTCCCATGATTTGGCATTTGGATGTTATTTTTGATATACATATACTTAGGTGTTACTATTTTTGTTAATAGACCCCCCATTGCATGTACCTACGGAAGATCTAAGGCGAATCAGCTTAAGGCGGCAAGGGGTCGTACTCTGTGACGATCATTTCAGGAAACTCATGTCCAGCGGCAGTCTATCAATAGAGATGATGATGATTTTTGATATTTAAGGCTTTGTTACAGCTTAAAGATTCAATATAAATAAAACAGCTTGTTTCCGGTAGGATAAGTGGGGAAGCGGGTTCGTGCGTTCCACCCACCGGCCCCGGAGGATCCCCTCGCTCGACCCGCTCGGCGCCCACGCGGCGCGGCCTGTATTCCGCGTCGCCCACAGCAAACAGACCGCCGCCCGCACCGCGCCACCGATCCGCATCCGTGGATTCGCAGAGCTCAAACGATTCACGATCAAATCGCAAGTAAGAATTGAAATAAAGCCGCTTCCGATATTTGCAGTCAACTGCTGAGCTATATTTGAATAACGTAGGTTTGAGTATAAAAGAACGGTTACACGGTTAGTAAATATCTTGATATTCGCATTCCCGAGCGAGCATCAGCTGTTTTGTGATCCATGAAAATGGATTACCGCTAACAGATTTAGTAACGGTATTTAGTATTTTTTAACGTGAGTGTTGACGGATTCCTCAATACGTAATATACTAACGGTAGTAATTTAGGGGATTATAAGTTTGACTGCTTGGTTTTCCGTTTTTGTATATCATCATACTGCTCCAATGCATAGACCCATTAGTGAAATAAAAATAAAACAATTAAAAAGACGTGAAACTATTTTTATTTTTTTAATTATGAATGATTTTGAATGATTGTCAGACACAGGCACCGCTCCAGGCGCCAGCAGTCGGACGCAGAGAGTGAACTGTCTCGGGGCTCGGGTCGCTCCGGTCGCCGGCACCGACGCCACCGCTCCAAACACAAACACGAGTCAGGATCAGAGAAGGACGACTCACAACCTGACACAAAGTAAGGGCGTGGACACATAACGGCGCGGCGGCGCCTTCGACGTCGTACTGCGGTACGGTGCCGTGTAGGTACGGTGCGCCGTGAACCGACGCTCGGCAGTTGATGTTTCACTGCCGCTAATTTGAAAAAGATTGGTGATGATATCCATGATGACTTGTTAATTTCTTCAGCGGAAACACGTCCCGTTCTTTGGGACAACACAATTGAGGACTTTAGGGACAAAAATTTGAAAACAAAAGTTTGAGTACACGTTAGAACTGATGCAGATGGTTGCCGCCGTCGAAATATCACCTCGATCCGTAGCTTAGTTGAAGCGTGATAGAAGGACAAACCAACAAACAAACACACTTTCGCATTTATAGTATTAGTAAGATAACAAATTCAACTTATTAGTTATTTTTATGCTATATAATTTTATACTAGTGAAGTTGATCAGTTTAACAAAATGAAATCGCGAATGAAAGAAATGCAATTTAACTTTTGTCGACGTAACAAAAGTTTTTCCATTTGTTAAAAGGGGTAACTTAAACGAAAACTTAATTGATATCGCCTTCGGAATTAATATCTTTCTCTAATGACTTAAATATTTCAGGGAGTACGAGCTAGTCGATTCCGAGTCACAATGGAAGGAGGTATTAAGGCAAACGTCGGCTGGCGGGGGCGTGCAAGTAAGTGCTTCCATTGAATAAAATAAATATACTGTCTTTGCGTGTCCTTGCTTCTCCAGACTACTCCGAGGACTTTATTTTTCTTTTGTAACAACATGATTTTGTAATGCAGGTAGCGAATGTCCGACGTTCGCAAATGGAACCGGAGACCGGAACGCATCGATCGTCCCATAGACCCCGAAGACATAAAAAGCATCGGTATATTTACTTTGTATTATTATTCAAGCTATTCTATTTTTGATACAAAATCAATTGACCCCTACGACAACGATAAATAAAGATCTCTTCTCGTTTTTTTAAAAAATTCTTTAGCTAACTAATATTACCTTTTTTATTAGCTAACTCATATTCATCTACGAAGTAGGCATTTCATATAGTTTAATTCTTGTTCCCTGAACTGATCAGGTCCCGGTCACGTTCACCGAACGAAAAGAAGTGGCTGCCGACCGAACTGAAGCAACACCTCGAATTCTCTTTAGTCGACACTACAGGAATGACCGAGGAACAGCTCAAAGAAATACCGTACACCGTAGTGCAGACGAGCCACGCGCGGCATACCAAGCTCAGGACGTCATCAAAACATAGGCAGTACGTGACTTGAACTTATTAGTTCGGCTATTTACCTAACTTTTACATCGATCCAACGAAGTGTCTAGCTCTACTACGTGCTGAAGTTTGATTATAATATGTGTAATATCAACCCAGGATCCCAAGGCTGGCTCGTACTTTGGACAAAGAATTACTTATTTTTTGTCTAAAGTACGAGCCTGCCTTGGAGTCTGCCAGCAGAGGAAATGCAGCCAGACTAACTGGGGATATTTTTTGTTTATACCTTCATAAATGACTGAAACCATTTCAACCGGTATTGTAGAGCCAGAAGAATGAAAGTTATCAACATTATTTTTGTGATGTCAAAAACGTATCCTGCCTACATTGTGAACGAGCCTTGGCAGTAAAAGCCTTGCCATATCACCGAGCCATTTTTGTTATCGCGTCGCTTTCGCAGTCTATGGATTTGAAATAACACATTTGAAAAAAGTCAGTTTCGTAGAAAACATATTATGTTCGTTTTGTAGATTGACCAAAATACGAATAAGGATCGAACTAAAGATACAAAACCATGCATTTTAAGCATGTATAAATTGTTATTGTAATGTAGGAATGATCACGGATCACTTGCGAGACGAGAGAAGAGTTCTTCGTCGCACAAAAGCGACCACGACAACCACAACCAAGGCTCCCTGAGATCCAACTCGAGCATACTCAGCACGCACCGAACCAATGACAAACATGGAAGGTATGATTCAGATAATAGTAAAATAATAAACAATTATTATTAAACCCTTACTAATATTATAAATGCGAAATTGTGCTTGTTTGTCGGTTTGTTGGTTTGTCCTTCAATCACGCTGCAACAAAGTTACAGATTGACGTAATTTTTTTGCATGGGTATTGGGTATAGTTGAGATTGAGGACCTGGAGAGTGGCATAGGCTACTTTTGATCCCGGGAAATCAAAGAGTTCCCGTGGGATTTTTATAAGATGAAAAATTTCCGCAAAAAGAGGGGTGTTATAATTTGACCAATTTGTGTGTGTTGCTGGTTGTTTAAAGTTCAAAAGGCTCAACCGATTAGGAATGTTTTTTTTAATGTAAGTGAATTAAAACCGTTAGCTAGTTATGATGAAATCAGCTATTCAGCCTTTTTAGAACTATCAATTCTTTTTCAGCCGATATATAGGTATAGGGATTAGCAAGACAATCAATGGATTTAATAATTTAAATCCATTGATTGTCTTGCGTAAGCTCGATCCGTTACTCCGTTAGGGGTTTAATTTTCAAAAACCCTTTCTTAGCTGATGCTACGTCATAATAACTATCAGTATGCAAAACAGCCAGATCCGTCTAGTAATTTCAGGTGTGCCTTGATAGATCAGTCAGTCATGCAGTCAGCTTTTCCTTTAATATATTTAGATTAGTAAGGATAGTTTTGTTATCTTTGAAATATTTACACATTTTATGATCGTCTCTTAGGCGGGTTTACCCAAGCTTCGACGAGACCGTCGGGAGAACAGGCGACGATTTCCTCACTAACAACGGATATAAGACCACAGTGACACCGGCGTTGCACAACAACAACCCTTACAGTCCCGTGACAAACAGTAATAGTAACAGCTCGAGCGGCGAACTGATATCGGGCAGCGCGAGGGTGTCGCACGAGCACACAGACTCCGGGCTGGGTGCTGATCAGGATTACGCCTATTCTTCCGAGAGGTAACTACATCCTTTGTACGACACTCTATCGCGGAACTTTAGCAGTGATGGATTGGTTAAGACTTGGTTCGCATTTTCTCAATTCCCAGGCACGATCTCTAACTTTCCAAAATTGCGTTTTTAGCAATTAAATATATTTACTTTAAGGGTGAAGGAAAATAGTGTAAGGAAAAAACCATGCCTGAGGCTAAAATTTGAGGAAACTTTACGAAAAACGAATTTTATATTTTACAATATAACTTATAATAATTCACATCGGCTCTATTGGGCGTGGATTTTCTCAGCAAAATGGCGATATTCAAGGTGTTGAATTTACAGGTCTGCTACAGTCTGTCCAGGCAGTGTGTCTGCCTGTAATATCATAGACGGCAAAGTATTCTGTTACATAGAAATTCCAGATCTCTTAGGCAATGCGTAAAAAGCCCTAATTTTTTTATGCGATAAAATTTCGTACGATTAAATAAAAAGGTCATTTTGATTATTCCTAACTCTAATTGAGTGATTTTTGAGACTTGTCGTTATCACCAGGTCGAGCGACAGCGCGAAGTGCGGCGCAGGCGGCTCGCAAGCGCCCGTGAGTAGGCAGTGGAGGGCGGGCGCGGGCGCGGGGTGGGGCGCGGGGTGGGGCGCGGGGTGCGGTGCGGGGGGCGCGGCTGCACTGGCGCGGCGACCGCCCGCGGTGCCCGGCCGCCGCACGGCCGCGTCGGGGTCGCAACGCTCGCTGCTGTCCGTGGCCAGCGACAGTGCGACAGCGCGCCGCCCGCGCGACCCTGCGCCCCGCTACTACCCGAGTCCCGCGGACGGTGGCTTTTCCCTTTTCGTGAGTGGGCGCTTTGCTTCCTAACATACTTCTGCGATCCAACTGCCCTTGTCGTTTAAAAGTCCGTATGATTTCAGCATAGCTGGAGAAAAGCCCATTCATTGTTAGGGTTCCATACATCAAAATGGTTAAAAGGACGCATGGGATCACTTTGTTGTCCGTCTGCCTGTCCGTGTGTAAAGACAAAAATAAATATTTAAGAATCAAGTTGAAATTTACACTGAATACTGAATTCGTAAAGCATCTAATTGCTGTAAAAATAATAATTTGTTTCTAGTTTAATTCTTTATATTGAAACTTTTTGTATTTTAATAAGTTGTGACCTTTTTGTTTTATGGTACTAATACTGTACCTTCATTTACAAGGGCTGTTGGAATAATTTGCAGCTCCAGTTTCAGGGACGCTAAAGATTTAACTTGTACAGGCTTAATGAAAAATACCTTCTTTGCATTAAGTCTTGAAATACTCCCATTGGACGGGCAACATTTAAACATGAAAATATTTTTGATTTTAAAGTTTATTTTATCTTTCGTAGGATAGATATTCTAATAGACTGACTATATTATATATGGTACCTCTACATAATATTATTACCTGTATAGTTATATTGTTTTTTTTTCTGAAGGGCACAAAAAACGGGTCGCAATGTATAAAAATTTGACTGCGTTAAACATCATGAAATTTTTCGTTTTTACTAGCTTTTACCCGCGACTTCGTCCGTGCGAAGTTAGATTTTATAAAATTCCCGCGGAAATCCTTTTTTGTTTTTCCAAAATAAAAATAGGTCTGTTTCATTTTTCAGGTCCTGAAAAATCACGCAACAGTCGAATTTTTGTATTGGCCCTCAAACCAGTTTGTGCCTGGCTTGATTGTTCTTATATATCTTTCGCATTTAAACTGTGCTTAGGAGAGGCTTACAGTTAAATACTGGACACAGTACAATCTACTTTAAATGTTTAAAGAACAATGCGATTTTCAAAATTAGAATTGGAAGCAGGAAACATGAAAACAAATATACCTACTCCTTTGAGTGCCTATATGTAAATTTTCTCAGCGTGTTCATGTAATTTACTTATTATGAAAAATATTATTAGATACTTGACAACCGCCACTATCTATTTCTTCAGAAATGGAAGATAGTTCAACCCACGATGTTCCCATGCTTACTGAGCTGCGCTGGTGTGCAATGTATTGATAGTGTCAGTTGTATCGTTACGTAACGATTCGCAATGTGGGCATACATACACGGAGACAAATTATATAGAGAGACACAACAAATGGTTTTCCTTCTCAAAAAATAGTAGGGCGCTACCTCGTCGATTGAACTAACTATAATGGCTGTTCGAAATTCAGATTCTTATCTTGATCGCTTTATACAACTTTCCTTGTAATACCTTCACTTGAGAACAACAGGGATACTTGTAGATCGCTGCTTAATGTTTCCTCTTACTTCGGGTTTAAACTTTAATGTGATGTGTATATTGGTGTATAGTACCTACCTACATAGTACGGTGTGCACTGGTAGTTTGATGAGCGTATGTGATTGGGCTACACAGAGACATGCTAGCAACAACAACATAATGGTCGGCGAGAGCGGCTCGCTGGCGCGGCGCTACGCGCGACCTACGCGGGAGTCGCGCGACTACAACGCGAACGTGGCCCGCACGCACGCGCGACACGCGCACTTGCGACACGACAACACCCTCGACATTATCTTAAAACCTCTCATAGAAAGCACGCAGTAAGTAAAGCCGCACGGAGGTTTCAGCAATTTGTGTTGCAACACGTATAGCGGAATGATGTAGCTGCACGCATTGGTTTGTCCCCCCCTCCCGGTTGCTCGCGGAGGTATTTTCGTGTTTGTTTGTGTATGCATGCGTTCTTGGATAATGGTTGTGGTTGATTAACTAACTAACACGATTTGACTAACCGTTGTCGTTTTTTTTAATTCTGTGTTAATTTGTGTGATTAATTTTGTTTTTTGTTAATTTGCTTGTCCCTTTTGTAATTTGTTAGGTGTTTTACGCATCGTTTTTGGGATACAGGTTACAGAGCAACTGAACTCGTCCAGCATCCCTTCCAGTAGCGCAGATTCCGTGTTTCACACGTCGAGTAGCGTCGGCAAACCTCCAGGGGCGGCTGAGATGAGCACGGAGCTATAAAGCAAGCTATTCTTTCAGAAATTGCTCTCGACTCTAACCGCCTTAATAAAGTTACTATCTCTACTTTTTACATCACTCCAATTTGTAAAAGTATAGTAGCTGTACCTAAGTGTAGTAGTTACTTTTATGTACAAAAATACTATCTAATATCTATACGGATACTGTAACTTTTTAATTTATATAGTGTATTGCATTCGATAAAACTATTAAATCTTTGTACATATACAGTGTGTAAATAATTATTATTTTATATTTTATAAACATGCAATTATTTTGTAATTTTGTTTTCAAGCGAAAGAAACAGTATAAAGCACTTTACACAAAAATATCGCTATTAGGTAATAAAAAGCGAGAGCCATTAAGGTCACCAAATTACCGTCATAAATATTATATGAGCTTTTTGTTTTTCTTTTATAAAATGTTTTTCGAATCGGTGACGAAGCCCCGGGCTTACATCCAGACGTTAAACTTTTTAAAAGAAATGTGAAGTAATTTCATTCTCTTAGAGGCTTTGACTTAGCTTGTATAAAATTTTATTTGATAAAAAATTGTAGGTGTAAAAACATGGTTTTTCAAAAATTATACCGATTTTTGTCAATCATTTTGAATTTTTATGAAGTATTAATATTTACATTGTATGCCAAGTTGTCTTAAGTTAGGGCCGCGACACATCATTACGGCGCGGCGCCATTGGCCGTGAGTGTAACTTTTCAAGATAAATTTACTTTGAGTGAACTTGTAGTTGAGTACTGAAATAAATTTTTCTGAAACATTTAGACAACTTTATGCACAATTAATCTTAACTTGAAAAAATTGCTTTATAGTCTCTGAATTTGCGCGCCACCGCCGCCGGCAAGGTCGTATCAATAAATGATTTACTCTCGTACGACTTGTAAGAAAAGATAGCACCTAATATCGATACTGATTGAACAATAGTAGACAAGAAAGTGCAATCCATATTACCTATTCTATATTAAGGAACTACTTATTGTTCATCTTTCAATGCCGCGTTCTCTTTTGCGCCGTTCTATGCTAACGACACCGCGCCGTAGTTATGTATCCTGGCCTTCAATGCCAAACTCTTTTATTTGTGGACATTTGAAAAAATAATATTTTAAAAAATAATGTTTTATTTATTCAAATAATAAGGACGGGTATTACTATATACTTACATATTTTTTTCCTTAATACAATTTATCATAATTTTATTATATTTCATAAGATACCCAACTAACAAATTATCGTCGTACAATAGTTTAGTAAACGTTTTCTTATTACCACAGCTAAGTCACACTAACGTTTTAATAACGTTTGCTAAACGCGAAAAGGGCCCCATTTATACGACGTACGTTGTTGTATTATCGTCATACAATAGTCATAAGATGACTTCGTTGAAGTCATTTAACAACACCTATATGACTGATTTATATTTCTTGATAGTGTCTTGCGTGTTCGTGGCTTTGAAGGTGCAAAATAAATAATTACAAGGAAATAAAAGCTGAGTGTTATTTAATTTTCATATCTTGCTAACTGTAACTGTTTCTAATTCCGTTTAGTTCGACTGGGAATTTAAGTTTTATGATAATATACCTATGTAAATACTATTCATATTTTCATGCCCCTTCATAGTTTTGTGTTTGAAACATTATATTATTATGAATAACAATAGTGTTTGTTTCTAAAAATGCAAGACATATTGCTTTTGTCGTACACTTATCTCTATGTGACGTTGTAAAGACAGTAAGTCATATTAAGGTTATTTCAAGACCTTGTATGGTCTTGAAATATGGCCGCCATACTAACGAAAAGTTACACACTTTTCGTTAGTATGGCGGCCAAGTCGCTTAAAAGTAAAAACTTGTCTCAAATGCGACAACAAGGCTAGTTAAAGTCAGGACATGATCTTTAATCGACATCTTGTAATAAAGAGATCATATTTAAGTCAAAATGAACAACCAAGTCATTCAAGTGTCTCAAGTTAACTGTTGTAAGACAAAATGGGGGATTGTTTTACAAACGTCATTTTCAAAACGTGTGTACAACTGCTTCATTATATAAATGTCACATACAGGTTTTTCTATAACCTAATTTGGTTAGTTGAAACCGTTTATTGGACTGTAACGTTAGTATGACTATTGCATTATCGTACTAACGTTATAGTTAAAACTGTAATATAACGTCGTGTAGTTTAGTCTTGCTGACGTTGCTATGATCAGTTTATTATGACATATAGTCGCACGACTAAGAAGTTAAATGGAAGACGTCTATAGGACCTAGTAGTCATCTCTTTACTATTGTAAGACTGCAATACAACTTAAAGTCGTACAAGCCTTGTCTTATATGACATTTTTGTTTGTTGGGTAGTACATAGACAATGCATAGGTTGTATAAAAGTTGTTATGTAGTTTAGGTGTAAAGCGATATTAAATACTCATTGTACATGATTTTAAATATTAATTCACTGAAATTATATAGTGTGAAAGTTTATATCAAAATCTTTTCAGGAATACGTGGAAAATCCAATTTATATGTAAAGGTCCTATAGACAAAGTTGAATAAACACTTGGTTGAGGATTTTTTTAAAGATTCAAATCGGTCAGTAATACTAATTGGTCGTAATACGTATAGGACCTATAATATGCTTTGTGAACGGCCTGAATGAAGGTTGTTTTTCAGTAAATTGTGTACCAACACTATTTTTAACATGTACATGACAAACAAATATGAAGGTCAGTCAATTTATACATTGAAAAGACTGATGAATGCATTTTTTCAAGCTCTACAATAACCGGATAATGTAATAATACTATTTGCAACACATGTATTTTTTCAGAATTATTCTTCTTGTTCATAATAAAAATAATATTTGTAAAGTTCGTTTATTATTTCTTTATTCCTTCGTCGAGTTGAATCGAAGGGATTTTCCATCCCGGGGGAAATGGACGGAGTGGGTACATGTTTGAATTCATAAAAATATTTGAAACCATTTAAGGTGAAAGACGTTTCTTCTAATATTTTTCGACTGGCTTAAAATAAAAGGCGAAAATGCTTTGCCACTGTATTTTCTCATGTAAAATGAAATCTAATCCCTAGTGGCCCCATAGTTTAAAAGAGCTATGGACTCGTTCAAGCTTGATCATGATTATTATAAAACGATGATGCCACTTCATCCATACGATAGGTTTTTAGGAAAAAAAGTCTAATCCACTCTTCTTTTAAGATTTTCCTTTTGAAAGATTTTCCGTTTGAAAATCGGTTCAGATGTTCTGAAGATAAACCCGGGAAAAGTGGCAGACAAAAATTTTAAAGACGTTTGCTTGGGTAGGATAATCTTATGAGCCTCATAAGAGACTTTTATTTCTTAAACACAGACGGACACTTCTTTTCATAATTTATTAGATGTTTACGTTTCTGAAACGAACGTCTAAGGTTGGAATGGAAGTTATGGAACGCACTTCCAGCGTCTGTGTTTCCGGCCACGTTTAATCCGAGTACCTTCAAGACAAGAGTGAATAGGCATTTTCTAGGCAAGCGTGCTCCGACCTAGACCTCATCAATGCTTTCCATCGTTGATTGTCGTCAAGTGTAAGCCTATCTCATAATAAATAAATAAAAATTAAATATACTCACGCGATTTTTTTTTGATCGCATACTTCATCGCTGAACGTTGTGTATGAAAGGCATAGGCAATGCGGCCTTGGTAAGTGGAAGGCCAGAGAGTTACTTGACCTGGTTAAACCAGCGGCTAGGTGATCAGCCACTTGGTCTTTTTCCCTTCATCTTGCCTACAACAATAATAAGGTTAAAATCTTATAGTTGTATAGGCTAAAATCGCAATCATCTTCAGCTTGTGGAATCCGTTTATACGTATTAAATGTTATAATATCTAAAGTCATTATCGGGTGCCGAACAAAGGCCCGTAGCTTCAGTATTAATTAAGTTACTCTGTCTCAGATATCGAATCTGAGGGAGCGGCATTTTCACTAATGAGGATGGACTGGCAACGCTTCGGGGAAAACTTTTGCTTTACTAAAAACGCCTCTTTGAAAAATGTTATCTATCGCTTTAAAAATTGAAAGAGGTAGATTTTTGAAAATAAACGATGTTGAACTATTGTAGAAATCTTTATACATATTAATTAATTTTAATTTTAACCGTATAAACGAAATAGCATAAGTGAAATATACGTAAATGTCAATTTAATATGCTAGTAAATATTACACTTCAACCCCCAAACAGCAATAAAAAGCCAGCCTCGGCGTCGTCGTAGAGCGTCGTCTCTGCTACTCAGATATACAGGTATCGTTTCTAGTTTCTACAGAAGGCGATTTCCAAAGCTCAAGGAGCAATATCACTGCCTAGTACCTACTACTATTCTTGTTTTCAGATTAAAGAACCAGTAAGGTACCATCTATTAGATAGGTACTAAGTATGTAGATAATATAAAAATATCAAAATCTCGTTTTCACAGGTTAACCTTATATATTTCAATAAAAAAACAATAATCGCCCATATTACCGTCAATATGAATTCGGATATTGCACAGATAGGCACGTTTTTACGCTCGCAACGCTACCCATTAGCAACGTGCAAATTGCATGCCTGCTACATGCATAATGCCTGCGAATAAAACCACCTTTACTGAATAAACGTCGCTCGTGCCCAGTTTGTCGGTGCCGGCAAAACGACCAAATAAGGCGAGCTTGTCTGCTGATGTCCAACGTCCGACGAAGGGTGAAAACTCATTACTAGTGTCCAATGAAAGGGTTCCCGGGCGTGTATGATTACACGTTAATTGAAAGGCGTAAAATCAGAGAGCGACGAAACAAAGCTACCTTGTAAATTGGAAAGTGAAATTACATTTTGATCCCCCGTACATCGATTTATGGTCAGCCATATTGAAACTGTGTTCATAAACAAACCGATAAAATGGAAATGCTTTTTTTAGCAGGTACAATATTTTTCAGGTAGTTTCATGTTTACAAGGTTTGGGAATGAATTAAAATGAATCATAGGTGTATCTTCTCTCCAGCATTCGAACAAGATTAGATAACGATGCGTTTCCATGGAAGCGGGAAGAGAAGGAGGGTACCTACGTATTATACTCATATTCTACGTAAAGTTCATACGTTTCCGCTACGTTCCGCTCGGTTATCTCCGCGTTACATTGAAAATATACTTACTACACGTATTACGTATTACCTACTTAGTTATACATTTAAAAAAAAACATCAATATCAAGGATATATATATAAATTATAATATTATGGTCGGAGTCCTTGATATCATATACTTAACGTGAACAAAGTCAATAAAATAAGTAATTGCAACATCATTAACGCTATAAAAGGAAGTTTGGAAGAATATGGTTCAGTTACACAAGTAGGTAGAGTTTCTGGAATACGAGCGTTTTCGGCACTCATATTGTTTTTATCATCGCACTAATCACACTACTATTATAAAGGCGAAAGTTTGTATGTGTATGTATGTTTGTTACTCCTTCACGCTACAACGATCTAACCGATTTGGCTGAAAGGAATGAAAATAGCTCATACCCAGGATTAACACAATATATAGGCTACATTTTATCCCGGAAAATGAAAGAGATCCCGGGGGAATCAAAAAACCTTAATCCAGGTGCACGAAGTCGCGGGCATCATATAGTAATGTATAATCACAGGCGAAAATTGTATGGAAAACTTTCGCATAGGATAATCGCGAATTTTTCTTGCCACTTGCATGCGAGAAACATTTCTTATGTAACTGATGCCTAATAGTAGGCATATTAGAATACACCATAGAGCTTTGTAATCTGGGAGATAGGCACTTGAGAGAAACAGATAGGTACGTAAAGCCTTGCCAACGTACCTACCTTTGTCCACAATCACGCTGAGTACTGGCCACCATCAAATTGAGGTAAGCGCGGCTTAGCCTATATTCCTGTAATAGCTCGCTGAGTTTTGTGCTCTGTTAAAAATTTTCTTTTAATGAAGTCTATGATAAAAACGGTTTTCTAAAAGAGTAGGTATCAGTGACTGATCAAGAGTTCTGACCGCCCTAGGCTAATTTTTACGCGCGCTTTTTAAAATTTCAAAATTTATTGTTAAAATTAGGGACTCTCAAGCTCATTTAGTTTTATAGTGTTTTGTTTCGGTCTAGTTGAAATATGTAGGGTAGATGCAATGATGCTAGATTAGTGCATGCGAAGATACGATTTTAGCGCGCCCCCCCTGATCCTCGCGCCCTAGGCTGCAACCTAATTAGCCTAGGGGTTAATCAGGCCCTGGTAGGTATCATTATTTCCTCATTAAATAGTCTCTTATAAAACAATTATTGAGCTTTATTTAAATAACTATATTTTCCAGAAAATAAAAAATTAGGTACCTGCTGATTGTAGTATTAATATTTACTTAGAATGTCTATAGCGTCGACTTCTACAGATGTCATAAACATTTCTTCCATCCGCCAGATGCAGCCGAATCTGTCTTAGGAATTAGGTAGGTATCTACTTACTTACCTACCTTGTGGTATATTGCAACGATGCAGTATAAGATGGAATTTGGTTAATCTGGAAATGAAGAAAAAACCAATAGCAGCTATTAAATAAACCCGTACGCCCTAATAGTTGCTATGTGGCGTCGTACTGGTATGCTAAATAGTATTGGTGCGCCCCCTAGGTCCCTGCGCCCGGGTGCGACACATCCCTTGCACCCCCATGTAAAGACAACCCTACTAAATACCAAGCCTCCCACCCTCGGAGGAAAAAAAATTTTGTGTTTTAGATGGAGACGCCTTGACGTCTAATTTCTTTGCAAAAAAATCTGTCAATTACGGTGCGGGGCGAGGTAGCACACATAAACAATTTCTTACAACAGGTGCATTTTTCAATCACGTCGCTATGCACGCACACGACAAAACTACCAAACACAACCTTAAAGTATACGCACACAACCAAATTCACACACAGGGACGTTCTATCCTTACACGAAATAATCATGTCATTTATGTAAGCAATTTTGGGCTGCGACACTATCGATTATCGACTTTCGATAAGTTCTAAATGAATTAATGAATGAATGAAGTTCAACTAATAGTATAAATTAAAATATTGTTAAATCAATTTAGCAATCAATTACTGTTCGTTGGTCTGGCTAAGACTTAAAAAGTTTTTAATGAATTGTATAAAATGAGAATATAAATCTAAATCGAATGTTCTGAATCTAATATATAGGATACTTTTTATCCTAATAAACAATAAGGTTCATCCGCGATAGGGGATGAAAGTTTTTGAAAAATACTATTTTATTCAATTTTGGTGAAGATCTAATAAATATTATCGGAGATAGAGGACATACCTTCTCGCGGATAGTAGCAAGTTACTCTAAACTACGCCACGCGGACGAAGTCACGGAAATCAGCTAGTAAATAAATAAATTTAAGAAATGCCACATACAATTTTGTAGTCAAGTTTATAGTTTTTAAACTTTTATCCATGTTTTATCAATGGATAGTAGACATTTGTTGGAACACTAACTGGTTCTATAAGAAAATTAAAAATACATGATGTACCTATACCATACACACCGAAAATATCAATATCGATATAATTTCTGCTTCCAGCCCTAATTTTCTTGCAGTGTGACCAACTTCTTTAAAATAAAATCCTCATTTTTGAACAAAAAACTACCTTAAAAATACTGTTAATGATAAGCTTATCCAACTTTATGAATGGGTACAATACCTATTACAATTTAATTTTTCATAAACCGAGGTGGCACGAGGGCATTTAATTGTGGCGATTGAATATTAATAAGGCTTTTTAATCACAAATCTGTGTATGTTTGTAATGATTTTTGCGCATGCAATTATATCGGTTACTTATATTATACTAGCGGCCCGTCCCGGCTTCGCAAGGGTGGATATTTATTTTTTAAACATTTTGGCATAAACGCACAGTAAATGCAGGACATACTTACCTAAATAATAATATATTTAGCAACAGTGTATCGTTGGCTCCCTTTGGGTATGGGACTTGATGATTGAAAACAAAATGATAACAGAATAAATTACATCAATGAACTCGTAATATCTTTCGAATGGAATGTCCGATTTTAATAAACTAAAAAGTAATTTGCAGGTATTTAAACAGCCTTGCTTGAAAAAACATTTATTTTGGTAAGGATTAAGGCAAAGGTATAAATAACTTGGTCTGATTTTGGTCGGATTTCTATTAAATTTTAAAATGTTAAAAAGTAGTTATAGTGACATAGCTACAATAGTAGCTCAGTTTACTAGTAAGAGTTTACTACAGATAATGATATATTTTTACTATGCAAGACCAACAAAATCTCAGTCACACGACAAGAAAATATTATAAAATGTTAACGAATATTCTACTTAACTCAGTTTTGACGAAATGTGTGACTCGTCCTTTTCAAAATAACCGATTAAATTGTTTGCCTAAAGTTTATAAATTAATATAAACATAAACCCCCAACCTTTTCTATTCGATCGTAATTTTAATTGTATGTAATCAAATCATTATGCAGTTCATGATAAAGGGCTCCAATCGAGTAATAAGTAGATTGGTTAATTTTTTAAAATTTCCCGAAATTATTTCTTGTACGATTCCGTAGCAACATTTTCGGATCAACAGTATTTTTAAGTTTTCTCCTTAAATAGTGCATTAATTGGATAAAAGAATATATCAGAAGAAAAGTAATATTATCCTTTCATAAACTGGATATTTTTGGTATTTTTTTTAGAAGGAAAATCACTCATAGTCGGCATATTATTCCGGAGCTCATCCTCCGCTAACCATACGTTGTTGACAGGCGCGTGACGCGAGTCAAACAGTTTTATATAACGGGTATGACCGCTGGGCATACCCGTCAAATAAAAACTTACAGAGGGGTACGCATCCTATGGCCACTCCAGAGCTTAATCCTCCTAGCTCCCACCAGACCAGTCCAAAAATTATAAATTTCTAAACTGAAAATCTAAAAATAGCGCTCTCCTTTTTACAGTTTTTCCTACGTATTAAACTTGTCAATTAGTGAGAGATTGCGTCGAATTAGAACTATTACACACGTATTCAAGGTTTCTAACTTTTAGAATAGAGACTGCCGTTGGATATCGTGTTCATTGTTCTGGTAATTTCCAATGCACAAATGAGATATATTCATAGCGTTGGGCAATTAGCCTTTGATACAGTCGTCGCTAAATCATATTTGCAGCAACGTTTCCTATGCTAGAGGCAATTTTGCCAGGTAATAATACAGAAATGGAGTTCTCTTTGAGCGAGTCATCAATACACCTTATCAAAGCAAATGTAATATCCAGCGGAAACGGTGTGCATTCACGCGGGATAATACATTCATAGCCCCCAGTCTTCAAAAAACACGGTCATCAAGTGAGAGGAGGTAGATTCCACGAAGTGAGGGTTCCACACAATAAACATCATTGACGACCTCATAGGCGCAATTGTGAACACTATTGTCTTTTAAATGACAGATGTAGATTTCGATTCCCGGCGGGGGCCATTTGGGAATCTGGTCTGCTTTGATAAGATGCTTTGGCTGTAGCTTGGCGACACGTCATTGACGCTAAGGGTGGTAAGCGTTCTGGTACGAAGGTGTGTAGAAACCGATTAAATATTTATAGGTTTAATCTAAACTGCCGTATTTTCCTAGTAAGCCCACTACCATCTTAGACTGCACATCGTCACCTAACCATAGGGTGAGATAGCAATCAAGGTAAATAGTTGAGGACTTGGAGAGTGCCATAGGCTACTTTATTTTCTGGAAAACCAAAGAGTTACTGCGGGATTTTTTTAAAACCTACTCCTCACGAACGAAGTCGGTTGAAAAAGTGGTTTAGGTTTAAGGAAAGGCCCTAAAAAAGTATGATTCAATTTAACTTGTCAAGTATTTTAAACTCCAGAAAATCCAAAAATATAAGAGAAATAACAGTGATTATACCTAAGGCCCCTGTTCCATTTCAGTGATACGGTACCCTAATAAGTGTAATATTAACACTGCAGAAAATACGGACGTTAGTTGGATACCCGTACTTCAAATAAAGGAAAGTGTGCACTTCTACTTAGGAAAATGTTTACTCGCTGTCTTTTAACGGTGCAAATATGTACGCGGGAAAATTTTAACAAGTTAGTGTTTGAAGTGCAATTTCCCTCGAGAGAAAAGGCAAAACGTTTACCTTAAATAAGAAATAAAATATACACTGTAAATGATACTACGCGAAGTACCGTACACGGCTAAGGGTTGGGAGAATTTAAAGTTATGTGAATACGAGAAGTTATGCTTTCGAGTTCAGGCAACTCGACATTCGGAGTCAACTGCCTGGAAAAAATAATTCGAAGCCGCGGTAGCGACCGTGTGACCGACCCTATTAGACGTTTACAGCTTTATGGAGCCACATACTAGGTAGGTACTGAAATAGAAATTAATATCCCTAATATTGCGAATGCGAAAGAGTGTTTTGTTTAATGATTTGTCCTCTGTTCTTGTCGCGGGATAAGTTAGTAAACCTTTGAGTTTCCGAAATAAAAAGGAAACTATATCATTCTCTAAGTCGTCAAAAATAATATTATACACCATTGACATATAATACTATGGACATGCAAAATTCACAAAAAAACTGTCCCGAGAAAACCTCTATATACGAGATGTTATACATACTTACTTTGAAGCCTCTATAGCCCAACGAATAAAAGTGCGGGAACTGAAGAATGAAAGGTCGCAAGTTTGAACCCCACCAATCGCCCCACTATTGTCGTACTCACTTCTAGGACAAGCTTTCCGCTTATTTGGAGAGAATCGGAGGTCAACTTCAGCTTGGCTGATATTCTTTAAAAAAAAATCGTAAACTTAATTTTTTCAGGTTAAATGAAATTTCACGTCTATCCGTTGCTCCGTTGCTATGCGATTAAAGAATAAAAGGAGCAACAACAACTTTATAAAGTAAACTAAACACATAATAAAGTTGTTAATCGAAACGACGTTCGTACAAAACCGCGTAAAAGTTTTAGGTTTAAGGTGACAATGACGATGCTGTACACACAACAAACCAATAACTGGTCTAAGTGTGGAAACCAGCCCAGTACGAAGAAAGAAAGAAAGACGATGCTGTATCACGGTATAGTTTATGAAAAATCGCTCTACTGCGAAATTGATAAAATTTAGATATGCCTCTTCGTGATTCGACGGACGAAATACACTCTCGCATAGTAGCAATATTAGTTTGGATCTGTAAGGAGCGATTTTTTTAAGAAGGCTGCAATAAATGCATTGGGGAGTCAAATTATCTCTTGGTCACAATCTTACGCGAGGGTTAGTGATGGAGTCTGATGGTAGCGGGCTAGCTTGGAAGGGGTATGGTAGTGTACATTGAACGCATACCGCTAATCGGTTTACGTTCATCGTACTGGAGCGCTAAATCGCTTGGCGTCACGTCTATGACGGGAGGGTTGTAACTAGACAAAAAATTAACTTAAAAAAATACTGAAGGTGCCGACTTAGATATTGTCACAACATAAGATAAAGTTAGCACACGTGTGTACGTTGTGGAATAGAGTTGTCGAAAGGACGGTGTTGGTAGGTGCCGGCGCGGTAGGTATTCCCCTCTATTATCACACGTTTTGAATGTCATTGTCAGGGTGCTAATTGCTCACGATTGTGCCAGACGCAATACCTCATACATTTGCATCCACAATGAAGCTGTTTTATTTAACACCTCTATTAGCCGCATGCAACTCCTTCAGTATAGTCACAATTTGAAATATATTTCGCTGCTAATAATATTAATATGAATGAATGAAAACCACAATAAAAATTAGCTAAAGTGATCTAATTATTATTAATTACCTTAAAAATTTAACCTTAAAAACAGTATTGTGACAGACTAACCCCTTACTGACTAGCCTAAACCAGAAATTTGGGTCTAGAAATTTGGAGTAAATATTCTTTGAGTTTAGGCACCGATAACACTATCGAGGGGTTTTGAATCTAAGTACCTATCAAATTCCAAAAATTCCAAAAATTCAAAATCATTTATTTCATGTAGGCCAACTTTTGGCACTTATGTCAAGTCGAGAATCTACCACCGATTGGGAAAGCTGATTCTGCTGAGAAAAGCCAGCAAGAAACTCATATAGTTCAGCTATATAGCTTCTATAGCTCATTCTCATATTATCTGTCCTTACTCTGTGATGATCTTTTGTATTAAATACAGTATCATCAACATCACTACTATTATAATAGTAGTTGACGCATACTTCAATTGCAAACGAGTAGGTGTAAGCAAAGTTTTGTATTTCAGTGTTTTAGCTTTAGCTTATAAAATGAAAGGCAAATCAAAAATCAATAGCCACAGCCGCAACGAGTGCTAAAATTTTAATCCAATTATCCAGCGGGCCTTGGCGCCCTTCATAAAATACTTTACTGTCAATTCTAAATTAACAATAGGTAAATATTTTGTTCCCTCGGCGTTGCCAGTTTTTATATATTTTTTTTATGCACAGTGTTTTAACCCTTTCCCTGTCCCATGAATCACATGTGAGCATGGTTATTGTTTAACTATTGTGTCTGTTGTCTGGACAGGGAACCTGTAGCAATAATTTTCAAGTATTAATTGGTCTACGGATTTCTCTACCCAATGCTCCACAAACAACCATTTTAACAGTAGGTAAACTCTGTCTGGTAGGAAACTATGGCCGAGCCTAAGTATCAGTATTTATTACCCTACCGTCCAAGCACTTTAGCGTTCTGGCCGGTGGTGTGTAGAGACCTATTAGGGTATAGATTTAATTAAAACTGCCATACGCCTTCTAAATTAGCCCGCTACAATTTTAGGAACCTCTAAATGTAGCAATGGCATTGTAAGGGATTGGATTTACCTATGTAAAGAGACTCCTACTAAGGGGATGATTTGGCCATATGTTACTGGATGATGATGATTTATTATTAACTAGCTTTTGCTCGCGGCTTTGCTCACGTTAAGTTCGATTTTTCAAATCCCTATTTTACCCCCTTAGGGGTTGAATTTTCAAAAATCCTTCCTTAGTGTGCGCCTACTTCATAAAAGGAACCAACTGTAAAAATTTCAAATTTCTAACTTCAGTAGTTTAGGCTGTACGTTGATATCTCAGTCAGTCAGTCAGTCAGTCAGTCAGGACTTTGAATTTTATATATATAGATGAATTAATTAATAATAGGATTTATGGTTGTTGAAAACGGGCATTTTCTTTTAATTTTTTATGTAATTAGTAAAGCAATTCAAAATTACCTATTGAAAAACAAATTCATAAATAAAGTATATCTATATTGGTAAACCTATAAATTATTATTATGTAAACATGATATATAAAGTTAGTATAATATATAATAAATATTTTGAAGTTTTGAAATCTATAGATAAATACTACCTACTTCTTAAGTAGCGATTAGCAAATCTGTAATGAATGAACTAGGAGGATTAAGCTCTGGAGTGGCCATAGGATGCGTACCCCTCTGTAAGTTTTTATTTGACGGGTATGCCCAGCGGTCATACCCGTTATATAAAACTGTTTGACTCGCGTCACGCGCCTGTCAACAACGTATGGTTAGCGGAGGATGAGCTCCGGTATAATATGCCGACTATGAGTGATTTTTCTTCTAAAAAAAATACCAAAAATATCCAGTTTATGAAAGGATAACATTACTTTTCTCCTGATATATTCTTTTATCCAATTAATGCACTATTTAAGGAGAAAACTTAAAAATACTGTTGATCCGAAAATGTTGCTACGGAATCGTACAAGAAATAATTTCGGGAAATTTTAAAAAATTAACCAATCTACTTATTACTCGATTGGAGCCCTTTATCATGAACTGCATAATGATTTGATTACATACAATTAAAATTACGATCGAATAGGAAAGGTTGGGGGTTTATGTTTATATTAATTTATAAACTTTAGGCAAACAATTTAATCGGTTATTTTGAAAAGGACGAGTCACACATTTCGTCAAAACTGAGTTAACTAGAATATTCGTTAACATTTTATAATATTTTCTTGTCGTGTGACTGAGATTTTGTTGGTCTTGCATAGTAAAAATATATCATTAACTGTAGTAAACTCTTACTAGTAAACTGAGCTACTATTGTAGCTATGTCACTATAACTACTTTTTAACATTTTAAAATTTAATAGAAATCCGACCAAAATCAGACCAAGTTATTTATACCTTTGCCTTAATCCTTACCAAAAGAAATGTTTTTTCAAGCAAGGCTGTTTAAATACCTGCAAATTACTTTTTAGTTTATTAAAATCGGACATTCCATTCGAAAGATATTACAAGTTCATTGATGTAATTTATTCTGTTATCATTTTGTTTTCAATCATCAAGTCCCATACCCAAAGGGAGCCAGCGATACACTATTGCTAAATATATTATTATTTAGGTAAGTATGTCCTGCATTTACTGTGCGTTTATGCCAAAATGTTTAAAAAATAAATATCCACCCTTGCGAAGCCGGGACGGGCCGCTAGTATAATATAAGTAACCGATATAATTGCATGCGCAAAAATCATTACAAACATACACAGATTTGTGATTAAAAAGCCTTATTAATATTCAATCGCCACAATTAAATGCCCTCGTGCCACCTCGGTTTATGAAAAATTAAATTGTAATAGGTATTGTACCCATTCATAAAGTTGGATAAGCTTATCATTAACAGTATTTTTAAGGTAGTTTTTTGTTCAAAAATGAGGATTTTATTTTAAAGAAGTTGGTCACACTGCAAGAAAATTAGGGCTGGAAGCAGAAATTATATCGATATTGATATTTTCGGTGTATGGTATAGGTACATCATGTATTTTTTAATTTTCTTATAGAACCAGTTAGTGTTCCAACAAATGTCTACTATCCATTGATAAAACATGGATAAAAGTTTAAAAACTATAAACTTGACTACAAAATTGTATGTGGCATTTCTTAAATTTATTTATTTACTAGCTGATTTCCGTGACTTCGTCCGCGTGGCGTAGTTTAGAGTAACTTGCTACTATCCGCGAGAAGGTATGTCCTCTATCTCCGATAATATTTATTAGATCTTCACCAAAATTGAATAAAATAGTATTTTTCAAAAACTTTCATCCCCTATCGCGGATGAACCTTATTGTTTATTAGGATAAAAAGTATCCTATATATTAGAATCAGAACATTCGATTTAGATTTATATTCTCATTTTATACAATTCATTAAAAACTTTTTAAGTCTTAGCCAGACCAACGAACAGTAATTGATTGCTAAATTGATTTAACAATATTTTAATTTATACTATTAGTTGAACTTCATTAATTCATTAATTCATTTAGAACTTATCGAAAGTCGATAATCGATAGTGTCGCAGCCCAAAATTGCTTACATAAATGACATGATTGTTTCGTGTAAGGATAGAACGTCCCTGTGTGTGAATTTGGTTGTGTGCGTATACTTTAAGGTTGTGTTTGGTAGTTTTGTCGTGTGCGTGCATAGCGACGTGATTGAAAAATGCACCTGTAGTAAGAAATTGTTTATGTGTGCTACCTCGCCCCGCACCGTAATTGACAGATTTTTTTGCAAAGAAATTAGACGTCAAGGCGTCTCCATCTAAAACACAAAATTTTTTTTCCTCCGAGTGAATGAATGTCACGTACGGCAGTTAATTTGTGCAGAACTTCACAGTCTTCCTTGTTATACTAACCTACTTACTTAATATTAAATACGTTTGAGTTTCTGAAATAGGAAGCAGCAGGGGTCGTGAACCACAATGTGTGTTTTGTTATTAATGTCTTTATCTAGAGCTGCAATTATCTCGGCACAAGAGAACTCTCACCTGTTTCAATAAGGGAAAATAAGCAACATTTCTGGTCTCGTATCACGCCTCACCACTTCAATACGTTTAGAAAAGGGTTCATTTATATCAGATAAAAGTAATGTTGACAGGTTCTTCTTCTTCTTTTTTATCAACCGATAGAAGTCCACAGTTGGACAAAGGTGTCTTGAATGAACTTCCACATAGTCTTGCGCCTTCTGAATCCAGCGGCTCCCTGCGACTCGTTTGATGTCGTGGGTCCACATAAAAGAGTAGTGGAGGGAGGTCCGCCAACAGTGCGCTTCCCGGTGAGAGGTCGCAACTTCAGCACCTTAGGAACTCAACGAATATTAGCTTTTCGAACTATGTGGCCCGCCCATTTCCACTTCACTTTCGAGACTCGCTGAGCTATGTCGGTGACTTTGGTTCTCTTACGGATCTTCTCATTTCTAATTTGATCTCGCAGGGTTGACAGGTTAATACTATCTCAAAGACCATTTTAATAAACATTTGTAAAGGGTTGGGAGTAGTAGAAGAAGAATTAGAACGTAAAAAAGAAAACTATTTGTGTTATGTACTTATGTCCAAAGGTGAAAAGCCAAATGCAAATCATCAGCATTCCTCATGATTGGCTGAAACATATTATCTCTATTTAAAACTAACCATTGCCTTTCTTTTCCGTCTTAATGTTGGTTCACATCTTCTAAGTGTTCTCTGATTTAATTAAGCTTTTCAAACCCCTATTGTCTTTCTTTTGTCGAAATACTGTAAACGCCCTCTGCCTCACTAGGGGGACGTACTTAAAGCTAAAAAAAACAACAACATTGTCTCTCTTTCTAATTCTAATAGGCAGCCACCCCTATCACACTATTGAGTCGGGGCTTTAAAAATGGTACAGTAGCAAAACAACGTTGTCCATTAAGAACTTTTAGTTTGCTTTTAAACAAAGCAAAAATGGATTTGGCGAGAACAACACTAATTATTCGGGCTTACCCTCATTTGCAGCGATGTGAAGAGGCGGGCCCCGACCCTCGCTCTTTTACTAAGTACTGAGATTTATCTGCATTCTGCCCTCTAGTAGATAGGTCTTACCAAATGATACGGTTTACACAGTCATATCCACGTCAATGTTCACCACAGAATCCACACCGATTGGTATAAATAAGTACATATCGTTTGACTCTTGCCTTTTACTTCTTACCTACTTGCTATTATTGAGTTACGTATAGCTATGGTAGTATTTATATTTATTTAACCTGTGATAGTCTAGTGGTTAGGACTGCGGTCTCCTATTCGGGGGGTCGCGGGTTCGATCCCGGGTACGCTCTGACTTTTCGGAGTTATGTGCGTTTAAGCAATTAAATATCACATGGTTCAAAATTCTCCATACTGTTCTCAATGTCTACCAATGTGAAGTCTACCAATTCGTAATGGGCCAATGTGGTGAATATGGCCTATAACCCTTTTAGGAGAGGAGACTTGAGCTTGACTTGAGCTGGGATGATGATGACAGTTATTTATTCTAAATTCTATGATTTATATTTTAAAAGAGCCGCTGGGCAACTCTTTTCTGGGATGAAAAGTTTCACCTGAATCATTTTGACGACCTCCCTGGCGCAGTTTTATAACTGGGAGGTCTCGGATTCGATTACCGGCGGGGGCAATTTGGGAATTTATAATTTCTGAATTGTCTCTAATCTGGTCTGGTAGGAGGCGTTGGCCGTTACTAGTTACCACTCTACCGTCAAAGACGTGCCGCCAAGCGATTTAGCTAAAATATTAATTTTTAGTTACTTATGCTGTGATATGGACTAGAGAGATCCTAATCCTTGACGAATTCAAACATTATATTCGATTCACATAATTAGTTGAAAAGTTTTACGAAAAAATAAATATGATCTATCCTAGCAGACTAAAGAATTTATCAAAGCCCATTTCTCAAATGTACAATGTAACATAAACCTACCTAACAGAATAAATTATTTAAGCTCACGTACCGTAAGTAACTTTATGAAATTTCTAGGGAATTCTTACCCACATTTTATCTATTCGGGTATTTATAACTATCCCTTAGAGATGTTTAATAATAAAAGCAGATATACCTACAAGGAAAATAACTGTACGCAGTACATAATATATAATAATATAAGTCATTTATAAATGTTCTTGGTTTCGTTTATTCAAATAATTTAATTTAATAAAAGTATAATTTACTATTACGAAATGTGCGATATCTATTTCCTATAAGCAGGTGCCTAGTTTAAAAAAATCTTCAATGTCGTTAACGTTTAAAGGAAAACTGAAAAGAATTTACTGAACTGAACGCGCTAATTTTAAAAGACTTACGTATTTTATTTTCAATCTATTACATCTACTAACTGTACTCAACTAGCTAAAAGCAGTCAATATCATCACATTTATCCAAACATCTTTAAGGCACTTTTGATATTATAGAAAATCGGATTAAAGAATATTGAATAAAGCAGTATAAACTCCACGATCGCAACCAGCCACGCGGTGCTAGCTTATTGAAAGTTATTTCAAAGCCGTCTATGGCAGCTTCTCCCCATGAGAGGTAAAACCTTATTTATAAGCTTCCTCTCAAAACTTTTTATGTACAAGCCATCTCGCTGTTATTAAAGTGCATGTTTTTCTATACCAAAAATTTATCTATATCTCTGTAGTGTCGTTATCATCGAGGTCATTGTCGTCCACTGCTGGACATAAATCTTTTGCGGAATCTCCACACGCTCTTGTGCCGGTTATGTGTCCAGCGAGTCCCTTGAGAGAGTCAATATTATTATGGCATCGCTCTGTCTTTCGATGTCGGTCTTCATAGAAAAAAAGTAACACTAGGTATACTCATTTTAACTTTATAGTAACATAATTTATTAGCGTTTTGAAAGTAAAAATAATTTCATCGTTTAAGACTCGTATTTTTGTAAAACATAATATCTATATCTATCTACAATCTGTTCAAGTATTTTAATGTCAAATATCGTGTTTCATTTTTCTAAATACTCTGTACTAAGTATAAAATATTTCAGATTATACCTAAATATCTAAAAATATAAAAGAGGTAGTCAGTTATGTTGTAGCATTGAAAAAGCCCGTTCGGTACAAGTCCCTTTTCCCCTTATTCAATCATTACATTCATTTTTAAATTGAATTTTCGACCAGTCAATGGAATTCAAATAAAAAATTTTGAGCTTTTTACTCACAGATTCGTTGTGGAGTTTTCGGTGCAAAATTCATAGGTAGGTAGGTACATCCATTCATCGGAACAAAATTCAAGTGATTTTTATTTTATGTAACTTTACAACTACCCTCTTTTTCTTTTGAAAGCATCGATCACAAAAATATATAAAAATATACTCTTACTTGCTACAGAAAAGGATCCAAAAACTCGACGCTGCCCGGGATTCCAGTTGGTACCGTCTCAATCTCAAGTAGTATTGTTTGTTTTCTTTCGGTATCTGACGGCCGGCCTTATCCAAGCGAAAACAGAGTAGGTATCTGTAGATAATATCCGTAATAAGAATATTGGAACTAATAAATTAGATCCTTACCTTAAGGAAACGCACTTGGAAAACTCAACAAAGTGCGAGTCGGACCGGACAGAAAGGGTTCCGTACCAACATAAGATATAAATTCTAATACAAAAATAGGAATAAACGCATAAATAGACAAAATCTAGCTAGGACAACCTCTAAGACCTCTGTTTTTCCGCGATAAAAGGTAGCCTATGTCACTTTCCAAATCTTCAATTATACCCAAATTGCAAAAAATCACGTCAATCCGCTGCTCTGTTGCTGCGTAACGGAGCAACAAATCTAAAACAAACCAACAAACCTATAAAGAAAGAGAATGCTAATATTAATTATTTATTGTTTTAACATGGAGTCGATGGTCTCATGCGGTTTGATGGTCGTTGGAACAACGCGTGTGCTTCGCGTTTGAATCTGGGCGTGTACCCCTTGGTATTCTTGGAGCCCGGAACCCTAAAAATGAAACTCTACCTTTGTTAGAGTATTTCATATTTGGTAAATTCAATACCATTAGCTGTGCCCTAACAAGGCAGAAAGCGAATAATAATGCAGACATAAAGAGTAACGAAGTAACGAGACGCCAACGAGCCAGTGAAGCCAAGGCATGCAGGCTCGTCCGTGAGCGCAAGTTTCACGAATCACGTGACCGGCTGCAGTTAGACGGGCGTCCTTTGTGAGATTGTTTTCTACTGGCTGAGGACTGAGGAGTAGGTACTTAACTTTATTAGTTCCCTGTGTTTGGTTAAACTTTAGATGTACCTATTTGTTAGACTCTTATGCAAGTTATGCTTTTATAGGGATGACGAACTCAATTGTTTCTTGGCATACAGGACGTGTACTGGCAACGTACATGTGAATTTAGACGAGGCCGTTTGTTCCTGGATTTTTCTTGTGGCGTGCATACGTTCCTCATATTACATCAAACATTTGGACAAATCTGGCTATTGAAAAAGAGACATCGGTAAGAATTTTTTGCACTTTCACTAGAGGAGTCGATTAATATTTTGGAGGGAGAATAGAAAAAACTGATCTCTTTCCAATCAAAACTGTTTTCATGATATTGTGTTGCAAACTGACGAGCTGCATTAAAATATGTATTGTGTATATTCGTAGCTTTACGCGTAGGCTTTTACGTCGATCTTAAAAAAATAACAAATGACATAATTCTCCTAGAAAATATAATATAAGATTGATATAAATTGAAGAAACGTGACAGAAGCGTGATTTAGCTGTCGCTTATCATCACTGATATGTGTAGTCATAAATCTTCCTTAAAAACTCCTGATAATAATCAGGACATGCAAAAGCTTACGACGTTTTGTAATTATTTGAAAATAGTATGAGGAAGTCTCAGTCTAAGAAGAAGTATGCAGGGTTTCCTCGCCTTTAAAGTGAGTTTTTTTTTAAAAGAGTATCAGCCAAACTGAACTTGACTAATATTCTCCTCTCCCCTCCTAATAAGTAAAAACTTGTGTTAGGAGTGGGATCGAACCTGCAACCTTTTAAGTTTTCAGTCCGTACTTGTAACCGTTGAGCTATTGAGGCTTCAAGTAAGTGATTATATTAGTTGCCTGAAACGCATAAGTATAATATAACTCAGAGGGATGCGAAATCGAACCTGAGACTCAAAGAAAAGGAGGCCCAAGTCTTACGCACTAGTCTATCCGGCTCCCTCCGTTCCGCTCTTATAAAAATAATATAATAATAGTCCAAGACGAATATTGAAGTAATAAAAGGTTACCTTTGATTGCCTACCTACTGGTACCTACGAGTATTTGGATTCGCGCAATCTGTCGGAAACATCG
This sequence comes from Hipparchia sbordonii, assembly GCA_038048805.1. Classification (NCBI taxonomy): domain Eukaryota; kingdom Metazoa; phylum Arthropoda; class Insecta; order Lepidoptera; family Nymphalidae; genus Hipparchia; species Hipparchia sbordonii. The sequence goes on from CM076098.1 coordinate 9,206,027, forward strand.
ATGGGTAGATAAATTGTTTGCTGAACGTGATACACCCGTTAGGGTAAGTAATAAATTTTTTCCAGTCAACAAATAACCTGAGGCTGTGCTACATTGAATAATATCGACATATCGTAGGCAATTTCGTATTTCCGGTAAGCTTATTCAGATTTAACCTTTATAAATTTTGTTTACCACATAGATAGGCATTGGTATGGTTGATAAAATTTTAACCGATTCCAAAAAGGTTTTATGAATTGTATTTTATTTACATTATGATTTTTAATGACCGTATTTCTCATTATAAAATTACTTTTTATATCCATGATAAATATTATGAGCAATTTTGATAATTCTTTTAAAAAAGCATGCTCTCAAATTAATTAATTTCAGGAGCCGAATAAAGTTTATTACTCTGTAATATAAACGTCCATAAAGCAACCCTTCTTAGAATTCCGTACTAAAATAATTAAAATGGGTAAAAAAGAAACACATTTAAATAGGTACGGCGTCGGTCTGTCCACCTATCACAACTTCCTATTTCAGCATTCACTCTATCTATACTATAGAACGTATAGAGGTCAAAGGAGGTACTTTAAAGTATTGATTAAACGGGGATGGGATTTAATTGACTTATGATAAAACTTCTAGAGAAACCTTTTAAACCAAAAAAACTTAGTTATATACACTGAAAAAAAATTAAGTATAGGTTCTGCCTTTTTCACCTTTGGATGAAGTCATAATATTATACCCATTTCGTATTATTTTACCCACAATAAAACGCCGAGTTAATTTAATATAAAAGCTGGTCTATTACCAACTCCCTAAAGGCATTAACCTAAAATAAACCCAAATTACACCGTTTTACGAACCCTTTAACAAATTACAATACGCGCTCGGCACGGTGTAAGCAATGCGTATGCCTGCAGCACATGACTTTTTAACCGAAGAGAGGCGAAGCTTCTAAGGGCCATGCAAAATTATACCTATGTATAAACATTTTGGTAGGATTATCATCAGAGGATAAATGAATGAAGCAAAAATATTATATATGAATTGTATTTTAAGAGGGTGACGATAATGGCGTCGACGCCAAGCCGTCAGCCAAGAAAAAATGTCAACGTCATGGCCTAGTGGTGTAAGGTACATTACATTTTAATACAATTTGACACGTTTTGAATGGCGGCGCTGCCGGCGTGGCTGCCATGGCATCCTATTGAGATAGGGCCCTTAATGTACCCTATAATAGCTTGTTTGAAGCTTTCTTTCTGTTCGGTTATTTGCTCATGTGCCTGCAGGCCGTAGTAGGCGGTGGATGTTGGTGACTGGCAAATTAATCAAACCACGCGTTTCGTGTCGCTGTAGCTTTAACTTCATTTTGTAAAGTGAATTACTTTGCTTATAATAGTAATTAAAGTGCGTACATTTACCTACACTACATTTTTTGATAGAATCAGGTAGGTATTAAATTAACGATAATAATACGCAATAACATGCTTATCTTGCTAAAACCTCTGCGAGACAGATAAGCATGGTGCATCTTTGACGGTTTATGTGCATATAATATAACGATTTTTTTGTTGACCGTTGGTTTTTTAAACAAATGCATAAATTTTTTTGAACTACATAGCTCGTTTATCCAGAGTGGGTATACTTATTTTTCAATCTATGAAAATACGATAAAACAACAATAGAAAACAGTTCATTCATTTATGTTTAAAAAAACGGTTTTCAAAATTCTTTTGTTGAATCAATTCCCACCATGGAGCTATATTCAAGATTCCCACGGATATCCAATAAGCATGCTTTATTTTTTTTTAGTTGGTATAGTTATATAGGTAGTTGATTTTGTATATAGTTAATTGTAATATTTTGTGTGTACCTACCGATGGGACATAAAGGTCACTTTTAAAAGTCCCATATAAAATGATGAGAATAAAAAAAGTACCTACTGACTATCGACCACAAATAATGTAAGAAAAGCGAGCAATACGTGAGCGTATTGCTCAAACTCGGATTGCGGACCAACCGGATCGTATCATCCATTCCTCAAGAGATGTTGTTACATGATTGTTACAGACAAAATAGCCTTTGCAATCCGGTGACGTCACCTAAATGCGCATAACAAAGTTTACTAAGGTTTAATAAGGCATCACTTTAATTTTTCCATTATCTACTGTCATTAGTCCGAATATATGAACATCTTTATTCATTTATTCGCATCACTTTAAACATTAATATTAATTATAGATTATAGTGTTTTGTTTAACATCAATTAAAAGGCACTTAAAGGAGAACGTATAAATGGAAATTCCGAGCCTTGAAAATGAAGAAAGTCATTAATCTTGATGAAAGATGACACTACGGACTTTGATAGCTCTTTTAACGATTTTCAAAATTGTGACTCTAATGCCAAAAAGGAGTGCCGTTCTACAACCCAAAATGGAAATTTCAGATGAAGTATTATAATATTATAAGTATTTTTCGCTAAAGGCCCATTTCATTTGAATAGGTCGGTACAAAAAGACATTATTTACAGATTTCGGCGAATCTTATTCTCAATCAGAATCTCCAAGGTATTTGTGAGACACGAGAAACTCGTGTTTTATTTAAATTTTTTCTATAAACTAATTTGAATATAAATAAGATCCATTAACTTTCGCATTACATTTTCGCATCTTATCCGATGCATAAACCAATTCTCTGATCCGCTTACGAGCGGCCGTCACAGGCTTAGCTAATGGACTGTCACCTACTTGAAAATAATGTAATACTATATTGTAATATTCTCCATTCTATATATTACTTTGTACTAGAAGATAATGATGCGCCTGGATTAAGTTTTTTTGATTCCCGAGGAAACACTTTAATTTTTCAGGATAAAATTGTACCTATAGCCTATGCATTAATCCTGGGTATGAGCTGTCTCTATTCCCAGCTAAATCTTAGCTCTTCCATCCATCCGTCCTTGCATCCGTCCATTCATCTGTCCGTCCGTCCGTCCGTCCGTCCAGCCATCCATCCATCCATCCATAATATTTATATTAAGTATATAATATTATCGATGGTTCGCTACTCTTCTTTTCTCAGAATGAGGAGTGTTGAAGAAAGACCTAAGCTTTTTAATGCAGGTAAACAACGGGTCTCTATAGTTCTTATTAGATTTTTCAAACCCGAAATTCACGCTGCAGAGGCGCGGGCAACAGCTGTAGATAAATTTTTCATCTCTCGTATCCATTCGAAATTCAAAGCTCATTGTTATCCAGTGAAAACTTTCAATCGATAAAAACAGAAAATAACATAGGTATAAAGTCCTAGCGACCGAATCCGGCCACGGCGGCCAATCTCCACGGACATCAGCCATCTGCTCGAGAGATATTATAGTGCACAAATGTGTGCGCATACAGAGGTGAACTCTCTATTCTCTAACTCTCATAGTCCGATGGGACAGAAATCTGACGCGATCGGAGAGAGAGCAGACTCAGGACTGACGACTTTATGTACTCTCCGAGGAACCGGGTCACGACACCTACTTACTCGTTGTACCACAGAATACCTAATATTCACTCTGCAAAATAATTTAAATAAATAGCGACTCTTGTTACCACACAATAAAGTGCAAATCAGGTTGACACAGCGCTATTTACCTACCGTCTTATTCACCTAGACTTTTCTCTCTTTCTATCACGTAACTTTTATCCCTTCGCACTCTCTGCATTTAGGGTCTTGGAAGAGGTACGCCATGTACTTGCAGCGCCGCAGTTTATTGCGGAGTGTTCCAGGCCTTTTTGTACTAAGAATTTCTTGACAGAAAAACCCAATACATTTTTTGGCTCAATCCGGGAATCAACCCAGACCGCGTCATCCTAGTAGAACATGCTTACCCCTAGACCAACGAAGCAGTAGAGAAACGAACATAGATAGCTAAACGTTTGCGCACTGAGCCAGCTATTGTAAACACAGGATAAGCTCCTTGGGGAGTAGAGTATTACTTTAAGCTGACCGATAGATTCAGATTAAGACCCTCGTTCTCAAATACGATAGGTATACAGTTCAATTGCCATCATAAAGATTTTACATTTATTTCTAAGAGCTTTAGTAGCAATCATTTTTAGAGAATCGCGCCAATCTGTGCCCAGTAGAGGACCGGCAATGGGTTGAAATGAATGGATGAATGACTGGTTTCCGCCACTCTATCACTGGATTCCATATACTAGCTAACTTTAAGCCATTCTCACGATTGAAATTCCAAGCACAGTCCCAAAGTCTTTTATCCAATAGATAGGCGCAACCGTGCAAATCTGGGGCGCGTCATTTATCAATCCTACAAATGTATAAATGGGAAAGTGTATTTATTTACTTGGTTTAACATTCAATCGTGCAGCAAAGGAGCAAAAGAACACTTTAATTTTTTGAGGACAAATAAAGAAGAAGTCGCGGTCAAAAGCTAGTTTCATATATTACGTTCGACTTCGTCCGCGTGGATTTAGTTTTAAGCGGGAACTCTTTGATTTTTCGGGATATAATGTAGCCTATGTCACTCTCCAGGTCCTCAACTATACCCATGCAAAAAATCTCGGCGATCCGTTGCAGCGTTATTAAAGGACAAGCCAACAAACAAACACTCTTTCGCATTTATAATATTAGTAAGGATTTTGCAAATAAGTTGCTTAGAATTATATTTAGCTGACTGGCAGGTAAGCACAGACCAGACAATGGGTCTTTGTGATTTCAATTAGCTAATTATTCGCCGTAGCGCAGCCCAGTAAAGCGTATGTCGCGTGTTATGTGGAGATACCTGAAACACAGTCGCGTACTGAAGCTCGCACTCGATACCCTTTTGTCAAATGAAACCCGCTTTGGGACTTGGGACGTGTGTAATAATATGCCGGGATTAATGAATTATCGAGGTAACAACCTGTTGGTCTCGTGGTTAGCATGTTCGACTGTGGATGAAGAGGTCCTGGGTTCGATTCTCAAATCGGGGAAAAAAATGTATCGGGTTTTCTGTCAAGAAATTCTCAGTACTGGTCCGGAGTAAGCAAGTAGACGGTGTTGCCCCCGCGCATCGGCCATCGAGGAACACGTAAAGCCTCTCTACGGTTGAGTCGGATTAGGGACCTAATTGAACTTAGGGAGTGAGGGAATAGAGAGTGCACCTGTGTTTGAACCGAAAATATCAGCTATATACTAGTGAAAGTTCCGCCAAAATCGGTCTAGCAGTTTCCGAGATTAGCGGCAACAAACACACAGACAAAAATTTAAAAAATTGGTTTTTTGTTATAAGTACCGTATTTACTTACATAAGTGTGCATTCAGTAAATAGCTGTTATTTAGATATTATAAACAGACACTTCAATTTTATTTAGATGTATAAATTCTATTATGCTGTGTTATTTTTCTTTAAGTTTTCTTCACCAATATAAAACTGAAATCTACTATTACTGTTATAACTAGGGTTGCCAGAATTTTTTTCAGCCTATAAGGGAAAAATCGTTAGATGGGCAAAAAAATACGGGATTTCAGTTTTTTTGTCCGGGACAAATAAAAAACAAAATTATTTAGTGTCATTTTTTATATTTTTCCGCGGATCGAGACAGTTTTAACATTGTCATTCTGACACTAACACTGTCATTGGTCTATGCGGGCTGCGAGTGCAAGTTACTTTTACACTACAGTCGCTCGAGCCGAGCCGAGAGACAATGTAAACCGTACGTTTTACGAGCGTTACGTGTGTGAATACTTAGATCGATTTCATAATGAAAGTACGGTTCAAATACGGGATAGAGTCAGTCCCGCCGGGACATTTTAAACTATGCCTAAAATACGGGATGTCCCGGGAAATACGGGACGTCTGGCAACGCTAGTTATAACTAAGTTTTATTGAATTATATATATTTTTTTGTAAAACTCCGTACATTACCGGCGTATTTACCTTTTCTCATGCTCGCTAAAATGATACCGGTCGTAAGCAAATACTCATTTATTGATGAGAAAATAAACGAGATACATATTTGCACCGATCCAACTTGTTTGTTTTGAACTGAATACTCATGAGCATACATATTTAATCACATTAATTTTTAATCAAGATACCCTCCTGTTGTATGACTTGCATGCAAAACGAGGTAATGACTTTTTTTTCTTATAAACACAGAAATTTTTTTTATGTTTGAGGTAATCAGAAGAAATTTTTAACCGACTTCAAATAAGGAGGTTACAATTCGACCAGTCGGTACGTATGTTATATTAGTGACCCGGGAATTGAACCCGGAACGGTTAATACAACTTCACATACAAGTCGCCTGATTAATGGAATCCATTGTTAATACGAGTCAGGTTCTTTAGAAGTCGGTGCAGTATTGAGCGCTGACCGATAGGGGGTGATTGAGATCCCTTCCTTTAATACAATTGATTTAGCTTTATTACTGGTAATAAATTTTCCCCTCGTTCACTGCCTGCGTTGTGTACGTGTGCGTAGGTTATGTATTACAAGTTTAGTTCTTTCAATTCACGAGGGCGCGTGGCTCATGGTTGTGTGCGTGTGCGTGTCGTATCTGTATAAGTGTGAGCGAGAGCTTGATTGTGCCTGACCGCTCCCACCTAGTTCCTGACAGTCACGCACACTTACGCAATGTGCATGTACATGACATAACCACAAATAAAGCTCACGCGCCCACGTGATTTGCAACTATACCTTGAGTTTATGAAATAAAAAGGTGTCCCACACCCTTGTAAATAAAAAGCTGTCACTTTAGTAGCAGCAAAGTCTATTTTATTCCTAAGACGCAGCGTCAGCATTTATCCCGAATGCCAATTTCATACGAAATCGTCAATATCTTGCATGCAGTGATGGCGTGATGCAATTCAGCAGCGTCGTATTATGTGTGCCCGTTATATATTTGAAGGCAATATTCAAGCAGTTGGATTAGAATCCTGATTGAGTCCATTTCAGGCACCTATATTGCTTGCACTGTCAGACTTACTGTTAAATTGCATTGCTCTCTAACTACCCCTTTAGAGTTGGTCGTATGGTTATTTAAAAAACTGCATAGATTTTAAAAAGTTCACTCTGATAGGCAGTCAATTAATGCCTCATTAGTATAGGTTAATGAAACGGCACAGCATTTTTCACTGTATCTACTTTAGTTAGATTCCCGAATAGATATTACTATCCCCTACTGATTTAAGTCTTCTTGCAAGCAGTATTTAATCAAGAGGTTCGCTATATAAATATTAACTTTAGTTAATTAATCGAAGGCTGGATCCTGTAATATTACGAGAGCTTTTTATTTATTTTGAAGCGCGGTATCGCATGTTTAATTTTGCGATCGACTTTCGTTATAAACATTTTAAAGAGCCGTAAAACTTTTAATATCCAATATGTAACTAAATTAAATAAGACACGAACAAAGAAGGACACATGCAATCCAGTTCGCGACGAGCAAAGCGCCGCGCGTTAGTGAAAAACTAAAAATAATATTTGATTAGGTAATGGAGCTGCCCAAATACTAGAATAACACGAGCAGCGAAATAATATAATCTGACGCGGACATTCAGATGTTGTGTTGATATATGGGTTATGGGTTATACCTTATTTCAATATTTACTACTATCAGTAAATAAAACTAAACTTCAATTATTTACTCGACCGTTCCGACGTTATAGCATCTTCACATACGCCAATACTCACGAGGCAATAAAGCCTTATCTTTTTTTGATTGCGATAGGCTTGCGCTTGGTGATGATCAATGATGGAGAGCACTGATGAGGTCTAGGCTGGAGCGCGCTTGCCTAGAAGGTGCCTCTATTCACTCTTGCCTTGAAGGTACTCAAGTTATACGTGACAAGAAACGCGGACGCCGGAAGAGCGTTCCTCAATTTAACGGCCCGTTTCAGAATCATTGAACTAAATAGTTGCGAGTAGAATGGGTTTCAACTACATTAGAATACGACTTCTCGCAGTTATGTGGTAGAACATTGAAGGTTATGAAATTCTCTTTATGGGCCCTGGGAATTAACCTTTAACAAGCGGTAGCATTTGTTTTTGCCGCTCGCTACGTCGCGCCGCATACATTTCGTAGCGACAGTCGTGGACTGGCCGACGGGTCTACGGTCTCTACGGAACAGATAAATCATTTTATAAGTTATTTGTAGTCAGTCTGCAGGTTAGAGGTGAAATGTGGCTACCATTGCCAAGTGATTAATTGTAGATTGCGGTAGTTAGCAGTCTGGCTGTCGTGCCGCACCTTGAAGGTATTTCAATGTTTATGTCTTATTCATACCTTGAGATGTATTCACCAAGAAACTTCCAAACATCAGTACACTCTGAAATGTTTCGTTCCACTTAGTTTAGTGTAGGTGTGAATATTGAAGTGTACAGGTAGGTACATGTAAGTAGGTACCTATGTAAGAGTTTCTCACGAATGCTGAACTAATTATTTATTTATTTCGGTTATTAAGAATGAATGAATGAATGAATGAAATGAATGAATGAATGAAATATTCTTTATTGTACACCAAATAAACACTTACACTACTAATACATATAAACCATACAGCTACATTAAGCTTTCACATATTGCTTTTATTTCATAAAATATTATAAATAACTATTCTAAATTATTAACAGCCTCCTTGGTCTAGTCTTGGTAGCTAGCATATTCGACTGCAGATGACAAGGTCTCGGGTTAAATTCCTGAGTCGGGCCAAAAAATGTATTTCATTTTTCCGTCAAGAAATTCTCAGCACTAGCCGGAGTTAGGAAGTAAATGTTGTGTTATCCTTATCGGTAGGTAGGTGTGGATGGATAAAATAAAAACAACTTATTTGGCTTAATTAAATTAAAAAGAAATTAAATGTATATTTGCCAAATTAAATATACGAGGAAGAGTATATGTCCGTCTCCTAGCACACTCGGAACACGAATGAAAAGAGTCACGCTGGTCTGTTACTTTTATATTCGAACATACCCTCGGGCATATTATGATTTAATTTTTGCACTTGGTAACAGAAACCAACACGCCCCCTCAAAAATTAATCTCTAATATGTATATAAATCAACAAAACAAATTAACTAAACGGAACATATTTTCTTCCTTGTATTCTCTGGGAGTTACATAATAATGGTCCAACATTTGTTGCACAGGATTAGGGAAAACCCAGAAAACCCTAATCAGACCATTTCATTTAATTAAATCAATGTTCAATAAATTATTAATTAATTAAATAAATTATTACATGAATCAGAAAATTACATAAAATGAATTAATTTCATTCTAAACCCATTTTTGATCTTATTGCCTGAAAAGAAGGTTTTGGTAATGGCTTCGTCAGTGCATCCGCCAGCTGCTGACCTGTGGGAATGTAATTTAATTTGATTACATTTTGTTCAATTTGCTCCCTGGAAAAATGATATTTAATATCAATATGTTTTGTACGCTTATGATTTGTTGGATTATTTGCGATACTTATACAGCCATTATTATCCTCATAAATTATAATTGGGTTTACAATATTCATGTTTATACTAGCTGCTAATGATTTGAGCCATAAAGCTTCCTTAACAGCTTCAAATAATGCCATGTATTCGGCTTCAGTAGATGATGCCGCTACTGACATTTGTTTCTTTGTACTCCAGGTTATAGTACATTGCTCGAAGAGCTTAAATAAATACCCGGTTGTACTCTTCCTATCTTTAGTATCATTACCACCCCAATCTGAATCTACATAGCCACATAGAATGTTATTATAGTCACACCTTTTGTATGTTAACTTTAGATCAGTTGTACCCTTTAAATATCTTAGTACTCGCTTAAGACACTGCCAGAGTTCCTTATTATTTTTGTTTGTATACCTACTCAGTATATTGACACTAGTACTTAAGTCTGGACGAGTACAGAGCATGACATACATTAGGCATCCTATAACATTTCGGCATGGCGCATTATATTTCTCGTCAGAGTTTAATGCTTCATAATTCAGTTTATTTTCTAGTGGTGTATGTACAGGTTTACATTCCTGCATATTAAATTTACTCAGAATAGTTTTTATGTATGAACTTTGGTCTAATGTAATTTTGTCATCAAACCTAGTAATTTTAATACCAAGAAATAGTTTTATTTCTTTTAAATCAGTCATTTCAAATTTACTCATTAAATAATTTTTAAAATTATTCATTGTTTCGATTTCAGCGCATGCAATCACCAAATCATCTACATACAATACTACATATATATTTTTACGTATATCCCCATTGTTTAACATATAAATACATCTATCAACTGATGAATTTTGAAAACCTTCCTTTTTAAATGCTGCTTCCAACACTTCAAACCAACATCGTGCAGCTTGTTTAAGCCCATATATTGATTTATTTAATCTACAAACGTAATCGTTTTCATTTAATACGCCCTCAGGAACTGTCATAAAAATTTCCTCCTTTAGTTCCCCATTCAAAAAAGCAGTTTTAACGTCCATATGATGAACTAATAAATTAAACTGATTTGCAAAACTAATTATAAATCTAAAACTAGCTATTCTTGCAACAGGTGCAAAGGTTTCATTATAGTCAGTTAAATATTCTTGACTAAAACCTCTTGCAACAAGTCGGGCTTTATATTTTAAAGGTTTTCCAAATTCATCATGTTTGATAGTGAAAATCCATTTACAATCAACAATATTTTTGCCCTTTAGCCTAGGTACTAAAGTCCATGTTTTATTTTTCAAAAGAGAATTTAATTCATTTTTAATTGCGCTTTCCCACTGAGATCTATCATCTCGAGTTTTTATCTCTTCATATGAAGATGGTAGATTGTTTAAAATTGCATGTGCACACATTAAACAATCCTCATCCTCCTCAGAGTACGAAATAGGGGGAAGATGTTTTAACCTATCACTTCTCCTAAGTTCATGATTATTAGCTGTGTTTTCAGTATCTCTTAGTGAAGAAGAGTTTTCAGAACTACCTACTGCCTGCTCAGATTTATTTGTATTTTCATGGGTTAATTTGCGAATTTTATTAGGACACATGTGTTCATCAGATTTTGATTTATCTGATATAAGACTGTCAGAGTTTCGAGACTGAATTGATTTTGAAATATTATTATTATCAATTTTATTTTGAGAATTTTTGACATTCCCTTCAGAACTAAGCACAGGCCTAGACTGCAGAAAATTAGTTTCGTCAACTATGACGTCTCTAACTACCACATGTTTTTCGCATTCTGGGTTCCAAACTTTGTAACCGTTTGGTTCATAACCCAACAAAATACCTTTCCATGATTTATCATCAAATTTCGTTTTACCGGTTTTATGATGAACATAAACCGTTGAGCCAAAAACTTTTAAATATTTAATTTTAGGTTTCTTATCATGCCACATTTCGAATGGAGTTTTTGAACAGTTTAAAGCTTTTGTTGGGGTTATATTGATCAAATAAACAGCAGTCAAAACCGCATCACCCCAAAAAACCTTATTTAATTTTGCACCGTTTATCATTGAACGAGCTTTTTCAGTTATTGTTCTAACCATCCGTTCAGAAACACCATTCAATTGCGGAGTTCTAGGAACTGTCAAATGATAAGTTATACCTTTTTCAACACAATAAGTTTTCATTTCGGTAGATAAGTACTCACCACCGTTATCACAATATAGATTGACTAATTTTAAATTAAACTTAGCCTCACTCTTTGCAACGAAATCTTTAAAAGCAGTAAATACGTCTGATTTATAGGTTAATAAATATGTAACACAGTAATGAGTGTATTGATCAACAAAAAGTACAAAGTAATTCTTGTTGTCAATAGTTGTAGGAGTGATAGGACCACACACATCTGTATGTACAATAAATAAAGGTCGCTCTATGTGTGTTTTATCTTTGGCTTGGTTGAACGGCAATCGACTCTGTTTTCCATTTATGCAAGCTTCACATAACTCATCATTAGGCACAATGTTATTAATTTGATTCGAATCGTCAACCATTTTATGATTTTTAATTTTTAAAAATTTATCTTTACTAATATGACCAAATCTTTCATGCCATAATTTGTAACTATTTTTCTCACTATTGCAAACTTGGGAAACAGATCGATTTCCGCTCACACAAGATAATAACTCTATAACAATTAAATTGTTTTTCAACATACCTTGCATAATGGTTGTATTACCCTTACGTATATCCGCTCCTTTTTGATCGAAAATGACCGTCAATCCAGCACGCTGCATCCTCGATACCGACAGTAGATTGTATGGAACCTCAGGGCAGAAAAGCACTTCCTCGAGTACTCCTGGGATCCTTTTGTCGCTGGTAACCTGTAGCGTTCCCTTTTTAGTTGCTGAAATAAATTCACCATTTTTAGCTACGGAAATTTTTAAAGGTGGCTGTAAATCAATATAATTAATAAAAAGATCATCTCTGTTGATGATATGATCCGAAGCTCCTGAATCCAGTAAAAAGGTAATTTTATTTCCATGGTCATTTTCATGGATTTGACCCATCATAAATGCGAAACCAGAAAAATCGCTTGATGTTGAGGGTTGATTGATTTCAACTGTCTGAACAGTTCTTGTTCTTTCCGTTGAATTTTGCTGCTGCATCCTTTTGTAGTAGTAACAATCATTTTGAACGTGATTTCTGCGTCCACAATGATTACATTTAACAAATGCCTTCTTAGTTTTATTTTCCTTTTGGTAAAATTTATTTTTATGTTGTGAATTTTCAAATTTTCGTTTTCGGTTGCCCGGTCTATTCATTTTCTCAACATGTAAAACTTTTGCGCTTGTGTCACTCGATTCGTTTTTTAATTTTACTTCATGGTCCAATAATCTGGTTTTAACAAAAGCCAATGTTAAATTGTCGTCAACCAAAGTTTCGATTGCAGTTATGACTCCGTCGTAAGTTGAGGGTAGGGTTAACAATAAATGAGCAACTTTATCAGTTTCTTCTAATTTTGCTCCAGCCGCTTGTAAATCTGCGATCAATTCGTCAAAAACGGCAAAATGTTTTATTAGGATGACGTCACTTTGTAATTTTAATGTTAATAACTTTTTGCGTAAAGCTAATTGAGTGGCAATACTTTTCCGTTCATATAATGCATCCAAACTTTTAAAAATATCACAAGCCGAGCTATCTTCTTTCGCAAAACCGAGGTAGGAATCAGATAAATATTCGACGATAATATTTTTTGCTACCCGATCACTTTTCTCCCATTCACTGCCTCGAATTATGGGGTCGTCGTCGATAACTTTAATAACGTCTAATTCACTCAACAACGCACGAATTCTGAACTTCCAGACACTGTATTTTTCACCATCAAACGGCTTAATATTTCGCTTAGCCTTCAAGTGATCCATCGCACACAATTTTACACTTTTAATTTAGCAATAAACCGCGTAAACTGGACACCATAACCTATCGGTAGGTAGGTGTGGATGGATAAAATAAAAACAACTTATTTGGCTTAATTAAATTAAAAAGAAATTAAATGTATATTTGCCAAATTAAATATACGAGGAAGAGTATATGTCCGTCTCCTAGCACACTCGGAACACGAATGAAAAGAGTCACGCTGGTCTGTTACTTTTATATTCGAACATACCCTCGGGCATATTATGATTTAATTTTTGCACTTGGTAACAGAAACCAACAATCCTCGTACCTCGGAGAGCACGTAGGTCGTAGAGTCATGGTGAAATTGACACTAAATCTAACTGCTTACATAAAGAATATTTAAAGTTGATAAAGGCATTAAGCATACAAATTTATAAAAGTAAAGACGAGAAAATTTGGCCTGTACATCTTCAAAAAAAAAACATGCCTTCATTAGGTATAATTAGACATCGCAAACATTTGGCCTTCATAATGTTTGTTTGCTTGGAATAAAGATGATGTACCCTCCTACCCTATTGTTTCATTCAGTTGAATAGACAGAAATAGCTCCTTATTTTCACAATATTTTGCATTATTGCGAGAGGGCTCAGCATTTTCGCTTTATTACATTTGTAGCGAGAATCAAGAAGCTTGAACTACGGGCTTGAGCTTTATGGCTATTGAAAATGACTAGCAAAATTACCCATCTCCTTTATGACTTCTAAAAGGTCTAGTATAGTAGGAAGCTTTCACCGTGGCTAATTATTATTACCCTACCGTCAAAGACACGTGCATCCATGCGATTAATCGTTCCAGTACGATGGCGTGTATAGAAGCCGATTAGGGCTCAGTATGGACTTAAATTGGCAGAAGATAAAGGTACGCTTAAAAGGGGGTAACTTCCAAGTTAGCCAGCTACCATCTTAGACTGCATTGTCAAATCCGGTGAGATAAAAGTCAAGAAGTACATAATATTATAATATCTCGTCATTAATAAAAAAGTTTAGAAAAATACGTAATAATAAAAATTGATTTTTTATAACCAACCTTCAGTATTAATCATTCTTGTGCTACCCGATTTAGGGTTATTTTATTCAGGCGTTTAATATTTTCTTCGAATGCTTGGATTGCAGACTACTTATTATTATAATTCATCCTACAACAGTCTAGCAAAGGCGAATATTTTGTTATTCTGCTCGTTATTATACAAATCGACGCTGTTACATATTAATAAGTTATTAAGTAAATGTAACGTTGAATATAAATATAATTGCTTGCCGCAACTTACCTATAAGTGGCGCAAAAATCGCCCCTACTCTGTCTTAACAAGGTAAATAATAGGTATCTATTTATATTACTATCTGCCATGAACCTGGGTCTCGCTGGCATATTTGCAAGGATGTAGTTAGCCAGCCATGTAATGACTGTCTGCAAAAGGATACCTTATACAGGTTTAATAATTTAATTTAGAATGATACTATATAATTTTTTAACCGACTTCAAAAAAGGAGGAGGTTCTCAATTCGTTACAATCTTTTTTTTGTGTATGTTCCCCGATTACTCAAAGATGCCTGAATTTGGAAAATTCTTTTTTTGTTTGAAAGGAACAAATTGTAAACATTTAAAGTTTTAGACCAATAGTGTTTTTAGCAATATTGCATGTATGAGCAACTAGTTAAATTTGCTCGCCACTGACTTGGTCGGAAAATTCATTAGCATTACAAATACCGAACCGCAGGGCACCGCACATTTAGCCTAGAGGGGGCGCGGCGGATTCCCTTCCACACCACTGTTGTTGTAAATTATTTATTACTGTTAGCCATTTCGGTAGCTCGCTTTGTTAACAAGAATAATAAAAGGCTACAGAAATCCGGTCTCGACAGACTTAAAATTAAAATCGTGGTTTCATAAGAACTTGATTTATATCATAGTCATAGCGAATATTTGATAATTTTTTTTTCAATTTCAATCATATTTTGAAACTAGCTTTTTAATAAATTGTTACCTACTTATGTTTTAGAAAATTATCAAATATTCGCTATTAATATCCTTTTAGAGAAGTTTCCTATTCAATAGGTTATTTTAATTCCATTCATATTTTATTTAACACAATACTATCGTAGATCGTGAAATATGAAAACATAGAAAACAGTTTTATATTTGTGCCGTTTGGTGTTGAAACCCTGGGGTCATGGGGCAAGGATGCTAGATCCTTTTTTAAGGATCTGTCATCCCGTCTCATAGAGTCCACTGGTGACCGGAGGGCTGGAAGTTACCTCGGCCAGCATATAAGTTTGGCCATTCAGCGGGGTAAAGCAGCCAGCGTTCTGGGCACTTTTCCTCGCTCCAGTGGTTTAGATGATATTTTTTATATTTAGCTTTTATTTTTGATATTTACGTTTTAGTTTTATATTATATTAAGTATTATTGTTACATATTTTAATCATTAAAAAAGTAATATTTTCATCATATTTTGAACGAAGCAGATTAGATTTTATATAAATAAAGAGCTAGAGAGTGACATACGATACTCTATCCTCATCCTAATCATAAGTGTACATAGACGAAGGCGCAGACAAAACCAGTGGATAATTCTATAAAGGTAGGCTAACCATGTTCTTACATTCACCTCGCGTCTCATCATTATATCTAAGCAGGTAACTCGCTGCTCAGTCTGCACAGCTCTAATATTATGTTATATTGTTAGAGGCACTAGACGCATCGTCAGCCTTTGTTCTAATGCACCGGAACATGATCTACACCCTTAGGCCTTTGACTGAGGGAGGCTCCTCGGGTGCTGCACTTCGTTGTAAGGACAAGTTAAAGCCTTATTTGAATACGATGAGTATGCGAAGTGTGCACATCCATTTAATGTGCTGAGGTTCCTAAGCTTCAGTGTGACTTTTTAAGTAATCGTTAGCTGTGTGTGGTGGTCAATCACTGTTTGGAAATGCGTCATGATTTGATAATTATATCCTTAAACTAGTTTATTAATGCGCGAAAAGATCATTCTGATAGGTATTAATTTTCCGAACGCATTCATTCGCACCGCTGCTTTTATTTTTCTAACATACCTTTAAATTAAGAGTGAATAGGTCTACTAGGCAAGCGCGCTTTATCATAAGCTGCATTTTTACGTAACATCAGGTGTAAGAAGTACTATTCTTGTCAGTTATGTATTACATATTTTGTTTTATTGTTTTATTTAATGAAATGAAAGTAATTTAGATTACTGAGTTGTTAACCAAGTGACAAAAAATATATTCCAAGTAAGTAAAATGGAAAATTATGCTATAAAAAACTCGGTCATGACGTGTGACATAATTATGTAGGTATATTTAGCAGTTTGCATGCATAATTATTCTACCGTATACCACAAGTAGAACCGTGTTTCGAATTTAAAAAAAAAGATTTAAGTGTATAAGTGTAGCAATTACAATGTAATGCGTAATTGCGTCGTCATACCCATTTTTTGCTCAACGACTTTCATATTTGAAAACATATTACAACATGGAAAATAATAACACATTTTTTTATATAGCATTCACACTTACATATTTCACTATTGATCACCAAGTAAACTTTGACCATGTATGAATAAACACGTTCTAAAAGATTCATCGTTTAAATATTACTTAGCGACGATGAAATAGGGTGGTAACTAACCCTAGCTGTCTCCCACCAGACCAGACCAGAAATAATTTACAAAATTATAAGTTCTCAAATTGCCGGAAATCGAACCCAGGAAATCCTACAACCAAAGCGGTCATAACTAAGCAGGAAGGTTGCCTCTAAAAAAATATACCAATAAAATACAGAGTTGTTTATTTATTTAGATGTTTCTCCTCAGAGCCCGATGTCCCATCAATGGATGGAACATCGGGCTTTTAGGAAAACCGCAGCTCGCTCTTGGTTTTATGGAGACGTCATGAGTGCCGAAACCTTTAATAATAAAAATCCGAGTGTCGCTAGCCTAATATATTACTTACATCACACGGAAAAGAAATGTAATTTTAGCGCGGTCCAATGGGATTTT
Source organism: Hipparchia sbordonii (assembly GCA_038048805.1). NCBI lineage: Eukaryota > Metazoa > Arthropoda > Insecta > Lepidoptera > Nymphalidae > Hipparchia > Hipparchia sbordonii. Next base: position 9,223,411 of record CM076098.1, read on the forward strand.
CGTTATATTACAATTAATGACTTATTTTTCTACAGTTTTTTCATGTTAGGATTGTCAAGGTGACAGGTCAATAGAACGTGACTTACTTTGTACCACATTGTAGCAATCATATTACAAACAAACAAAGCAGACAAATTATGAAAACATTTTCTAAAAAGAATAGTCTCAAGTCTCAATAGATTTTAATAGTGTGAATGACCTTACGATTGCAACAATATGGCATAAAATAAGTTACCTTCTATTGACGTGACACTTGTACCATGTTACAACGAGAAAACGCGTGTTTATTTAAGACACACGCTCATAATATAGTTAGTAGGTTCCTAACGAATATTTTCAAGCTTCGCCAAATTTCGGCAATTTATTCATTTACAAATAATTAAATAACTTTTTCCGGTAACTGAAGCTTTAAGCGAGCTGACACAGAGGGCTATCCAAACTGGAGCGTTCATTAAAAAGTTACGCTCCGATAAAAGTATATAATACAACACCCAAATCAAAATACCAACGTTCGAAACACTTGGTTATAAAAATATTTTACTTTATCGCATTACACAAAAGATGTATATAATATTTTATGAACATATTTTTTTAATTAAATACGTAACTTTATATGCAGTTAGAACTTCATAGTTTGTTGAGGCCAGCAAATTAATGATCCCCAGAGTAAAACAAATTCAAATGACTTCGACGCAATAACGTAAAGTAGGGCAAAAATTGTATAGACAAAACATTCCTTTGATGTAATAACGAAGGTATAATGATCTCCTGAATCTATTGATGAATTTTACAGAAAATGATAATTATGCCTTTAATTAAATGCCAGGACCGTAGAAAACCACGTTTAAAAAGGAGTTTCTTTTCTGATGTAAAGTGAATTAAGTAAGTAAATCGATTTAATACTAAAACCCAATTTCATATTATTATTTTATTTATTAACTTTCTTTCTCTCGAGATTATCAGGATTTTTTTATACGCTCCATTATATACCTATTAGATAGCTATTACAACTCCTGGACAAAAGTAGTTGTTTACTCGCGAGTAGCGATTTTAATCCCAGATTAGATTATGGTGGAACGTAAAGTATATTAAATAGTTTATTCTTAGAAAAACTGCTAATTTATTCTCGATAGAGACTTATTCCAGATTTGTAAGTAGGCAATTGGTAATGTATTTTGTATATTTAACACGTTAAGTGTAGATTTAAGTGCGTAATATAATCTTCTTAACGAAGAGGAGTTTAGAAGAGTTCATAATACGGCACCGCTTTAACGACTAGTTACTTGAAACTATTCTTATCACTTGAAACTATCCTTATCACGTACAACGTTTATAATATGTATTTTGAGCATTCTATAAGGGCTCTAGTCTAGAGCTTATAAAGATAATGTTTTATAAAAAAGGAAATAGGACACATATAGGGTCATAGAAGAACCTGATATTTATCATTGCTTTAAAGTCATAAACCATAAAGAAAACAGGCGAGAGCGATTGTACGAAGAAAAGACCGCCCGCATTTCCTCTTAAGTTCTATGTTTACCCTTTTTAAATATTAAACGTTTGTTTTTATCATCAGACAATCCCAGTTTCCTATTCATTGAATGGCTCAATCAAGTTTTCCCGAAGACCGCTCCATTACCTTAACATATTGCCTGCCTCTCGAAGTACTGAGCACGCAGCCGATGGGTACCTACTTCAGACTTTACGACGCAGACAGCCTTCTGCGACACTTTCGATGTCACCTTCAGAATATAGTGTCTCATAAGTTTTCTTTATGAACTTTCTTTATGATTCCTGAGTCACTAGATTTAGGCTACGTTTAAGGTATTTTATATAAAAATGTTGACACCAAAAATATTGTTGAGTTGTGTTATTCCGAACGTAATTATTTTAATAATAAAACATCTAAAATATTGTCGAGTTGTGTGATTCACCGCTGCGCGGCGTAATACTTTCCTACCCAAGATGCTGGCAGCACTGCCCCTTTGGATGACCAAACTAATTCTTTGGCCAACTTGGCTGCCTCGATGACATTTTTTTCAAAAGGCACATATAGGTACGTCTTCGCGCTGCGGTGACATGGATTAGGCTTTAGAATTATTTTACTTTTAATTTTAGAAGTGATTTAATATTAATTTAAGATTTTGTTTTACTTATATAGTGTTACTTCCAATGCTATTTTAATTGAATATTGTGATATTGAGATTTCGTCTGCTTGGAGTTGGGTTTTCAAAAACCCGCGGGAACAGCGGGAACGGGAAATAAAAAGTTTTCTATGTCACTCTTCAGGTCCTAAACTATACCTATGCACAGAATTACATCAAATTTTCACCCACATGATATTTTTTTTCCAACAATCAACAAACAAAAGCACTTTTGCATTTACAACATTAGTAGGGAAGTAGGAATGTCAACTTATAATTTTCTTTAATAGGTTTTCATTTCGATTTCGAATTTTAAAGCAGAAAAGCGGCCATTTACCATTGATAAGTTACCAACTGCGGTTGAGAGTACGGTTCATCAAGTTCAGTGATAGCAGCAGCGCATCCAATTTGCAGCCTTTACACAACCACATCATTTTAGCCACACAGATCCGGATTCAAATAAATAAACGATTTATTTGAATCAAAAATTACTGAAATTTGAATTCAATTAATGTGTGGTACACATAATTGTGTGAACCAAAACTACGTAGGTACATACCTATACAGCGTTGTTTTCTGTTGGAAAAGCTGAAACACGTAAGTTTAAAGAATTTATGTTCTGAGAATATATGTAAGCTACTAGCTCAATATAACTTACTAGCTGTTTCCCGCGACTTCGTTCACGTGGAAAAGGTTTAGAGTGACTTGCTACTATCCGCGAGAAGTTATGTCCTCTATCTCCGAAAATATCTAGTTATTTTTTGGGTAACTTGAACCGTTTACGCAGCGCACGCAACGGAAGCCCTCAAATATGGATAATTTTTCCCGTTTTTGCAACATTTTTCACTGATGCTTCGCTCCTATTGGTCGCAGCGTGATGTTAAATAACCTAAAGCCTTCCTCAAAAAATGGACTATCCAACAAAAGAAAGAATTTTTCAATTCGAACCAGTAGTTCCTGAGATTAGCGCTTTCAAACAAACTCTTCAGCTTTATAATATTAGTATTGATAAGTTAGTTTAGATAGCTGACTTTAGATAGCGACAAACATGTCGTTTCTATTATATTTCCATGATTGCTAACACTGTAGAGCAGGGGTTCCCAAAGATTTTTTTATCACGCTTCCATACTGAAAGGATAAGACGCGTGACAAATAAGTTTGGGAGTAGGTATATATATTTATTAAGCTTTAATACTAATTAATATCCTTTCCAGTAATTAATTTAAAGATCATGAATCCTTGGCAAGTAAAATTTCTAAAGCAAACTATTAACCTACTTTTGAGAAAAACGGAGGTAAATCATATTTCTCGGTATTTTCGGCAATAGAGAACTTATTATTATACTCGCTGAACTGAAAATATCGTTTCATTGCGAAAAATCTCGTAAAAGCACCTAATAAGTTTTTATTTAATTTTTTATTCCTAAAAAATATAGGTATATACTTAATACCTATATTTTTTAGGTTTTACTTATTAAATTTTAACTTATCGCTTGTTCAGTTTATTTCGTATTAGTATTCAATATAACTTTATTTATGCACTTTGTGCTCGCAGCAAATATTATTCATAGAAGCGGGTGAACTTAATTTAAATTCAGTATAATTAAGTAGAAGGCGAAACTCTATCAACATCTTATCTTACCGTGCACTAACTAAACTTATTTTTTATCCATGGTAGACTTGATTTATGCTTGACTTGGTAAGTCGTGATTTGGTCACTATAATAATTATAAACAACAATTTGACTGTTAAAAAATATGCTGTTTGGGGATGAAAATTATACTATGAATTAGAAAAATTATTGGAAATATCTTTCATGTCCATTGAAAGTTGTTTGTTTTATAGTTGAGGACCTGAAGAGTGACATAGGCTTTTTATCCCGGAAAATAAAAGGGTTCCCATGAGACTTTTAAAAACGAAATCCACGCAAGTGAATCGTGGGCATCAACTAGTAGGTAATAAATGCAAATTACTTCCTCACAGACGGATCGGTACTTGCAGCAAGTACTGAACCCTAGAGCTCTGTGAACAGAACAATGGGTGCGAAACTACGAGTAAACAAGTTGTAATAAGTTTCACGGCGTGGCCTGACGTCTGTTGCACTTTTCCGCCACTCGCTGAGTTAATGCTTTTTGTTACCACTTTTAACACGGTTACTATTTGTTGCTTTACCCTCTTTTTCTTCCTTAATTCCGTTTAGTGCTTTAGTAAAAAATACGGTCTGAATTGAGAAGCGATACCTAGCCTTTTTTTGTCGGTTAAAAGAACACTAATGCTTAAAACATTGTCTTTAACATCTCTTGGACTGATCTGATGTTCACAATCTCTAACTCATCGTCCCTAGCTCTAAAATCTTCTAAACTATACTTAATGAACAGGTCTACACGTCACGCATTTTCTTTTTGCAAGAAACAAAATGTGTGTAGGTAAAAAGATTGCTCTAATTTAAAAAAGAATTATTTTATTTAAATCTGTCAGTTTAGCTTAGCATGAACGAATAACTTTGCACTGACGTTCCTCACTTAATTTCGCATAAGAATTATAAAACTTACAATTTTTAAGTAAGACTGTTCGTAGGCAGCAGTACTCTTATTAAAATTTAAAGAGCAGTTGTATTCTTATTAAAATTTTATTTAATGATGGAACAAATCTGCTTATTAATTATCCTTTCAAATGTTCGTTATATTATTATTAATGCAATAAAACAAGTTATCATTATTTTCAAACACGCACAATATATACCTACTGGATATCATGTTGTTGTTATTTAACATGAACATTCTACATCAGCTGTAGATACATTTAGATTAAAAAAATTAAAATTATCATGAACAAGGTCATGATGATAAAACAGTTTGAAACATGTTTCAAATGTTGTCATTTTGACAATGTTTAAAAAACGATCCTTTTTCATTTAAATGTTGTGCTGCCTACACTCGATACTCTACAGTGCTGCGCTTTACAGGCGACGTTTGGAGGGGAGAGGAGAATATAAGTCAAGTTCAGCTTGGCTAATATTCTTAAAAAATAAATAAAAGACGTGTGGCACTCGGGGACTGCCACGGTAAAGCATAGCATTTTTTATCAACGCCATCTAGCGGCTCACCGTAGAGGAGTCCCGTGTCAGGTTATTTTCGTTACGGAATTTCTGGATTCGGTCTCCACGCTGGCCCGCGATAGAAGCTATGCAATAGCTTAAAAAGTTTACAGCTACGTCAGCCAGATCTAGACCAAGACGAGCAGGTAGTGAGTGGAAACGTGTAAGAATACGTGATTACGTGAGATCACAATAATGTCCAGCAGTGGACGTCAATTAGTTGATAAAGAAGAAGAAGAAGACAATAATACCTATTAAAATACAGATTACGGACACATGTTTACGTTAAAATAGTACACATTAACTTACCCTTTATTGCTCCGCTTATTTGCAGAGGAGAGGAGATATTTGACTAGTTCAACTGGGTTATTATTCAATTATTTTTTATATAAATGTAGGTGTAAGAATACCATCAGGTAAACAAAAAAAGCTTCCGTCCGCCTATTTAGTTAGGTAACTATCAGTTAGGTACTCGTAGGTACATCCGATCAATTCATTACTCTGTTGCAGACTCACTGTAATTAGACAAAGTCAACATCGTGCAAAGTGGACTTTATGGATTTGATTAAATGTCCGCTCTTCAAACGTTTGCACAGTTTAAAAATTAAAATCCTGGTAATATACAGTCTTAATTAACAGGTTTTCCGTTAGCAGTTTTCAGCACTGGGTATTATTCCCTGGTAATTGGAGAAAAGTAAAAAAGATTTATTCCAATAAGGTAGAATTATTGTGTAAAATTCACGATCCCGCTGAATAAGATATCAAGGTAGTCCAACAGCAACGAGTAGTTATTTACACTACCGAGAGAGTTCTGGAGTTCTGAATCGGAATTCTACAATTCTGTTTTTTGTTTAAAGTGATCAATCAAAATCAATAAAAAATTGTCTTTGGTTTGATTAACTCTAAAATGTAGTTGATTATAGTATGTAGAAGCAAATATACCTATCTACCATTGACTTTAATAGAAAAACCTAATTATATAAAATTAAATAGCTTTTTCCCGCGGCTTCGCTCACGTTAAGTTCGATTTTACAAAACCCTATTTTATCCCTTTAGGGGCTGAATTTTCGAAAATCCTTTCTTAGCGGATGCCTACGTAATAATTGCTATCTGTATGCCAAATGAGTATAGATTACTCGTATATTCAAGAACAGTTGAAAGAAGTCTGATTAAACGAAGTTTCGTAACTAACAACCCCAAAGTTGGACTGTGAGGTAACATAATTACATATGCACATATCAGTTATATGTAATTGGTAATGACAAAGACGAAACCAAAGGCACGCACAAAATTATGCAGGAAAGCAAATGAGTTGAATTTATAACACTAATCTTTTTTCGAGCGTCTAAAAACCAAAATAAGCTATGATAAATCACGCCGGGTATAAAAAAAATGCATACAAAATGACAAAATTAAAAACACTGTCGCCATCACGACATGAATTTTCAATATTCATTTTACTTTAAAGTGTACACATTTTCAAAGTGAAAGCAGAACAGTAGCGCTTTTTGCACTGCACTTGAATTAACGACGAGCCGGCCGGGAGCACGGTTCATCGGTTACAGAGCCATCAGTAACGCATTTAATTTGTCAACATTGAAGGTAGAAATACTATGGAAAACAAACGCGTTAACTCAGAAATCATCCTTGTTATCCTTGCTAATCCTATTATAATATTATAAATGCGAAAGTTTGGATGGATGTATGGATGTTTGTTACTCAATCACGCTGCAACGACTAAACCGGTTTGGCTGGGCAGAATTAGATTATAGCTGTCTTATTTGATTTTTAATAATTGAATATTTTATTAGAATAAAAAACTATTAAAATGTTACAAAAAAAACTTATAACTAAACTAATCTAATTACTATACAAATCATGCCCGCGTGGAATGGTGCCAAGAATACTGGCTGCGTTTCCGCGCTGGACAGCCAGGCTGATCCGTTGCGCAAAAAATGAGCCAGCTCTATATTTCAGTAAATATAGGCTACTTTTTATCCCGGAAAATAAGAGAGCTCCCGCGGGACTCTAACAAAACCTCAATCCACGCGGACGAAGTCACGGGCAAAAGCTATAGTAAGTTTAAAAGTTAGAAAAGCGAAATATCAAAATAGGCTTGAATATATTTGACTAGAAGAGGAGAAGAGAAGAAACAACACTCGGTTGAAGCCGCCAGAAATAATGATCGTAATATGAGATCGGAATAACGAGCTAATAGGATTCACGTTGTGTCTGCAAATCTTTCTTTAATCTCGTTAGATTTGCGCAGCTGCAACCGTAAATCCTTTGTAAAGAGATCGACCGTGTTTTAGCTAGTGGATGCCTATGGTTGGATTGCCGCTGGCTTTTCTTTGTTTTGATGTCGTTTATCCAAACAATTGAATGGAAGCTAAAGCGTTTTTGTTTTGATACATAATTAGGTAATGTCGAATGGGTCCAGAAACCCCGGAGATATCGGTGGACATTTATGTACATGGAAAAAAAAGATACCGGCCGAATTGATAACCTCCTCCGTTTTGGAAGTCGAGTCGGTGGAAAAACCGATGCACGTTGGTCCCAATATGCTTAAATGGCGACTCCGCCTGGGAACACAGCGTTGCGTCATTAAAGCCGGTTTTCACCAACCATGCCTAAATCATGCCCTAAGTAGGAGTCTCCTTACCCAATACCTTATCCTATAATATTTCCGCATTTAGGTGTTCCCTAAGACCTTAAAGGTTTCTATAAACGAAAATGTCACCTAGCTTACCTAGCTAAGGTAGCCAATTAAGATTAAGAAACGTTGGTGAAAACGGGCATAGGTAGGCATACTATATTATTATACATATACCCATCACCTTATAAGCAGGTAATGCTTTATATTATGTATAATATATACATAATATAAAGCATAAAAATATCATAAAAATAGTTCTTTGTATTTGAATGTTTATAAAATTAAGTTTACTATTAATAGTATCTCTACGCATCTGTAAGTATTTTCATTTGAACAATGTGCTGGCTATATATTTTCTAACAACATTCTCGTTCTATAATTTATCTCTCTTCAGGCTTAATTTTTCTCGCATTCTCCATGAAATGTCGTTCATTAACGTCGACAATAGACAATAATTCTAAAACTCGCAACGGAGAACAAAAGCTTGTTGCGACAGAGCGCCGATGCGATGTCAGTCTCCGGATACTCAAAGCTCTCCGGGCAACGCCGGCGACGATTAGATAAAGGATAAATGTGTCTTAATCCTGTTTTACCTCTAGGGAGAGAGATTTATGATAAGTAAAACTTTTTAACTCACCATTTCGTTCGAAATCGGATAGAATTCAAATAAAAACCTTTTCTGATAAAAAGATTGGGTTTAGGACCGTTCGTTACCCGTGTTAATAACAGTCTTACTACCAGTACTAACACGGGTAATTTTTTTGCCCCTGTTTCTATTTGTAGTATTATACTAGTATGAGTACGATATGCAAACGCAACTGCTCAGTTTCTTGCCGGTTCTTCTCAGCAGAATCAGCATTCCGAACTGGTGGTAGATTCTCGACTTGTCATAAGAGCCACAAGTTGCCCTACATGAAATAAATAAATTTGAATTTAAATTTAAAGGGAATTGTCCATTATTGGCTTGGCGTGAACAGAATTTATTCAAAAAGACAATTATACCAAAAATTATTATAAATTAAATCATGATTATTTGTGATTTCCAGTTGTATCAATATAAACTGATAAAAACTGTATTTAATAAGTATTTAATTCATTAAATATTTAGTTCCGGTTTATTTCCGCTATAACGCACATTTCCAGTCTAAAAAAACAATTAATTATTAACAAATAATCGATTCGATTTTTAAATCTATAAATATTTTTAAATCGAATAAAAAAAAGAAATGTTAACTGCAAAAATCATCTAACTATAGTGAAAAATCACAGAATTCTATTCTATTCTATTATTATTGTATATATTATAAATAGCAAGGAAATAATGTTATTATTCCATTTTTATTTGTAATATTCTAATAACTTCGATTATCGGTTTAATCGATTTAATTGTTTCTCGAAAGTGTCTTATGGCAACCCTTGACGTAATAGTACAGACTTTGGCTTTGTTTTGTCAGTGTCACTTGTCATTTTGTTTTATTCCATTCCGCGGTAAAAAGAAATCAACATTCGCAGTTCGTAGTTCGCTTTGTTATTAGTTGTGTTTTAATGATTATAGTTGTTATTTTTGTTGTTTCCCGTTTTTCTATATCGACCTTTGCTAATAATAATGGACACTGATGACGCTTTTTACGACGACCTTGGCATTCCTACCGGTACTGATCGAAGCCCTAATGTTGACCTCGGACTGAACACGGAACCCGCCGTGGATGTAATTCCAATGGAAGGTACTTCCGATGCACTGGAATTGAGATGCATTAATTGTGGTACCGACGTGAATCAAAGGAGAAGGTATAGCCTTGAACTTATAGAGGTATATTATAGAGGTAGAGGTAGAGCTATATTATATTTATATTATATATGAAAATAATAGGTCAGGCAGAGAAGCCATAAAACAGTATTGCTGTAATTGCATAGTGGGTTGACGGACAGTGGGTTGGTGTGCCCATGTAATGACAATTATTTGGTTTTTGAACTGGGCAAGGTATCAAGATTCAATAAATCCATCTGCCCAGTTCTTAGATAACATATTATTAACATATGATACAGAATAATAAAATAAAAATAACTAAAAACAATGATATTTTATTTCAAAATCCTTCATTTAAATCTTCACAAAAAACAAATTAGGAACACCTGTACACAAAACTTTATTATTATTCTAATTCCTACTGGTTAATGCCACTAACTTAATATAAAATTATTATCCTCAGTGTCTGTCCAGTCCAAGCCAAATCCTCCATACAAAGTGGACAGTCTCCTTTCAGTTGTATAATTGAGATCCTTAAACCGGCTGAAAAAAGAGCTAACAGCTGAAAAGATTTTCATCATACTTGTAGCTAAGAACCATTCCAGTTAACCCCGCTTTCGAATAAAAAACCGTATTTGAATACGTGTGACTCTACGATGACACAGACAGACAGACAAAGCGGTTAAACTTATAACACTCCTCGTTATTATTTTTTATATTTTATTTACCTTACAAGATTTTTTCGTTCCTCTTCAGAATGACAATATGAGTTACAAACTTTAGATGCTTGCTTCAAAGTATAACTTTTCTGAGAGCCCTGACTTTTACCATTCTTTAGTTATTTTGATGGAAAAATGAAAAAAGTGTTTTAATAAAATTTTATACGTAGACAAGACGCAGACTTAGGAAAGAAGGCACTCATGAATATGAGTTAGGTTATTATTTATTTGCAATAGCTTGTGACTTTGAAATGTAAGAAAATCTGAAAAATTAGACTTATATCTATATATCTTATTTTAGTTGTGACTGTCTATTTCCGTCGTTAATGATGATGTCGAAATATCGACAGTTCTAACGTTCGACATCATCGACAGTTCGAAAATTTATCTCGTACAAACCCAACGCCGTACCGTAATCGGAGCGTAATTACAATTATTAAAATCTGAAAGATATAACATTTTTTAAATTCGATGACAAGATATTCCTTGACTTCTCATCTCATAGTAAGTGACAATGCAGTCTAAGATGGTAACGGGCTAACTTGGAAGGGGTATGGCAGTGTACATTCAACCCGTACTCCTAATCTGTTTTTATACGCCATCATCCCGAAAGGCCAAATCCAACCACCACGCCAAAGAAAGCCAGTCGTAACTAGCCACGGCCAAAGCCTCCCACCAGACAGACCAGAGACAATTCAGAAATTATAAATTCCTAAATTGACCCCGCCGGGAATCGAACCCGAGGCCTCCCAGTTAGAAGACCAAAGAGCTGCTTCAAGGAGGTCGTCAGAATATACCTAAGTAGAAATTTCCATGAATGTAAAATTAACTTACAAAAGCTTTGTGCCTAGGTACTTTAATGTTCGTACCGTGTCGTTCCTATTAAGTTTGTTCAAAACAAGTTGCAAGATGCCGTGTAACAAGTTGCAATAAGTCGCCCTGTGAAGACTGACGTCAGCTGTTGTACTTTTCGGTCTCTTGACTACAAACTGCAGCTTATAATTTCACATTTCAACGTGAAACATACGAAACGATACGACCCGACCGGAAATTAAATCTTTGGATAGGTATACTTAGTGCTATGAGTGTGAAGCCGGGGTGGGTTGCCAGTGTTATGGTAGATTCATTGACGATTCAAAAGTGCTTGTAAAAGTTTATTTGAATAAAAAATATTTCTATTTCTATTTCTACGAAACAAAACAGTTGTAGGTTCATAATAATTCGTCTCAACTCATCGTCAGCAACAACTGCACCAACCATCCAACCATCGTGAGGAAACCGGCATGGTTGGGACCTCTCCATAATATTCTCAGAGCTTTGTGTAGCCTGCCAGTTCGCACTTATTTATATCCTTTAAAATCCAATATCAAAAATGACTAACGAAATCCTTCTTACTTAACTTAAGTATAGAAAAGCTATCTTACTTCTTATCTGACTTAAGTCATGGACATGAAAAATAGTGGTTATTTGTTAGGAATAAGAAATTGCGTATTTGACGGATCCCCATAATGTTTGATGAACAAAAAACAAGGTCAAGAAATTGAAGAAATATATCTTGAAGGATTTTCATAAGTCTTTTACATATAACAAAAGACATAGTAAATTTTAAGAAAGTTACGGTTGTTGACATTTTGAACTATTCTTGAAATAGAAATCCAAACAAACAGTACGATGATATAGTTCTTTCGTGGTTCTTTCATTACACGACGGCGCGTGGCTCATGGTTGTGCGTGTGTCGTATCCATATAAGTGTGAGCGAGATCTTGCTCGCGCCTGACCACTCCTACCTAGGCTCCTGACAGCACACTTACACAATTTGCATGTATACGTCGCACATTGTGAAATTTTTCCCAAAATCGGACATCCCTTTTTTATGATACTAATCGAAACTTTAAGCTTTTTTTAATGCTAGAGTAGAACACCCAGAAGTTAATTCTGTTTAGAACCGGAGTTATAATTTTTTAAATTTTTTTTTATGGTTACCAGAAAAAAACTAAGAAATGCTGTAACCTTCTACGTAACGAAAGTTTTCAAGTTTCAATTATAGCATGCTATAAAATCAATTAAGTGCTATTTTTGGAAACATATAATTAATTTCTAAGTGAACAATAAAGGAAGATATGTTTTTTTTAAACTAATTTTGAAATTAATTTTTTTCTCATCTTTGTATGGATATTAGCATCTAATTTTCACATATTGTATTTATTAGTGCTATGTTAACCCGCCTGTATAATATCAGATACGTAACACTTAGGACCTCGGAGTTATTGAATTTTAAAAATTTCATTTTATGCAACTCAATAATAATCCCTGAAAAACATAACCCTCCGTTTTTACAGTCACATAAAAATTCTTTCTTTCAGCCACTTTTTTAGAATTTTCTCTCGTACATTTGTAATTAAGATCTTTGTGACAACCCTAATATCATAGAAATTGTAAAATCTCATATCTCCAATGTCCTCATAGATTTCTGTGTGATTTTTTTTACTAGTAACAATACAGTTACGAGGTATGTTTTCAGATAGATATCTACTGCTAATCGTAAATGGTTTATGAGAAAAAAAATAAAATGTAAAAATCACAAAATTAAGAATAATTACTTTATTATTAATAATAAAATTATTTTGTTTAGCTTATAAAATGCTCTGTATATAATGCCACTTTGCCCTATAAATAATTGTATAAATATCATATGCAATTCTTTTATTTCGCCTTTTTCTGAAAATACAGAATTTTCTAAAAAAAAATATTACTCCGAGGTCCTAAGTGTTACGTACCTGATATTATACAGGCGGGTTAACATAGCACTAATAAATACAATATGTGAAAATTAGATGCTAATATCCATACAAAGATGAGAAAAAAATTAATTTCAAAATAAGTTTAAAAAAAACATATCTTCCTTTATTGTTCACTTAGAAATTAATTATATGTTTCCAAAAATAGCACTTAATTGATTTTATAGCATGCTATAATTGAAACTTGAAAACTTTCGTTACGTAGAAAGTTACAGCATTTCTTAGTTTTTTTCTGGTAACCATAAAAAAAAATTTAAAAAATTATAACTCCGGTTCTAAACAGAATTAACTTCTGGGTGTTCTACTCTAGCATTAAAAAAAGCTTAAAGTTTCGATTAGTATCATAAAAAAGGGATGTCCGATTTTGGGAAAAATTTCACAATGTGCGTCGTAACCACAAGTAAAGCGCCGTAACTTCGTGAAATAAACACACTATACCTTCGTTTCGACTTGTACAGATTATCTTATATTTTCTTGACATTTTTTATGAAAAAACGATTCAGCACGTGCCCGTTAGAACTGGAAATAGCTTACTTCAGGGATTTTCCAAGCGTGGGTCAATAGAAATAAAGTAGAGGCAGTAAAATAACCGGAGCAATCCCATTGAAGAAACACGATAGAAGATTGTAAACCAGAAAGGCTCGTTCCGACACTCGGAGTAGGCGCAAAGCTACAATACACAGGCCTTTTTAACCGACTTCAAAAAAAAGAGGAGGTTCTCAATTCGACGCGTATATTTTTTTTTTTTTTTTTTTATTTTTTTTTTTTATTTTTATTATTTTTTGGCGATGTTACTCCATAACTCCGTCAAATCTGAACCGATTTTAATAATTTTTTTTTTATTTGATAGGACGTATCGTCAGGTTGGTCCCATTTAAATTTGGTGAAGATCTGATGAATATCTTCGGAGATGAAGGACGGAACTCCTCAATGAATAAGAGCAAATCGCTCGTGATCAGAGTGTGTGTCGGATTTTAACCATGCATTCTTCATAGCATACATACATAATGCTTTTCTATTCGGCATTTCAATATAAATTTTTTTAACCGAATTTTTGACGATGTTACTCTATAACTCTGTCAAATCTGAACCGATTTCAATAATTTTTTTTTATTTAAAAGGGCTTATCGTCTGGTTGATCCCATTTAAGTTTTGTGAAGATCTGATGAATATCTTCGGAGATATAGGATGGAACTCCTCATTGAATAAGAGCAAATCGCTCGTGATCAGAGTGTGTGTAGGATTTTAACCATGCAAACTTCATAGCATACATACATATGCTAAATTTCTATTTGGAATAATATATTTTAATACTTTTTTTAAGGAGCAAAACAAATGGTCTAGTGAATTGGTTCCATGAAGCTACACTAAAAAGCTTAAAATAATAATATAAAAAAATATTTTAAAAAAACCGACTTCAAACGCCACTTAAAAGTATAAAATAATTTTAGTTTGTACACGTATGTTGAAGTCGGGCCAGCGTTGCGCAGTGGTATCATCGTTTCTATATTTTAAGCCCGTCCGACTTCAATATACGTGTACAAACTAAAATTATGAAATCGTAAATACTATTAGGCCGGTATACTTGTTGAATTAGCCCGTGAGACGGATGGGCCTAAATAGAAACGATGAAACCGATGCGCGACGCTGGCCCGACTTCAACATACGTGTACAAACTAAAATTATTTTATACTTTTAAGTGGCGTTTGAAGTCGGTTTTTTTAAAATATTTTTTTATATTATTATTCTATAAAACGTTTATATCCTATCTTTGGGTAGATAAAATATCAAACCTTTTGGGTCTAATCCTTAAAGTTATTTGGGTCTAGATTGTCTAGAATCAATCTTACTTCCTACTAATATTATAATTGCGAAAGTTTGAACGTATGGATGGATGTATGGATGGATGTTACTGAATCACGCCCCAAAGAATGAACCGATTTGAAATTTGGAATAGAGAAAGCTCATACCCAGGATTAACACATAGGCTACTTTTATCCCGAAAACAAAGAGAGTTCCCGCGGGAATTAAAAGACCTCAATCCACGCGAACGAAGTTGCGGACATTGGGTGGTTAACTAAATTAATTGTAAATATTTTAATGGGTATCAGATTTTTTTGAATAGATAATATTATGTAGGTACCTATATTAATATATCAAAATATAAATGTCTTTTATATTTAAATAAATGTTGTTGTCGACATATTTGCACAATCCATGACATCAATAACGATTTCCGGTTCGCTTGGTGACGTATGAACGTTGCGAGGCGTGATGGATATCGCTCTTAGCCCTCGACTCTTCAATTACACGTGACAATGTCCGTACGAAAATGTAATTCCGGTTTTATTTTTATCGATACAAAAAAGACGTACGCAGTCATTTGTTATTCAGCCGCGAATATCCATAAAGCTACAATTAAAAAATAAGCCTCAAAGTACGCAGGTTCAAACCCCACCCGTTGCACTGTTGTCGTAATTTAATCCCTACTAAATATAATAAATGCGAGAGTATATTAATTTTTTGTTGGTTTGTCTTTCAATTACGCAGAACCGGAGTAGAAAAAAAAAATGTGTTGTGGTGGGTATAACTGAAGACCAGTAGGGCTAGAATGCGCGCCACGAGAAATGCCTATCCATGTACCTACCTACTCGTGAATTTCTATGAGATTTCACGAGTAAATCTAAATGTATAAAAGGCAAGCGTGACTGACTGACTGACTGACTGACTGACTGACTGACTGAATGACTGATCTATCAACGCACAGCTCAAACCACTGGACGGATCAGGCTGAAATTTGGCATGTAGATAGCTATTATAACGTAGGTGTCTGCTAAGAAATGATTTTTCAAATTTTTTTATCCCTTCATTTAAAGGGATAAAAATGGGTTTGAAAATTCGAACTTTACGTGAGCGAAGCCGCGGGAAAAAGCTAGTATTAAATAAGTAGACAAAATTTTTCGTGGCACGCATGTTAGCCCTACTGAAGACAGTCTACTTTGAATCCCAAAAAAAAAACAAAGCGTTAGGTACCTCCGGATTTTGAAAAACCTAACTCCACGTGGATGAAGTCGCGGGCAAAAGTTAGTCTCAAAATATAAAATTGCTATCTTACAAGTAAACCAAAGGTAAGTAAAATCCTTCCTATTATCCTATTTTTCCTATTAATATTATAAATGACAATATTTCGATGTTTCTTACTCAATCACGCCGCAACGCCTGAACTGCTTTGGCTGAAATTTGCCACATAGATAGATTATAGCCTGGAATAGCACATAGGCACATAGGTTATCCCGGAAAATAAGGGAGTTCCCGCGGGAATCGCGAACGAAGTCGCAAGCATCATCTAGTAAATAAGATACCTAAGTAAGATAAGCAAAATATATTGGATGGATATGGATATTTTGCATTAACCTGCGAAACTTCGTAGGATCAAGGGAAAGTTTTTTACTTTTTCATATGCACAGAGACCACGAAACTGAATAATATCGAGGATATTGGAAAACTTGGGCGCCGCCGGTGTTCACTGCGTACCTGCCATTAATAAACTCTCCGAAGACGTTTGATCTGAAGTCTAAGTTTAATACTTATTTTTTCGAACAAAATGTGTCTTATACCTTTACTTTAAGCACACACATGGTGCGTGTTGATATTTACCTTAAGTATACATCATCTGAATTGAATATCAAAGTGCCTTAAGGTTAATTTGAAAATGTCAGCACCTTTCAGCAGGCAGGAGATAATTCTTAACAACTTTCGTTCAACAACTTTTAATTAAATACATTCACCAAAAACGAGATTTTTACTTTTGCAACAGATTTTCTTTTCTTTTTTTAATAAAAATTTTTAAAGTCTTGCAACAAAATAATGTGTAGATACTCTTGTACCTCTAATAAAATGGTTGGTGGATTTTTGGTTTGTACACTTTTTAATACCTACTTAACTCATCGTTAAGTGAATTTGTTAATGACTCTCACTCATTCGGAAAAAATATACCTTTAGTTAATTACGTAGGTACGTTAGTTCTTATTTTTGCTAAACCAATTCAAATTCAATTCAGCTTTGGTATGTTTCACTTAGACGAAATTCGATTATATTTCAGAGAAACGAAAGGAATATTAATAGATAAACTGTCTGATACTCTCCTGTAACTAGTGTAGAACCACTTTGGTAATCTAACTTGAGGCCTTGAACGGCGCAAACTGACAGAATATTAAACACTAAGTAATTAATACTACTTACTAAGTATCGGATTTCGATAGATTTTGACTAAACTTCAACTTTATGATCCTTAGGTCCCGTTTACACAACGTATTAAAAAATGAAGGTTTAAAGCTCTACTGAAACTTTTCGAGTTAGCTTAATAAATATTTGCGCTAAATGATTACAAAAAAACTGATTTCCATACCAAAATAATATAACAGATTAACGCACCGTAAAAAGAGGCTCTAATGTTTGAGGGTTTACTTTTGCTGCGAATAACCAAGCTCACAAGGTGAAAATGATCCAAAATAAGCGTAGACTTCATTTTATATTACCTTCAGAACACCAAATAAAACCGTAGTTATCTATATGGAGAGCGTCATTACAAAGGTATTAAAGTTTCCAAACCTTCACAGACGTCTTGTGAGATAAATTACCAGACGCTACATTATTACGTAGCAATTCAAAAGTCTTGTCCCCGCAACGGATTTTAATAAATTTTGTCTGGTGGGAGGCTTTGGCCGTGGCTAGTTACCACCCTACAGTCAAAGACGTGCCGCCAAGCGATTTAGCGTTCCGGCACGATGGCTAGTAGAAACCGATTAGGGGTATGGGTTGAATTTACACTGCTATACCCCTTCCAAGTTAGTCCGCTACCATCTTAGACTGCATCGTCACTTACCATCAGGTGAGATCGCAGTCAAGGGCTATCTTGTCATCGAATAAAAAAAAAAGAAATAGTGTATTAGGTATATATTTCAGTACATTGAAAAGATTTAAAGAACATGTCATATTTTCATCCAATCGAATTATGAGAGTGCACCTGTGTTTGCGCACACACTGGTGCACTATAATATATCCCGCGCAGATGGCTAATCTCTGAGGAGGTTGGTCGTCGTGACCGGATTCGATCGGGAGCACATTATTATTAATTTATCACCATTCATCATGTATTAAGATTAGTTCAAAAATATTTGAAAGTTATTGGAGGAGAAACGTTTTGAGAACTAGAAATATAATTCATCTTCTAATATTAAGCGAAAGGAAAGCTATACGAAGCACCAAAAGTGGTCTGATGTTGATGGCTCAGGGGAAATCACGTGAAAGAAATTCTGTGATTCAGATATATTACGTTTGTGATTACATATGAGCGTAGGTTGCTTGCTATATGAACAGATATCCTAAGGATACTGTTATGTAGACAGAATTTGGTAATTCGGAAAAAATAACCGGCAAAAATCAACACTATCTTCATGAAAGGACATCTATCTGTATCTATAAATCATCATCATCATCTTTATCCTGATATCTATATCTATATACTATCTATACTAATACTAAAAAGAGGAAAGATTGGTTGATTGTTCGTTTGTAATGGATAAACTCATAAACTACTAAACCGATTTTTAAAACTCTATCACATAGGTGAGAGAGAATCTATCAATAGAAAGCTACATTATCAGCGAGTAACGTAGGCTTATATTTTATCTCCACAAAATTAGAGATCTCTACGAAAAATGCCATAATGTTACCCAAGATATCAAAAACTCAATGTACGGTGGAATAGTTCCTCCCAAAAAGTTCTAAAAAAAACCGCGATAGCATTGTGGCATATTATGTCTATCTTTTGCGATTGACTCACAATAAACATGTTTTTCATGATTTTCAAAGGTCTAAAAGAAAGTTTTATTTGCGAAGGTGTTTTACTGGTACCTAATATTTAGTGAAAAACTGTTGTTATATCGTTTGAATTATTATTTATAAATACTAGAAGGTGCCAGCAGCGATTTTGCATTGGCAATATTTATGTTTTTTGAATATCCTGCGGGAGCTCGTTGAACGCAGGAAAGTTAAGTTATGTAAGGAAAATTAATTTAAGTAATGAAAGTCAAGTTTGTGCGCACGCTTAATACGCGCATAAGAATGCACCTCTAAGCGTACAAACAGGATTTTAATAAGACAAGAGAAAGATACCCTATGCAGGGCTTTAAATTACGTTTATGACACGGGCTGGATCATTTGTGGTAAACAAAATATTATGCAGGATCACGCTCAAAACGGACCAATCCTAACATCAATGATATGACTGAAGCTATCTTAGCTAACAGTATGGATTTATCTTCGAGCCCATTTCAAGGAGTCTGCCTGCCGGCGATTCCACAGATATGGGGTTTTCCAAATTGGATTGTTTTTGTTATGATAGCTAGAGTTCATTCTGCTCCATATTATACTGCAATATACTTTTGGTAAAGCATTGGATTTTAAAAATTCATATTTAAACGACTCGAAGAACCGGTCTCAATCGCTGCGTGCAAATCGAGAAGCATAATTTTGTGATTGAAAAGAAGAGTCTATGTATATTACTAGGGGAAAATCGACCTTTTATCTGAGCCATTTTCTTTGCGGAACCCAAAATCCGAGGTTTAGGCAAATGTTTCGGCATTTCCCAAATCATTTTAGTGGGATTGGATGGATAAAATATTTATTGGACGACTAAGTTACTTACTGCAATATTTATACTTGTACCCAATACCTACGTTCTAGTATAAAGGGTGTTAAACCACATTGTATTTAGTTTGAACTTTCCTCTCGCAAATAGTAGCCTCAGTATTAAACGAGGTGGTACGAACACTTTTAAATTATTATTCAGTTTACAGACACATTAGTGGGTTAAAACGGTTAATGATAATTATTTTTTTTCTCTTGTATGCTACATTGTATGACAGAACTGTTTTTAGAACTTCCGTCCATCTAATAGGTGGCTTTCCAACGCTGCTGTTTCCGATGCCCTACCGATTCAGAACATTTGGCTATTTCCATTCGGTAATTGCAAAATGTTTGTAGCGGTGGCATAATTCGGCCTATTTGGCTCCCGAACGAAGCTTCAGTTCCAATAATTACGAGTAGAAACTGGCATATATCACGGTGACATAGTGTTATGTTTTGGAATAGGGCACATTCCCTGGACCCGGACGTTTTTATGTACTTAGAGTTTTATCGGAACATAAACTGCTCCTAATTACTAAAGTTGCTTCATTATTTCACTCTATCTCTATAAAACTTTTATAAGCATTATTGAGGTTTGAACTATTAATGAGACCTAATGCTTATAGTAGGAAAACAAAGCTAGTAGTTTTTCCATTGTGATAAAATATAACAATTTTAGAAATAATTTTGGAAACGAATTCTTCTTCATTTTTTAACCCATTTGGACCCAAATACAAACCAGTAGCAAAATTTAAAAAAAAACTTTATTGACGTAGTTATTGGAGGCCAATAAAACATTTTACTGCAAAAAACCAAAAAAAATTTTTTCCTTCATATAAAAAAAACGCCGTCCTCAAATGGGGACAATGGGCTTATGTGTGTTATTTTTCAAAACACACTTTTTCGATGCACAATGTTTTGATGCAACTTTTACATTGCCAAAGTGCTTTCGAATGGTATTCGACGCATCGTAGCTGGCTTGGCAGCTTATGAGGGAAGTGTCCAACACCATCAAGGCTCATACTTGGTACTGCCGAAGAAGGTTTACGACGTCTTCCATTAGGTCTTTCAGTGCCTGTAGCCTCAAATAAAATCGGGCGATACTTCGCCGAAACTGGAGCTGATCCAGTTTATCTTTCACGGCCAGGATATGGAGACGCCAAGCATTAGCTACGACCAAATCTAGCATGTAGGTAAATAAAACCCATCACCATTTTTTGTATACTGTTCTGTATAGTGCGATTGACTGGTCTGTTTGATTGACTCCACCCATACCGCTATTGTAGTTCTGAAAGACAAAAGGAATGTCTACATCTACCTTCCTTCCTTCTGCAGAGCTCCTTCTCTTCACCTTGCCTAGATGGTAAACAAAGTCATAGTTTGTACCCATGGTACAAACACTGTTGTCAAGCCATCGAACGAACAAAATTTGATGGACTGTATCAAATCGGTAGTCAAATTCTGCTCGGTTTTTCTTCTTCATGTCCTTGACAGATACTAGTGGACATTTCTTCGTCTTATTTTCCCGCACAGTACCTACCAGTCGCACGATATCCAGCTTTACGCAGTTCTCGCAGCAATGCGTGACTCGTGAAAAAGTTGTCATAATACACGACATGAACTTTCCTCTTCATTCAAAATGCTATTTATGGCTTCTTCGAGACCACGGAAGTCATTTGCAAAGTAAAACGATCGCTTTGTCATTGTTCACGTCGAAACTAAACCTGCGAATAATAATAAAAAAATATTAGCGATCAGCCCATTGGACCCATTTGGGGACACCATACTAAAATGTCTCTCTTTTTGATCAAAACATAGTAAATACCCAATAAAATAGCATTATTTACTAGTGAGAAGTATAGGCAAGTGAAAAATGCTAAAAAAATACAGTAAATACCAATGTAAATTGAAAAAAAAAAATACTTACCTTTGGGTTATCAACTAGCAGCTCAATGGTGTTAAAAAAACAATAATTTCAATCACTTTATTCAGTAAATGACAACGTTATAATTTTTATTACATAGAATGAGTCTTTGGCACTAAGAATGTGCATCAAAACAAGAGTTAATTAAAAAAAATAAAAATATATGGGTAATTAAAGATACGTCCCCAAATGGGGACAGCGGGCGTAAATGGGTTAAACCGTTATAATATCGCTCATTTGCGAGAAAAGTGACATAATTCAAAATTCACCAATTATAGTGTCGAAAATGTATACTTTTTGCTATAAAAACAACATTACGCTAAGCACAAAAAATTAAGAGCGAGAGAGATTGTGACTTAATGCCCTGTCGCTTTGTTGGCCGCTGTGTTGTTTTGAGACCGCAGCATCCACAAAACATTACTCTCTAACGAGATAATTCTCTCGTCGTCGATTTTGAATTATGTCACTCTTGTCGCAAATGAGCGATATAATCTTCAATATGAGTATATGTATGGTGATTGGTGATGTCAAAAAAGAAAAAACATTCTAAAAAGAAAAATTGGAAATCCAAAAATACATACTGAAATATTACTTACGTATCATAAAGTTTTCACGAAAATGACAAACTCGTTAAAAGTTAGCAAAGCCCGTGATTTCTAAGCTTGCCACGAAGTATAACAGCGTAATCGTTGAGCAAATCTATTTTGGCTTATGAAGTTCTTTGTGTAGAAGTTTTATTTATTTTACTTTCGTGCCATTGTGCAAAAACTTTGTTACAAACAACGTTTAAGCACCACAGCCGACATTCAACATTTCTGTTTACATGAGTACAATTTTATATACTAGGTACATATTAAAAGAAAAACTCTTGCTGCTCATTTAAGAGGATACCTGCGCCCAACAGTGGGCCGGCGATGATATGAGATAAATGAATGAACGACATTTTATTCATTCATTCAAGAGAAAATCGGTTACTATAAAGCTTGGAGCCGACTAGGAGAATATAATATTATTCTTACATTGCCGAAAAAATATTATATAAGTAGATATAATACACAAATGAGCACGATTTGAATTTAATTTATGTTTAATAATTCAATAGTAGATACACAAAACAATTAATATTTAATTACTTTCTAAAAACATAAAAATTCTTTTCAAAAAACCGACTTCAAAGCCACTACAAAGTATAAAAATAATTTTATTTTGTACACGTTTGTTGAAGTCGGGCGGCTTAAATAGAAACTATGGAACCAATACGCGATGCTCGCCCGATTTCAATAAACGTGTCTCTTATATGTCACCATAAGGTAAGCGTCGCGCATCGATTTCATCGTTACTAGTTAAGCCCGCCCGACTTCAACAAACGTGTACAAAATAAAATTATTTTTATACTTTGTAGTGGCTTTGAAGTCGGTTTTTTGAAAAGAATTTTTATTTTAAGCTTTTTAGTGTAGCTTATTTCTGCTCTTTTTCTCTCCTCCCTCCAACGCTACGGTACTAATGTAGTTCTATATTGGTACCTACAGTACTTATTAACAATACACAAGAGGACTAGGAGCTCCATGATGTAGTCCATGGTTGCTACCAACAGTATCAATTCGAAAGCGTCAGTTCGTAATTCCTCCAACTCTGCAGCATCAGGATTGAGGAGCTAGAACCTTGAGCATTATGATGTAGTATATACTTGGTACCAACAATATCAATTTCTAAACGACAGTTCCTAAATCCTCACAGTTTAGGTAGACAGTACCCCTGCAGCATCAGTATTGAAGAGCTAGTTCCTTGAGTTCCACGATGTAGAATATGCTTGATACTAACAATATCAATTCGCAAGCGAAAGTTCCTAAATCCTCACAGTTTAAGTGGGCAGTACCCTACAGCATCAGGATTGAGGAGCTAGAACCTAGACCTCAATGATGTAGTATATGCTTATTACATACAATAACAATTCATGATTAGCAATTCCTAAATCCTTACAATTTAGGTGGGCAGTACCCTGCAGCATCAGGATTGAGGAGCTAGAACCTAGACCTCTATGGTGTAGTATATGCTTATTACATACAATAACAATTCATAATTAGCATTTCCTAAATCCCTATAATTTAGGTGGGCAGTACCCTGCAGCATCAGGATTGAGGAGTAAGACCTGGAGCTCTATGATCTAGTATATGCTTAGGCCAAGCATACCAATTCGTAAACGACGGTCCCTAAAGTCCCATAATTTAGGGGGGAAATACCCCTGCAGCATCAGGCTTGAGGAGTTGAAGGTAAAAAAATGTATGGGACCATTTCGCGAGCTTCCTCTGTCGATTCAAAAAAAAATCTTGTGAATCGGTCAAGAAACCCCGGAGTAATCGGTGGGCATACATAGAAAAAAAAAAAAAAAAAGATACCGGCCGAATTGATAACCTCCTCCTTTTTGGAAGTCGGTTAAAAATAGATAAGTAAGTATTTATAATATACCTATAATTAATCTAATACACAAGAAATTCACGTTCCTTTATTGCTGTGTGATAGAAGGAAAAACCAACAAACAATTGCACTTTGTCTTTTATATGGATTAGAGGATTTAAAATAAGTTATGAACTTCTGTAGCAATATTTTTAAGCCGGTAGCAGTCCATTAGCTCTAAGCTCGTGATGGCGGCGCTCGTAAGAAGGTCAGAAATTTTGTTTATGCACTGAAACATTATGAAAATGTACTACATTGAAACTTTTTTTTATTATTTATGTACATATAAACAGTTACAAGAAAATATTATTACAAGAAGTGGGACACAGGCGAAATTTTCCGGGATAAAAAGTAGCCTATGTGTTATTCCAGACAATAATCTATCTCTGTTGCAAATTTCAGCCAAATCGGTTCAGTTGTTGCGGCGTGATTGAGTAACAAACATCCATCCATCCACCCATCCATCCATACATCCTAACTTTCACATTTATATTATTAGTAATTATTAATAGTAAGTTTATTAGTAGGAAGTAGGATTTGTATGTTTATAAACTTTCCCTTTTCAGAGTTTTTTGAAAACGATTTCTTTAAACCAAAAATCAGAGCACGGATGGGATTTACGACAGGTTAACAGTTTAGGCGCACCTACAGGTGGATCAGTAGGATCACTGTTGAACCCTCATTGTGCGTTTTCCATCCGTCTGTTTACATCCAAGCCTTTGTTCTCAACGGGGCCTTTGAACTGATTGTGTACTGAGTACGGAGAATTTCCAAATATTCCTTTATTATCTAACTAAGAGATTCTCGGAATATTGTCTGCTTAAAATGTTTAATAATTTTGGAGCATTACTTTTATTTACCATCTAACATAATCAGTAAAATTATGTGTTATTAGTAAGACCATCTTACCGACGAAGACGTGCCGCGAAGCAATTTAGCGTTCCGGTACGATGGGGTGTAGAAACAGATTAGGGGTATGGGTTGAATATACACTACCATATCCCTTCCAAGTTAGGCCGCTACCGTCTTAGACTGCATCGTCACTTACCATCAGGTGAGTGAACAGAAAAACATGTCTTATGTCTGTGTCTTATATGCGCCAGAATTTGTTTACGAATTTCATCGCAGATAGTTATTACATATGTAACGAAAGGGCTGACTCCTTTTTTGAGAATCGCCAGAGAAACCACCAGGATTTTTTTTTAAATTAAATACCTACACTATTTAAATATTTCTCTTTTTAAAGCGATAAGCAGGTAATATTGCACTGCTTTCAGTGAGTGCTGGTAAGTAAACTGAGATCTCTAAGATCTCTTTAAATAATTATTAATTCTGCCTCAAAGGCACGTTTATTACCGGATAATCCGTATTAGAAGGTTCTATAAAGCGGACTGAAAGCGTATCCAACGACCGCGTGTAACCGCGCGTTGCTGGATTACTGCAACTTATTTATTTCAAAGGCTTGTTTATATTTTAGTTTCAATAAATTTACCTTTTAAACCTATTTATTAGGACGTTTAGATGATACCCATTTCAGAGTCTTATATTTTACTAGTTTTGTCCCGCGGCTTCGCTCACGTTAAGTTCGATTCTTCCAACTCCTATTTTATCCCCTTAGGGGCTGAATTTTCAAAAATCCTTTCTTAGCGGATGCATAGACCATAATAGCTATCTGTATGCCAAATTTCAGCCCGATCCGTCCAGCGGTTTGAGCTGTGCGTTGATAGATCAGTCAGTCAGTCACCTCTGCCTTTTATATATTTAGATTTATTTTGTATTTGTGTCATATTGTCTACCTCGATAGGTAGAGGTACTCTTTAAGAGGAATTAATCTGGAGTGCACCATCCGAACTAATTTTAATTCTCATGTGAATGTCAACAAATGAAACCGTCAAAATATCAAACAAAATTTTTGATATACGCTCTACAATATGATGCTGCATATGTAGGAGATCTCTTTAGTGAAAAGGCCGCCCTTGCACCCAGCACGTTTGTCTTCTGTTCTGTTTTGTGTCTAGGTAATGTTCTGTTTATCTGTTTTGGTGTAAAGCTTAACTAAAAAATAAATAGGCAATTTATCTGCGATTCGAAAGTTTAATGTGCTAAAAGATATTTAACGTTTAGGTACATACAAAATTTCAAAATACATATTTTTGCAAAAATCAGACAGACTACAGTCAACTATACTATCAAAAGTTTTTCGTAGTAGACTTGCACTCAATTGATTCCCGGTTGCAAGTTGAGTCAAAAATGAACCTATTTGGTTTTTCGCTCTAAAAATGCTCAGTAGCTCGGATGTAGGAATTTGGCGGTGCATATCCCTCGTGCTTCGGAGACTCGGAGGAAAAAAAATTTTGTGTCTAGTTCGGAGAGCACGTAAACGCACGTCCTGGACCATCTCTCCCAAGTCGTATCTCAATTCGTCCTATCCTATCTACTAAGAGAGTAAGGAAATACAGAGTACAGTGCGTAATAGTAGAGTATAGTGCATTTGCGCACATTTTTATACACTATGGCATCTCCCGTGCAGATGGCAAATCTCTGTCGAGAATCTCTGTTGTCGGATTCGCTCACGAGGACATTATTGACTTTGTAGAAAGTCAAACCCTTCCTCCCTCTGTCTTTTCACTGTTTCTCACTAAAATATCAACTCCAAAAGCAAACGATGGAAATTGACTTTCATTTTGCTTGCGCGTTTCAAAAATCACTTGTTCATTTTCCCTTTTGTTACAAAACAGTAGACTTTTAAAAGTGAGTGAGTTGCAAAACTAGATTATTTTTCAAGCGGCTGTTTCAAAACTTTCGTAAGAGTTTCCAAATTGTACCCTCTTGTCGTCCCTCATCAAGATTAATGGTTTCCTATTTTTCGGAGTCCGCAGGATCTGTATTGTTCTTTTGACCAAGGATTTACTTACCTATTCCGCATTGCAAAATTTAAGTAGATAGGTAAATAGTAGGTACATTCTTTATGTGTTACTTAATAAATAAGATGAATAAATAGCTTTGATGCTGTATCGGAATTTAGAATGTTGCTTGTTCACGGAAGTCGAGATGTTTTTGACGGAATGTTAATATATTGTTAGATTTTTTCCCTGTGACTTTGTCCGCGTTGATAAAGAATATACCTACTTATGAAATGCTAATATTTAATAACCACTAAGTTTGTGTTGTATTACAGAGTTAAAAACTAATTATATTTTGTAAGTCAACTAATTTATGAAGTAATTAATTCACAAAATAGAGTTAAACAATTTAGAGCAAGCAATAATAACAGGGGCGGCGAAACGTGGTCTGCTTGGATAATTTGAATATTCCTACAAGGACTTGTGTTTAGTATTCCCACGTCATAGGTATTCTGTATAGAAAATAGGTACTCACCAGAATCTTGGTACGCTCCTGATGCGTGGAAAACCCCCTGTTTATGATGATACCTTCTTCTACGAGCTTATATTTATTCTGATCCCAATCAGAAATGGATCATCATCAATGACCTGAGAAATGGATTTGCTAAAAATAATCTTGCTAAAAATAAATTTGCTAAAAGTTACGGGCGCTTTATTTGTCGTTACGTTGTGTACATGCACATTGCGTAAGTGTGCGTACCTGTCAGGAGTCTAGGTGGGAGCGGTCAGGCGCGAGCAAGCTCTCGCACACACTTATTCAGATACGACATATACACAACCATGAGCCACGCGCTCTGTAAGAACTATACTTTGCTGCCTCACTTTCAGTTTTTGAAATGGATTTTTTATAATAACTGAACTGCTTAGGTTTTCAGATTTGGTCAAAACTAAAAATACAAAATCGGGGAAAGGGCAAAGTAAAATACAAAGTTAAACTATTCATATTTGTCGGATCTAGGGAGACCTGTTAACTGAGACAGGTCGGATCGAGCATCAGAAGTGAAACGGAAGATACTAAACTAACCAATCTTACGCCCGTAACTGGGCATTATTCTCCGTGTTATCTCATTAGAGTGAAGGCACACCTCGCCGAGAGATTAATAAAGGGAATCAAGTCGTCTCAGTATAAATAACTACCCACAATAAGGTAACATTGGAATCATCACGTAACTAACATGGAACCCAACATTACCAGGTTCTAAATAGACTCGGCTAACCAACCTAGCCTAATTACGGCCTCCACCATCCCCATAGCCGTCTCATCACACACCATAATAGAAGCACCTAACCAATGTCTATTCTAAACACTATATAAGCCACGAATGGGCGACAACACTATAGGGATCTCACGGCAACACAACATGATTAAATATTGGAACGAACTCACCAAATAACTACGACCAGAGATCGCTTAATCACCAATCACTTAATCACCAATCACTCAATCGTCACACCATCAGTTCTCTCCCAACTCAGAGCAACGACCAACCACGACTCACGAATGGAGGATGACGAATGAC
Source organism: Hipparchia sbordonii (assembly GCA_038048805.1). Taxonomy (NCBI): domain Eukaryota; kingdom Metazoa; phylum Arthropoda; class Insecta; order Lepidoptera; family Nymphalidae; genus Hipparchia; species Hipparchia sbordonii. The sequence continues at coordinate 9,252,062 of CM076098.1, forward strand.
TCAATACACGCTGTACGCGTCCTTTTTATGGACTAATCGAGTGGGGAGCGATGACGTAATGCTCAACGAACAGTGCTACCAACATTATAAAACTACCGTCACTAGAAGACACTGTTGTCTGTAGCCAACCTACGCCTACCCTCCGACACGGCCATTCTGCACAAAGGTCGCCCTCGACCTTCCAAAGAAAAAAAATATATAATAGTGAAAGTAGGGAGCTACTGTCCTCAACTCACGTCGCTAATTGCAGAAGGGTTGTTTCCTCAAGTCACACCACAAGAGAGAAAAGCACGCAGTAAATACTTTTACAGTGAACGTAAGGAGCCCTGTCCTCAACACACGTCACTAGGTGCAGAAGTATGGGGAATCTCTTCTTCAACCCACACCACGACAGAGAAAAGCACGCGGCAAATACTTTTATAGTAAAAGTAAGGAACCTTGTCCTCAACATACGTCGCTAATGGCAGAAGTATGGAGAGCCCTTTACTCAACCCACACCACGAAAGAGAAAAGCACACAGCAAATACTTTTACAGTGAAAGTAAGTGAACTCAACTCACGTCACTAATTGCAGAAGTAAGGAGGCCCCTGTCCTCAACTTACACCACAAAAGACACCACAAAGGAAATACAGTAAGGAGGCCCCTGGCCTTCAACTTACGTAACTAACCACAGAAGTAAGGAGGCCCCTGTCCTGCAACTTACTCTGTATCACTAACCACAGCCGTAAGGAGGCCCCTGTCCTACAACTTACGCTGTATCACTAACCACAGAAGTAAGGAGGCCCCTGTCCTGCAACTTACTCTGTATTACTAACCACAGACGTAAGGAGGCCCCTGTCCTACAACTTACTCTGTATCACTCACTACAGACGTAAGGAGGCCCCTGTCCTACAACTTACGCTGTACAAGTAAAGAGACAGTAAGGGGGTGCTACAGTTATTGCTATTTTCCTCAACGCGGTTAGGCGGAGCTAAAAAGGCTCCAAGTGCATACCAATTCTGATTTACATCAACTCACACTAATTACAGCCAAATGTGCCGCCGAACTAACGGCTCATCTCGTTAACGCACCAACGTAAACGAGGATAGTGAAATAAGTTTCGTTCGACAAGTTACAAAATTAGGCGTTACTCTTTTCTTAATGATTACTTGCTATGAACATTAACGCAACATCCTCTAGTTAGGATCACTACCTTCTATAATGATTGCTACTGTAAGACAACCAGAAACGGGAAGTAAAACTCTTAAATCGTTTATCCCGTGGGCATGACATCCTTTATCTTATGGACATGAAATCGTTTATCCCGTGGGCATGACATCCTTTATCTTATGGACATGAAATCGTTTATCCCGTGGGCATGACATTCTTTATCTTATGGACATGAAATCGTTTATCCCGTGGGCATGACATCCTTTATCTTATGGACATGAAATCGTTTATCCCGTGGGCATGACATCCTTTATCTTATGGACATGAAATCGTTTATCCCGTGGGCATGACATTCTTTATCTTATGGACATGAAATCGTTTATCCCGTGGGCATGACATCCTTTATCCCACTTCTGATGTCGGATCTAGGGAGACCTGTTAACTGAGACAGGTCGGATCGAGCATCAGAAGTGAAACGGAAGATACTAAACTAACCAATCTTACGCCCGTAACTGGGCATTATTCTCCGTGTTATCTCATTAGAGTGAAGGCACACCTCGCCGAGAGATTAATAAAGGGAATCAAGTCGTCTCAGTATAAATAACTACCCACAATAAGGTAACATTGGAATCATCACGTAACTAACATGGAACCCAACATTACCAGGTTCTAAATAGACTCGGCTAACCAACCTAGCCTAATTACGGCCTCCACCATCCCCATAGCCGTCTCATCACACACCATAATAGAAGCACCTAACCAATGTCTATTCTAAACACTATATAAGCCACGAATGGGCGACAACACTATAGGGATCTCACGGCAACACAACATGATTAAATATTGGAACGAACTCACCAAATAACTACGACCAGAGATCGCTTAATCACCAATCACTTAATCACCAATCACTCAATCGTCACACCATCAGTTCTCTCCCAACTCAGAGCAACGACCAACCACGACTCACGAATGGAGGATGACGAATGACTCAATACACGCTGTACGCGTCCTTTTTATGGACTAATCGAGTGGGGAGCGATGACGTAATGCTCAACGAACAGTGCTACCAACATTATAAAACTACCGTCACTAGAAGACACTGTTGTCTGTAGCCAACCTACGCCTACCCTCCGACATATTCCTTCATATTATTATTATGTTCATATAATTATGTACCGTAATTGGTGGTCGGTAGGTGCGTGCCGCGGTTAATCGCGTAGTAATTATTAGTTAGTAATTACCCGATTTCTGCCGATGGCACGCCCTAATTACTGCCAACACTGTGACTTAAGAGCTATTTTACGTTTTGCATATCTCTCTCTCTCTCACACATTTTGTAAAATTATTGTAAAAGTCTCATCATATTTATGACCTAAGTCCTTCATTACTATACTTGACAATAAAATTACGGATTTTTATACATATTTCTAATGTCTTATGCCTAGTTTATATTTTTTTTAAATGGCGAAAGCAACTATTTTAATTTAAAAAAAAATCCTTACTTATTAAGGTTGGGCACTTGGAGAGTGGCATAGGCTACATTTTATCCCGGAAAAATAGGGGATTCCCGCAGGATTTTTATAAAACCTAACTCCACGCGGACGAAGACGCTGGCAAAAGCTAGCATTAGGTATATAAAAGAGGTGTTGCAAAACTAACGAAAATTTCAAAGCAAAGCTATACAGGTCTCTAAGGAGCATGCATCATGCTGGACACGTTTTTGAGCTAGCCTCACGTGTCTCGCCGTATTTTCATAGGGCTGGCGATCCTTATTTCTATTTGTAACAGGATTGAAATTAATAATTATTTTATTTTTAATTAGGTATTTAATAATAATAAAATTGTCTATACCAAAAATAGGTACTCGTAGATACGAGTACGTGTTTATCATCAAATAACTCTGTAGAGACTGGAGTGTGTGAGTTAGGTGTGACAAAGAAACCACATACATACATACACATTACACACATACCTACATACATACCTACCTCTCCTTCTTGGGCAGTCTTAAAACAAATGTCTTCGAATGTCTACGGAATTATCTAATAACAAACCTGTTTATGAATTTGATAAAAAATTCAGGATCCAATAGTACCTACAAATTCATAAAAATCTGTGTGAAAATAGGTTATTATCTGAAAAACACCGCAACCTGTTTCAACTTTCAATCAAAGCTTTCAATTTACCTATCCCAAGTGTATTTTTTAGCTTTTTTAGTAAGCGAAATTAAAATGACACCGGACCAAAACTTTTAAATTAAACATCAAAGAGAGCTATGAATTTTCTGGTATCGCTTAAAAATATACCTAATAAAATTTATTTGTGACTAAAATATTGGATTTCAATGCCATTATTAGCATCACTCATCATTTACACATTCACGACGACGATTTATTAGAAATTCAGGTTCAGCCTTTAAGAAATACGCCCACCGGTGCAAAGCCTCAGTTAGCTAGTCTTTATAATATGTATTTATATTTAGCCGATATTAAATAACGAAATTGAAAGCGGGGAAAGTATACGTTACCTAATTAAGTACTAGGTACTGTTTCTTGGAGGGAGATGGAACAGTGAAATAAAATACAAATTACATTTTCCTGAGACTTATTTGCCTTCAGGATAAGATATTGTTATTGTTGATTAAAAAACAACTTGGAATAAACCACACGGTAAATACAAATTTCTTCTTTATATTAGGCAACTCGGTATGTAGATACATTGTTATTGATCTTTTGCTAAGGGTTTCTGGCAAACCTAATAATGTATTGAGCTCCCAAACCCTTTCACACAGGATTCGACTAAATGAAGCCTGAACTTTTGAAAATTCGCAGTCAAAGAAAAAAAAAGACACACTTTTATATTATATTGTTTTATATTTCGAGTAGGAGCGTGGTGAATACAAAAATATCCAAGTCTTTTGCATTTTTATGATACTACTAGCTTTACCCCGCGACTTCGTCCGCGTGGAATTAGGTATTGAAATCCTTCAGAACCCTTTGCTTTTCTGGAACAAAAAGTACCTAATACTTTTTGTATGCAAAAAATTACGTCGGTCTGTTGCTCCCTTGCTGCCTGATTGAAGGACAAACCAACAAACAAACACTTAGAATATTAATACGGAAGTAAGGATACTTCGAATAAAAGTAAGAGTAACGACGTGGTATAAAAAACTCACATCTACGTAGATGTTAAAACAATGTGTTGAAAAATGTTTTCGCGGTCGCCTATTACGGTGTATAAACTGTATTTCGACTAAAAGCAAATAAACAGTAGGTAGTCGAGGCCCGAGGGTTGGAAGTCGTTCTTTACGTGACTGTAAACGTCAGAGCACACTAGGAAATTTTTGTCTCAAACAGACTTTTGTCTTAATACATTTTGTCGAATGCGTGCCAATTTCACCATCGCTGCAAGGGAATAAATTAGACGTTGTGACAGTTTTAATATTGAAAGTCTGCCAAAAAATGATATTTTTTCACCAGTTAAACTTTAATTTCATTACAGCTTAGGACCAATTTCACCAACATAAAATAAGTCTTATCCGAGCGTTTTGATATTTTGACAGGTTTTGTATTGAAAATCTAGTACATTATAGGTACATACATCTCAAGCACGCGGTTTGCCTTAATGTTTTTACAAGAACCCGTAGGTGCTTTCAACTGTTAACCAAATGAAAAAACATAAGCATAAAAGAAACAGATACATAAGAAGACCGCAAGATGCCGAACGCTCAGGTCCACGTGACTCCTAGAAATTATAATACAATAAACGACCTCATGAAGGCTTTCATACTTGTTCTACAGAAAAACATGTGCCAAGCAGTTGGAGTCTCGCGTCATCGTCCATGACGTGCTCCACCTTTCAAAGTTCCTTGTATTATAAGTCGCTCACGTGAACACGAGACTTCATTGTGACATCCGTCCGTGCAGTTCCCGTCGCACATGCGGTCCAGGCCTAAATGCCCCAGTGTTGGAACTCGTTCTTTACGTGCCTGTAAATGTGAGTAAGCCCGAGTAATTAGAGTTGTTCTCACTGTGTCCTCTTTGTTGTGATCAGAAGCTTTCACATTAGAGGACCTCAACGTACCTTGCAGTTTAATGTTGTTAGGTAATACCAATTTATTTACTCTGCTTCGATTAGAAGCTTATTTTCTGGTGTACTTATTAATAAAAACTCAATCTTTAATGAAAACAAAAGAAGAACCACAAACTCATCTACGTAGTATGACCAAACTCTCTGTTTTTGTTTTGATATTTTTTTTTATTCGATGACAACATAGTCCTTTACTGTCATCTATCCTGATGATAAGTGACGATGACGGTGACGAGACTGGCTACCAGTCTCGTCACCGTCATCGTCACTTACTAGGCTAACTTGAAAAGGTATGGCAGTGTACATTCAACCTATACCCCTAATAGGTTTCTACTCGCCATCATGCGGGAACGCTAAATTTAGCTTAGCTTTAGCTTAGCGGCACGTCTTTGACGGAAGGGTGATAACTACTTAGTCACGGCCAAAGCCTCCCACCAGACAAATATGGTTAAAAGAAAAGTTTCTTATTCAAATAAATCCTTGACTATTCAAAAGCACTTTCTAAAAGTTTATTTATTCAAAAATCAAAGTAAACGAAACAAACTCTGTAAAAAAGCAGTAATTTGCTCCATCGTGTCAGATACATTTTCGAAAGTGCCTCCTATACTGTTATTGTACCTATTTTTGTTTCTTTCTTCCCCTTTACAGGAATTTTTCTCTTCCATTCACCCTCTGATCTTTGCACGGGTCCTCAACTTTTCTAAGGGCAGTCGTGCGAATGACGTAATCAGTGTATAACATGCCAGCACAAGTGTTCCAAGAATGCCATTGCAAGTTGCAACCATGTTGCAATTAGTTACTTCGATTTAGTGCATGTTTGTAACATTTGGAACTTCTGAATAATCTGAGCCCCATTAATAATATGAGCTCTACGTAGGTATACTTACGTCAACTATTAAGTTGACCTATAACCTAACCAGTATTTACAACACTTCATCATAAAGACACCTTTGTAAATGTACAGGGACATCTTTGATTATATTATTAGTACATTGTTACCTTAGGGATGAAAGTAACTTATTTAGTCCCGAGACGGGGTTTGGCGCCCGAGCGTAGCGAGGGGGCCTATAGTTCGAGGGACTAAATAAGTCTTTATCCCGAGGTAAACACTGTGCTTTTCATTACGAATATAAGGAAAGTCAAAATAAAAATAGAAATTAGCTAAAGAAAATTGAGTGAACTTTATTTTACATAAATCAACAACTTTGGTGAGATATTTATTTTACATCCTCTTTGACGAAATTGGCAGCACGCATTCTGTCAATGTTATGTCAAACGCCATAAGGTTACATCAAAAAAGTTTGAATTGTAAAAGCGGTTACATTAGAAATAATTTAATATGGTGGTTAATATTTCTTAAATTTTCTAATTTTCCGCGCAATTTTCTTAATTTTTTCTTTCATAAGAACCTTCTCCTAACAATAACAAACACAATAAAAAAAGAATTAGCGAAATCGGTCCAGCCGTTCACGCGTGATGCGATGACCAAGGAAATAGGGATTCATTTTTATATATATATATATAGAGATGTGGTGCATATTACAGAGCCAAAATTTTTATAAAAAATTCCTACACATTTATCTATAACTAAGAGACGATAAAGCCATATTTTTTTAGAATACATGATGTATTTTGCACTTATTACTCTCCTATTCCGCGCAATACGCTAGCATCTGTCGCGTTTCGCACGAGGTTTCCGGCATGTTTTGTTTCATCCCTTAGTCACGATCGCGTGGGTGAAATCTGTTTTTTTTTCTGGCTTTCTGCGCAGTTTTTGAACCTCGAAATTGAAGGTAGTCACGGAGCGGAGGGCCGGTCGCCCTCAGCTCTACCACAGCTTCAAATTATTTTTTCCAGACAGTTGACTCCGAATGTGTTCTGACTAGAGTTGCTTCAACTTGAATGCAAACTTTTCTTGTTTGTACATTACTTCAAATACCTCCAACTTCGACCGTGCTCATATACTTTGCTTAGTATTATTTGCAGTGTGTAAGAATTTATTTTTGTTGCTTTCGAAGTTGGAGTATCTTTATTTTTCCGGGATAAATCGGTATATATGTTTGTTTCTGTGATGTAAGATCTCAGAAAATTTTAAAACGTTCAAATAATGATATTTATGATTTTATATCAAAAATATTAATTTATTTCATTTATTTTTTTAAATTAGGTAAGGTAGGTTAAGGTATATAAATTAACCACCACTTAAAATAGAACACGGAAAGTATAAAGCTTTTATTGCTTTTAAACACATATTACGGATAGAATAAATCGTAAACATTTTTATTTATTCGCTGTACGAAATTTAGACGAGTTTTCATTGAGGTATTGAGGGAGTTAAAGTCGCAAAATCATGAAATGTTCGGTAGTGAGTAATTTGCTTTTTGTGCATGTTTAAAACAATAGAGAAAACACGTCAGACACAAACAATAGCGCTGATTTTGCTTGCTAAATTCAGCGTAGCTAGGAGTTTAAAAACTAACATTTTAATCTCACTAACTCAAAAATCGTGTCTTTGTTTTCTGAAACTAGTGAGTAAAGATCAATTTTACTCAGTCAACGATTAACGCTGTACCTAATATTTTGATCTTTAAGCAATATTCTAACATGCTATATATTTAAGACAGCTTATTTCTTTGAAAATATTCTTAAACCAGCTAAAAATCATCAAAAACATAAAGTTATTACTTAAGTACATTTGTATAAAATATACCAGTTTTTGAAAAAGTATAAAACGTTAGAAAATAAACCCTTCTAGGCTTCTACGCATCAATTATAGTAACTTAAATTCTGTGGAAAAAAAGTAGAAAAAGTAACTTAAATTCTCTGTTTTTGTTGTAAAAGTCTATCTATAAATTTTGAATTATGTGTACTTGACTGAACAGCGAAGTTTGTTTAATAACATGAAAGTTTCTCGGCGAATTCAGATAGGCTGGATATATAACTTATATGTTATACTTGTATGTATGTTATGTATGTATGTATATTGTTTGCTAATAAGAAAAATTGTTTATATTGCATCGTAATTTATAATGCACGAATAGATACGTACCCTACTTCAGTTAAAATGAAGAGTTCTATGAATTCAATCTCTGACTAACTAAGTAATGTTTAATATTCTGTTAGTATATACGCCGTAACAGGGCTTTGCTAAACTTAAGTAGGTACATAACTTAAGCAGTTCGTCTCTAAGTTATGAGAGATTGGAGAGTTTCCCGTGTTTATTTAGATATTAGGAATATCTTTGATTATAGCAATAAACTAGATGATCTTAGATACTAATATCAGAAAGAATCTATTTTTTTGACTTGCTTTTTCACTTAACTTTTGTCATATGATATATGATACCTTGCATCATAAAGCGATACTTTTTATTCCGGCAAATCAAAGACTTTCCACGGGACTAAATCCAAGCAAACGAAGTCACGGTAATACCTCGTATCAACTAAATAAATAAAAAATTTACGATATTTTTAATTATATCTTGGCAAAATAATTCTTTGGTTCGTCTTGATATCCGGCTTAACACATATTTTGTTGTGTTTTTAGATGAAGTACCTACTTTGAGTGAATATATAATTTAACTTTAGAATTTTTTAAGTTTGAATTTTTTTGAATTAAAATACAATTAAGAGGCGGTAGGGACCACGGATGACCTACTTAAAATAGGTACTTATAATAATATAAGTGTACAGGGTCGTCATGTATAACCAAACGGTGCCGAAAGTGGAAAACTTTCAGTCGATAGAATATTAACCCTTATTGGTTGAAATGAAACATTTCCAAACAAACAAGGTAACATCTCATATCAGACAAACCTTGTAAAGGTAGCCCCCGATACCTATAGCGTGGATGCAATGGCATTCACTTTGTGAGTGACACAAGTGAGTCAAAGGCTTTATTGAAAACAGGCTCTCCTAACGTGAGAGTTGGTACCTTTGAGGACGTCTAGTTATCTACTCATACGTCACCAACCGAAACGATAAGGGTGAAATCACATTTCATCAACATCTATTCGAATATAGCTGGATGGTTCTGGATACACTAATGTACTGCTCAACTAAACTGACTGGCTGATCTATCAACGCACAGCTCAAATCACTGGACTGGCATACAAATAGGTCTTATGACGTAGGCACCTGCTAAGAAAGAAGGGGGTAAAATAGGGGTTTGAAAAGTCGAAATGAATGTGATCGAAGCCGCGGGTAAAAGCTAGTTACACTATAACCTACTTAAAGACACTGAGCATTTGTATACAATATGGATAGATTAATAATTGACCTTAGAGGAAAATTATACGCACTGGAAAGCTCAGGGCAGACATCAAATGTGTCGCAAAGAGCTGCTGGATTCCAGCAAGACCCAGGCGTGTGAACCTCTTGTCGGTTATCGTTATAGTATGAAGAAAAACGTTTGTAACTACATTATTATGAAACAGCACGATAGATAGAAGACCCCTATAATATTTTAAGATATATTATTTCCGGATAATCTGTACCTGGGGAGACAAAATATCGTTTACACAGAATATGGAGGAACCGCAAATCTATTTTAAAGTAAATTGCACGTTGCAATGGCGGAGATACCACGGCGCCGGCAATTTTAAACTCTAATAGGGACCCGTCTTCCCTTTGAAACTCTTTCACGCAACGCTTTGTGTGAATTATTCATACGATCCGACAGATATCTTGAAATCGAACCTCGAACATCGAGAAAAATGGTAGACATATAGAGTGTAACAAACGATCTAAGTAGTTGATACTCTCGTTAAATTCTATTTATTTCACAATACACGATGTACCTGTTCTTGCGCATTCAGCTTTCTTCATATATGCAAAATTAAAATTGTAACTATTCTGTAGGCCGTGTTTTTATTGCTTAATAACGAGGCCCGCGTAAACCTTTTGTTTTTTTTTTTATCAGGATTAAAAATAGCCTATAAGTCAGGTGAATTACACAGGCTACTTTTTATCCCCATCAACGTAATTTTATGCATCACAAAGTTATGTCAATCCGTTGCTCTATTGCTGCGTTATTCAAGGACAAACCAACAAAACAAACACACTTTCGGATTTAAGTATAATACTAGTAAGGAGTACGTTATAATGACGTTTATATCGATGAGAAAGGCTGATGTAACGAAGTCTCTGATTAAATATCACGACCATGTTACAAATATTACTTCTTTCATCAAGTATCTTAATTCTCTGGATACAATTAATCAGCTAAAGAGGTACTTAAATTACGTAGAAGCCTCAACCAACATCAATTTATATTTGTAATGTACTGACTACGTACAAATGAATCCGTTACTATTAGCGCTGGAACCAATGAACCGAACATTCAGAGTGCTGTTCGTCATTTATTGAAGAGCGGATCGAAAAGCGCCACTGTTCAGCTTTTCACATTCAACATGTGTACCCGTAAAGTAAAATATTTATTGAAAATCTCGGCAGCGGTGATGACAAAACAGTGCGCTGAATGACGCGACGCAATATTGTCAGCTTTATTTAGCAGGTATCTACCTAGAACTAGTCTAGAACAAATTCATTTATAAGGGTTGTTTAAAAACATAAAAGAGGGAAGGAAACAAATCTCAACTCCTACAGTCATTAATTAACTTTTTGTTATTAAAATATTTTAGGTAATATACTAAAACAAAGACACCAATAAATAATTTTGATTCTGAATATAATTTTTCTTAAGAATATTAGATACTAGACGATGCCCGCGACTTCGTCCGCGTGGATTAAGGTTTTTTAATTCCTGTGGGAACTCTTTAATTTTCTGGGATAAAATGTAGCCTATATGTTAACCCTGAGTATGAGCTATCTCCATTCCAAATTTCAGCCAAATCGATTCGATGCGATAAAAATAATATTAATCGGTTCGTTAGAGTCCCAAGCAACTGGAATGTCGACCTCACACCGGAATACACCATGTTAGCAGAGCCCCAACTAGGTACTCGTAGTAAAATAATTGACGATATCGAACGAATCGCAAGAAGTCACCTCTGGGAGCCGCAAGGCAGAGACGTATCGAAGTATATCAGTTGACAAAAAAGTAAAAGAAGCTTCTATTTAAATATATAAAAGGAAAAGGTGACTGACTGACTGATTGACTGACTGACTGATCTATCAACACACAGATCAAACCACCGGACGGATCGAGCTGTTTGGCCTACAGCTTATTCAATAACTAGCCAAGAGAATGTAATCACTCCCTTAATAACTAGGTGGATAGAATAGTTGGGCGAACCGCGGGAAGATGCTAGTTGATTAATATAAGTCTTGTAATGGTGGAATAATAATTTTAATTTCCGAGAGAACAAAGCTAAATGCGGAACTACTAACAGTAATAAACAAGTCACAAAAGCAGTCGTGCGAAGCGGAATCCTCATTTCCCTCTCTAGGTGGGTGTGCGGCGGTAAGTTATTTGAAATAGTAATAAATTTGCCGACCGAGTGACTTGACGTCCAATATTAACGGGTTTTACAGGATTAGCTGAAACTATTCATAAGTAGTTTACCCGATGGTAGCCTTGGCCGAGACTAGTTACCACCTGCCGTCAAAGACGTGCCGCCAAGCGATTAATCTTTTTTGCTGTACTCAATCTCTGAACTAAACTAATTTGAGAGGTCTAAATCTACTACTATTTTTTTGATAATGCTCCTTGAGAAAAAAGATATTTTATTTTATTTTATTTTATTTATCACTTGTTGCACAATATTTTAATAAAAGAAAATTTACCCCGCCAGTTTGAGAGTTGGCGAGTTTGCGTTCTTAGAAAAATTATAACTATCACGTACTAATACTAAATAATTTACTAGCAATACTATAACCTAGAGTTATCTAAAAAGGAAAATCTAGTGCTAGTTCTAGTCAATTTTAGTTTAGAGATTGTCTACAACTGAATTAGACACAACGTATAAAATGTTCTCTATAGCTCAAAACAATAATATGGACTTATTTTATGTAAGTATATTTTCCTCTTTTCTTGTCTCTAGCAGTGATAAATAATAATATAAGCCGGTAGCGAAAGTATATAAATGTAATATTATAACTTGTGATAAAATATCCCTAAATCCATGCATCGAAATAGACTGTAATACGCACTATCGTATATAAAACGGGTCTGCTGGGAAAATATAAGATAGATACTGAATGAGAATGAACTTCCCTCCAGACAGCCTCTTTGCTAGGGTACAATATAGGTATCTATATCACAATTTCACACACCCAAAATGCCCAAAGGTGAAAAATTGACTACTTTTCTTTTTCCGGTTGTACATTTCATACCGATGCTAAAAAATTAATTACGGATCCAATCGCGAGTTGGAACAGGTATAATATAATTTACTTAAGAAACTTTTTCTTCGAGGTTTATCGTATAATTTAGAGATATGCAACTCCCATTAGAAAGAAGCGCAATCTAAATTAATTTACTAATCCTGGTAGCGGTAATTAGCGGTACCTACAGAGTTAGATTATAGTCCGGAATAACACATAGACTACTTTTTACACCCGAAAATAAGAGAGTTCCCGTGGGAATTAAAAAACCTTAATCCACGCGTACAGAGTCACGGGAATCAACTAGTATTATTAATGCGAAAATTTTGATGTATGGAGGTAAGGATGGATGGATGCATGGATGTTTGTTACTCAATCACGCCGCAATGACTGAACCGATTTAGCTGAAATTTGGCACAGAGCATAGTAGGGAGTAACACATAGGCACGTTGTTTTAAAATATACAAATTACTTTTTAAAAAGCACTCAAATCTTTGCATAAGGACAAATTAGTTTGTATTCCTTTCCCTTGAACTCGCCAAAAGCTTTCAATCCAATTTCGAATTCAAATGAATTTATGTATTTTTTCCACAAACTTCGCTACACTTGCTACCTATATTTTATAGTTAGGGACCATCTACTCGTATATATATATTTTATTTATAAAAACAATCATAATTTAATTTATAGGAGGTACATTTTGTAAGGTAAAACTCCAAAACAATCGCTTTAATTTTGAAGATTTTATATTTCGGTTGCAAAGTTTATTTATGTAAAGTATCGCGAATAAATTAATAAATAAATAAAAGTAACAGAAGCCAAGTGTTTATTAAATAAATTAATTTCGTTATTAAAATATTTCATCTGAGGAGCAAAGGCCCGCTGTAATTGGATTGAAATATTAGCACTCGTGGCCGTTGATATTGAATTTTGATTTCCCCCTTAATTAACATCTCTGGAAATAATGGTACAAAGATCGTTTATATTAATATCTAATTAAAATCTAATGTTTCAGAAATTTCTAAGAGAGCGAGAAGGTATATACGAACACTTATGTAATAATATTGTATATTACAATCCCAGCTAATATTGAAAATGAGAAAGTAACTCTGGCTGTATGTTTGTTATACTTAACGCCTAAACCGCTGAACCAATTTTGATGAACTTTGGTATAACATAAATTGGACCTTTGAGAGGGACGACCTTTTGTGGCCAAAAGTAAAACTTTATCAAATCTAGACCGATTTTGATAATTCTTTCTTTATTGGAAAGTGCGTACTGTGTACTATCAGGTGTGTTTTGTGCAATTTCGGTAAAGACCTCTTAAATATCACTGGACAGACCCTATATAAACACAACCGAGGTCGTGGGCAACAGCTATATTAGTATTACTTATGTTCTACAAGTAGTGTAATTTTTTTTTATTCGAAATAGGCTTGTGCTTGACGATAATCAACACTGGATAGCACTGATGAGGTCTAGGTTGGAGCGTGCTTGCCTAGACGATGCCTATTCACTCTTGCCTTAAAGGTACTCAAATTATAGGTGGCAGGAAACACGGATGCTGAAAGGATGTTCCATACCTTAGCGGTTCTTGTCAGAAACATTGAATTTAAGCGTTCTGTTCGAATAGGTTGGATTTCTACCACATAAGGATGCCAACGCTCACGACTTCTCGCAGTTCTGTGGTAAAAAGATGAAGGAGACAATACGTTGTGAAGTTCCTGATAATTCCAAGATAGAATGTGAAACTCCTGAATGCAGTTGTCGACATGCAAGGACAGTGTGGTACTTGGAAGCAATAGCATGTATTCCCGCCCTGTATTTGCATACGCGAATGTCATTGTCGGGGACCGGGGTGCTAATTGCCCATGCCTGAACCAGACGCAATAACTCATGCATTCGCTAAATATATTTAAGTTAGTTGAAATCTCGTTTTCATCTACAAATTCACTGTACAAATCTTTTGCTATGAAATAGTAAATATTAAAAATTATCTAGCTAAGCATAAGCATACAATTAATAGTAAATTTCTATTTCAGGTATTTATATTTTAAAGCTAAGTTTCATTATTATTTTCGGATTATTAATCAAAATTCGGATATCGAATCTAACTAAAAAAATAGTCCGGAATAACAATTAATTTTATAGATCGTAAAAAATATGTGGCGTTAAAAATACCTAATTAAGTAATTAAACTTATGATTAAAACAAAGAATTTAAACGTATTATAGAAAAATATTATTTCTTTTTATTAAGCTTATCTGATAAACTCTCAATTTAAATCCTGTTAAAATAAAATTATCAATTCCAATCAACGAGCAACCCAGACTTCGGGTTCATTGAGTAATATCTATCGTCATATCCAAAGCAATTTCATATTTCCGGTGAGCTTATTAAAGACTTCCTTGCGCAAATATTTGCTGAACGAAAATATATTCGATTTGCGTTTCGTTTTAATAATAACGGTAATAGAATTTGGTATGTTATTTCCAGACAACCTTAGGTACACTTTGATACGAAAGCTTAAATATAAGTATGACTTGTTAATATATATTATGAATATGACTGACGGAGTTACAAAATTCTAGATTTTTTGCAAAAATGCATGTAATGCAATAATGCGCAAGCGTATGCGCAAAAATAGGTGCACTCTCTAATCCCTCACTCTCAAATTTGAGACAGAAATCAGACACGACTGGAGATTAAGCGCAGGACGGAGAACGTTACGTGCCAAATTCTTAAGACAAGGCTAGTACTATTTTTTGACAGAAAAACCCTAGATTTTTTGAGATGACCTCGTCATTTGCAGCGGAATATGGTAATCACTAGACCAACGAGGCAGTACCCTACTATACTGTACTATATATAGATATAGTATATGTATACTGTATATACTCGTAGATATAAAAGTAAGTTTAGCGAAAATAAACTTGTAAAGGAGCAACTTCGCCGGTTGCAAGGAAGTGTTCGCCCTATTTTCTGCCGCAGCTTCAAATTAATTTTTCCAACCAGTTGACTTTGAATGCAATCCAGCTTGACTTTCCTCGTCTCAAAAGCAAACTTTTCGTGTTCACTTTTCTTTCGTGTTTTTTCCCCCATCTCTTAGCTTTGCTCGCATACATCGAGTAGTGTCATTTGCAGTGTGTACATATTCAGCTCTTGTTTAACATAATTAATTACCCCTTACTCTAAAACTCTAAAACAAATTAAATTAGACGATCATTATCGTATGTATTATATTAGGTATTTAGTATACATAATATGTATTATAAATATATACTGATTATTTAGCAGTAGGTATAAAGTCTTAGACGCAAGAAGCTGCTGGATACAAATTGCTCAAGATCGCGGCGTGTGGGAGACCTATGTCCTAACCTAACGCCACGCGGATAAGGTCATGGATAAAAGCTAGTAATTTATGAAAAGAATATTTCATATCTAAAAAGCAAAACACCAGCGCAGCACTTACAATTTGTACAAAGTACAAAAAAAGAGTTAAGAAGCAACTCACTTGAAAACTAAACAAAAAGCTTTGAAATGCAAAGCAATGAAGTTACTTCTTTCTTCACCTATTCGTTTTAACTTTCATTTAAAGAGATTTGATTACTTCCCTTATAACAATTTGTGAAAGAATATTTCTCGAATAACTCCTACGCCAGCACAGGTAGCTAGGTACCGACGCAAAAAGGGGGGGCCTTAATTTGCATGCAAGTTGTCATCCGTTCAAACTTGAGACATCATTAAAACTTATTACGCAGAAAGTTTCGTTGACGAAAACAGAGGGTCCTTATTTCAGTAAGGATTTACTTATCTTAAATAAAAAAGGGGAACAAAGATTCACCGTGTAAAGTGTAGTAACACTTGTAAATTCGCAATTTTTTTTTTAATTTTTAATACTTAAACCTTTTCTGAGTTCTAGAGGTATTGAAAAATTTTGATTTACATTTTTTTCCAGTCTACGTAAGGATCTACGCACTAAACTTTTTTTAGTTAAAAACACACTGAACATATAATTTTTTGTAGTTAACGTAATTAATGTAATTACTTAAATACCTTATGATTTAAGTATCTGCGTAAAATAAAAATTAGCGTGTAGAAAATTTTCAATAAAATTTGTTTTATAAAAAATTATGGGTGATTTCCTTTTTGCTGCCTAGTTGCTGCCTTTAGTATTTATTTAAGCGGATTAGAAACCTTGTAAGCGCTGTGGACATAGCGCGAGCATCTCGCTAGTTTGTCCTTAATTAGCGAGGATACTAATGGCTGCCAGTCAGCCGTTGCCGCGTCATACAACTTCTGCTCGAATCTCGTTACACTGACGCAGCTGTTCTACAATCTATGCTAACATAGGAACCTCGATGTTGAAACAGATACCCATCGTTTCTTAGCAAATTTTGAGAGAGTATAAAAAATACATACATAATGTTCGATGTTTTCCTTAGATTATTATAATATAGGTAATATTTAATTGCTAATAACGCACATAGCCCCGAAAGATCAGAGATACTTAATTTGGATCAAATACTCCACCCCCCTAAAATCAGGCTGAAGTCTCTATGTATGGGGGCCCTCTTAAATTTTTTATTTTATTTTTATTATTTGTTGTTACAGCGGCAATAGAAATACATATTCTGTGATTTCAAGTTTACCTATTACGTTTCATGAAAAACAGTCCGCTGACAGACAGACGGTCGGATGGACGGACGGCGGAGACTTAATAATAGGATCCCGTTGGCACCCTTTGGGTACGGAACCCTAAAAACGAATATACCCACACAACAAGGATTTATAAATAGAGCAGATCTGATTAGATTAGAGCTACGTCGTACGCACAGAATCTAAAGCTTAAGTTAATCTTTTTGCAGACGCTACAGATACTGGCGGCAAATTGAATGTGGGCTATTTGGTAGCTTATCTCTTTACGTATTGTGTTTCCTACTTTATCCTTGAGAATTGGACCAGTAAATTAGTTTGTATTTAGATTGGGGCTGCTTTATTTCAAAAATATTGTTGTAATTAAGTTATAAATACAGCTACCTCTTGACTGTGATCTTCCCTGATGGTAAGTAATGATGCCATAAGGCTAAGACGGTAGCAGGCTAACTAACTAGGGGATGTATAGATCATAGCTCTAATCAGTTTCTACACGCCATCTTACCGTATCGTATTGGGGGCATGTGTTTGACCATAAGGATTTCCAACTTCTTTTATTTGCCAAAACAAAGACCATCCATAGATTGCGAGAGCAAAGCGACAGCAGACTTAACTTTCTAATGCAGTTATTTTTGATGCCACACCACATCCTTACTAATATCATAAATGCAAAAGTGTGTTTGTTTGTTGGTTTGTCCTTCAATCACGCCGCAACAAAGCAACGGATCGACGTAATTTTTTTGCATGGGTATAGTATGAGGACCGGGAGAGTGACATACTTTTTATCCCGGAAAATCAATGAGTTTCCGCGTGATTTTTAAAACTACCTCTAAGCGGATAAAGTCGCGGGCATCAGCTGTTAATAGTATAGGCATTAAAACACAATGTTTTTGTCAGCACACAACGTTCTTATCAATCGTATAAACTTGCATTTACCTATAAAGTGTACACTAACTGATGCTCTTCAGTGCTCTTCAGTAAATGCGCAGCTGTAGAAACTCGCGACAGCCTACTCGTAGCACCGTAGGAAGTTTAATCAACTTTCAGCACAAGATTAAGCAATGAATGCAAATTATATTTATAGACGTAACTAGTGTCCGTACTCCGAGTCTGTAAAGTTGCTGGAGAACAAAGGGTGTGAAGACTCGGAGTAAACAAGTTGTACTAAGTTAGTGCGGAGCCTGACGTCTGCTGCATTTCGCCGCTCGCTCACGAAATGCTGTTAGCTATTAACTAGTAATAAAATAATACATTGGAGCCAATTCTGATGAACCAAGTCGTAAACCTATAATCTCTGCAATAACTTGTTAGTACTGTTCTCACATGCGGGAGCTTCTAGAAGAGATTCCTTAGAGGTAAGCAGTCCTTGTGTACGTCATTTATAAGTTACTAATTCATTATTTATACCTATGTTTTTGGTACAAATAAATAAAGAAACTGACACCTTTAAATATAGTGATGTATAGGAAACATTATGTGAAAAGTATAGCATTATCTTTTTAAGACCTAACGACTCTATTTTCAGAAGATATATAATCTTCTAAAATAGAGTCGTTTTTATTATAAACCCAGTAATGATAACACATCATTTAAATTTCACGTGGAGCTATTATACCGTTTAGAATTTAAGAGAACGAAAATTGGATGGTTTCAAAACGAATTTGAATTCAATTTGAATTAGTAACAGGAGATATCGTGAGCGGATCATTTTAGAATACAACCGTGCTACGGTCGTAGCTTCTGTAGCGGAAAATTAAATTGTAACCTCCGCGTCGTTACTCGTTTTAGGCGCCTATTTGTTGGCCGCACATACAAAACAAATTAAAATACACACATCCGCCTACGTATTTATTTTATGAATAATGAATTATGCTTTTATACAGAGTGCTGTCAGAGGTGAACCACGTTCATTATCAGGAACCACGTTTATTTTTTCATTCAATATTGAATTATTGTTACAATAAAATACGAAAAAATCCATTAGTGCCAACTTTTACAATTGCTGTAGTTGTGGATTTTGATACTAATTATATGCTTCATGTAGTGTATACACTATACACTGTCTCGTGTGTTCATGAGCAATGTTGCAACGTCAGTATTACGCGAACCGCCGGTGCGAGTAGACGTGCGACAGGTGCTCGTGTGCATTGCCGAGCCAGTGTCGGGGCGGCGCTATTGGAGATACTACATTGGCGACGAGAAAAAAGGTAAGTGGAAAAAATATTTTTTATAAGGAAGGAGGGAAGGATATGGCAGGCGTTATTGGTTATAAATTAGTTGATATTTTAGACGGTTAGTTTCGAGAATTGTTATTATAACAACGCAACGAAACAGAATATAAAATTACAAAGGGAGTAAAGGCAAATCGGTTAGAAAATGTCTTTATTATAAAATAATCTGAGTTAAATTTTTATTTTTCACAATACCCATATATTTTATTAATCATAGATAATGGATAATTTTTTAAATGGTCAGAGTTAATGACGTAGAGATAATAAATATCGTTGTTATTACATGATGTGATTTGTATTTCGGGCTATGGTTGACTTAATATGATATCATAGGTAAAATCCTTGTAATAGGAAGTGGGTCAGGTTGGTTAAATAAATAACTTCGTATTTCACTTTAATTTGGTGTATTTAAAAAGCGTGTACTCGCGGCAAGTTTTACAATAGATCTGCTGGTGCCGGTCAGGAATATAGGAACCCCGGCCTCAAGTAACAATAATCAATTGATCATATTTTAATACAAACAAAAGTTACCTTAAGTGACGCCGGAAAAATCACAAAGGAAATTATTATTTATCAAGCTCCATATTGTTAATACGATCCCCTAACGTTTAAAATAAACAATCTGTAGCTATGCGAGTCGCATGAACAAAGGCCGTTGGTAGGTACCTAATAACTATTCAAAATATCAAAACTAAAACGCACAGTCAGGGCATTCATGAGGCTCAGCAATAAGTTACATTAACAAATTCTGTTACACCTTGCAAGTAACCTAATATAAGCCTGTTCTTCGCCTTCGCCAGTTCAGTGGAGAAAATATTAAATTATTTTTCTTATCCCAACAAAACTGTTAAGGTAACAGTTTAACAGTTAGTTAGTACTTTTATGCTTTATACTTGTTTGTGGAAGAACATTTTAAAGATCATGGATGTTAATATGGAAGTAAAACTAAATAAGTATATTTTAGTTAGTATGGAATCAGTTTTGCCAAGAGTTGCCCTTAGACAACCAATCATGGAAATGTTGGGTTCTGTGTTTATTACGCAATGGTTACGATATAACCTTACTGCGGGTAGTTATTTTTATCGAGATAGTTGGTGATTTCTTTTATTAGTTGCTCGGTGAGGTGTATCGTCTCCTTCATGAGATAATCACGTTTAATAATGCTCAGTTATAGTCGTATGGTTGTTAGTTTAATTTTTTCCGTTTTGCTTCTGATGTTCGGCCAGAGGTGCCTTTGTCGTCATCAAAAGTGAGATGGTAATTTCATACCCACAGATGTAGCTTCATGTCACGTTAGAATTTTATACCCACATGACTTCATCCCATGGGATATGATTTTATGACCACATTAGTTTCGTTAGCTAGAAACCTCTTCCTAACCTCTTATGAGAAGGGTAACATAGAATCATTGTTGATTATTAAGGTAAATGGGAAATTAAGATTTCTGTGGGGTCAGCTTACGTTCCAGTAGTTTCGTGGAAACTAGGGGTGGTGTGCGATCCCGTGTGTGGATGCACAGTGAATAGTGGCGATTCATTTATTATTTATTGCACCACAACAGAAAAAAAGTAAACTTAACAAGATATATTATGTCGATTGTTGATATAAAAAGGCAGCCTTATCGCTAAAAGGCGAACTCTTCCAAACAACCTTATAGCTAAGGAAAATAAAAAATAAACAAACAGCAGGAGGTGTTGCAATAATAAAAAGATAAACTTACATGCTAATATTTAAATAAACTAAACCAATATAATATTATGTTTACGTGGATGCATGGATCAGAGAGATCCTTTGAGGATGATCGATGCCATGGCGATTCCATAGCCAGTTAGCGTGTAAGATATTTCACGGTTTTACAAGTTACACAAGAATTAAGACGTTGATAAATATTAAAACCCGTTTTACTAAACAAAGCAACCATTTAATTAATTCACAGAACACAGCAGTGTAATAATAACAATTGATATTGACAGCAGACCACAGACTGCAGACAAATATGTATGCACATGGAATATAATAGGAGAGGGTTGCAATTAGGAAAAAGGGGGTTAAGAAGGCACAGCTATTGCGACATTTGTGGAGTCATTCAACAGTAATGTATATCAATGCTATGATTCTTTAAGGGGTTCCGTGTTTATTATTCTTTGTTCAATGATCTTTGAGACTTTTTAGTTAATGAAGTTGAGATTAATGCTGAGTTAAAATGAGATCAAAGTGGGACTGTAACTTGGTTGAGGGCAACATGCTCAGACTAAATGTATTGCGTTGATTATTAGTAGCCGCAGTTGTCATTATAGAAGGTAGTGATCTTAACTAGAGGATATTGCGTTGATGTTCACTGCGAGAACGTATAAATAAAAGAGTAATGCCTAATTTTGTAAGTTGTCGAGAAAACTTATTTCATTGCTAAATTTGTTACTGTTTTGTTGTTTTGCGTTCCCGCTCTGTGAGAACGCCAAATAGAGGTGTTTGGTTTGGTTAAGTCGATGACCAGATGGAGGTTATGAATTGCAGTAACCGGATAGAGGTTACGTGTATTAGTAACTGGATGGAAATTGTATATGTGTTTTGTGACGGAACAGACGTCGCAATAAAGAGTTTACCAAAATAATAAACCTTAATTTGTTTGTTTGGGTTACGCTACGAGTGATTATGTTGAGTACCGTTGACAATAGAGTCCATTAGTTTGAGCTGATGAGATTTAAGTTTTCATTTTTAAATGAAGTTTCCATTTTAAGTTAGATCCAAAGTTTAAAGGTTCTTTAAATTAACAGAAATCTTAGATGAAGACTGACATGTTCTGAAGTCATTGATTAATAAGCGTACTTACAAGTACACTCACGATAGATTTCGAAGGTAGCCTGGATGTGAAGTTCCCTTAAAGTTAGATAACGATAGTGACAATCATGTTGATAAAGATGCTTAAACGTACGCATTGGCGGGACGTATCTGCAGACATCGGACGTATCGCTTCCACTTTGTGTTGGTGTAATGAGCGTCCGACTCTGCTTTGAAACTCGAGTCTTGAGGAAACTACAGTTTTGGCCTAGGGTGGTTCGGGTTCTGAGAAGACTACAATTGGCAATTTGATGCAACCCGAATACCTGTGGGTATACAAGTGTATTTGATTTTGTTGGTTAACTTGCGTGACCGATGGTCGCTGTTGTAGTTACGCGCTACAGGTGGCAGTCGGTCCTAAAATTGTACGACTAAGCAGTTACTGGTCCCTTTAATGGATTCTGTATTGATGTGTGACTGAGATATTGATCAATTTAAATTAGTGGGAACTTTTCATTCGGATAGTTATGATTTCAATTAATTAATGGGTTACAGTTAAATTGAGTTATTTGATTTTAAATAACATGTCAGGTAGTCCGAACCTTATAAGTAGTATATCTCAAATGTTTCCTTTCCCTGTCAACAAGTGCATTGCCACACGGGAACGTGTGATTGTCAGTTCTGGCCGTGTCGGAGATTAAAATTAAAGTGATTATTATTTAAAGTGCCATCTAGTAACGGTAGTCTTATAACGTTGGTATTACTATTCATTGAGCATTACACCATTGCTCCTCGCTCGTTCGGTCCATTAAAATGAGACTCGCAACGTGTGTATTGTCAACCGTCAATCGGTATTTCTTGTTTCTATTTGATTTTCTGGTGTAGTGTTGTCAGTTTAAGATTACTTTGGTAATGTGACGATTAAGTTATTGGTTGGACAGTGTTGTGCGATTTTATGATCTGACAAAGCCAGGTAATTCATTCCAGGAGATGAGTTCATAAAATTAATTACAATTAAATCAATATAGGTCGATTTTCTTTTGGTTTCTGTATATAGAAAAAGGTTATAATTTGTTAAAATGGACACATTGAGTGTGATTTTAGTATTTTTATATTGAAGCACTTGTTGAAGATTATTTCCATTAAAATGGGAATTTCAGATATAACAACTTTTATGTTATTGGTAATGTGACCACCAATAAATTGGAAACATCTAGTGGTATTGGAAAAAACCTCCATTAAATTGGGAATTTCAGGTATGAAAATATTTGTATTATTGGTCTTGCAACCACCATTAAATTGGAAATATAAAGTGGTGTTGGAAATAAACCTCCATTAAATTGGGAATTTCAAAACCAGAATATTGGTATTACGGGTCACGTGACCACCATTAAATTGGAAACATCTAGTGGTATTGGAAAACCCTCCATTAAATTGGGAATTTCAAGTATAAGAATATTTGTATTATTGGTCATGCAACCACCATTAAATTGGAAATATAAAGTGGTTTTGGAAATAAGCCTCCATTAAATCGGAAATTTTAAATATTGGAAAAATTATATTATTGGTCATGCGACCACCACTAAACTGGAAAATGAATTTATGAGCGCAACCAGGATGAATTCGTAAAGAATAACAAATTTTTTGAGATCGAACTATGCTTTATATTGCTCAGAGGTAACCGGATGGTGATACCTCAGAAGTCGCATAAGAATGTTATAGATGCCATACGCAAAGGCCATTCCGGGATCGTAAGGAAGGGTCGATTATTTTCTAAGGTAAAGTGGCCGCGGAAAAATAGATGACAAAAATTTAGTGAAATCCTGCAAAAAAAAAAAAAAATTATTTTAAACAATTGTGGATAAAATAGATTGATTAGGAATAGACACTGAAGTGAGAAACAGAGATTCATTCAGAAAGAGAAAGGGAAAGAGTACGGAGAGGAACTACAGAATCGACGGGATATCACTCAGAAAGAGAAAGGAAAAGAGTGCGGAGAGGAACTACAGAATCGACGAGATATCACTCAGAAAGAGAAAGGAAAAGAGTGCGGAGAGGAACTACAGAATCGACACTAAATGAAGGTGACTAAGTTAGTTAAGGAATGTAGTTCATCTTAAAAAGATTGAAGGCCAGTGGACAACAGTACCGGAGAAAGATCAGGATGAGAAGAATAGACAAAGTAATGGAATCAGTGAATAAACTGTAACTGAGGGAAGATTGAATAAGTGATTAGAAAATATTATTATTATTCCGAACCGGTGGTAGATTCTTGACTTGTCATAGGAGCTACAAGTTGGCCTACATGAAATAAGTAATTATGAATTTGAATTTGAGATTTATTATATATGTGCTGATATTCTAAAGCTGTATCGTGCAGATAACTATACCAAAACTTTGGAATAGTCTAACTCATGTCACTACTATGATTTGAGGATTTAGTGATGCCGGAAATTATTATATAGAAGTGAACTCTTGAAATTATCTTAGTTATTTATTTATTTAACGTGGAAGGGATGTAGTGTATACACTATACACTGTCTCGTGTGTTCATGAGCAATGTTGCAACGTCAGTATTACGCGAACCGCCGGTGCGAGTAGACGTGCGACAGGTGCTCGTGTGCATTGCCGAGCCAGTGTCGGGGCGGCGCTATTGGAGATACTACACTTCATTTGTTCATTTTCCCTTCTCCAGTGTTTTAGTGAAATCCTTTAAGTAGTTGTGAATCATCAGAATATGAAACGCTGTGAACTTTGTGGATGATACAACTTGAGTAAACAGGCTTAGGAATATTTTGTCAAAATTAATGTTAAGCTAAAGGTCTTGGATTCCAAGGAACTGTGAGTAACACAATATCGAGAAAATAATAAGTGGAAAGCTCTTCAACATGAGAGTCGTAAAGTAGAATCCATGGCGATCGGATTTGAGCAACTCAATAGAAATGAATTGGAGACTTCTTTCTAATACTCGCAACGAAAACGAAGCTTCGTTTCGTTCGTAAACATTTCCGACTAGCTTATTCTTATTAGAACACAAAATCGTAGAGGCTGTTTGCATCAGCTGTTACATTATCTAACATTAATTGCTACGATTGAGATGATCACAATCACTTCTAATCGGCTCAATTTATAGCGTTTTACTGCATCTTTTTTTTAACCAATAAGAGCAAGACAGTACTAGCCAATCAGAGGTAATTGAAAATCAATCTGTGTAATATATAAAATCCTAAGTCCTGAGTGACTGACATATATTTCAACGCACAGCCAAAAATACTCGAGTTAGAAGCTTGAAATTTTGACAGTAGGTTCCTTTTATGAAATAGACACCTAGTCAGAAAGGAATTTTTTGTAATTCCACCCCCAAGGAGGTTAAATAAGGCTTTAAAATTTGTATGAAAGTCCGTCATTTTTCAAGTTATATCTATAAAACTTGGTATTTTGGCTTTGTACGTGTGTCACAGTTTTTGATAATTCCACTCTGTAACCTAATCCCACGCGAATGATTGCTTATTTTAATTAGTTATATATTATTAGCATACAATCAACAATAGTACATTGTTGATTGCACGGAGTCATCAAGAACTTCCAAACTTAGATTAACAGAAGTGATAGTATGGAGTGAAATAACTATTTCTTACTGTAGATACATACGCTGTGTTTAGATACTATTAGGTATGCAAATGAATTTTCAAACCGAGTAACACGGCGAGTAATTTTAACTAGCTTCTACGACGCAAGAAACAATACTTATTCAGTTGTCACTGTCTGTAAAACAGTCTAATCGATTCGTGAATTAATTAGTTTTAGGAAAATATGAGAACCTACGATGTTTCCCTGTTAACAACTTATTCGTAAGGTATTCTAAGTATTAAAAAATAAGTATTTCTTCGTAGCGCTATCCAATTAAATAGCACTGAAGTCCTTACTAAGATTATAAATGCAAAAATATGTTTGTTTGTAGGTTTGTTGGTTGGGTCCTTCAATCACATAAAGATCACACGGAACAACGCATGGGCGGGATTTTTTGCATGGGTATATTTGAGAATCTGATGAGTGATATAGGCTACTTATCCCGAAAAATTAAAGAGTTCCCGCGGGATCAAAAAACCTTAATAATATTTTGTAAATTCAGACCTATCAGAAAAAAGCTGTGAGGAAATATGAAGATATTATTATTGAAGGAATGTGATAATTTTTAAAATTTTCATAGAATTTATTAGATTCAAAGATCCAATCAAGTTTTTCTTCTAAAAAATTACTCAACGACGTCAAATCCAAAGTAATTAGAAACGTTTTATTTCTCCGCTAAATGAGGAATCGCGTTACAAAGGCGAGGAGGGGAGCTCGAAGTATCTTCAAAGGGGATTTGCCAGACCAATTGTTGACGTTTACGTATTTTTTGAGCAAGAATTATAGACGTCTATTATTTATACATTTTCTCATTTAGTTGTGAAACATCTACCTATTTAGTCACATCTACCTAAGAGTCTGAATTATTATTTATTGATCGTGATTAGTAACTTGTTTCACTCACGTTAAATTCGATTCTTCAAACCCCTATTTCATCCCCGTAGAAGTAGAATTTTCCAAAACTCTTTCTTAGCGGATGCCTACGTCATAAAACCTATAAGTATGCCTTTCAGCCTGAGCCGTCCAGAGGTTTGAACTGTGTGTTTATAGATCAGTCAGTCAGTCAGTCAATCAGTGAGTCAGTCAGTCAATTAGTCAATCGATCCTCTTTTCCTTTTATATTTAGAAAAAGAAGAAGATAATGAAACCACTTCCTCGCGGTCTATAAATCATAAGTATTATAAGATTGTAAACTGATAAAAGAAAACTTTTCAAATTAATTGTTTTATGTTAATTTACTTGCTTAAGATAATTTTCATTATGAGGTACAGTTGCTAAGCCTTTGTTACGGTTTATTTCTCCACCCCTTCACCATCTGTTCACGCCTCCTTCAACCGCCGCTGCCGGTGTCCCGAACGGCACTCTTTTGAAATATTAATTAAGCACGTGGTTTGGGATAGAGGACAAGAGACCCTATTTAGCGTCCGTAATATAATACACGAGTATAATGAGAAATGTAATCTACGTTTTAGAAACCCTAAGGTAAAAATAAAACATTTTAAAATATATTTTGGCCGCAACTTCGTTTGCGTAGAGTTACGGACAAACCAACAAACAAACACACTTTCGCATTAATGTAACAGTTTAAGGATGAGATAATTTTTACATAGAGGTACGAAACATTGACAATATTTTCAAAGAAGCAGCCTCTCTGCAGACCTAGCAGAACTTGTTAGATACAATGAGAAGATCGCAATCACCTCTAAATTGCTGACATTCTTATATTATTAGTTGAAATACATGACTACAGCAAGAATACCATAAAAATGTTCCGTGCTAGCCCCCTGGTTTCACGGCCAAGACATTGAGCTTCACGCCACTCACAAAGGAAACGTGCAACGTACAAGCGAAAAATCGTATATTCTCTAATTCTGAACGCCAGTCTCCGAGGGTGGGGCATAGGGACGTGCCCCGCATGCTATAACTGCACAGATCTACGCTGTGTTACTTTTATAATCCATTCTGGATTTAAAAAGTATAAGATCTTAAAACAAAAGCACATCTTGACTTAATTTTGATGTTATGGGCGATGATCATTGAATATGATAAATTGGCAGGGCTGCCGTCAAGCTATAACTTCGTTAACCAACATTTGGCCAAATACGATTTTTTAATGTTATCTTACTTATAGTTAATTCTCTATCGGTACATCGAAGCTGCATTCTCCTTTATGCTGTAGTTTATGATATAGCAATATAAACGTCGGTTTTTAGTTAGTTATCAAATGGCGAACATAGCTCGAAATATGGTCCTGGTAGTTAACGACCTTAATATATCTTGAGAACGGCGCAGGGGGAATGGGGTCGATTCTTGTAAAGAAAAAGTCTTCTTTGATTTGGTGGGTTCATTGTATGCCCAGTGGCCATCGAGGAACGTTTAGGTTCACAAAGTACACGTATACTAACATTCTGCAGCCAGCGATACTCGTGCACAAAGACGCGTCTAACATGCTTTCGAAACTCTGACCTGTGTTACGCTTTAACATAGATTAGTTAAAGTTTACTACGCTTTAGTTATATAATATTTCAACTCTATCTTGATAATACAAAATTCGTTGTCTACTTTAACCAACTTTCAATGTACATCAGGATATAGATACTTGTCTACCTAAAAATACAGGAATGAAACGTAGATTCCGTAGATCAAGTCTCCGATATTCATGATACTTTCAGATCGGTTATTATAACGAGACATTATGACTTATTCATAGTCTAGAAGGTGACGCAGTTATTTGAATAATTGTAGGCCATTAGACATTGTATATAAATAAGACGATTATATATATCAACTCACAAAAGAAAACACTGAAACCCTACCTAAAGCCGTCTCCAACCGCCCCTATAACGGCCCCTGTCCTCACATCTAACCTATTTAACCACAACACGTCAGACAAACCACCATCTGAACGTGAGGGTACTATCAAACATATCTAACTATTATTTAATCAATTACACTCAACTAAACAAATAGTATTTATTCGATTAGGGCGCGATTGCTATCACAATCCCTTAATCAAATACAACGACCTAGACGCGGGAGCATCCAATAGCCGTATGAGTCTCTGGAAGAGACTGAATTAATAACGTCCAAAGCGCTGTATTTATACTAACGGCGCGCGGCGCCAGACGGACGCTACGACGTCAACAAAGTCAAACTACCTACTTCTAGTTTTATCAAACCACCTTCAATACATTAAAGTTGTATATCTTTACTATTTCAATATTTCGCTAACACGGCCATCCTACATGGTGACCGCCCCGGGCACCCCACGAGTCTCATCAATCATTCTACACTTATCGGAATATTTCATCATGCGACTCCAGAACTCAATCAACATGACCATCCCACCTAAGGGAACTAGCCAAACTTAGGAGACAGATGTGTCATCGTTTGCAAAGTTGGTGAAGACTGTCCATCATGCGACCCTGGAGCTCATTCAACATGACCATCCCACCTAAGGGAACTAGCCAAACTTAGGAGACAGATGTGTCATATTGAAAACCACTTGCACTTAAAGAACATTTAGCCCACTTAAGTGTTCGTTCTCAAGCTCAGGCGCTCGCAATCCAATGTGACGTTCTTCATTCAAACTCATTTATTCATTACTTTAACTATGCAACATAAGATGTTAATGTCCATGATGCAACATTCCCCATCAACCCTCTTTCTTATCACTGCTCGGTCTAACCTGACCTTATCTAATGATCCAAATAAGCAATTTCACGTTTTAATTTGACTGATTTTAAACTGACAAAAATTTAATGTGGGCAATAATAATTGAACTGTGAACGCGTTCATACCACTTCTGATATCAACTCACAAAAGAAAACACTGAAACCCTACCTAAAGCCGTCTCCAACCGCCCCTATAACGGCCCCTGTCCTCACATCTAACCTATTTAACCACAACACGTCAGACAAACCACCATCTGAACGTGAGGGTACTATCAAACATATCTAACTATTATTTAATCAATTACACTCAACTAAACAAATAGTATTTATTCGATTAGGGCGCGATTGCTATCACAATCCCTTAATCAAATACAACGACCTAGACGCGGGAGCATCCAATAGCCGTATGAGTCTCTGGAAGAGACTGAATTAATAACGTCCAAAGCGCTGTATTTATACTAACGGCGCGCGGCGCCAGACGGACGCTACGACGTCAACAAAGTCAAACTACCTACTTCTAGTTTTATCAAACCACCTTCAATACATTAAAGTTGTATATCTTTACTATTTCAATATTTCGCTAACATATATAATATTATCTATATCTATACTAATATATAAAGCTGAAGAGTTTGTTTGTTTGAACGCGCTAATCTCAGGAACTACTGGTTCGAATTGAAAAATTCTTTTTGTGTTGGATAGTTCATTTATCGAGGAAGGCTTTATGCTATATAATATCACGCTGCGACCAATAGGAGCGAAGCATCAGTGAAAAATGTTGCAAAAACGGGGAAAATTATCCACATTTAAAATATATCTATTCTTTTAAAAATTTCTTAATCGCGATCATAAGAACAGAAATTGACGCGGACGAAGTCGCGCGCAACAGCTAGTGTATTATGTACCTTTAAAATTAGTAGCTACTGTAAATATATGTAAATTATGAGGGTGATATGTTCGTGTGTAAACAAATCCATTAATAAAGAAAAAATATGATAAGTAGATGTCTTTATTTGAATCTAATACCTCATAAACATAAAATTCGAACAACATTAAAATTTCAAAATGATTTTAACCAACGATAGGTATGTATATTTTCCAAATATTACTAGGTAATTCTTTTCCGTATACATCTAAGCATGTTTTCATCAATGGAGCGCACACCTGAAATTAAACTAATCATTTTAATATAAAAAGGCCCAGGAAATATTAATCGAATCGAAGTCTCTTAGTTGTAACTATTTATTTACTTTTCCATAAAATCCCATGGACCAGCAACCTATGTGGATACCCAAATTTTCATTAGTGGCACAATGATTAATTATCATATCCGAGTTCACCTGTAACAACATGAAAAATAAAAAATAATATTGCCGTTTTGATTGACAATAAGTTTCTACTATATTTTTTTTTATAATAATTATGTATTTGTATTATTATTTGTTGTTGTTTTATTTATTTTGAGTCCAGGTCAGAAAAAGTCAATTCGAATGTTGATCGAGACTAAATGCAACGCGTGACATCTTAATAAAGCTCCAGAATTATGAATGAATAGGTTAAACCGTTAGAAAAATAATATTAAGCCGAATTTACACTGTGAAATTAGTTTCATGACATCAATTTCATCAACAATTTCTCGTGCAAACTTCTAATTTTATGATGCATGTATTAATTTCATGCATGAAATTAGAAGTTTACACTTGAAATTGTTGATGAAATTAATGTCATGAAACTAATTTCATCCCACTAATTTCGCAGTGTAAATTCGGCTTTATAGTGCCGACAGGTGCTTACTTGCACTGGGTGTCCCTCCTGTTCGAATCTCGTAATATTCGGTCCCTGAACAGGCAAGATGCGCCATCTAGTGTTCGATACGGGATGCTTGCTGAGATAAAGCGGGAACATGCCGCAGAGACCCGGGACAGGGTTCGGATCGTATCTTACGTAAAGTGGCTGCAATAACACAAACAGATAATACAGGAAAACAAGAGAAATAATTATCTTGTTTTGCTCTGTTTTGATTTATAAAATTACTATCTGAGTTTTCCCGGTTTCCAACATAAATTATTGTACCTACTTACACGAATCATCTTCTTCAAGATAATAGGTACGCTCTTACCTACCTAGGTATAAGTTAAATAATATGGTTACATGTACCTACTACCCGCTGTCTACACATGCGAAAGTGTATCTATCTTACTTAATTTTATTCGTAAATCGCTTATTATGAATACTTAATAGAAGAAGCTCTCAGCAGAATCTGCATTCCGAACCGGTAGTAGTGTCTCGGCGTGTCATAAGAGGCACACACAGGCTAGCCTACATGAAATAAATAACGTTTAATTTTTTTTAAATTTTAATATAATTCACATTACCTACTCAACCTTGAAATTTGATTCCTCCATGTACTCAACAAACAATTAAAAAACATGGAATAGCACTCCCAAAAATCTCTAGCTTTTAGATACGATTTCTTGTCTATCTTGAATTCGGAAACCGATGTCACTTTGTCATTTTTGAATTCAGCACCTCGTAAAACGTAGATCGAAAGATTTTATGACAAGAAATGAAATTTCTTCAAAATGAAAAAGATACGTCAGCCATTTTGAATTTGAAAAGGTTTTGTTACACTAAGTATGTACCTACTTTTTTCTTTTCAACAGAAGAAGAAAGTGCTAGAAGAAATTCTTGATTAAATTTTAGGGGTTCGCCCTCACGATTGCAATAATCGGCGCTCGTCAATATGAAAGTGCTTTTCTCAGCAGGCTCCAGCTCCGAAAGACCAACGATATTGCAGCCGTCTTCAAGGTCTTGGGAGTAGTTGATCTCATTTGATGATATACGACCGCCCAGAAGTAAGCCTTTTTTGTCTTCTGTCGGTGGATCAGTTGCTGTTAAATTAATTTTTAATTTTCATTATTTTTGGTATACTGAACCACTGGTCCGGCCCACTGGTTATTTCACCTTAGCTCTAAATAATCTAGTCTTATAAATTGAATAACGAAATTGCCATAGGTCCAAGTAATCCAAATCAAGAAGGCGCAGAGTTGGCAGACCTCCCACTAGATGGATCGACGACATCAGTCGCAGGGAGCCGCTGGAAGCAGGCGGTGCAAGACCGAGACCTTAGGAAGTCTATGCGAGAGAACTTTATCCACGACTATCGGTTAATAAAGAAAACTACACAATTATTATCTGGATTAAATTTTCGTCCTTCAATCCGTAAATTTTGTATACCAGCAGTAAGTCATTGCGCATTGTAAGTTGGTAACGTAACTTGTACTATGTAGAGGAATTAGAACAGCTGAAAACGTAGCAACTGATAACTGTTTGCTTATTTTATTGCTAACCTGGCACGTGGGGTGCAAGTAGAGCGATCTTAGCGCCAAAGCCAATACTACTCGACGATTGAGTCAATACCGTCGGTTTGTTCAGATTCTCACTCATTTTTCTGTACCTGGCTAACATCAGATCACCCTTTTTCATTTGGTCCAGGAATTTGTTCAACTTGTACTGTAGATGAATGTTATTATGTAATAGTATGTACTATGTATATATACATATAATACAGAATAGGTATGTAGGTACATTTCGAAGCCTGCAGCTAGAATGTTCCTCTTAGATATATCATTATCATCATCATACTAAACACATCAACGGCTCAATACTGAGCGCTGTTCTCCTCTCAGCGAAGATTTCCTCATGAAGTTTTCCTTCACCGTTGAAACATGTGGTATTTAGTTACTTGAACGCATATAACACATGAGCCAGAGTTGCATGTCATAGACCGCGCTCACGACCTCCCAAATAGGAGATCGCGGTCCTAACGACTAGGCCATCACTGCTGTTAGATATTCAGTCATCTATACTATTATAATAAAGAGGGAGCGCGAATTTTGTGAGTTTGTATGTATGTCCGGAGCAAACTTTGGAACCACCGCAACTATTTCAAAAATTCTTTTACCAATTCAAAGGTACATTATTCCAGATGGTTATAGGCCATATATTATGCACATAAAGTATTATGGCTAGATATTATGTGCAAATTTGTTAAGGAAGTCGGAAATTTTTTTGAATCTTAAACGTTTTCAAGGCGTGCGCTGGGTCATATACTGCTATTGGATGAAAATGATGTATAGGGTAATTGTTCCTCTTAAAAAGTTCTAAAAAAAAGTCCGCGATAGCATATGTCTATCTTCTAAGAATAACGTACAGTGACCATTTCTATCTTTCAAATTTTGATTAAAAATAATGAATTATTTTCGAAGGTTCTTTAACCGATGCGATGTCAATCTATATCTAAATAAATATGTTTATTATCGTAAGTGTTTAATTTAGAACATATTTGCCCTTTACACTATACAATTTAAATAAATATCTTAGGAGTTATCGGTAAATTAATTTTTCCGCGCGACAAAATAATAAAATGGTGTCGGCCGGCGCGGGCGGTGCACGGTGGCGGTTTTCGGCGCGGAAGATTCCTGTGATTCCTGTGGTGATCTTATTTACAATCGTCTCCTATTAGAAGCTCTGTGAGATCAGTCCCGTAAAACAAATCTTTAAATTTTCAACCCGGACGAAGTCGGCGCGGGCTTCTAGTCGCCAATATTTTTAACTGAAAAATCTGACGCGCGCGTTTGAATAATGGGAGTTAAACGAGACTCGGTTAATCAACCGACATGAATCTAAACTTGATTCTGAGCTGAGTGAGATTGCGACCTATAGATCTCAGCCCAAGTCTTACTTATACCTGATAAGTAGGTAATGCTCATGCACCACATCCATAAAGGAGTTGAATAAAGTGGGATCCATGCATCCCAATTCCCACGTTGAATTTATCATTAAAAAAAATCTTAGCCAACACAGTAGCAGAGCTTTCAGAAAGGAATTCTGAACGACAAAACCAATGACCTTGAAATATTTACGGGATAATCTCTAAAATCTCTTTTTAACGTTAATAGGACTACGCGTCAATAAATAAGTAGGTACATCCCTTCTCCCAAGGGAACCGGCTGAATTTCGGGTTAAAAAGTACTGTGTCTTACCTCGTAGTATAAACTCAAATCATGCCAAGTTTCATTTTAATACATTCATTCAGTAGTTTCAGCGTGATGCGCGGCCAAGATACAGACAGACAGACAGGCAGACAAAATTGAAAAATTTACAGTTTTGGCTTGATTATAGAGTGCTCTACAAATATTTTTTCAAAATATGAAATGCACAGAATTGGTGGACCTGTTATTTTTATTAAAAGTTTGGTTTTAAAATCCTGTGTACCTACTTGAAAGAAAAATAAATATGTAATAGATACAAGAACTAAAGGTAGGTAGGTATTAACAGTGCTTACTTCTTCAAGTTTAGCAGACTCGTACCAATTTCCAATGAGAACGCGATTGCAATAAACTATGCCTTTATCTTCATCCAATTTCGACATTATTAAAATAAATGGGACGTGATATGAGATTGTAAGTAGATAGGTCACCTTATATCCTAAGTTCAGTGTAGAATAAGCAAATCTGTAAAATGTATCTAGTTACTTGTAAAATAAAAAGTTTGGAATGTTTGTATTGTCGAACGTTTATTTTGAAACCCAAGAGAATGTAATCACTCCGTTTTAACCATAAATAAAACGGAGTGATTACATTCTCTTGGACCATAAATCAACCTTAACCAACCAAGAGAATATAATCACTCCGTTTTTAATCAACGAGTATGTAATTCAATAGTGACACTACTGACACCATGGAAGTAGGAACAAGCACTGACAGAGGTCACTGACCGTCAATAGAATAGAAGTGGGAAGTAGGTACATAGTCTGAATTATAGCCACAGATAAGAAGTAGCTAAAAATATTAAAGAGTTATTGTTCTAAGTTTAGAAATAAAAATAGAAATAGAAATAGAAATATTTTTTATTCAAATAAACTTTTACAAGCACTTTTGAATGGTCAATGAATCTACCACTGGTTCGGAATGCCTTTCCTGCCGAGAAGAGCCAGCAAGAAACTCGGCGGTTGCTCTTTTCAAATAAAAATTTTACAATTGTTATTGAAACTATGCTATGTATTCAGTGCTTCCACGATGAATTTTCCTGAGTACAATACAAGTAAAAATAAATACAATACAAATACAAATAAATACAATTCAATACATGTTAACACAGGCAGGCAAAAGCAGACCCATTCCCGTTGGTGGCACCCGTTCACGAGCATGACGCATGATCCAGCCATTGCTTCGCTCAACCATATTTGAGGGAACGTAACAACCCGCACCACACGACACCACCTCAAGTTTCAAGCACCGTTCAAAATATAACGGAGTGATTACATTCTCTTGGGTTCAAAAGGTTCAAAGTTCAAACACTGACCTCAAACTCAAGAAATCATAAAGTGCGTGATACACATGCCGTGCCGTATGATCACGGATCTTTGCCTGTTTCAAAGAGGTATACGAATGAAGAACAACAGCAACTCTATGATACTCAATACCTACCCATTTCAACGCCCAAGTAGGCAATGAATGTTAGGAAGTAGTATTTTCTAAAGAAGAGCTTTAAGTCAAAGAAGATGACGCTGAATGTCGACCCTGTGAAGCCATACAGTACCTATTTTAACCCGGCGCCAATGACGTGAAAAATATTACACGGCCAATGACGTCGGGTCATATTGACCCGAACTTTAGACAGTAAATTTACAGTATCATTAAATGAACTGACATTTTTTAGTAACCATTTTAGAAATTGAGGTTTTTTGGGTAAACGACAGAATAATAAAAAATGTATTAAAGTTAATGAATTAAATATTTATTGACTTTTAAAAAAACGCTTGCAAAATCAACCTGAAAAACATAACTTGCATATTATGTTATTTTTTTTAATTAAACCTAAAAATTATAAAGAATTAACAATTTTACTCTACTCCATCCATCCATATTTGTATTGTTTGCATCCTGTTCAGTATCGCTACGTTCAGATACATGGTCATCCACTTCCACGTCTGAATCTGCATATGGATCATGATAATTTTCATCGGAGTCCGATTCTTCCAATATCACCAATATTCTCTCTGGATGATCCCTTAACGCTATTTTTCTCAAAAATCTAAAAATACGTAAGAAAAGTTAACAATAATTTAAAATAAAGAAATTAAAACATGTTACGAAAACACCACGCCAACAATGACGCTGGGTCATATTGACCCGTATTGCCACAACACAAGTATATCTCGCTGCGCAGGCGGCGTCGCCCTGAGTACCACACTGCTACAGGTAGAGGGGGGGTATATCTCCAGCTACACGAAAGGTCAATTATACCGCGAGTGTTAAAACATTTTTCCGGAGGTTTAAAAAACACCTCGGGTCAATATGACCCAGCGTCATTGGCGCCGGGTTAACAGCTTTCATAAAAAGGAGGAGCTTTTGACTCACGCCCACGTGTATTAGAGCCAGGTCAGATGCCTCAAGCTCTACACCATAGTTAGTGGGGGTGCCGCAACGTGATGAAGTAGGAACCTAGCCAGTGATTCAGTCAAACAAATCCGGCTCAGCAGCGATACCTACTCTTTAGACGAAATCACTTTGTAGCGCCACATAGTCACATCACATCACACTATATATATAATATTATAAAGGCGAAAGTTTGTATGTGTCTGTGTGTGTGTATGTTTGTTACTCTTTCACGCCACAACGAATGAACCGATTTGGCTGAAATTTGGAATGGAGATAGCTCATACCCAGGATTAAAACATAGGCTACATTTTATCCCGGAAAATTACAGAGTTCCCATGTGAATTGAAAAACCTTGATCCACGCGGACGAAGTCGCGGGCATCGTCTAGTGTAAGAATATATGAAGAAAAATTAAATTAGCAAGCAATAAAGAAACAATGTTTTAATTTTACGGAAACATTACAGGAAACAAATAAAAAAAATTTAAAAAATATAGTATAATCGCAATAACCATTCAAACTGTGCCTACTTATTTCATCTTCTTGGTCTCCACGTCGCTAACTAAAGTAAATATATTTTCTGCAGTGAATCTTTTATGAATGTCGATGTAATTCCTACAAGTCACGCCACATTCCTGTAATCAATTCACAAATAATATCCTATTAAAGTTAATGAATTTTCTCGAGCATAATAATCTAGATATTACCTACCTACCTACCTATCTATACAGAGACAAAATATTGTAACTTCTTCCTGCGTTTTGTATTAAATAAGATGTTTTAAAAAGCTATAATAACTAGCATCAAAAAGAATCCAGCACTGGCAGCATGGGCAGGAGATAAAAGTTTTATCCCCCGATTTTATCCACTGACAGGGGATAAAATAATTTTTTCCCTATGCTAAAGCATGGCGACAGAGAAGGCGATGTATATTTCTATAAGTATATCCACTGAGTGTTATTTCCACCGCTGTGCCCATGCTCGACGGGTGGATAAAGCTAAGCTAGGGGATAAACGTTTTATCCTTTTCCCGGGGATAAATTTCTCCCGCCCATGCTACCAGACACCAGTGCTGGAAGATAAAACACTCACTTGCAGTTCTCTATCTGCCTGTAAAAGTTCGGTCTAAATCTGTACAGACGGTTGGAGACACTTAGACCGACAAAATATAATTATTGCTCTTGACAAAATTATAATATCTGATTTAAGCACCTAAGTACCTAAGTTTAATAATACTTACAGGTCCAAAGAACGTTTGCATCCAATTTTGATTCATAACGCATAAACTTTTATCAGCAACGCAATTCTTTATAATGAGCCTCGCTCCCGTCTGAAGTAAGATAGAATATTTTATTATTATGTGCATATGTTAAACTCAAAGACCCAATTCGTATCCCAACTCAATAAAAAAAGTATTATCGGATTGCTTTATAGCTTCTTTATAACACACAGCGCGAAATTCGTTTCATGCTACTTGAAAAACGACCACAACGCTTTCTGAATTTCGATAGGAATTTCACGTCAAACCCGTGGAGCCACTGATCGTAGTAAAACGAAAGTCGTGCAGACAAATCTGAATTCAGGGACCCATAACACAAATCTTCTGGCGTAGCCCATTTAAAGATGAAGTGTTTCGAAGTCGTCGGGGCTTTTTAAATTCAAGCTTTGTGGTCTAAGTCTAATAAAGTATAGAATGTCCATGACACGAATGTTTTGGTCTTTTTGAATTTGCCAGTGTAGGTATTCGTTGTGGTAATTTTGATTGAAAAAATGACCACGACGATTATTTTATCTGGTCTGGTGTCAGCAAATCATCTAGTTTGGGAATCTGCCAACGCCCAATACTACGCTACCGCTCAGAGGTCACCATTTCTGAAACTCATAAGCCTAATGAGACCATGAAATCTAATGTGCGATTCTCTACAAATGATTGCTACAGTGTAACGATTGCAATCGCTTGATTGGCCGATACGCACTCGCTATTGGTTTAAATACATTGTTGGAAAAAAAAAATTGACTGCCAATCGATCAATGCAGCTTTTACAGAATCATTCTGCTGTATCTACAATCTACATACAAGATTGTTTAACAAATTAAGCCGAATTTACACTGCGAAATTAGTGGCATGAAATTGGTTTCATGACATTAATTTCATCAAAAGCTTCACGTGTAAACAGTTCCAGGCATGAAATTAATGCATGCATTATTCAAGCCACTAATTTCACAGTGTAAATTCGGCTTAACTCTTCATTTGCTTTGCAAACAAAACATTTTACCTACTATAAAAGCAAAGTACCTTTATAGGACTTCCCCAGCCCTCAAGACGATCACAAGGAAGTAGTGGCATGGTGGTCCATCGGCAATTAGAGTCTTTGGTGGAGCTTAACCTAATAGGCATCCTGTCAGCAGGGCCCGGCACTCCTTCCGGAGTGTACCGTACATACAGGGGGGCTGCCTAGAAAGCAAATCCACTGCAACATTATCATATTAATTGCAAAGTTTTTTTGAAAAATAATAATTAGTCAAGCTGAAGTTGACTAATATCCTCCTATCCCCTCCAAATAAGCGGAAAGCTTGTGCTAGAAGTGGGTACGACAATAGTGCAACGGGAAGGATTCGAAACTGCGACCATTCAGTTTTCAGTCCGCACCTATAACGGTTGGGCTATTGAGGCTTCAAACTATGTATGTTTAGAAAATAATATGAAAAGAACATCGTTGCATCGTTCAAATTCAAAGGTAAGGTAAGATAAGGTATAAAAGTCTAATGAACACTCTCTAAGCTATACCTACAGCTAACTGCTTTCATTATTTAGAGCATTTATACTACAGAATTAGCACCACGTAAATGTGTAAACTAATAAAAAATAACGATTACGAAATAATTTTCAAGTACTTGGCCCGAATTCCGAATTCCTATGTTATTGAAGTGAAAAAAGACTATTTCTTTCATATAATGGGAGGCCATCATCAGCATAATATGTACCTACCTGCTCATATATCTCGTGGACCCTTACCTCAGGATCTCCATAATTTTCTGCTTTCAACAGAAATTCATCTCCATAATTCATTTTCTCGCCATGGATACTTTCGTCTTTGGTACTATAATTTAGATAAGAAAAATATTAAGATATTTGGCCTTTGGTACTATAAGTTAGATAATAAAATATAGAATGATAGATAATATACTTATTTATAAAAAGTACCTACCTGATTGTTTCCTACCTATCTGTAGGAACTTACACGATTTTGAAATGTCTCCCTCTTAATTATGAAGCTCATAAGATAAATTTTTTAATAAGTCATATGAATCTTCTTTACTTTGCTACCGTGCGTTGGGTAAATCGTAAAACTGTTTTTTAAAGAATACTAAACAAGCTGAACTTGACTTATATTCTCCTCTCTCCTCCAAAATAAGCGAACAGCTTGTGCTTGGAAGGGGTACGACAATAGTGCAACTGGTGAGTCTCGAACCTGCGACCTTTTAGATTTCAACCCGCACTTTTAACCATTGGGTTATTGAGGCTTCAAAACTTACTTCAATATGACAAAGGTGTTCCTGCAACACGGCGTAACAATCGGCGACAAAGTCATGAGGCAACCGTCATTGATATTTTGCATGAAGTCAACTTGGCGCTCGCTCACCAAGCTTGATAGTGCCAAACCGTACTGCGGTTTACCACCCGCTGCAGTTTTTGCTGCGTGTGAATTGATATGTATATTTTAAAAAGTACTAGCTTCTTTTTGCTGCAATCTCTCCTGATAGTAAGTGAAGATGCAGCCTAAGATGGAGCGCGCTTGTCTAGAAGATGCCAATAATAATTGACTCTTGATTAGTTAGTTGTAGCTAGTCCATAGTTGGAAATCACAAGCCGGAAAAACATTGATTTCAGCGGTGCGTAATAAAAATGAGGCAAAACGTTTTAGTATAATATGAGAACATGGAATTTCGACCTCGTAACGGTGCAGATCCATGCGATGCCTTGTGGTTCGATGATAGGACTGTTAGCCAGAGCATATCCACGTACCTACTTCTAATATTAGAAATACAAGAACTCTAACACCGCTCATTAACCGATTTCGAAAAATTGCCTAAGAGTAGGATCTCTTACTCCTAGCCAAATTTTTCGATCGGTTTGATTCAAATCAAGCTATCTAGTTTGAATACTTATTATACTAATTTACTAGAAAAACGAAGAATTTCCACGGGATTTTTAAAAAACGTAATTCTTCCCCGACAAATTCAAGGGAATCTTCTAGTAAAATAATATATTTATGGTCTTGTGAATGATCTTATAGTTTTTATTACCTGGCATATCTGAAGCAACCACTTGCACATTGAATCCAAACAGTACAAAGGTTCCACTAATTGCAAGTGGCCTCTGAAAAATAAAAACCGTTCACTAAGTAGGTATCTGTAGTATGTTATCCATCGTCTTCACGAAAGATTAATTAATAAATACATAAATAAATTAAAATAAAATTATTTCCGCTAGTAGCAAAGCTAATACAAGCTACGTGCTACTATCGCACCCGATACGTGA
The DNA here is from genome assembly GCA_038048805.1 of Hipparchia sbordonii. NCBI lineage: Eukaryota > Metazoa > Arthropoda > Insecta > Lepidoptera > Nymphalidae > Hipparchia > Hipparchia sbordonii. Next base: position 9,293,544 of record CM076098.1, read on the forward strand.
TAGATTAGAAGCCTAGGGTTCTCTGTTTAACTCAAAGTTAACTTGAAAGTGAGTTATATTGTTACATGTTAACGTCGGCAATGTATAACATTATCTTAGATTACTTCTTTCTGTGCTAACTACTACCTACTTAATACCTACTTATGGCTAACTGCCTGCTTTATCTATTCTGCGGTGCCTATCCAAAACTTAACTACCTACTAGAATAATGGATCACTTCAAAATCGTATCAAAAATATGAATATTTATACCTCCTTTAGCAAGTTACTGAATAAAGTTCTTGATCGTTGCAGTAACAGCTCATGTCTATCACGTTTTCGCAGGAAAATCTTGAATTCATACTGTTAGGAAATTATAATTAGAGTAGGTACACTATGAAAACAAAATATCTACTTATCGTTATTACAATAGGCACGAGCTTAGGCCCGTGACTTCGTCCTCATCGAGTTGGAATTTTAAAAGCCCCGCGGAAAGCTTTTGTTTTTCCGGAATTATAAGGAGCCTAATTATTACTATTCAATTAAGTCCTCAATCAAAGTCCTCTTATCGTAAATTATAAATCCGAAAGTGTGTTCGTTTCTAAATTTGCTTTGTGTCTTTCTAAGAACGCAGAAAGGAGCAAACTATGAGAATTTTTCCATGAATAGGTATCGTTAAGGATTTGGAGAGTGACATAAACTAGACAAAGGGTTCTGGAGGAACTCTTACAAAACTTTATCCCTACGAAGTCGCTGGCAAAAGCTAGTCAATGATAAATTAATAACGCACTGATATCGAAGGGAGTAACTACAAGAAATTGAAGTATCTATAACAAGCTGCACAAAAGCATGACGCCAATGCGATGGTGCGCGACTGCAGAATCTATTTATTCAAAGTAAAGAACATTAACCTCATTCTTTAATCTCTCTTCACTCCAGTTCCCCACTAATACAGAATTGTTATAGGTCATTAGCCAATGATATACCTAAGCTATTAATTAATTTTAATAAAATTTCATGAAATTAATTTTAATAAAATTTCATGAAAGTATTAAGGCTAAAAATATTTTTTTCTATGTAAGTTTCTCCAAAATCTTTAAGTTGTAATAATTTCGAACACCGAGTAAACAATCCAAGAGAATCTCCGTTTCCCTCGGTCACGTTGTGATTACATCTTCTTGGCTCTCGGTCTCTCGGTAGAGAGTAGTATATTCTTTGGCCGTACATAATCAAAAAACGTGCAAAAAACATATGTTTGTGCCACAATTTGTGCAAAAAACTGCAAAAAACGAACCCAAGAGAATGTAATCACTCCGTGAAACGAACTGTGTCACCACCGACTTTTTGGTTATATTCTTCAAGGTACCTACCTACTATGATATTGTATATAGGTAATGTATATAATCAAAGATAGGTAAGTATATAAAAAACGTGGATATGTTACAAGCGTGCGGCATGCGCGCGAAATGAAGCGCGTAATGGCAGACGTTTGACAATGAAATACCTACTCTATTATACTCTTCGTCGTTCGGCACAATTTTATCGCTTGTTTTGTGAGTATATAACTCATCCCTAGTAGAAATCATTGCCTACCTATGGATCTGAGTGTAATATAATCGCACCGTTTAAATTATACATATAGGTAGGTACACTACGTGAGACTACGTGCAAGGGTTTTGCATTATAGTAGGTGTTATAGTTAGTTATGTACTCGTAGAGATGATGTAGAGATTTAATACGCCAGAAATAATGTAGGTACCTACTTACTAGAGCATTCGCCTTATCTCAATCTGGTACAATGTTTATCATTTTTAAATAGGTTAAAGTTCGTTACCCATTAGGCTGAACGCAAACGTCCGGATTCGTCCGGATCACCCAGATGCGGAATTGTCTAATTAATGATTGTAACGTTGCATTCGCAATCGCATTGACCAACAATATCTCGCTAAGTATTGGCTGAAATGTGGTTTTGATGCTAGTAGGTATAAAATATAATTCAGCCAATCACCTCAGTTGAGACAGCTGCAACGATTGATGCAGCTTTTCTGCAATCGATTAGTGCGCAGTCATGACATACAGTAGGTAGGTACCTACTATAATAAGGATTTTCTAGTGGTTCTAAATCTATCTAGATCCTAGGTCTGTTTCCGCACGCTCTTCGTCTGTTGCACGTGAGATCACAATAAAAACTTCCTGTCGGATCAATCCAAACAACTCCAGAATCTCTATAGATTCTACTACTAACAGTACTACTGTGTGTGTGTTACTATTAACAGTAAGGGAATCAAGACCAAACTACTTTGACATTATAGTGATACTCTATCAATGTACTAGCTCGGACAATAAAATGAAATTCCACGCGTTCATACCACAAACATATAATATATGTTTGTGGTTCATACCATTGAATTATTAACTAAGTAGTTAGTAGGTACTTAGGTAGGTACCTTCATACTCGCTAGAAATTTCGGTTGCATAAAGGCAATTTTAAAATAAATTTAAAATTTCGGTTTACGGATGAACCAATTTATTCAGAAAAAGCGTGCAGGGAAATAGGGACGAGCCGCAAACTAGAGGTTTTTGCCCAGCCTTATTTGTTTATTTCCCCTCTCTGTAAAATATTGAGCTTTGACTTTGCTTTTGTTCCTCTACTAATTTATTATCTGTGAAATTATGTGATGTCATTGATGGATTGAGCACATTGAAATTTTAAAGTTTTAAAACATTTAAATTAGTCTTTAATCAAGTAAAGTAGTAAACTAGGTACCTTCTTAGCTACTGTGATTTGTGAAACTATTTCTATTCAAAATGATGTGTTCCTCGTTATTAATGAAATGGGTAATATTTTTAAGCACAGTAGTTTTATGCAAATCTCTTAAATTTTCATCATTAGATAAAGTGTATCAAAAAGGTGTAGATGCCTATTCTAAAGAGCGATGGTCAGAATGTATTGTACAGTTTGAAGAAAGCTTACATTTATACACAGTGTACAAAACTGTAACTAATAACTGTAGATTGAAATGTAAGTCTGAAATTCCTAAGAATGAAGTAGAAGACATTGAAGATCTAAAAATATTTGAATTTTTCTTTAACGCTAGGCAATGTCTAACTCATTGCCAGCAAAAAGGGTTTGAAGATGTTCATATGTACAATAATGTTTCTAGCACAGTATTAGAATATATGCAGTCGAAAAAGCCCTATGCATATCTTCATATATGTTACTTCCAGATGAATGATTTACCTAAAGCTGCTTCAGCCACTTACACATATTTAATGGCACACCCTGATGATGCAGAAATGAAAAAAAATGTTGATTATTATGCTCAGCAGCCAGAAGTGGATGCAAATGAAGTGACAAATCTAGAACGTGAAGAATATGAAGTTCTTATCAAACTTGGCAAACAGGCTTATAATGAAAAGAAATGGGGTGAAACAGCAAACAATATGGAAGAGGCATTAACCCATTACCTTTCTTGGGAAAATTCTTGTCGTGCTGAATGTGACCGTCAACCAGAACAAGAGTGGTCACCTGAATTCGCAATAACAGTTTCAAATAACATCGCCTCTGTTTTAACATGCAGGCAAAGATGCCAAGAAGAGCTAAAACCCCTTTATAACTCTGGCGTGGAAATATTAGCGGATATACTTAATTATATACAAATATCCTATTATCATTTAGACAGAATTGATGATGCTGCAAAAGCTGTTACTACATATTTAGTACTAAACCCCAGTGATGAAGATATGCTTCAGAACAAAATGATCTATGAAACTCTAACCGAGAAGAAAAAGTTTATGGAAATACCTGATATAATATACTATTATAAGAGAGATAAAAATGAAAAACAATTGCTTAATTTTTTTCATAAAGAGGATAATACTGACACTGATTCCAATTCAATATAGGCAGATCCATATTGTTAAGATAATGTAATTTTTCTATTAGGTATAAGATAATGTACCAATGTTTTTACCAAATATATTTTTAATTTTTACTTTACTATTCAGTTATTGTATGTGAATTTTTTTATCAATTAAAATATACTTAATTTTGCTATGATGTAAGTAATTTTATTTTTCTATTTCTTTTCATTATCATTACATAGTTCAAACATATTTTAACTGATATTTTTGACCCCGCTACTTTTGAAGCTGCCGCGAAACCGGTGGACCATGTTCCAGATTATTATTATTAACGGTACCCTACTCTTTTAACTTGCCTATATATTAGGTACCTTCCTACCTACCTATCTATCCTTTCCTATGCACATGCACGCAGTGTTGCCATATCTTAAATCTAAAAATCTGTACTTTATCGGCATGTCGATTCTCTAAAAATGATTGCATCAGTGTAACGATCACAATGGCCTCTGATTGGCTGAATTTGTGGCGTTTTTGCTGCATGAATATGAACGTTCATTCTTAAAATGTCGCTACTCAACATACTAGTAACACAGACTAGTAAACAGAGTGTAACGCATTCTACAAAAAAATATATATTAATATATTTTTTATGACGTCAAATAATTAGTGCTTCAATGAATTTTAAAGAATAATTAAAAAAAACACTATTTAAAGTACCTACCTAAGTATAACAATTCGTGGAAAAAACATTCATTGACGAAAACGTTATTTCATGTCATAATCATTTAATTTTATAGGTATTTCTATGTTAACTTATAATGTTTGACACGATTCTGAAGTTCGCCTCCACATCTAAAAAGTAGATACCAGTACGATAGCGGTAACACCAATACTTTTTCGTATGGCGACACTTTCCGATCGAACTGTCAAAATGGGTGGATGAAGTATAGAAATGAAGAATCGAGAATATCGAAGTATAATTTTCAATGTTTTCGTAAAAAATATCAAAAGCGTTTATCTGATAATTCAAGTAAACAAGAATTTGAGTTAGGCATTTTTGGATTGTGGTAAGCAAATTGCTTTTTGAACGATCTGCGTCATTAGAGAACCCTGAAAAATGTTACCTATAAAATGCCATTTTAGCATAGCATGACCTCGTCTCGACGTCATTTTGTCTTCCACTATGTATTAGTGCGTAGGTACTTAGGTATATATTTAAAAAATACGATTTCATTTCCCAAGATCTTTACTCACTTACCTTAAATGCCATAACGTACCTACCTATGGCATTCGTAGTTCTTAATATAGTTCCTAATATTGTACCTATTTTAGGTGTCTATTAAGGAAAACCATTTTTTATGAAGGAGTATTCTCATGATTATTTTGGTAAACCTAATTTACTATGTAATAATATTAGGTAGGAAACCTCAGAATGAAACAATCTGCCTGCACCCTCATAGAGCGTCATCCTTGTCACTCATACTGATGAAACGTCACATATTATAACGTCATATGACTGACAGAGGCGACACTCAGGGCTGGCCGATTGTAGCATTCTAGTATGGCATTTCTGTGATGTCCCGTAATATTTACTTTTGACTACTGTACTTAGAAGTAACTTTAACAATCTTTTAGCAGTAGGTACTTGCTAAGCCCTAATGTATAGTTAAATAAAAAAAACTAGATAAAAAAGAGATAATGCGGCCAGTCTTCTGGGAACACTGGTTTTGATGTGGATCCAATTATTTAAAGCTATTATTTATATTTTATAAATTTTACATTGTATATTTTAAATAGATTACATTATGTAACTCTGATAAAATAAGCAAATTTTGGTGTTTTACATTTGTTTAATATTATGTAAAAATTTAAAATGGCAATTGACATAAAATAATACAGAACTAAATTCTAAATTAAAACTAAATCATAAATATCAAAAATAAAAGTTAAATATAAAAAATAAATAAGTTTCAGATGGTTGATGTCAAATTTAAACTGAAGATATACCTACTTCATTAACCATTAATGTGATTCACATAATGTCATAATATGAGAGCCTACAACAAGCTAACCATACCTTTATCTACTAAAATCTTTGAAACGACAAAGAAGCACTAAGTCACTGAGTATTATAATCACTTCAATACCCTGCATTGTTTGACAAAACTAACTAAAAATGATGTTGTCTCATCTTAAAAAGATAAATATAATATTAATCTTTTCTTTCCAGATAAAATCCAGTTATGATTACCGATAACATAATGAATGATAGACTTACTATAAAAGATATTATTTTCACTAAAGCACTGCCGAACTACACCATTCCTATACCTACTGATGGTTACAAAATATTTCCATGTACGGATTGTGGAGACAAGTAAGATTTTAATACTTTATCACCTTAAAGATTGTTAACAAATAAATGTATTAATTTGTTTGTTATTTTATATATTAACTATACTTCTTCTTCTTAGTTGATTCCTTATAACTAAGGGAACTTATATTTAAAAAGGCTTGCCAGCTGGCAATACTTGGGAACTCTGATTTTGTTGTGTAAAAAGTGGCCTAGATCTAACTCCAGTATGACCATCCTATGAAGGGTTATCAAAATTTGCCAAGACATTTTAAGAGCCAAAATTAAAAAAAAAACGTGTTTGCTTAAAGGTCATAGCACACATATCAACTCGGAAAGGGATCCTCACTGTATCGCTTTTTGCCTCGCTGTCAACCAGGCGTCATTCAACTTAATGTAAAAGTAGATCAGAAGCTCTGATATATCAACTCGGCTACTACTAGGCGACGCCGCGCTTACTGCTCGCGGCTGCGGGAGGGGTGAGAGTGGCAAGCGTGAACGTGACGTGTTTGGATATGGAGAGACGAGCGCAGGGACGACGAGCGGAAACTGCAAGTTGACCACGTACCGCACCGCGGTTCGTGGGCTTATCCCGAAGCGACGCGATTACGATACAATTCCGATTAGTGTGCGTTGCAGTAAGAAGTTTCATACAAAGAATTCTGGACGGCTCGAGTTGATACGATGACGATCCCTTTCCGAGTTGATATCTGTGCTATGACCTTTATGCTGCCAATCAAATAATAATATCATTAGATGATTCAATCAACTTTTTTTTTGTTCAAACCCAGACCTAAATATTTAAATAATATTTTATTAAAAAGTAAGCTTTCTTTTCCGAGAAATTAATGTTTGTTAAATAAATAATATTGTATTACAATTCAAGTTCAAAGTTTAAAATAAGAAACACCCAAGTTTAGTAGAATTTTGACGATTGCCCGATAGACAAAATATATTATCATAGTAAGTAAAACCAGGCGTTCCTAGGTCTATTGAACAACTGCTAAAAAATCCTTCAATTTGACACAGATGGCGTAATAAGTCTCTAAGAAACGAGCATACATTTAAAAAGCAAAAAATATTTTGATGTAATTGACATGCTACCATTTTTTTAATACTTTTCCTGGAACAACAAAAAAAGTTGATTGGGTCCACATGCTTTTTAAGAAGCCATTATTTTGAAATCACAGGCAGAAACTGCATTTTGTTTGTATAAAAGTACACAAAGAAAATTTTCTACTTTCAGGTTTCTATTTGAGTCCAGTTATGAATACCACATCAACCGCAAGTCCCTCAAGATATCTTATTTTTGCCGGCACTGTATGAAAATGATAATATTTTATAATCGTTGTAAATTGCTGTCTCACATTAGATCTCATGGATTTAAAACTGCTACAATAACTGTTAGTGATTTGAAAATTGAAATGCTTCCAATCGAAAATTTCAACTTGTCTGTTTTACCAGTTACAAAAAACCAAACAGAAAATTATATAAACCAAAAAAAATATGTCTGCTATGAATGCAATAAAAACATAAATAAACTTGGAGTTGCATACAAAGATAGAGCAGCACATTATATGCAATATACAAAAGATAGCATATACTCATGTCCTATATGCATGTTCTTATTGCCATCTGTCTGTGCTCTGGAAGCTCATTTACGCATTCATTTAAACATCCCTCCGTTCTTTTGTCCAGAATGCGGCATGCATTTACCAAACAAAGTTGCGTCTTACCCATTTGATCATGATTGTGAAGGATTTAAAATGATGAAATCAGCTGTTAGATTGATTTGCAATATTGATTCTTGTGATAAATTCTTTCGCCCTGATGATTACAAAACACATTTTAAAACTCACCTAAAGAAAGTATACAGATGCTCATTTTGTTTAGAGATATGGTATAATGAACCGCAAACAGAATGTTCCCTCTGTAAAAATGGTAATCTCACCTGTTACATTCAATGTCCTAAATGTCCAAATAAGCTATTTGCAGAAAGTCTTATTGAGGGACATATGAACTCTCATTGCATTAATCCAAGGGATAAGTCCAATGGGCAGGCTTATCAATGTTCAACTTGTTATGTAGTATTTGAACAAATGTACAATTTGATTAATCACCATGTAAATACCCATTCATCTCCCAATTTGAAGATTCTTATGTCCAAATTTTTAGTTAAAGCTACAGATACTACTACTAGTAATAATGTAAAAAATCGAAAGCATGTATATCATCGTGTCATTAAAAAATGCAGTAAATGTTCACGAAGCTTTACCTATAGATGTCTCTATGAAAATATTAAAAAACTACCTATGGATTGCCCCTATAGATGTTCTACAAATAGTACAACTCTAACTCTGGCACAGCCTAATATAAACAATGGCGATCTGCAAATAAAATGTTTCTCATGTAAAAGGAAAATAAGCCAAAACTGGATTAATATTAAAACACACTGTGCACAATTTCATAAAAATATTAAATGTTTAGACATTCAAATATTGGTGAAGAAGTTGGATAAAAAATTACTGACTAAAAAATCTAGAAATAGAAACTCCAAATGTTCTAATGCAATTATAAAGAATAAATCAAAGAAGAATAAAGTACAAGTGAAAAAAATTGTACCCAATGAAGGAAAAGATGACTCAAAGGAGAAATCAAGGGATCCAAATGTATGTATCGTGTGCAATAATAACTTTGAAAATAGTAAAAATTTGGAAACTCACATGGTTACCCATAGAGATCCTTGCATGGCCTACCAGTGTTTAGAATGTGGAAAATGTTTTGTTGCTAAACAATCTTTTTCGACTCACTTATTATTAGAACATGATATAACTGATGTAGAAGATTACATTGATAAGAAACCATGCTATAATGAGTCTGCTTTGTTAAAAACTCAAAATACTTTAAGTCCCCCTGTTGATGAACCAGTAAGAGAAAACCAATGTACTATTTGTAGGGACCAATTTGAAAACTCTAATGATTTAGAAAAACATTTTAGGGTACATGGTATGGCATTTCTTAAGAAAAATGCACATAAAAATAGTAATAGTCCCTAAAAGTGCTAAAGGTAGCTTTGTTCGTGGATTGTTTTTGATGCTCCCTAAAAAAAAATTAAAAAAAATTATGGACACATTTTTCTAAATTTCTAAAGTGGCTACAACTTGATGAAAATTAACGTTTCACAGGTGGATTGTATTTATCAACCACAGGCCAAGTGACTGATATGTATAGAATTACATAGACAAATAGGTATGGTATAAAATAAGTTAAAGATCAATTTTTTTTCAAGTTCAATGTTCCCCTACCTACTATCACACTGCAGGTTTGCTGATGATAACTTTCGTTACTTGTCTATTATTGTGACTTAAACGAGTGTTCGAACTTGGAATTAATTATTCTGTACATAAAATCAATTTCTAAAATATCTCCCTCAATGTAAGTTAGCATTAGTTCTTGCCTAGAAAAGAAAATTTAGGGAAATAACAATAGAATGTAATTATATGTTGGTAAATCTTCAAAGCCATTCTGCCTAAGTCTTCTTAAATACTTATCTAAATCCTTATGAATGAGTTATAGGTCCTTTGTATTAGATTTTAAGTAACAATTGTACATCTTTAGTATGAGAAAAGGCATGATAGTATAGGTAGTTCTTGGAATTTCCCAGTGCACGTGAGCTTTACTTGTGGTTACGTCGTGTACATACACATTGCGTAAGTGTGCGTACTTGTCGGAGCCGTGGGAATTTGGAAACGGTCGCGGCGCGGAGCAATGTGCTCGCTCACACTTATAAAGACACAATCATGAGCCACGCGCTTTCGTGAAATGCAAGAACTTAATATACCAAGTCATAATAGATTTATAAATACATATCAAAAATTCCGAGGCCGGCGGGATTCGAACCCACATCTCTGGGAATCGCGCCCGAGTGTGTTCACTGTTACACCACGGCCGAACCACACGTCAGCCACGAAATTAATTATGAACAGTTGCTATAAAACTGATTGAACAAGTAGATACATATCACTAATTTCGTGGCTGACGTGTGGTTCGGCTGTGGTGTAACGGTGAACACACTCGGGCGCGATTCCCAGAGAGATGTGGGTTCGAATCCCGCCGGCCTCGGAATTTTTGATATGTATTTATAAATCTATTAGGTTAGTTCCTTTAAGTGTAGGTTAACACTTCAATAAAAAATGAAAAATTATACCAAGTCATAGCTGTATGGACCATAGATTATTAATATTATATGTATGGTATGGACGTTGGGCGACGTAGTAGTGACGTATGATACTTCGTTACGTCACTGGCACTCCAGCCTTGTCACGTGCTATTGTTAAGTACGAAAATATTTATAATCATTTTATTGTGTTACATAACACAGGTCTACAAAAAATGAAAAACTTTTTTTGCTAGCAATCCTACTATATGATTTGATGAATGACTTGATAATAAGTCGTACAGAAGTTTGTCAAGGTCAAAACTACGTGTAGTTTTTGAACTACCCTCATAGGAAAAAAATACCCATTTTGTTATGTTTAATGTGTTCGTATTCCGCCAATTTGTGTGATTATCCGATAATATCATTATGTCGTCATATAGGAGGAGTTGATTAAATAAATCGAATACATTTTGTAACATTTTTGGTGAACATGTAGTGAAAAAACTCAGAAAACCTATAACGGCCTTCATAAAAAGGGCGTATTTTGTCTCTTTTAAGATCGAGATCAAGGGCTTTAACCATCCCTGGGTACAAAATATCATGTGCAAATTGTGTATTGAATATTCGAGTCAGTGGTCGAGTGGTGAACGAGCACAATTGAGGTTCGGTGTACCTATGATATGATCAGAACCAAAAAACTATTTTGATGATTTTTATTTTTGTTTAATCAAATGGCATGGGGTAAATTGAAAAAAAAATGGCATATCCAGACCTACCGTCTGCTAGACGGCCTTTACCACTCTCAGACGATACTATGAGGGCAGCACCAACGGATTCGTCGGAGACAGATATGATGGAGGTCTCTTCAAATGAACGAGACAGTGATCTTGAATCATCAGCGGCGCCCGTATTCTTTACTCAGTACTTTACGTATTTACCATTGCAAAGAGAGGTCTGAGACTAGCATCGAGACTTAAAGAAAGGAATTTAATTGCTACAGGCACGAAAGTCTCATTTTGTCGTGAGCATGACAGAGAAAAAATTTTCAAAATTTTCTTAGGTAATGAAAGGCAAAAAATGACGTGGAATTAGTTCAGGACCTTCTAGATAACTTTAAAAAGGTTGGCTGTAGCATGAGCATACAAGTGCACTCCCTGCACAGCCACTTGGACAAGTTTCATGAAAATCTTGGCTCCTACAACAAAGAACGAAGAGAGCGCGTCCATCAGGATCTAAAACTGACGGAAAATAGGTACCAAGATCGTTGGGATGAGCATATGATGGCAGATTATTGTTAGAGTATCACATGGGACAATCATAGCAATGAACATTTAAAAAAATCTGAATAAGAAGCTTCCTAGCTGTAAAATAATGTAATTAAATGTTTAAAATTGGCTTATTTTGTCTTTTTTAGACATACCTCGTATCTCGAAAACTACACGTAGCATTAAAAAAATAAGTATGCAGTTGTAATCCGGGTACCCAATATACTAAAAAACAGTTATAGTTTTGGCTGCAACATTTTCACTGTAGACCTGTGTAATTATAAGCGTTTTCATATTTATAGGTAACTGTAAGTAAACCAGTTGGCCAGAGAAGTGCAGCGCCTTCGTCACAAATGCAATAATAACGTTCTCTTGATTTTTATTATTTTCAATTTGGAGTGGAGAGAAACATCCGGATGGAGAAAAGGTTACGTTATCTACTCCATATCTAAAGTTAAAATATATTTTGTAAAACTGGTTAGAAAATATACTTACATAAAAATAAGTCTCAAATCTGGTGGTAGGGGTGTAGATATTTGTCAAATGACAGGAGATGACGCTATTTGGGTGCGAACGTGCAAGGGATATAGCGATATTTTCACTATATTTGGTCATTTAGGTATTTTTGATTTTGTTTTCATAGAATGATTTAATTTTTTTGCTGTTACAATAATGATCAACACCATACCTACGCATCTACCCTATTTCTGACTGAAGAATGAGTTAAAACGTGACGAATTTGTCAGGACATACCTACTTATTAATTTGTGTTTCGTTTTAACTGTCATCTCAGCCATTAGCCATCCCCTGCCAAGAATACGCCTCATGCCGGAGCCATACTGCGCATATGCGTTATTCGTTGTCCGGTTTATTCGCCCACATACGGCGAAGTGTGGAGGATTTATTCGTCTATATTTGCTAGATATAAGTAGGTACGCATAATATTAAAATATGCCACCCGCAATCAAGCTTTTCGTAGATGTAATTAACAACTAATTACATATTATTATTAATTATCCTATATTAAAATAAGTTAGACTAGGTAAGGCTTATAATCTAGAAAAATAAACTGTTATACTAATTGATTGTTTTATTATAATTTATATCCAGGAGTATATATTATACCTAGGGGTGGTGGACGAATTAGAAATAAAAAGATTAAAAATTAAAGAAGAGTCCTGGCCCAGATGAGATTGCCAATGAGGCTTTAAAAAATTACTGTACAAGAAAGGCGCCCCCAAAAAATAAGGAATTACAGGCCGTGTCTTCTTTGCACGCCGCCACGCTTTACAATCTTTTCGCATATCAGAAAAAAGAATCAGTAAATCGCTTGAGCAACACCAAACAATCGAACAAGTTGGGTTTCGAAAGGACTTCTTTAGTAAAGAAATAAAGACCTTCACCATTCGTTAGATGATCGAAGGTTAGAAATGATATAAAGAGTACCTACCTTTTTTTTTTTTTTTTTTTCCTGTGGGGAAATCCTCATGGATACCACCGTGCCCGGGGAAGGCACGGAGGTTATGCCGGACTTCTACCGACTAAAACCCCACGGTGTTCCTCTCATCGCGTGATGACTGGGCTACGGGACCAGACTCGTTCCGCGGCCCAGCCAGCGACGCCTTTCAGGCCCTCCTCCGGGACCACTAAAGCGGCCCAACGCGCCATCAGAGGTGCACCAGGAACAACGGGTGCACCTTCCAACTCGAGGGCTATTTCTCGTCAGGCGATGGATTCCCCGTATCCATCGACCGGAAGCCCTTCTCAGGGAGGCAGGTGGCGATCATAGGCTGCACGTCTGCGTCCGACCCTCCTGCGGCGAATGGGATGAGAGCCCACGTCTTCTCTCTCATTACCTGTACCTACAATCATCAATAAGGTCATAGATTAATTATAGAGGTCGGTGCCTCAATACCAGGTATTATAATATAATAGGTCCTATTATTAGTTCCAGAGCGTTCCAGAGACATTCGTATGTCAAATATGGCGCTTTAATTTGATCCATATTAAAATATAATTTGTATAGGGACATCAAATCCAGTGTTAATCATAGAATAATAATAAAGATCAGACGGATTTAGTGTTGGCAACTTGGTTGGCAACTTTTACGACAGTCACTGCATCATTCACACATAGGTAGGTGCCTACCTATCAAATTCTTAGGTACCTACCTACAAGCGGAATTGAAGGTGGTCCATGGAGTGGAGGTACTATGTAGGTACCTACCATGAGGCGGTCTATTCACAGACATAGAGTAGCAGACCTAACATAAACTAGATAGATGTATACGAATAGGGTCTCTTTCTCTTCAAGCAAAAGTGTGTATGTTCCTATCTCTTTTTTTATTTGTTGCAACACCAACATACACATCAACAAAAATTCAATACAATAAGTATAATAGACTACTGGCCCGGTCCAAAAATGGATGGGTCATATGAACCACCAGGTGACCTATATAGGACGATATAAGAGCATAAAATAATACGATTCAGCACTATGCCGTCACTTGTAAGCTGTCCAACTGAGTGCTGGTGAGAATTGAAAAGTGCAGGTAGAGGGAGTACATTTTGGTCATATATTTTTGTACGGCATTTTTACCATCGATAGATCCATGAAAAATAATAAGAAAGCGCGCAGTGCCGTACAAAAATGTGGATCCACAAAGTCGGTAAACTTTTTTGATTTTCTGAAAATTTCCAGGGTAAATTTGGTCATTTGATTCTGTACGGCATCAGCTTCATACTATTTCAATACAGCTTCTAATCCATTATTCCGCAACGCCGTACAAAAATCATGCGACAAGGGAAAAAAATCGAGGGTTGCAACCCCCTCTGTTTTCGTGGTCCAGGGGGTGATTTGATACAACATAAAATTAATTTATTTTGGAAGTATTTTATGCATACATAATATTTTTTTACATGCCGTACATTTTCGTTGGTCCAAAATTTTGTAGGGGTTGAGGTCCTTGAGTTTTTTTCCCCTACAAAACTTTGGACCAACGAAAATGTACGGCATGTAAAAAAATATTATCTATGCATAAAATACTTTCAAAATAAATTAATTTTATGTTGTATCAAATCACCCCCTGGACCACGAAAACAGAGGGGGTTGCAACCCTCGATTTTTTCCCCTTGTCGCATGATTTTTGTACGGCGTTGCGGAATAATGGATTAGAAGCTGTATTGAAATAGTATGAAGCTGATGCCGTACAGAATCAAATGACCAAATTTACCCTGGAAATTTTCAGAAAATCAAAAAAGTTTACCGACTTTGTGGATCCACATTTTTGTACGGCACTGCGCGCTTTCTTATTATTTTTCATGGATCTATCGATGGTAAAAATGCCGTACAAAAATATATGACCAAAATGTACTCCCTCTACCTGCACTTTTCAATTCTCACCAGCACTCAGTTGGACAGCTTACAAGTGACGGCATAGTGCTGAATCGTATTATTTTATGCTCTTATATCGTCCTATATAGGTCACCTGGTGGTTCATATGACCCATCCATTTTTGGACCGGGCCAGTAGTCTATAATACATAATAGTCATAAATGACTAATCATAATACTAGTTACAAACGGAGTGATTGCATTCTCTTGGCTAGTTACCCGCTAGTAAACTTAATACAACTATATATTATACTTTACCCGCGACTTCGTTCGCGTGGATTTAGCCTGCTTATACTACTACTACTTAACCTATTTGTTATTCCAGACCATAATCTAGCTGTGTGCCTTTCAGCCAAATCTATTTATATCGGTTATCATTTTAAAATTATAAATAGATAACCTTTAGGTCGAATGTTTTCACACTCTACTAAAGTTAAGCCATAATTTTTGATTCAACCACAAGATGCGGTCCTGTGCTTTGCATATGTGTGCGCACAGATTACTATGGATACTACGTTGTGTGCGTATTTTTTACGTGTTGAGAAATTGTGAGAAATTGCCACGTGACGCTATTTTTGTCATTATGATTAGTCTATTATGTCTGTGGTTTTTCAGACGTACTATAGTTAATCTGCTATAGTAATCTGTGCTACTATATGTAATCTGTGATGGCAATTGGCAACAATTGGCAACATTGGTGGTACTGAAACTTTGAAAGTGAAAATTGAAACAAGCAAGAAAAAAAATTGTTCTGTAAATCTGTACCTATTTGGTACCTACCTACCTATTATTAAATAATTCCTAATAAAATTAATTCATTCAGTTAACTGAAATAGTCATCTAATAATCCTACCCTTGCTGGATGCCTACGTGTTGGATACTGTCTTCTGTTTCAGCTCTGCACTTTGTCAATAAATTGTGCATATTGAAGTTTCAGATACTTAATATTGTTTATTTTCTTTGAGATACATTCTAAAAATGCATCTGGGTGTGAATTTATCTACTGCTTTACAGCAATTAGAAAGTGTAAAAGCTGCTGTAGATCAGAGTGATGACCCTAAGCTAAAGGTAAATAAATTATTCTAAACATGATCTACAAACCTTTCTTTATCAGTTTTGGATAAACACGATGTTGCTTCGTTAAAAATAGGTTTATTCAAGCTAAAAAATGTAAGTAATGTTATATACATTATCCACCTCAACTTCAACAAGAATTTGTTTATCATACCACTATTTAAAAAAATGTTATAAAGAAACTCCCTTAATACTGTACTTAAGATTATATATGTGATATCGGCAAAGATAAGCAACTATGCTTGTAAGAGTTAGGCACGTCAGAGCATACAGTGCAGGTCGGCTATCTAGAATTAATCAGAAAATTAAAAATTCAGCCAATAACAATGACCATGTTTGGATGATTGAAGATGCTTGCCTAAAAAAAGCCTATTTACTTACTCTTGTCTTGAAGGTACTCAAATTATTCATGCCCAGAAACACAGACTGGAAATGTATTCCAGAACTCAGCGGTTTGTTTCAGAAATGATGAACTATAGCATTTTGTGTGCGTAGATTGGATTTCAACCATGTAAGGGCACCATCTTGCGATTTGACAAATATTATTTCAATGGAGTCTTAGTATAACCTCACAAAATTTTTATAGCCCTATATTATGTTCAAATTATGCTTCATGAAGTTTGAAACTTTCAGGCAGCTACAAATGATGACTTAAACCTCCTAATAAATCTTTTGGAAAGCCCTATTCTCAAGAGCATTGCTACTTTACATGACTCTGTTGGGATGCTCTCTACTCAAGTTGCACATCATCCATCAATATTACCAGGAGACTTTGATATCACTCCAGCAGGTAACAGTTAAATAAATTATAAAATTGATGTTAAAATTACACCAAATATGTATGAGTGTAAATCATAAATAATTTTAAACATCCTTAACATATGGAATGTGGTTTGATATTAATCCAACAAATTTATAGGGGCTGAGCTTCTGTGAAAAATTCCTCTCCATCATTAAAATCTGTGATGTAATTCTCTTAAAATGTTCTTCATTTCAGGTGACTTAGCATTACAAACTAGGAATCTCTATAGCACTCACGAGGGAGAGGAGGAGCAGCGTGTTCCTCAGGTGTCTCCTCCACACAGCCTGGAGTTTGGTTCTGGCTCTGACACTGAACGCATTCTGGGCCTAGACTCTGCCTCAGTTGACTCTAACATGTCACCTAAACAGGTAATCCTTATTAATATCAAAAATGCGAAAGTGTGTTCGTTTGACCTTCAATCATGTTCACGGAGCAATGGAACACATTTTTTTTGTATGGATATAGTTCGGACTTAAAGAGTGACATAAGCTACCTTTTATTCCAGAATAACAGAGGGTGAAATAAAACGCTCTTTAAATTCTACTCGTAACAGACGTGGTTTTCCATCTGTTCTGTTTTTTCTTTATATTATTATTGCAATTTTGTGTTTCAGACAAGAGGTTTGCTAGAAATCTCGCGAAATGATGACTCTTTGGTCTCCGCATCCACCAATATTGTAGCTGGGGATTGGGCCCAAGTTGAAATTATTAACCTGGTTAATGATGGAACTGGACTTGGCTTTGGTAAGTAGAATTGGATATTTGATTGATCAAAATGTGGGAGAGCGTCCCGTACTTGTTCTTGGCGTGATTCCCAGGGCGCCTTCTTGACTCTACAAATAAATTATTTATCTTGACCTCCTTGCCCCTTGTCCTTCTCCCCATTCTGGGGTGGACGCCAAAGCAACGCACTCGCCCAAAGTTCCGTACAAATTGTCGCCTAATTGTTTCCTTCTTAACTTTGACTGTCTTCACTTTCCTCTTCCTCATCATCGTTTCTCATCGTTGTACTGGGCGCTCTCCCAAAAATTCGGCCCATATAACCGCGAGGTTGGAGAGGCCATGAATTGTGGCGGGTCCTGATCAAAATGTGGATATTCATTGGTTGAAATGGAATTTTCTATAGAGAGTGTATGGAGCTACTTGCTTGTGACGTTGTTTTAGTAGCGCTCTCTTTGTCTAACAGGAAACTTAAAAGCTTCGAGACTAGTTAAGCTATTAAAAAAAGAAAAATGGCATTGTGATAAACATAAAGTTGAAAAGGTTTAAGTATTTCAAAAGATTTTAGTCAGATACCCAATTTCTCTCTACTTTTTACCATTGTGAATTCCACCAAAATAATTAATTATTTTGTTCTAATACAGGTATTATTGGCGCTAGAACAAGTGGTGTGATAGTTAAGACGATATTGGCTGGCGGAGTGGCAGATCGGGATGGCAGATTGAAATCAGGGGATCACATTTTACAGATTGGAGATGTAAGATCTTCACACCTTGTATTATAAATAAACATAGACCTATGATAATGTACTTGTATATTATTTTTTATTTCCGAGTTGTCCAAATAAGTTGTTTTCTTATGTTTGAATATCGATTCTTATTTCACAACTCACAGGAATAACAGGATTTTTGTTATAGTACGTTTATCACGAAGTTATGGGCGCTTTTCTTGTGGTTACGGCGTGTACATGCACATTGCGTAAGTGTGTGTGTGCTTGTCAGGAGCCTAGGTGGAAGCTATATAGATATAACACACCATGAGCCGCGTACCGTACGCGTAAAGAACTTAAATACATATCGATCGTACCGTAGAACAAAGTTTCATCTGCTGAATTCATAACTTGAAATTTGAGCTTTGCAGATGTGACTTTTAAGGCTCAAATTTCAAGTTGTGAATTTAGCAGATGAGACTTTGTTCTACGGAACGGTCGTTATTATATGACTTTGAAATGAGTGTCACTCACGGCGGCTGTGACTGGCAGGTGAGCCTGATGGAGATGGGCTCGGAGCAGGTGGCGGGCGTGCTGCGCGCGTCGGGCTCGCGTGTGCGGCTCGTGGTGGCGCGCGCCGTCGACCCCGCCGCCGTGCACGCCTCGCACGCGCCCGTCGTGCCCGCCAGGTGAACCTAAAGGGAATCAGTTTTTATGGAAAAAAATTGTTTTTTTTTCTTTTCACAGTTCTGCCGTCCACAAGCTATAACGCCGTTAACTACCAAAACCATATTTCCTAATATAAACTCTAATTTAAATAAAAAAAATAAAAAAAAATAATATATACAGGGTGTCCCACGGCTATGCCACATGGAGGGGAAGTACCTTAAATATTGTAGATAGAACATTTTACTGAAAGAAGACTTCATTTTAATTTAAAAAACAATTTAAAGTGCATTCATAGATTTTTAAATAATTGCCTGGTTGAACCGGGACTCGAACCCGCTATACGAGAAAAAAAATTAACCTTTATCTTTATCATACCGATCGAAAGGCTTCATCATAAGGATTATTTTTTGTTAAATAACATAGCATGAGAAATAAAAGGAAGACTATGAATTTTAGCCTTTGATGTAAAATTTTGTTCAGAAAAATGAAAAGCTGACATTGGCGTATCGACATACAACTGACATGAACTATTACTAATGAGTACCCACTTGAGAAGTACGCATCATTTCCCGATCCTTACTATCCTTACTTATATTACCTATAAATGCGAAAGTGTGTTTGTTTGTTGATTTATTGGTTTGTCTTTCAATCCCGCTGCAATTCGTAGCTCTGTCTGTCGATACGCCAATGTCAGCTTTTCATTTTTCTGAACAAAATTTTACATCAAAGGCTAAAATTCATAGTCTTCCTTTTATTTCTCATGCTATGTTATTTAACAAAAAATAATCCTTATGATGAAGCCTTTCGATCGGTATGATAAAGATAAAGGTTAATTTTTTTTCTCGTATAGCGGGTTCGAGTCCCGGTTCAACCAGGCAATTATTTAAAAATCTATGAATGCACTTTAAATTGTTTTTTAAATTAAAATGAAGTCTTCTTTCAGTAAAATGTTCTATCTACAATATTTAAGGTACTTCCCCTCCATGTGGCATAGCCGTGGGACACCCTGTATAAGCTATAATGCTGTTAACAGCATTATAGCTTATATATATTATTTTAATTAATAATTTAATTAAATTAATTTTTTAATTAATATTTAAAAAAATAATATATATAAGCTATAATGCTGTTAACAGCATTATAGCTTATATATATTATTTTTTTATTATATTATTTATTTGTGGACGGCAGAGTTCCTAAATCTCCACAATTTAAGTGGGCAGAATCCCTACTGCATCAGGCTTAAGGAGTTGGGCCCCGAAATTTAACGATGAAGTCTTTACTTGGTACCTACGATAACTATTCATAATCGACACTTCCTAAATCCCCACAGTTTAGGGGGCAGTACCCCTGCACTATCAGGATTGAGGAGTTGGAACCCAAAGTTTTTATGGGAGCATCTCGCAAAGTTTTTGTAGGTATCAAATAAAAAAAGATTCACGCAAATCGGTTTTGAAATCACGGAGATATTGATATACATAGGTAGAAAAAGAGAATTCCTTCTCCTTTTTCAAAAGTCGGTTAAAAAACTAGCCTATGTTACTTCGGATAACATCAGCTATCTACCTGTGAAAGTCCAGTCAAAATCGGTTCAGCCGTTCCCGAGATTAGCGGCAACAAACAGACACTTAAATTTTAATCGACGTAACGCTGGTTATAGGTTGGGACGCGCGTCGTGGATTTCGTTAATGCCTTGCATACGCTGCTATAGCAAATGTTTTTCTTCCAGGCACTTCAATTTTATTTATTTGTATCTCGACAATTCAGCCGGGACGTGCCTTTACGCAGATTTAGTACTGAACATATTCTGCCACTTTCTGCGGTGAGGTGGGGTAATCACGTACAGCACACATTTACTCACGACCGCACACTCTTTTAAATACTTAATGTCTCTATGAACGCACACTAACTCAAAAGCTGTCACACTTATAAGCTGACACGTACGTTTGTACATGTACTTCGGCAGAGGGGAATGCGTGCGCTTGCCACGTCCCGGCTGAATTGTCGAAGATTTGTATAGGTAAAAACCCATAAATATTAATTTTATCATTGTTTTAACAGGCTTCTGTCAAGCCCCGAGGCTCTAGACCGCTATCTGATGGAGGCAGGATTTGAGCAAGTTTTCCACACTCAGCCCACATCCCTTACATTGAACTCCAATGTATCCAGATTCGTCTTCGATGCCTCTATAACTCCACCACCAGAATCCGGTATTTCTTATTTTTCATTTTATTCAAAACTTACTGTATTATATTCGTGATATAAAAATTGAGGGAAACACTAGTAATTTTTTTTTTTTTGAAAGAATTTTACCATCTCCTCTCCAAATAAGCAGAAAGCTTGTGCTAAGAGTGGGTACGACAATAGTCCTCGGGTGGGGCTCGAACCTGCGACCTTTTAGTTTTCAGTACGCAAATAATAAAAATATTTTTTTGTTTTTCAACTTTTCTATTGATAAAAAATAACGTTGATGTTGGTTGGAACCTGTTGGTGTTTATTTAAGGTATACAATCTCTTAATTAAACTTACGGCTCTAAATTATTGACTTAATGAGTGGAATGTATACATAATATTTATCTGGAATAGAAGTACATAGATGAAATCCAGATACGAAAAAGTGGTATCTGGATTCCATCTGTGTACTTCTAAAATATGCACTTGTGCAAATTAACTTTTTTTTAGATGCTGAATCACCTGAGGTTGACAGATTTACTGTACAATTGAAGAAAGATGAGAATGGTTTAGGCATAACAATAGCAGGTATAAATAAATAATATTTTATTTGTTGGAATGTGGGTACAATTTTTTTTTTGTATACTCTTTAGTCTTTACAGTTTTTTCGGTGTGATGTATGATGATGAGGTTGTGATGAAAGGACATCATCCATTTTGGGCTAAATATGAAAGTGCCGGCCAAAAAAAAAATTTGCTATATTTCGTTAGAACTTGTCCCCCTAAACATTTTTTATTATGGCACCCAAGCTGTAGAACCATTGACCTTGGTTTTATTTAAGTTTAAAAATCTGTATTTTTTCCTACCAAATGAAATGTTTCTAATAATAATAATAAAAACTGGAATGCCCAGCAGTCTGTTCTACCTCTCAGCAGCCGAGCCCGGCTGACCTCATCGCCTTTTGGCGAAGAGTGTGGTCAAGAGAGATGGAAGATGAGAGATGGATGGATGGATGCTTGAGGAGGGCTCTTGGATTGCGGCGGTAGAGGAAGCATGTGCCTCAATATAGCCGATGAACCCAGTCGCCATCTCTCCAGAGGATGTATACTTGGTGCTGTGCACCGGGCCGCGAACTGGAAAAGTCCTGGATCAGATCGACTGAATCACTTCTGGTTTTTCGTTCTGCCATGCTATCTGGCTAAACAATTCCAAGAAGCTCTCGAGCAAAGGGCATTCCCGAGCCTTTTCACCACCGGAATCACTCATTTAGCTCCAAGTCCACCGATGCCGCTGTGATGACAAGTACCGCCCCATCACATATCTTACTAGCATCTATAAGACATTGACATCCGTTTTGAGCCTTAAGATTTCCCGTCTTGTAGGCGAAAATAGTATAATGTCTGGGGCTCAGAACGGATGTCGGTACAATAGTCCTGGTACTAAGAAGCACCTTCTCATCGACTCCGTCGCGAGCCAACTGGTCAAACTAACTTGCCGGAATTTCCCCACAGCCTGGATTAACAATGCATGAAGGCATTCGACTCGGTGCCCCATTCATGGTTCTTGAGGGTCCTTGAGCTGTACAAAGTCGATAGTACAGTTCGAAACTTCCTCGGAGTGTATGGGGCAATGGAGCACGATCCTTTGTCTTCAAGATGAGCGGTTGACAGCTGTCGATGATCGGATAAGGATACGGCGGGGTATCTTCCAGGGCGATTGTCTGAGTCTACTATGGTTTTGTCTCTCTTAATGAGCCTCACCTGGATAAAGAAGCGTCCGTGCAATGGTTGCGTTTCGTTTACCTCTTTAAGGAAACCGAAGGTACAAGATCAGGTAGTTAAGACGCGAAACTACCGAAAGTACATCCTAAAGGATGGCACTATCAACATTTGTTGAGCTTGTCGCCATCCCAGTGAGTCACTCAGGCATGTGCAATCGGGATTTTTGGCTCTTGCTAACACTGAGTATTTCCACAGGCACAACCAAGCAGCCAAAATCCTTCACCAAGAGCTTGAAGCTCTGAAGTACGGTTTCCTGGATGAAAGACTATAAGTACACACCGGTGCCAAAACTTAAGCGTGATGGGGTACGGCTCTACTGGGATCGGTCCATCACGGATAGGATGATTCTGGTTAATAAGCTTGATATCGTGCTGATGGATCGGGCACAGTCGAGGGTGTTTTTAGTGGCCATCACCATCGAACATGGCGAAAACCTCGTGAGAGTGGAGACAGAGAAAAACGAAAGTATCTAGATCTGGCTCACGAGGTTTCCGGCATGTGGCAAGTGGAGTCCATTGAAACCACCCCAATTATCATTTCTGCAAATGGGTTGATCCCAGTCAGCCTTAATCACCATCTGAGATGGTGTTTCATCCATTCCACCATCTGGGGTTCCGTGGTAGTTCCAGCCAAGATGCACAATGTGGTATTTTTAGATGTGTGGTCAGGATCGGATAGGTAGCACTTAACAAAACTCCAAAAAAGTAAAAAAAATGCCTTAGAAACTCTTCATATATTCGAAAAAATACAGATTTTTAAACTTAAATAAAACCAAGGTCAATGGTTCTACAGCTTTGGTGTCATAATAAAAAATGTTTAGGGGGACAAGTTCTAACGAAATACAGCAAATTTTTTTTTGGCCGGCACTTTCATATTTAGCCCAAAAATGTATGAATCGTGGAGGATCTCCTTTGAACCTTATGATTGCTAAAATATGGTACAAAATAAGTTACGTACGTTCGTTCGACCTGTCACCCGCACCATGCTAGAAAGGTGTGTAAAATCTACCAACCCTTTCTATAACCCTTCGCCGAGAAGAGACCTACGCTCAGTAGTGAGTCCTTGATGGGTGGATGTTGGTGATGATGACAAACACTATGAGTCTATGGTCCGAATGAAATTTTTTTTTTTTTAATATGATTTATATATTTTTTGTGCTATAGCTCGCATTCTCACTTTCTATGGTCACGTATCAAGACGGGAGGTTGAGTCAATTGAACGTCTAGTGGTCCAAGGTAAAGTAGAGGGCATAAGGGGACGTGGCAGATCGCCAATCAGATGGACGGACTAAGTGAGGGCTGCGGTGGATGTCCCGTTGCACGAATGCTCAAGAAAAGCAGCTGTTAGGGAGGAGTGGAGGTATATAGTTAAGCGTGCCGCAACACCGAAATGACGAGCACGACAGATCTGACAAGAGTGTAATGACTGAGAAGAAGAATGCTAGAGCTGGCTGTAAGTTGTAGTCGTTTTGCTGCGCAGGCTACGTGTGCGAGAAGGAGGAGCTGTCGGGCATCTTCGGGAAGTCGGTGACGGCGGGCAGCGCGGCGGCGCTGAGCGGGCGCGTGCGCGTCAACGACCGCATCGTGGCCGTGGACGGCGTGTCGCTCGCCGGCAAGTCCAACCAGCGCGCCGTCGATGCGCTCAAGCAGAGCGGGAACCTCGTCACGCTGGAGTTGGAGAGGTAACCTTCGTGTGTGTGAAGTCGCACCCCATTCTTTGTATGTTTTACTGTGTATTGCTGGAGTATGAATTCTGCCGATTAGCGATATGGGCTCACTCACACGAATGTAAATTAGCTAGTCGCGCAATGAACTGAAAATGTGCATTAATACTTCATTTCTACAACTGTTGCAGGTATATATTATAACTAGAGATCCGCTCTGACTTTGTCTGGGTTAAAAAATTAAATATTTGTTTTTTACGGGATTGGTCGTACAGAGCTTCTTATAGGAGACGATTGTTAATATGATCACTACAGGAACCAGAGGAATCTCCCGCGCCGAAACCCGCCACCTTGCACCGCCATCACCATTTTATTGTTTTGTCGCGCGAAAATATTCATTTTCCAATAACTCCTAAGATATTAATTTAAATTGTATAGTGTAAAGGGCAAATATGTTCTAAATTAAATACTTAAGATAGTAAACATATTTATTTAGATATAGATTGACATCACATCGGTTAAAAAAGCTTCACAAGTAATTCATTATTTTTAATCAAAATTTAAAATGTAGAAATGGTTACTATAAGTTATCCTTAGAAGATAGACATATGCTGTCGCGGACTTTTTTTTAGAACTCTTTGAGAGGAACAGTTCACCCATACATCGTTTTTATGCAATAACAGTATATGACCCAGCGCACGCCTTGAAAACGTTTAAGAGTAAAAAAAATCCGACTTCTTTAACAAATTTGCACATAATATCTAGCCATATACATTTATGCGCATAATATATAGGCTATAACCATCTGGAATAATGTACCTTTGAAATGGTGAAAGAATTTTTGATATACGTGCGGTGGTTCCAAAGTTTGCTCCGCACATACATACAAACTTACAAAATTCGCGCTCTCTCTTTATTATAAGAGTATAGATTATTAGGCTGTGAATGTTCTTCAGATACCTCCGCGGGCCGAAGTTCGAGCAGCTGCAGCAGGCGATCGCGGCGGGCGAGAGCGCGGCGGCCGCGGCGACCGCGCACAACCCCTTCCTGCACATGCACCGCCCCGAGCCCGCCGCCGAGCCCGACCGCGACATACAGATGACGCATCTGCAGAGCCCGTGAGTACTACTGTATCTGGTAACTACTTGCAACTTCGTTGTCCGTTCTCTCTCTCTCTCTCTCTCTCATTCTCTTCCCCCTCTCTCACCCTCTACCCCCCTCTCACCCTCTTCCCCCCTCTCTCTCACCCTCTTGCCCCCTCTCTCTCTCACCCTCTTCCCCTCTCTCTCATCCTCTCCCCCCCCCCCTCTCATCCTCTTCCCCCCCTCTCTCTCACCCTCTCCCCCCCTCTCTAACGAACAGCAGGGCTAGGCAGGAGAAGTTTTATCCCCGGGAAAAGGATAAAATGTATATCCCCTCGCTTAGTTTTATTCACCCGTCGAGCATGGGCACAGCGGTGGAAATAGCACTCAGTGGATATACTTACAGGAATATACATCGCCTTCTCGTCTGTCGCCATGCTTTAGCATAGGGAAAAGATAATTTTATCCACCTGTCAGTGTATAAAATCGGGGGATAAAATTTTTATCTCCTGCCCATACTACCTATGCAGAAAAATATAGAGCAAATCAGTCTTGGTGGGAAAAATTAAAGTCGCTCCAATTTGTTGTAATTGCGAGTTTACGGGACTACGACTTTATATTTACTTAAAATGGCAAAAAATAATATTCTTATTGGGTACCAGTTTGTTTTTCATTTTGTACTTTACAGTCTGGAAACCAACGTAGAGGAGAGCGAGCCGTCCCCCCCGCGCAGCCCGGCCCCGCCCCCCGCGCCGCGCCCCGCGCCACAGTTCGAGATGCCGCGCACGCAGGAACAGAAGGACGCCATCAAGAGGAAGTGGCAAGCTATTCTAGGTAAAGAAAAAAAAGCATTTATTTGAAACACATTAAAGCATTTATTTGAAAAACATTTATTTGACCCAAAATATGCGTGGTCCCAAAATGAACTCCACTCAGCATAATATGATAAGTAGTAAGTAATATATAGTTATGATAATATGACAAGTTTAAATCCTAATATGAACACAATATGAGCTCTGAAGAGCTTAACCAACCTCACACTTTTACTGTATTTATAATGTCTTTCTTAAGTTGGTTTTAAACCAATTTTTTGACTTGCTTACATCGCGCATGGGAGGAGGCAAATTGTTCCAACATTAGGTATAGTTACCGGCAAACTTCTTGAGTAAATGACCTTGGCTGCGCACAAGCGAATTTTAGGTGTCATTTGTGGTAAGTAAGCGGGGTATATAGTATCGAGCGCGTGATTGGCAGATCAGTCGACCTTTGCCTCCCGCGCCGTGTCCAAATGCGCCAACCTTGCGCCAACTACTAGCCCCACTACGTCACTTAATGCTCAAGAAGTTTGCCGGCACCTATTAATTCAAATTCAAATTCAAAATTTATTTATTTCATGTAGGCTACCCTGTAGCACTTATGATACGTCACAAAATCTACTACCGGTTCGGAATGCAGATTCTGCTGAGAAGAACCGGCAAGAAACTCAGCAGTTGCTCTTTTCAAAAAATAAAATAAACTAATTTTACAATAAGTAATAAAACTAAGCTAAGTATACAGTGCTTCCACAGTGAAGCTTCAAAAATACAATACATATAATCTAACACATGTCAGCATGGGAAGTCAAAGCAGACCCATTCCCGTTGGCGGCACCCGTTCACGAGCACGACGCATGATCCAGCCATTGCTTCGCTTATATGGGATTTGTTTTGTAGGAGACGACGTAGAGATCGTAGTGGGTGTGGTGGTGCGCGGCGGCGGCGGGCTGGGCATCTCGCTGGAGGGCACGGTGGACGTGGAGGGCGGGCGCGAGGTGCGGCCGCACCACTACGTGCGCTCCGTGCTGCCCGAGGGCCCGGTCGGCCGCGCCGGCGTGCACCGCCCCGGCGACGAGCTGCTGGGTAACTTCCTTCAAAAGAAAAAAAAAAAATCTCGTGAATCGGTCCAGAAACCTCGGAGTAATAAGGGTGGGCATACATAGAAAAAAAAAAAAAGATACCGGCCGAATTGATAACCTCCTCCTTTTTGGAAGTCAGTTAAAAACTACTCGGTTCGAGAGCAGATTCTGCTGAGAAGAACCGGCAAGAAACTCGTTAGTTGCTCTTTTCAAAACAAAAATGTTACGATATGTAGCTTATCTATTTGTTGCCAGTTGAAGCGAAGCCAATTGCTTCCGAGCAACTTTGCCCATCAAGAACTTTTTTTTAAATTTATTTATTGGTTTACCAACGGAAATCACTCAAGAATTACATAAAATTATACTACATCTATAGAAACATTTCAGGTGTGCCAACCCAATTACAGGCAAACCGACATGCGTATAAGCAAAAGTGCAAATGCGGGTTTGCCAGTTAACAATTACACAAGGTTAATTTAATGTCTACAATTGAACCAAAGAGTTAACATATACATAGGGCAAATTGAACTATGAGAAGCATATGAGGCTACGATACGGTTACAATATATTGATACAATAATCTTTACACAACCTCTTACACACATCCTCTTATACACAACAATCTTCCTACACAAGACAAATCAAAACTACCCACCGGTTGGAAACCAGATTCTGCTGAGAAAAACCAACAAGAAACTCGGCAGTTGATCTTTTCAAAACAAAAATGTTACGATATGTAGCTTACCTATTTGTTGCCAGTTGAAGCAAAGCCAATTGCTTCCAAGCAACTTTGCCCATCAAGGAATTCACTAACTTTATAGTAACCTCTACTCTATGCGGACGGAAGGACGTTGTCACTAGTTTATGATGATTTGGTTGAAAGATGTGTAGAAAGAAAGTAATAACTTGCTTTTTAAAAAAAAATTAAAAGGTTCATTTAGTCTTTAAATATATAAAAGGTAAAGGAGACTGACTGATCCATCAACGCACAGCTTAAACCACTGGTCAGATCAGGCTGAAATTTGGCACGCAGAATATATATATAGCTATAGCGAAGTAGGCATGCGCTAAGGAAAACTTTTTGCAAATTCATTCCCCAAAGGGATAAAATAGGAATTTGAAAAATTGAAATTAACGTGAGCGAAGCAGTGAACAAAAGCTAGTTTAATATGCTCTTATGCTTCTCATAGTTCAATTGTAGACATTAAATTAACCTTGTGTAATTGTTAACTGGCAAACCCGCATTTGCACTTTTGCTTATACGCATGTCGGTTTGCCTGTAATTGGGTGCACACCTGAAATGTTTCTATAGATATAGTATATTTTTTTGTAATTTTTGTGTGATTTCCTGTTGGCAAACCAATAAATAAAATAAAAAAACTTGAGAGGTGTCAAGGGACACCCGGATGGGACGAAGTTCAATGCGAAATAGAAATGAAAATATCTGGCTTGCTTTCTATAAGAGAGAGAGAGACAGACAGAGAAACATGCGACGCCGCACAGCTTACAAAAAGTGTCGTGACAACTTTTCGTAAGAATTTTTTCCGTCTAGCCCCCTTTCACAACGCGCGATAAGGAACTTCGTTCCAATATATTTTTCTTAACATTTTCACTCAATATACAGAGGTGAACGGGCACCGGCTGCTGGGCATGAACCACCTGGAGGTGGTGTCCATCCTCAAGGAGCTGTCCAGCGAGGTGTGCATGGTGTGCGCGCGCCCGCGCCCCGCGCCGCCGCTCGACCTGGCGCCGCCCGCCGCCACGCTCGTGAAGGTGAGCCATCACCATCGGCACCCCATCTATGGTGCAAGTCTCCTCTCAGAGAAGGGTTCAGCACGCTGGCCCAATGCAACGAAAAAAAAAATATTTTTAACGGATGGCACTTATTTTGGGCAGTTATTTCAAAATCACAGACTTCAATTTTATCTATTTCTATAGTTCATTTCATCCTCGAGCACAATCTGAATGATCCAGAACGATACAGAAAATATTAAATACAATTGGGCCGAGGATATATTTTGGACAGCCCTAGCACAGGCTACGGTCTAATTGGGCTGCCAATTGCAATCATCAGCCACAAGTTTTAGTCTAATGCTTTGGTATATAAATTATGGTGTAAATTGTGTTCATTTTTTTTTGTCTTTAAATAAATAAATAAATAAAATAAATTTACTTTATAGGCGAAGTCGGACGGCAGCCTGGCGGGCGCGGGCGCGGAGGAGGGCGGCGCGCTGGGCGCGGGCGGCAAGGTGCGCTCGCGCAGCCTCGAGCCGCTCACCGGCCTCGCCATGTGGTCCTCCGAGCCGCAGATCATCGGTGAGACACAGCTTGTTGCGCGTAGTCGGACGGCAGCCTGGCGGGCGCGGGCGCGGAGGAGGGCGGCGCGCTGGGCGCGGGCGGCAAGGTGCGCTCGCGCAGCCTCGAGCCGCTCACCGGCCTCGCCATGTGGTCCTCCGAGCCGCAGATCATCGGTGAGAGACAGCTCGTTGCGCGGTCGTGTGCGTCGATGCGTAGCTCTTTTGCGATATGATCGAAGGACAAACCGACAAATTTTTAACCACACAACCAAAAAATTTTTAAAACCAATAAATTTTTTGGCCCAACATCATTGGTCATCCGTAGTAACAACATACTAAACATTAGACTAACCAGTCAGTTTTAAATAGATAATACATATTTAAATATACGTTTTTGAGTAATAAAAAAAAAAAACATTCTTTCGCAGGTCTAATATTAGTAAAGAGCTTAAGATATTAGTAAACATCTGTTTATTTACGTGTTCTAACGTAGTGTCTAAACTAGTGAGCCTATTTTAATGAACGAGGTGTCGATCGATTCGTTACTATGGTCCGAGTGCCAAAAGCTTACATTTTATACCAACAAAATCAATATGTATGTTACATCCAACTTTCTGTAGACAGCTTTTAAGTTATTGCATAGCTTCTATCGCGGGCCTTGAGCGTGGAGATCGAATCCAGAAATTCCGTAACGAAAATAACGTGACACGGGACTCCGCTCACCGCTAGATGGTGTTGATAAAAAATGTTATGCAATAGCTTTACCGCGGCAGTCCCCGAGTGCCACACGTCTTTTTTTTTTCTCGTAAAATGGTATTGAAGAGAAAACGAAAGCAGTTTCTTCTAGGAGATTGGATGGATGCCAACACATCTACTATCCTTTCAGAGCTAGTGAAGGGCGAGCGCGGGCTCGGGTTTTCGATCCTAGACTACCAGGACCCGCTGCGGCCGGCGCACACTCTCGTCGTGATCCGGTCGCTGGTGCCGGGCGGCGTGGCGCAGCAGGACGGCCGGCTCATCCCCGGCGACAGGCTGCTGTTTGTCAATGATCAGGTAACAATTTTTAATTTTTATTGAAGTGTTAACCTACACTTAAAGGAAATAACCTAATAGATTTATAAATACATATCAAAAATTCCGAGGCCGGCGGGATTCGAACCCACGTCTCTCTGGGAATCGCGCCCAAGTGTGTTAACCGCTACACCACGGCCGAACCATACGTCAGCCACGAAATTAGTGATATGTATCTACTTTTTCAATCAGTTTTATAGCAACTGTTAGCGACATCTAGTAGCGACACATTACAGTGATTGAAAAAGTAGATACATATCACTAATTTCGTGGCTGACGTATGGTTCGGCCGTGGTGTAGCGGTTAACACACTTGGGCGCGATTCCCAGAGAGACGTGGGTTCGAATCCCGCCGGCCTCGGAATTTTTGATATGTATTTCTAAATCTATTAGATCAGGTAACACTAGTGAGCGGCGCCGCATTACTCTCACACTAAACAAGCCTTAAGACATTCCACTTCCTAAAACACTTATAAAGTACTATCTTATATCGTCCCCACGGACGTGGAACCTTTAGCAACCGCTTACCATACATCTTCATTTCGGGAACGGGAAACTCTAGGGTGTCGGACGATCTCATGCGAATCGCTGGTAGCTGCCGGATATAAGCGGCTTAAAATCGATTTCTGTGGCGATTCTTGCAAGAGATTTATGTTCAGCAGTGAACGTTCAAACTATGTTTGAGACAATGATGCGTCTAGGCAAGGAAGACCTGTCAATTTAGTATAGTTTTAATAAGTGCTACTGAGATTTTGAAAATTTTAAATAAACTGGAATATTTTATATCCTCGTAAAAGCGAAGCGAGCGTACCTATCTCGGTCGTTATTTTTCAAAATATTCACTTTTATAAGGGTGGTTATATTGAGGAAATGTTTCCTATGGACAGAACTTGGAGAACGCGAGTCTAGAGCAAGCAGTCGCAGCATTGAAGGGGGCTCCGCGGGGCGTGGTCCGCATCGGCGTCGCCAAGCCCTTGCCGCTGGCCGACGCACCGCCGCCGCTACCCGTCTCCGCGCCGCCGGTGTATTCCACGCAAGACTGACTTGGCACTAATAACCATTGATCTTAGCCCAAGTTGGACCATTGATCGCCAATACTTACGGTAGGTTTCCTTTGAGTTTTTCACGTGGAAAGTCTCTTTTGGTAGTTATCCTCTTAGACCTTTACTGAACTGAATCGAAACTGACTGTTCTAAGAAAGAGATTTGACCCTGAGTTGTCTCTTTCTCACATGTTTTCGGCACAACTTCGTTTGCAGTTTCGCTTTCGTTACAAAAGAGGAGAAAAAAAGAGAAAGAATTATTCAAATCTCTGGTTCAAACAGTTTCGGAGTAGCATCACCGATCCACACATTTGATCCATATAGTATTGTTTAGATTTATATATTGTTAGTTTTTGTGTGCATTTGATATACCCCCAATATCTGATAAAGGCTGGAGAAGCCGATGGCAGATAGATATATAAAAGAAAAAAAAAATTTGATATACCACACTAGATCACAACAAAACGTAAGCGGCGTCGGAGCAATCGCTATAACGCGTGATTTCGATACTTCGTTCGATCTCAGTGAGGCTACGTTCACACGGCATTGTACTGAAGGGTATTTTCAGGATAAACTTTATCCTGCGGTGTGTTACCGTGTAAACGTAGCCTTAGTTGCCAAAACATAATCTGTGTGCAAAACCGCGGATCGCAGATACTAAAAACTGCGTGTCTGCATTGATCCAAAGATGGGAAGATAATGCGATAAAATTTAAATTTATTTTTCCTACCCACATTTTATGATGATTTTGGACCATTGTTATTAAAAAGTTTGACTGCTGCTTTGTGGTAAATACACATAGTAATAGCAATTCACGAGGACGTGTGAGCTTTATTTGTGGTTATGTCGGGTACATGTACATTGCGTAAGTGTGCGTGCCTGTCCGGAGCCTAGGTGGGAGCTGGCAGGCGCGAGCAAGGTCTCGGCTCGCTCTATATAGATACGACACACACACAACCATGAGCCGCGCGCCCTCGTGAATTGCAAGAACTTATACCATTAATTATATTTTAAGATTCCAATAACACCTATCATAGAGATTACTTCTTGACTACTTTTAGATTAAACGGGAATTTGCGATGACGGTAATGTCAAGGTTTAATATTTTATGAGACCTATTAAATTGAAGATTGTACTTAATAGATGCTATAATTTTTGATTATCGATTTATCACACGGGATTACAGTATTATCCTATACCGCAAATCGATAAAGATATATTTAAAATTTATTGCTTTGTTATTCTATAATAAATTTTTATCAGCATTCCATAATCATATATTTTAAAGTAGTATGTAAATAGAATTAAGACTTATTTAGTAGTTAACGTGGACTATACAAGTTATCTCAGTATTTCAAATATCGTTTGTTGATTTTAGTCATTCGTTTATACTATAAATTGGTGTCCAAATGATGAAATGCTACAATTAATGATTTATAATATCTTCTATCTTTAGTTATAAGAATGACAAATAAATTATATTATTATTATAAAATAAAAGATTTTCATTTTAAAACTAGATAATATATATTTAGTAACAAAAATATTTACATCTCTTCTATAAACCAATTACAACTTTCATAACTTAAACTATCATAAGTAAACTGTGTATTTTAAAAGAAAATATGTAATTTTTTCACTCTGAACAAAATAACTGCTTTTACAAGAGATATTGGGATATACGTTAAAACCAAGTTTTTTTTAAAGAATGCCTTATTAACTGAACTTTACTTATATTCTCCTCTCCCCTCCAAATAAGCGGAAAGCTTGTGCTACGAGTGGGTACGACAATAGTGCAACGGGTGGGGTTCGAACCTGCGACCGTTCAGTTTTCAGGCCTCACCTTTAACCGTTGGGCTATTGAGGCTTTATGTTATATAGATACCAGTGCATATTCCGACTCTGCTTTAAGGTGATAAAGCGTTCACTTAAGTCAAGCATGGAAGTTAGATCGTCTATGAAGTTTGTGACTAAAATTCCAAGTGAGATAATATTATGCGACAAAATTAAGTCTAGATGGAACGACACGTGTTGTTTGACCAGGAATATGGTATTTTTAATTTGTCAGTATAAAGGACGAATGGTGTAATTTGGTGCCACTTGACAATTTGAACTTAGTGACCAGTTGATAATTTGAAACATTGATGATACAGAAAAGTTCATACAAAAATAAATAGATTTATTCAGGGGCCTGATTCTGTAACTCAGTGCCTATCAAAAAATGTTTTTTTTTTAATCCATTGAAGGTTTGAAGAGAAATGTCATTTACTATTTCATACTAAACTTTCAATGGATAAAAAATATATGTGTCAGTGGCTTTCATTTTTTGATAGGCACTGAGTTACAGAATCAGGCCGCTGGGTGGACTGGATTGTTCAAAACCACCAGTTCTATCACAATGGTGCTTAGTTGTACACAAATCTCTGAGCTAATTTTAATTGACAAGTCTAAAATTAGTGCCGTTTTTTTCACAATGTTCCCTCAGAAAACGATGGCATTACTTATAGAACTGGCAAATTAGCTTAGTTGATTTGTGTACGAAAGAATTAAGGGACCGCGCGCACTACACGTCTAAGACCATGACCGGTCATATTTGTGACCGCAACCGCGGTACACCTCTTTGTGCCATATTAATACATATATAAGGTTCAACATACGAAAACAGATTTTTGAAAAGGGATCTTAATAGATTTTAATTGTATGAATTTACAGAATATGTTATGTTATATTGAACCGTCACCGCAACGTGCCACAACGAAATAAAAACTAGCTATTATATTAAGATCGAGCAAAAAGAAAACTGTATTGTATGGAGACCCTTTAACTTTGTTTTTTTATTATTTGTTATTATAGCGCCAAAAGAAATACAAATTCTGTGAAAATTTCAAGTATGTACCTATTGCGGTTCATAAGGTACACCGGTACACCCCGTTCACAAACAGACGGACACACGGACATCCACTGTCCGTTTGTCTGTACACGTTACAGCTTAGTAATAGGGTCCCTTTGGATACGGAAACTAAAAGCTATAGGGACAGTTGGTCTTTGTGACTCAGTGTATCGCGCCCATTTTGGGTTCGGTACGACATTTCGCAGACGCGTGCTACAATCACTGGCTGTCGTTTTAGCCGCGTAGTGCGCGTGGTCCCTATTATAATCTTATCTTTAATACAACCACAACAAGTTTAAACTAATTTGAGCAATAACGTTACTTATAATTAGTTTCCTCCCATTTCCATTTAGTTAAGTACGAACTGAGACTACTCTTTGTAGAAACCTTCTATTATGTCTTTGTATTTCTCATAGACGACGTTTCTCTTGATTTTCAGTGTTGGGCCTGAAAAACATCAAAAAGTAATTAATATAAGAATCAATTTACAGGTTTCTCAAATGAAACTATTTTTAAATTAGTTGAGGATTCGTGAACAACCAAATGAAAACCATCATCCAACTATTTTTTTTAACAAAGTCCTGCTGTATAGTCTCCTTTCCCGCCCAAATAAGAGTAAAGCCTGTGTTACGAGTTGCGACAATAGTGCATCGGCCGGGGACTGAACCATGGACCTTTCAGTTTTCAGTCTTAATTAACCGTTGGGCTATGAAGGTTTTAACTTGTTGCAAGATTTTAGTAATATGAAATCTAGAAGTCTGAATAGTTAATACTCAAAACCTAACTCATAGAGCGTCGTTTAGGGTCTCGACTCTGAACTCACCTAGTTCTCCAGTGTTCATTGAAAAGTCTACGGGTAGAATTGCGAACTTCTGTATCTTCTGGGCGTTAGAGATAGCTTGTTTGTTCGCGCGGGCAATGCCTTCTTCTATGGCTTTGTATACCTGAAAATACAATGTAGGTAAAGACACAAAATACATAATAGTACAAGCACAGAAGATTAATTAAATAAAATAAAAATAATTTGAATAAATAGCGACTCATGCTAACACACAAAGCGCAATTTAGGTCGCACTGCGCTAAATTACCTACAGTCATATTCACCTACAGTCATAGATGTTGCCTCTCTTTCTATCGCGTAACTTTTATCCCTTCGCACTACGTTAGCCCATTAGGTTGGCCCGACAACAGGACGACGCGATTCCTCGCAATGTCACGTCATAAATCATCTATACGTATAAATAAAATTGAAGTGTCTGTTTGTAATAAGTATCAAAATAACAGCTTTTCACTAATTGCATAGGTAAGCAAATCCGATACTAATAATTAAAAAAAAATATTTTTTAAAATTTTTGTCAGTCTGTCTGTCTGTCATTAAGTTATTACGTTGATACGTACAGCTGGATCTTTGGTGTTGATAATCTCACTGATCTTGGTGGCAGTGCTTCCGAGGCTCGCCACCCATTTTCTCGTCTCTGGTTCCAATTCGTCTAGCGGGTCGCCAGTGTTGGAGTCAACTTTCGCCTAAAATTGAAGAAAACCAGTAGAACAATTTGCTATGCCCACATTTAATAAAATATACAAATGAACTCCGACATAAGTCTGTCGCGGTTTATCTCCGTCTTGAGTCTGAGCAGAGTGAGAGTGCGGTCTATAGATTCTGCGCTGAAATCTATAGACTACTATAGTACTCTATAGATTTCAGCCTGAGAGTTCTCAGGTATGCAAGTTCCCTCGCGAATTTATCCCTTTATGCCGTTGAAGAGTTTGTATGGTCTATTGAATTGCTTAAATGCGTTTAAGTAATTCAATAGCACATATATAACTCCGAAAAGTTTGAAAATACGTGCCCGGGATCTAACTCAGCCCATCGACAGAGACATATGAGACAGTCCTAACCTCCACACTGCTTGTAGAGCCTTTTAATAAAGTATGAATATTTGTGTATGGCAAACCTTCAGCGTGAGTAGAATGGAGAGGAACTTTCGCTTGTCTCCTATTAGCACGGCATACCCCACGTGCAACAGTTGGCCTTGCACAGTTTGTTCTATCAGCACGGGCGCTATATTTTCACCTCCTGCGGTTATCAGTAGCTCCTGTAATGAGGAAATAATATTAATGTCATAAAATTAATCATATCATATTTATGTAGGTACCTAATTTAAATATAATCTCGATAAAAATTTAAGCACGCCGTGATCCAGCTTTAGATATGAAAGAATTATTCTTGTTATTAATAAATATTTTGCAATGAACGATGTAATAATAATATGTTAGGTATATGTTTGGAAGTAACTGTAAATATTTTCGTTTATCTGGCGTATCAAAGTATTGCTTACAATAATATCTGATAGCTTTTTCTGTGGTAATAAGATTATACACTTGATTATTCGTACTTGACCAGTTTAGTAGAATTTTTAAAGTGGACAGAACGTGGGACACAGCAGATGATTCCGGCCTGAGAATATCTCATTTACAACTACCAACTGTCTAGAAACCACTTATCGAGAAGCAGGTTAAGACCGCCTTTATATGTTAAATAGTACCTACCGATCTGTTTTTACGAATATCACCTGTTTCTTTCAGTGTATTCAACAAAGTATTCAAACAAACAGAAAAAAAATTACTACCTTTATCCTGCCGGTAATGTAAAGCAAATTGTTGCTGTCCAATCTTCCGACGTCTCCAGAATGAAGCCAGCCTTCGTCGTCTAGAGTCTCGTTGGTCTTCGCTTCGTCGCTAAGGTAGCCCATGAAGACATGGCGACCTCGCATTTGAATCTCTCCGGGTCCATTGATACTCGACGATCCACCGAACTTGGTCTCCGTTCCATCCAGAATTTCTCCGGAGCAATCCAATTTAAATCTGGAACATAGTCATAAAAAGGTTTTGGTGAGTTCGTCTTAAATCAGAGAAAGCTCTGTTTAAGCTTAAGTCGGCCGCATATTATTACAAATTTTTTTATCAGAAAAAATTCTGACATGCGACTAAAGTAGATAAGTTTCAAGTAAGAATTGGATTATCATGTTTCAATTAGTAAGGGCCTATACCTATCACCATCGCCAAGTAAACCTTTAACCAACGGACGGATATAGACGTTTTAAAAGACGGTTAATTCAAGAACTGTCAAAATTAAAATAGGTCCTTAAAATACAAATGTTAATTGTATAATTTTGGCCATAGTACATAAATTATATGTGTGTTTTAGGCTCAAAAAATGTATTTTTAGAATCTTTTATAAAAAAACTTATAGGCATCTTAAAGATAGTTAGGTGTCTATGTTCAGGGATTTACTCACTTGGGATATATGCTTAGGGTGTGGGCACCGGCCGCTTCACTCATACCGAAGGCATCCATGATCGGGATGTCGAGGGAGAGGAAGAACTTCTTGATCTCTGGCGACAGAGGCGCGGCCGCGGTGACGAATGTGGTGCAGCGGTCCAGGCCGAGGTTGACCCGCACTTTGTTGAATACGATTGACTTGGCCATCTTGTAGCCGCATGTTGTGCCCGTTTGCCTGCCGTTCAAATAATATCATCGTCATCATTACAACCCATCACCGCCCGCTGCCCGTCTACCAAGAGAATGTAATTACTCCGTTTCCCGTCTACTAGTGGGCACGGATCTCTTCTCAGAATGAGAATTCTTTGAGCTCCATTCTCACGTCGCTTAGCTACCAAGAGAATGTAATCACTCCGTTCTTAGCTAGTCAAGCGTAGGTAAATACTTGTATATTGATGTCAGTGATCAAAACGAAACAGATAACTAACGACTCCATTACAAGTCTTAACTACAGAGCAGGTCGAAACGATAACAACCCAACTTTTCGATTTATTTTCTACGTAAACCCATGAATATTTTAAACTGTCTCAAAAGTCAAAACTTCCAAATTGACTAACTAATGAATGCAGGTTATTTTAAGATATAGACATCAAAGTTAAATAAAAAGAATGCTAGGTATAAAACACAATCAGGACGTATGAGCTAAAAAAGAGATAACATAATATAAACATGCACTTTTTTTTTGATACAAGTAAATAATATGACTAATTATTATTATTCTAGCACGAGAGTCAGCCGCCCTAGCCATATTACGAACGTGTCGTCTCTGTCTACGATCGCTCACGCTAAAGCAGGGGCTCCCAAAGTTTTTTTATCGCGCTTCCCTTTTGAAAGGATAGCACATGCGATAAAAAACTTTTGGGAGACCCTGCTTTAACGTGAGCGAATATGGCTAGGGCGGCTGGTCTCCCTTCGAAATTGGCTACGATGTGATTACTTTTTTTATATGATTAGGTACCTAATATAGGCTACAGAAAAAATTATAGAAATGTTCACTATTCGGGAACATGCAAAGGGTCTACTATCACTACCTGTTTTTCTAAAACAATCATCTTCCATCACATACCAATACTTTATCATTTCCATGATTGTGAAGTCTAGCGGTAGACCTATCATTCCAGCTGACAGGGCTCTGATAAAACGTATTAAATAATGTTCTATTAATTGTTGTTCTATGTAACTTATCAATAAGTAATTATAATGGGTTAGATAGTTTTTGAGCTTGTGCCGAACTGTAAATTCAACTGATAAAACCAGATTGGCAAAATATCTTTTTAATGTGGATTTATGATTATTTATTTGTCCCACTGGCACCTGCAAACATGCTATTTAAGGCACCTTCCACCAGCTGCCCTAATGGTTCAAAGGCCGCGAAACTCTATGTAGAAGCCTGGCTATCATTGCACATTGGACCCTGGGCGTCGAAGGAATTGTCTGAACCCTATCTGTCCCAATTTTTTTTTAAAGAATATTAGCCAAGCTGAAGTTGACTAATATCCTCATTTCCCCTCCAAATAAGCATACAGCTTGTGCTGGGAGTGGGTACGAGTTACGACAATAGTGCAACGGGTGGAATTCGAACCTGACCTTTCAGTTTTCAGTCCGCACCTTTAATCGTTGGACTATTGAGGCTTTATGATTATTATACCTACCACTGCACCTATGCTTTATCAAGATTACAAAAAACCAGCTGAGTAAACTCTTACTTAGCTAAACTTTTCTGATAATAATTTGGTACATACCTACTCAGGCACAGAGTTATAAATTATCCTATTTAATTAATCCTATTTATCCTCTTTAATATTATAAATGCGAAAGTTTGGATGTATGGATGTTTGTTACGCAATCACGTCGCAGACCGATTTGGCTGATATAGATTATTGTGTTGAATAACATATAGGCTACTTATTAACCCGGGAGTTCCCGCTGAAAAAAAAACCTTAATTAAACCGAAGTCGCGGGAATCGGCTAGTAAGAGATAAAGGATACCTTACCCATTGATCCTGGCGCAATGGTACTCGGTGCCCTTGTCTTTGGCCCACGTGGCGATGGACCGTTTCAGGGAGCCGCTGGATTTGCCTACGGCCATTATTTTCTCGTACATTTTCTCCCATACTCGAGGCACTGCCAAGAACCTTTGAAAACATAGTATTATTTCTTGAATTTAAAGTCACATACTCAACCCGACGGGGGTGTCTCTCAAAATCAAGGTTTCATAAACAGATAGAGGTTATTTAGATCATAATATAGCTAGGACATGTCACGAGACTAGTTAATATTATGACTATACCGTTTACGTATATCTTTATGCCTTGTCGCTGGTTATATACCTACTCAAAAGGCCTTGTCAATACCAATTGAGGTTGAGGCAGTATTTAAGATGAATGAACAAAAGAAAGAAAAGATTGTTCAAATCGGTCATGCCGTTTTTGATTTTTAGCCAGACTAATATCCAATAATTGATTTTCATACATGTAATAGGCATGTTAATAGATATTCTATTATAGGTATACCTATTATTGAAATACTTTTAGATACTGCTACTTTTTATCCCGGGAAATAAGAGTTTTCGCGGGAATCCAAAAAAACCTCAATCTCACGAACGAAGTCGCGGGCATCATCTTGTTGATGCTATTTGCAACGCCATATCATTAGTATCAGGCCCCTGGTGAGACGGCAATCAAATTTTTAGTACTTATCGAAATTATGGTAGGTACTTATCGAATCAAAAAAGGGGAAAA
Source organism: Hipparchia sbordonii (assembly GCA_038048805.1). Lineage (NCBI taxonomy): Eukaryota > Metazoa > Arthropoda > Insecta > Lepidoptera > Nymphalidae > Hipparchia > Hipparchia sbordonii. Next base: position 9,334,502 of record CM076098.1, read on the forward strand.
ATTGTCATAGGGACTATACATACATCGTGATTGATTACTAATTTTAATTATCGGTTACATAGAAAGATAATATGAGGCGTCAATATCAATGACACACTATACAAAGTTCAAGCTTTATCTACAGCACCTACTTATAAATTTTATTAATCATGTCTATAACATCACTTGATTAAAAATAGAATAGTTTTTGGAAAGAGTTACTCAAGTGATAAGATTGACACTATTCGCCACTTTTTCTACAAATTATTCTGTGTCAGTGTTTTAAGAAATATATATAATGTATTAGTGAGATTAGTTCAGTCGCGATCTCTGCTCTATCAATTTGGACTCAAAGTACTGTAAGTGTGAATATAATTTTTTTATATGATGATAGTTCTGTCTTAATCGGTCTAGTAGTTTTGTGTCTATTCGTCCACGAACAATTTTTAAGCTATTGCATAGCTTCTATCGCGGGCCTTGAGCGTGGAGACCGAATCCAGAACTTCCGCAACGAAAACAACCTAACACGGGACTCCTCTCACCGCTAGATGGCGTTGATAAAAAATGCTATGCAATAGCTTTACCGCGGCCGTCTCCGAGTGCCACACGTCTTTTTTTTTCTATTAATTACTACTACTACTATTAGCTTCAGTGTTATAAACTGCTTACCTAGTAGGCCGTACTTCTTTTAACGTGTCAATCAGGCTGCCCTTAAGAGCATCGGGTTGGGCAAAGTAAACCGCAATACCGTTGTGCAAGGTTGTGTAAATGTCCACGACCTGAAAATTTAAATTATCTGCTGTAAAGAAATTAATTTTTACTATTTTTTTTTAAATTATAACCAAGCTGAACTTAAGCGGAAAGCTTGTGTTAGAAGTGGGTGCGACAATAGACAATACACTATTGTCTATTGTCGCAACGGCTAGTTACCACCCTACCGTCAAAGACGTGCCGCCAAGCGATTTAGCGTTCCGGCACGATGGCGTGTAGAAACCGATTAGGGGTAGGTATGAGTTGAATTTACACTGCTATATCCCTTCCAAGTTAGTCCGCTACCATCTTAGACTGCATCATCACTTACCATCAGGTGAGATCGCAGTCAAGGGCTATCTTGTCATCGAATAAAATAAAAAAAAATAGCGTTAGTTCACTGTTGACCACGACGGTTTTCTTTTTGAATAGACTCTACGTTGTTTTAACTAGTCCAGTGTATTTCTATAGAGGTCAATGGTGCATCCAGTTTAAACACGCCTTTTTATAACTTAAACCCTGAACCTTTCCGTAAACTACAAAAAGTAGATATAGAACGCAAAATGAAGATACCGCAAGGTAATTGCGATTTCAATAGGTAATATTGATTATTGCCATATCTTGTGACGTCCATGTAAAGGTCAAGACAATACACACATATGTATCTACCTAGTATCTATTTATTGGTTGTAGCAAATTATCGCAAATGCTGAATAGATAATGGAGAACATTATGATCGTACAAGTGAAGAATGTGATAATGTTTTGTATGAATCTAACAAGAAATATATTATTTTGGCACCAAGAATTAGAAAATGTAGAGAGCATTAGTCATCGATCAGCTTAATTTGTAATATGATTCCGCAATTTAAAAGGATTTAACACAAGGAAATGTACGGTATAAATATGCAGTGCGTTTATTGCGTCGGCCATTATAATTCTAAGTATTATCAGTTACTTAATAACTATACTTAGGTACTTATAATTACATAAAGATTAGGAAACCTTTCCATAATAACTTGCTATTTGATCGTTGTGCATTGTAATTAACAAACAGTACCTACTACAATTCAAAACTCTATTGGAATTTGTCTATAAAAATCTTGTCGTTAATCTCTTTCTCATGAGATTCTTTTGATGTTTTGCGAGATAAATAAAAAGTAGCAAAGAGGTAAACCATTAGATTAGGTACCCTTGAGATTTAACATGCCTAATAGTAGACTTCACTTCCGTATAAATGTTTAGTGTTATATAAGCATGCTATTGTACTTCGGACCATACATGAGTAGGTAGTAGGTACAATGTACATATTATTATTAAGTATTATTTCCACATATATTTTGTCTCTCACACCCGCGTATCCGCGTTATTATTATTGTTCTTTAATTTATTTTCATACACATTTACATTATATTATTTTTAAAAAATCTTTACAAAAATACAATATACCTACCTATATAACATCTTCAATTAGCAGCCAGTGGTCAGGGCACCTAAATATTTAGTTAGACCTTGCCCACGAGATTACCGCCATGTGGAATGTTGATTCGACGATTGTAGTTCCGATTGTCGTTTCGGTCAATGGTCTTATAGCGAAAAGTTTCGATCAACAGCTTAAGACTTACTCAACTTTCGCTTAGTACTTGGATCAAGGGCAGGATACAGAAGGGGGCACTCCTTGAGACGGCACGCATTGTGAGGAGGTTCCTCACTCTGGAGCCCTGACCACTGGCTGATTGGGTTCTACCCCGCAGCAAGTGGGGCCCACTTCATTGTATTATTTTTGAAGATATTATTATATATTATATTATATGCGTACCTGAGCAGCGACGTGGCTAAGTGGAAGGTAGGAGATGAGAATTTCAGCGGTGGGTCGAAGGTCTGCCACTCTTTCGCTGATAGAAAATGCGTCCCAAGTGAGGTTGTCGTGCGATAACATCACAGCTTTCGGTGGACCCACGGTACCAGACTGAAAGGAAATTCAAATAAATAATTAAAAAAAAATTTGCTGCCTATATGTAATATGTACCTACTAGGTATCTCGTAGGTGCATATATATTCCGAAGAACGCATTCAACCTCGGAACCCGTGGCGTGGTCTGTTTTCAATACCTTCAATATGGCCGTTTTTCTCCGTTTATCCGGCTCGTAGGACCAAAAAAAATATTAGTATAAACCCAATTTGGAAAGGTATGAGTACGTGTATGATAAAATACGGTGTACATAACGCATTAGCTTTCTGCATAGATAGGCCCGGGCCGTAAGCATGAAAGCCAATGCAGATTTATATTAAGCCTTTTCGATATGGGAAAAAACCACTATCAACAATTGAGGCTCTTGCATGGAAACAGCTGGCGTGTACGATTGAAATCTATATATATGCATTAAAGATAATATGTGGTAGATATTAATAAGGCTCATTATATTATTATTATGTGCAAGTGCATTGTGCTCTTTTCAATGTTAAAGATTTTGCGATAATCGTGTGGAATTAAAATATAATTAATAAAAGCTATATCTACCTACTTATTATAGGATTGATATAGCAGCGCCGTTATCGGTTACAAAAAGTTTTTTGTTAAACCGAGGTTTACAAAATGATTAAAGGCTTAATCGCACGGAAAAAAACAACCTTTTTTTGTTTTTTTTTAAATCGCAAAATTTTAATAAGGTAACGTACTACTACTAATATGTAATGATATACACTGTTTATACATAAGTAGCTATTAGCAGTTTTTTTTTAGTTTGCTAATGTAAGGTATCATGTTCTACATCATATATTTATTTTAAATACATTCATATTTTTACTCTTTCTACTTTATTGCGATATTACCAATGGTATCTATTTTATAAGCCCAATAAATACTCCTATTTTAAAAAGTGATATAATTTATTTATTTATTGATGACCCTATGTCTAATCTAATATCTATTGTAATGATTTTATCTACGAGTGTAGATATATTTTGTTATCTACGCATTCGTGTTACAAGCGGTTTTATTTTTAAAGTTCCAATTTATTTATCACATGAATTATTATTATTAATTAGATTTATCAGGACTCACTTCCTATATTTGTTAAGCAGAGCTGTAGGTTTTTCCCACGACTTCGTCGCCATTACGTCAAGTTATGCTTTTTAAAGACCTCCCGGGAGCCGATTGTTTTCCGGGATAATAATTATCCTATGTCGTTCTCTAGGTGTTTTACTACTCATGTTAAACTACTATTCATGTTAAAAACCAAGTTGTTTGCTGCGTAATTGAAGGACAAATCAACAAAAAACTTAGTTTTGCATTTAGAAATTAATGTTGCTCATTCGGCTGTTGGTATAAGTACTAATATCTAAAAGTAACTGTCAAGTCTGTAAATAAATTACCAAATTTCCAATACGTTTAAATTAGAAACTACATATGTAGTTTTAGTAGTTAATTGAGTTTATCGTTTAGTCGGTAATTCTTTTTCGATGTACAGTTTTATCTATAAAAACGGGCTGAAGCTAATTTTACCTAATGTCTTTAAATTAAAACTTAAAAATGTACATATATTAATTGTACCTACAAGATTATGACTGTATTTATTTCGAGTTCTTATCTGCTTAAAACATCGCAAATTATGTATAGTAATAAAACGAAAAAACAATGTAAGTTGTTAAGGAGTCTACATATGAGAGGGAGGTAGTAGAAAGCGAAAGAATTCGGGGCTAAAAAACAAGGGAGTGCGCACTGGCATCCAAAGAGTCACAGAACAATTCTGACTAGCTATGGACAAGAAGAAGTGCCAAAAACTGCTAACCTTCAGTAATGGAGAGGCACATGAAGAAGAAGACATGTGAGGGAACATCAGCAAAGTCGAATTCTTTGCGAACCCATTCGCGCGTCCTTCTACACTTTTTTACGAACGTCTCAGTTTTCTTTTATTAATTTTATGGGACTTTCACATAAGTTTCTTTATAACTTTCATATAGGATAAGAATCCTATCTCTTTGAATATCTCTCAAGATGAATCCCGCGAATTTTTGCAATTTCTAGATCAGTAAACTGTCGAATTCCTGATAAGTCTTTCTATAGTATTTAAGTTAGAAAAAGATACCAACCGTGTAGACTAGTGTGCAGCATTCATTGACGGCGATGGATTTCAGAATGTTGTTGAGTTGTGTGTCCGGCTCTTTCGCGCCCATTGCCATTATTTGATCCCACTGTAAAAAAATGTTCTTTGTATTACAAGGACGAAAATTGATTCTTATAAACGAGGTGACCTTTCGCAGCCTGAACCGTAGACGAGTCGTCCGGGAACCAGTAACATTGACAGACCCGCCATGTTTGATGAAAATTTTCTATATGAATTGATTGAATAAATAAAATGAGTTAAAAATTAGACGCACAAAATAGGCCCAAAAAGATTTTGAATATGTCATGTAACATAAGCTTTATATCGCATACACTGTAAATAATATAATAATCAATAGCCACGACTACGATAAAACATTTTTACATTTAAAAAAATATTTTTTTTTTACATGTTTTCGGCTGTATATATTTGTTATACATATATATTTTGTCTAATTTTTAACTAGGTCACGACTTCGTCCGCATAGTTTTAGTTCCCACGGAAATTAAAAAATCTAAATCCACGCGAATGAAGTCGCGGGCAACTAGTATTTAAAAAAAAATACGAGTATCTTACACTATAAACTCCAGGTATGGATGTGTTTACGACTCCCTCCCATTGCACAATAGCTTTCAGATGCTTGAGTCGGCTTTGTACGGACAGTATTTTATCGAGCTGCTTTTTATCCTGAACCACGCAGATGTTGGCTCGGGAAGATTCTAAGCAGTAGTAGCAAGCCTCTGCGGAGTTGGTTGTGTAAATACCAGCAGCGTATCCTCTAAAATGGACAGAAGAATATTTTTGAGACTATGTTTTGTAGAACAAAACTTAACTTTTTTAAGCGACTTCAAAAAAGAAAAAAGTTTCTCAATTCGGTTTTTGTAAAAAGAATTTTTGTATATTTTTATGAATGTTAGGATAATCTATTTTTCCTGGATATGTCCTACTCAAATTAGCTTTATTCTAACTGGTTCGATAAAAATACGGCATACTTAGTAAACTATCTACTTATTGTAGATCTTACCCAACTCGGAATAGGTATACCTAAGGTATTTAAATAAGGTAGGTTTTATGTGCTTATAAATAGTACATTTTGTATTAGCTTTCGAAAACGTACGGTCATTGCTCGATCTATAAATCTTACCTAATATAGTGATAACTTGATAAGTGAACTGATAAGATATCCGAGATTATAAATACACCTACCTGGTATTGATATTTTAGCATTTAACGATAAAATTATTACGTTCTATAATGGTAATACGTAGCGAATTGATAGGTTCCACTGTTTTTAGTATTTTATCATAGTCTCAATGATGATGATTGGCTGAATTTATCGCGTTGTTTCTGCAACAATGCATTTCACCCAATAGCGAGTGAGTATCGGCGAATCAAAGGCATTTGCAATCGTCACGCTGAAGCAATCATTTTTTCTTTTCAGGCGGTTCAGATAGTCAGGAACAGTGAGTTGCACTGCCAGCTGATTTGGGTGGGTTACCAGGTATTTGGCACTATGGGTATATAGCACTGAATATAACATTAATAAGTAATTATTTTCTTACCCGGCATGTATAGCAGCTAGATCAGCGGTGTACCACTGTTCTGAATTGAAACCTAATATACACACGGAGTGATATCGCTCCAGGCCTAATTTCAAAAATCCCTTTGCACACATGCGTACTCGCTCCTGGTACTGTCTGAAAATAACAAAAAATATACATTATACTATTATAATTGGTATTCAAATTATTTTCCTACAGTATTATTGGTATTGGTACCTATTCAAATTATTTTCCTAAGCGAGACGTCTAAAAATTAAAACAAAGTGCCCTTCAGCAATAAAGTACTCTGGAAAATCACTTGCAGTATGTGAAGTTAATATAGTTTTAACTAATCTGATGAGGCTATTGCAACAAATTGCCAAAGTTACTTGCCAATGGATATTAAACAGATTTGACTCAAACTTGTTCAGTCTGGAGTCGGGACGTAGCGTGTTTGCTGCATTTTACTTGTAATATTTTAGACATGTAGGTAGGTCATTATAGGTATACTAACTTATATGTCGTTTTATGCCATTTGCCATCAGACTTCTTTGTAGCGAATGCAGTACTATCAGGGTAACGAGCGGTGGTTCTGTTGAGAAGCCCGGGCACCGATATAGGGGGTTCCGCGGCCACACCACGGGAACCCATACGAATTCTTACGTAACCTCCAGGATTGCAGCATGTGTAACTTTCGGCTGGGATAAACTGATCTGGACCTGTCATCAAAATTCAAAATTATTTCTTTCATGTAGGCCAACTTGTGGCTCTTATGCCAAGTCGAAAATCTACCACTGGTTCGAACTTTTCTTGAGACAACACTTTCTCTCACTGAGTGAGCAAAAACTACTTTTGCTCACTGGTTTTAGACAGCAAAGGCGCCCTTTTAGAGCTAGTGAGGTGAAAAAAATATCCGCGATAAAATCTCTATGTGAAGCCACCTTAACAATGATTGTGGTGCCGATATTCGGTTTTTACCTCATGTGAATTTACACAAGGTTTTGATAGTATTAAAAATTAAAATGCATGGTTTTTCTGTTATTTATATTTAGCTAATTACCTACAAGTCAAAGTTCAGATTTTCCGACCGTGAAATTACAACAAAATTACTGATTTGGAACATAATAATATAACAAACTATTTTTCAACATTTTACCTCTGCTTTGATACTCGCACGTATACCTAATAACCAAATAATTATAATTATTTCAAATTCAAAATCAAAATTATTCATTTCATATAGGCTAACTTGTAGCTCTCATGACACGTCAAGAATCTACCACTGGCACGGCATGCAGATTCTTGATGTTTATTTGGTAGGAGTATCTTCTAAAAGCAGAAGTAATTATTTTTTCTTATTACAGTCAATGTATTGTATATGTATATGTTTAAAGAAAAAAAAAAATGTATTTACCTACTATTACTGCGTTATCTACCTACTGACTCACTAAGACACCTTGACCGCATATCAACTACAGCTATTCTATGGGCAATAAACATCCTAACAGCAAAATTAGAACATTCGTACTAGATTTCATAGCAGTCTAACAACAGTTAACAGTTTTCTTTTAAAAGAAAATCGACTAGGAAAATCAAACATACAATTAGGTAACTAAATCAAATTAATAATATTTTTATCGCATTAATATCGAATTTATAAAAACCTAATTTGATGCGGATGAAATCAGGACAAAAGCTAGTTAAATAAATAGTAATCAATAAACTTGTTATAACTACTTGATAGATTTGAAAAGAAGAATTTCTTGACAGAGTTGAATACATAATATAGAAATACGATAATATAGAAACATGTCTATCCTAACAATCTTAAAAATAACTAGCATTTACCAGTGACTTCGCTCACGTTAAGTTCGAGTTTTCAAAGCCCTATTTTATGTCCTTAGGGATATGCCTACATCATAATAGCTGTATGCCCAGCCTGATCCGTCTAGTTGTTTAAGCTGTGCAAAGCTGTGCATTGATAGATCAGTCAGTCAGTCAATCAGTCAGTCACCTTTTCCTTTAATGTTTCAAAAAATAACTCCCCTACCATTAACCAATAAATTTAAAGTTTATCAGTGAATACTTTAAAGGCTAGTGTGATATCTAGATTTAAGTAGCCATGTTATGTTTTCATATATGCTGTATCACTACATAGTATAAAACAAAGTCGCTTTCTCTGTCCCTATATATGCTTAAATCTTTAAAACTACGCAACGAATTTTGTTGCGGTTTTTTTTAATAGATAGAGTGATTGAAGAGGAAGGTTTATAAACAGTGAATGACAGAGGCTATACCTATATTTTATACCCGTGCGAAGCCGGAGCGGGCAGCTAGTATTCCAATAAAGAGGAAAAAATATTTAGATAGGAGGCTACATTTTCATTTACCATTTAACCATTTCTGATGGCTTATTCCGTTTGGGACTTGCATGTTGTTGACGTTGATAATTTCCTCGCCGTTTTCCACGATTACAGTAGTGGAGTCCTGAAACAAATTCATTTTTAAACGAAAAGAAAGGAAGTTATTAATTCGATATGTATATGTATGTAATAAGATCCTCCCGACTTGGATCCGGCCACGTCGGCCAATCACCACAGAGATTAGCAATCTGCGCGGGAGATATTATAGTGCACAAGTGTGTGCGCAAACACAGGTGCCCTCTCTATTCCCTTACTCTCATATATTCTCTTATCCCATCCAAATAAGCGGAAAGCTTGTGCTAGGAGTGGGTAGTGCAACGGGTGGGGTTCGAACCTGCGACCTTTCAGTTTTCAGTCCGCACCTTTAACTATTGGACTATTGAGGCTTCAATTGGGTATTTGACTGTTGTCGAAATGTGGATATTCATTAATTACAATCGAAAACAATTAATTACATGTAAGGCCGTCTTGCACCAATCTCCTTAATTAAGTTTGGTTAAGTTTTATAATACTGTCACTTTTTGGCAAGGTTAGTTCAGAGTTAACAAGAAAAGGACAGGTATGGAAATTTTTTCTTAAATATATGTATTTAGTGGTACAACTGGACCTTAAGAGTAATATATTTTGTAAAAACAAAATAAATCGGTCAAAAAACAAATAAGTTATTATTTAGCTGTTTCACTGCTGTATCCGTCACTTTCTAAAACGAAATTTTGTATGGAGAGTGTATCCAGGAGCTACTGAACAGTGACGTCATGTTGCAATAGCGCTCTCATTTTCTAACAGAAAACTTAAAAGCTCTATATTTTAGAGACTAGTTAAGATATTAAAAAACGAAAAATGACATTGTATAATATTAAAAACCCTACTAAGTAAGTATATAAAAAAAGACGTGTGGCACTCGGAGACTGCCGCGGTAAAGCTATTGCATAGCATTTTTTATCAACGCCATCTAGCGGCTCACCGTAGAGGAGTCCCGTGTCAGGTTATTTTCGTTACGGAATTTCTGGATTCGATCTCCACGCTGGCCCGCGATAGAAGCTATGCAATATTATTATTTAGTTAGTATTATTCTTAGTATTATGTTATTATGTTAGTTAGTTTACGTTAAACCTACTTATAAAGGCAATACACAGGTAATGCATCTTTTTACTTGAGTGGCGTGATGATAATAAGTTGAGGCATGTAGGTAAAAACGTTTTTTATTGTCATGCAAATAAAACGCAGCAAACCGGTACCTTAACGGGTTTCACTTAGGTAAGTACATAAATACTACTAATATTAGTGTGAAGTGTGATAAGAAAAACATAGTCAATAGCATACAAGAAAACAAACTCCAAACCAAATAATATAAATTATACGTCTATCTATCTGGTTAGGTGCTTTAAAATATCGCACGCTTAATAAAAAAAAGAAATAACTCAAAAATCACAAGTTGTGGGAATAAGCGATTAAAGTTTTGCACTATTTTCTCGAAGTCTTTGATTGATGATTTACGAATATTTATTAAGATATCTACAACTTTGACTGCTGATACTTTTAGATTAAACTATCAGGTTTAAGAGATTATAGAAAATATTGTGTTAAAATCTGTTATAGTTAGTTAAAATTGACGCCAAAAAAAAAATTGGTGACTTAAATCTGTTTATGCTAAAATTTCGACAATATTTACTATGTAGTAAGTCGTAAAAAATCACTTTAGTTTTAAAGCAAAGTGATAGTTTTGAAAATATTACATAATAATTCGTTTTTTGATGAAAGTGAACTTGAAACGTGTCTATTTTTTTTAAATAAAACAGGTTCTTTTTTCTTCTTTATCAACCGATAGACGTCCACAGCTGGACAAAGGTCTCTTGCATGGACTTCCACATGCCTAAGTCTTATGCCGCCTGAATCCAGTGACTTCCTGGGACTCGTTAGATGTCGTCGGTCCACCTAGTGGGGGTCTGCCAATACTGTGCTTCCCGGTGCGGGGTCACCACTCCAGCACCTTGGAACCCCAACAATGATGTTTGATCAGCTCTTCGAACTATATGCCCCACCCATTTTCACTTCAGTTTCGCGCTGAGCTATATTGACGACTTTAGTTCTCCTACGGATCTTCTAATTTCTGATTTGATCTCGCAGGGAAACTTCGATGAGCCTTCTTATGAGGCCCATAGTTGGCGATGGCGACCTTTTTTTTTTTCACTAATTTATGATTTTTATTTAGCCAGAAGGCTGACCCAATTTTTCACGGGATCTAAAAGTACAAAGATTTTTAGAAAATTTGTTCTCGCAGGGCTTTTATTTTTTATACATTAAGTATATTATACGCTTGATCACTTTCATACCTGATGGAAAGCGATGATATTTTGGTCTAAAGTGTAACTGGTTTGCTTAGAAGATGCCTATTCACTCTTGTTTTAAAGGTACCTAAATGATAAGTGTTAGGAAATAGAAGTCTTGAAAGAGCCTTCCAGACCCTATTCGTGCGAATCAGGAATGAAGACTTAGTGCTTCGTGCAGGAAGTTTATTACGAATCGTCGCACCCGAAAACTTGACGAATTTCAACCTCCAGAGCATGCTTGGTTTCGCAAAGGTTACAGCACTGTAGACCACATTTTACACCCTGTCTGGGAGAATTTGTTTGATTCTGTTGAGACTTGGGCTGTTCTGGATTCATTGCAGCGATGCCAAGTTGAAACTGTATCCAAGTGTGGACATATTTATAAGAGACCGCCACTAGTTCAAGTTGGACAGTCCAAGTTCAAGATCCACAACTGAATTCGATTCTCCTACGGAGAGGGATAATCCTATGTATGTAGTGTAATATGACACTATCTTGTGGGTAGCTGGATTCGTAGAAGAACAAGAGTGAGCGACATAGCTTTGAGAGTTAGCAAGCTGAAGTGGCAGTGGGTAGGTGATGTCTCTCGCAAATTCGATGGCCGATGGGGCAGACGTATTCTGGAGTGTTGAGTGTTCTTAAAAAGGTGGCGGGAAGCGGGTGGATGAGGAAGATGAAGTACCGTGTTTGGTGGCGCGCTCTCGAAAAGGGTCTTATGGGGTTTTTTACAATTAAAAGCACACCCTGTGTTGATGCAATCTCTTGCAGTTCAGGATTTATGTTAGGTTCTGGCGATATACTTTCCTAGTTATTTTCCTCAAATTTCTTTTGCCTAAATAACAACACACAAACAGAATAATCGATGAAAGGGGCTACTTATGGCCTTAATTGTCTATTGTTTTTAGATTGATACTCAATCAGAACTAAATCAATGTAAGTGATGTTTTGAAAAAGTGGCCTCTTTTAGCGATAATTTGGTTTGAAACTTTTTGTCCAATACGCTCAAATTCTTCATTTTTGGATTGGATTTCAGTTTGTGAAATCAAAACCAGGATTTCCTTGCTCTTCAAGAAGTCATTATCTGAACAAAAAATAATTTTTACTTTACAACACACACTAAAATAAACTTATTTCGAACATGAAATTCATAAAAAGAGAATTAACGTGAACACCTTCAACTATTTTTTCAGTATTCAAAATAATAAAAAGAAGTAAATCTCAATGCTAGTTCAAAGTTTTTATCATTTTAAATAATAAAGTGATGCTAACTCAATTACTTCAGTTCGTAGAGTGTAATTTTTGTAACTAAACTGAATTATTACGGATTTATTTAGTAACTGTAGCTCATTTTTAAAACAAAACAGAATAAACATGAAATATATCGCCTATCATTGAAGTTGTTTTTTTTAAAAAACGAATGATTACGAATAACCAATCTTTATTATTAAATAATGGAATGCAAAATAGTTAGCTTTTAATCAAAAACAGAATTATTTTACGTTACACCAAACGAAAACTCTTCCTGCTTTAATCACCGCCGGTGGATTACTTAATCATGCATTTTTATAGAATCAACTTGTCAGTTCCTGTTAATAAAAAAAAGAACAACGATCTCGTATTTCGCTAATTATGATCGTAATTGCACAGCTGTCCAATTCTACCTAATCTTTATGCAATGATCTCGCGTTCTATCAGAATAACTCCAAACTCCCAAATTTTGAGTTATTTCTTTTTTTTATTAAGCGTGCGATATGTTAATATACTTAATTTGCATTTGATTTCATGCTATTTCAGTTTCGCAGTTTCTCACCAATTCATTTTGTTTAAAATACCTATGCTTTGCTGGGTAACTATGTATTCAAAGTAAAAAAAAATAATTATTTATTTACACACACTTAATCTACACATACAGGTTAAATTATCACATTAGATAGATTAATAGCCAATGAGAGCTATTCGATTTCCCGGCATAAAAAGTAGTCTTTTCCTAAGCCCGAAATGGAAACTTTGTGCCCATGAAGATTGGCTATATTTTCCGTTTTAATTATTTTACGCACGAACCCTAAATAGTTCCGCAATAAAAAGAAGCCTGCATCCACTTCACGTACTTACCTATTAATCTCTACCTACCTGTGAAATTTCTATTAAAATTCATAATATCATTTTATTCTACTGTAATTCATATTGTATAATTAATTAGGATTCTGTGAAGGTTAAAAACTGTAACCCAAGTACGGAAAATCTATACTCTATACTTATAATAAAACTGTAATGGGACGAATTCTGTACATTAAATATATTTTAAAAATTTAATCAAAGTATGCTTTATTATCGAGACTGAGCCCAAAACAATTTTTTTTTTTTAATTTTTTGTCTGTCTGTGCGCGCATCGCGCGAAAACTTCTGAACGGATTTGAATGAAACTTCGTATAGTGATAGTTGACACTCCGGGTCAATATATAGGATACTTTTTATCCTGATAAATAATAAGGTTTATCCGGAACAGGGGATGAAAGTTTTTGTTGATTTTGCTTCATATCTTCGTCAAATCTAAACCGAATTTGATAATTCTTTTTTTTATTATAAATTGGTATTATTAAAACTAAAAATATTTTCTCAAGTTTTGGTGAAAATCTATTAAATATTATCGGAGATAGAGGACATAACTTCTCGCGGATAGTAGCAAGTCACTCTAAACTTTTTCCACCCGGACGAAGTCGCGGGGATCAGCTAATTGAATATAAAATCCTTCATATTAATCTTGTTCGTATAAAATGTCACCCGGGCCATAATAACGAATCGACACCTCATTCATCAAAATGGCTCAAGGTAGCTTAGGCCCTTCAGTACTCAGTCCGCGCCGTTACGCTATTGGTTATGTATTTTTTGTACTAATAAAATGCATCTGGGAATATTGCGGCTTGGTTTTCCTCGACTAGCCTTTTGTTTGTTGTTTTTAAAGAGATTTACTATGAGTTAAAGTTAGAGCATTCATTTATATTAACAGTGCGCAGAATGCCAGTAAAAATCCACGCAATAGATAAAATGAAACGCGACAGATGCTGGTGTAGTAAGCGCCAAATACATCATGTATACTATAAACTATTCTATTACGTCGTAAGATATTCATAAAAAAAAATGGCTGTATCATCTCCTGGTAATATGTATAGGAATTTTATATAAAAAATTTAGCTCTGTTATGCACTAGGTACATTGAAAATAAATGCAAATTGGTTAAAAATTAGACCTAACTTCGCGATTTTTTTTGTCATTATTTAATGTTTCCACTCAGTGCCTATCGTCGCTTGGAAATATGATGTAATTTTTGCCTGTTTTTTCGGATAGTTAAAACTTGATCTACTGCTGTAAAAATCAAATCTGCATCTGAAGATTCACCAATACACGCGTTCTTAAACTTAGAAAATTAACTTAGATTTATAAAACTACAATATCCCTACTGCGACTAACCTGTCATTATTAGTAGGTAAGTACAACTCAAGGTCTAAGGTAGCATGATATTAAGTATTAAGTACTTAATGAATTAATGATGGTGTACTTAAGTCATCGATGTCTTAAATATAACTCCGACAATCTGACTGCGACAAACTATTGTTTCAACTCATGATTGCTGTCTGTATGCACAAATTGCAATTTGCATTTGCAAATTGTCCTTTTGGACATGCATGTAGAAAATTAAGTGCAGGTAATTAATTCCAACTGCTAGATATTAAAGTAGGTAGGTACATGTACTTACCTATTGATGGACACAAAATCAACTCATTACACTGTCCTGTGTACACAATATAATGAACTGAAATTAAAAATGACGTTCGGATTTAAAGCACCAGTTCTTTATAATGTACCTACCTAATTTTATGGAACTATTAGATGAATTCAGTGCATTCGAGTTTCCATATAAATGTAGTTTTGTATGTAGAGTCATTGCCATGACGCAAACATTAAGAGATCTAATTAATATAAATACTAAAATAATTTTGGCATTACCACATTTATTTAATACTATAGATGATGCCCGCGACTTCGTTCGTGGATTGAGGTTTCTTAATTCCCGCGGGAACTCTCTTATTTTCCGGGATACAAAGTAGCCTATGTGTTATTCCAGCCTATAATCTATCTCTAAATCTCTATCTGTAGCTCTATCTGTGCTAACCAAATCGGTTCAGTCGTTGCGGTGTGATTGAGTAACAAACACATAATAAATACATCCAAACTTTCGCATTTGTAATATTAAATAGGATGTAATATTAATAGGAAACTTACACGTGATTGAGCATGAAAGTTTATTAATTTTTCATAATATTATTATGTTAGAAGATAATTAAAAACACTGACACCAAGGTGATTTATTTCAGTTGTTTCCGATCTTAAGTATTAATTTTTTACTGGTATTTTCGATTTAAAATTTTATGAAATACTACTGGAAATTCTAGCGCTGCAGTCAAATATAAAGTGGGTTTCCCACCAAGAAGCTTCTTAGTCTCCACCCCGAATTAAGTGGATTTAATGTAACTCAGATAAAGGTGTTATCGTATACCTACCTGAGATTACGCCAAAATGAAAGCCAAGTTATTATAGGCTTTACTTAGTCCATAGAATATTAAGGTAACAAAAAATAGACAGACAGCCTTTGTATTTATATATATAAAAAATAAATAAAATTGAATTATCTATCCGTGATTTAAAACTAGCTGTCCTTAGTAAGCTTATAATATTTGATTTATTTGAACGATAGCACGTTATTAAAACTTTTGTTTGTTTGTCTCTCTGATTTTCCGGCCTAATCTAAGCGGCTAAACCGATTTTGACGAGACTTTCACAGGTAGGTCAGGGATAATACAAGAAGTTATCGATAGGCTACATTTTCTCCGGGAAATCTGAGATACCTACTCCATAGGATTTTTAAACCTAAATCTACAAAGAAGTTGCGAGCTTCAGCTAGTAGTTGTAAATGAGTAGGTATTCGACGTACCTACGTAGACGTATAGTCACCTATTACGTGTTTATCTTTCCACAATAACAATGGTTATTTTGTAGTACCCACATATACCTACTTTGAACGTCGTTTTCCTGAAGAACGATGGTTAACAGAGCTAATAACCTAGTTAATAACTTAAACAAAGGTAACTTAATTTGTTTATAGCGGAGTTAAGTATCTCTACACTCAATATTAAAAATGCCAAAGTTTGTGATGATGCAGATATCTGGATGTGTGTTTGTATGAACTCAATCACTCTTTAAAGGCTGAAAGGAATTTTATGATAGGTCAGCCAAATCCTCGATTATCGTAGACATACTCTCCTGGGAAAGCAAAGTTTTTCTTCGCGACTTCAAAACGTCATCTAGCGATAAAATATGAGCGCCATCTAGTGGGATTTTCATGGACACTACATGGCGATAGCCCTAATAAAAATGTTCGGTTTTTTTTAGCTGTTTTGTATTTATTATACAATTTACCTAATGAAATAATAAATAAATGTTATTAATAATATTCATACTACATACTAAGAATGGGCCGAAATTCGTTTCAAGTTCCGTTTAACTGAATTTCGGCGTCTTGAACCGAACTTCGGCATTCGGTGCAAATGCCGAACATTCGATATAAGAAAATATTGAAAAACTCAACTAGTTTGCCTAAAATAATAACAATTTTAATACAATCTTCTTCTTTATTTAAAAACGTCGGCTGAAGTTCGGCTGAATTTTGAATTTTTACCGAATTTTCGGCCGTAATGCGTATTCAGTTCAAATCACGTTCATATATATGTATACCGATAACCGGTACCTACACACTCGTATAATATAAAAGAAAAATGGAATTAGATTAACACACCTTTAGTTGTATAAGTCCTACCGACTGAATAATACGACAAAAAATAATAAGGACTACTACACTACTAGGACACACTATCTGGTTTATTTAATAGCTATATACTTACGTTACATACGTTACATAATGTAAATAAACAAACTAATATGTAAAATTCGGCAAATGCGGTCAGATAACGGGTGTAACGGGTTTATCACAGGTATCTATGGTTCGATGTATAGTATAGTGACGTAAGTCTATAGAGTCGCGTGCGTTGCGTTATGCCGCTTGACTCGACGAAAATAGTAAGGAAATCAGCTCTGGCAATGAATTACGGCAATCTGGATGTCTTCAAATGTACATTTTTTTTTAAATATAGTATAGACTAGCGCTTGACTGCGATCTCACCTGATGGTAAGTGAAGTTGCAGCCTAAGATGGTGCGCGCTTGCCAAGAAGATGCCTATTCAATTTTGATCTAAAGACACCCAATATAGTTAGTTGGAAAAACGGAAGCCGGAAGGGTAATTTACAAACAAATAAAATTGAAGTCTATGATTTCGAAATGACTCTCTGACTGAAATTAAAACCTATGCTAGGGGGTTTGACGTTTTGTGTACCTGTAGTCAAAACCCTTGCTAATCTTAGAAATAACTGAACCGATTTTGAAGAGACTTTCAAACGTAGGGAGTGCACACTATGCAGGCAGTAACTAATTTAGGTTTATTTCTGTCAAAGCCAATGTATAAGTAATAGATACCTATGCTGATTAATTGGTTAGTAGTTCGTATTAGATACAAAATTCGCTACTTCAAATATACTAATAATTTGTTTAATTTTTTAGCACTAATTAATTTACTTGGTTCGCTAAATTCGAGAATGTCGCTGTACAATATAAGCGGAAATCTTTTAATAATAAATTATATTTTACATGAATTATCTATTTAGTGATTATTAATAACGCGATAATGCTTTGTCGACATTGGCATCGTTAATTTTAATACACTGCAATTATTACGTAGGTATGTGATAATGTAACCTTACATTGCTAAAATCTTTTTTACGAAAACAGTCTTACCGATAAGTCGCTAAATAAAGATTCTTCAATGTATTTTCTTTCTAGTTCTATTGGCACTTTATCACATAATATATCACATATTTTGGTGTGTGAAGATGAGCGAACGTTTGATTTTAATGTGGAATATATGTATAATGTTGGGATTAAATTGTATCCGGGGTTTGCGTGTCGAGGTGAAGAGGAAAACTATAATTATTGTAATATTGAGTTTATAACAACGACCGCGATGATTCGAGCGCGCCCGCCAACTGGCGGCTTGCCCTATCACACCACCTCTATGACTCTACAGTGTGAGTGTAAAGTTCAGTATCAGCAGAACAGCTGAATGTGAATATTCTGATGTTTTCCTGAGTTTTCCTCTGTTTATTGTTCGTTTTTAACAAACCAACTTTTATCCTCGGGTTAAGGTTGTTTGAAGGATTATAATATGAACTTATGACGTGCTATATGCTTGTGTGTTTGCGGGTTAATCGATTGCCTTCTACCTGTTAGATTAGATTTTCGAATATAACTAGGTACTTATATTTGTTTTTAAAATTTTTGGCTATGTGACGTCATGACAAATCCAATATAGCACAGCACAATTAGTTCCAGAGACACTTATATCAGCTAATGTAGCACATAATAATAATATGGTAAACAAAAAAAAATACCTACGAGGAAGGAAAAACGTAAAAGTGAGCTAAAATTGACAATGATATCATGAAAGGTCTTATTAAGGGCAAATTGCACAAAGTGGCGGTTAAAGTTACCGTTAAAATTGTCTGCCAAAAAATGCCATGTTTAACTTTAACGATAAGTATCTGCTTGATAGGTATATGCAACTGACAATAGACACTATAGAATAGAATAGAACAGAATAGAAATATGCTTTATCCAAACTAGTGAGGTAGCTTGAAAATATCGTATTTTTTACATCTGTGGTGCTATTTAAGTTTCAGCCCCCTGATTCTGTAACTCAGTGCCTTTAAAAAAATGAAAGCCTACTGACATATATTTTTTATCCATTGAAGGCTTACTATGAAATAGTAAATGACATTTCTCTTTAAACCTTCAATGGATAAAAAATGGCTATCGGTGATAGGCACTGAGTTACAGATACAGGGGACTGGGCTGTCTATCTGTAGAAAATTAAGCGTGTGCCGTTTCAGGTGTAATGAATGATCCATCACGTACCGTAACGTGTTTTTGTCCATTGCCCGTTTCCATGGCACGGCTTCGCGGCAGTCAGACTGAAGGCGAGTGACGACCACGCTGAAAACGGAGTTCACTCCGTGTGTGCGTACCGCGTGTTATTACGCCGACTGGAGCACTGATAAACTAACTCTCTTTGCATTATCAGTGGCTGGTAATTGACGCATTACTTTAAAATTATCCTATAATACACATAAGTTAATGCATAATCTAATCTAATAAATTTATTAATGCAATAAAATCCGTTGTTTTTTTGTTTCCAATAAAATGCTAACTTTCTTAACTAGCTGACCGGCCGTGGCTTCGCGCGGTACGTTTTTTGCTGTAGTTTCAAAAACTGCTTTAAAGATTTACATTCGGTATTCTATTCTCTTGATGGATATCCTGATTCTGCGAGAAGGGTAAAATTGTGTAACTTATAAATATTTATTGTAAATTGAGTGCTTTATAAGCCAGGAAAGTATGATTTATCGGCAATTAGCATCATTTAGCCAATTTATACGAAACCTTTTTACAACACAAACAAATAAAATCGGAAGATACCTACTCTTGATAATATTACATACTGTAGTGAATCACCATCTACTTAGTTATCCCTCTTTTTGAAGACCTCCCTGACGCAGTGGTGAGGTCTGTGCTCATATAATTATTGGGAGGTCTCGGGTTCGATTCCCGGCGGAGGCAATTGCAAAGACATCAAACATTTTTACATCACATCATAAAGTAGGTAGGTACCTACGTCGCGGTATGAACCTTTTAAGAACGCAAATTACCTCCTACGTATTAGAATTAACTGGCAAATCTAAAATTAGGAACTGCTTTAAAATTAGATACCACGTTTAGGTAGCTATATCTACTTGTATTAGAATTCAGCCAGCAATTCATAACATTGTCATTTGTAAACAGAAGGTAAATAGTAATACATAGTACTTACCAAGATTTACTACGTTTAATTAGATAGGTAGGTACATCGATAAACATCGTACTATTTCTTGGCAACATGTTCTAGTTTTGTTACACTTTGGTTGGTAGGTACTCCTTCTTGTACCTACATAATTAAAATTGTTGGATAGCAAGCGTTACTTTGCGGTCTATGGTAAACAAATAAGTACACGACACACGGTAACAAAGTTTGTCCTTACGAATATTATATTTTGTTTTATGTTGGTTTGTCCTTGAATAACGCAGCATCAAAATAATAGATCGACGTAATTATTTCCTTATGAAGGTATAGTAGAGGAACTGGATGTTTTTCAAAAACCCACAAGGGCCATGACCTAGAGCTAAAGTAAGTACCTACCAGACCTGCCTACCACTACCAGACTACCAGAGTGCCTAATCTGTAGCTATGGTAAGTCGAGCATTTCTTACCCGAACATAATATATGGGATCAGAT
Organism: Hipparchia sbordonii; assembly: GCA_038048805.1. NCBI lineage: Eukaryota > Metazoa > Arthropoda > Insecta > Lepidoptera > Nymphalidae > Hipparchia > Hipparchia sbordonii. Next base: position 9,355,124 of record CM076098.1, read on the forward strand.
GGGAAGTGATCAGAGAAGCAATAAAGCAAACAAAAGAAGAAAATGACCGTAAAACACACAAATACATAGAGTGTATTCTGGGTTCTGAATAGTCATGAGATTGTTACTATTCAACATTTGTACCTACCTCAACTCAATGAATATCACCAGTAATACTGTGTGATTTAGATAATTCAGTGCACTGTAATCAGGTTATGATTAATTAGGTAGGTAGATCAAGCAATCTAAGTTTTACTCACCTCGACGTGCACTGAAGCTTTAAATTCAATCAATTTCAGTAGAACTAGAACATTATGTAGTTATGTACCTATGTAGGTAGGTAGATATTGCCAACGTCTTTATTTTGTAAAACTTCTGATGAATAAGCATAGATTTTCGCATAGAAATGAGGCGTACATTGTACTCATGTAGGTACTTATATTATGTAAGTGTAGGTGCAGGTAGACTGCATAGTAAGAAATAAGTAATAATAAGTATACATTATTTTGAAATAACAACAGAATTATTGCATTACGGTGTCTCGTTGTGTTTGCTTGTAGTAACTTAGTAGGCGCATTTAGTCGCAAATTATCTTCGAAATCGAATGAAGCGAATTACCTAATAAATATTGTCATATACACACAACATTACAACACATACATACAAAAATACCACAAGGCAGTGCGGCTCCGCAACGTACCTACATGTTTCGTGAAACAAACGTCGAGTCAACGCATTTCGTCAAATTGCTGGGGGTGCCGCTGTTGTTTGACAGGAACGTATTACAAAGGTAGGTAATTGTCTGGCGTTGATTTCCACACCACGTTTTAAAATTATTCTATAAGCTAAAGAATCCTCACTAATCTATGCGAAAGTATATTTTCTTGTTGGTTTGTCCTTCAATCACATAGATATGAAGCAATGGACAGACGTTAAATGTTATTTATTGTGTACGTATAGTAAGTATAGACTGTCGTTAAGAAAGTCCTGAATGATCCTGAACATAAGAACAGAATTGAAGACTGACATAGCTTAGTTAATATTTCACGGAAAGTACAAAAATAATTCCAGCGTTTTTTTTAAACACAAATTCCACTCCATAGAGTGCAAACATTGTTGAACTTTAAAAGCTTTAAAATTATAATCCATAATATCTCGACTTTATTTTATAATACCTACTTTAGTAGCTTTTCACTTGCTTTTCAGTTTTCACACTGCACTTATATCTTGCGTTCCAGTTTAAAAAAAAGCAAAAAGCAGCGTGTGGGACATGAGATTTAAGAGTGCGTTTCCGCATATCGGGTGACTTTCGGTACATATTGTGACTAAGTTAAACCAAATAAGATGGAAATAAAAATTGCTACACCTAGATTGGTCCTTAATCTCCAAATCTTGGGAGTTGATTTTGTTCAAAATCTCAATTTTTAGTACTATAAAAATTATTTCCCGTCACCTCTTCACACAAAATTCACGATTTTGGGGCGACTTTAGGTACATTTCTTGTATATAATATACCGGTTTTATGTAATTAAAAAATACTATCTGTTAGCAGATATGTTCAACTCAAAATCTTGGAGAGAAAAATATCAAAAATAGTACAAATAGTATTAAAAAAAAAATATAGCATCGCGTGTAATTTTTACACATATTTTTGTTTAAACCGAATCTTAAAATAATGTGCAATAAGGCTTATTTTGATTTTACTCGGTCACTGGTTTGATTTCATTTCAAAATTCAAAATTCAAATATCAATCAGTCGGCGTTTGACCGCCTTTCTGAGTGGAGGCTGCGCTGGTTGCAAGCAGATGCTGGTATCGAAAAACATCGCTGTACGAACACGAAATAGTTCATAGCAAACCAAATTGATACTTTATATATTTTGAAAAGAAAGGTAAGAAACTAAGTACTAGGTACCTATGGTACCTTCAATATAATAGCATTATTTTATTATTTGATAGAATTTCGAAATTTCTTGTAAAGTTATATTCCCCGAATGTAGTACTGACCTGCATGTATACCTCGAAAACTTCTATTGGAACTCCTAGATCTTTAGAGTTAGTTGTATCGAGTTTGGGCTCGTTTTGTAAGTTATGATGAGATCTTACCACTGGACTTGTTAGAGTGACCTGATGGTATACTTCGAAGACTACTACTGGATCTTCTAGACAGCTACAGCTAGTTATATCGAGTTTGGGCTCGTTTTGTAAGTAATGATGAGATCTTACCACTGGACTTGTTGGAGTGACTTGGTGGTATACCTCGAAGACTTCTATTGGAACTCCTAGATCTTTACAGCTAGTTATATCGAGTTTGGGCTCGTTTTGTAAGTAATGATGATATCTTACCACTGGACTTGTTGGAGTGACCTGATGGTATACTTCGAAGACTACTACTGGATCTTCTAGACGGCTACAGCTAGTTATATCGAGTTTGGGCTCGTTTTGTAAGTTATGATGATATCTTACCACTGGACTTGTTGGAGTGACTTGGTGGTATACTGCGAAGACTTCTATTGGAACTCCTAGATCTTTACAGCTAGTTATATAGAGTTTGGGCTCGTTTTGTAAGTTATGATGAGATCTTACCACTGGACTTGTTGGAGTGACCTGATGGTATACTTCGAAGACTACTACTGGATCTTCTAGACGGCTACAGCTAGTTATATCGAGTTTGGGCTCGTTTTGTAAGTAATGATGAGATCTTACCGCTGGACTTGTTGGAGTGACCTGATGGTATACTTCGAAGACTACTACTGGATCTTCTAGACGGCTAAAGCTAGTTATATCGAGTTTGGGCTCGTTTTGTAAGTAATGATGAGATCTTACAACTGGACTAGTTGGAGTGACCTGATGGTATACTTCGAAGACTACTACTGGATCTTCTAGACGGCTACAGCTAGTTATATCGAGTTTGGGCTCGTTTTGTAAGTTATGATGAGATCTTACCACTGGACTTGTTGGAGTGACTTGGTGGTATACTGCGAAGACTTCTATTGGAACTCCTAGATCTTTACAGCTAGTTATATCGAGTTTGGGCTCGTTTTGTAAGTTATGATGAGATCTTACCACTGGACTTGTTGGAGTGACCTGATGGTATACTTCGAAGACTATACTACTGGATCTTCTAGACAGCTACAGCTAGTTATATCGAGTTTGGGCTCGTTTTGTAAGTAATGATGAGATCTTACCACTGGACTTGTTGGAGTGACTTGGTGGTATACCTCGAAGACTTCTATTGGAACTCCTAGATCTTTACAGCTAGTTATATCGAATTTGGGCTCGTTTTGTAAGTTATGATGAGATCTTACCACTGGACTTGTTGGAGTGACTTGGTGGTATACTGCGAAGACTTCTATTGGAACTCCTAGATCTTTACAGCTAGTTATATCGAATTTGGGCTCGTTTTGTAAGTTATGATGAGATCTTACCACTGGACTTGTTGGAGTGACCTGATGGTATACTTCGAAGACTACTACTGGATCTTCTAGACGGCTACAGCTAGTTATATCGAGTTTGGGCTCGTTTTGTAAGTAATGATGAGATCTTACAACTGGACTAGTTGGAGTGACCTGATGGTATACTTCGAAGACTACTACTGGATCTTCTAGACGGCTACAGCTAGTTATATCGAGTTTGGGCTCGTTTTGTAAGTAATGATGAGATCTTACCACTGGACTTGTTGGAGTGACTTGGTGGTATACCTCGAAGACTTCTATTGGAACTCCTAGATCTTTAGAGTTAGTTATATCGAGTTTGGGCTCGTTTTGTAAGTTATGATGAGATCTTACCACTGGACTTGTTGGAGTGACTTGGTGGTATACTGCGAAGACTTCTATTGGAACTCCTAGATCTTTACAGCTAGTTATATAGAGTTTGGGCTCGTTTTGTAAGTTATGATGAGATCTTACCACTGGACTTGTTGGAGTGACCTGATGGTATACTTCGAAGACTACTACTGGATCTTCTAGACGGCTACAGCTAGTTATATCGAGTTTGGGCTCGTTTTGTAAGTAATGATGAGATCTTACCGCTGGACTTGTTGGAGTGACCTGATGGTATACTTCGAAGACTACTACTGGATCTTCTAGACGGCTACAGCTAGTTATATCGAGTTTGGGCTCGTTTTGTAAGTAATGATGAGATCTTACAACTGGACTAGTTGGAGTGACCTGATGGTATACTTCGAAGACTACTACTGGATCTTCTAGACGGCTACAGCTAGTTATATCGAGTTTGGGCTCGTTTTGTAAGTTATGATGAGATCTTACCACTGGACTTGTTGGAGTGACTTGGTGGTATACCTCGAAGACTTCTATTGGAACTCCTAGATCTTTACAGCTAGTTATATCGAGTTTGGGCTCGTTTTGTAAGTTATGATGAGATCTTACCACTGGACTTGTTGGAGTGACCTGATGGTATACTTCGAAGACTACTACTGGATCTTCTAGACGGCTACAGCTAGTTATATCGAGTTTGGGCTCGTTTTGTAAGTAATGATGAGATCTTACAACTGGACTAGTTGGAGTGACCTGATGGTATACTTCGAAGACTACTACTGGATCTTCTAGACGGCTACAGCTAGTTATATCGAGTTTGGGCTCGTTTTGTAAGTTATGATGAGATCTTACCACTGGACTTGTTGGAGTGACTTGGTGGTATACCTCGAAGACTTCTATTGGAACTCCTAGATCTTTACAGCTAGTTATATCGAGTTTGGGCTCGTTTTGTAAGTAATGATGATATCTTACCACTGGACTTGTTGGAGTGACTTGGTGGTATACCTCGAAGACTTCTATTGGAACTCCTAGATCTTTAGAGTTAGTTATATCGAGTTTGGGCTCGTTTTGTAAGTTATGATGAGATCTTACCACTGAACTTGTTGGAGTGACCTGATGGTATACTTCGAAGACTACTACTGGATCTTCTAGACGGCTACAGCTAGTTATATCGAGTTTGGGCTCGTTTTGTAAGTTATGATGAAATCTTACCACTGGACTTGTTGGAGTGACTTGGTGGTATACCTCGAAGACTTCTATTGGAACTCCTAGATCTTTAGAGTTAGTTATATCGAGTTTGGGCTCGTTTTGTAAGTTATGATGAGATCTTACCACTGAACTTGTTGGAGTGACCTGATGGTATACTTCGAAGACTACTACTGGATCTTCTAGACGGCTACAGCTAGTTATATCGAGTTTGGGCTCGTTTTGTAAGTTATGATGAAATCTTACCACTGGACTTGTTGGAGTGACTTGGTGGTATACCTCGAAGACTTCTATTGGAACTCCTAGATCTTTAGAGTTAGTTATATCGAGTTTGGGCTCGTTTTGTAAGTTATGATGAGATCTTACCACTGAACTTGTTGGAGTGACCTGATGGTATACTTCGAAGACTACTACTGGATCTTCTAGACGGCTACAGCTAGTTATATCGAGTTTGGGCTCGTTTTGTAAGTAATGATGAGATCTTACCACTGGACTTGTTGGAGTGACCTGATGGTATACTTCGAAGACTACTACTGGATCTTCTAGACGGCTACAGCTAGTTATATTGAATTTGGGCTCGTTTTGTAAGTAACGATGAGATCTTACCACTGGACTTGTTGGAGTGACTTGGTGGTATACCTCGAAGACTTCTATTGGAACTCCTAGATCTTTACAGCTAGTTATATCGAGTTTGGGCTCGTTTTGTAAGTTATGATGAGATCTTACCACTGGACTTGTTGGAGTGACCTGATGGTATACCTCGAAGACTTCTATTGGAACTCCTAGATCTTTAGAGTTAGTTGTATTGAGTTTGGGCTCGTTTTGTAAGTTATGATGATTAGATCTAGGAGTTCCAATAGAAGTCTTCGAGGTATACCATCAGGTCACTCCAACAAGTCCAGTGGTAAGATCTCATCATTACTTACAAAACGAGCCCAAACTCGATATAACTAGCTGTAGCTGTCTAGAAGATCCAGTAGTAGTCTTCGAAGTATACCATCAGGTCACTCCAACAAGTCCAGTGGTAAGATCTCATCATTACTTACAAAACGAGCCCAAACTCGATATAACTAGCTGTAGCCGTCTAGAAGATCCAGTAGTAGTCTTCGAAGTATACCATCAGGTCACTCCAACAAGTCCAGCGGTAAGATCTCATCATTACTTACAAAACGAGCCCAAACTCGATATAACTAGCTGTAGCCGTCTAGAAGATCCAGTAGTAGTCTTCGAAGTATACCATCAGGTCACTCCAACAAGTCCAGTGGTAAGATCTCATCATAACTTAAAAAACGAGCCCAAACTCGATATAACTAGCTGTAAAGATCTAGGAGTTCCAATAGAAGTCTTCGAGGTATACCACCAAGTCACTCCAACAAGTCCAGTGGTAAGATCTCATCATTACTTACAAAACGAGCCCAAACTCGATATAAATAGCTGTAGCTGTCTAGAAGATCCAGTAGTATAGTCTTCGAAGTATACCATCAGGTCACTCCAACAAGTCCAGTGGTAAGATCTCATCATTACTTACAAAACGAGCCCAAACTCGATATAACTAGCTGTAGCTGTCTAGAAGATCCAGTAGTAGTCTTCGAAGTATACCATCAGGTCACTCCAACAAGTCCAGTGGTAAGATCTCATCATTACTTACAAAACGAGCCCAAACTCGATATAACTAGCTGTAGCCGTCTAGAAGATCCAGTAGTAGTCTTCGAAGTATACCATCAGGTCACTCCAACAAGTCCAGTGGTAAGATCTCATCATAACTTAAAAAACGAGCCCAAACTCGATATAACTAGCTGTAAAGATCTAGGAGTTCCAATAGAAGTCTTCGAGGTATACCACCAAGTCACTCCAACAAGTCCAGTGGTAAGATCTCATCATTACTTACAAAACGAGCCCAAACTCGATATAACTAGCTGTAGCCGTCTAGAAGATCCAGTAGTAGTCTTCGAAGTATACCATCAGGTCACTCCAACAAGTCCAGTGGTAAGATCTCATCATTAGTTACAAAACGAGCCCAAACTCGCTATAACTAGCTGTAGCCGTCTAGAAGATCCAGTAGTAGTCTTCGCAGTATACCATCAGGTCACTCCAACAAGTCCAGTGGTAAGATCTCATCATTACTTACAAAACGAGCCCAAACTCGCTATAACTAGCTGTAGCCGTCTAGAAGATCCAGTAGTAGTCTTCGAAGTATACCATCAGGTCACTCCAACAAGTCCAGTGGTAAGATCTCATCATTACTTACAAAACGAGCCCAAACTCGCTATAACTAGCTGTAGCCGTCTAGAAGATCCAGTAGTAGTCTTCGAAGTATACCATCAGGTCACTCCAACAAGTCCAGTGGTAAGATCTCATCGTAACTTTCAAAACGAGCCCAAACTCGATACAACTAACTCTGAAGATCTAGGAGTTCCAATAGAAGTCTTCGAGGTATACCACCAAGTCACTCCAACAAGTCCAGTGGTAAGATCTCATCATTACTTACAAAACGAGCCCAAACTCGATATAACTAGCTGTAGCCGTCTAGAAGATCCAGTAGTAGTCTTCGAAGTATACCATCAGGTCACTCCAACAAGTCCAGTGGTAAGATCTCATCGTAACTTTCAAAACGAGCCCAAACTCGATACAACTAACTCTGAAGATCTAGGAGTTCCAATAGAAGTCTTCGAGGTATACCACCAAGTCACTCCAACAAGTCCAGTGGTAAGATCTCATCATTACTTACAAAACGAGCCCAAACTCGATATAACTAGCTGTAGCCGTCTAGAAGATCCAGTAGTAGTCTTCGAAGTATACCATCAGGTCACTCCAACAAGTCCAGTGGTAAGATCTCATCATTACTTACAAAACGAGCTCAAACTCGCTATAACTAGCTGTAGCCGTCTAGAAGATCCAGTAGTAGTCTTCGAAGTATACCATCAGGTCACTCCAACAAGTCAAGTGGTAAGATCTCATCATTACTTACAAAACGAGCCCAAACTCGATATAACTAGCTGTAGCCGTCTAGAAGATCCAGTAGTAGTCTTCGAAGTATACCATCAGGTCACTCCAACAAGTCCAGTGGTAAGATCTCATCATAACTTACAAAACGAGCCCAAACTCGATACAATTAACTCTAAAGATCTAGGAGTTCCAATAGAAGTTTTCGAGGTATACATGCAGGTCAGTACTACATTCGGGGAATATAACTTTGCAAGAAATTTCGAAATTCTATCAAATAATAAAATAATGCTATTATATTGAAGGTACCACAGGTACCTAGTACTTAGTTACTTACCTTTCTTTTCAAAATATATAAAGTATCAATTTGGTTCGCTATGAACTATTTCGTGTTCGTACAGCGATGTTTTTCGATACCAGCATCTGCTTACAACCAGCGCAGCCTCCACTCAGAAAGGCGGTCAAACGCCGACTGATTGATATTTGAATTTCGAATTTTGAAATGAAATCAAACCAGAGACCGAGTAAAATCAAAATAAGCCTTATTGCACACTATTTTAAGGTTCGGTTTAAACGAAAATATGTGAAAAAAGTACACGCGATGCTATATTTTATTTTTTATACTATTTGTAATATTTTTGATATTTTTCTCTCCAAGATTTTGAGTTGAACATATCTGCTAACAGATAGTATTTTTTAATTACATAAAACGGGTATATTATATACAAGAAATGTACCTAAAGTCACCCCAAAATCGTGAATTTTGTGTGAAGAGGTGACGGAAAATAATTTTTATAGTACTAAAAATTGAGATTTTGAACAAAATCAACTCCCAAGATTTGGAGATTAAGGACCAATCTATGTGTAGCAATTTTTATTTCCATCTTATTTGGTTTAACTTAGTCACAATATGTACCGAAAGTCACCCGATATGCGGAAACGCACTCTTAAAGAGTTGCCACATTTTGTTATAAGCACAAACATATAAGAGTAAGGTTATAAGTAATATAGATTTTAAATCTGGCTTTCAGAGATTTTTGAGAATTTATTTGAATTTTTTACATTAAAATAAGTACAATATTTTTTTGGGAATTAAATTTGATTGAATTACTAGCATCTCATTCAATAATTAAATGAACTTAAAATAATAAACATCCATTTCTAAATGAAGAGAAAGGAACGTTTTGAGTGTTGCGTTCAGCCATGTTTTTTTAATTCACAACATACGTCGTGTGGCAAACGTCAACATTTAGTTTACTCACTGTTCCCAAAAATAGTCTTAAAGCATTAAAAAAATACAGTGTTTTGAGTTTTATAACCCAAAATGAATCGCACCGAAGGGTTGGTGCAACGGCGAAACGTTGTAAAAGAAAACAACCCTGACGGAAGCAGGGAAAATAACGATGTGGACGATAAGAAGAACGATAAAAATTATGATGACGGCGATTCAAAGGAAACTCGATTAACACTTATGGAAGAAGTATTACTGTTAGGACTAAAGGACAAAGAAGCAAGTATTCCTGATGTTAAACGAGTTAGCAAGTTGTCAGAGTATCACTTACAAGTTTCATGAACTAAGTACGTTATCTCGATCATTTCAGGGCTACACCTCATTCTGGAATGATTGTATATCTAGCGGTCTCAGAGGCTGTATCTTGATAGAGTTAGGCTTAAGAGGACGCGTGGAATTGGAGAAAGCTGGCATGAGAAGGAAAGGATTATTGTCTAGGAAGGTTATTGTGAAATCAGGTATTAATTCTTCTTAAACTTCTTTGTTTTTCACACTATCCTGCGTTATTTTGTGTTTTAAACAATTAAATATCACTTTCTTTGATTGTGAAAGCAGACATCAAGTAGAAATCCTGCTCCTTAATGTGTGTGAAGTCTGCATTTTTTGCATTTGGCTGGAGTGGTGGACTAAGTTAGGCTATACCCTTCTGTTTCTGAGAGGAGACCTGTGTCTAGTAATGTGCCAGCTGTGGGTTGAGATGATTATTTGATGATGCAACATCTTCAACTATATATAGGTACATTTGTGAGTAGATAGTGTGTATTATAATCAACAAAAAATTTTACTTAAAAGTAGTTTTTTATCAGAAATGAGTTAACTGTTTCACATTACATTTGAAACAAGTTTTAAATAGATCTTTACTGTTAACAAACTGGTTGAGAAAGCTATAAATTAAGCTATTTGAATAACTTGATAAAAAACCAGCCATGAAAATTTGTGCATCAAATCTAGACTTATTTACTATTCTTAAATCTCTCTTAATTCAAAAAATAAGTTAGGTCCATTGCCATAAAAATCTCTGCATGCATCTGCTGTCTGCTTTTCATTGAAACAGACAAACTACTTCTAAAAGAGAGGTAGGTTATAAGTTAATTGTTATTAATTAGAACTGAATTTATTTATGTAGATAGTTAATTCAAACAATGATGCTGGTGGGCCAAGGACACTTGATAATATAATTCTGCCTCTATGAATAAAGCTTAAAACTTATTCATAGAGCAGTGATAGCCTAGTGCTTAATTGCGTGCATATTTTCAAGGGGTTGCAGGTTCAATCCGGGGCACATATAAATTTTCATAGTAATATGTGTGTTTGAGAAATTTTACATCACATGCTTCCAATGAGAAGGAAAACATGATTATGTGAGGAATCTCGAAAGTTCTCCATAATGTTCTCAAAGGTGTATGAAGTCTGCCTATTTGCATTGGGCCAGTGTGGTGGACTATTAATTGGCCTATAACCCTTCTCTGAGAGGAGACCTATACTAAGTAGTGAACAGTTGATGGGTTGCTGATGATGATTAAAGCTATTAACCCTTTCCCTGTCCCATGAATCGCATCACTCATTTGCGACAAGGGTGACATAATTCAAAATTCACCAATTTTAGTGTCGAAAATTTATACCTTTTGTTATAAAAACAACATAACGCACAAGCACAAAAACATAAGAGCGAGGGAGATTGTGACTTAATGCTCTGTCGCTTTGTTGGTCGCTGTGTTGTTTTGAAACCGCAGCATCCACAAAACATTACTCTCTAACGAGAGAATTCTCTCCTCGTCCATTTCAATTATGTCACCCTTGTCGCAAATGAGCGACATGTGAGCATGGTTATTGTGTCTGTTGTCTGGACAGGGAACCTGTTAAATAGCTAACTTTTATTTTCCAGACACTCCGACTGGTGATGTTTTATTAGATGAAGCTTTGAAACATATGAAAGATACTGATCCACCTGAAACTGTACAAAGTTGGATAGAATATCTCAGTGGTACGTTTTATATTTATCACAAATAGTGACTAACGTTTTTAATTGAGAGTATGGAGGAGTAGAGAATACTTTCTGGGTGGTGTGCATTTTAAACAATTAAATATTACCTGCTTTACATGGGAACGGGTCCAAAATTCCTCAGTGCCTGAAGACAAGTCTTCGAAGAGTGTGTGTTGCTAATGATGACTAACTAAGGGCCTCTTAGAAGGCTCAGGATCACTCAGCAGGTCTTGCAGAGAGCTATCCCTGCGAAATCAAATCGGAAATAAGGAGATCCATAGAAGAACCAATGTCACTAACATAGCTCAGCGAGTCACAAAACTGGAGATAGTTGAAACACATAGTTCAAAGAGTTGATGGTTGTTGCGGTCCCAAGGTACTGGAGTAGTGACCCCAGAATTTTCCAGGATAAAATATATGTCTGTGTGCTTTTCTGGTGTATAAGCTATTACATTGTGAAGTTTTATCAAAATATGCCAGTAGTTCTTCTGTGAAAGAGTAGCAAACATCCATCCATCCCTCCTCAGAAACTTTCACATTTATAATGAAGAATTTGTGAATATGTTTTTTTAAACAATTAATTTTATAAACTGCACAGCATATATTTATTTATTTAAAATTTTAATTATATTCTTCAAACAGGTGAAACATGGAATCCTATGAAGTTAAAATATCAATTAAAGAATGTGCGTGAGAGGCTCGCTAAAAATTTAGTTGAGAAAGGAGTACTTACAACTGAAAAACAGAATTTTCTACTGTTCGATATGACAACTCATCCACTGACTGATAATGTGGTGAAATGTCGCTTGGTGAAAAAGGTATGTAGCATAGTCATTGTTTTTAACTATAAATCATGTTGAGTCACAAAGCAAAATAGCAGGGCACATAAAGTGTTTATAGCTGTTGTATCCAAAGGTGCTGGAAAGTGTTGTGTTGGTAGACTCTCCACTAGATGGACCAACATCTGACATCTCCACTCAACACTGACACTCCAACAAGACTGGCATGTTGATGTCCCTATAAGAGACTAATTTTTACTGGTATATTAGTATGTTGTATTCAAAGAGGGTATGCCCGACAACACCAGGTGGGTGATCTGTCCTTTGTCAGGACTATTCCACCCAATTCCCAGTGTCTATTAATATATTGGTATTATAATGTATAATCCATGTAAAACATGATTATTATACCTTTACCATCAACTTAAGCATAAACATGTGTTAGATGTGAGAACAATGGTGGGAATTAAGTTATCTACTTTCAGATTTTGATTAAACTTTTGATTAATCTCGAGATGAGAATAATGCACCAAATCTGTACATAAAGCAATGTACTGAATGAATTCAAATACTTCTGAAATGTAACATTTATGGAAATTGTTCATTAAAAATTATATTAAATTAATTTAGCTGCAAAATTAGTCATTCCATCCTGTGTACAAAATGGCGAAAATGTTTGTGTAGTGTGTCAGCGAAAACATTGTTTGATTTAATGGAATGATAACATGGAGTGGTTTAATGTATTAATCAATATCAAACTATACACTCATCCATAGATACAGATCTACATATATTACATATTGTAGTAAAAGATTACAAAGCTATTTGTATTTTTTAAATAACAGGAAAAATCTAGTAGGTAGGTATGCCAAAATATAATAACTATTGGATAGAAGCAGGCTTTACTTTGTGCAATTCCATGAAAATATTAAAAGAAAATGTTATTTAGTTTGGCGAATTATAGCAAATTATATTAATGTTTCTTTTCAAAAGAGAGTGAAATACCCAGTTATTATCTTATATATACTACTTATTCTCATATTATGTTGAAAATAAATGCATAAATATGGATGGGTATTATTTCAATACATTTGCATTAATTGTAAAGCCAAAAGATGCAGCAAACAAGTGACCTTAAACTATAGTATACCTTTAAATAGCAAAGTTCATGTGCATGTCATGATTTATTATTATTAATCAATGTTAAACTGTTGTGCATTGCCAAATTGATCGCCAAATCAAACTTATACTTTTTCTTATGTGTTATTATTTTTTTAAAGAATATTAAACACGCTGAACTAGATTTATATCCTCCTCTCCCCTCCAAATAAGCAAAAAGCTTGTGCTAGGAGTGGGTACATCAATAGTGCAACAGGTGGGGTGTGAACTTTTGACCTATCTGCACCTTTAACCGTTGAGCTATTGAGGATTAATCCTTTAAAGACCAGTGCAAACAGGCCACTCACCATAGTCAAACTGTCAGTGTCAAGTAAACACTTTCATATATGTGTAGATGACACAAACTTGTGGCAGGTCGGTGGTCATGCATCTGACTTGAGAAAGAGTCAACTAGACAAATATGTCCTGATCTATGTCTTGTTTTAACAAAGCCTCGAGTCTGAGCAGAGTTGGAGTGAGCTCTATTGGACATAGTTATGCAAAAAGGATCCAACCCATAAACATATTTTGTCACACTTATAAATTAAGAATGAATATTAACTTATATTGACAAGTTTGGTGGGTTTGCTAAATTTATTTAAAAAAAAAGGATAACATACAAATCATTGAAATGTCAAGATATTCATATGAGAGTTTTTCAGTCAGTAAATCTTCGAAAATGCTTTTCAACTATTTACAAAACACCTCGACCAAAAGACAGGAGGCTTTAAATTTGTAAGGACGATATCACATCACACTTCACACTAATATAAAGCCGAGAGTTTGTATGTGTATGTGTGTGTGTGTATGTGTGTATGTTTGTTACTCCTTCACGCCACAACGAATGAACCGATTTGGCTGAAATTTGAAATGGAGATAGCTCATACCATTAGATTAAAACATAGGCCTCATTTTATCCCGGAAACCTTGATCCACGCGGACGAAGTTTAGTATATTATCGTCTAGTAATACATATAAATGTATTTGTGTTTGCAGGTACAAGAAGCGGCACTGCGGCGCTCAATAGTGGACGTGGCGCACGCCGACAAGCGCTCGCTGGCGCTTTTGATGCTCGCGCACTCGGCCGACGTGCTCGAGAACGCGTTCGCGCCGCTCTCGGACGAGGACTACGAGCTGGCCACGCGCCGCGTGCGCGCGCTGCTCGACCTGGACTTCGAGGCCGAGGCCATGCGCCCCGACGCCTGCGAGATCATGTGGGCCGTGTTCGCGGCCTTCACCAAATAGCATCGTGCCTTCTAAGCCTGTCTCCGGCTAACCCGAGAATTATTTACGTGAATCATGGACATGTTTCTAATATCCTATACTGTGTGCTCCGAATTGGCTCTCATTCGGGACAGAGTTAAAATGAGACACAAATAGGTAGGTCCTGATATAAATGTCTGGTTTTAACTCGTATGTTGAGTCTGGACGGAGTGAGAGTGATCTATAGATATCGGCCTCAGTTTGGTAAATATTGGGCTATTTTTATAGAACAGCCAAAGTTATGTGTGAACCCGTGGTAATATTACCGACTTTATTAACCGTCCCACACATTCGCACTAATACAGGAACTTACAAGTGGAGGACGATATTCGCAAATGAGTATGCGAATAACATTGCCTATTCCCTGATACCCCTCATTGTATGCCATATATAATTGTTATTTATTTAGGCCATAGATAAAATTGGAATGAGTTACAAAACATCCAATGGAAAAGTTATTTATTAGTTTGTTGGTTTGTCTTTCAATCACGCAGCAACGGAGCAAGATCAAAGTGATTTTTTGCATGGGTATAGTTGAGGACCTGCAGAGTGACATAAGTTGCATCCCGGAAAAATAAAGGGCTTCTGCAGCACTTTTAAAAACCTAACTCCGCATGGATGTAGTCTCGGGTAAAAGCTAGTACTTTGTAATAATCTCTGAAAATTGACTTAGAATTTTAGAGTAATAACACAATGGCAGTCAAAAGAAAAATAGCCCAATTTGGCTGATGTCCTTTACTTTATTATTACTTGGTAAGTGGCAAAAATTTTAAGTGTATTATGAATTGAGTGCAATGAAGAAACAATTAAAGAAAATATAGTAATACTTGTACATTAACTTTATTGTCGTTTTTTTTTTCATTTTGTGGTCAGTATTAAGTTTGTACGATCATGTAAAAGTGGGACTTTCGCCCGGTGGCTAAATTAAATCTAGCGATAGGTTAGCAATGTTGTTCCTTGTCCAAAATTGTATGGACTTTTTCGACAATGACAGTCAATTGCTAATGAAGGTAATCTATGGATTACAAATAGATTGACTATATGAACCGGGCTTATATGCAACTTTTTTAATGCAGGGCTTGTAACCAGAACCAGAATATACCAGTTAATTTTTATCGGTTAAAAATACTGTTCTTGAATTTGACACTTAATTGATTGAACGAACAGAAATCATATCAGGGTATGGGGTATATTCAAAGCAGTTTCATAATGTTCAATAAACAGAGATTGACCTGTTTATTCTATACATCACTCATGCCCATTCATTTTATAGATGTTTGATATCGGGCCCTTATTGCAAGCAATAGCAATAGTTATCTAGATTAGATAGATAACTGAATTTAATGTTCTGTAATCTGGTTATGGTTAGTTAGACGCAGATATGCAATAATGATTCAACCCACAAACCTTTGTCAAATTAATTAAATTCATACATAATGTAAAAGAATAAAGTTAAGTTAGTTAACTTTTCGATTGATAAGTTGTTGTGGGTTGACTAATTATTGCGTATCTGCGTCCAGTCATTAAGTTAAATTTGATTTCTTTACCCGATTAAACAAACAATACTGTTACAAGTCCTGCTAGTAAGAAAAGGTAACATTAACTTTGAATTCAACCAAGCCCCAAATGTAACTTCAAATTAATTAACATAGTTTGGCGAATATATGTAATTTTGTACAGACCACACCTGTTTTTAACTTGAAAACTTGCGCTCAGGCGTACCAACGACATATTATACTCAGCTTTATTTACTTCGATGCAAGGTTGAAAACAAAACACGACAGCGCGGCTCATGTGTTACTTTCATTATACCTGATTTTCAACCATGTGTCGTAGGAAATAAAGCCTTTAATCATTAAAAATCTGCGTCTCTCGCATGAGCTGACATGGCTGAAATCTATAGACCGCACCCTCAGTTCAGACTCAAGACAGAGTTAAAAAGAGACAGATTTATGTCAGAGCGTATTTGTGTCTCGTTTTAACTTCTATCTTAAGTCTGAGCTTAGAGCACGCTTTATAGATCTCAGCATAAAGGTTCAAGGACAGACGTCACATACGTCACCAATCAATAATCGCCTCAGAGTTTTGTACTTTTTTCAAGATATGGCACAAAATGTAGATTTATTTTATGTAAATTATAGGGAATGTTGTTCATTCCGTTTATACAAAGTAAGCTAAATTGCCAGGTGTACAAATAGTGCCATCATCAATATAATATATGTACATACGTATTAGGAGTATAGTTCTTTCAATTCACGAGGGCACATGGCTCATGGTTGTGTGTGTGTCGTATCTGTATAAGTGTGAACGAGAGCTTGCTCGCGCCTGACCGCTCCCACCTAGGCTCCTGACATGCACACACGCAACGTGCATGTACACGACGTAACCACAAGTAAAGCGCCCGTAACTTCGTGAGAGAAAGTACTATACCTACAATCTAGTTATTCACTGAATCAACTATACTTTTTTGTTTCTTGTATATAGGGTATTGTTATTGGATATTCAAACAATTAGGTGCTGAAAAAGTTTTATTTTCTCCAGTGTAGTTCGGTTGATCAAAGTAAGTGTTTGGACCATCATATCTAGTACCTAGTACATATATATTGATGATTGTCATCCTTTTCAAAATGATTCCTGCAGAAAAGGATAACTGTACATTTAGAGCTGTCAATTTAGTTTTAGAGATTGTGTACAACGGAATTAACGCCGTAATATAAAATACAGATAACAATGTGATGTTTAATGACTAGCAATATGAACGAGTTAATGAGATTCTATTTATATCAGAGTTTGCATAAGAATTTTCTATTACGTAATAAATTGTATAGTTAGGTATAAATAAAATTATTCGGGCTGCTACTGTAAGCGTAACTCATGGTTACACAAGAAATCTTCCGGATAGTCTCCCGAGAACATAATCTAATGCTGAGATCTGTAGAGCGTGCTCTGACTCAGCTCAGACTCAAGATAGAGGTAAAAATGAGACACAAATATGCTCTGACATAAATCTGTCTCGTTTTAACTCTGTCTATAGTATGAGCTGATTTTGAGTACGGTCTACAGATTTCAGCCTTAGAGATGTGGAATTATACAATGTGTAAAGAAATACTTGAAAATACTGTAAAAATATTAAATAAAAGAACCATTGTTTCGCTGTCTTAGGCCAATACCTATACTATTTATAGGATCCTATTTCGTACCATAGATTATATCTAGATTATCATATATGTTTCTAGGATGATAATCTATCGTACGAAATAGGATTCTATATAATATAGTCTAGTGTAATATGGGCCTTAAGGATTCCATGACGCGTTATAAGCAAGTTTTTCGCATAATGAACAAATTGAGTCTAGCATATTATATAACACCATGTGTACAAAATTTAGTTTTCGGGAGATTACTCAGAACATTTCTAGGGTAGCCATGAGTTGAGCCTAACAATTATAAAACAGCCATAACGCCACTGGACTAATGAATGAAGTTCTGATGTTATGTTGTTTTACTTTTTGGAATTATTGGGATTATTTTTAAAAGGCTGGTTATGTCCTCCTAGCTACAACAAATTTTAGTTTCTTAATGAATTTTTGTTAATAAGAAACCTGATTATAGTTTGTTTATAACCAGTAATCTAATATATTGCAATAGTTGTTAAATCATGTTACATTCTATCCCAAAATTGTAATCTTAAAAAATGTATGTACATGGTAGGTCTATAAATCTAACCTTAATGCGTGTTTGCACATCTATACCTTATATGTGTATTGGTTTTAAGGCTCAAACTGACCCAAACATTTCAGGCAGTGCTTCAGTTGGAAACTTTGCGATATAAACATGGGACTTTTTAACAAGAAAATGTAGATCCATTTTACTGTTATTGTAACGTTCGGTACAGTACCCGCCGATATACACGGTGTTATTTTATTCCCCGTAAATCCTGAAGGAGGTGAATGTGCTCATGAAACTAAACAACTTTCCCCAAGGAACATAGCTCGAAATATGAAAAAAACAAAATTGACGATTAGCTGATTAATTTACTATGGGAGGTCCAAAACTTTTTTCATATTTCGACCTATGTTTCTTGGGGAAAGTTGTTCAGTTTCATGAGCACATTCACCTCCTTCAGGGTTTACGGGGAATAAAATAACACTGTGTATAATCTATTTTTCCTTAGTGACACGGTGAACAAGTTTTTGTCGTAGAAATGTGTATAGAAGAGCATAGAACGTCCTTACTGACGATGAAACCATGCTACCTATAAATGAAAAACCAAACTAAAAGTCTTAGCGCCTGTAAAAGGGTGTTAAAACGTTTTATGCAATTTGTTTACCTTTTAAAACACCTAAGGAAAAATAGACTTAGGCTAAAATCTATAGACCGCACTCTCACTCAGCTCAGACTCAAGACAGTCAAAAGGAGACAGCGTTATGTCAGAATATATTTTTGTCTCGTTTTAACCTCTATCTTGAGTCTGAGACGAGTCTGAGCAAGCTCTATAGATCTCAGCATAAGTGTACTAAATTAAATATTACATTGTGCGAATCGGGATCACGAAAACCTCGCTTCATACCGGTCCTGGAATTACGACTTCGTACTTATGATTAATTTGTTTTATTTTTGTATACTATGTGTGAAGTATGCGTTGGTACTTATTCGGTTGTGCACAATCTCCGCATTAAAGTACTAGGCCGAAACGAAATTCTATCCTTTTCCACTGAGAAAGTTGTGAAGGATACCAAATTTTTTTGACCTGCCAGTTTAGCTTAGTTTATAGATAGCATACAATCGAATTAGCACCAATGTCTATGTATTCAACGTTAGTCTGTAAACATTGATAAAAAATAGACAAGTTAAACTATTAGTCTTACTACGAAAAATTTAAACAAGTTGATTGTACATTTGTACAATTGACGTTTTGGAATGTCCAATACAAAAACTGATACGTCCAAACTGACCACCAGTACGGCTAACATTTACGAGCCATTACGGCCATTACGGCCACGAGAAAATTTTGTCTACACTTTACTCATGCATCTCTATAGAGATTCACATAGAGATTACGAGTAAACGTGTAGACAAAATTTTCTCGTCTCGCGCATGTTAATCCTACTGGTCGGTTATGCTTTTTAAATTTTTTGTGATAAGACCGTTGTGTCCCATAAGGGATTACTATTACTCGTAGTATCATTTCGTTCAGTCCTAATGAAGGAATTTCCAAATTGTAGGGAAATAGGAGACATGATAGGATTTAGAACGATTATATTTTTATGTTCTTAGTGTAGCGTTTAAAGGCTCTATCATTGGTGATTATTAAGCTGTACACAAATTTCTAAAGTAAAGTTAGTTATTAAAATATCGGCATCCTTTTTTATGCAAGGCACATGAAAGGGATGGCAATGACAGTATGTACTTTTAGACCTGTCAGTTATGTTTAAAGTTTGTCTACAACCTAATGACATCAGTAATGTGAATAAAATTTAATTTAACATTTAAATGGTTTCTCTGATCAATAACTTATATAATTATTAGGTTTTCCTTCCTAGAAGTATAAACCACTCAAGGTTTAACTTTTATTTATGCACACGCTAATTTTGTTTAGTTACCTAATTAGAGTTTGGTTGATACAGCTTTTTCGTATGAATTTGCAATGGTCGTGTTATCGTGTTCCTAATTAGGAATTCGCCTGAGGTTGAGTAGAACTAGAAGGAAAAACTTGAGGAATTTTATCTTTTACTGTTTATTTATTTCACGTTTTCAGTTACTCTGAAACTGACTGCTACAGTAAGAAGAAGATCGAAGTCAACTCTGATTGGCTGGTACTCTGTTGCTATTAATTAAAATGCATTAATGCAGCATTAACGCCATTAAATCAGCAAATCAGAGGTGATTGCAATTGTCAAATTGTAGCAATCGCTTTTGGTCAAAGTGGTTTTACTGAAGGCATTCTATGCAATCTGTTAGACGGATCAATTCATATTATAGATTTACATGTCGTTAGTCGTATCTATATTTGATCCCTGCTTAGTTAAATTGTTGGTATATAATATTGTTTTAGTTAGATCTAAATAAACTGTTTGTGTTAAAACAGTTTTCTACTAGTTAAGAGCAAGATCCATTTCGCCTTGCCAGATAGCACCTTACTGTCCAGAAAAGTATAAAACCAGCTCTTAGAGGTGTTGTAATGAATACTTTAAAAAAAAGTATTTTATTTTATTTATGTAATACTGAAATTGGGTACCTATTTCTTTAAACAGTATGGATCTAAATTAAAGGATTATGTTGACTGGCTCGTAGTTATTAATGCATTAGGTACAAAAACATAGTTTGTATAAAATATAATTATATATTTACTGCTTTATATATATTTTTTGTTGAGTTGGTTAAAATGTTATTTTTTTTTATTTTTTGAGAAAACTTGTAAATATCGGTGTTCCGATTTGTAAAATATTTATATAACAGTTTGTGATAAAGTATTTGAATGAACACAAATATAATTGGACGCACATAATTATGCAATAACGTTTCAACCCACAAACATTTGTCAAATTAAATACATACATAGTGTAAAGGAATAAAGTTAACTTTCCAATTGATAAGTTGTGTGGGTTGACTCTATATGCATATGTGTGACCAATTTTGAAGCAGTGATTTGTCAAAAGTCTAA
Organism: Hipparchia sbordonii; assembly: GCA_038048805.1. Lineage (NCBI taxonomy): Eukaryota > Metazoa > Arthropoda > Insecta > Lepidoptera > Nymphalidae > Hipparchia > Hipparchia sbordonii. The sequence continues at coordinate 9,376,166 of CM076098.1, forward strand.
TTTACCTACAATTCTTGAAACATAGTCAAAAACGAAGACTAGATACCAATTATTATGACCTTTTGTTTTAATTTTTGTATCTGTTTTTATCTGGGATCAATTTTTTTAATTATTTTATACTGATTTATTTGGAGTATTACAATAAGTATACCTAAAGTCTATTTTTCTTTAATTCTGCATTCGAGTAAACAATAATGGCCGAGTGATAACCAAAGACAATTTTTAGGGTTGGGATGTTATCGCATGAACGATTGAACGATAGCGAAAACATACAACTGAATGATTTTTATCATTCAATTGCGATGGTCATGAATGTATACCGTTACCGGTTACTACGGTCAATTTTTACTTACTTGAGTATATTAACAAAGTATTGTTATGAATATCACACATCTACTACACATTTTGAATAAAATTACAGTCTAGCTTTCTCTACTTGACCGCTGGCGTAAACAAACACCTCTTGTTATGAAAATCACATAATTACACATCAACTACACATTTTGAATTAGATATGATTGCCTAGATCTGTTCATTAAATACACAAGTTACGATTTACGCCACAAATTGCTCATAGTTTACCATTTTAACACTTGTTTTCTTAAAAACTAAATTATATTAGAATTTATCTGCACGGATTACGAGAATGTGACATTTCGATACCCTAGATTGTCTATGAATCGTTGAGGTGGGCGAAGTAGAATGAATGTACAAAATGGATTAAATGATCAGCACAGTAGAGGTTAACTTTAGAAACACTGAATCACTAAATTAAATGGATTTATGTATTAGGAAAAAAAATATTTTACTTTATTATGATAATTATTATTTAAGGAGGGAAGAAATAATGATAAAGTAATTGTATTTGAATAAATGTTATTAAATAATGAACAATGTTGATCAACAAACTTCTTTTTATTTAAAATTACTTGCGTTATGATTCAATAATAACCGGTGGAACACCAGTTTTTCTTCGGTGTTTTCACCGATTACTTTCACTGGAGAACCACTGGCGATTCTCCGGTGATCACTGCTCCGGTGCAAACCACTAGCTCGGTGCCTTCAGCACAAATACGTGTCTATTGTGTAATTTGCTCCAAGCCTTGTTTTTATTGTACCCATTGTTTACTGTTAAGTTATAACTCAGGTAAATAGGATAAAAACAATATTTACATTATTTTTTATGTTACCAATACTCGTAACTGAGTAACGTTATAACACAACGTGTAACACTAATTCAATAAAAATATAGTTAGTTCATATATTTTGAATGGTAATCAGATACTTGTGTGTCGATTCTGTAAAAATTATTGCATCAGTGTAACGATCGCAATGACCTCTGATTGGCTGGTACCCTCCCGCTCAATCATCAATCAATGCATTTTAACCAATGTTAAAATGCATCGATGCAGCAAGAACGCCATAAATCAGAGGCTATTGCAATCGTTACACTGTTGGAATCATTTTAGAGAATCGATACGCTGATCATGATCAAAGATTTCAATTATTTCTGTTAATAATATTTGGTATTTGGAAATGAATAATACAAACAACAAAGTATTTAGTATTATTTAATCATCAAATTCATCAGAATCATCTTCATCTTCACTGGTTTCGGATGTAACGTTAATTATGAAACTTGGGGTAGGTTCCTCTGATGCAACATCTAAAATTCCGTCGAGATGCATCATTTTTTCCTCTTCTTTTTTGACATGCTCAATACAATTATTCCACGACACCGTACCAATTTGGCTTAGGCCTTCGGTAATTAATTCTTTAATTTCTGCTAATTTAAAACTTTTATTATTTCTCCCGACATAAGATTTTAATTGTGCCCATATTAGTTCAATCGGATTTAATTCACAATGGTAAGGCGGAAGGCGTAAAACAATTATATTTTTGCGGGCTGCCATTTCATCTACCACCTTTTTATTAAACTGAGATTTATCAAATTTTGTTAACAATTGTGCTTTAATTTCACTTTCTTCGTACGAAATATTTTTGTTCTGCAGCCACGCTTGTATATCTGCCTTCCGCCAACTCATGTTAGGCACTCGCTCTACTAGTCGGGAGTGGTACGGTGCGTTATCTAAAACAATAACCGAGCCGGGTTCTATTTTGGTTAATATTTTCTCGAACCTGTAATGAAGAAAATACATGTTGTTTACACTACTACTATAAAGAGGAAAGATTTGTATTTTTGTGTGTATGTTTGTAATGAATAAACTCAAAAACTACTGTGCCGATTTCAAAAATTCTTTCACCATTGGAAAGCTACATTCACCCTAAGTAACATAGGCTATATTTATTGCTAGAAAAGACGCGGACGAAGTCGCGGGCATCAGCTTGTAAGTAATAAGTAGAAAGATTTAATCACAGTAAAAAGTAAAACAGTCCGGTTAGCTAAAATTATACTATGTTTTTTTAAATACTTACCACTTTTCAAAATTATGTGCATCCATTTCCCCGTGGTAATCACCATCACTTTTTTTTGCCTCAAAAATCCACTCTCCGCCTTCCAGAAATCCTTCATTGCTGCCGATATGCGTTATTATTAATCTTTTTCCTTTTTGTGGATTTTTGAGGCCTGTCGACAGGCCATTCAAAAATGCCTGTCGGCTACTTTGTATATCTAGGTCATTCCAAACATAATTTGCTGTGTGTCCTGAAAATAAAATTATTTATATAGTTATATACATACATGATTTCCTAAATGAAAAAGTTTGAAGAAAAAGAATAAATTAATATTTTTATATACATAAATATTATTAAATTCATTAATTTACCTTCATTGAGCCATGTCTCATCTGTGTAATATATCTTTCTATTTTCTTTTCTATAATCGCTAATTTTTTGAAGGTATATCCGTCTCCACACCATCAAATCCGGTCTATCCAACAAAATACTTTTCCTGGTTCGCTTCATGTATTTAAAATTAAGTTTTTTCAAAATTTTATATGTGGTTGAACGACTAAATGATGGCAGGTCTTCATCGTCATTAATTGCCCGCATAACCTTATCCACTGTCGGTAATTCATTATTAAAATAAAATTGATGGACCTTTCTCCTTATAGCGGAAAGTACAAATTCATCCAAGTTATCAATTATTTTATATTTTGGAGTAGACCGATATGGTGTGGACACTTCCCCTTTTATTTGGTATTCATTTAATATTCTTTTAATTGTGCTTGGGGTTGTTCCCACAATTTCTGCCGTCGTTTTTAACAGCTCAGATTGAATGGGGAATGTAGGAGTAGTTCGCTCAATATATTTATAAATATTAATGGCAACTGTTTTTTCATTACTTGTGAAATCCACACGGTTTGGCCTTTTCTTCATGGGCGACTTTAAAAATGATCCTGGGTCCGGGAATCTTTTCCTTTTCCCGGAATGGGAAGGCCCAGGGTTTGGTTCAGGGGCACTCATTTTTATACCTGAAAAAAAAAAAAATTTCTTAACATGCATTTCATTCTTAATAATTATAAGCACTGACTTCTATCTTTAATCTACGATTAATGAAAGAAATAAAGAAATTTATTTATTGGCGTTTATTTTATAATGCTGGACTTGTTAACGGAAATGGGTCTTGTTGTATAAACAAATTGGCGGACATGTATAAACAAAATATGGTGCTTCAAATTGATCCATAAATATGCTGTCATGACATTTTATACATGTCCGCCATTTTGTTTATACAACAAGACCCATTTCCGTTAACAACTTTTCAAAGTTTTTAAAAATACTGTGTATTCTAATTATGTATTATTCATATAAGTTTACAGTGTAAACTCTTTATAAAAATTCGTTCATTATAACTAAAAACCCCTTTAAACTCATAGCCAAACTTTATTATTAAGAACAAATACTAATGTTTAAAAATACATGTTAATATTTAGACGTCAATAAATATTTATTATCAATATTATTTATTTAAGTTACAGTAGTACAGTAGTTACAGTACTAACAGTCTTTAAAGGACCCCAACAAAATCTTAGAGATCCCGAAATTTCTAAGAAAGTTTTACTTAATCGTAAACAGCCACTTACCTTGTTTTCACAAGATCAAAAAATGCACTGAAATTCCAATCGTATGCAATATCGATATCCTTAAAGAGTAGCCGAAGGTCGTCAGATCAAGGTATAACAATATCCAAATCACAAAGCAAAAACAAATCCAGTAGAAGGCCAAGTCGTTAAAAACAAAACACAAGAGAGCACCGGTAACGTATGACATCAAGCGAAGCAACGAGACGAATGACATGATAAGGGTCGTAGCCGCATGGCTGCCACACAGTATTGCCAACTGTGATATAGACTATGGTTGAAAATGAGCGCCGAGGAAAACCTGACTATGAAGCTAAAAAACTACAGCAAAGTAAAGACCTGTCATCAAGTTATCTCATCTGTGGGCAACATTGTGATAAAAAGAATTATTTAAAAAAATTGATGATCATATTTGATTGTTTGATACGTTTGTAAAGTTACCCACCTTCACTGTACCGAGCCGCCGCGTGGTTAATTAATATATTAGGTAAATTTGTTTTATACCTTAGGAACGTCATTTAGTATTACTCCTTTTTTCCTTCAAGCTCCTTATGAAAATCCCAAAATCTTGACTAAATATATATATTAATATATTATATTTAAAATAATAATCATTGTATACATTATAAAAAATCATTCATTCGCCAGTCTAGGGTTACGAAAAGTCACTAATCTTGCAATTGTGTCTTAATCTGTGCAAATGAAATGTGTAAATTGAAAATTTAAAACATATGTGAAATTAAAAAGAATGATATTCGCCGTTTTTTGGTGGTGGCCATCTTGGATTTGAAATTTATCATAGATTATAGTATTCTACTAGTCAAGCCCTTTTATTTGATACCCATATTGAGGCTGTTGTTAAAAAATATGTAATCCGCCATTTTGTGGCGGCGGCCATCTTGGACCGATTTTCATCAAATATTCCTAAGAACACTCCCGACTAATTCATCTTTCAAACAAAAAAAAAACAAAATCAAAATCAGTTAATTAATTCGGGAGCTACGATGCCACAGACAGACACACACACACAAAAAAAATCTGGTGTGAATATATTTTTGAATATTTTAACATAAGTGTGTAAAAGATCTCGTCTAGATTTCCAAACTGAATAAAGAAAACAAAAAAAATAGTTTAAGATTGTGTATATATATATATATTTTTTCTTTAATCATTAAAACATCTTCAATTATTCAAGTTAATTTTTTCAATAATTGTCTGCTGGTGATTAACTTTTTAATAACTTTTTATTCATTTAATTTACTGATTCAGTGTTTTATTCGTTTCTAAAGTTACCCACCTCTACTGAACCGATCATTCAATTCCTTGTTTATAATTCATTCGCCTTTGCCCACCTCAACGATTCATAGACAATCTAGGGTATCGAAATGTCACATTCTCGTAATCCGTGCAGATAAATTTTAAGATAATTTAGTTTTTAAGAAATAAATGTGTTAAAATGGTAAACTATGAGCAATTTGTGGCGTAAATCGTAACGTGTGTGTTTAATGAACAGATCTAGACAGTCATATCTAATTAAAAATGAGTAAGTGATGTGTAATTATGTGATTCTCGTAACAAGAGGTGTTTGTTTACTCGAATGCAGAATTAAAGAAAAATAGACTTTACTAAGCATATTACATACTTTGAATATTTCCGAATAAAATTCCAGCTGTCGAAATAATATTTGGTCTCCATTATTCTTAGACTTAAATCTGTAGACCGCACTCTCACTCTGCTCAGACTACAAACAGAGTTAAAACGAGATAGATTTATGTCAGAGCATATTTGTGTCTCGTTTTAACCCTAACTTAAGTCTGAGCTGAGTTACAGCACGCTCTATATCGTTTATATTATTCGGTCATTATTTAGATCAATGGCAAAATTATTGAAATACAAGTCCTCCTTTCCTAATTATGATTAGGTTACTATAATTTTATTGATATTTAAATATAAAATTAATTAACGTACGATAGTGATAAATTGATAAATGTATAAAGTTAATATTAAGATAATTATGTATGATACACTATTGAAAATTATTCAAAATATAATATTACTTAGTATTACTATTTTTATTTATTACGTAAGTAACCTAAATATTTTTTCCCCTTATTAGTAAGGCAAATATTTGTAGTAATTTAGTTATCAGTAGGGTTAGTATAAGATTTAATTCGATTGATCGTATTCGTTTTCGATGACATTAGCGTCAAAGTAAAATGAACCTTAACAGTATTTTTTTGAAGATACAAATACAACTGATTTTAATTTGAACCGTATTCTTATACGTAAACGTATAAGAATGCATGCACGAAATTCATTTCTAAAATAATTATGTTATGGTTCATTTTACTTTGACGCTAATATCATCGAATACAAATACGATCGATTCGAATTAAATCTTATTGCTCCATCTACTGCTGGTCACGTTCGTAAACTTGGGAAGTTACACTAATCTGAAAGGAAGTCCGATGTGGGATTGTCAAAAAATTACTCACTGGCACTCTTTTGCCGTTAGTGGTTAAAGTTCTTTAATGCAGGAAGAATGCCATAAATTCAATCAATCAGAGGTGATTGTGGTCACATTGATGCAATCATTTTTAGACAATCGCACAGAGTGCATAGATGAAAAAAAAACAAAGAAGAATTTCACTTTAATTATGTTTTATTAAAAGTTCATAAGTCTTAAACCTCTTTATTAAAGACGATAATTTTAAAATAACAGTTAATTATTAATTATCTAATTTTTCGCACACACCGTACATATGCAATTAAACTCATTAAATTTTTTTTTTATAATTTAAGGCCCACGCATAACTTAGGTACTAATGTAAGAAATTCTGTAGGGCTCATGTATTTTAAAATAATATTTCTAACATTTTGCACCATCTTGAAGTTGGCTATCAGTGTACCTATTAGTAAGTATATCAACCTGAATTAAAATTATTAAAAACTCATGCCTTTAGCATACCAAAGTATTCCATGCGGAGTGAAACAATTAGATTTAGGTATTTCGCCCACTGAGTTTCGACTTTGTTTCGTGCGTGCGAAATTTGTTCGCACCGGTATTTATACTAAAGGCGATGATAATCCGCGTGCGAAATAAGTCGACATTGCGGCTATTTCTGTTGTACATAATCTCTAAACTAAACTAAATTGATTTATTTTACAGTTTAGATACAACAGAATTACCTAACCACAATATATTCTAAGTGTAAAACAACTAAAACAAGAAGTAGGAAGGTGTAATGACGTAGATACGTGTACAAAGGTAGGTAGGTACCTACTATTGTGAGATCAAAATCTTTGTCCTGAGACTTGGAGTTGACATGAATAATATATTTCGTAAATCGTAACTAACGTGTTTGTTTGCTATTTTGAAGAGTTTTATAATGTGATGTAGGCACTGCTGCGGGATTGTCCACAAGTGATTGCTACAGTTTAACGGTCGCAAGCAGCTCTGGCTTTTATTGGCTGGTAATCTCTCGCTATTGGTCAAAATGCTATGATGCAGCGAGAACGCCATAAATTGAGTAAAAAACCTACCTATTTGACTGTTGTCAATTTGTGGATATTCATTAATTTCAATCGAAAATGTAACATGTAAGCTTTTTTTTTCTGTGATCGAAGCATGTAAGAATAACATTTATAAAAATAGAAAAAAGGTCAAAAAACAAATAAGTTATAAGCTGTTTTAATGCGTCTGTATCCTTCTCTTTTTAAATCGAAATTTTTTATGAAGTGTATGGAGCTACTGAATGAACCATGGCGTCATGTTGCTCTCTTTTTCTAGCAGGAAACTTAAAAGCTCTTACATTTTCGAGACTTAAAATATTAAAAAAAGAAAAATAACTTTGTGTTATAAATATCAAAAACCTTTATTTTGAGTAAGTACTTATATAAAAAAATTGTCAAATACCCAATCCAGCCAATCAGATGACGTGACTGCGATCGTCACATTATTGCAATCGTTTTTAGACAATCTCACAGTTGGCTAAAATTTATTATATTAATTACCTTGTATTAAGAATTATTAAGATCTACTTAAAACTAAGCTCCCACGCACACTGAACACACTCGGCAGTCGCCCGAACAACACGCAACACATGTCGCGACATTTCTTCTCACAGCCCCATTGAACTTTAAAATTCCCTAAGCTATAACATACGAGTACGATAAATATACTATACAGAATATACCTACAACATTGTTTTTTTTAGTATTAGAAAAACTGAAACATTTGGGATACACTACTACACATAATGTGTTTTTATTGGTTAAAAAATTATTTAAGTATTGCAATTGATTAGGTACGTTACTGATTCTGAAAAAAAACCATTTTCAGCTTTCTCATTAACAAAAAATAACGTTGTAGGAAATAATACTAACAATAATTGAAGCGTAATAATCAGTATAATATACAGTTGGTGTTACTTTTAGGGTTCCGTAGTAAAACAACTAAGATTTTTTTAATAGCATCACTACGGAACCCTACCTGAATAGAGTAGTCTTATGCATACAATATCCTAATTAATTTAATAAAGGTGGGGGGGGCGAGTGCAGGACAAAATAATTTATGTAAAAGTAATATTATAGACTGTGGAAGTAGATAGGTTTAACATTATTTTTACATAATTTTGAAGATCTTATACATAATTATTATACCTAACAACGTATATACCGATAGGAAATTCATTAATGGATTTTGCGCTCATTTTTCATACTGAATTTGTATTTTCAGTGCAAAAATGCGGTGCTGGAGTAATGAGATCTCCTTAATAGAATCTCCTAATTGTCTTGATAAGTACATTATACATATAAGTTGAACTGGCAAGATAAGGCGTCCGGTAAATCACAATAAGAAAATGATAACTTTGATGAATGATAACGTAAAAAAAAATTGATGAGTATTGATGGTAACCCGCCTACCTACATATTACTATTACCTACTAAGTACATTAAAATTTTCCGCGAAGGAATTTGTGCTAAGGTGTTAACTTTATCAATCTCAAATTTTCGAAAATTCAGATTATCGGCTATAGTAATAGTAAAAATGTTACAGGTGTTTGGGTATAAGTAGGTATAGTAGGTATGTAAATAGATCGAGTACAAGTTGAATTTTCTTAAAACAAATGGAAGATTCTCAGATAAGTTGAAATAACGCAGCGAAAACGTCGTCAAGAAGGTTGCTACTTTCCTATTATTTTCGCGTTGTAATCGAATTTACGCAAGAATGTTTTTAAAATCGCACACGCAATGCAACCTGTTTATATAGATAGGTACAATAGTTAGTTGCAACCTGATACAGATAGGTAGGTACAATAGATAGTTGGAAATTATCTTTGGCTCTAGCGAATGATAGCTTAATTTTTTGTGATATTTGGCTGTGCAGTAAATACATCATTAGACTCGCTTGAGGCAAGATTGTTTCGTGATAAATATTGTCCTAAGACAGGAGAATGGGGAATGGGGATGGTTATCTTAATTAAATGCACATAAGATTGAATTTAAGTTAAACATAAGGCCTCCAAAGAATCCATCACACCGTATGTAAAGTCTATTTTTCTTTAATTCTGCATTCGAGTAAACAAACACCTCTTGTTACGAGAATCACATAATTACACATCACTTACTCATTTTTAATTAGATATGACTGTCTAGATCTGTTCATTAAACACACACGTTACGATTTACGCCACAAATTGCTCATAGTTTACCATTTTAACACATTTATTTCTTAAAAACTAAATTATCTTAAAATTTATCTGCACGGATTACGAGAATGTGACATTTCGATACCCTAGATTGTCTATGAATCGTTGAGGTGGGCAAAGGCGAATGAATTATAAACAAGGAATTGAATGATCGGTTCAGTAGAGGTGGGTAACTTTAGAAACGAATAAAACACTGAATCAGTAAATTAAATGAATAAAAAGTTATTAAAAAGTTAATCACCAGCAGACAATTATTGAAAAAATTAACTTGAATAATTGAAGATGTTTTAATGATTAAAGAAAAAATATATATATATATACACAATCTTAAACTATTTTTTTTGTTTTCTTTATTCAGTTTGGAAATCTAGACGAGATCTTTTACACACTTATGTTAAAATATTCAAAAATATATTCACACCAGATTTTTTTTGTGTGTGTGTGTCTGTCTGTGGCATCGTAGCTCCCGAATTAATTAACTGATTTTGATTTTGTTTTTTTTTTGTTTGAAAGATGAATTAGTCGGGAGTGTTCTTAGGAATATTTGATGAAAATCGGTCCAAGATGGCCGCCGCCACAAAATGGCGGATTACATATTTTTTAACAACAGCCTCAATATGGGTATCAAATAAAAGGGCTTGACTAGTAGAATACTATAATCTATGATAAATTTCAAATCCAAGATGGCCACCACCAAAAAACGGCGAATATCATTCTTTTTAATTTCACATATGTTTTAAATTTTCAATTTACACATTTCATTTGCACAGATTAAGACACAATTGCAAGATTAGTGACTTTTCGTAACCCTAGACTGGCGAATGAATGATTTTTTATAATGTATACAATGATTATTATTTTAAATATAATATATTAATATATATATTTAGTCAAGATTTTGGGATTTTCATAAGGAGCTTGAAGGAAAAAAGGAGTAATACTAAATGACGTTCCTAAGGTATAAAACAAATTTACCTAATATATTAATTAACCACGCGGCGGCTCGGTACAGTGAAGGTGGGTAACTTTACAAACGTATCAAACAATCAAATATGATCATCAATTTTTTTAAATAATTCTTTTTATCACAATGTTGCCCACAGATGAGATAACTTGATGACAGGTCTTTACTTTGCTGTAGTTTTTTAGCTTCATAGTCAGGTTTTCCTCGGCGCTCATTTTCAACCATAGTCTATATCACAGTTGGCAATACTGTGTGGCAGCCATGCGGCTACGACCCTTATCATGTCATTCGTCTCGTTGCTTCGCTTGATGTCATACGTTACCGGTGCTCTCTTGTGTTTTGTTTTTAACGACTTGGCCTTCTACTGGATTTGTTTTTGCTTTGTGATTTGGATATTGTTATACCTTGATCTGACGACCTTCGGCTACTCTTTAAGGATATCGATATTGCATACGATTGGAATTTCAGTGCATTTTTTGATCTTGTGAAAACAAGGTAAGTGGCTGTTTACGATTAAGTAAAACTTTCTTAGAAATTTCGGGATCTCTAAGATTTTGTTGGGGTCCTTTAAAGACTGTTAGTACTGTAACTACTGTACTACTGTAACTTAAATAAATAATATTGATAATAAATATTTATTGACGTCTAAATATTAACATGTATTTTTAAACATTAGTATTTGTTCTTAATAATAAAGTTTGGCTATGAGTTTAAAGGGGTTTTTAGTTATAATGAACGAATTTTTATAAAGAGTTTACACTGTAAACTTATATGAATAATACATAATTAGAATACACAGTATTTTTAAAAACTTTGAAAAGTTGTTAACGGAAATGGGTCTTGTTGTATAAACAAAATGGCGGACATGTATAAAATGTCATGACAGCATATTTATGGATCAATTTGAAGCACCATATTTTGTTTATACATGTCCGCCAATTTGTTTATACAACAAGACCCATTTCCGTTAACAAGTCCAGCATTATAAAATAAACGCCAATAAATAAATTTCTTTATTTCTTTCATTAATCGTAGATTAAAGATAGAAGTCAGTGCTTATAATTATTAAGAATGAAATGCATGTTAAGAAATTTTTTTTTTTTCAGGTATAAAAATGAGTGCCCCTGAACCAAACCCTGGGCCTTCCCATTCCGGGAAAAGGAAAAGATTCCCGGACCCAGGATCATTTTTAAAGTCGCCCATGAAGAAAAGGCCAAACCGTGTGGATTTCACAAGTAATGAAAAAACAGTTGCCATTAATATTTATAAATATATTGAGCGAACTACTCCTACATTCCCCATTCAATCTGAGCTGTTAAAAACGACGGCAGAAATTGTGGGAACAACCCCAAGCACAATTAAAAGAATATTAAATGAATACCAAATAAAAGGGGAAGTGTCCACACCATATCGGTCTACTCCAAAATATAAAATAATTGATAACTTGGATGAATTTGTACTTTCCGCTATAAGGAGAAAGGTCCATCAATTTTATTTTAATAATGAATTACCGACAGTGGATAAGGTTATGCGGGCAATTAATGACGATGAAGACCTGCCATCATTTAGTCGTTCAACCACATATAAAATTTTGAAAAAACTTAATTTTAAATACATGAAGCGAACCAGGAAAAGTATTTTGTTGGATAGACCGGATTTGATGGTGTGGAGACGGATATACCTTCAAAAAATTAGCGATTATAGAAAAGAAAATAGAAAGATATATTACACAGATGAGACATGGCTCAATGAAGGTAAATTAATGAATTTAATAATATTTATGTATATAAAAATATTAATTTATTCTTTTTCTTCAAACTTTTTCATTTAGGAAATCATGTATGTATATAACTATATAAATAATTTTATTTTCAGGACACACAGCAAATTATGTTTGGAATGACCTAGATATACAAAGTAGCCGACAGGCATTTTTGAATGGCCTGTCGACAGGCCTCAAAAATCCACAAAAAGGAAAAAGATTAATAATAACGCATATCGGCAGCAATGAAGGATTTCTGGAAGGCGGAGAGTGGATTTTTGAGGCAAAAAAAAGTGATGGTGATTACCACGGGGAAATGGATGCACATAATTTTGAAAAGTGGTAAGTATTTAAAAAAACATAGTATAATTTTAGCTAACCGGACTGTTTTACTTTTTACTGTGATTAAATCTTTCTACTTATTACTTACAAGCTGATGCCCGCGACTTCGTCCGCGTCTTTTCTAGCAATAAATATAGCCTATGTTACTTAGGGTGAATGTAGCTTTCCAATGGTGAAAGAATTTTTGAAATCGGCACAGTAGTTTTTGAGTTTATTCATTACAAACATACACACAAAAATACAAATCTTTCCTCTTTATAGTAGTAGTGTAAACAACATGTATTTTCTTCATTACAGGTTCGAGAAAATATTAACCAAAATAGAACCCGGCTCGGTTATTGTTTTAGATAACGCACCGTACCACTCCCGACTAGTAGAGCGAGTGCCTAACATGAGTTGGCGGAAGGCAGATATACAAGCGTGGCTGCAGAACAAAAATATTTCGTACGAAGAAAGTGAAATTAAAGCACAATTGTTAACAAAATTTGATAAATCTCAGTTTAATAAAAAGGTGGTAGATGAAATGGCAGCCCGCAAAAATATAATTGTTTTACGCCTTCCGCCTTACCATTGTGAATTAAATCCGATTGAACTAATATGGGCACAATTAAAATCTTATGTCGGGAGAAATAATAAAAGTTTTAAATTAGCAGAAATTAAAGAATTAATTACCGAAGGCCTAAGCCAAATTGGTACGGTGTCGTGGAATAATTGTATTGAGCATGTCAAAAAAGAAGAGGAAAAAATGATGCATCTCGACGGAATTTTAGATGTTGCATCAGAGGAACCTACCCCAAGTTTCATAATTAACGTTACATCCGAAACCAGTGAAGATGAAGATGATTCTGATGAATTTGATGATTAAATAATACTAAATACTTTGTTGTTTGTATTATTCATTTCCAAATACCAAATATTATTAACAGAAATAATTGAAATCTTTGATCATGATCAGCGTATCGATTCTCTAAAATGATTCCAACAGTGTAACGATTGCAATAGCCTCTGATTTATGGCGTTCTTGCTGCATCGATGCATTTTAACATTGGTTAAAATGCATTGATTGATGATTGAGCGGGAGGGTACCAGCCAATCAGAGGTCATTGCGATCGTTACACTGATGCAATAATTTTTACAGAATCGACACACAAGTATCTGATTACCATTCAAAATATATGAACTAACTATATTTTTATTGAATTAGTGTTACACGTTGTGTTATAACGTTACTCAGTTACGAGTATTGGTAACATAAAAAATAATGTAAATATTGTTTTTATCCTATTTACCTGAGTTATAACTTAACAGTAAACAATGGGTACAATAAAAACAAGGCTTGGAGCAAATTACACAATAGACACGTATTTGTGCTGAAGGCACCGAGCTAGTGGTTTGCACCGGAGCAGTGATCACCGGAGAATCGCCAGTGGTTCTCCAGTGAAAGTAATCGGTGAAAACACCGAAGAAAAACTGGTGTTCCACCGGTTATTATTGAATCATAACGCAAGTAATTTTAAATAAAAAGAAGTTTGTTGATCAACATTGTTCATTATTTAATAACATTTATTCAAATACAATTACTTTATCATTATTTCTTCCCTCCTTAAATAATAATTATCATAATAAAGTAAAATATTTTTTTTCCTAATACATAAATCCATTTAATTTAGTGATTCAGTGTTTCTAAAGTTAACCTCTACTGTGCTGATCATTTAATCCATTTTGTACATTCATTCTACTTCGCCCACCTCAACGATTCATAGACAATCTAGGGTATCGAAATGTCACATTCTCGTAATCCGTGCAGATAAATTCTAATATAATTTAGTTTTTAAGAAAACAAGTGTTAAAATGGTAAACTATGAGCAATTTGTGGCGTAAATCGTAACTTGTGTATTTAATGAACAGATCTAGGCAATCATATCTAATTCAAAATGTGTAGTTGATGTGTAATTATGTGATTTTCATAACAAGAGGTGTTTGTTTACGCCAGCGGTCAAGTAGAGAAAGCTAGACTGTAATTTTATTCAAAATGTGTAGTAGATGTGTGATATTCATAACAATACTTTGTTAATATACTCAAGTAAGTAAAAATTGACCGTAGTAACCGGTAACGGTATACATTCATGACCATCGCAATTGAATGATAAAAATCATTCAGTTGTATGTTTTCGCTATCGTTCAATCGTTCATGCGATAACATCCCAACCCTAAAAATTGTCTTTGGTTATCACTCGGCCATTATTGTTTACTCGAATGCAGAATTAAAGAAAAATAGACTTTAACCGATTTACGAGTTTTAAAGACCGATGACGTGAATTTTATCACGTCATGTCTCAATATTACGATTGGTCCGTCAAATATCGCTCCCCTTCAGTGGAAATTCAACCTTAAAATTTAGTAGCTGTGCGTAATACAGACTATGTACTTACTATCGCTCCAATATGCATATATTAGGTATCATGTTTTAATTCTCTAGACTTTCGTAACGGGTTCTTAATCATGAACGATTTTAAGATGATAAATTATTTACTTATACATTATTCTTTCTTACAGCTTCCGTATTAATTTTCCGCGTCGAAAGATTTACATGACGTTGCACTCTTTAGTAGCGTGCATCGATTGCACGGGACGCGAGAAAGCACCGTTTTCGGCCCGGGCAGACACGATGCTTTTAGCAACGGAGATCGGCGTTTTTGTGGCGAATAAGACATCGAGCTTCTGAAAAGCGACTAAAAAGGCCGATCGTTACTGTCCATTGTGTCTGCCCGCCCTTCAAGCTACTCGGCACAACTCATTTTTAGTGCCTGCTTGAAAAGGCTAGTTCAGATACGGCAGCGTGCATCGCGCGGTTTGCATTCAGAGAGTTCCGCAATTAACTAGCCCTATAAAAGACATGAGATCCTTATGTAGCACGTATTAAATAGTGGTATTAGAACAGGTGGAAGGTCTCCGCGCCGGCGCCCGCTGTCACCAGGCCTCGGTGTAGCGGATGTCGTACTCCTGGAGGTGCGGCAACCTCTTGCGCAATATCTCGAAAGCCTCTGCTGATAGCTTTGTACTGTTCAGGTTCAGTCGCCGAAGACTTGACAGACCTGCAATTAATTAAATATTAACAGCCACTGCAGAAGACATAGTAGGTATCTACTCGTAGTACCTAGTAGTATTCTTTGTTACACCAAAAAACCAAAAAAAAACATTACATTGAGACCAAATAGAAGAAAAGGCAAAAGAAAAGTTTCAAGGGCGACCTTATTTATCACTATGGTGACTACCTACTACTACTATAGTACTCTAGTAATTAATATAGACCACTATAGACTATCGTGTTGGTATCTAAAATCTAAAAAGTCCGTGGTATATCTAGTAGCCGTGAAATGGTCTATCAAGAATCGACCTTTTAGTCTATTTATCAAATTCTTGGTCAGAAAATATTGAAGTAGGTATAGACTATAGAGCTACCTGACAATGCTTCAATCCCCTTGTCCGACACTGGCGTTTCGCAAAGGTTAAGCACCTGCAAGCGAGGGAGATGTTCTGCGATCAATTGTACGCCACTGTCGCCGAATTTCGTGGCCCACAGGTTTAGATAGCGTAGCGAGGGTAGCTGGAAAAAAACACAAGTTATCACACTATCACATCACATCACACTTCACACTAATATTATAAAGCCGAAAGTTTGTATGTGTGTGTGTGTGTGTGTGTGTGTGTGTGTGTATGTTTGTTACTCCTTCACGCTACAACGAATGAACCGATTTGGCTGAAATTTAGAATGGAGATAGCTCATACCCAGGATTAAAACATAGGCTACATTTTATCCCGGAAAATTACAGAGTTCCCATGGGAATTGAAAAACCTTGATCCACGCGGACGAAGCCGCGGGCATCGTCTAGTTGTTATTAAAATTACTAGCTTTTATCCGCGACCTCGTCCACGTGGAGTTAGGTTTTAAAAATCCCGCGCGAACCTTCTGTAAAAATAGTCTAAAGTCCTCAACCTATACTCTTGCAAAATGATGTCGATCCGTAACTCCGTTGCTGCACGATTTAGGTCCAGTATCCAGAACTGGACATAGATCTCTTGGAAGGATCACTCAAGACAGCTCTTGTGCCGCTTAAATCCAGCGGTCATCAGCGATTCGCTTAAAATCATCCATCCATCTCGTGGGAGTGTTCTAACGCTGCGTTTTGCCGGTCGCCATTCGAGCAACTTGGAACCCCAACGTCTATATAGTTTTTTCGAACTATATGCTCCGCCTATTGCCTAGATTAGCTGTGTCGATACTTGTAGCATAACTCTCTTCATGCATGGCTCCAAGGTTATGATAAGTGCCGCGATTATAGATTCTTATCTTATGAGTACCTTGATGAGATGGTGAGCGCATGCGCTAGTGACGCTGGTGAAGGCGAGGCTAAGGCACTCGAGGTTTCCGAGCGCGCCCGCCTCCAGCAGCGCGGCTACGTCCGCGTCAGTCGCGCGCACCGGCAACGCCAGTCGCCGAGGCCCGCCTTGCGATTGCTGAGAAAGCAGGAAGGTGCATATTCTACAAGAAGGTAATAGGTACATACTAGAAGTTACTTTCTCGAACGCGGTACGTACGTAGGTAGTAAGTACACATACTTATCATCAGCGTTGATAAATTTCGAGTTGTTATCATATCTATTGAAACATTAACACGTCAATTAGTGAAATGGATGGTTTTAAATTCATCTATAAGGTGTTAGTTACTTGCGTGAAGGAACAAGACGTATAGGCAGCTCGAAACGAAAACTTTGTGAAATAAAAACCGATAGTACTCGTAGGTAGGTAGGTAACTAATCTGTGTATCCTGTGTAGTAGGTAGCTCGAAGAACCGACGTACGTTGGGTCTAAAGGAGCTCGAATGGAAGCATGTATCGAGAAGCGCACTGTCGGAATACAGGGGTGACCCCCTGTAGATATAGATGGACGGATGATCTCACTGTATACGTCGGCGCAAGGACGTGTTCTCTGGCAACCCTTTAAAGAGACCTATGCCCAGCTGTGTCCGTCTATTGACAGAGATGACGAAGATGGTTTGAGTACTTTACGTTAAAAATATTTTTAAGTTTCCTTCCATGATACGGAACTCTAGGTTCGAGTTTGACTCGCGCCTGGCCGGATTTTTTTATATATAATTGTTGGTTGTACTTGTAGCGCAGGCCGCTGCAATAAAATTCCAACTATCGTGAGAGAGACCTTTATATAAGCCGGAATTAAACGAGATAAGTTAATTAATTAATTGTGTGGTTTTCGTGGCCGACAGTTTTATGCTTTGTTTAGTTGATCTTCGCGGTATAAATACTAGAATGTATAGTGTTAGATAAGTATGTTTATATGTATTTATACTTGCTAGTTCGGTTTATGATAAGACGTAGGTATGTATTATTTTGTATATCCACCATTTGGCTCTTCCATAAGTAGGCACCCAGTTTGTAAGATTGATTCGACAATTTGTAGTTTGCAGTAATTGTACTCACCAGTCTTTGTAGTGTTTGTTGCCGCTCACACAAGTCTTTGTAATACTGTTGTCCTACTTCAGTGCCTTGCAGCGCTGCTATTATCTCCAACTGCGTTTGCTCTCCGCTCGCTACTTCCCATTCCAGCATGAGACATAAGGCCTCCAGTGCTGCGGGCTGGAAAATAAAATAAATATTTAAGTTAGTTTATTTATTAATTAATTTATTAATAAAATACTCCGTATCGTATGTGTAGGTACATATACATTGTCATGTATATGTTACACATTTAGGTATGGATACATCGTCCAGAAGTGAAACTTTTTTCTTTTCCTTATATTTTTACGATCACTATGTGACACTCGCGCATGGCTCATACCTCTTAAAAAAATTGAACAGGCCGTGTAAGTCATTCGAATACTTAGTTAACTTAATAATATGTAGGTATGTAAGTTAATATATGTATAGACATCTTACATGTTCCGCGAGTCCAACTATTAGAAAATCTGGCAGATGTTTGCTCATACTTTGAAGAAAGCTTTTTCTTTTACAGCAACAGCTTAGTAGAGTTTTCAGCTGAAAAATAAAATAAACAAATAAACAATGGATATACAAGAAAGGTAGGTACATAAATATTATGACAGTTAAACTCAAGCTGTAATGCAGAAATAGGTACGACGCTGGTACGAGATTTAATGAGCCTTATTATTCCACCGACGAAAAAGGTGTGGAGGACGATTATTAGAACTTTTTATGAGAGGAAGGAACTGTGATATTTCTATATAGTGTATGTACTTAGTACCTATTCGCTTGGACTTAGACTGGATTAGATGGCGCTACCCTCCATTCAGTTTCTACAACATTTTTTTTAGGTTTTTATAATAAATTGATATGAACTTACCATATCACCCCAAAGTTGGCACAGCTGTTGGTGCGGCAGTGCGAGTGCCGGGTCGGAGGGGGCGGTGGCGCGCAGCCAGGACGGGGGCGAGGGGCGAGCGGCGCGCGCGTGCGCCACGCATGTGTGCGCCGCGCAGCGCGGGTCGCCGGCCAGCCTGCGCAGCACGCTGCCAAGGCGCGCCGCGACGCGGGGGCAGCCCATCGCAGACGCGGACAGCGGCACTGGCTGTAGCACGCCTCCTACCACAACTAGCCAGTCGTCATATTCACACCTGAAAGCAAATATTTTCGTACTTTAACCAGGTAAAATTGTTTTACCTTAAGCTTTTGTTTTTTTAACATACCTACCTACAATTTGATTTTACTGCTCCAGCAACTGTCGATAGTTGCACAGTTAGGCACTACTAATACATCATTGGCCTCAATTTAATTTCGTTCCTAATCGGTACGCGTGGTCGACGCGCTCTCTGACACGAATAAACGAAAGATGCGAAAGACCGCAAGATGTGGAATCAAGAATTTATATGATGCTTTATTTTTTTTGCTCGATTTGATAAAAGTAAAACTAATATTGTATTCAATTCTTAACAAAAGTCAATTTAATTCTATTACATTTAATCGCACAAGAATATAGGTACTTTTTGCTTTAGTTGAGAATCGATGATTCAAATGCAGCAGTTCCCTGGTTCGAATCTTTGAACTGATTCAGATGCAAATGATCCAATAAAACGCAGATGTGTTTTTGCCACCACTACTCACATGTGCTCGAGGATGTCGGCGAAGCACAGCACCTCGTGCTCGGCGTCGTCGCAGACGTGCGGCGCGGGCCGCGCGCGGTAGTGGTCGTCGATGGCGGCCAGCGCCACGGACGCCAGGTTGGGCGCGGCGCGCGGGTGCGGGCAGGCCGCGCCGCTGCCGTGCGTCACCTCCACGAAGCGCCGCACCAGGCCGTGGCCGGAGTTGTGCGCGCTCAGGGCACTGGGAACACGCATCTAACTTGAAATGTTTAATTGGATCAACTACCCTCCGTTCTGATAGAATGCCAGAAAAAAATCAGATTTCACCCCGCACTAGCGATGAAATAAAACCTATATCGAATAGATAGGAGTGTAGTAAGCGCCAATTTTTTTTATATAAAAGAATATTAGCCAATCTGAACTTAACTTATACTCCCCTCCAAATAAGCGAAAAGCTTGTGCTAGGAGTGGGTACGACAATAGTGCAACGGGTGGGGTTTGAACCTGCGACCTTTCAATTTTCAGTCCGCACCTTTAACCGTTAGGCTATTGAGGCTGAAATTTTGGAAATAAGATGTAATTTTTATCTGTTTTTTTTTCAGATAGGTAAAACTTGATCACCTGCTGTAAAAATCAAATCTGCTTCTGAAGATTTACCATCACACGCGCTCTTAAGACAGTCTTATGCCTACCTTAGAGTAAGACACCATGTGCCGACCATAATATTAACGATGGCTTCTACGTACGAGCCGATTACGGAAAATCCGTAGCCTAAACTCGAACATGCGTAGACCTCGGGTACCTACCTAACTGAAGCAAATTTTTTTTATTAAAAAAGTTCGCTGAAAACCTACGATCCTTATTGAAATGATAGCAGTTTTATTACTTCTTTATTCGTACAGTGGCTGAGCACGGACGCACATTTGTTATTAACACATAAGTATATTATTGTCCTAATTTAATAAGCAAAGCACGCTCGCGTCGTAGTTATTTCGAAAAGGGTAAGCTCTTATTATGAACTAGACGATGCTCGCGACTTCGTCCGCGTGGATTTAGCTTTCATTTTCCGGAGTAAAAAGCCTATCTCACTCTCCAGGTCCTCAACTATACCCATGCGAAAAATCAAGTTGATTCGTTGCTCCGTTGTTTCGTGATTGAAGGATAAACCAACAAACCGGCAAATAAACACACTTTCGCGTCTGTAATATAATGTAGGGATAACTATGTGATATCTACTAACAAAGGTTTATATTTAAGTAGATGTTAAGTAGACATGATAATGGTAAAGATTGATGGCCTAACTTCCTCTGCGAACCACAAGGCCAAATTAGGATCATTAATGTCAGTTAGCTACCTTAGTCTTTTCTTTTATAGATCTCGTAGGCTGGGCTTTGGTCATAGTTATAGTTACCACGCTACTGTCATGTGCCTCCGAGCGATTTAGCGTTCCGGTACGATTTATTGTAGAAACCGATTAGGGCCGCGACCCGCTACTATATTAGGCTACATCGTCACTTACCATCAGATGGGATAACAATCAAGGCCTATGTTCTCATGAGTAAAAAAAAACAAAAAGGTAAGTAGGTAATAAATTCGTGAGTTTAAATGTACTATATATGTTACAGATCAGATAGTATTTAGGATAATTATATGTATTATAATGTTGACCCTGACATCGCCCTAGATTTCCCTCATAAACATTGTAACCACGTTAATATTAAATTAGCTTCGTAAATGTCAACGTGATTTACACCTAATATTAAGGTTGTTAATATTAATTACCCTACCTACATAAAATGTCATTGAAAGGAATTGCTTAATTTAGTAGTAGTTCAATAATTAAGGTTTAGTATAAGGGCGTTTGTCCACCGCTGTCGCCTCCGAGGAAGATGGGAATGATGTCAGATTATTACTCGATTATTAGTTAAGTACATTATTAGGTATAGTTCTTGCAATTCACGACCACGGGCCACGGTGCGTGGCTCATGGTTACGTGTGTGTTTCGTATCTGTATAAGTGTGAGCAGGCTTGGCCGCTCCCACCTTGGCTTCTGACAGGCACGCACACTTACGCAATGTGCATGTACACGACAACGAGAGGGAATAGATGGTGCACTTGTGTTTGCATACACACTTGTGCACTAGCACAACAATATCTCCAGCGCATATGGCTTATCTCTGTGGAGATTGGCCGCCGTGGCCGGATTCGGTCAAGTTGAATGTTTTCGTTTGGGATAATCGTTTCTCGATGTCGGTAGCGGTGGACTAATGCCCTAACGTGACCTTAACCTAACATTTGTCAAGGCATCCCATTGTATTTATTCATTGGCTTTGATTGAAATTCGGACTGAAATTACCTGAACTAAGACCTTCAGCAAAATCGTTACAGCAGAACAAAAGAGATAGATGAATAGTCAAATATTGTCTTTTAGAACATGCAGTTTCAGTATGGTAGAGTAAAACTATTGTGAAACTGTCCATATTATGATGATGCCTGATTAAAAATACAGTTCAAATAATGTGTATATTTTGATGTAATATAAATTGTAATGTAGCCACATAACAAAAAATCCTCCGAAGCAGGGTTTGGCCGACCCGTTGCACTGTTATAGTTGCCAGTCCTAACATAATTATTATGCTTTACGCTTGATTGGAGGGGAAAGGGAGTATTAATCCTCCCACAAATATTGTGGGAAATAATATGTCGGTAAAAAAATATGTCGGTAATGTAAGTATGCATACCTAATGTAATCCCTCACAAATTGTCGGGCATCAGGCGCTTTTCCGAAGTCCACGTTTCGGGTGAGTACACGTCGCACAGGCGGAGCGAGCGCGGGGAGCGGAGCGGAGCGCGGCCTCTGTCGGCAGAGACGAGCGAGCAGCGCGCACAGCTCGCCGCTCACACAGCGCTCCGCTAGCAGTGGCGCCGCTACACTCGATATATTTTCCGCCCATTCCTCCCAATCTGGACTATCCTTGTTCTGGCAATAAATACATATCACTTAATAAGTAATGGGTATGTACCCAGGAAGGAAAAAAAAGAAAAAAAAAAGGAAGGTGCTTATATTACAAGTTCTGAACTTATCTTAGACAACAGTGTCTCAACCTAATAAAAGATGGATCAATGTAGTTAACTAATGACCTTATTTCATTAAATTTCATTTCATTTCAAAATCGGCTCAGTAGTTTAGACACTACAGTAGTACCTACATACCAATAAGTACCAATAGCCTAACGGTTCAATGTGCGGACTTAAAACTGAAAGGTCGACGGTTCGACCCCGTCCGTTGCACTATTGTCTTACTTATCCACTACTACATGGGACAGGAGAACATTAGTCAAGTTGAGCTTGACTAAATAATACGCCTAATTAAAAAAAAATAGGCACCTACGAGTATACAATGCGAAACTACGAGTACCTATAATCTGCTTAATCGGGATATAGCAATATACGTATTACATATTATGTCTTCCGCTATCTTGAGTCATTTAAAGCAAATTATACCGTCGTCAATAAACATGAAGAACCAACCTCTGATAGCAAGTCTGTAAGAATTTGAAGTGGCGCTCGTGTCACGCTTTCATCTTGCAAGGGTGTGGTCATTGCAAAGTCTACCATATTCTGTGAAAAGTGAAAAATGTATAAAGTAGGCACATTGCATTGTTGGTAAAAATGAATTAAAGCAGGAAAAAGGTTCATCAAAATTGGATAGCCCAGTACAAAGTTACGCGTAATAGAATCGGGAAAACCGTGTGCGACTACTCTTAGAAGCGGAATTTATTTTTAAAATTTAATTGAAACTAACTTCGAGCCTATCCATTAAAAAAAAGAATTATCAAAATTGGACGACTCTGCGAAAATTTATGCGTAGTCATATATATATAAAAAATATATATATGCGACGAATTCAGAACCTCCTCTGTTTCTTCGTCAGCTGAAAATATTTCTAAGTACTTAGAAACTAACTAACTAAACAAGTATATATTCTTTTATTATTTTTAGTAGTGGTTTTTATTATTGAGTACTTATATAAATATTTTAAGAGCATTTGTACTTTTAAGATGAACAATAACGCTTCAATAGATTAAAAATAATAAAATAAACATGTAACAAACCTTCAACTCTTTCAGCACAACTTCCTTTCTAACGGATTTCGTTAAGAAATTGCGGTATCTTATCATATTTCTCTGTAAAGAAAAAATAAAAAATTATGACTTATATAACCCTACTCAAAACCATATTCGGTAATTTTTTTTATTTTATGAATTGATTAAATATGTTATTTTAAAATAATAAATGATAGGTATAGTAAATTAGTAGTGAAAGTGATATTTACCCTCCACACAATTGAGTAATACCACTGGTCTCTCGTGTAAGCATCGTTTGCCTAAAGAAAAAAAAAATATGTCATTAACCTGTAGTGGAAATTAATTACTTTTTGTATGACTTGATCTTTTTCTACAGGTTCGTTGACCGCTGTCAGCATTAGTGAACCTTATCCCATTTCCGTTGCGAAATTTGACTCAGCTGGACTCAAGCTTAAACTTACAAAAAAAAAAATTATCCAATCTAAGGTAAGGTAAGGTAGGTACCTTACCTACTAAATATAATTTTTTTTAAATCTTCTTTCAAAAATTACTAAAAAGAAATGACGTGCAGTGCATACAATTAATAAAATATTTAATAGCCGAATGCCCTTCTATTGCAACCCTAATACATTTTGCTGAGTCTATAGGTCACCAAATTATTATTTATGTAGAACTCGTATCATTTTGAACTTCGTACTATTGACCTCCTGAACACTGATTCTGGGGAAAATCTTGTACGTCAATGATAATGTAATATCTGCGTATTTATCTAAAACTATATTTAACTACAAGGGAATATCCCACATGTATTTTCCATCTAGAAGCATCCTCATAATTGCCATCGAACGAAAAAACATATTACAGAAAACACAAAACGTATTTCTATTTAGATTTTTAAGAACAGAACACTTCCCTGGATTTTAGAGACTAGGCTTCGCAACATTTATTTTCTAACAAAATACTTCTAACTTTAAGTGTGATATTAATTTAACAAATTTTTTCCATTTAAAAGAAGTTTTTTACATTTTTTCCTCATCGAAATAACTTTAATTGATGAAAAAAGTCAATTCGTAGCAGGTAAGTCACGCGAAATTGATAAAAATGGAAAACCGCGATATCTAAATATAAAACGAAGAAAGAAAGAAAATAACAGTCGTAACGTCAACACTATCGTGATCGTATTTCTATGGCATTTCTCTACCCAATTGAAGCGGTAAAGAGGTAAGATAAAAATTCATTTCACCTGAAGGAGCAGCGATCCGTGGGGCATCACTATCCGTAGGCAGTATTTTCTCGCAGGGTCCCAGCGAGAGATGCAGTACACCTCTTGCATGCAGCTGTACGACAGTGGACGCTCGAGTAGACCAGAGGGCTGAAACAATTTGTCTTTTGTCAGTAAGTTAGTAATTAAAAATACACGGTGCTATTTTATTCCCCGTTAACCCTGAAGGAGGTGAATGTGCTCATGAAACTGAACAACTTTCCCCAAGGAACATAGGTCGAAATATGAAAAAAAAATTTTGGACCTCCCATAGTAAATCAATCAGCTAATCGTCAATTTTGTATAGAGGGTCCAATTTTTTTTTTCATATTTCGAGCTATGTTCCTTGGGGAAAGTTGTTCAGTTTCATGAGCACATTCACCTCCTTCAGGGTTTACGGGGAATAAAATAACACCGTGTATAATTTTAAAAGGATTGAAGGATGAGGGCCAAAAGAAACCGAAACTTGTGTAGGTATTAAAGTGGGCCCATGCAAGATGGGGCAATGACGATTGTCCAGCAATAACATAAAATAATCTACAATAGATTTCATTATTATTTTATGCGGCGATACGTTGCGGGGTACATCGAGTGAAGTTCTCTCAGTGAACTGTGTTCGCTGCATATACGCACTGCGCGTGGACTGATGGACTGCGGGGCAATGGCCGGTGTAGAACTATTCAAAGGCGAACATCGAGACCGACAGCCGGCTAGTGACGTCAGACCTCATCCCATGCAATGCTTGAGCACCGTAAACCGGCGCAGACGGCCTTCTTCAAAACTGCACCTACGCCGTTTACCTTCGACTATTTAATTTTTATCACCCCATGACCTTTACTACAGACTTATTTTATACGTGATGGACGACGGATAAACTCAATAAAAATTATTGGCAATTATAAAATGCCCCTCCTTACTTATGCACACTGTCACTTACTAGTTATACCTACTTAAGAAAGTTTAAAAAGTTCTAGATAGACTGGTTTAATAATATAATTACTTAGTTAATGGCTTATTAGACATAATTAAATGTCTTTGATTGGGCGCAAGATGCACGAGTAAACCTTGCCTACAAGCAAAGTGGGTTGTACTTGTCAGTATCCATGATTTAAATGGTAGATTTTTATAATAACTTAAAAACACTAACTTCTTCAATCCAAGTGACAACTTAAAAAAAGACTTGTAATATCTTATGTCAATACTTCAATAAATATCTATGTACCTAGATATTAATTACGTAAGCATACAAATTGAAATACGCAAAAAGCAACATACGATGAGTAATAGGATTGACGTTAATTGAAATTGATACAGTTGGTTAAAAATATTAAGAGATTAATTTTATTAATGGTTATTTATTAAAGAATTAAAGTTGTCGTCATTTCATCCATGAAATTAGAAGTTTACACGTGTAACTGTTGATGAAATTAATGTCATGAAACTAATTTCATGACATTAATTTCGCAGTGTAAATTCGGCTGTAGGCTTGAACAATGTACATGTATATCCACAGTGCACACGCCACATACATACATCCAATCCCTGCCAAACCGCACGTGGTCCGTGCCCAGCAGTGGACTAACATGAATTGAGATAATAATGACGGCAATGAGAATAATTTCACAATTGTTTTTTTTGAATATTGTGTTAATAAGTGTAAGTGGAGTCTCAAAATGCAGATATTCATTAATTACAATCGAAAATGTAACATGTAAGAATAATATTTGTACAAACAGATAATAAAACCATCAAAAAACAAATAAGTTATAAGCTGTTTAAATGAAACTGTATCCATCTCTTTCTAAAACGACATTTTAGATGAGGAGTGTAGGGAGCTACTGAATTGTGACGTCATGTTGCAATAGCGCTCTCTTTTTCTAACAGGAAACTTAAAAGCTCTATATTTTCGAGACTAGTAAAGATATTAAAAAAAGAAAAATGACATTGTGTTATTATATTAAGAACCTTTTAAGTATATTTATATTTTTTAGTATATATATATAAAAAAAATTGTCAAGTACCCAAATTGTATTGCAAGAATCTTTAGCATGCTACCTTTCGAACATGACGTCAAGCGCTTCTGTTTTAAAAACAAAATTCTGTTTTGGGCTGCCATATCTAAATATTTATATCGCCTTCGTTTCTGTGAACATTATCGTTTTAGGTAGGTAATTCTACGTTATAAACACGTTAACAGTAACCCACGGTACGCTATTAATGCATTTTGTTTAATATGTACATCTATCCCAGTTTTATAGATTTAGGTAGGTACTTAAGTAGATTCGTGCGAGAAAATTGACTGTCCAGGATTAACATATGGGCTATATTTTATCCCGGAAAATCAAAGAGTTCCCGCGGGAATTAAAAACCTTAATCCACGCTAACGAAGTCGCGGGCATCATCTAGTTTTGTAAATGAACTAGACTAAAGTCTAGTGCCAAATAGGTTGTGCACTTTAACGCACAACCTATTTGGTGACGCACGAATGTTACGTTATCTGCTCATTGACCTCATTAGAGTTAACGATAAAAACAATTATTTCATTAAAATAAATCCAAGGAAGTTATATATTACAATAATTATAATGCAAGCTTTTCTCGTCGCGACTATCCCTGTGGAAACCAAGGTCCTAGTTATACATAGAAATAAATGAAATAATTTTAATTATAGTAATTACCTGTAAAGGAAATAAATCCAAATATTGAAGTATTTTTAATAGCTTGTGAATTTTTATTACACTCCCCAATTTAGATTTTAGATGTAAATCCAAAATACTTATAATTTTATCATCGCTATTTGACAGGAAATATAGCCCAGCAAGAAGAAAGAAGTTCTTAACAATTCCATACTGCAATTTTTTCCCTCCACCTACAACCACGTCATAAAGCTTTAAGTTTTGCTAAAATAAATTTCTTTAATATAAATATACAATTGTAATTTTCGTAATGATAAAGAAATATTAATAACTTAATTATGTCGATACTGCATTAAATATTCATTACGTAAGTTACAGTACATTGAAGTACGCAAAACGCACTATGAGATGAATAGTATTGACGTTTGTTTGAATTGAATCAGCTGGTTACAAATACGTTTTAAACTAATTAAATATTAATAGGTATTATAAAGAATGTGTAACTATATCATTGTTTAAGAAATTGAAAAAAAAAGAAAAATATCATCTTGATCACCAAATATGTAAGTTTTAAAAATGCCTTGGGAACGTCTAGATTTTAAGGGATATACCTAGTACCTATCTATTTATTATTATTCGTCTCGATTCTTGAGGATAGTGCTTGAGTTCTGAATAGGTAACAAACAAACAGACATATTTACTTTTGCATTATTATTACGTGGTATGGATGAACGTCGCTGGTTAAGGGTACCTATCCACTGAAGTGGAGCGATCTGTTTAGCAGACCAATCAGATCATTGTAAGTCGTAAGATGACGTGCCAACTTATCTTCTTTCAATTTTATGATCGAGTCCTTCATTGACTGGCGCCCGTTGAAAAAAAAACCACAACAAAGGTGATAGGAAGGATGTGGGTACAATACCCCGCAGTGAATATTATTAAACATTTCCGAGCTTTGAAGATCACCACACCTTACTATGTTTTAAATAAAAATAAAAATAAAATAAATAATAAAACAGACAAAAATTTAAAAAATTGTCTAAAATAAAACACAATTTAATCAAAATGAAAATTAAAACATATGCAAATAAGATCTCTTTCTATGAAAGAGGACACCCTGTCCAATTAAAAAAAAAAATTAAACATTAACTATGCCCACGACTTCGTTAGCGCGGAATTAGGTATGTTTTTTTAAAATCCCGCGGGAACACTCTTGCTTTTCCAGGATAAAAATAGCCTGTGCCACTCTCAAAGTCTTCAATTATGGCTCGTGTAAAAAATCACGTCGATCCGTTGCTTGGTTACCCTTCAAAGAGACAACCACGATGGCGACGCGTTCAGGCACGATGGCGTGTAGAAACAGATTTATAGGGGTATGGGATGAACACTGTACATACATACCCAAGTTAGTCCGTCTTACCATCAGGTGAGATCGCAGTCAAGGACTATCTTGTCATTGAATTGAAATAACCGGCATGCTTCGGTTCCGTAGCGATACTTTCACCTTTGTGACGTCGCGTTGTTTCGCTTTGTGCTTGGTTACCAATAAGTATATGTGAGGTAAGTTAGGTATGTATGTATATTTGGAAAATCCAAACCACAGAGCCGACCAATAAAATCTAAACCTATTCGCGCGTAGGTAAATATCCTAATTTCCTTACTATTATAAATGCGAAAGTGTGTTTGTTTTTTGGTTTGTCTTTCAATCACGCCACAATTGAGCTACGGATCGACGTGACTTTTTACTTGAGTATGGTTGAGCACGTGACAAGTGCCATAGGCTACTTTTATTCCGATGAATTTTAAAACTAAATCATAAAATTATGTACCCTGGATTATAGCCTGCTATAATCTACCTCCATTCTAAATTTCAGCCAAATCCGTTCAGTAGTTTTTGCGTGAAAGAGTAACAAACATACATACACACACACACACACACACACACACACACACACACACACACACACACACACACACACACACACAAAAGCGCGCGCGCGCGCATACACATACAAACATCCGCCTTTATAATGTTAGTGTGAAGTATGGTATGATGTGATTACGGCTTGATAAAACAAAACGCGTGACGGCCTGGTATCTAACTCGGCGCCTTTGATAATAACAGGATGATACGTAATGTCTCATATTGCGTCAATAAAAAATTGGCTCAGACTGTGCATTTTGTATGCTACTAAAAGCGCGAGCGAAACAAGCAGCAGTTTCAACAACAACAACAACAGCAATTTGATAGTACTTTGTGTTTCTATACGATGTCTTCAGTCTTTTCTATTTGGTGAATAGAAAGAAATATTATGTCGGTATATACGTGTGTTCAGTGTCTCTGTCCAAACCTTTAAACCTATTTACGATGTATAAAAAGGCTATTCCAGTGAATCGTAAGCTCGTAACGAGATTGTTTTGCGAAAAAGCATTAACACTTGGGAGAAGATCGCGTGGAATGCAAAATATAAACAAAAACAGTTTAAAAAAAACTTTCTAACGCTTTTCCTCATCGTACCTACGCGTTGCAAAATTAATTGGCCCGACAACAATAAGATTATGTTATGGTATATTGGAATGGAATTCAACGCATATTTTGCACGAAACATAATGCATATTTAAACTCCTATTCTTATGCATATTTTTTAAACTCCACATCAAAGTCTCGACTCTAATGCTGAGATCTATAGACCGTGCTCTGACTCAGCTTAGACTTGTAGAGGTTGAAACGAGATACAACAAATATATACCTAATAGTTAAAAATGAGACAGATTTTTGTCAGAGCATATTTGCTCTGACAAAAATCTGCCTCGTTTTAACTCTGTCTTGAGTCTGAGCTCAGTAAGAGTGCGATCTATATATTTCAGCCTGAATCAAATACCACACCTCAGTTGATTTAAAGTCCTCTATGTCACTCTCAAATCGATCAGTTGCTTCGTTGCTGCGTGATTGCAGGACAAACCAGCCTACAAGTATCTACTACCTACACTATCCTTCCTGGCTGTCGCTAAGCCGACCCCAGTTTTCTAAAAAATTTTAAAAATCAGATAATAAATCTGATTCACTATTCGCAATATATTATGTTTTCGTATTTTATATATCACAAAAAAAAGCCACGCGATGCTATAGCCCCGCCAAAAACTATGATAACTAATTACCTACCAATCAAAATATACTCGTAGATAAACTTACAGTTTTCGAAATGACGTGATCTTCCTGCATGCACAGCACGTGAGTTTCCCATCTCCTGAAGAACTTAGCGGCGAGTATTTTGTCTACGACAGTTCTGGTATGCTGGAAGCAGCAGACCCTGAGGGAGCCCTCCACGGCGAGCTTGTACCGCGGGCCGGGGGGCGGCGCTGGGGTACCCGATGAACCGCTTTTGGAACCACTGCTGTCAGCACAACATTCTGGACTGGAACCCTGTCAACAATACAACACAAATTTTGTTATAAAACCCTTCCTTTGGCCAAAGGCTGTTTTTGAAACTTAAAAAATTAAGAAGATTTTATGGTCAGACTTGTCCTTTCATCAGTCTAGTAGTTAGGACTGCAATTTCTTATTCATACATATATACATACATACATACATACATACATACAGAAAGCGTCGCGAAGCCAGGTAAAAAATGAGGAGGATGTTAGAATAGGTAGGCCTTTAAAAGGTCAAAAGTCGATGTCTGATAAATATCTTCGGAGCTGAGAATTCCTCAAAGAATACCGGTAAATCACTCGAGATCAGTATAAAAATATAGAAAAACCCTAACCTACCTATAGATGACTGATGAGATTTATGTAACGTGCTCAGCTCGTAATATATCCATCACGCAGTTTTTGTGTATAGCAACAAAAATCGATTTTGATTCAGAATATTCAATAAATACCTTTGTTAAATGACCTAAGATAAATGCAATTTATCAGCCAATAACACCATCGTACATACAATGAAGCGAAAAAGTCGAAAGGATTTTCCAATGACGAGAATACTCGGAAATGAAAACGTATACGGTAGGCGATTGATGTGCTCGGTCATCGTGAATATGATATTTGGCAATTTGATAGGTAGTTTGAATTAATTATTTGAATTTCACTTTTCTAAAAATAGAAAAGTATTATCATTTGTAGACAATGACGTTGGTATGAAAGGTCATTGTTTGTAGACGTAACTTAGGCCCATATTCCACTATACTATTTATGGGATCCTATTTCGTACCATAGATTATCATATATATAGAATACCTATAGTCTATAGTTCCATTTTTGTGTAAATATTTAATCATCGATCTGGGGCCCAAGTCTGCTATTGCAATTGTAGTTAAATTGTCTATCAATGACATCCCAATTGCTACTTTTAGCAATTTTGGTAGTCTACTAATTCAATGGCGTCACAATTGTTTTCCGATGGTTTACCACTGACACATCTAGCTTTGAATCTAGCTTAAATAACTGTTTTTAATATGTAGTTTTTTTTGAAACTCATTTCGGCAAACGCTTTTTAAGCTAATGCCAATACCGAGGTATCATTGAATTACAATCCAATTATAAGAAATCGAACGACCATTGTGAATTTAGTAGACTACGAAATATTGGACCAAAGATAATTGAATTGTAATTGTATTGCGGTTCAATGACAATGACATGTAAAATAGCAGACTTGGGGCCCTGTAAAGCCGATTGCTTTGTTGTATATTATTAAAAAAAAAACAAATACATTGGTTAAAGGCCATGGTTTATGACGTATGTGCTCTGTGCCTACTAGTAATTAAGCAGGATAATCGGATAACCATAAAAAAGACGGTTAATTTTCCCGCTGCCGTTGTTTGACGTTCTTTCGCCCGTGGATTTTTTGTGACGTCACAGCCTATGCCTCGCGGAACGCTGAGGATAAAGCCAACGACACCACGATAATGATTATTATGTCATACTGGGGCCCAAGTCTGCTATTGCAATTGTAGTTACATTGCCTATCAATGACATCCCAATCGCTACTTTTAGCAATTTTGGTAGTCTACTAATTCAATGGCGTCACAATTGTTTTCCGATGGTTTGCCACTGACACATTTAGCTTTGAATCTAGCTTAAATAAACGTTTTTAATATGTAGTTTTTTTTGAAACTCATTTCGGCAAACACTTTTTAAGCTAATAGCAATACCGAGGTATGATTGAATTACAATCCAATTATAAAAAATCAAACGACCATTGTGAATTTAGTAGACTACGAAATTTTGGACCATGATAATTGTATTGTAATTGTATTGCGGATCCATGACAATGACATGTAAAATAGCAGACTTGGGGCCCAGGTGTGACGTCACATATTTTGTAAAATCTACATCTATAAAAATTAATAAAATTGAAGTGCCTCTTTGTAATGTCAACATAACAGCTTTTTACTAAATAAATAAAATAAGCGATAAGCATGTTCGGTACTTATCATAAAAAAATCAATTTTTAAAATCTTTATCTGTCTTTATCTGTTTGTTTGGCTAATCTCGGGAAAGGCTAAATCGATTTTGATGGGATTTTCACCGACTTCAAACGCCACAACAAAGTATATCAATTGTGCCTATGGGATTTGAAGAGTTCCCTCTATTTCTCCAGGATCCACGTCGAGTAATCGGAGAACATACATAAAAAAAGAACCCGACGAATTGAGAACCTCCACCTTTTTTGGAAGTCGGTTAAAAATAGCTAAACTAAATAAAATAATAGGTTAAATGTTTAAGAAGCGAAATTAACTAATTAATGAACTGTTTGTTTTTTACAACGTAGCAACATCAAACTTAACCTTTCTACGTATAGTTAAAGTAACGTATCGATCGGCTGTAATATGACCAATTTTTTACCAAAAGTAATTAGTTGATTAGTGTTCTAACAGTCTACTAACAAGAGGCGTGGTCGTGTTTGTACTGTATCCGAAATGAAATTGACATTTTAAGCGCTTACAACGACACGCGAACTAAACGTCTTTGACGTCAACGCCGACCTTGTACTTAAAGCTAACTTGTACTTAAGCTAGTTTTAAGATTAGGAGTAAACGAAGTATTTTTTTTTAATTATGAGATAAGCTTGCGCTTGACGACAATCAATGATGGAAAGCATTGATGAGGTCTAGGTTGGAGCTCGCTTGCTTAGAAAATACCTATTCACTCGTCTTGAAGGTACTCAGATTATACGTGGCCGGAAACACAGAAAAATGAATACTTTAAATGTAAATATAGTAGTAAATGATATACTATGATAATTTATTTAAAAAAAAAACGTTAAATATAGTTATTAAACCTAAATTAGGGAAGCTTCGGTCTTGGCTAGTTACCACCCGACCGTCAAAGACGCACCGCCAAGTGATTTAGCGTTCCGGTTCGACGGCATGCAGAAATCGATTAGATTTTTTTTAAAGAATATCAGCCAGCTGAACTTGACTAATATTTTCCTCTCCGCATAAGTGGAAAGTTTGTGTTAGAAGTTTAGTTAGGAGAGGAGGGTATAACAGTAACGCAATGGATGGGGATCAAACCTGCGACCTTCCAGTTTTCAGTCCGCTCCTTTAACCGTTGGACTATTTAGGCTATGAAATTTTTAATTAACCCATAGTAAATTATTAAACCCAAACGATTTAATTTACATAAATTGCCATGTCCCATTTATAAACGAATTCAAAAATACATACACACATACATACGTTTCAGACCCACCATACCCCTAGCCGTAATACTTACAGTCATACATAGACTAGGTACTCGTCATTGATTCGTATAAAAAAAACTCTTTAATATCCATATAATATGTTGAGTCATGAAAACTCTTTGTTAGTACATAGACCAATAACAGTCCACTAAAAGGCTTAATGGTAATCATTTAATGATTCATTAATGCATTTATCTGAGTGCGACTGCGGTATGACGTATAAAGCAGAAGTAAGTGCTGTAAAATACAACGAGATGCAGTGGTAGTAAGCGCGGGTCACTGTACCGGCGCTCCACTGAGCTCTTCCTGTTGATGACGTCGGTACTGAAATTTGGGTCATGAGGGCGCGAGGTACACGACTCGCTCCAAACGGCCCGAATAGCTTATCGAACTAAAATCAAGCCGCCTCTCGGAAAATAGAACTCAGCTGACGCAAGGCCACTGATAAAAATCTTTGTTGTAGGATCTAACGATGAAAGCCGTCGAATGTAGGGTACGAGTACCTATATAGTGATTTTTCCCCGACTATGCCAAAGCAAAAAGGAAGGGTTATGATTTTAGCGGTTAATGTATGTTTGTATTTACGTATTTTAACTACTGAATTTATGGGAGCTCCAATAACCACGTCGGACGATTACCAACAAAACATACAAAAATAAATGTCGTACTTAATAGCCCTTTTTTTTTGTTAACGAGGGGGAAATCTTCAAGATATCCAATATCTTGGGGGAGAGTTCGGGTTATGTGAGATTATTACTCACTAAAACCCCCTCGGTGGCCACCCTCAGACCATATTGGAAAGTCCCGAAATCTCTTAAGAACACATACTGGAGCCTCCCTTGCGCGACGCCCATTGGGCTCGTCCAGGAGGAAATAACCCCCAGACTCCCTAAGAGGTTAGACTGTTTGTGCCACAACAAGCTGCCATCTTCCCAGGGTCGTGTATGAGATGGAAAAATGAACGGCTGGAGCCCCACTCCAGCCGCTCGCGACCCTAAGGTCCACATGGGACTATAAAAAAGACGAATATGTTGGGTAGTCATCGCCACCCCGGCGGTCTCCGAGCAGGATCGGCTCGATCTCGAACCCACTAACCGGCCTGTCTCTTAACCATTCCGGTTTCATAGACAGAGACCACTGCTTCCAAGCTTTATTCTTTGCCCGCATAGCCGCTACCACACCTGATGGGAAGAGTTTGTTTCCTACATGGCTGACTAGAACACGCTATACTAGAAAATAAATTGTTGTGGATATTTCGACAAGTAGATTAAGTATCCCCTTCAGCAGAAGAGATACGTCATATAATTTTTTCTTGTTTGCTCTTTCTGACACAAAGCATTTCCATAAAGAAGATGATTCTCGCTCGTACGCTTTATCCGTGTAGGTACACTTACAGTATAGTAAGGAATAATATGTTTATGGTTTAAACATAGTTCTTTTATTTTTTATATAAGTATAATATTTTATTTAGCTTTAGATTTAGTTTTAATCATGTCTTGTATATTTATATTGATTTACTAAGTGAAGCCCGCGATTTGAGGTTGATTGAGGTTTTTTAATTGCTTCGGCGTCTCTGTTATTTTCCGGAATAAAAAGTAGCCTATTTGTTATTCCAGGCTATAATCTCTCTCTGTGCCAAATTTCACTCAAATCGGTTCTGTCGTTGCGGCGTTTTTTAAAAAACTTTCGCATTTATAACATTATAGTAGGATTTTATTTATTAACATCAACAGCGGTATGGTCAAGTAGAACCAATCAACGAGCATTCCATACCTACTCCTGCAAAGCACGCGGCCGACATGCTCCGTCCACGTGCTTCACCAATCACATTCGCTAACCTAGGAGTGACCAGCTTCTTATCAACATTGCATGTAATCAGTTCATTTATTTTTCTTTCTTTATTTATGTCGGGAAAACCTATTATTAAGAACTTACCCGAGGCAATTCTTTATAAACTATTAACTATTGCAAATATTCTTTATTACAATATAGTGGTCATTCTATTATTTTTTCGTTTTTTTTTATTCGATGACATTCGATTCGATTTAGTCCTTGAGTGCAATCTCACTTGATGGTAAGTGACGACTGACGATGCAGTCTAATATGATAGCGGACTAACTTGGAAGGGGTAATGGTGGTGTACATTCAACCCATACCCCTAAACGGTTTCTACTCGCCATCGTGCCGGAATGCTAAATCGCTCGGCAGCACGTCTTTGCGGTAGGGTGGTAACTAACCACGGCCGAAGCCTCCCACCAAAGAACAACCAAGTATCTACCACAAGTAAGTATCTAACTAGTTTTTGTACCATCTTTATTTTTTTTTTCTATTTTAGTAGAGCGAGAGAGTACCAGCCAATCAGTGGTGATTGCGAGAAAATCGCACAGTCGGTTTCCCCTATTTTTATTCCGGAAAATCAAAAAGTTCCCACGGGATTTTTAAATAAGCTAATATTAGCTATAAGTATATACTTACATAATAGCTGATATTTTTTTTTCGATGACAAGATACTTCTTGACTGCAATCTCACCTGATGATAAGTGACGATGCAGCGGTAAGAAGAAGCGGACTAAGATGATAACGTGCTAACTTGGAAGGGGTATAGTAGTGTACATTCAAAGTATGATATATGATATTGTTGTTTAGATAGTGTTTAAGACAAATACCTATCCTAATAACCATTTTAAGGCCTATCTCTTGATATTTGGTAAGGAATTTTGATAGGATTATTTAGGAGTTGTTTTAGGTACAATTTAATATTTCTAGGCTGTTTAATAAACACGAACACAATGGAATTGTGAAAACAGTGTTATGTTGGTTTAACTGTATCCAACATAATTTGAAACGCTTTAAATGTTCGAGCATTCAATAGCATTGAAGGTATATTTTAACCAGCAACCGCTCTTATGACGTCAAGCAACTTGATTTATGCGATAAATATTCTGAGAGTCTTCAACTGCGAATAAAACTGTCGATGATAAACACATCAAAGTGTGTTTCATCATTTACCGTCTGGAGAAAACTACTTTTCAAATTGGTAAATTAAATGCCTTTACCTTATCCTTTACTTAACCTGCAGTTGTAAAAGTAAAGATGGTAATTTTTTCAAATCGTGCCTATACAGTGAACGTGGTGCGATGGAAAAACAACTTTGTATTACTTAGTTATTTCAGATGTGCTTTCGCATTCTATTGATGGCATGGTCTTGGGCCGCAAGTAAAGTTGGTAATTTCTTCCTGCCTTTCATTTTGAAAGAGGTACCTATGTACCTACAGGTATTTTTTTATCCCCAGATATTATGTATGTTTTATCTGCATCATATCTTATTTAATTTAATTTTAAAAACGCTTACGTAGTTTACACACCGGTATTATTTACATTTGTCTGAAACGGCCATGGAAAGTAAGAATTACCTACGCATGTAGGCGCTAAAGCTAATCGCATATTCACGGGTACTAGTAAATTGTCGTCTAAAAATGCTTTCCTTTTCTTCAAGGAGCATTGTGAAAGAGATAGCGCTAGTTTTAGCGCTGTCAAATTCAATAGACTGTTTACCAATCCACACTTGGTCAGCGTAGTAGTCCAGTATTGGGACGATGATGATGATGAATAGATATAATTTTTAGTCTAGCTTAAGTAGATTAGCACCACTGGCATTTTTAAGCGACTTCCAAAAAAGGAGGAGGTTCTCAGTTCGTCGGATTCTTTTTTTTTTTTTATTTATGTTCCCGGATTACTCTAAGACGCCAGGGCTGATTTGGAAAATTCTTTTTATGTTTGTAAGGGTATACTTCCCAGGTGGTCCCGTTGTCATCAGGTCAGGATCTGATGATGGGATCCTGGAGAAATCGAGGGAACTCTTCAAATTTTATAGGCACAATTGATATACGTACGTAAAAATTATTTTGTTATGTATCTAGCTGCTGCTAAGACTACTGCAGCTCTGAAATGCTCAAATGCTTGCGTTCGCAAGCTATACTGCGGCTCCAGAGTCCAGAGCGTATCAATGGAAGCCTGATCAAAACTATCAGCTATTGAAAATAATAAGCGATTGCATGGCACAATGGGCGTCAAGTCTTACAACAACATACGTTCACAACTTGTCCTCATTTAGTGCAACTGTTATCAACTTTATCAGTGACGCAGAGAAAGCATTGGGTAATGTTCTGGCATGGAAGACAAGTATTTTCCTATTTATTACGTACGATTACTGATAATACAATTTTCTTTGAAACCTCGGTGTTTGCAATACTAAGTTCTAAACATACTTTGTGGTTTGATCAATTTTAAGATAATGGTATTGCGAACTAGATAATGCCCACGATTTCGACTCTAGAGTTCCTTCATTTCCCAAGGAAGGTTAAGGGAAGGGTATCAGATTATAATCTGATACCCATCTCTGGATCATAATTTGTCAAGATCTGTTCAGTGTTGAGTATTACCTCAATCAACAGTTTTTAGTTTTTTGCGCAGAAATCCTAACATTTTATCCCCTCAAAAATTTATTTAAGGGATTGAAGAGAGAGGGTATCGTAGATTATATTTCTTGCCTCAAAAAGTCACTTTAAATTCCGATGATTAGTATGTACAACAGACGGGCAGACAAAAATTATTACCGGACTTAATGTATGTAACCAACATATTTGTAATTAATTCGCCTGCATTCCGGATATGGAAAATGTTATTTTATATTCTGGGAAATCATCTTTGATTCATCGTCTTTGGTCACGGATGTTCCAAATACCAAATTCACACATATGATGTCGCAGGCGTTATCTACTGTTATAGTACCTACCTAAAAATATATATATAATGATACATCTAATAGTCATACAATCATTTCATTCATCTATCTCCTGCCTGCCTAAAAATAATGGTTTAGGATCTAGAGTAGGTACCCGCAGATTTACAATATCAACTAAATCGTCCAACTATATTCTAATTAGCGAAATTCCGTCCTATTGCGAACATAATATGGTCGACAATTAACAAAGTACGCAATTTAGTTGTACGATAGTTGGACAACTTGAAATTGTATGTCTGCCGTTGCTCTAAGAGTTTCAGGTGATAAAAAAAGTGTATTAATGTAGGTATTCTGTTTTTAGCGAATTATTATTTTAAGCCCGGTACTACAAAGATAAGAGAAGAACACACGTTGCAAGGTTGCAACTGTAGACTGTTTGCGATTGTGAAAGTTTTTGCCGACGACGAATAAGTAAGTAGGTATGATAAATTAATAAACCTACGTTGTTTATGACGTCAAAGACACCCATCGTAATCGGAACTTGCATTGCTACTTGAGAAGGGCAAAGGATTTTTTTGTATTGTGGGTACAAAAAATTTTGAAGTACAGTAAAAGCTCCTTATTCGCGCTTCCTTCATTCGCGGTTTCACTATTCGCGGATTAAAAAATTGTGACCCAATTCCTTTATTCGCGGCTAAAGATTTCTTTATTCGCGGATTTAGTCGGTACATAGTACATGTATATTAATAAAATAGCCGAAATTGCGAATGAAATAGGGCGAGATGGATTCGAACAGATAGAATCAAGTGACATTCAGGAGTTGCTTGAATCGCAAGATGAAGATTTGACTGAAACCGACTTGAAAGAAATGTTAAATTCACAGCCCATTGAAGAAGAGGCTTCAACAAGCACTGGAAATGTGACATTTAATCTGAAAAATCTTAGTGAAGGTTTAAGAATGGCAAATGAGCTGTGTGATTTCTTTATGAAAATTGATCCGTCCATGGAACGAAGTCTTATTTTTAAGAGGAAAATTGCTAATGCCACTGCTGAATATCAGTTTGAACTGAAGGAGCTTTTAAAAACTGCCAAGCAAGAAAAAATTACAAAGTTCTTTAAACCTTTGCCTAAGCCTGACGATAATAATTAATAAGTATGGTCAAAAACTTCAATTAAATTGTTATTTTTTCATATGTTTGTTTTTTATTTTGTCACCTAGGAACGTATCCCCTATAATCCCATACAAATTACCATTCTGTATTCACGGTTTCTGTATTCGCGGCATATTTACGGAACGTATACCCCGCGAATAAGGAGCTTTTACTGTATACTAGTTTCCTTTCGTGTAATGTAGCTTCTAAAATAAATAAATACGTTTTTATTATAGACTCTCGAGTCCATACTATAAAAAGTAAAACATAGGAACTTAATATCCTTTACCTACAGTTATACTAAATTCGCTTATCCTATGTTAGTTATCTTTAGAAACAACTTTACTTACTACAATCTTTTACCTTTTACCTAGAAACGCCTAGTAGAACCACCTTTGTGCTGACGTAACTAAATTACGTCAAGGTATTAATTAATTAATAATATAATAATGTACGGTCGACCAGTTTTATAAGTTACTTACATCGAAGTATAACTCTTAGAACGAAAGTTTCTAACAAAGTTCCACTTCAAATCTACATTTGCCTACGCTCATACAACTAATGACTGTGCAAGTGCCATGTAATTATTTTCTGTATTATTTACTGGTACTGATAAAATTACGTTTTTGATGGTTATTGTGATGAATTTATGAGACCCTTTCACAGTACAGCACGTCATATTTCTGCGAGCCCGTCGTACTGACGCGACGATAGTAGTCGTAGTCTGCGTAGTCGGCCTTTAAAGGCTTACTAATAAAAATGGCGTCGACTATTGCACTTCAAGCGTTGTAGTTCGATGGTTAGGTACTAACTTTTGCCCCCGACATCTTCCGCGTGAAATTTTTTTTAAATCCCGCAGGAATTCTCTGTGTTTCCGGGATATAATGGTAGCCCATGACGTCACTCTCGAAATCCGCAACTATACCCATGCAAGATCACGTCGATCCGTTGTTCTGTTACTGCGGGATTGAATAACAAACTGCGTGTGTGTGTGTGTGTATGTATATTTGTTACTCCTTCACGCCACAACGAATGAATCGATTTGGCTGAAATCTGGAATGTAGATAGGTCATACCCAAGATTAACATAGATAACTACATTTTATCCCAGAAAATTTGAGTTCCCGCGAAAATTAAATAACCTTATTCCACGCGGACGAAGTCGCGGGCATCGTCTAGTTTATAATATTAGTCAGGATAAGAATGCAATATGTTGGGAAAGGAAGCCGCAAAAATATTTTCATCGTCCACAAGTGTCTTCATTTTATAGTTGTAGGTAAATCAACAAGGCCTGTTTTTCGTTGTTGTTTACCATCGTTTTGTTTTTAGGGTTCTGCAGTAAAAGAAGATATCAAACAACAACAGATTCAGTGACACTTACATCCAGACGATGCGACAGTCTGACGACGACGGTCGTCGCATCAGTCTTACCGCCAGGTCTATCTGTGGGTCACAGCTATTTTATTCAGAAAATATTTACTTTTAAAGATTGTCAAATTGGGCAAAGTAATATTAATTTGTTCTCACTGACCAGAGTGCACCTACATAAAGTCTGAGTAACTTTTTTTCAGGGTAGTAGTGAATATGAAAAATGAAATTTGAAAAAGAATTTTCCTAGAGACCACTTCAACTGAAAAATCGTTGAATTATTTATAATGGTAGGCATAATATACCAATATAATATACGAAGTTTCTTAATTTTTTTTCCAAAATAAATACAGTTTAGTAAATATTATTAGGATTATTTCTTATAATATTGAGAACTTTTTGGCCTTTGCCAGGACTCGAACTCGAGACCTCTTGATCCGCCTCCTCCTCCTCTTCCTATCCTCTTGAGCAGCTTTAGCCACTAGACAAAGGAGGTTGATAAATGTAGTAGGTATAATTTACAAGTAAGATAGGTAGGTACTCACAAAATATTCTGCCGCGCTTTGATCTGCCAAGGAAGGTGTGAGCAGACAGCCGGGCGACGGCGGCGCGGTGGCGGCTGGCGGCGGCGGCGCCAGCGACAGCAGCTCGCCGGCCGACGCGGACATGCTGCTCGCCGCCGCCAGGCTCCGCAGCCGGTCCGCCAGGTCCGTGTGCCCGTTACTCAGATTCTTCACAACACCGTGGGAACTGTCATCACCACTCAAATTGTTTATAATTCGCGGTCGACGCAGCTTCCGAGACGCCGCCCGCCACCTCCTCAAACGACAGGCAGCGTTATTCAGAACTTCATCTGTTTCGTGATTCTGTGGTGCTTCCCCATCTGACTGGACAGTCTCGACTTCAGTGTCTCCGACTTCATCTATGTAAGGCAGTTTCTGATCGAGATTGGACGGAGAAGGATCATCCTCATCCAGAACCACATTCGGGGAACCGTCCACCAAGAAATCTCTTAGTGCAAAGGCTAGCCTTTGATCCGCGTTCAACCCGGCCGGCGCTCCATTGCTCGCTACGTCGGAGGCTACATATTTAACGTCCTCCTTTTTGCCATCATTTGTTTCAGTCTTGATGGCACCTTCTTCGTTAGGATTTAGATCTACGTTTATTTCTTGACTATACGAAGGCATCGTGACACTAGCACAACTTGGAATTTTTAGGGCGAGCACTATACCATAACCCCTCCACTACTGAATATTGTTTTTTGTTTCGGTGGGATACCCACAAAACACATTTTATATTATTAAATATTTGCGACAACTTAATTTATAGAGCTCTAAACTGTTTCACATTTTATCAGCGAATGATAAATTCAATCAAAATGTAGCTCATGAAATGAACTTAAACTGTTTAATGTCGTAGATTTGATCAATAGCACTTAAGACTTAGCAATTGGATGTCACAATTGTGTTTCACTGTATAAAATTTAACAAAAATTAAACGCGTATAAAATAAATGACGCGAATCGATCATTACCCGCAGAAACGCGGATTTTATGCGTCAAAATGTAACACAATCGGCCTCGAATAACTCAAGCGGTGTGCGCAAACGGAGCACTACTGCCTGGAGTTAGGTATCGGGCCTACTATACGTATAGTATGTTGGAGACTCGATTGTGGACTTCTTTCTTGTTTATATTGACGTGCACCCAATATGCGCAACTGCGGATTGCGAGTTGCAGCTCCCGCTAGCGACCACTCCGAGCACTACGGTCTACGACTAGCTCCATCTACGTTAACACACAACAATCACGTAACACGTAATCGCCGCCAACCTGCAGTACATAGCAGTACCTACTTTGAAACAGTGTATAGATTAAACGGCAGATGGCTGTGAATAAATGTTACCATCAGCGGATCTGGAATCGAATCGTATTAGTTTCAATAGATATTTAAATCAATTATAGCCTGTATAAAATAATGACAAGATACAACTATCAATACGTTTGCTTTATAAGTAACACTTTGAATAGTGTCTAAAATAAAAATTCCAAATTTCAAGCCGATTGCATTATAGCGGTGTTAGCCTAGTCGTTAAGATTAGGCCTTCTTTCTGGGGTTTAGTGGTTCCAGGCACGCTACTCTGACTTTTCGAGTTTTGAACAATTTATAAATATATCACTTGACGAAGGAAAAACTACTGAGGAAACTTACATGCCAAGTTCTCCATAGTACCTATTCTCAAAAGTGTGTGACGTCACACTTAACCAGGGTGGTCAAAAGGAGAAGAAGTCGTTCTATCCATTTGTGAACTACGATAACAAATATCGACACAAAAACACGCAGACAAATCGGTTAAGTCCTAATATCCCACCGGTTAAAGGTGCGGACCGAAAACTGAAAGGTCGTAGGTTCGATCCCCACTCATTGCACTATTGTCGTACTCCTAACATAAGTTTTCCGCTTATTTGGAGGGAAGAGGAGAATATTTATATAAGTTAAGTTC
This sequence comes from Hipparchia sbordonii, assembly GCA_038048805.1. NCBI lineage: Eukaryota > Metazoa > Arthropoda > Insecta > Lepidoptera > Nymphalidae > Hipparchia > Hipparchia sbordonii. The sequence goes on from CM076098.1 coordinate 9,420,538, forward strand.
AACTTGGCTAATATTCTTTTTTTTAAATACCCCTGTTTTTTGCCGGGGGTTAAAAAGAGTTCAACGCGAGTGCAGTCGTAGGCCAAAAGTAGACAATCCTATTAATATTATAAATGCGAAAATTTCGATGTATGGATGATTGTTACTCAACCACGTCGCAACGACTAAACCGATTTGGCTGAAATTTGGCACAGAGATAGATTATAGTCTGGATAACACATAATTTACTTTTTAACACAGAGTTCCCGCGGGAAATAAAAAACCTTAACCCACGCGAACGAAGTCGTGGGCATCAACTTGTAATTAAATATATTTCAGACCACTACAATAGCGAAGCTGCCATTATTGGTAGGCACCATAAATATAAGTATGCAATACTAATTACTTATTTCTGTAAAGTACCTATACTCAATGTATATATTGAGTATTTAGTGCAATGTAGATACATATTGTTAATGCTTACAAAATAATAAAATGGTACCATTCACAATTGCATCACACTTTTAATGCTCTATTTAAACGGTTTTGACAAAGCTTTATAATAATTATGGTTTTTAGTGAGTGTTATAATATTTCCATATAAGTACTTTGACCTCGACACCTTTCCGTGAATTAAATGTGAAATCGTGAACCTACCTATGTAGGTTCATGCAAAACTATTTTGGTGGAATTTAAATGCATATAATTTTCGTCGTACATTGAACGAATAAATGAATGAATAAATGAATAAATATTTTTATGTGCGTGGTGTACAGAAAACAAACACAAACAAGCTAAGTATAATTAAAAATATTAAAAAACACGACTGCCCAGCCAAAAAATTCATATTTTAGCTGGGCAGTGAATATCCAGTGAATTACTGGATATTGAACTATAGTTTTATATATTTTTGGAACCTACTCATCATTTTCTAGATGATGATTATATATTTAATCTTATTTTCGATCATTTTTTTCAACTTTAGTCTATGTGGGACCATGATCACCCCATCATTTTTTTTTTAAATTTTACTAGCCTGTGTTACCTGGAATAAGCTAAAGATTTTAACGATACCTCATTGATCAAAATCGGTTCAGGCGTATAGCAGTTATGGTGGGTTATAGAAACTCACACACATACACACATCAACACAATACAATCCCTTTTTCAGGCAGTCCTATAAAAAGAAATATACTGAAAAGAATTTGAGTGTAATAACTAAGTAGACAAATAGGTACAGACTATGATGTTCCGATAGCGATTGCCGCGGATTAGTAATACACATTTGTTGATTGCGTCAATTTATCGCTTTGTAACCACGGTCGAAATACCATGAAGGCTGCAATTGTTAGGGGAATACCAATTGTCACAGTAAGGACACATTTAATACCGGCTCATCTCGTCTGATTTTATAACTATATTTACTAAACGAGTCCAGATCGATGCCAGTTTATGATTAGCCGGGGAACATTACGCATACCATGTGTCTGTGGCTGTTGACCGCCTGTTTAGGGCTTTTGCCTGCGAACTCTGTGCCCCCTGCTACCATTGTGGTTGTACAAGGCGTTCCTACGCCGATACTACAGCCTACGACGGCGGCGACGACTGTGAGCACTGCAGCCACTACTGCAGCGGCGACCACGACGACCACGACGACCACTACAACGACGACAGCACGCCCTACAACGACTACAACAATAGCTGCTCCTACCACGACAACAACAGTGGCTACTACGACAACAACAACAGCTGCACCTACTACCACAACAACGACAGCTGCACCTACTACCACAACAACAATCTCCGGTAATGTAACACCACAGACATTGACGACATTAACACTAACCACTGCAACGCCATCCATCTCATCATCGACTAATACCATTCTAACGACTGGTGAAGATTTACCAGTTTTGCTTTGTAACGATCCTGATGTGATATGTGTGTCTAATCCTGATGAAAACACTTCAGGCTCACTGCAGATCGATCCACGGCTCGGCACCACTCCGGCAGCAATGCAGGCCCCGCTCATAAGTGCCTATAGTGCCCAAGTTCCAGAGTATGATACGGCTGTTAAATTTCCCAGAGAACGTAGAAGCTTAAAGGAATGGGGACTCAAAGATATAGTGGAAAGACAAATGTACATGCATAACAGTGAACATAGAATCCGTAAAAGACAAAGTTGCCGATGTGTTCCCGCAGGAACTTGTATTACAGGCTCCTCCGGTGCCGGCATGATTGACTTCAGGATAGTGACACCAGTAAGTAACACTTTTGACGAGAAACCTATAACCTCCTGATTGAATTACGGCCATCGTAGCAAACTTTTCAATTAAATTCAATATATTTTTTTTTTCGGTTTAAGCTAATCTAAGCTCTTACGAATGTCATTTCAAATATAAAATGATTTAGATACAACATACTGATACTTTATACTAGTCTGCCGAGACTACATAGTTGATTTCGCACTACTTTAGTGCGTAATCAACTAATTCGTCGCTTATCGAACATCACCGCGCAAGTCATTTTGACTAATTTTATAGGAGGGTGAAATTATTATTGATTTCAAGAGCTTATAAGTTAGTTTTAGTCAAATATGTTCTTTTATGGATGATAAGTAATATTGAATGCTAACTTTTTAACTTTACCGCGCGAGAGAAGTAGTTTTCTCCTATGACAAATTTAAAAGTGAAAACCATCACTTTTCGACTTGCGCGGTAATATGTGAATAGCTTCCTCAATAAGCGGAAAGCTTGAGTTAGGAATGGGTTCCACAATAGTGCAAAGCGTGCAGATCGAACCGATGATCTTAAAGTCAGTCAGTCAGTCAGGCACCTTTAACCGGTGGACTATGGAAGCTTTTGAATTATTGACTGGATTGAAAATTTCAGACATCCGCACCGTGCCCTGCGGGCCAGCAGTACTGCTGTGGAAGTACGAGTACAGCAGCTACTGTAGCCTGTGGCACCTTACAAACGGTACCGGCAACGGCTGTCATGCCTGCTGCTGGCCAAGCTAGTTATGGAGAGTATCCTTGGCAGGTTCGTACGATCAAATAACTGTTGAAACTCTACTCTATTGGCATAATAAGGCCATACTTATAAGATAAGGCCATACTTATAAAGGTGTAGCTCACATCTAAGGATAACATCCTTTCTAATTCCGTAATTTCGATATTCAAATTCGAATTCTAAATTATTTATTTCATATAGGCCAACTTGTAGCTCTTATGACACGGCTCTATCACCGGTTCGCAATTCGGTTCGGAATCCAGATTCTGCTGAGAAGAGCCAGCAAGAAACTCAGCAGTTGCTCTTTTCAAAAAGATAAAAGTGTGAAAGTGCTTTTGTTTGTTGGTTTGTTGGCAACAACAAAGCAACAGATCGACGTGATTTTTGACAAGGGTAGGTATAGTTAAAGATTTGGAGAGTGTCATAATATGTTACTTTTATCCCGGATAAGCAGAAGGTTTCCACGTGATTTTTAAAAACCTAACTCCACGCGCCTCTCAAATTGCGTAGCATCACCACTTTGAAACCCTAAATACGTGTGTTTTTTTCTACCTATTGTTGTTATTGTATGTTTCAGGCCATAATATTAACAAAGCAAAATGATTACATAGCTGGGGGAGTTCTTATCGATCAACTCAACGTAATAACGGTTACTCATCGCATGTCACCTTACGTGTGAGTTTATTTTTAATCTAATCCTACTAAAATTATAAATGCGAGAGTTTGGATGTATGGATGAATGGATGGACGTTTGTTACTCAATCATGCTGCAATGATCACAGGCAATGAATGAACCGATTTGGCTGAAATTTGGTACAGAATCTATAGTCTTTTTATCCCAGAAAGTAAGAGAGTTCCCGCGTTTAATCCACGCGAACGAAGTCGCGGGCATCAACTAGTAAAATCTAAAACTTGACCTGACTTGATTCAGACTTATCTCTTTATTATTGGAATACCTACCAAACCCCCAATATTATGCCTTATCAGTCTTATAACAAACAAAACGGTAAAAATTTATATCAAATGAACAATTTTGAAGCCTCAGCCCAATAGTTAAAGGTGCGGGCTGTGAACTTAAAGTGGACGGTTCAATCCCCATCCGTTGCACTACCATTATACTCTATCTGTATCTATTCCGAGGAGACTATTAGTCAAGTTCAGCCTAAGTAAATTCTTTAAAAAAAATATTTTAAATATTAACAAGATTGTTTCTTTTACATGCAGTGTTTCAGGAACAGCGCCAAATGTAAAAGTTCGATTGGGGGAATGGGATGCAGCCGGCACATATGAGCCAATACCTTTTCAAGAATACAACGTCGCGAAAGTGTTCACACATCCATCCTTCAATGCAAACACTCTGCAGTACGATATTACAGTGCTGCGGCTGTCGGCCTCAGTACCCTTGACTCCGATGGCTGGGTCTACAACAACTATTAACAGAGCGTGCTTACCACCTGCTTCAACCTCAACTTACACTGGACAAAGGTACCTAAAATCAGTGAAGATATTGGAAAATTAATTTGGAAACCTTTCAACTTAGGTCGAAACCCAATACAAATATGTACCAAATTGCACAGCTTTGCCTCTTCTGGTGACCTCACGCTCACATTCATTAAGTAAATTGTTATCATTGTTTCGTCTTGTGGTGAAAAAAGTAACTTTATCGCACGTCTTTTTTTACTTATCGTCAGGTGTAATAGCAGTCAAACGCTAGTCTATATACTACTTATAAATAATCACATAGGTACGGTAGATATCTTCTTTACAGTTTTAACAGTGATGTAGACAGATGTAGATCAATTAGATGTAGATTGTTTGATGTTCATCCATTTTACGAGCAAAGGTTTTGGAAAAGCTACCATTTATTTAAACACATTTACAGATGCTGGGTGTCTGGATGGGGGAAGGATATGTTCGGTCTTCAAGGTCAATACCAGCAGATTTTAAAGAAAATCGACGTGCCCATTATTGCGCCAGCAACCTGCCAATCGCAGATGCAAACAGCTCGGCTCGGCTCTACTTTTGTTCTAGACACCACATCATTTATATGCGCTGGTGGGGAGTCGAATAAAGACGCCTGTACCGTTAGTATCTAACCTTATTTAACCTAGCTGATGGCTGCGACTTCGTTCGCGGAACTCTTTACGAGATTTAAAGTATCTACGGAAAGTTTATGCGATTAAATATCACTTGCTTAAACAGCGAAGGAAAACATTCTGAGGAACCTGCCTGAGAATTCTCCATAATATTCTCAAAGGTGTGTGAAGTCTGCTAATTTGTATTGGGCCTGTGTGGTGGGTTATAGTCTATAACCCTTTTCTGAGAGGAGACCAGCGCTTAGTAGGTAGTGAGTCATTGATGAGTTGCTGGTAATGACTCGATATATTTCCAGGGTGACGGCGGGTCAGGCCTGGTGTGCGCGGTGAACGGGCAGTGGGTGGTGGTGGGGCTGGTATCCTGGGGTCTGGGCTGCGCCAACACCAACGTGCCCGCCGCCTACGTCAATGTCGCCGCTCTTCTGCCCTGGATTCAGCAGCAAGTGGCCACACCTTAAACCTGCGTGTTAAACCTTCATCATGCGCAAAAATATTAGTTTGAGCTCTGTTTTTTTTATCTTACGTTACCGTACCGTAACCCAACAGTGGAATTGCCTAAAAATGATTGCTATAGTGTGACGATGGCAATCACCTCTGATTATAGAAATAGAAATAGAAATTCGTTATTTGCATAATTTATGATTGGCTGAATTTATAGCATCCTTGCTGTATTTAAACCAATAACGAGAGAATACCATCCAATCAGAGTGATTTAGAGCCATCATTAGCTGTCAAGCGCAATGCGGCTCTTAGGCTCTATCTAGTAATCTAAAGAAAGTGTTTTCATTGAAAAAATTGGTTAGGTACATATTTAAAATCCATCGTCACTACAATGTGCCTAGCCTTGGCCTCCCTTACATTTTTGCGTACTTTAATTGCAATTAAAACCCACCTGTGTGAAAGAGGCTTACTGTATAATGGAAAATGAATCTGTTGTTACAATGTATAGTTTTAAAGGATTCTATAGGAGATATTAAAAGTCCATATCCAGTGAAGCTTAACATAATAATTTATTAATTTAACAAGTTTATACAAATAGGCGTGTAAATATTATAAAACATACGTACCCTAACCAACATAAACGACGACGGTCTATCTAAGTTTAAATTTTTTTGCGTTCTAAACGCTCAACAGACACAACTATAACAAAATTTAACTTAACTAGTGCATAACTTGCAAGGACGTAATCTAGTATTGCAGTAGGAGCGGATCCCACACCGGACGATAACGTTCATTTAGATTTCCATTCAGTCTTCGTCGGGCTTCTCTTGTTTCACTACCGGCGGAGAAGTGGATGCCGGCTCGGGCTGAGGGGGCTGGGGGGGCGGGGGCGATGACACTTCAATATACTCATCGTTACGCTCTTCTTTCACCTCAGGTTCTTGCTTGACTGGCACCTCGTTATCTACTGAAGCCGGCGTGGATACCAAGTCTGTCGGTTGCAAAGCAGCCCAAGCCGATGCCGCCCCACGAGCGTAGGCTTCGTAAAATGCTCTCTGAGCGATTTCTGCTTCTTCGAGATGAACGAACGCGTGGTTATCGAGTTCCGCTCGGAAGAAGAACTTCAAACCGCATCGGCCGCAATCGTAAGGTCTAGGCGCCGAGGCATGCTCCGGCAAATGCCTTTGCAATCCTGCCGCACTTGTGAACATTGCAGAGCAGAGGTAACATGTAAACGCTCCTATACCCGCGAATGTATGTTCAATGAGATGAGCTTGCAAGCGGGTAGGTGAGCCGAGAGTCCTTCGGCACAGACGGCAGTCGTGATCAGTGGGCGGAGGAGGTCTAGGGGCAGCGTGACGAGCGTAGCAAGATGTGCAGGCCCGAGCACCCTCCCCGGCCTCACTCTCAGACAACGCTCTCAGGCATATCGCACACCGCTGTTCATCTTCGTTCGGTCGTAAGTGGAAACGGGCGTGTAAACGCGCTTCAGCCTCTGAAGCTAACGTTTGACGACATATGACGCAAGGGGCTGGCAATGCAGGATGGTGACGTGCCATGTGACTCAAGAAAGCTTCTTCTGATGGCAGCCTTGAGCGGCATCGAGCACAGGTGTCACCGGCGATTACCTGTAAAAATAAATGCCTCAGTTGAATGTCTTTGTAACTTTCACCTGGATGCGCTAAGCAATATCTAACACCAAAGCTGAAGCTGCCGCGTGCCGTAAAGATGAATTTTTTTTATGCTTCAAAAATCGGTACAGTGATAGCTAGCTTCAATAGAAAGAAAGGCAGGTTGGCTACTCGCGATGTTTTCCGTAACAGTTAATGCAAATGATAATTGCTTTAAACGTAAACAACTAAAAACAAAAGATACAAAATGTAGATATATTAAGTAGTTTACCTTGCAATGCGTAAGTTTATGCTCAGCGAGGACGGCAGCAGAGGGCAGGACTTCATCGCATATGAGGCACTTGTGTCTTGCGGCGCCCGCGCCGGCGTGCGCGCGCGTGTGCGCCTCCAGCTCGGCGCGGCTGCGCGTGCGCTCGCCGCAGTACGCGCACTGCAGCGCCACCGCGCCATTCTTCCGCCTGCGCTCCTCGCCGCCCGAAACCATCGGCCCGTTGCCGTCTCCCGCGCTGATGCAAGGAGAATTCGCGCCATCGCCTTCAACGGCGTTGTTATTTTCTGTTCTCTTGCTTCTTATCATATCGCCGTTGAGACCCTGGAAGATAATATAATAGGTTTTATTTACATATATTATAACTAGCTCATGCCCGCGACTTCATTCACGTGGATTTAGTTTTTGAGAACCCGCGGGAACTCTTTGATTGTTTATGTCAATCATCTCCAGATCCTCAACCTACCCATGTAAAAAATCACGTCAATACAGTCAAACCATAGGTAGCTCTGTTGTACTGTGATTGAAGAACACCTTGCGATCTTGAGAACTCCAAACTCCATTTATAAATTCCTCAGCATTTCGTGGGTTGATTTGGGAACCTACTTCAAACTTTAAAATTCTTATTCAAAGTTGCTGCACTGTGCAATTTGACAAGTAAGTAGCTACATAATCTTCTTTTCCATTTTAAAGTCTGTAAATAAATTCTAGAACTTTTCCAAAACTAGTAAGTTTTGATAAATATGGAACAGGGCTTGGATGGACTAGGATGACGGAGATGGTAAACTTACTTGATGCGTAACAGCATGATGCCCTTGCATGTGACGCTCGAGCAGATACTGCACGGCGAAAGATTCAGTGCAAGCGGGAACAGGGCACCGGTAGGTGTGGTGCGCGGCCGCGTGCGCTCGCAGCGCGCGTGCGCCCGCGAGCACGGCGCCGCACGCGCAGCGCGACGCCGCGTGCCGTGCGCGCACGTGCGCCGCGCCCTCCGCCTCCGTGCGCAGCGCCCCTCCCGCGGAGCCACAGGAGCGACACACCCACACTTTGTTCTCGGTGCTGTGAGACATCGCGAAGTGAGCCTGCAATCAAAACGTTTCTAAGTAAACTTTTTATCAAAAAATCGAGACCGGGGTCCATTTTTTCAAAGAATATGATGCAAACATGTTTACTCTAAACTGATTTTTAAACAAGTAAGCAGAGCGATCAAAGACAAATCCCATTCTAACGTCAAAGAATTATAAAAGATGCGTACCTATGCATAAGTTTAGCTCGATAAAATTTTCCACATTTTCTAGATAGGCTACGTAGCTACTTGTTATCATAGCATACATAGCATGTAAATCGTTGAAGTAGGGCAATTTATTAGTAGATGTAGTCATAAACATAGTGAGCACTTACTTAAATCATAAAATTTTTGTAAATTCTAATAAGATACGAATCTATTATTGGAAAAGGATAAAAAAATTAAGGTTCTTACCTGAATGGCTACTTTGGAATCAAATATTTCTTTGCAAAGATTGCACTGATACATATGATGAGAGTGCATGTCGAAAAGGTGTTTTTGCAAATCTTCCGGCGAGGAAAAGCTGCGCACACAGCTGTGGCAAGAATATTCACAAGACACGGCTAGGTAATGAGCTGCCAAGTGTCGCTCGGAGGCCGCCGCGTCGGCGAACGTCGCGCCGCAGTGCACGCACGGCGCCGGGCTCGTCCTGCTCAGCTCTCCCCCTTCCTCAAGATGCCCTTTCAAATGGGCTCGAAAAGCTTCGAAGTCTGGTAGCGCAGCATCACACTGGTTACACAGTAGTGTGCTCGGGGATAAAGAACTCTTTGGTGTTGCAGAGCCTGGCCTAGTTCGTTTAGCTGGTGTTGATGTTTCGGGACTGCGCCTACTCAGGTCGGTGGGCATGGGCTGGTCGACTGTGTACTGTGCTGAAGTTTCTCCGTTCAACAGCGCCGAATGAGCTGCGCGTACGTGTAGTTGCAACTGTTCCATACTGGTAAAAGTATCTCGGGTGCAATATATGCAAGCGAGAAGAGTTGGTGGTGGCTGAGATGCAACTCGACGTGGAGGTGTCATTGAGGTCGAGTCGACGCCATGGACACTTGCCATGTGAACCTGAAGAAAAGAAAAGTTTTATACGAAGCGGAAAATATACTTCCATTTATAACTTAAAAATTTACCGGAAGTAATTTTTATTTTCCGCGGAAGAACAAACCGCGACAAAAAACAAATACCTACCTACTATTCCAAACATAGTAAATAGTACATAGAATTGATATAATTAATAATAAAACCTAATTTTATAAGCAGATCAGGTCAAAGGAATAAATCTGGAAGGAAGGAATTCTGTACACACGCTCACGATTATGGCCCTGCGTGTGGGACAAGTGCGCCAGCTGTATTATAGCCGCAGTTACACACGACAATGGCAAAGCTAATAAAACCATGATGACTATAACAAAGGAATAGCTATAAATATTCTGGAGACAAAATAAGAAAAATTATCCAAATCCTTACCGGAAGGAAATATTAGTCAATGCGGGTGAAGTTGCAGGTTAGGTGAATGATTGAATGACCTTTATAATTTGATTTAATAACAAAATAATAATAATTACTTGTAATAGATCCGGTCGCCGGAACGAGTCTCCGCACCGCAAGCAATGCAAGGCTCGCTTCCGATTGGACTCACGTCCCTCACGCTCACGCTTGTGGCCCTGCATATGGGACGTGAGTGCGGCCGCCGTGCTGTAGCCGCGGTTACACACGGTGCATTGGAACGGCTTTTGGTTGTCGTGCGTTTTCATGTGTATCTTCAAATGGTCACTGAAATCATAATTTTCACATTCAAACTCAAAATTACCTACATATTTCATGTAGGCAAATCTGTGGCTCTGACTGTACCCTATCACAGGTTCGGAAAAAAGATGATTTTGCTGAGAAGAGCTGGCAACTAATTCAGCAGTTGCTCTTTTCAAAACAAAAAGTGTTACAATATCTAGCTTTATCCATAAATTATTTAGATTGTCTTGATTTTTTTCATCCTTTTGTTGTACAACGGGGACATAACTCCTAAGAAGCGCAAAAGCCGCAAGATATGTGCACGCAACACATTTAATACTGATCATATTATCATTATTGTGAATACACAACCGGCCGCTACGAGTGCTATCAATTTCTACTGCAACCGATGGTCCAGTAGAAATTGATAGCAATTCCTCAACGCACTAAACCAAGTAAACAGCATCGGTGGCCTACTTGCCTTACCGATGTCCTTCGCATTTTCAGTAGACCGTACCTACTAAAAAACTGCATCCATGAATGTGTAGGTTTTTGTTCTCGCTGTCGAAATGTAACTAACTATAGAAGTGATGATTGATAAGTTGCATAATATGACAATAAAGAAAACAGTTATAGGTAATTATCATAATTAAGTTGGTACCTTCCTAAAAATACTACAAGTACCTATGGAACCTCCTGTTTTGTTAGGATAAAGGCGGCAAATAAAAGTTGGGTACAAGGATGAAACTATTATCACAAGTCTAAGTGGAGTTAAGTCTAAGTAGGTACGAGTATGTGAATTCAAAATTGAATGAGATAAATCGTCTTTATGTGACCGGAGAAGACAATTTGTCATTGGAGACATAAGTGCCCACATAAAGCGCGGACCAAACACAACTAACAAAGAGGCTTTTCACGCAAATTACAGAATAGTAAGGCGTTCGCCCAAACACCTCCACTAATGGCCGCACTCGCCGCGCCGGTTTAGGAACGGGCCATTATTTCATTTTTGTGAGACCCTCAACGCCATTTGTCAGCGCATCAACTCTTTTCACTCGGCATTTCGTTGGGCCGACAAATTGCGTGGAATTAGTCACGTGGTCGTGTTGAGGTGACGAAAAAGGTGACGCGATGCAGGCGACGACTGTAGCTTTGTGCTGCGGCTTACGGTGATCAATCTCGCTCCTCGGCCATTGTGATGCTTAGCACCTCTTGTGTCGACTGTCGTGTGCTTGTAAATACTTAGTGCTTAATGGTCTCAGCTTGAGAGAACTCAATGACATACCTGCCACATTTAAAAATCTACATATACTCGTAACAACCTACCAAGGCTTCCTTCTTATAAGATTCTTTTAACAAGAATCAAGATGTTAACCTTGATAGAATTTTTACTGTCTCGTTGTTTATTAACATTGCCTTAAATTATATTTAACTAACTTTCTAATGCCCACGACTTCATGGATTTAGGTATACAAATAAAAATGAGTCTCCCTACATACATAAAATCGTGGAATACAAGTTTCATTCAGTTTTCCCTATACTAATTTTCAATTAATTTAAAAAAAAAAAGTATCAATAGACACTACTCAGGTATCGATACTTTTTGCGAATCACGCAATCATTAAGCATCACGCAAACTTGACGGCAAACATGATCGTATATGGCCTCCCTAACTGAGCCAGCCAACGGTACAGTACCTCCTGGAGAAAGCAGATTCGCAGTGCGCGCAGCGGTACTTGCGGTCGCCGGTGTGAAGCTTGACGTGGCGGTCGCGCGAACGCTTGTGCTTGAACAGGTGCGAACAGAACTCGCAGCGGAATGGCATCTGATCCGAATGACTCTGGAAAGAAAGGTTAATTCCGATTCATTCATCTCAATCCATCGCCAGCCACTACAGGGCTAGGGTTGCCAGGTCTTCAAACCGAAAAGTCGGACAGGCCAGCCAGTTTAGCCGGACATTTGGGTACAAAGGCCGGACACCCTTATTTTTTAGACCTAGCACAAAATGGCAATTTTTTTAAAAGCTCGTTTGCGCAAGCGTAGCGATACTCTTGTTTCCGCTCCGCTCGCCTCATCTTTGAGGCGAGTGGAGCAGAAACAAACACATGACAAATATGTAAAAAAATGGTTAAACTTAAAAAGCTTAGCAAAAGTCGGATAGGCCGGACACCGTCTAATTTGGACACTCAACCAAAGCCTGACTGTGTCCGGCTTTATCCGGACGCCTGGCAACGCTATACAGGGCACAGCTGTAGAAATTAAAATTGAAATTCAAAGTTGTCTTAATATGAATTTTGAATTTATTACGCCCACTTGTGACAAGTCGAGAATCTACCACCGATTCGGAAAGCTGACTCTGTTGAGAAGAGCCGGCAAGAAACTCAGCAGATTTTAATTACAATTATCTAACAAGTGTAAATTGAAAATTTAAAACACCCCCGTCATGTGAATCTATGGTCGGACTATGTACGATGTACCTGACATCCTGATACAGTTTTCTGCTTCATCATCATCCTCCTCGATCCTCGATCATCATCTATCTAACACCTACTCATTGTGGCCGTTCTATTGAGCCCAAACACATTATATCTGCGTAAGTTGCTGAGTAGTTGGGTTTTAAAGTTGCTGGAAAATGCTAGTTATTAAGTAAAATGCATTTTATGAATATAAATCAGCTTATAGGAGCCGCTATGATTGAGGCTATGTTCACATGTAACGCGCGTTAATGCGCGTCAACGCGCGATCAAATTTGAAGAGAGTTCAGATGATGAGCGCTAATACGCGTTGCGAGAGTACTCATCAGTCTAGTTCGGTAGAACGTAGAAAATGGACGTGGAAAAGGCTATTATTTTGTGGTTATATTATAAAGAAAAATATAGAAAAAGAAAACGTACACATTGGGTTCATCCAATTTTGAAAAATAGACCCAGTTTGTTTGCGACACTATATCCGAATCTAAGAGACCATGAATCTAAATTCTTTAATTACTTTAGAATGTCTACAAAGTCATTAGACAATTTGCTTCAACTCAAAATATAATTACAAAAATTAACAAAATTACATGCGATCGCGATGAAAGCGCGCGCTCAACTGAACAGCAAACGGACATTACATTAATATCAAAGCGCGAGTCAACGCGCGATTGTCTGCGTCTAGAAACTTTTTCTCTGAGCGCCGCGTTGACGCTCGCTGACGCGCGTTAACGCGCGCGCATGTGAACGGTTGCTAGGTATATATTAGGATGTCTAAGCGCGCGATTTGAAAACGCGCGTCGCAATTCAGCCATCTGAACATAGCCTTATAGGTGTCGGATACTTGAATTTATTAATTTCATCAGGAAGGTACCGATTACTCCAATTAAAAGCAGGCTGTAAACATGCCTGGAATATACGTTTATAAATGCGCGTGCGCCGCTCTATGCAGTCTTTTCTATTATAAGAACCGGTTGTTGTCGTTTATAAATGCACAAACATACATATTATTTTTAACGCAAAATGATGTACATCCGCGATTCGAAATATAAAAATCAAGATACCGATTTCAAGCAAAACTCAATTTTGCTCACTCAATGAAATAAAGAGTAATAATTACTTAATTAATTTTTTTTAATTTGGCATTTCTAATTTAATTGGTTCATAAAACTACGTTGGGATTTCTTCAATCACGCAGCAAGTGAAAGAGCAACGATCGCCGTGATTTTTTGGATAGATAATTTAGGAGAGTGACATAGGCTATTTTTCATCCTGTAAAAGCATGGGTTTCCCGCGAGATTTGTAAAAACCTAACTCTTGGCGGACGAAGACGACCAAAAGCTATTTTTTTATTCGATGTCAAGATAGACCATGATTACGATCTCACCTGATGATAAGTGACGATACATTCTAAAATTTCTAAAGATGATAGCTGGCTAACTTGGAAGGGGTGTGGGATTCAACTCATACCCCTAATAGGTTTCTACACGCCATCGTGTCGGAACGCTAAATCACTTGGCGGCACGTCCTTAAGGGTTATTTTTTTCTTAAATAACTCGGAACAAAAGCTATATGATTCGTCGATGATGGGATTAGAGTGCAAGCAAGCGGGTGCACTACACCATGGCGCTAACAAATTGCCATAGGTGCTAATGGTTTGTGGTAGCCTTGCTGTGGTAATTGAGGGACCACGAGAGCACAGACCCTTGACTAAACAAACACCATCATTCTAACTAACAAGTACGAGTATATCGATAGTAACCAATGCTACCATTTCTAGTAATGGTTATTTTGTAGCTTTATATTTAAGAAAATTCAAATATCTTGCATTTTAAAATCTTTCCGCCGCCGTACCTACTTACCACACTCATTACCAGTAATCTTCTTCTTAATATACCTATAAATAAATTAAAAGTAAAAAAACTTTTTTAAAAACAAGCTTTTATTTAAATGATGCGCTAATAGCCCAGTCATATTAGGGCTTTCACCTCGGAATGAAAGATAATAAGATGCAAATTGGTATGAACCTTTGTTTTGCCATTCTAAATGTTGTCTCAAAAGTCACAATCGTTATCGTGTCCGCGTCTCAAGATATTCAAGGTCAAAGGTCACAAAAATCGGTTTTTCGCGAATATCTGGCTTCCTATCGGTTAAATGAGATTTGCATTTATTATAAAAGTTGTAGGCTATAAAATTCCCTACAACTTTTGTTTAAACTTTTTTTTCATACGACCAACCGTTTTGAAGGTAGAGCGCGAAGAGTGCACATCGTACAGTCATATACGGCCTAATGCAAGGTCAAGCGTGAGTCATGGTTATCAGTACGTTATAAAGTCAATTATTTACTTGGAAATTATAATTATTAAACAATGCCTATTATTTATGTACTAACTATTAATTATTTATATTTAATTAAAGTAAGTAACTTGATTATTTATATATAATTATTCATATTTAACTATTTAAGTATAAAATATTATTAATTCTGGATTATATATTTTAGTTTTATTTTAAGTTAAAATGATAGTAAGAGTATATATTTTACACATATTTTTATTTATTATTAAATACGGCATAATATACATTTATCAAAATGTGAGTTCAAATATCAAAAGTATCTTTGTTGATTTTAATTGTAATGAAATTGGAAATGGAAGCTAATTATCTTCTTCTTGTTCGTCGTCTTCTTCTTCTTGTCGCTCAAAAATGTTCGATTCATTGTCATCATCCTCATTATCTGTCATGTTCATCTCCAAACCTTCCAGAATATCGGGATCATATGTATTTTCTTCATCGGGATTACTTGGATACAGTGAAGCGTTGAGGCAAGCTTGTCCGTTGCACTGGCCGCAAGCTAAAGAACATTGTAGCCCTGATTTTCTGCATCCACAGCGGGAACCACAACCATTTTTGCAATTGCAAAATATTACGTTTAGTAGTTCGGCTGGTGCTGGAGGTAATAACGTTCGTATGGGCTCCAGGATTTCATTTTCAAGCATCCAGCCCCATTCTTGAGGTTCTAAGTCCTTCCCTAACCACGTTTGAATCTGGTAGTAGACACGTTTTATGTGTTGATGAGCTGCTACACTTGTTGGTGGAAGTGTTGACAGTTGTACAGGTTTATTTAGTTTTGTAAATTTGATGAATTGCGTGTAGCGGAAATGATCAATGTTGTCCTCAGATTTTGGAGCATTATATAATGCCAACAAGAAGAAATAATTAATAGTTAGTACATAAATAATAGGCATTGTTTAATAATTATAATTTCCAAGTAAATAATTGACTTTATAACGTACTGATAACCATAACTCACGCTTGACCTTGCATTAGGCCGTATATGACTGTACGATGTGCACTCTTCGCGCTCTACCTTCAAAACGGTTGGTCGTATGAAAAAAAAGTTTAAACAAAAGTTGTAGGGAATTTTATAGCCTACAACTTTTATAATAAATGCAAATCTCATTTAACTGATAGGAAGCCAGATATTCGCGAAAAACCGATTTTTGTGACCTTTGACCTTGAATATCTTGAGACGCGGACACGATAACGATTGTGACTTTTGAGACAACATTTAGAATGGCAAAACAAAGGTTCATACCAATTTGCAGCTTATTATCTTTCATTCCGAGGTTGACCCCTTTTTTTACCTAATATGACTGGGCTATAAAGAGAATAAAATAAACTTCTCTTTTAAAACTTTTACTATCAACTTGTAACGTGTAACGTCATTATACAATTTATATGAGAACATACATAAACAAAAAATAAATAAAAAAAGATTCCGACGAATTGAGGACCTTTTTTTTGGAAGTCGAATAAAAAGAAGAAGTAACATATTCCTCAATGGTCAATAGTGTAACTCGAATTTAGCATAATAGTAAGGCATAATCGGTGAAGTGGTCAATTACTTAGTGGCACCGTGAAGAGCCTGTCAGTTTTAGAAGAATGTTACACATACGTCTTTATGCTCGCTCCGGTTCACGGGTGGCGAAGGCTGACTCCCATTATTTGGTTCTGGCAGCCACATTAGCATACATAATTAGCTTATGAATAAGCCTTAGAACGTGTCACTGGGTAATAGACGTTTTTTACTGGCAGACGTGACGCAAAGGTGATTTGAATGAACTTTATGTTCCCTAATGTCATTCTTTGTTAGGGTCTGTAAATTACTTACATTTTGTATTTAGGATAAGTAGGCACTCAACTGCTTGCTCATGTGTACAACTGTACATGCTACATAAATCAAAAAAAATATATTGAAGTACCTATTCAAAAAATTCTATATAGTCCTCCCGACCGAATTCGGCCACGGGGCGACCAATGTCCACAGAGATTAGGCATTTGCGTGGGAGATATTATAGAGCACAAGTGTGGGGCAAACAAAGGTGCACTCTCTATTCCCTTACTCTCATATTCCGATAGGATAGAAATCGGACACGACCGGGTAGAGATCAGGCGCAGAACCGACAGCTTTACGTTCTCTCCGAGGCACGGGGGTAACTCGCCGCCAAATTCCTAACTCCGGGCTAGTACTGAGAATTTCTTGACAGAAAAACCCAATACATTTTATGGCCCGACCCGGGAGTCGAACCCGGGACCTTGTCATCTGCAGTCGAACTTGCTAACCACTAGACCAGGTAGGTGTCTAAAGGAATTATTTCGTCATCATCTTACGGTACCCCGGAGAACATTGAGAAAACATAAGGTATTTTTTTTAATGTCCATTCGTTGGGGAGCTACGAGGTAACAGAAAAACACACGTACACGGATACACACGTAACTTATAACACCCCTCTTTTTACGTTGGGGTTTAAAAATACCATACCAAAAGCCGGCAACGCATTGGTGGTGCCTTTGGTAGACTACAAGTGTTCATGGGCGGCGGTAATCACTTAACATTAGATGACCCGCCTGCTCGTTTGCCCGCTATTTATATATAATAAAAAACCATACAAGTGAAAGAGCGCCTAAGTTAAACCAAGTAAACCCGCTATATGTATAGCACATAATTGCTACGGAATTGCGGTGAATTCGTCCAGCTAATGATGCATTCACAAAGAAAAATGCACGAGCCATCAAAACTTATTTAAAAACGCATTAGAAACCTCTGCACTATATGAATAGCTACCTACCTATGTCTAAAGTTAACACAAGATATAATTATCGAGTTGAGGCAAGCACCATTGTTCAATGTTCATGGTTTGTGACATACAAGGTAGGTACCTAGCACCTATAAAGGTTTTTTCTCATAGGTAAAAGATCCTTAGCTCTGTCCCAACGTGATTGAAGGACAAACAAACAAACACATTTCCGCATTTATAAAATTGATAAGGGTGAAATTGATGGTCATATTGACTCATAGTAACTACCTATAATATACCTACTTCCCATCAAAAAAAATCGAAACACCTCGCCTTTTAGTTCGAAAATGTTTCGATATTTTTGATGTGAAGTAGGTAGGCACTAGGTAAGTATATTAACATCAAATCAGATAGAAAACTGATAATAAATGATTATTGCTTATTGACGGACAATCGCATTGCTCCGAGACAGCTCCCGAAAATCCTGTTATCGTTTGAGTAGGTATCATGACGATTTGAATAGCGACAAAGCTCTGTAAGATTCGACCAGAATCGCCAGTCTGTGGGTACCTAATACTGATAGACACTGATTAAAACATTCTATCACATCACACTAATATTATAAAGGCGAAAGTTTGTACATATGTATGTATGTGTGTGTGTGTGTGTGTTTGTATATTTGTTACTTCTTCACGCCACTACGAATGAACCGAATTGATTGTAATAGGTAACATTCAAGATTAACACATAGGCTACAGTTGATCCCGAAAAATTAAAGAACGGGACTCGAAAAACATTAATCAAAGACAAAGGCGCGGGCATCATCTAGTTTTAAATAATTGTTCAGTAACCAATGTGTAATGTGCGATGTAGATTTTAATATGTACCTAAGCACTTTTTCTCGTGCCAGTGTCACATAAGCGGGCCCATGGTAACCACGGGAGCTTGGCCCGGGCCCCCTGGGTGCCCGGCGGAGCCCTGCTGGCCGCCCTGTGCGTCTCACCACGACACCGTGCCCCTGTTTATGGCGAAAAAACACGCGACGCGAAGTGTCTTTATTATTAGGCATTCACCAACAAACAGCGTGAGAGCGCGGGCCATAATGAGAGCCGGTACTGTCGAAATTCCGCGTAAAGCGCACCAAAACACATTTCAAACTAGTCTTAAGTAGTTTAAGGCGAGCGTGATAGCCAATAAAGCTTTGGAATGGGCAGCGGACGGCTACCGAGCGGCTTTCCCAGTACAATAACTGCGATGTCATCGGTGGTTCACACAGCCGCCGGCGCGGGGTCACATCGGCGGAATGTGGCTGGCCATATACGTATGTTAGCTTTTTAGTTAGCCGGCGCACGGCCGCGGAGGCATTCCGGGATGAACGAGCGTCGACGTAAGACGTGTTTGCCTTCATGCTGAGTTTCTGATTATTCGTGTTTGTGTAACCAGTAATAAAGTTGGATATTATTCATGCTATCACGATGGTTTCATTCGAAAGATCTCAGCGACAGCTTGGAGGGACCAAGGACTGGACCGTCTATCCTGGGTAGCTATCACTTGTTCGACGGAGGCAATCTACAGAGAGGCCATTTGTCCTGAGGTTTTAATACTTCAGAAGTGGGATGAACTTCAATGAAAACTGGTAATGGTAAAAAAAAAATGGTATGTACAAATTGTGTATTATATTCATGGACCCGTTTAACATAATTATCATTTTTTGTTCTTGTGTTTGCATTGCATAGATACCTACCATACGCAATATATGCATTTATATTATTATTATATCTGGTAAAACGCCCAGCTGCTCGATAGTGACTATTGTTGAGGATGCGTCCCAGTTCCCGCCGAAGTGAATCGCTGCGTCACGTCGTATAGCGGAGTGACAACGTCGCATTAAGGTACCTACCACTAAGGTACCTAATTAAAGTGCGCCAGCCGCCGAGGCTCGGGCCGACATTCCCCGTGACGTGGGCGCATAGAGCGATGTAATAATACTAGAAGACGGACGCCGGAGTCGGGTAATAGGTACTTATGCCGACTGTTTAAGCCTTAAGCGATATCTTTATTTTTATTAAGATGCGAATACTGTATGGCTGCTCTTGATAACACGTTATACTACTTTAGTATTAAATCTTTTAACAACGAATTACCACACATATGGGTGCCTTAATGATATGTGTACGACACTATATTAATTATTTTATATACCTGAGGTTGCAGTAATTACAATGACGGGATAAGTAAGTGGTAAGTGTGCGTGTGGGGCAAAATTGTTTTTAAGGACTAATATTCAATTTTCGGTTAAAGAGGATGTTATTCAAGTGCATAAACTATGTGACGGCCCATATGGCCCACTGGTGAGGTTACTAAATGCGAGTTCGATTCTCGCTACAAATCTAATATATTAGACGATCAATTATATTGAATGTGGATTGAATTTTTATCTACATCGTTAATAACAATGTTCGCTTCTACAAAAGAGAATGCCAAGAAGTTTGATTGTTGTACTGACCAACTAATTACTACAGAATTTCATCATGTATGACAAAATATCACTTTGATGATTTCAAAACGTCTAATGGTCAATAAAAAGACTTATCTTCCGATTTTAACTACCTGACTATGCCCATCATGTAACCGTCCACGGTCTGGTAAAACCAATACTATACTCCATTACGAAGCTCATCGAAAAACGATAACACGGTTATTAATGTGAATTTCAATAAAAAAAAAAAAAAACAGTGATACTATAGTGTGATAAATGATCTAACAATCAGAGTATATTCGTCAGGTTGTTAGAGAAGAACTTCACTTTCTTTTAAGCAAACATTATATATAAATGTCAGTTTGGTCGAAACTTGAAGGATACCCTTGATCAACTTACTCAAGTTACAAATTCCATATTCTTTATGGATTAGCAACACGAAGATTTAAAGAAAGGACTTCAATTTAAGATCAAGAGCATTAATATGTTAGAAACCAAATATAAAATTTTATAGTACATTTGTCTCACGAAGTTGCGGGCGATTTAGTTGTGGTTGCGTTGTGTACATGCATATTGCGTGAGTGTCTGAGCTTGTTGGGAGCCTGGGTGGAAGCGGTCAGGCGCGAGCGGGGTCGCTCGCACTTATACAGATGCGACGCGCACGCGACCGTGAGCCGCGCGCCGTCGGTTACAAGAATTATACAAATAAACTTCAATTCAATCAGAACAAAAATCGCGAGTAAACAACATTGAAGTACAGTGTGTTCCAGAGCATTGGAATGAAAGTTTATTATCGATGGTTAACCAGATAGCAAACACAATTAAATATAATCTTAAAGAATCTAATGTGTAATCTGTGTGAGAATAAGTATGACATTGTAAGAATTAAATTGACTGATTGTTGCCGTCATTATTAGAATCGATCGACATTATATATTAGATGAATTTGTAAATATGTGCATGCCGATTATTAGGCAAAACATTGTTCTCATTCATAACCAATTGTTAACACCTGTATGTCACATGTTTTATGCAAATAAATTGAATTGAATTGATGTTCACTTGTGTACAAGAACGGCGAGTTCGGACTTATCCAGGGGTTTGAGTTTTCGGCAGCAGCGAGTAATTCTAATAGAGAGTATAGTGGAGATAAATAGAATACTAGCTATATCGGATTAGGTGGAGACCTTAAACAAATCTATATTGCAGAACGTTCTGCATGCAGCTCGTCTGAAGGCTAAGAAACTAAAATATAAATAGATTTGTGTGGGTTAAATGAGGATTTGTATACATACGCAAAAATGAATCCTCTGGCCATATAAGGAATTTTTAATAGCTATAAAGAATAAGGACTCTTTAAATAATCTTAATAATACATTTAAGTATTTTACTGCATAATAATTTTATTAATTTTAAAGTTTAAAAAAAAAAAAAAAAAAATTTGAGACGAATAAGTGTTATAATCAGAATGTTAGAGGACTTCGTTCATGCACTAACGAGATCTATCGTAACCTATCTCAACAGTGAATTTGACATTATAATATTAACTGAGTCATAGTTTAATGATAGTATTTTACACAGAGAAATTTTTGATAGTCGTTACCATGTTGGCAGACGTGATAACGGGGTTAGCTGTGATAGTTTTGGATATGTGGTGGAATGCTTAGTGGGTGGAGTATATGCATATCTGTGTGCGAATCGACACATACTTAGACTCAATTTTCAATATCACTTTACTTGACAATTTCTTGGGAACATTAACAAAATATTCAATAATAATAATTGTGCTACACTAATTAATAATTTAATTTAAGTAGAATATTTCGTCTCCTTGTGATAAGGCGTTTGACGCCTTAATTATATTACTGGTGCATTGATAAGCTCTATTATTGATTAATGATTTAAACAATATAATTTAGTATATAATCACAGAACCAAAATTCCTGATTAAATTTCAACAAATAAGGGAATTATAGTAAGTGAATGTTTTAATTATTTAAGAAAGATTGATAAATATCATCCTCCATTGGAAATTATAATGTCTCAATAAAAAAAAAAAAAAAAAAAAAAAGTCGACTGTGAAAGGGTCATTTATCTCTCTCTAAACTGTAATTCCTGGATAGATGAAGTTAGTGGTTGTGAGAATGTTGATGCCATGGCGTCTAAATTTTATAATATCTCGTGCGATATGGTTCGACCCAGATGTCTTTGAATAAGCCCAAAAGCAGGTCTTATCCTGTGTAGTTTCCCTCAGTGAATTGAGCTTCTAGAATTGAAACATGAGCATCGCGCAAAAGTGACAAGATATAAGGATCCGTTGGATTGCGAGGGTTAATAGTGCTATGTTATAGTGAACACATTTATACAATGAGAAACAGAAAAAGGAAGCAACCCAAAGTATTTTAAAGGGCAGCTGTTACCATATACCCCAATATTTTTGATGAAGTGTGCCTGGCCGATATGACTGTCTCTTACGTTGATTTTTAATTAGTCTTTAAAATATGGGCATTTTACCGACACTTTAATAGTCTAGTCTTTAAAGTTATGTTTACACAGTAATACTTAACGTGTAGACACAGTCTAAGCCTGGCAAGGGGAAACAAGTGGAAAATTATCACCCAATATTTATTTTGTCTACCATGGCGAAGGTTTTTGAATCGCTAGTGTATCAGCGCATGTAGGGCCATCTGAATGTATATATTAGTAGAAAGCAATATGGATTTATGAGTGACTGCTCGACTAGCAATCTAGCAATCTGCTACCTCGTACTACAAATGTAACAGAATGTATTGATAACGGGAAACAAATCGATGCCGTGTGTACCGACTTTTCAAAGGCTTTTGGCAAGGTCAATCATAGTGTCTTTCTAAGTGAACTGCAAGCGCACGGAGTGTCACATAACTTATTAATGCGGTCTAAATCACATCTTGCGAATAGGAGGTCTGGAGTAGTCATGCACGGCTACCAATCTATGGCTCAATTGGGAGTGCCCCAACGATCCAATTTGGGTCTTCTCTTCTTATTATGTCTACACTGGCGAAATCTTTTATAATAGTAATATAAGCGTTTTCGCGGATGATTTAAAACTGACACGTATTATTAAGGACAATAAAGATGTTCAATTATTACAGTATGATTTATGCAGATTGAATGAATGGTGTAAAATAAATAAAATGTACCCTGGCGTTCACTCGCACATTGGATGGGATATTAGATGGGATGACGTGTGTGCATGGATGACAATCGACTGGCCGAAGTTGATGCAATTCGTGATCTAGGTCATACGTTGGACAATAAACTGGGTCTTATCCCCCACAGAGCTAAAGCTTTGGGCCTTGCAAATAAATCACTTGGATTTGTTCTTAGGTGTTCAAAGTGTTTTAATATAATTAAGCTTTTCGATTGCTGTGTGCGTGCCAGACTGGAATATTGCGCTTTGATCTAGTCTCCGTTCACTGAAGTCCACATTAAAAGAATTGAGATAGTGCAGTAACGATTTTTGCGCCAGCTGTCAACCATTTCAGAAAAATCTGAATGATTGTAAAAAAAAAAAAAAGACCTACCCTTTCCAAGAAACATATCTTTGGGGATAGAAGACTGATATTGTCATTAACGTTTTGTTTAAGAATAAAGTTGATTGTTCTGAGTTGCTTTATATATTTGCGCTTGAAATACCACAAGTGAATGGTCCTCGACAGCCTTTCAAATTGTTAAATGTTGGACGGTGCAGAACTGAGCTAGGCAAACATTCTAATATACCAAAGGCTGCTATTTCTTACATTGCATTGTTAAATAAAGGAAAGAAATAGATTTACTTTATAACGCTATGCTCAGTTTAGGCGTAATATTATTGACAGCATTATATACACTAACTGACTTGACTTTCCAATGTTTTGATGTTTCCATTACATTCTGTAATGAATGAAAGTAAAATGTCATAAATGAATATAATATATTTAGGTAAGGTTAATAACAAATTAATTCAAGTAGTTTTATTGTCAACACATTAAGTTAAATATTATATCAACTTAATAATCGTTCGATATGTGTGCATTTTGTGTAAGCCTACAATTAATTGAGCATTTAATCATAACTTGTGATGAATATCTACAAATGTTTTAGAGTATTCAACGGTTGGCTTTCCAGAATAGACAATACAAAACGTATAAATGGTTATTGAATCTCTACACTGCTTCAATATCTTATATCAAGAATGAATGCCGAGCGGGTACCGTCCCCGCGGACGGAGCACGTGGGATGCAGGGCCTGGATACAACCTGCGACAAAACCGTTCAAACCGAACGCAAGTAGTTGGTGCTAATCTCGGTTCATGCACTTGGTTCAGTTTGGGGTTATGGTTTGTATTTCACCAACAAGCACTGCTCAGTTAGAACTGAACAAGGTTTAGATCCTAAACACCCAATTTTGAACGTTTGGCTTCCTCAAACGAGTTTAGCGAGCTGTCAAGGTCAACAGTGTCGATCTGTGATTGTGGTGGATGAGATATTATTATTGTATGCCTGTTGGCTCATGATTCACTATTATTTATATACCTATCTATTGTTTTGTTTTATTTCTATTGTATGTATGTTTTTTTTACATAGAGTTTTTAACTTTCAATAAAGATTAATTATAAAGACGCATAATGGGCACTGTTTAGTGTTATTAATATGTTGCAGACACAGGATGCATCGAGTTTTGTTTTGTTGCTGACACGGTTTTGTTTGTGATCGTGACAGCGCCTCATGTAAGCTAGTAGTTTTGCTAAACGCCATTTATGTGGAGCTGATTAAATCGGCTCAATATACACCGAGTTCAAGTTGTACATTTAAATTATTTTAAGCTAAATCTAGATAAGCTAAAGTTGTTCTTTTAAATTATGTTTCTAGTGCGAATGGTGGATTCGACCCTGAGTTAACGGATGATCGAGCCGTGCCGTTCCCCTAGTGTGGAAGGCGCTCGGTCGTCACCTATTGCCAGCTGGGAGAATTGATCCAGATGTGAAGTGCATACGTCGTACCCCCAGTGTGGTACTTATGTGAAATATGGCATATGTGGTACCCCTAGTGTGGTACTCATGTGTAATGGACATCTGTAGTACCCCCAGTGTGGTACTTATGTGAAATATGGCATACGTCGTACCCCCAGTGTGGTACGCTTGTGAATTGGACATCTGTAGTACCCCCAGTGTGGTACTTATGTGAAATACGTCGTACCCCCAGTGTGGTACTCTTGTGAAATGGACATCTGTAGTATCCCCAGTGTGGTACTTATATGAACTATGGCATACGTTGTACCCTCAGTGTAGTATTCATGTGAAATGGACATCTGTAGTAAACCCAGTATGGTACTTATGTAAGAAAAAATGACATGCGGCGTACCCCTTGCGAGGTACTTATGCGAAATGTAATATAGTACTTACTCATATTATTATTGTGTTCTATTGTTCATTGTTTATTGTTTTATATCCATATATTTCACCTAGTTACATTTTTATCTTTTAACGTGTTTTATAATTATTGTGTAATCTGTTTAGCCTTATTGTAAAACTAACTATATATTAATTGTATACTATTGGGATGTAACACTTGATTACTTTCTAATAAATAAATAAATATTTTATCGTGCCCCAGTGTGGTACATATCATATGAAAAGGCAAAAAGCTAGATATGACACGTGTATAACCATAGTGTAGTAATCTAAAACTCAGGGATGATGTGATTGCTCCGAGAGTAGTATAAACTAGAATTATTGACTATAAATTTTATGTGATAAAAATATAACAAATATAACTTGGTCTACAATTAGTTGGAAATGAATCAATACATAAATCAATTTGACTACTTATTATTTAGATGTATGTAACAATATAATTATATAATGGATAGTGTTACTGTTAGACAAAATTATTTCTCTTTGTCTGTGCCAGTGTCTTTGTGCCAGTTTACTCAATACTTTTGTTAACACTACTATAAATAATTTTGTAATTTGAAAGTATTGTATTAGTCTACCTTGAGAGATTGTTACTGAAAAGTCATTTGTAACATAAAAAAAAAAAAAAAAAAAAAAAACTTAGAATGCATTTGCAAAATATTTGTGAATTAGTTTTATTTGTAATTATTTTGTTTTATAGTCTTAAGCTCTCTGCAAGCGAGCAAATTATTCTTTGAGAATAAATTCTTTAAACCTAAAACCTAAAGTGGGTATGTGTCATTCAGGAATTGATTATTTATTTTTGTATTTATATATATTTTTTGTAATCCTATTAAAATAAGCGTAAAACATACCCTATATTAGACACCTATGAATTAATCTAAGATTGAAATTGTGATTATCTCATTATTATCATTTTTTTTTTTGCTGTATCCTTTTAACCGGTATGAGGGCATACCTACCTAACGAATGGCCGAGCTGAAATTGGGGATGGGGACATCCCCGAGGCAGAATGGCCGTCTGTTAGCTTTTTAGTTAGCCGGCGCACGGCCGCGGAGGCATTCCGGGATGAACGAGCGTCGACGTAAGACGTGTTTGCCTTCATGCTGAGTTTCTGATTATTCGTGTTTGTGTAACCAGTAATAAAGTTGGATATTATTCATGCTATCACGATGGTTTCATTCGAAAGATCTCAGCGACAGCTTGGAGGGACCAAGGACTGGACCGTCTATCCTGGGTAGCTATCACTTGTTCGACGGAGGCAATCTACAGAGAGGCCATTTGTCCTGAGGTTTTAATACGTAGCACCCCAAAACCCCATATCAAATTAAGGAATCATTCTACGAAATAGGCTGTGTGGAACATTTTGTGCAGTAACTACTAATATAAGGTAACTTTTTATTGCAAGACTAGCTGACCCCCGCGACTTCGTCCGCGTAGATTTTGCATTTATACTTATTTTAAGAATGCGACAGATAAGTTGTTCCCTCCAACGCTACGCTACGAATGTAGTCTATACTTAGTACGATACCTACGGTACTTATTAACAATCCACAATTTCTAAATTCCCGCAATTTAGGTGAACAATATCAAGATTGAGGACCTTGGACCTAGAGCTTCATAATGTAGTCTATGCTTGTAGCAAGATAGGCTTGCGCTTGACGACAATCATGACTGATGAAATCCAGATTGGAGCGCGCTTGCCTATTTAGCGAAAATCCCATTTTTCAAAAATTTTGTTTAGTTTCCCGAGATAATAAGTAAACTATCTATCAAGGCAAGCTATCTCTATGTGTTGTACTCGTAACTTGTATTTAGTTGTGTTGAAGAAAACGAATTCTAAGCAAAAGGTCTCTGGTTCCAAAATTGAAGCACAAAAAATGTAAAAAATAATCTTGCAGATCACGAATTCTTTGAAACGAGTTGCTACTGTACATTGTAGTAACTACATCGTTGGCACACAATTGCCATGTTCTGTTTTAGTGTTCCTTTTGCATAAAATGTAAAGAAGCACGATATTTTTCTTTTTATCACTGTAAGTTCTTAATTTTTTATTAATGTTAGAAAAAGTTACAAGTACTGGTAACTTAAGACTAACATTAATCTAATACTCCGCGTGGATTGGTGCTTGGTGAATCAGCTGTTTTTTTTCGCAAAAGATTTTTTCTGTTAGTGTTGTAGATAGGTACTAATATTATCGTTCTTACATGTTAGTAATAGCGATAAAGGGTCGCTATTTAAGTAATATTTCACGCAAGAGGAAATTCTGTTAAGGTTTACTACATTTATTATGACGACCTCCCTGGCGCAATGGTGAGCGCTGTGGTCATACAACTGGGAGGTCTCGGGTTCCATTCCCGGCGTGGACAGTTTGGGAATTTATAATTTCTGAATTGTCTCTGGTCTAGTCTGGTGGGAGGCTTTGGCCGTGGCTAGTTACCACTCTACCGTCAAGGACGTGCCACCAAGCAATTTCGCATTCCGGCACGATGACGTGTAAAAACCGATTAGGACTATGGGTTGAATGTACACAGCCATACCCCTTCCAAGTTAGCCCGCTACCCTTTTAGACTACATCGTCACTTACCATCAGATGAGATCGCAGTGAAGGACTATATCTTGTCATCGAATAAAGAAAAGATTCAATCGCACTCAGATTTCAATAAATTACAATCAATAAGTAATTTTATTGAAATTGTCATTTAATTACGAAGCATTTTTGATTTTAGGTGACTCTGAAACCCTTTCTCAATATTGCACATCCATAAGTAATGATTAACAACAAGTGCTGTAGTGAAGCTGATAGGTATTTGGATAATTGGTTCAAAAAGTCTATGATTTGATCGGATATAGATTTAGGTAGGTACCCAGTTTCTTTACAAGTACGATCTAAAGCGGGCATCAGTAACACAGCATCTCCTGATTTACTTTTATAATGATTGCCTTTCCCAAGCGGTGCAATGATAATTGATAAGCGACTGGCACGCCAGGCTAGCCCAGGGAGTTCTTATCGCAGCCTATTTCCGGCCGTCACAGCGATGTCGCGCGCGCAACACGATCTAGCGATACATTTGTCGGCGCGACACTACCAACCCGCAACGGATTGATCGATATCTCTAAAACGCAACAGTGATGGCAATTGCATCCCGATAATCTAATAAAATCCTTTTACGACCGTATTGGCCAATTATAAAAGTAATCGATTCTAAAAATGTTGCGCTACGTTTTTTGTGATGAAGATCGGGACCCGGATTGTACGTACCTACGCAGGTGGAATACGGCGTTATGCAAAGTGACGTTTCTATTTACCCTATCGCAGCTAGATCTGTGGCGGCGTGAGTCGCACTGCAAGCGGCGGTCAGATCGGCGTCACACAAAGGAGTCCAAGATGTACGACCGCAAGTGTTCGTTCACATACACCGGCTCCGAGAGCATCGAAGAGCGATTTTAGGGTTCTGTTCCCAAAGGGCGCTGTTGGGACTCCAATTACCAAGCCTCCGCTGCCATCCGTCTGCTAATGGGCTGTATCTCATGAACAGTGCTAAGTTGAGAGCCTGGCACAAGCTGGCCGGACAGCCCGCCAGTGGTGAGCGCTGTGCTTTCATAACTCGGAGGTCTCGGGTTCGATTCCCGGCAGAGGAAATTTGGGAATTGATAATTTCTAAATTGTCTCTTGTCTGGTCTGGTGGGAGGCTTTGGCCGTAGCTAGTTACCGCCCTACCGTTAAAGACGTGCCGCCAAGCGATTTAGCGTTCCGGTACGGTGGCGTGTAGAAACAGATTAGGGGGTATGGGTTAATTTTACACTGCCATACCCCTTCCAAGTTAGTCCACTACCATCTTAGACTGCATCGTCACTTACCATCAGGTGCGATCGCAATCAAGGACTATCTTGTCATAGAATAAAGAAAAAAGTAGATAGGTACTTAAAATTTTCACAGAATGTGTATGTCTATTGCCGTTATATCAACAAATAATAAAAAATAAAGTTAAGTATAAACAAGAGGGTCTCCATAAAATAAACTTTTGTTAGAATGGTCTCGGTGAGTAGGTGTTAGATAAATGATGATCGAGGATCGAAAAGGATCTGATGATAAAGCAGAAAACTGGGTAATAGGATGTCATGTATGTCGTACATGGTCCCGCCACAGTTTCACATGGCAATTTACACTTAGTTTCACATGGCAATTTACACTTATTAATTACAAACAATATAATATACTCTACTCTCCGAGCCGGTCTATGTGAACGTGCACTAACGGGCCGCGTGTCACAATTTCGCAGACCCCAGTGTTGTACCTAACCTACAACGCAACGCTACTGCGATGCATATCTCAACAAGCAGTCTTTGTAAATGGACCATTTTGGGTATCTCCTTGTTAATGAAGCTGGGTACGCCTCTATGGTGAAACTAGAAGCGAATTTGCAGATAGAAGTTATGACAGTTCTAATGGTAGTCTTGTTCGCTTTCAAGTTTGTTTTATGGTAAACGAGTTGTATTGTAAATTTTATTACCTTACACCAGCGCACATTGACCATGAAGTATAGGTATTGAAATGACAGAAATATTTTATGGAACTGTATAGGTAGGAGAACTGCGTTAGGAAAGTTTTGAAACTTTCAGTTAGTATGTTACGTCAATCAAAACTAGAAGTCATTGACCAAAACCCATTTCTTCGGAATCGTAACTTCAATCGTATGATTTTAAGTTTTTTCTTAAATCCTTTTTGAAGAACCCAAAAATCATTTGATTTTTCAGAATAAAAAGTAACTTAGATCACGCCTTGTGCCAGTCCGGTCAAAATCAGTTTCAGCTGTTTCGAAGATTATTGCGGACAAAAACACCTATGTCTAACGACGAAATAACAGACAAACATTTCAATTTTTAAATCTTTGCGAGCGCACGCGTGGAGTTAAGTTTTTAAAGTCCCGCAGGAACCTATTGGTTTTTTGGAATAAAAAGTAACCTATGACTGATATTTCGATTTGTCCTCCTAATCGTATCTCCGTTGGTAAAGAAGAAAAGATTCTAACCTGTTCATGCTTCTTGAGGTAGGAGAGCCTGGGGAAGGCCTTGTCGCAGAATTTACATTTGTATGGAGTGTGTTCGGTGGCGCCCAGCGTGTAGGGCGGCTCGGCGTCCGCGTCCGCCTCGGCGTCGCCGGCGTCGCGCGACGTCGGCGTCGACGACGGCGACGGCGACGGCTCCGGCGTGGACGACGGCCACGAGCTGCCGCCCGTGCTGCCCACGCTACCCACGCTGCCCACGCTGCCCACGCTGCCCAACGCTTCTGTATTAACAAAATAAAATACATGAAAATGGAGGTGTGTATATGTGTATGTTCCCTATACTCCAAGACGGCGGACTGATTTTGATGTAATTTTCAGGTAATCTTCAGATTAGCCAAACGGGTGATCCTGTGAAGTTGGTTAGCGATGCGACCAACTTTTTTTTATAAATAATAGTGCTACCCTTGCGAAGCCGGGGCGGGATCACTAGTCAACAATAAAATTAAAAATTGATGTGAAAACTTCTCTATTCACGTTGAGCAATTTTTGACAGGGAAAATCACATATATACCACCTAATCTATTTTTCCTTAATTGTTATAAAAAAGCTTAATATTATTATTTCTTGCAGAAATGCACCCTGACAATTAAACCGTGCTACAAATGAAAAACCAAGTCCTTAACGTCGTAAGCGCCCGGTACCTAAAGGGTAACGATTACGCACTTCGTCGTTTCAAAGAGATCAGCAATGGACGTCTATAGATTGAGATGCTGATGATGATTGCATTTTACTATACCTACCTAAGTGTTAAATTATTATCTGGATCTAATTTTCTACCTTCAGTTTGTAGATTTTTTTATTAGAATTATTGACATTTTAACAACCTTGTTGCTTGCAGCCCTAATATTTCCGCAGCCTCCTATAATTTTTCTTCATTTATTACAGTACAGCTTTTCATCACTACAGTAAAAGAAAATCGTCTGCGGTGCGGCTCATTCAATTTGTTTATATTTCACGCACCGAGGTGCTACGTTACGGAAATATATTGGCTCTTAAGACCAAAATATGTTATGGGCCCCGTTGTGTACCTACCTACTAGTTAGACAACGAGAGCTTTAGCAATAATGCGGTGCGTCTGCAAGCACCCTTATATAATAATGGCATGGCTTGTTTGAAACTTTGTACATTTTTATATTATTACATGGATTGATTTAACAAAAATAACACCACAATAACTTTGAGGTGTTTGGACGGTTTTTTTTAAATACATAGACTAGCGCTAGGCTGCGATCACACTTGATGGTAAGTGGAGATACAGCCTAAGACGGAACGCGCTTGCCTAGAAAATGCCAATTCACTCTTGATTTGAAAGTACCCAAATTGTAGTTATAGGGAAAAACGGAAGCCGGAAGGGCATTCCAAATTCTAGCGGTGCGTATCAGGAACGAGGAAGGAGGGAGAAGGTTTATGCAGAACATATTCTGCATACCTACCTACCTACTTGATAAGGAAACACGAAAAGGTCCCATTGAAGCTGAATGGAACATGGAAAGGTGACAATGACCATACATTTGAACTTGAAGTATGCTGTAGGTATCATAGCTACTATCATAAATCTATCAGAAACTGTAGGTAGGTATATCAATTGAGGAAAACAATCGATAGCTAACCTTGTATGGTACTCTCAACTTCAAAAACGAAAGTTAAATGACAGCTGGCCCTCTGTTCAAGAGCGTTACGATAATTTCCAACTCATAAAATAAGTATACCCATCTACAACCCGTTTATATAACGGCTGGATTTCCGCACCATGTGCCATTTTCCTTAACAACACACTTCCTTTTCCTTCAAGCCCATTTAATAGCTGGAAACTATTTATATCAATCAGAGCCCTCCGCCGTGCCTCACACCCTGGATACCCGTAACGACTCATTTAATGGATGAAATAAAGGGAGAAATATTTCAAGCGAGACAACGCAATTTTCTTTACAATATATGTACAACGTAGGTCCGTTGATAACTAAAAGGCTGAAACAAAGCAAGATGGGTAAGAGTTTTTTTTTAATTAAATTACAAGATAGTCCTTGACTGCATCTCACCTGATGGTAAGTGAAGATGCAGTCTATGATGGTAGCGGGCTAACTTGGAAGGGATGTGGCAGTGACATTCAACCCATATCCCTAATCGGTTTCTACCGCCATCGTGCCGGAACGTTATACATATCGCTTGGTGCAGGCACGTTTTTGACGGTAGGGTGGTAACTAGCTATGGCTAAAGCCTCCCCCCCAGACAAACACAGACACAAAGTTAATTGTATTATTACTGAACTATTACTGATTACCTCAGAAAAAAACTTAAGTGGATTGAAGATGGTTACTCAGATCGCACAAGGAACCTCAGGCTTCATCGTATTAAGCATAACTGGCCGCCACATAAAATAGCTTACTTTCGTGGAAGTTTTAAGTTTGCCGCCACTAATGTTGGAACAATTTGCCACCTCCAATTCTTGCAATACAAACGATTGCATTATTCAAAATAAAACTCATTTTCTCGCCCAACAAAAGGGAGAATCCTAAGAGACTACTCGTACTAGGAAGTACAACACTTAGTGGGTCGGCATTAGAGCGACACTTATTATTTTAATTTTTTTTTATTTATGGCTAAATTTTGGTTACAGTATTTTTGTAAGCTTATTTGTGTATTCTGTATTTTTGTGGTAGGTAGCTGTAGTAATAGTTTATTTTATTAGGTTACGGAATCTCATCTTAGGGCTCTTGGGTTCTCTTGAAAACCAGCGCTGCAGCTGCAACTCTGTTGCAGCGTATTTGCAGGACAAACCAACAAACAAACACTTTCGCATTTATATAATACATATATTAGTTACCCTCGCTTAGTGATACTATAGGATACGTATAGATATAAGCAGGTACTATAAGGTAGAAGGTAGAAGAAATGAATGAACTGATAAAGCATAAGTTTCAACTCAATATAGGTACAATTATTGTATGAAAAGCAAGTAGGAGTCCGGTCGGCGATAGGACGCGCGTAATTAGCAGCGATTGCGGCAATTCCTCGGGTGACGCCGCGCCGGTGGCGCCGCCGCAGTGGGCGGCGGAAGAGCACTTCCTAATTGCGGCGTCTGAGACACCTCGCCCGGCGCCTCGCCAATCAACGGCAATCGCCAAATGGTCACACCACTGTAATAATGGTATACCGACCGAATCCGGCCACGGCGGACGATTTGCACAGAGATTAGCCATCTTCGCGGTGTTATCGTCTATTCAATGCTGAAGTAGGTACCTATACCTACCAAAAGCCAAATAAAAAATTTGCAGAAGAGCGTTTTTATTTTAATCCCGTTAATTTTAATTTAGACTTAATTAGGTACATTGGGAACATTTATGATTGTCGAATTTCTAAAATTTGGGATACCTACTTTAGAACTGAATAGACGATATTATAGTGCCCATGTCATTATCATGTCGGAAATCCGACATGACCGGAGAGAGATGAGGTGCAGGACCGACGACTTTACGTAATCTTTGAGGCACGGGGGACGAGGGTGCCACACCTCCTACTACGTTATTCCGGGGTAGGACTAAAAACTTCTTGTCAGTAAAACTCAGTGTACTTACATACATAATTATGTATTAAATGCGCGTGCGGGCGGGGGTCTAAAAAATTGGCAGAAAATGTTTCTCGCGCATCCATCCATCTGAAAGCTAAAGCCTGGTTGCTTTAATTTTAATTGCTGCAGAAATCCAACATAAAGTTAAAGTCTCAAATGACTCAAATATGTGAAAAAAATAAATTCTAGTCTCTATGTCAAAGATTTGGTCAAAGATAAATAAACGATTAGATAGGTAGGAACTGAACACCGCATTAAAACGATCGAAAGCAATTAATTTATTTTAAATTCCGTATATAATTGAAGGGCAAATCAGAAGCGACTAATTAACCCTTAGTTGTACCAACTCATCAGAGTAGTTGATAGTTTACCAAAATATACATTGATGGCATCAAACCTAATTTAATTTATGCGAGGTACTTAATCGTATTTGGACTGTTTTAATTAGTATACCTCAATCATATCATAAGTACCTGCTGGGTACCTAATAGATAATTATGACTGAGTGCATTCGTTTGTTTTATCCTTCAATCATGCAGCAACAGAGCAGTTTTTTCCTACCATAAAACACCATTGTCTCAACTAACACTAGGTGCCAAGATAAAGAGTTATAGATCTACTAGCTTTTGCCCCCGCGACTTCGTCCGCGTGGAATTAGATTTTGGGGTGGAATTTTCAAAAACTGTGACACGTACTTTTTTATTTTTTACTGAAAGCTCAAATGCCAATTTTGATGGAAACAGCTTGAAAAATGACGGAGTTTCATATAAACTTCCATCCCCTATTTAAACCCCTTAGGGATGGAATTTCCAATTATCCTTTCTTAGTGTGCGCCTACGTCATAAAAGGAACCAACTGTAAAAATTTCAAGTTTCTAACTTCAGTAGTTTAGGCTGTGCGTTGATATCTCAGTCAGTCAATCAGGACTTTGAATTTTATATATATAGATAAGAGCGCTAAGAAATCTGTAAGAAGAAGAAGTTATAGATCTATAAGAAGAAGAGGTTATAAATAAGTGTTAGAGCACGCTATATCTACCCCCGAAATGGGCACACTTTCTTATCACCTTAGGTTGTGTAATGGTGGTAAAGCAGAGTTATAAGAATAAGTTAAGAGTTATAATGGAGCAATAAGAGAGCTATAATAGTAGCTAGGGATCCTACAAAGGATAAAAAAGTGGTAAATAGGCGAAAAATAACTCTTTCAGTGTTACAGTAGAGCAAAAAATCCTTCACTAACTCTTTGGGTGCTAAGTGGGCTGTAAATAGGTGAATACTAACTCCATGAATGGTATAGTAGAGGTAAGATGCTGCCTGACTATATCGTTAGGCGATAATAGGGTGGCAAATAGGTGAATATTAACGCTTTAAGCTCTAGACTCCACAAAGACTACAATTACCACCACAGGTACTAGAATAGCGACGTCTAATTCTATTTTTTAACGTCTCGTTTTTTTACGTGCTTATTAATTTATAAGAATTTTATATCTGTCGGATCCAAAGTAATGGCGGATTTGAGAATATAATTTTAATATATGCTGAAGTACAAGAAGTACTTCAGCATAATATATTAAAAATTATATTCTATTTTAATATATGCTGAAGCACTACTATATACTTGTTCGATGAGGATTTTAAGCAGGTGTATAGGTACTTCTAGTTTACAAAAGAGCTCTTCTTAGCCAAATCAAGCATGCTGCTGAATGTCCCAAAAATTCTAATAAGGTAGATACATAATTATTTGAATACGTGGGAAGGTATACCACGATGACTTGATGCATCTACGGAATCATTTCGTTCCACTACCGATTATAGTACCTACCTACCAATATCCGGATCAAATTGCTCCCTCACTTTTTCTGCTCTTAAAAAATATTCCTAACCTAACTTATTAGGTACTGAAAATATACTGGAAAGTTGCATTGGTAGAAAAAAACCCATAAAAATTCAGTGAACTTTTATCGATAGTATAGGTACTACCTATCCAATCCTGAATGATAATAAATAATAATTGATAATAGTCTGTGTGTACGCGTAGATACCTATCACACAAATGCTGTGTCGTGCGTGATCCACTTTGAAGCCTTGAAGGTTTGATTTAGACCTTTGTCTTTCGGAGTTGTAAACTGACCTACCACCCTACTTAAATCTATCTAAAAATATAAAAAAAAGGTGACTGACTGACGGACTAACTGATCTATCAACGCATAGTAGCTCTCGCAAATCACTTGCCGCGTAGAGTTTTTAAAGTTTTAGAACAGAAAATAAATATTTTTATCTTTATATGAAAATAATTTCTTTTTTCTTTAGTAATTTTAAAAAGTCGTGGAATAAAAATTATTTACTTTGATACGTAGAAGTTGCCTGTAGAAGGTTGTTAATATTTTAGTATTTTACAATTAATCCTATGGGGCCGTTCAAGTATTACGTAAGCAGATTTATTACAATTATTTACCCAGCCCCCCCCCCCCCCCCCATCCCCCTTGTCAGCAAAAGTAAACAAAGCTCTTACTCCCTCCCCCCATGCTTACGTAAACATTTTTCAATTATAAATGTATTTTTTTATATTATAATTGTAATGTTATAATTATAATTTATAAAATTTCGAAGCATAGCACACGTTTTCAAGCATAGATAGATAGAGGGTTGCCATTCGTGTAAAAAAGTAAATAACTACCGATGACGTAATCATCATCTAGGCTCCCCTACCCCCCATGTCATCCAAAATAAGCAAAACAAAGATCCCCTCCACCCCCCCATAGTGCTTACGTAATACTTGAACGGCCCCTATATATTTTCACACAATCACACAATTTTTCATGAACACTTTAACGGAGAGTTTGTATGGAAATGAGACTACATAATATCTACTTACTAGTATTTTAAGTAGGTAGGTAAGTGGTTAAGTACATTATTAATCCAAGACTGAAACGTATACGCTGTGACATATTATTGTTTAAAGAAAACTCACGTTTTATCTCCTCTGTGGTGACGTCGTGGTTTTCCTTGTTAGCCTGAATCTTCTCTATCAGATGCTCCAACCTGCTGCTGTTGCCTTTGAATAGCATGATCATAGCGGAGGCAACTCGCGCTGCAGTGGCCGGTCACCGCGCTACGCGGGCTCGCCGCAGGTGCATCGATACCTGTTTATTTTGGAGGTTTTTGCGGACCAAATTACCGCGAGTGCAAATTAACGCGAGGCGCGTGTCTGACAGGTGGCTCTAATTGGAGGGGTGCCCGTCGTGCTCACGGTTTTTTCACGCCAATTATTTGGGTGCCTGCGATCCATCGGCCGGGACGATTAGGGACAGAGCGCGTTCACTTTTGAGGTTCGGAGTAAAATTAATTATCTGTACGAGATATTATGTTCTGTGAGTAATGGTTTTGAAGAGAACTTTCGTAGCTGATCGTAACGGTGGCTACGCTTGGGTGTCTCGCGATGACCGGTGCGCGCGATGAGACTGCCAAGCTCGGATCGACTGGCTCGGTGGGCGTCCGCTCGTGCGAGCGCCCGACCGCAGCGCTACAGCACCCTGCGCCCCGCCTGCTGCCCCGCCCACTGCCCCCCTTCCCCCCTCCCGCCCGCAGTGCACCCAACTACCACTACAACTCCATTTCACTAAAGCCTTAAATAGTCTTACATTTGAGGACAAAAGCCTCCTGCGTTAATACGTAGAAAAGTTAGCTACAGCTACGTACTCTACTCTCTACCATACTTTAGTCGTAGAGTATGGTAGAGTTATTCTCTACTCTTGATAGAGTAGCTAGAATAACCCTATACACTGTAAAAAACCCTATTTATTTATTTTATATTTATTTTTTAAGTACACATATAAATAGTTACAAGAAAATATTATTAGAAGAAGTGTAGGTACCTACTTAGGTGTACGTACTGTACCTACATATCGAAGTAATAATAAAATGTATCTTTTGATTTTCCCTATCGAAGCCTTCATTGAGTCGCAAGAATGTATAATAATAAGAAAGTACAACACCCTTGATCAATCGTCAATTTGACATTTTCAATTTACAAAACAAATGAAGCACACGCGAACGCGGTAAAAAGTGGTAAAACGCAACTGACAGACGCTAAAAGCTTTTGAAATTGGAAGGAAAACTGTTGAAGTATTTTCCCCGTTCCACCTACTGCGGCTGGGCGCGACCAATGGGCGCCGCCCTCGCCGCCCCGCGCCGACCTCTACTAACATGTCTACTAATAGACTAAATCACAAAGCCTGATCCAGAGGCATTTTTTTACACTTCAACTATTTGTTTTGTTTATAGAACCGAGGACGAACTTTTTATTCTATAACAGGTTCTATAAATTAAACCATTCTAAGTAATATGAACGGGATTGAGATCTACTTAGATCTACATACATGTTTAAAGCACCTGCCTATAGTGCAAAGTTGCTGAAGATTCTATTAGGTAGGTACTGGTGCTTAATTGACCAAGCGAAGTGAGGATTCCTGAGTCTACTTTGGTGAATTTGCACATAGATAGGTTCGATTCGAGTATCACTTCTGGTGGTTTGTCAGAACACTTCCTCGATTTTCTCCAGAAATCCTTACAGATTTTCTTGGAGAAAATATATTTTACAAAATTTATTAGCGAACTAGCTGATTCCCGCGACTTCGTCCGCGTGGAATAAGTTTAGAGTGACTTGCTACTATCCGCAAGATGTCCTCTATCTCCGATAATATTTAGTAGATCTTCACCAAAATTAAACTAAATATTTCTGATAGTACACAATTTACAATAAAGAAACAATTAGTATTAAATTCGGTTTAGATTTGACGAAGTTATAAAGCAAAATCAATAAAGAATTTCATCCCCTGTCCCGGATAAACCTTATTGTTTATCAGGATAAAAAGTATCCTATTTATTGATTCGAAGTAACACCTACCACTATACCAAATTTAATTTAAATCCGTTCAGTAGTTTTTGCGTGATGCGCGCTCAGACTGACAGTGTCGATAATAAAACATCCTCCGATTAAAATTTTCAAAATATATTTAATGTAGAGAATTCGTCCCGTTACAGTTTTATTAATTCTTTATGTATGACCCTCGTAAGTACCTACCTAATATATATAAAAACTCCTACTGTAAACTTACCGCTATAAAGTTATAAAATCTGTAAATAAAACATGAATTTCAAAGCAATTGAAGTGCCACCCGGTGTCCAGAGATCGGTGTTGAGGGACTAATGGACGCGGCTCTGGACGGCACCTTTTAGTTGTGAATATATTACCGGGTCAGCCAGAACTTTATTTTTAGGTTAAACCCGAGAAATATCTGCATACTAAGAACACCCGTGTGATTTGCCAAATAGGTATACCTAGGAGGAGTAGGCAGATACAAATAAAATTCCATAATCAATTTGGGATTAAGTTCATTAAACATTCGTTTCGATTATCCTCTAGCTAGTATAAAAATCAATTGCTGGTCATTACAAAAGCGCCTTGACCGATATGAGTACTTTTTCGTTCGCTCTGATACAGGGATGGTTTAAAAAAAATAGGGAAACCCCAAAAGAACGCATGGAGAAACTAAAAAGTCTAATTTGGTAATTGTGTACAGGAATTCCTACTTTGGATTACTGCTAATAGATAATATAGCGAGAGCAAAGCCGCGAGTAAAAGCTGTAGGTAATATATTCTGATCCTAATAGGATTAAAAAATTTTACTATGAAATAAGGAACCCTAAAAAAATTCTTTTTTTGTAATACTAATCAGTAGATTCTAGGTAGATTCACTTTTCCAAAACAAAGACTAGGAGGCATTGCTAATGACGCGATAATCACGATGTTGTTTACGCAAACTTGGGCGTAGGTAGCTACAGGAACTGACATATTAATGAACATTAAACATTCAAAGGACGTTGCGATTCAAAATGGGATGGATTGACATGGAGTTGTCGGGCGCAGCAAAACTGGATACAAAAGGGTTAAGCATTAATACTTAAGCGTCCTGCGCTTCCCGACATGACCGATTAGCCTGTCACTGAGCCGAATCTCCGAGCTTTGAATAAAGTATTATGAAAAAGTAGCAACTTCTTATCTAGAAAGCCTTTCGCGAATGTCGCCCGCTCTGATGAGGGTTCGGTTTATATTTTGTATTCGTTTCTTTAACAATTTACTGAAAAGGGATTTTTACGGGACAGCTGTCTTTACCTTTTATGATCTCCTGGTAGGATGTCTAATTTTCCAGGAATTAAAATAGCAATAGGAATTACATATTTTGCTTCTGTTTTTCCCGGATAGATAAAAGGTCACTATGTTACTCTCTGTGTCCTCAACTGTACGGTGTACCAATGCAAAAATCACGTCGATCCGATAGATCTTTCATTGGAGCGCGGCTCATGGTTGTGAGTGTTGTATCTATATAAGTGGGAGCGAGACCTTGTTCGCGCCTGACCGCTTCCACCTAGGCTGCTGGCAGGCACGCACTATACGCAATGTGCATGTACACGACGTAGCCACAAGTAAAGCGCTTCGTGAGATAAACTTACTATACTAAATTATTAGGAAGCATTATCTATACTATTATAATAAAGAGAGAGCGCGAATTTTGTGAGTTTGTATGTATGTCCGGAGCAAACTTTGGAACCACCGCACCTATTACAATAATTCTTTTACCATTTCAAAGGTACATTATTCCAGATGGTTATAGGCTATAATTATATTAATAAATGTATTATGGCTAGATATTATGTGCAAAGTTAAAGAAGTCGGAAATTTTTTTGACTCTTAAACGTTTTCAAGGCGTGCGCTGGGTCATATACTGTTATTGGATGAAAATGGGTGAATTGTTACTCTTAAAGAGTTCTAAAAAAAAGTCCGCGATAGCATATGTCTATATTCTAAGGATAACTTACAGTAACCATTTCTATCTTTCAAATTTTGATTAAAAATAATGAATTATTTTCGAAGCTTCTTTAACCGATGTGATGTCAATCTATATCTAAATAAATATGTTTATTATCGTAAGTATTTAATTTAGAACATATTTGCCCTTTACACTATACAATTTAAATTAATATCTTAGGAGTTATCGGAAAATTAATTTTTCCACGCGACAAAATAATAAAATGGTGCCGGCTGGCGCGGCGGGGCACGGTGGCGGGTATCGGTGCGGGATATTCGTGTGGTTCCTGTGGTGATCTTATTGACAATCGTCTCCTATAAGAAGCTCACAAGAACAAATATTTAATTTTCAACCCGGACGAAGTCGGCGCGGGCTTCTAGTAGGTATATAAAAAGCTTTTGCCCGAGAAAAAAAATAGGTAGGTATATAGTACGTACCTATTAGATATACCTAACATAAGTGTAACTTTTCACTTATATCTGCCTCACCCCCCTTATCTAAGAATTTCTATCATGATTCCCTTCGATTAAAGTTTCAAGAGGTTTACTTATTCACAAACCCTCTGTGCAACTTTCGAAATTTAAAAGTTTCAGCTTCAGAAAATAATGTAGGTATTTATTTTTATAAGTCGCCTATGTACTTATAAGATAACCTACCTGTAGCTCACGCTTTTGCTAATGTATAGGTTCTAAATACCATGTAAATACATTAGCTGAAAGATTTTTATTTTCATAATACGAGTATCCACCATTTCAAAATTTCGACTTTAATGTGAGGCCTTTATATTAAATTTTTATCAAAATCCTATGAGCAGTTTGGCAATATGAGAGAACAGAAACCTTCCCGTATATGTAGAAGTAAAAAAAAGAAAAACAAATGATTCCAAACTTCTATCAATTTTTAACTATAATATATGATCAAACGAACTTGGAAAGCCTACTAGACACTTTACGCACATCAAATAATCACACACGCGCTCAACCATTGGGTTGATTTTTAGTGTCTCGCTTGTCCTTCGTGTTAACTCGCAGTTAACCCCCAGGAAAGCCTACTAGACACTTTATGCACATCAAAGAATCACACACTGTAACGTATTGTTAAAGTGCTTACCCACATTTTCTTCGGAATCCGACGATGAGTACATGATTATGCGTCGATGATTTTCTCGTTTATTTATTTTTATTTTTCACATGTTATTATATCTGAAGAATGAAGCGACGAAATATAATTTATTTTATTCACCAAAATGCAGGTACAATGTGGTATAGAGAAAATCGAGCCTTATACATTTTACCA
Source organism: Hipparchia sbordonii (assembly GCA_038048805.1). Lineage (NCBI taxonomy): Eukaryota > Metazoa > Arthropoda > Insecta > Lepidoptera > Nymphalidae > Hipparchia > Hipparchia sbordonii. The sequence continues at coordinate 9,463,015 of CM076098.1, forward strand.
GGACTGGTGTGTGAATATTATGCAATAAAATATGGCTTGTAATTAAACAAGCTTCTATTTAATAGCATTATTGGCCTCTAAAAATATAAATTGCCTATAAATTACTAAGTCAGCCACAATCAATGAGCCTCTAAAAAATACAATTTTAGCCACTATATATTTTGAATATAAGCATCTATAAATACAACTCAGCATCAAGCACAGCAACAGCAAATGATAGCTGTATCTATGTAACTAAATTTAAAAAAAAAAAGATTTTTTTTGAGATAAATGGAATAAAAAAATGTTTCTAATATATACTTAACTAAAGAAAAAAAGAATTTTTTTTTTGAGAAAAATAAAATTTAAAAAATGATAATTTTTTCACTTAAGTAGGTTTACGATCCCAATGAACCGAAATGCCCGGCCTGCGGCCGGGCACCTGAGTATTTATGTATAATCCCAACCTAACCAAACTTGTATCCGTGGCTGAGTTAGTAAATTAGATGAGGATGTATTAATCTGGTGGCCAAGTTATAAAAATTGTGGCTCTTTATTTGATGCTTTCTTTGGAATATTTTGTGGCTATTGTGAAAAAGGCGAGTTAGTTTATTAGAAGCTTCATCATTTTCCCGTGGCTAAGTTATAAAATTAGAAGCTAAGTTTTGTGGCCAAAAAAAAATTCTGCGGCTCGACTTATTATATCCCATAAAATATTAAACAAAATGTCATTGGTAGTTACGTAATATAATATAATAATTAATTAAACACTATTCTTGGTTTGGCAAAAACCCTTTCTGAATGTAGTATTTCTGTTTGATTCTCGCCTCCGTATTTAGGGTGTCCTCAATATCACTTGAAGTAGGAAAATGGAAATATATGAACAAAGTAATCAATACGCTAACAATACCGAGTATTAACATGTATTCATATCTATTTGCTCTCGCATGATACCACCTGTATTCTGGATAAAATGCTTTTTCTTTATAAATGAAATAGTCGTGAGCAATAACTTTGCATTCACTTCCTGATCCATCCGGTAGTTTCTTGAATTCTCCTTTTGGAAACGGTTCACCTAAAGAAGAGTTAAATGACTCAAATCTTTCTCTATTTATATTTTGATAGAAAGCATAATAGGGGTATTTACCGTCATTGTACAAATAGTAAGATGCAAAAGATGGCGTTGTGTTTACGTGTTCTACGAAAAACATTCTTGACTGTAGCGCAATAATAAAAAGGTTAAATATCGGAACAAAAAAAGTAGTAATAATAATGATCTTGTGCCATATAGCTGGTCCTGAAGCGTTATGCAGTAGTGGGCGTCGATACGATAACAGAGTCGTCCGTGCTTTATGTCTTATGTCCCAAATATTGATTAACAAAATAAATATTGGTGATAAAGTAAAGGTTATAGAGAATAAAGTGGCTAGCGCGAATTGAATTGCAATGTCATTGTAATAATCGTGAAAGTATTCATCCTTCAAAGTATCCAACTTGTATTCTCTTTCCCAACTCGGTGCAGTTGGAGGAAATATACCTTGGTAATCTGTACCCTTTGTCCAAAAGTAAAATGGTATCTTGAAGAGTATCTGTTCAACAAGTATAGCAACGGCAAGCGTAATGCAGATATCGTCGAAGGATGAACCTAGGCCATTATTCATTACTTTGAATCCACCGATACTATACCAATTACTCATATCTAATATATGTGTATAAAATATATTTCCAACAAATACGTGAAACGTCAACAAAGCGAATGTACCAGTAAAGTAATATGCATAAAGTTTTTTTGCAAGAGAACAATTATACGATCCGATTGTCTCATTATTTTCAAGCGCCGTAAGACAGTACGCTAGTGTTTTAGCAATCATTTTCAATGTAGTCGTTAGGATTGAGTAGATAGCTGCCCCTATTCCAATAAACAAATGTTCACTTTGTCTATCCCTTGTTAAACGAGTTTTGTTATATATTAAATCTAGCCAGAATTTCACATACCAAATTTGCGTTGATAAGACAAACAAACCAAACAGCCAAACTCCGAACAACACAGCATATAGCAATTTAAGAAGTGCCCGTATAAACACCATTTTAAAGTTGAACTTTAATATCACGCCAGATAAATATGAACGACGGGTATCACGCAAGTCATGAACAGGATGGTATTCGGGATTGATAAGATTTTCTTCATGTTTTTCTTTAATTTCCCACATCCATGCCAGATATTTTTCCCTTCGCTTCCACAGTACTAAGAATATGATGCTCCATATGTAAACCCAAAATGCAAATTGAAGTGAATATGGGGTATCTATGCGGTTAATGAATTTTATTTCTCTGCAATAGCTCGGGACATATCTAAATGGACATAGTTTGAAATGGCGACATTGAGGACAGATAAAGCTACTTTCAAGCTCTTTTCTGTAACACGAGCAATTACTGAAGATATCAAGGTTCCTGGGTTCCCCGAAATGATGTTTAACTGTTATCAAGAATCCAAATATCGCGGGAAACAATAACATAAAATTAAAATATTCATAGAAAGCAAAGTATGATGCAACTCTCTCTCCGAGATATTCTTGGATCATATAAATTGGTTGCGATTTGCATATATTTGACGCACCCACCCAATTATAAAATAGGGTTTGTCGTGCATTGATGTGGGTTGAATTTTGGTTTGATGTGAGGAAATATGGCCCATCGTGTAGCGCAAATGCGTCAAGTATTACATTTTGCTCTATTAGTCGATTTATTCCAAAGATATTTTCATACTGTCCGATTGGTAGCCGATTAATAATGTTATAAACAATCAGACTTCTCTCTAAGGTGGAATAATTTACCGGCCCTGGATATTGTCGTCGCACTAGTTTAATAAATTCACGTTCATGTCTCATTCCAAGAGGATCGAGGATTGGATTAATATATTCAACGTGGGTGTCCTTGAAAAACTTGCGTATATTAAAATAGAGACCGTAATCTTCAATGATAGAGTCTGGTGCGTGTACTTTGACAAACATTAAACTTTTGTGTTCCGGCATCGTCCCTTCATCCATTTCCAGTTCTAAGCCAAATTTAATCATGTTTGTCAAAAAATATATTCGCAGTTCTTCAGTTTTGTGGTCACTTTTATCCGATGTAACTAAAACGAGATCGATTCGTTTGTGATCTGTATTGAAAAATCCTGTAAAAGTTGACGTATCCTTGTCCATTGTAAATAGCCTTTAAATAGCCCAAAATTAAAAATTATTATTTAATTAAAAAATATTTAATTAAATTTATCTAAAAACAAACTCTAGAACAAGCTTTTTGAATCACGGAGTTAACAAAGAGAATGTAATCACTCCGTTTTATCCGTTTTAGGAGTGATTACCAGGGGGGTGAAACTTCCATACATTGAGGTGTTTAAAAAAAATGTATAGAAACTACTGTCATCTATGTGAATGGGTACAGAAACATGTATCATAATTTTACATTGGCGCCGTTAGGTGTCGCTTAGTGGATACAACAAAATTAAAATAATTATTATTAAATTATACATAGATAAACGTAACATTACTATTCATTCACTTTATTTTAATGCAATTTCAATCTATATTAAATGTACATTTATTACATTTTTTTTTTACCGTTTTAAGCATAAGTTTTAAGCCAGTGAAACGAAACGTCAAAGTCCGGCAAATACTGACGTTTTTAAATTTTCCAATGAATTTTTTATCATATTTATTTTTATTATTTTTTTTTATTTTTTTATTTTTAATTTTTTATGTTCATGTGAAGGTGTTGTGTTCTTTTAAACTAATTCTCGTGATTTGATCTGCTCTTTTGACTAACGACTAAGCTTTTTCCTTGATATCTGCAATAAACGTTTGACCCTGCTTCTCCCTTGGACCTTGTGATAAAATATACTCCAAACGCTGTGAATACCGGACTTTTCTTTTGATTTTTGATTTGGATTCGACGAAACTTTCATTATGCCTAGAAAAACTGCCTTCAAGTGCTATTTTGGATGTACTCCCTATAAAGGTATGGTTTGTTTTAATTTACCGTCTTACAAAATGAATTGGGCGTTATAAAATGTCTGTTAACGAACCTGCTGGTAGCATTTTTTATAAAATAACATTGAATTATATTTCAGGAAGAGTTCATCACTTCCCACCATCGGAATACCCTTATGAGGAAAAATTTAGTCAATGGAAAATGGTGTTAAATGAAACAGACATAGAAAAGGGTGACAAATACATATACAACAACATACATATATGTGATCACCATTTTGAAGAGTTCTATATAACAGCTACTGGACGTCTTACTAAAAATGCTATTCCAACATTGAATATTGGTAAGTTTTATCTAGATTTGTCATAAGGATAAAAAATGACAATGATCAAATAATCTACAAAGTTCTACAAGCACAAAAGTATGGCCCCATACACCTGTTTTGCCCATAATTTGCCCCCATTTGAATATGCAGGGCATGTAGCAAACGCTACTCTTGCTTTGTGGTTAATCTGCCACTGAGTCTTGGCCATATTATTAACTAGCGGCCCGCTCCGGCTTCGCACGGGTATAAAATATATATTCATTCATTGAAAAAATGATTAAAATCGATCCAGTAGTTGCTCCCACCGCCCGGCCGGCCGGAACCGCCGCAAACGCTACGTCCCGCAATTTTTAAATCTGTAATATCTTCAAAAATATTCATTTAAATCATATGCTGTAATGGGCCATATAGATCTATATTAAATCAACAATGTATTTAAGGTATTTAATTAGATAAGGATTAATGCTGTATTGGTTAAAATCGCTTTGAAAATTAGCCATTATTTGTCGTAAAAAGTAAATGACAAAAACATGTTATTGTGGGATATCCATAAAAGTTAGACATATACCATAGCGGAGTTTTCTGTAGAACTTTTCAATGTGTACAATAGTTAGTACATTATTTTGATAAATCTCGTAGGGATTAGCCTGCGTTTGCAATGTAAGCGGAAAAAATGTAATTATTTACGACATCACATTAGAAACCTCAAAAATAACAGTATGTCTCCACTATTTTATTCATGTCATTATACATATAAACCTTCCTCTTCAATCACTCTATCTATTAAAAAAACCGCATCAAAATCCGTTGCGTAATTTTAAAAATTTAAGCGTACATAGGGATATAGAGACAGAGAAAGCGACTTTGTTTTATACTATGTAGTGATAGTGAAGTAGTGCAAAGGTGAAGACATTTTGTTACTCTTTGACACAAAAACTGCTGAACAGATTTGGCTGAAATTTGGAATGGAGATAAATTATATCCTGGATTAACACATAGGCTATATTTTATCCTGGAAAAAAGGGTTAGGGTTTAGGTTTCCCGTGGGAATCAAATACCTTAATCCATGCGGACCAAGTCGCAGGCATAATCTAGTCTAGTAATATATAAAGTTAAGATTAAGTTTTAAAAAAAAATATGAAAAATTTAATCCTGATTTTCGTGTAGAAACACACCAAGCTGCCAATCAGGGAATAGACCTGACTACATGTTCTACTGAGCATACCAAAATATCTGATATTGCAGATGCCAATTCTGGCCAAGGTAAACATATGAAGTTTTTTATTTACTGGCACCTTAATTTAGGGCACCTGGGTATGCCAGACAAAAGAACCACTATGATGAAACAGTATATAATATACGTTAATTTCATAAGAGTAAATTTGAATGTTAGTCTAAATATATAAAAGGCAAAGGTGACTGACTGACTAACTGACTGACTGATCTATCAACGCACAACTCTAACCACTGGACCGATCGAGCTGAAATTTGGCATACAGGTAGCTATGATGATGTAGTCATCCACTAAGAAAGGATTTTTCAAAATTCAACCCGAAGGAGGTAAAATAGGAGTTTAAAAAATCGAACTTAACGTGAGCGAAGCCGCGGGTTAAAGCTAGTCTAGCTATAAGCTTGTGCAGTGCAGTTTGATTCATATTATTAAGTACCTACTTATAAGCCAGTAAACCCACATTGGACCCCATGTGTAGTTAAATTCTTAATTCTCCTGTTTTATGACAAAAGACACCTTTGCTAGGCATAGACACAGTGGGACATTAAAAGGTGAAGTGTGATTTTAAGAACCAAGAGGAAAATTGTATGAGAGTCATCGGGAGGGCTTCCATCCCTACATCGTTGATATACCATCCTCGGGGATGAAGCAGTTTAAGTCTTCATTTCTGATTCTTACTGCCAGGGTCTAGAATGCTCTTCCGAGATCTGTGTTTCCTAACACGTACAATTTGGGTATCACACCATCACTTTCCATCAGGTGTGATAGTGGTCAAGCGTGTGCCTATAATGTATATAAAAAAATGTTACCAAGTTGATTCATTTTAGCTGAGTTTATAAATCTGGATAAGATAGTATGTGTATTGTGATATTACCGTTTTTTAATATACTAAGTACATATTCCTTTCCTTTATTTAAGGGACTACATGTGAAATTGAGCCAGTGAGTGAGAATCCACCAGTAGTGATTTCTCAAAAACGTGTTTCTGTCAAAAAAGGTTAGTACCTACTTTTGATTTACTTAACCAAATTAGGTGTCTAAAATAGTATCTTTGAGAGCCCCCTAATTGCTATAGTCTGATTTTTAATTCCGTGGAATTCTGACGTATCTTAATGTTACCAGAGATTTAAAAAATCCCACAAAAAAGATAATAAATTGAAACTTATACAAATAAAAATCAATGGCCGCACACAGGGGCCCAAGTCTGCTATTGCAATTGTAGTTACATTGCCTATCAATGACATCCCAATTGCTACTTTTAGCAATTTTGGTAGTCTACTAATTCAATGGCGTCACAATTGTTTTCCGATGGTTTGCCACTGACACATTTAGCTTTGAATCTAGCTTAAATAAACGTTTTTAATATGTAGTTTTTTTTGAAACTCATTTCGGCAAACGCTTTTTAAGCTAATAGCAATACCGAGGTATGATTGAATTACAATCCAATTATAAAAAATCAAACGACCATTGTGAATTTAGTAGACTACGAAATTTTGGACCATGATAATTGTATTGTAATTGTATTGCGGATCAATGACAATGACATGTAAAATAGCAGACTTGGGGCCCAGATATATGACAAATGCCTGACAGATAGTTTGGGGTAAAATCGAACTACAGATGGTAATACTGTTTTTCATACAAATAACTCGCTCTATTTATAAAATGACATCTGTCAGAATTCCACCGAATTAAAAATCAGACTATAAGTATTTTGTTTTTTACACAAAAACATTTTTTTTTCGATTTATAGGCTACTTTTTATCCGAAAATGCACAGTTCCTATGGGATGATGCGCTTACGTTTGTCCTTTAATCGAGTAACAGAGCAATGAATTGACGTTATTTTTTGCATATAGATAGTTGATGGGCTTTAGAGTTACATAGGCTTCTTTTTATTCCAAAAAAATGCACAGTTTGAAGTAAGGAGGGGTTAAATATGTAATAACTGTCCTAACACCCTATTACTTGGTGCGGTAACGTTACTTTCGTAATACGCAATGATTATAGTTTCCATAATTGTGTACAACAAAAGTAACTTTATCAAGTAAAGGGGTGCTTTAGGAAAGTTATTATACATATTATTTAACTCATTAATGCAATTTTTGTATAAGTGACATTGTCTCACCGGGGGTGCGATATGTTCATTAACTCAGATTCTTGTCTCTGGCAAACATTAACATGATTATATGTGAGATACATTTATTTATTAACAATAAACAAGAAGGAAACAAAGAAAACAAGCATACTGTCTTGCTTTTGGTGGTTAAATTGGATTTTAATCATTTCTGTAACCTTACCTATACTGTCTTGCATGCAATCTGCCCTTAATCATTTGTAACAGTATTCTAAACAAGAATGTTGTGGTAGCAAGCAAGTTTGATGTACATGCTGACAAACTAATTTTTTTCTTATTTCAGGCACCAAATCCAGTAAGGTGAAATGTTCCAATGAATGTGCTCAGTTGAAAATTAAACTTTTAAAACTGAAAGAAAAATGCAAAACCTTGAATCAAAAAGTGAAGCAAGCTGCAAAACTATCCCAAAACAAGGCTTTTTTAAAAGCGGTTGAAAAACTATCTGAACCTGCTGCCATTTTCACTAATATGCAGCTAAAAAAATCTTCCATCAAATCTAGAGGAAGAAGATACACAAATAAGGAAAAAATATTGTGCCTTACCATATACAAACAAAGCCAAAAGGCTTACAAATTGATGCAACGACTTTTTGCCTTACCATCTACAAGGACAATCCAGAAGATTTTAAACAGGGTGACAATTAAGCCTGGCATCAATGAAGTTGTCATACAACACCTTAAAAAGGCTGTGCAAAAATTACCACAGGAAAAAAAATTGTGCACACTTATATTCGACGAAGTGGCATTAACACCTGGATTGTATTACCATAAATCTTGGGATATGATTATTGGTTTTGAAGATTTTGGGCTGCATAAAACGAATAAAATTGCTGACCATGCACTTGTTTTTATGGTAAAGAGTTTAAAGGGAAAATATAAGCAGCCAATTTCTTTTACATTCTGCCAGAGTACAACAAAAACTACAGAGTTGAAAAATATAGTTAAAGAAGTTTTAACAGCCGTACAAAGCACTGGCCTAAAAGTAGCTGCCACAGTTTGTGACCAGTCAACCAGTAATGTAAATGTTATAAACAGTCTAATCAATGACACTAAAAGAAAATATTTAGCTCAAGGCAAAGAATTTAAAAGCCTATCATTTGAAGTCAATGAAATTAAAATTTTTCCAATATTTGACACTCCACATCTCCTAAAAGGGGTGAGAAATAACCTCCTTACAAAGGATTTAAGATATATGCATAATGGGGAAGTGAAATATGCAAAATGGCAACATCTGCAAATGTTGCTTGATGCGGATCCTGGAGCAGATGATATTAGATTAATTAATAAATTGACTGTGAATCATGTTGTTAAGGAGAAAATACCTAAAATGAAAGTCAAGAATGCAGCCCAAGTATTCAGCCAGAGGGTGTCTGCTACAATGAGGTATTTGGCCAGTAAGTATCCTTAACTCTATTTCAAGCAGTCATATGGTCTCAAGTCATTAGCGTAGTTGTAGTCGTGTTCCGTAAGTCATCACGAATCGTCTCGCCCGTAGGTTGGATGACTTCCAGCCTCCTGAACAAGCCGGTTTCCGAAAGGGCTATAGTACGATAGACCACATTGATTGATGACCGCTGATATGGCAATGGGTGAGACACATAGCGCTGAGAACCGATGGATATTGGGATCTCAAGGTGCTGGAATGGTGACCCTGCACTCGTAAACACAGCTAGATCCCCAACTAGGTGGACAGATAACATAAAAAGACTCGCAGGGATCCCCTGGAGCTATCTGTGTGGTTAGTCCGTTAGTCTATCATAGTAAACTATTACGATCAAACGAATCAAAACTCGGAATAACCACACTGTATGCCAAATCTCAGCTCAATCCGTTTAGTGATTTGAACTTTGCGTTGATAGATCAGTCAGTCAATCACTTTTTCCTTTTATATATTTAGATTTTATTGTATGTTTGTATGTTAGTGTATAAAGTAATTTGAACCTTAAAGATTATTTTCTTACATACTTTATCACTTTATTACATATAGTAATCACATAGTTAAAAATGCATAGGAGACATTAATATTTGCAAAGCTTTGTTAGTTCAATACTTAAAGTAATCATTTTTTTTTTTCGTTTTATTTCAGATCACAATATTCTTCCTAGGGAGTGTCTAGGCACAGCAGATTTATTGCTCCTTTTCGATAAACTTTTCGACTCATTCAATGGTCATAATTACCAGGAATCTGAAAAAATGTTTAAGTGTGCATTGAAAAAAAATTCGCCACATTTCAAACTTTGGGATGAGTCGCTCCCAATACTAAGATCAATGGGCTTTAAAGTTGAAAAAAAATTAAGAGATGGAACTACGTCCACAAAATTTGAACAAGTTCCGTCTCTTAAACATTGGATTTCAAATATAAATGTTTTTAAAGAAATGTTTAGATATTTAAATGAAACATACCAAGTAAATAGTTTGTTGACAAGAAACGTTAACCAGGATCCATTGGAAAATTTTTTCTGTAACATCAGGAGTAATGGTCTCAGAAACACATCTCCTACTTGCTCGCAGTTTACCGGAGCTTTTAAAACATTATTAATAAATAATTTAACCTCACCACACTCAGTCGGGGCAAACTGCGAGCAAGATGACAACAAGGCACTAAAGCCACTGGCAACGTTATTAAATTATAAAAAAGTAGAAGAAAGGGAACAAGCCACAGATGTTAATGTGGGTTCTGTAATAGACGAATTTACACAAAATAGAGATACTGATTATTCTAATATATCAACCAGTAAGGAGGCAAAAAGATATGTTGCAGGCTATGTTATTAAAAAAACCATAAGTAAATTATGTAGTACATGCCATTTTTGTCGAATGAATTTAGTCAGCACAATGCCTCCTAGGAACACTGACTACATATTAGAGAGAGACTACACGAAAAGGTCACTACACTATCCTTCGGAGGCATTGTGCGAGTTTATAGATGATGTTTGCATTGTCATTCAAACTCAATTAAATGAAACACCACAGCAACAGCATCTAAAGGCTACAATAAAGCAAATTGCAGATATATTTTGTAATTGGTTACAGTTCTCCTGTGTAGCTCATAAAGATATAGTACAGATTTTTTTAATGGATACAATAATAAATATAATAATCAATAGCTGGTGCACTAATGTCAACAGAATACTGAAAGGTAAAGCTAATGTTTGTAACAATAATGCGACAAAAATACAAGCTTTGAATTATTTTAACACACACAGAAGAAATAAATAAATTATTAAAAATATAATTACTACTGAATTTCATTGTTTCCATTTCCGTTTAAAATAGCTCCTGGAGATATCAACTTTTTTTTGTTATTTTACAAAAAAAATGTTAACATCTCAAACACTTGTTATTATATAAATATACCTTAACATCTACATATATATTTATTTTAAGGGATACTCGAACTATTTTTTCTCGCCATTTTTCAGTCTTAGTTATGTGGCAAAATTCAATTTTTGTTATATGTATTTCAATGGTTTTGTTTTTCACTAATTGTAGACCAATTAATTATACATTGTAGGTTTATCGCAATAGTAATCGCGATAAATCAGTATCATAATATGATATATTTTCTTGAAAACTTTGCTTCAAAATGTCTATCTAAGCTTATTATCTAACAAAACATTCGATTAAGTCAGGTAATAAGTTAAGATAGCCGTTTTTAATTAGTTATGATATAATTTAAAATTTGCGAATATGATACCTCAATTACTATTGCCTTATACCTACTATGTGGTCTATAATTTGCGATTAACCAAATTTTTGGATTTAGTACATCCCAACTGAAAATAAGCGCCACCTACCGGGAGCGGCATGCAATAAATAAAGCGCCATCTAGCGGTACATTAATTGTACATACAAGATATACAGGCAGCGTCATCTCTTCGCTTGGGTACATAAACTTCACAAATTTATAACCTCAGTGGCACATCTATCTCTAGTATATAGTGTATTATCTATGGTGATTACATTCTCTTGGCACGGAGTGGGGGAGTGATTATATTCTCTTGGTTTTGAATATAACTCTACCTACATATTATAATTTAACTATGATTTTTTCTTGATCTGTTCCGAAATGATTATAATATTCTCTTGGTATACTACTACTAGTTTTATGCCCGTGATACACATTCTAGTTGATAGTTGATAGAGTAGAGCTTACCAGCACTAGGTGCTTCTAACCTAATTAACACTAAGGATTTCTGGGTGCAAGTATTTCTGGGTGGTCATGGTGGCAAGAGGGGGAGGGGTAGGAGGTGTGGAGGTGTCCCCTATCACAACTGTAAGGATTTTTGGGTGGTAAAAAAAATCATAACCACCAAGGCTGTGGCGGAAGCTGCGCTTCGCTATAAATCAAATGGACTACGCCAGAAGACTTCTGGCTTCGCGCTTCAAAAAATACTCTAAAAATACTCTAGGGGTAGGGCAGACAAGACTACGTAGAGTCGAGGTTGGCCATTTCGGTTCTAACACACTATTCGACCTATATTTGTTTGTTTGTTTGAATAGAAAAAAATTCAAGATCGCCATCTTGATTTTTTTTCTATTCATCATTTATTTTTCCATACAAAATATATGCTAGACTTTGATACCGTTCCTTTTCAAAATTTCTGATGGTTCGTAATTCGTACAGAGGACAAAAATTCATTCGAAGGAAACACATATGTTTCCTTCGAATATGTTGTATGTTTCTCTCCATAGAGAGAGCTGATGATTGAGGATTTTGGAGACGGGTGAGGAGTACGGCGAAGGTATTGAAGATAGAAGGGTGCTCAAACGAAAATCACTGAAACTTCATCCAATCGGCAGGTGTAGCAGAGCGCAGCTCCCGGTGTAGCCTTCGTCTTTATGTTTTTTTAATCACCCAGAAATGCTTGTATCGAGAAATCCTTATTGCTAGTTAGGTTCGCGACAGCTTTCATAGTCATTTTTTTCATGACCACTCAGAAATACTTGCACCCAAAAATTTTTACCGTTAGTGAGGTTAAAATGTGGCAGGAGGAACTCGTTAGGCGGGGGTTAGAAAGTCTCTCAGTCTGATTAATGTTTGTTTTTTCACTTTTACCAAAGACAGTAGTGAATTATTTATAATAACCGATAAAAATGATGATTTTCACATGATATTTATCACATTTACCAAATCATGCGAAAATTATTAATAATTACCGAAAATTATTAATAAATAATTATCACATTTATCACATTTACCGTAACATATATACTACTTATCATACGAATCTCCCGTCCCAATTCCCCTCAAGGGGAAAAAATCAAACGGCTTGCGATTTACTCGTACTTATGCTTTAGACTGGCAGAATCTCGATACACATGCGAGTAGCTCATTTTTGCTTTGACTGGCATGCTTTTGTGTGAGTAATAAGCATGTATATCACGCTTTTGGGATAAACCAAGGATAAACCATCCATTAAACTGAAAGAAATATGACAGTCAATAACATAGATAATACACTATATACTAGAGAGTCAATAACAATCAAATAAAAGGTTATGTTTAAGAATGTTCTATTTTCAGCTCAAATACCGTTTTATTAGGTTTTATTCATTTTGTACCTAAGAATTAGGCCTACCTATTTCCTACTTCCATAATAATTTTGTAAAGTAGTTTCGAAGATACACCATATTTTGATACTGATGCAGTGACCATGAATACTATGTTTATGTTCCTGACTCACAAATCATGGTGCATCGCCTTTTTTTCTATTTTCTTTTTATTTATTTTTACTAATATACCTGTGTACAAAGTGTTTAAAAAGTCTTTAAAAAGTGCCTATAAAATTTTTTTATTGAATTGCTTGTTTTTCCAGATCCTTGAAAATGCTAGAGCTCTGTTTAGAAAGTGGTTAATTATTAGAAATCGTCCAAGTCTACGCTCTCCAGTCGAAGTCGAGTCTCCAGCGAAGTCGCCATTTCTAGCACCATGGGGCCCGAAAGACTGATAATCGTGTCTCTTTAGATTTTTTTTCACCTTGGATCCACACACAATTATATATACAAAACAACCAATCTTAAATTTATAGGTTCATGCTTAGAACACTAACCACTAGCTCTACTCTTTAGCCTTAATAGTCCAAAGGTTAAAGGGTGCGAAGTGAAGGGGGTCTCAAGCTTGATCCCCACCACTTGAATTATTATCGTACCCACTCTTAACACAAGCTTTCCGCTTATTTGGAAGGAAGAGAAGTTTTTCTTTTAAAGGTCAACCAAGCTGATCTTGACTAATATTCTCCTCTCCTCTTCAAATAATTTGAAAGGATGTCTTAGGAGTGGGTACGAAAACAGTGCAACCGGTAGGGATCGAACTTGCGACCTTTCAGTTTTCAGTCCGCACCCTTAACCATTGGGCTATTGAAGTAAAAGGTACGGCTAGGGCTGCCGTGTGACTAACGTATTATCGAGTTTTATTGGAGCATGTGCAACACATCGTCTGTCAAATATGTGTGACTAGAATAAAGTCGGCAACAGCGATACGCCACGTCACGTTCCGCGGCGATGGTATCCCAGACGGAGCGGTTGCGCGTACATCTCACACGAAATAGGTCAATTAAGACGTGGGAGTGAGCTACACGTGACCGTAACGCCTGATCTCGACGGCGATAGCCGCGGTGCTGCGTTTGACGCCTTTATTTGTCTTAAACTGGCGTTCGTGTTAAACGTTCGAGATAATCGGGAAAAGAATCTATTTAAGTGTCAACAGTTGAGAAGTTACTACGAAGTAACACCTATCACAATAGAATTTTTATTTTTGTGTATCCACAGTGGGATATCGTGATCGTTACAGTTGGTGAAACCAACAGCACCGATTCCTCAGCATCTCACTTCAACGATCGCAATTTTCATACATTATCGCAGTTTTGTCGATTGCTGTCAAAAAATTAAAATAAATAAATACTTTTATCCTGCTTTTATCTCATAATTATATTTCACACATCAGACAGCCGACATATATATGATAATGCATAGCGTTAACTCTCTCTTTGGAGGGGTACAGCTTTCTGCCCTAATATGCACATGACTGCAATACTCGTAGGTATACATAAGGTAAGCTGTTCAAATGAATGTCTTTCTAGGGTTCCGTACCCGAAGGGTAACCAACGGGACCCTATTACTAAGCCTCCGCTGTCTGACCATCCGTCAGTCTGTCTATAAGCGGACTGTATTCCATGATCCGTAATAGGTAGACAATTGAAATTATCAGAGAATGGGTTGATGGGAATGGGATGGTGGGTTGCCGCAATAATAAAAATAAAAAAATATATATTTTTTTTATTCGATGACAAGATAGTCCTTGACTGCAATCTCACCTGTTGATAAGTGACGATGCTTTCTTAGATGGTAGCGGGCTAACTTGGAAGGGATATGGCAGTGTACTCATACCCCTAAATTAAAAATTAAAGGGGGTTCCCCTACTAGAAACGTGTTTTATGTTTCGGCATTTTTTGGTAGGGAACCGTTCGTATGCGAGTCTGACTCGCATTTGACCGGTTATTTTAATTCCTGAACAGCATAGATAGATGGGAAACCACGAATCTAACGGTGAAGGTGAAATTCTAGAGGTGGCATGACCAAAAGGTGCTATCGCGTGGCGAAATGACGAGCACGCTCTGGTGTTGGCGACGGAATAGCGCCTGCTCAGCGCGGTGAACAGACGCCCTGCCTCCTGATTCTGTAACTCAAGGCCTATCAAAAAATCAAAGCCACTGACCTGTATTTTTTATCCATTGAATTATTATGAAATAGTAAATGACATTTTTCTTCAAACCTCCAATGGATTAAAAATGCCTATCGTTGTTGACGCACTGAGTTACAGGATCAGGGCCCCAAGTCTGCTATTTTACATGTCATTGTCATTGAACCGCAATACAATTAGGGTCAGGCGGGGTAAATATAAAACACAGAAATTTCGTATAAAAATAAGACATGATTGTAATTCCGTAGAAAAAGACCAAAAAAGAACCTTATTAAACTAAAAAGTATACTTCATTTGTAATGTCTTAGAACTCAAATTACTAAATTGATAACTTATTGCTAGTCTGCCACCGTGAGTGTTCCGCCATTTTGGATTTACAATGACGTCACACAGCTAACCATGCATTGTCATCCAAACTTACCGTGTATACAAAATTTCAGCTCAATCGGTTGAAGCTATTTGCTTCAAAATTGAGTTGCAAGATTCGACCCGAATAAACATAGTTACATACATTGCAAGTTACATAAAAGCTTTTATATGTAACAGAGGAGTGTCAAGGCTCATATTTAGATCAGATACAGATAGTATCAGACTTACCTTAATTTTCACTATCATATTTTGTAGCTATGTAAGGTTAATATTGAAACATTAAGTACCGACTACTGTAATTATTACCAAAAAAGTAGACCAATTTTTTGTTTTGTTAATTTTAATGATTTTTTTATATCATATCTCCCAGCTCTATCTTATTATTACCACCATCTCTATAAAACACTGAAGGCATAGAAGTTCAAACATGTTTCATTTTTAACCTTATATGTCTTATATTTTCCCCTTTATAGAGGAAAAAAATGAGACATATACTTTGTATGAAAAATATACATTTCGCTTGACTATTTTGAATTGAATTGGTATCATGTGAAAGATACCAATTATAAGTATAATATTATCAGTTTTTCTTACACTTATAATATTTTTAACAGCATTAGAAATGTAAAGATCCGTTTTCGTCCCATATTTACCCCGCCTGACCCTACAATTCAATTATCATTGGTCCAAAATTTCGTAGTCTACTAAATTCACAATGGTTGTTCGATTTCTTATAATTGGATTGTAATTCAACGATACCTCGGTATTGGCATTAGCTTAAAAAGCGTTTGCCGAAATGAGTTTAAAAAAAACTACATATTAAAAACGTTTATTTAAGCTAGATTCAAAGCTAGATGTGTCAGTGGCAAACCATCGGAAAACAATTGTGACGCCATTGAATTAGTAGACTACCAAAATTGTTAAAAGTAGCAATTGGGATGTCATTGATAGACAATTGAACTACAATTGCAATAGCAGACTTGGGCCCCAGGTGGCTGAGTTCCACGTTACGATTACATTATACATAGCTATCCAACTTCTCCATTATATTATTTTGTACATTCGATAGCGGAACGGTTTAAGGGTGCGGACTGAACGGTCGTAGGTTTGATCCCCACCCGTCACTATTGTCGTACCCACTCCTAACACAAGCTTTCTGCTTATTTGTAGGGAATAGGAGAATATAAGACAAGTTCAACTTGGCTAATATAAAAAACTAGCGGACGCCCGCGATATCGTCCGCTTTTGTCAATTCACTCACACTCACTTCGACAGTGCCTAAGTCCCCACAGTTAAGGTCGGCAGGACACCTGCAGCATCAGGATTGAGGAGTTGGGTACTGGAATTCAACAATGTAGTCTTTACTTGGTACCTACAATAACTCCACAATCCCCACAGTTTAGAGGGGCAGTACCCCTACAGCATCAGAATTGAGGAGTTGGAAGCTGAAGTATTTATGGGAGCATTTCGCAAAGTTTTAGTATCGATTAAAATAGATTGGCGCAAATTGGTTTAGAAATCACGGGGTTATCGATAGATATAAATAGGTAGAAAAACTCCTTCTACTCCTTTTTCGAAAGTCGGTTAAAAAAGTAGCTTATGTTACTCCTAATAACATCAACTAATTACCAATAAAAGTCCCGTCAAAATCGGTTTAGCTGTTCCCGAGATTAGCGGCAACAAACAAACAGACAGAAAAAATAATTAAAATTGATTTTTTGTTATATCGCATTTACTTACATATACATTTAGTAAAAGATATTACAAACGAACACTTCAATTTAATTTATTTGTATAAATGTATAGATTAACTTTGTGAGGAAGAAAACGTAAGCCCACCCGTGCGAAGCCGTGGTGAGTCAGCTAGTGAACAAAAATATTCTCGAAATGTTGTTATTAGTGGATAGGATTAGACGTTTCGGTTGAAGAGCCTCTAATGTAACCCCTTCAGAGGCGAATCGGCACGTAGTTCCGGCGTTGCGGCGTCGCAATGGCTGCGCGGCGCAGGTGATGCTGCGGTCGCGCTCCGGCACGCACCGGCCACCAGCCCGACACCTGCATTGGGTACTGTGTCTAACCGGTGTTTATTTACCACGGTCAATCATAATGGAGTTTAGCGTTCCGGCACGGTGGCGTGTAGAAACCGAGTAGGGGTATGGGTTGAGTTTACACTGCTATACCCCTTCCAAGTTAGCCCGCTACCATCTTAGACTGCATCGTCACTTACCATCAGGTGAGATCGCAGTCAAGGGCTACCTTGTCATCGAATTAAAAAAAAAAAAAAAAAGTAATCCGAAGTAATGATTCCTATACTAAGGTCCACTTGCACCAATCTCCTAAATATATTTAACTTAAATTTTTCTTCTTCTTGTTTTCTACTTTAAAATAGTTCGAAGAGTTGATGATCGATGGGGTCCCAAGGTGCTGGAGTGGCGACCCCGCACCGGGAAGCGCAGTGTTGGCAGATCCCCCACTAGGTGGACCGACGACATCAAACGAGTCGCAGGGAGCCGCCAAGACCGAGGCCTGTGGAGGTCCATGCAAGAGACTTATGTTCAGCAGTGAACGTCTATTAATGGACAAAGAAGAAGAAGTTATTTTTCTATACCTGTCCTTTTCTTTTTCACTCTGAACTTGCCAAAAAGTGACAGCATTACAAACTAACAGATTGACATGATTGAAGTAGACGGTCTAAATTGACAATTTGGATTTTTTCGATGTACGTGTACGTGTACAAACTAAAATTATTTTATACTTTTAAGTTTTAAAAAAAAAATTATATTACTATGCATTAAATGATGATATTCAAATAACTCGTAGTCGTAAGATATTCATTTAAAAAAAATGGCTGTATCGTCTTAAGAGACGATATAATATGAAAATAAATGCAAATTGGTTAAAAATTAGACCTAACTTCGCGATTTTCGGAATATTTAGATTCGGATTCGGATTTGCGGAACAAATTTCATTATTTCATGTTATTACTCAATATCGTCCCCTGGAAAATATGATATAGGTTTTACCTGTATTTTTTTCTTTGGAGAGTTTAAACTTGATCTACCTAGGTACTGCTGTGAAAATCAAATCTGCATCTTAAGATTTTCCATTACGAGCGGTCTTTGGCGGATTAATGAAGCTAGGACGAATTGAAATAACAATGTAAGAGATAGTTTGTGTTTCTTAAGTATTAGTTGTTTATTGTTCATCCCCTGCGATTAGCATAGAGCGTGCCAGTGTTGGGGCTCGGACAGGAAGACTCGCCCTCGGGAAACAGCGCACACTTCCGGCCTCCGACAGAGCCGCTACTTAGATGGATTTCCGCTTTTTCAACTGCTACTACATACATAGGTAGTATACCTAAAATTTTCAAAAACTAAGATTTAACCCCATTTGAGACCTTACACACATTTTTTTTTAAATAAAGAAAAGAAATAACTTATGAGTAAAAAATATTTTTAAAAACGAGCTTTTACATTGACGCACGCAGCTCACCATGCATTATCATCCAAACTAGCTCAATCGGTTGAAGCTATCTGCTTCAAAATTGAGTTGCAAGATTCCACCCGAACAAACATAGTTACATACTTACATACATAGTTACATACAATGCAAGCTAAATAAAAGCTTTAAAAAAAACATTTATTCTATGTTATTCTGTTTTTATTTGTTTTTATAGTGGTAGAACTAGTTGTCTACATAGTTCACTCTACACCAGCTCAAATATTATGTTATCTATCTACTTAAATATTTAGTGGACAGCGAATATAAATTCAAAACTGGCGTGTAGATGAAGGTAGATGTGGATGCCTAAATAGACAATAATAATAACAATGGCAATAGGGCCCGGGCAGGAAATGCCAGGAAATCCAAGACGGACTGCGTAACTATCACGCACAATAGCAATAACAAAGGATCTGTACGTACGTCACTAGCACAAGCGTTTTGTAAACATCGACCCCATAACAGTAATCTTACGTTAGACCACTCAAAGTGTACACACTTCTTATAAAAGGTTTGTCAAATAACCAAAAAGTGACGATGGGGTATAGGCTTCGATCACAGAAAAAAAAATTCTGTGATCGAAGGCTATAGGTAATTTGAGCTATACGTAGGTCATGTAATTTTATCATTTATTTATAGTTACTGAGATACAGAGACTGTATTAACGCAAAGGTATCATTTTTTTGATTTGATTTTCAAATACAATTTCTGAAACCCTTTTTCAGTAGAGGTCTTCTATATTAAGAAAACCTACACGAAAAACGTCAAGGTACATAATAATGTAGAACCATAGTAGACTAGAGCTTGAACGTTTTAAATTGGCAGTCAGCGCAAGATCTGCGACGCCAAAGCTGCTCTAGTATATTTATCACCTGCTTATTAACCGTTTTTCAATTCACCTGGCATAGAATTTGGATCGCGGTTTCGTTTAATGATTTGGATTGCCCATAATAAGTATCAATGTAATGGATATTTCTAGTAGACATCAATGTAAGAAATCACCAACCTTTTTCGCAGAACGTTCTTTTTAGACTTTTTGAATATATTTATAGCTATGTAAAACTTTACTTTAAACGATTTTTTAAGTATGTACATACTTATACTCGATGTTTTCATAGATATTATCTTGGATTTAAATGGAGATTAAAAATCACGACATCGCGGGCATCATCTAGTAAATCAATAGGAAGAATTTTTAAAAACAGCATTAAAGAAAGGTACATATCGATGTCCATACGAGTAATAAGGTGTGAAAATTGAAATCGGACTTTTTATTAATCAGAATATATAGGGCTAGTTCATACAAACCTATTAGTTTTAAGAATTTCACTTTTGGAACAGGAGTTTTCAGCGACCACCCTGAAAGTCGGGGGGTGTGGTCGGTGGGCGGCTAGGCGGGCGGACTGGGCCACGCCCAGCGTACCCAAGCCTGCACCCAACTTACGTAAAGCCTGAAACGCACAACGCGTGAACTATTAAGGCCTATAGCAGACCTCCGCCACAAATCCGCTGAATTTTAATTTACACTTGTTATTACGAACTCGATTTGCCATTTATCATTCGTAAACACAGTTTAACATTTCAAATTACCGGCTCGTCGTAACTCGGTTTCATACGAAGGGTTCCGTACCAAAAAAACACCGAAAAAACACGTTTTTAGTAGGGGAGCCCCCGTGACTTTTTATAATTCATTTTTATTTTTATAATTTCTTGTTATAACTAGCCTGGCGGCAACAGGAATACACATTCTCTGAAAATTTCAACTACCTATTACGGATCATGATGGATGGACGGACGGACAGCGGAGAGGTAATAGGGTCCCATTGGTTATCCTTCGGGTACGGAACCCTTAAAACTAAACCGTCAACTGCAACTAATCCGCACAAACACTTTGCTGATGTCTTATAGTAGGTATAGTATTACCTACCTACCTGGATTGATAAGTTAATAGACTAATAATTAAAGCGGCAACGTAAACAGCTTGTTCAGCAATTAATTACGTACATAATAGCCGTTAACCGTAACCGTAACTTTGTAGTGGAGCTACTTTGATTGTATTGATTCAGACATTATACGCTGACGCCGAGTAGTTAATGGCGGTTAAAACGCGTGAAATGAATACCGCCTTCGTTGCGACCACCCAAATATATTTGGGATGTTCATTCGATTTTTTCTGTGTAATTTTTAGTGTTCCGTACCCAAAGGGTGCCAACGGGACCCTATTACTAAGCCTTACTATTACTAATCAGAGGCGATTGCAATTGTCACACTGTAGAAGCACTGTAGCCATACTGTAGCAATACCTTGACGACCTCCCTGGCGCAGTGGTGAGCGCTGTGGTCTTAAAACTGGGAGGTCTCGGGTTCGATTCCCGGCGGGGGCAATTTAGTAATTTATTATTTCTAAATTGTCTCTGGTCTGGTCTGGGGGGAGGCTTTGGCCGTGGCTAGTTACCACCCTACCGTCAAAAACGTGCCGCCAAGCGATTTAGCGTTCCGGCACGATGGCGTGTAGAAACCGATTAGGGGTATGGGTTGAATTTACACTGCTATACCCCTTCCAAGTTAGCCCGCTACCATCTTAGACTGCATCGTCACTTACCATCAGGTGAGATCGCAGTTAAGGGCTATCTTGTCATAGAATAAAAAAAAAAAAACCAAATTTTTAGAGAATCGCACAGCACGTGGTCGCCATTCATCGATGTCGCCATTAGTTAAATCAACGTCTATCCATATTACAATAGACTTGGATTTTTGTTGCTAGCTCCGGGACTATAGCTTTATTACTTTGATAATCAAGTTATTCATATCGAAGATTACTCTGCGCAATTTGAAAATTCTCACCCAGATGAAGTCATTTCCTAGCGCCTCGGATTAAACTTTGAGTTCTTACACTATAATAAATTCAATTATTACAATTATTAGAAATGAACGGTACGGCCTATCGACGTTTACGTTTCAAATTGGTAGATTTGTGGCTGGTTTTAACCTATCTATTCTAAATTCTACAAATTGAAAGTCGATATTTTAATCCAAATAGGTATGTGTCTAGAGTGTTAAGAATAATTAATTAATTAATTCACGTATTGGGATTGTAATAGGTACCTTTGCCTACAACTTAGGTACTAGATACCTATCTGGATTTCAATTTACTACGACTTTCAATTTGTAGATATAGATAATCGGATTTAGATATTAATCCATAGATATACCTCAATACAGCTTTATAGTTATAAATCCAATCTCTAGTTTTTATTTGTTACATAAAATAAAATTCACGCCTCATATTTTATATCTGGGGTTGAAAAAAAATACGAGGGATGAAATTGCTGAATTAGATCACCTCAACTGAACTAATTTTAATATGATTTGGTGGTAATTTGATTTTGGTATGATTTGGGTTTTTCATACCGACACCCACCTAACCAAAAATTGTAAAGTCCGTAACACTTTTGGTAGAGTCACAGTGATGGTAGCTCCCGGAAGTCTCAGTACGTATTCGCACCTCCTTCGTCGGTTTTCCGTTAGATGTCGGTGTATAGTGTGCACACGGACTTGTTAAACGCCGCTGAAACAAACCTACGCTGACAATGTTCTCCTTGCCACACGGTAGAGTGCGCTGATCGCTCGAGGTTTACATTTTAAACACACTTTACATAGTAAGTGACTGGCTTTTTTTCGGATGAAACGTGGGCAGTTCTATGTCCAATTACCTCTAGATCTGTGTAGGGACACATGCATAGCGCAACACGACTCCACTTGCTGATACAACGAGTTGGACCGCCGCGGTTTTGTTAAATAGGGATTTTTTTTATATTACGGAGTAGAGTAAGTTATTCGCCACTGTATCATACACACGTGTGGACACGCGAAATAAAGGCAGGCGAATAAGTCAGTATTATTTTCCACTCCCGCGGCAGGAGTCTCTAAATCTGTTTTGGAAAACGTATTTTCTAAACCGTATCCAGGTACCCAGGTCTTGTGGTGATCTATTAATTTTTTACCTTAATCGCCCCTAGCCACTGACCTCTATTTAATCTATGATTAACACTGTACGATAACAGCTTATTAGCCACATTCGACATACGAGTGTCTCTGGAACTAAATATTATACGGATGCAGGAAGTACCAAAAAGTATCTACAATGAGTTGTCAACTATTGTTATCGCGCGAATATGGCGTCAATAAAGTAGGTCCATAACAAGGATGACAGCAGCCTGTCCACTGCTACCTACCTAATCATAGATTAATTATTTATAGAAGTCAGTGTCCCTAGCCCAGTAGGACCACGAGTACAAAGTGACATACCGCGGTCTTACTAGTAGGTCAAAACTCAAATCGGTGGGACAGTGGGCCTTGAATGAAAATTGGCACGGACGGGTAGTTTTAAAAAGTTTCACCGTTCCTGGCAGAGTTGATCGTTGCTAAGCCAAGGCATAAAACGTACTTAACGTACATACGCGGTGGCGCGCGGCGGTAGGCTTTCGGGCGCGAGCGGCGAGATCAAAGGCTCCTCGATACCATCAGCAACGCTTTGCACACCTCGCCGCCGCGGCCACGCGCCTTGCATCTAATCGCCGATAAAATAACCCTCTCATCTCACATTTCATCTCTACGCTAATCTATTACAGAAGTTTACCCTGCTATGTTGAAGTGCTTGCTTTACCTAGATACCTACTTATAAAGTGTATCCTGTTCACTATTATAGAACATCGATTTGACCAACTTACACAAGTTTTTTTTTATTCAATGACATGATCGTTCTTGACTGCGATCTCACCTGATGGTAAGTGACGATGCAATCTAAATGGTAGCGGACTAACTTGGAGGGGATATGGCAGTGTAAATTCAACCTATAATACCCCTAATCTGTTTCTACACGCCATCACGCCGAAACGCATCGTTTGGCGACACGTCTTTGACGTAATAGGGTGGTAACTAACTACAACCAAAGCCTCCCATCCTCCCACAGTTTGTTTATTGGTTTGTCCTTCAAATACGCAACAACGGAGAAACAGATCGACGTGATTTTTTTGCATAGGTATAGTTGAGGACCTGGGCCCCGAGTCTGCTATTTTACATGTCATTGTCAGTGAACCGCAATGCCATTACAATTCAATTATCATTGGTCCAAAATTTCGTAGTCTACTAAATTCACAATGGTCGTTCGATGTTCTTGTAATTGCATTGTAAATTAATGATCCTCGGTATTGCCATTGATCCTCGGTATTGCCATTAGCTAAAAAAGCGTTCGCCGAAACGAGTTTATCGTTATCAAAAACGTTAAACGCTATCAATTTATGTTTTTAACCGACTTAAAAGTGTCAGTGGCAAACCATCGGAAAACAATTGTGACGGCATTGAATTAGTAGACTACCAAAATTGCTAAAAGTAGCAATTGGGATGTCATTGATGGACAATTGAACTACAATTGCAATAGCAGACTTGGGCCCCTGGAGAGTGACTTTGTACCCCGGAAAATTAGAGTTCTCAAATTATTTAATAGAGAATTTTTAAAAACTAAAGGAGAATGCGCAAATTTCATAGAAAATTACCCCAGCCCCGGCGCAAAAGTTATCCATCTCAAATTTTGCGCATTTTGCGAATTTTGCGCATTCTCCTTTACGGGCATCAGCTAGTTCCGAACTACTGAAATACTGCGAACTTACCAAGCAATATTATGAAAATAAAATTTAATTCAGAGTTTATGCAAAGTTTCCAGGTTTGGGAGCCCCAGTATCTCTGTCCATGCATAAGTTAAGTGCATCTGTTTCAAGTGTTGACGCAATATCGGAGCATTCCCGCAGGTGCAAACTTCTGCTCTAAAGGACAGACTGGTGACCTACGAGGATAATAACACATAAAATAACATACAAACTACTAGTAGATACGATGGTGTAATCCTTTCCGATTCTCGATTATTATAGTCTTCGTTATCGTTGGGATTTGGTGACGAGTGAGTAAGTGATGTTGAATGTGAAGGTTTTCTTTTCCTCCTTTTTTCAATCCTATTATTAATATTATAAATGCTGGACTTGATTTGGTTTGGATGTATGTTTGTTACTCAATTACGCCGCAACGACTGAACCGATTTCACTGAAATTTGGCAAATAGATAGGTTATAGTCTGGAATAGCACATAGGCTACCCGGGACTTTTTATCCCGGGAAATAAGAGAGTTCCCACCACAATACAAAACCTTAATCCACGCGAACGAAGTCGCGGGCATCAGCCAGTATTATAAATGCGAATGTTTGGATGTATGTTTGTTACTCAATCACGCCGCAACGACTGAACCAATTGAAATGAAAGAATTTTTCAATTCGAAAATGTTCCTGAGATTAGCGCGTTCAAACAAACAAACTCTTCAGCTTTATAATATTAGAGTTGATTAGAAAATGTTGCTTGTTAGTTTGTCTTTCAATCATGCCGCAACAGAACTACAGAATACTTAATTTTAAAGAAGATGCAAGACAGAGCTAAAATCGACTTGAATTAATTATTGCACGGGTATAGTTGAGACTTGAAGACTAAGTAATATAGTTGAGAAAGCAAACAACAATTTTAAAACAAAACTCCCACAATTACGTACCTGTGGGAGGTTTGTTGCTGCCACCTCGAGCGACCCCGTCCCGCCCTTACCCACCTCATTATTATCTCCTGCGATCTCCAAACGCTCAACGCATGAATGCTCAAAATCCATTCATTCGCCACAATCCACCATAGAAACAATAAGCGTACCCTTAGCGAGGCTAAAAGACCACAAAACGCAAAAAACTTGTATAATACGTGCTTCTTGGGAACCCTTTAATATCGGCGAGGGCGAGGGTAATCGAATGCTTAAATACGGCAATCGTACTTGGTGCCGCGCGGCGGGCGGCTAGGCTTGTAGAAAACATATCGATATTTTTGTTCGACATATCGATATTCTTGGTCGATATCTATTTTTTAGAAAATATCAATATAAAATCTCAAATATCTAAAATGTATTAAATACGACAAAATTATATCCAGTAACAATTCCGGGATTTGCCAGTCACGACTGACTAAACCGCTGGAATTAAACACAGAGCCGTAAAAAAGTAGACTTTTCTCTTTTCATTGTCCTAAGACTTAGCTTGAAATATTGAGGTATTGAAATCGATATCAATATATTTTTAATATCGCTACGATATACTTTGGCACATCCTGCATCCCTAGGGGCGGCGCGGGCGGCGCGGGCGGGCGGGCAGTGAGCGGCGCGCACAATGCTGGCTGGAGGCGCGGGCGCGGTGTCGTGTGTCGCGTCGCCCACGCTCTCGCCGACACACGATATCGCCTTTTCATTTTATAATTCCTTCACAATAAACGCTGCCAAGGCGTAGGGCGAAGACAATGCACCCGGAGGCAAAAACCGCTCGGAAACCCTTTATATCCAATTTATTGTCTCAAAATAAAATCGGGTGCAAATTAAAATAAATTCTAAAGTGTACAACCGGTGGGTATCGCCGTTTTATAAATCACCCCATCGCATCTAGAACACACAAAAGATATCCTTCCAACTGCGTACAATGAGAGCTACGAGTAAAATAAGACGTCCGCGAAGTAATAATGAACACAAACAATAACGCGTTTTCATCTTCCATACCTCGAGACCCTCGAGTAGGTGAGTAGGTGAGATAGATAGCGGAGATTCAGGTCCCTAATAAATTAAGTAAGTTATCGAGAGCGGCCGCCGGCGACCAGTTTAATGCGTGTTTCTGATAATCAAATCCGGTATCCGAAGTTTTAATTCCCGGGGATGGTATGGGCTCGGGCATACAAGCTAAAGTCCAGTGCTAACGCCAATATCGCACATAAAAAGGTTGCGGATCGCTCGCTTCTCCATCCACCGATTGGCTAGGCGGCGCCCGCTGGTCCCCAGGGCCCTATACGAGAAGCGAAATGGGCCCCAGAACACCCATAAGAGAGCGACCCCGCCCGCCACGGCCGAATAATTAGGGCTCTTTGTTTAGATAGCGGCAATTTTATTTGGGAGAAAACGGGCGCTTGGGACATCTTCGGCCATTCTAACCGCCCGATATTAATAAGAAACGTGTGTGCCATGCCGTATCACTGACCGAAGCTTGCTCCGATTTCATTGTTTCAGCCGTCTCAATCCAAAAGTACAATAGCAATCACTAAGTTTAAGTCTTAATTAATTACACTTATTCGAAACGTTATCAGTCATACATCAATTCATTATATTTATATAACAATAAATATCTATAACAATACGACTTCTCTACCAATTTTATAAATTTTCGGCGTAACGTAGTTGATCCATAAATTACACAACTAGACCGCAAGTTCATAGAATAGAAAGGGGAAAGCGACAACCGAAAGTCACCCAGCAATCTGACATAAATAATGCAGCCAAGGAAATTGGGATTTTGATTTGTTTTCTTCAAAAGTTTTATTTGTCTTTGGAGAAAATTGAACTTATATTACAATAGGCTTTATCTACCGTCAACAAAGAAGGTGGTAAAGAAAGTTAAGGCACTTGAGTAAGAAGTAGGTATTAAGTGAATTCAGTCAAGTGGATAACTTAATGAGGTGTAACTTATTCAAAGACGGATTAGTGATAAGATTCGAAACTAAGAGAGCATCCATGTCAACCAAGGACACTGATACTGAGGGTAGCTGTTTTAATATGATAGTGAGTACTAGTACGCTCAAGCAATAGAAAGTTTAAGCAGCCTTGGGTAAGGGCAGACTATGTTTTTCGTAGGATAGATGACCCTTGGAGCCGGAAAATTCTGAATGAAGAGTAAACGTTCATACTTATATCGCACCTTTAGAATTCAAGTAACCTAATTCAAAAGTTGCAATCTGTGGACAATGAGCAAAAATAATTTAAAAAGGTATTTTGTCGAGTAAAAAATGCATCTCTGCCATTTTTTATTAGAAAAATTCATAGAGGTCCGCTGGTAAACTATGAATTTGTATTGCGGTTGTCGCTTAGAGACCAAAATCATCGGATATCGAAGATTTGCGTAGCCCTTTGTACGAAGGGCCAGATCGGCCGTATATTATTTTCAGTAATTTCAGTCAAAAAATTCGCCTGAAGGCACTCGTACATTGTAGGTACATACGTATGCAATGACACCGCACACAATTATTAGAATTTTACCTGCTCTACTTTTAATAACGCTCGCCGCATGTACAAAACAGAAACTGATACCTATTACTAAATGCGAAAGTTCGTTTGTTTTTTGGTTTGTCCTCCTAAAACACAGCAATGGATCAACGTGATTTTTACACGGAACTATATAGTTGAGGACTTTGAATCTGTATAGGCTACTTTTCATAAGTAAGTTTCTAATAATATGCTGAGTTGTGGTAGCGCTTATGTGCAACAGTAGACGTCCACAAGCTGAAATATTATGATGATGATATTGAAGTTAAAAATTTAAAAATTGTACAATATATGTGGTCTCAGAGGTGCTCTCGATACATATTGTAGCGAGCAGCGAGAGGCAGGGCAGGGCACGGAAGGCTCGCGCGAGAGCGACAGTCGGCGCTCCACGGGGGCCCGGCCGGCCTTTGTCTCGGCCCCGCAAACTTGCCATAAATGTTAATATGGGATCTCACATTTGAATATCTATTTCTTCGCGAGTCGGTTCGTTAACGCGGCCTTGAATTTTAAATTTTATCGTCGCCCTGGGATCGCCGCAGATGAGGTGCGTTCCTCGTGATCTCCCCGAGAAAATAACCGACGAAACCTCTTTGTTTGTGTTTCTTTGTCTTGCGTGATACACCTTACGTATACATAGAATCTACACTTTATTATTAATACGCGGATAAGCGATTAAGTAGGTATATGAAGTAAGATGAGACAATAACATCTTTGGGTGGTATTTCACATGTTTCCGTTGCATTGGTTTAAATCTCAAAGTTCTATTGCCTTGCGAAAATGTATGTTTTGCAACAAAAAGTAAAATTGTCTATGTAGGTATATAATTTTGCAAAGGAACAGTTTTTAACACGAGTTGAAAACAAAACTCCAAATAATCAGGCCTCAGCAAAAGCTTATATCTACATACCTAGTGGGTATATGTATATTAGCTGAAAAACTAAACACAAAAGTTATCTTAATCTAAATTAGAAAGCAATTTCCGTGTTTCCTTGTTAGAAAGTCTAAGGTGCTTGTCACAGCTGTTCAAGAACTGCGAACCGGATGTGGAGCATACGCTTAAATTAACTTGAAAATTCCGGATACAACTTGATTTTCCGTAAAAGTTACTGTATAATTCGATTTAAAAACTCAACTTAACTTTCATGTAAAACATAATAATTAAATAGTTAATAATAATGTACCTTGTTAATAATAATGTACCTGAAAAAAAAAATTACCTCCCATAGTAAATCAATCAGCTGATCGTCAATCCTGTATGGGAGGTCCAAATTTTTTTTTCACATTTCGACCTATGTTCCTTGGGGAAAGTTGTTCAGTTTTATGAGCACATTCACCTCCTTCAGTATTATTTCGGAGTTTCAATACACGTTGTATAGGTATCGCAGTGGCGTGCACACAGGGTAGGCATAATGCGGAAAAACGATATAAAATGGAGAAAATCGCCAGTACGAGTTTTAAAAACTTAAGGGTAGGCTTTTTATAATTTGTACAATGCCTACCCTTAAGTTTTTTTTAATTCGCACCGAAGATTTTTTCCATTTTGTATCATCTGCCTACCCTGTAGTACATCCTGTGCACGCCACTACCGTATCAGTGTTCTGAAGCTCGGTTACAGCCCTTTTCGGCGTCGCCGCGGTGTGCGGCGAGTGGCGAGCGGCGCGCACGGTCGCCGGTCGGCTCGGGTCACGGGTATCGGGGTACGGTGACGATCGGAAAGTTTAGCGAGCACATTTTAATGCGCCTCCACCACCCTGTCTGACCCTCAATTATTGAAAATGCATTTCTGTCCGCGCCCTGCGCCCGTGGCGCCGCGCCACATCGCAAATGCACATTTTAAACTGCACCTGATTGCAGAACCGTGTTACTATTCAGGCTAATAAAAGTCGACCCGTCGCTTTATTTTAGGACTGGATATTAACTATTATAGTTGGCAATCGAGATGTCAATAATTATTATTTCCATTCGAATGGATTCCGATAATAGATTTTAGGTTAATAGAATCTCGATGGTATTTATACCTACTATGTGCTGGATCTAGAAACGCGGCGACGTCCCTTGGCAGCATGGCTTTAATATGTTTACTATGTCATCTGGTGGTGACTGGTGAGTGACATCGCTTTCTAAGGTGGAAGTGGGCTAACTTGGCAATTATAACCCTAGTCGGTTTATACGCGATATCGTAATGAATAAATCGCTTGACAGCAATTCTTTGCCGG
Organism: Hipparchia sbordonii; assembly: GCA_038048805.1. NCBI lineage: Eukaryota > Metazoa > Arthropoda > Insecta > Lepidoptera > Nymphalidae > Hipparchia > Hipparchia sbordonii. Next base: position 9,493,616 of record CM076098.1, read on the forward strand.
TAGGGCGGTAAATTACCCCTAACCCCTAACAGACTGGACCAAAAACAATTAAGAAATTATAAAAAAGTCCCCAGTGCAGTGCCTTGTTTATTACTTTCCCCCAAAAATTATCATGATTAAAATAATGTAAATAGTTTTTAATATATCTACCAATTGAAACAGAAATTAATAAAAACATTAAATAAAATAAAAATAAACCTCCAAGAATTTGTCACACTTCCTGGTAGCCTATAACCTTAAAAGTTAAAACATATATTTAGGAACCAGCTTTGACGTAGTACATAATGCAAAAAAAAAACTGGATTTTTGGCCCAGTAGTTTTCCTGTATAATTTACCTCGAACAATCGTTAAACACATCCTTAGAGTATTTAGTTGGTTATTTAATCAAAGCATAGACCGTTTCATCGTACGTAGTAAATGTTGTTTTATTTGTTCGCCGTTATTCTTAAAGCGCCTGATTAATTAGATCCATATGAGCAGTCGTAGCTATAAGTACCTACTGGACCCCGGTCATCGCATACTAAGTGACGAACGATGTCCGACAATTTGAGGCGTCCGTTTTAATTTTAAGTTGCAGGACGGGCACCCGGTACCCACAATGCAATTTTAGCATCGCATTTTCCGACAGAGCTTGTTTTCTTTGGATGCTTTTTAACCGACTTCAAAAAAAGAGGAGGTTCTCAATTCGTCGGAATCTATATGTATATGTTCCCAGATTATTCAATGACGCCTGGACCGATTTGGAAAATTCTTCTTTGGTTTGAAAGGTGATCCCATGGTCATCAGGTCAGGATCTGATGAACTCTTCAAATATACTTCGTAGTGGCGTTTGAAGTCTGTTATTTAAAAAGAATTTTTATGTTTATATTATTAGAAAAGGTCTACGAATGTTCTAGTCTATATTATTACTCTGTGAATTAAGTGATTAGAGGGTACGTGTAAGCTTCTTGGATTTTCCACAAAATAAATTATTCAAACATGACATTTGCGAAGTGAGAAGACTAAAAAGGACAAAACCTTTTGAGTTAGTATCCACTCAGTGAATATTTAGTGGTAGTGTGCTGTAGGTAAGTGGTGCCTGAAAGAACACGCGATGAAAATGTCATGTTACAGTGCGCAAGTAAGTGCTCGAACACAGGTGCACTCACTATTCCCTCACTCTCATAGACCGATGGGACGGAAAATCCGACAAGACCGGAGAGAGATCGATGCCTATACAGTCGTTACGAGTTCAACAACAACAAGCAATATGATTTCTAGGTCATAAGGCTTTGGATGTTTGAGCAAACTGCGTAGCTACTAGTTGTAGCACGGTTTAGTGTCGTCTGGAGAGACACAACGATTCCTCTGAGCGGGATATCTGCTGTTCAAGTTTATGTTCATTTTATCTTTTCGGCAGTATTGCTAGGGGTAGGGGGACTCGGAAAGGAGCCTCCAGGGCTGCGTTAACACCGCGACCTGGTCTTGACGCTTACAAGTACAACCTATAACTTGTCACAATTCCAACTGTACAAAATATAGTTGTTAAACATATTACATACATTAATCATTATTTAATAGTAACATACTCGTTACACTCATTACAATTTATGACGTAACAAAAGGTCTTTTAAAAGAACATTTGACCTTTAGAATAATAGAGATAGAGATAGATGATATAATAGAGATCTTTAAGTATAAAGATAAATTTTATAAGCAGGATCCAAAGTCCAGACTAAACATGGTGGCCGATATAGTATACTTAGTATATTTGGCATTATAGTGTACTGAAAAAGCCGTGATAGCCTAGTAGTGAAGATTTCAGCTTCCTTTTTCGGTGTCCGGGATTCGATTCCAGAGACGCTTAGGTACGTTGGCTTTTTGAAGCAACGTGCGTTTTAAGATGGGTTTAAACAACTAAATATCACTTGACAGGAAAGCATCGAGAGGAAAGCTGCCCTGGATCCTGCCAGGGAGTCCTCCATAGGGTTCTCAAATGTGTGTAAAGTCTGGCAATACGCGCATAGTCCGCCTGAACCCTTCTCAGTCAAGAGGAGACCTGTGCCCAGAAATAGTTTTTTTTTATTCGATAACAAGATCACTGCGATGATGGTAAGTGACGATGCAGTCTAAGATGGTAGCAGGCTAACTTGGAAGGGATAATCGGCTTCTACTCGCCATCGTGACGGAACGCTAAATCGCTTGGCGGCATACCTTTGGCTGGAGGGTAGTAACTAGCCACGGCTAAAGCCTACCACTAGACAAAGTAGGCCGGCGATAAGTCGAATTAATGAATTTGAGTCAACTTAGGATTCTACTGTCTTGGTGTAAAGTATGCGTAGAATACTTTAATGTAGTGTTTGCCTTTCTTATATGTATTTAGTGGCGGCAGAGCGGGCTGCAGCCTAAAGCGCGTGCTGCATGTTGTACCATTCAGATTTTACCTGTGTTTTCAGATTATAGCAAAAAAAATTGTTGTTCCTTGGTCTATCATGATTAAAAATAACACGTGTTTATATCCATTAATGTCAGTACATTAAATGTTTTAACAAGGAACGAGTAATTCAATGACGCCACAAGCCCCTCGAGATGTAAAGCTTAGTACTCGAGCAAACTGCGTGTTAGACGCACCACATTTTAGTGTCGTCAAGAGAGATACTATAATTCCTTCGAGCGGCATATCTGCGAGTCAAGTTTATATTCATTTTATCTTTTCGCCTGTATCGCTTCGGGGACTGCGGAAGGAGGCTCCAGGGTTGCGTTAGCACTGCTCCATGGCCTGCTGTTACCGACTATTGTACTACGGAGTATTAAAATATTAAGTCATTCTTCATAACTTTAAATATTTCGTTCATTTTTAGGGATTTAACTATAAATTTTTTATTTTATTTTATAAATATAGCTTTTTTGCCCGCGAATTCGTCCCGTGGAGTTAAATTTTAAAAACCCCGCGAGTACCTACCCGCTGTTTCTCCAGGATAAAAGGTTAGGCTATGCCTCTCTCTAGGTCTTAAAAAAACTTGACTTACCTGACTCAAAGCTGTCCATACTTTCAGACTTGATATCTGAAACAACGTAATGTCGAGTTAGTAATTAAATTTTCAAATACCTATATTGTAAGTTCAGAGAAATAATATGACTAAATATGCTTGTCAACGATACTTATTTCGTCGTACACAATCTCTAACTTTTTAATAAAGGAATAAAGTTAACTTTTCAATTGATAAGTTGGGTGGGTTGACTCTTTATTGCATATGTGCGTCCATTTAAAAGTCTAATTTCAGGCAGGCGAAGTCGGCGGCGGGTAGTTGGATATAAACATAATTCTTATAAAACACACTGCTATAATGCTAATAAAGTACGAAGATATTTCCTGCATAGAAACCTCCAGCTAAAACAATAGTTAACCGTATTCTAAAAGCGTAAGTAGATACTTATAGTTAAGAGAGTGGCAAAAACGTGAATGTCGTGACGGGTGAGTTAGGAGTGGGTACAGCCTGCGGCTGGGTCCTCTAATCCACTTGCGAGCATCGCCCGCACCGAGACAATTTCCCCTTGTTTTAAATTCTCACTCGGATAGGTGATCCTGTTTAAACTTTCACCAAGTCCAATTTGATAGTTTGACAGAATTTTCCGAACGGTTCACCCACACAACTCTGTGCCCGCAGGTTGTCCAAAACCGTTGCGAATTGGCTAAGCATTATGGACTTATGGACTTTTAAAATGTTCGTACTTCTTACCTACCTATTTATACATTTATTTTAATTTTGTATCGCAGGTATTATTTAGAAGGTATCGTAGGTATACGAGTAACAATTCCCCAAACTTGATTTTCTAGATTTTGAAATCATATGTATCTATTTATATGATGCATTATGTGACTGCAATTTTGTAACCTTTAGGGCCTATTTCACCATAAAAGTTGACCAACGCATAAAGCTTAGACAGTTTTCATTTGGCAATCTGGTGAAACATCAAGTTTATTCGTCGATTTTAAACTTGGGTTTTAAAAGGCCTTTCTAAAAGTACCTACAAGAAAATCTACATAAACATACAACCTAGGTACTTTGAATAGCTAATCTCCTTACTAATATCATAAGTGCGAAAGTGTGTTTGTTTATCCTTTAATCACACAGCAACGGAGATTCGACGATAGATTTTTTGCATGAATATTTGAGGACTTGGAAAGTGACAGAGGGTTCCCGCGAAACCTAACTTCACATGGACGAAGTCGCAGGCAAAAGCCAGTCTAAAATAATAATATGGCATATGAAGAGTCAGACATAGATTATGGAAGGCAGACACTGAGGGTCATGCAAAATTGATGCCAGCAGGCGCCTCGGCGCCGCGATTGGATCTTGTGAATTAGTAAGGTGCCGCTCGACAACCTTACGGGGGAATTAATCTGCGTGAGTGTTACACCGTAACACGCAAGCTTTATCATAAAGCAGGAGCATTGATATTCTCTACAATTCATTAAAGGGCTTATAATAAACAAATAAAATATATACTAGAACAAAATATGAAACTAAAACTAAAAACCTTAAAAAATATAATATAATAAATTAAAATATATTATTCAAAGGAGTCCCTTTAGACAAGGTTCCGAAGGTACCGGCAGCGTTCCCCCTTTTGGATAGCTAGACTAATTCTTTGTCCGAGGTAGCCAGCTCTTCGGTCTCCTGTGATGTCGACAATTCATTACATCAGTGTAATGATCGCAATGACCTCTGGTACTCTCCCGCTATTGGTTAAAACGTATTGATGCAGCAAGAACGCCGTAAAATCAGCCAATCAGAGGCCATTGCGATCGTTACACTGATGCAATCAATTTTAGAGAAATTACTACTGGGCATCAAGTAGTACCTAATAGCCTATATTGGTCTGGACTTCAAATTTTAAATATAGGTGAAGGAGGACGTCGAAGAGTAAACTAGAATCATCAGATACGAGTAGGTAGGTAGGTATGTGTGTAATCTTTTGAAAGCTTTTATATGGTGGATTTATGAAAAACACGGTCAAAGATGTTCACTTAGTAGTTTTTTATACTATAGAATAGAAAAAGAGATACTATAGTATCTCTTAGAATAGAATAATTTTTTATTCAAATAAATTTTTAAAAAGTGCTTTCGAATCGCTATACCTACCATGTATTATGCGTAGTCCGTCCTAACCTACCTTTCTGTTGGTCTGTTACCTTTTTTTGTACAAGACTTATTTGCTGAATCGATGGCGACGAGGTATATAGTAGTTGGCATAAAAAAACAATTGGTGCCTGCGTGGTTTTTGAAAACCGAAATACTCGACGAAGTTGCAGGCACAAGCTAGTATGGTATACGTATTGCTCAACAATGTTAAGGCTCAAGCTCCAAGTATATCGCAGGTGCACGTCGCCAGGATAGCGGAGATATTAAGCACATCCCAACGGAGTGGGCGCGGACGGAGGCACTACGCGGAGGCCACGAAACTTACCGCTGTAAGCGAAGTCGCTACGATCTTTTTTTTTTTAAGAATATTAGCCAAGCTGAAGTTGACTAATATCCTCCTATCCCCTCCAAAAAAGCGGTAAGCTTGTGCTAGGAGTGCGTACGACAATAGTGCAACGGGTGGGGTTTGAACCTGCGACCTTTAAGTTTTCAGTCCGCACCTTTAACCGTTGGGCTATTGAGGCTTACTAATATTTTTACTGATATTTTTAGAGCATTCCACGCTACTGGTATCAAAAAAATCATCATTTAACAATAAATAATATTGATCATTGAGTGACCAGCTTGAAGCGATTTTCCGACTAATTAATAATTCTAACTCTATTTATCTGAAAACAAAAAAAATTAAGTAATCTTTCGATAATATACCTACATGTTAATAATTATAAATATATCATCTAATAATAATAATATATGTAATATGTACTTATTATAAAATGTGAAAGTATTGGTCAGACGTTTCATTTCGAAAATCCAAAGGGCATCTGACAATAATTACTAACCAGTAAGTAGATTATTATTACTACATAATATTATGAAATATTTTTATTTCAAAGTTATAGTTCTTAGCAAAACTCTAGCGAATGCGAAGGCGAACCGAAATACCACAGAAGTAGCAAATTATGATGATATTGATAATATTGAGTCGACCACCTATCGCTATCGCTCTTGCGGCGTAGCGGGCTCTGTGGAGCGTCAGTTCGTGGCCACGCGGTAAGGCTGCCGGTAGATTTCCCCCGGGAGCACGTTAATTTTCTGCCGCCTTGAGCATACTGCCCCCAGGGGGCGCTACCTTTCACGGAGCCATTCAGGCTGAGGTGTTATTCTGTGCTGACTGATGCCGATATTACCTTCACATATCAGAACGAGTGGAAAAAATATCAAAAAAACTATTATTTTGGGTACACGTAATAATAAATGTACAGACACAATAACGTCGGTCAAATTCATTAGTGGAACATATCCAAAATCTTCTTGAGTTAAGTATGCAAAATGGTTGGAAATTGAATAATCTTTACGAAGCACTAATGGTACAAGTCAAATTTTGGTTCTATTGACAGTAAAACACATCGACGCGTGAAAGGCTAATTGATCTAAGCGACATTTCGTAAATCTTGCAAGAAGACTGATCAAAGTTTTTTTTTTTTTTGGAAAAAAAAATCATAAAAAAACAACTATTGGATAGTCTTTTCTTTATTTCATACAGTAAAAAGACTATATCAATTAGCCTTTCACCCGTCGACATAATTAATCTGCTAGAGAAATCTCGATTTTTTAGCTGTCAACTCACTTTGATGCTTCCATTGCTCGAAACTGTATATTTTGAATTGTACCATCAATGAATTTAACCGACGATAATATGAAATCAATACACGCAAAACGGGCCAATCGACGCCTACTTGCGGAAAAGATTCCCAGGAAATGAAATTAATGAAGATGAAATCAATAGTAACGTTTTAATATCGTCAGTAGATTAATATTTTCTAATTGTGTTGTTACAGTAAAAAGGGGCTATGTAATAGTTGGAAAATTCGTCAATTAAAATAAATAAAAGCAATAATAAATTATGATTTGGAATTTGCTACTGGCATGAAGTTATTTGTCTGCAAAATAAATACACAACTTTATACAAAATACGATTAAAACTTTTTCAAACAATGTTAGGTTTATTACGAACAGATCATTTTCACCCGATTTACACACGTGTAGAAAAACTGTTACAACTGCTAACTATCACATTAATTTACATATTTTAATTTGATAGAAGAGTTTTATCTAACTAAAATAAATAAAAAAATATCTAGTCACTTCCAATACTACAAATTACAAAATAAACTTGTTGATGCTCGCGACTTCGTTCGCGTGGATTAAGGTTTTTAAATCCCGCGGGAACTCTCTTATTTTCCCCAGAAAATATCCCGATAAAAGGTAGCCTCTGTGGTAATCCTGGGTATGAACTATCTCAATTCCAAATTTCAGCCAAATCGGTTCATTCTTTGTCGCTTGAATTAGTAACAAACATACACACATACATACGTACGTACAAACTTTCGCCTTTATCACGCTAATATTTAGTGTGATTTTTTATTTATTACCGTTTCAAGTGTTCGAAGTTCGAACCCTGGAACACTAAAACAGGATGCCAAAGTCTTAACTTCTATGCTATCGACGCGTGTAGGTTGAAGGAGTAACAAGCATACACACACACATACAAACAAACTTTCGCCTTTATAATATTAGTGTGATTTTTATGACCGTTTGAAGTTCGAACCCTGGTACCCTCAAAAAGCATGCCAAAGTCTTAACCGCTATGCTATTGACGCGTGTATCAATAGTATAACTAAAACTAGTTGATGTTCGCGACTTCGTACGCGTGGATTGAGGTTTTGTAATTCCCGCGGAAACTTCCTTATTTTCCGGGATAAAAAGTAGCCTATGTGTTATTCCAGACCATAATCTATCTCTGTGTCAAATCGGTTCAGTCGTTGCGGCGTGATTGAGTAACAAACATCCATCCATCCATACTTACAAACTTTCGAGTTATAATATTTATTAGGATATTAAGAGCCTCAATAGCCCAACGGTTAAAGGTGCGGACTGAAAACTGAAAGGTCGCAGGTTCGAATCCCACCCGTTGCACTATTGTCGTACCCACTCCTAACACAAGCTTTTCGCTTATTTGGAGGGGATAGGGATATTAGTCAACTTCAGGTTGGCTAATATTCTTTAAAAAAAAAAAAATATTAGTAGGATGTATTATTATTATTATTATTAGTGCATAATTATAAGAGCAGGTATGCAGTGCGGCGCGAATGCAGCGCCAGGAGAGGCGGCGGCAATCAGTTCGGGAGCCCCACGAGGCTACATTAATCACGGGTTGCACGGCCGCACGACGCAGCTCATATAAGCTACAGAGCTGGTGGCAGAATGGACAGGACATCGCTCGAATTCTGTCCTCAAGCTACAACGTCGCTAACCAACATTTGACCAAATAAGATTTTTTTTATGCTACTTATCTTATTTAGAAACAAAAATTCTATGGATTCATCTAATCGGTATTCTCCTTACTGCTGTAGTTTTTGATATAGCAATATGAAAAACGTCGTTTTTTAGTCATTAGTCAGTTTTCCCTCTTTTTGGATCATGGCTCGAAATATGGTTTTTGTAGTTTACGACTCTTTAGCTTAAGGGCGCCTTCAATTTATGCGTTTCTTGGCGGCCTGCTGCGGTGCCGAAGCGGTGCGTTAGTCGTACTGCGCACGGACGTTCGTTTTTTTTTCATACAAATAGTATGAAAAAACACGAACGTCCGTGCGCAGTACGACTAACGCACCGCTTCGGCACCGCAGCAGGCCGTCAAGAAACGCATAAATTGAAGGCGCCCTTAGGAAGGCAGAATTGGGTAAATTTTTTAAATATAATGGTTGCCTGGTAGAGATTGCTTTGTAGCAATAAGGCCGCCTTTGCATGCGTAGTTTTAAGTTTTTTTTGTTTCTTTCTTGTGTGCAATAAAGTTTTTATCTATCTATCTATCTATCTATATGTACTTAAATAAATGTTTTTAATATAATATCAAAATGCCATTTTTCCTTTTTTTTTTAAACTTAAATAGTCTCGAAAATATAGAGCTTTTAAGTTTCCAATTAGACTAAGAGAGAGCTACTAAATCATGACGTCATAAGCGAGTAGTGCCATACTTCTCTATAGAAAATTTCGTTTTAGAAAGAGACAGATACAGTCTCAGTAAACCAGACTATAACTTATTTATTTATTGACCGATTTATTTTCTGTTTTTACAAATTTTATTCTTACATATTTCATTTTCGATTGTAATTAATGAATATCCACATTTTGAAAACAGTTAAATGCCCAATTGGATTGATTTTTTTGCCAGCTCTATGGAACCACACGGCACTCACCGTTCCTTAAAAGGAAAAGGGACCGATGGGAACTCATTTTTTTTAAAGTGATGTGCTGAACTTTACTAATAGTCCCCTCTCCCCTCCAAATATAGCTAAAGTTTGTGTTAGAAATGAATACAAAAATAGTCCAACGGTTGAGGATTTAACCTTTCACATCCCGAACATCCCTGACCTTAATAAATCATTATGTTTCAAAACTAACTATATTGCCTCTTTTAACAACAAAGTATTAAAAATATTAATATTATTTTAATTTACGTAGGTATCGAAATTGCCACCAGCTCTCTAGCTTCACAACCCTGCAGTTATTTCAGTACATGATCTACCTAATATTTAAAACATAGGTGCACCAATATTTTGCGAAAAAGTAAACAAGTTTCATAATTTTTTCGATTATTAATTTTCTCGATGATTTTCTCGATTATTGTATTGGGTTTATACCTTCTAATAAAAATTTGAAATAATTTTATATCCGATGGTTCAGTTTCTGATTTAATTTTTCAGAAAGATTAAACTCATTGGTAGTCACTGTTCCCGCCGGATTTGAAAAAGGAACAAAATCTTGAGCAAAGCTAGTCTCTTATTTGAGAAAAAAAAACTTCTGAGGACACTAGAGGCCTCCTTAAGTTGCACAGCGAACTTCCCCAATAGAATTATTTATTAAATCGAAATTATTTTTATGTATTTACTTATTAGTGTGATATCATGTTTAGTTATTTTGGTTTTATAATGTTTTTACCTACTAGTAATTTATCAAATTATCACCTTTCCATTTTTTAGTATCACACAGCCCATTAGTACCATAAAGTTAGACGAATAATATAAACAGAAACCAATATAGTGAAAGAGACTGTTCAGTTTTATTATGACCTATTATGATATTATCATTCTATTGTACCTTGTAGGCCTGGATTATAAAATAGGTAATGTATGTATCAAAATTATAATAAATTACATCACGCGCGGTGTGACATTTCACGCGCACTTTAATAATACCTACTCATTATTTTATTATATATATATAGATTTTTTGTGTAGTTGTAAGTTAGAAAATGGCGGATAAAACACAACAATATCCACTTGCAGTAACATCTAACCAAACGGTAGGTACTTTGTAAGATCAAAGCAAATATGACCCGAATAATAAGTAATATCATATTATTATGATCGCGAAAGTCCCAACAATAAACTTCAATTTAAGAGATTACGGAGAAACCAAGCGACTAAAAGTAGATATGTGCTAGACAATATCATTTAGTGTAAATGTCATGGGAATAGGTTCCTTTTTCCACGTTTCCAAGCACACTTGTTTGGATACACAAGATGTGTGTGTGAGTGCCGCGCGCGTGTGTGCGCACGGGTCGGGAATTCCCAGCGGACGGAAGGAAGTGTGGCCGAAGCGACGCCACCTGGGACCGCAGGGGGAGGGAGGCAAGAAAGAAAAAGTAACCTCGCAGAGAGGATTAATTTTTAAACTATATTAATCTAAACTTTTGACTTTATTATACAGTATTTATAGATAGGTATGCTTAGATACTGCATTCCAGCTAATGTGTATTCCGCTATAAAACCACTTCAGCGCCCTTAACACGGTGTTTAGGTATCATATTACTACAATTGTTGTATTATCCTACTATTCTACTTCCTACTAATATTTGAAAGTTTGGATGTATGAATGGATGGATGGGCGTTTGTTACTCACAACAATCACGCCGCAACGTCTGAACCGATTTGGCTGATAGGTACTTGGAATGGAGATAGCTCATTTAGGTGATATTCTATCCCGGAAAATTAAAACCCGTAATCCGTGCGCTTAAAGTGGCGATCATCAGCTAGTAACAATATGTATAAAGGCGAGAGTAACTCTGACTATCTGTATGTTACTCTTTCTTGGTTTATCCGCTGAACCAATCTTGAAGTTTGGCACAGAGGTGGCATGTATCCTGGATAGACCTATTTATAACGAAAAACAGAAGAGTTATCGCGAGATTTTTAAAAACCTAAATCCACGCATACGAAGGCGCAGGTTTCAGCTAGTTTTCTATATCTGAGGGAGGTATTCTTAAACAACGAAGTGATCCTACAAGGGTTCCGAAGTTTTTTTCGGAACCCTAAAAAACAAAATATCTGATGTTCTGTAATCCGACTTATTGTGGCTCTTGACTGGATCCGAAAAAATATTGTGCTAAGAAGCCCTTGCTGCAAGAATGCGTTGGAAGTTAGCTCAGAGATTGTATTTCTCACACTACAACTGTCAAAGTATGGCGGCAGACTTTTATCTAATTAGTTGACGTTATAATAATGTACTTATTCTAACGTACTCTACGTATCTGGACTATTTTTTTTTTTATTCAATGACAAGATAGCCCTTGACTGCGATCTCACCTGATGGTAAGTGACGATGCAGTCTAAGATGGTAGCGAGCTAACTTGGAAGGGGTATAGCAGTGTAAATTCAACCCATACCCCTAATCGGTTTCTACACGCCATCGTGCCGGAACGCTAAATCGCTTGGCGGCACGTCTTTGACGATAGGGTGGTAACTAGCCACGGCCAAAGCCTCCCACCAGACAAAAACTACCCTTAAAAGTTCAAAACGCAGCGATGCACTTACGCAATTACAAACGAGGTAAGTCGTTATTTAGCTACCTATGATATTGTAAATGAAACACGAACCACGTCTTGAATATAATTACATATAAGATATTATCTCAATTTATAGAGAGACGAGCAAACCATGAAACATTCATACCTATGCCCGTTTTCACCAATTTTTCTTAACTTTTACGAGCTTCCTAAGCTAAGTTAGGTGACGCTTTCTATCAATTTCGTTTTCACGAACCTTATGGCAACACCTAAAGGTGGAAATGACATTGGGTAGGGAATTGTATTAAGGACCTACCTACGTTAAGAGACTCCTCCTACTTAGGGGTTGATTTAGGTATAGGTTGGTGAAAACGGGCGCTAGAGTGCTAAAATCCAATCCGATGTCGGGATAGTTCCCCGTAAATCATTATAACATGGCTTATTTCTGTCATCGATGACGATGTACAAAGTTCCTATTGCAAACAAACACTTTCAGTAATGAAGCATCGGTAGAGCGGCGCTCAGGTCGCGGTCATCCCCAACGGGTGTCGATAATATCTAAACGCTAATGGCTGCTGGGCCTGTGACGAATGTATCGCCCCCCCACTATGTGATAATTCCAAACGCTGCGGCCGCGCCACCTGGGATCAGCCGGGGTCGGACTCGATCCGCTCCTTTAATATAAGTAATACCAGCATGGAAATAACTACCTACTTTTGACACAAAAATCCTACTTCTACACTACTATTATAAAGAGGAAAGATTTGTATTTTTGTGTGTATGTTTGTAATGAATAAACTCAAAAACTACTGTGCCGATTTGGCTGATAGATTATAGTCTGGAATAGGACATAGGCTACTTTTTATCCCAGGAAATAAAAGGGTTCCCGCGGGAATAAAAACCTCAATTCACGCGAACGAAGTCGCGGCCATCAGCTAGTATATTATAAATGCGAAAGTTTGAATGTACGGATAGAATAGAATAGAATAGTTTTTTATTCAAATCAACTTTTACAAAGTAGATGGATGTAGGCTACGCAATCACGCCACAACGACGGAACCAATTTGGCTGAAGTTTGACAGAGAGACAGATTTGGAGGCTACTTTTATACCGGAAAATAAGAGAGATAGGACACAATTTCTTACTGTATTTGTTTTTTTATAAAACACTTCTATACTTCTCTTATTCGTAAGAAATTCGATATAATAAAGAACTTAAAAGCAGTCGCCATCTTTCAAGTGGCTTCAATGAACGAATTTCATACATTACGTTCCTAAACGTAAGACTATAGGTCTACCCTTACTAATATTATAAATGCGAAAGTGTGTTTGTTAGTTTGTTGCTTTGATGATTTGTTAGTTTGTCCTTCAATAACGCTGCAACAGAGAGCTATGAATCGACGTGATTTTTTCCACGGGTATAGTTGAGGACCTGGAGAGTGACATAGGCTTTTTATCCCGGAAAATCAAAGAGTTCCCGCGGGATTTTAAAAACTAAATCCACGTGGACGAAGTTGCAGGCATCAGCTAGTAGTAGGTCTATAGGTATGTTTTGTTATTGTTAACAGTGCACCACAAAGGCGTCAAGTTTGTGAACAATTCGGAATTATTGTCAACTCGGCGATGGCATGCGACGCAGTGTCGGCGGACGAGCCTCAGCACCGAACGGAATTTCAGGGAACTTCGATCGTACCCTCCGGCCGTCGAGCATCGGCATTTAATTACCCACGTACCACTCGAAAATCCTTTGCCGACCAACATTACTGACATTGTTGTTTTGCCTAAGTTAGGATAACTTACCAACAACCTCTTACCAACCTAGCTTCTCAATGTTTATCGTAGCAATTTGACGTTGATACCATATCCATCATAATCTACAACTTCCACCTATGAACGGCTCACTTCTGAGCGCAGCTGTCTCTTCTCAGAAAAGAGTAAGAGGTTAGTTCACCACGCATTGGCAGACTTCACACCCATTTTGAGAACATTTTGTTAAACTCTCAGCCGCACAGGTTTCCTCACGATATTTTCGTTAACCGTTGAAGCATGACGTGATATTTAATTGCTCATAACTTCGAAACTTCGAAAGGTCGAAGGCCCGGGGTCGGGGACAAATCATTTTGATCCGTTGCTCCGTTATTGCGCGATTGAAGAACAAACCAACAAACAAACACACTTTCGCACATATGACATTAGCAAGGATGTAACTCCACGCAGACGAAGTTTCGGACGAAAGCTAGTAGATAAGGGATAAAAAACACAAGCACAGAGTGCAGTCCTGGCTCCTGGTCCCTCGGGAGCAGCCCACGCGCCCAACTTCGGGCGCAGTGGCGCCGACCGGCCTCACCCCCGCCCGCCGCCGCGCGCCGCCCGCCGCGCCCTGGAGAATACATTTGCGCACCGCTCGTGTTGGCCTAACAACGACTGCGACAATGTGAATCCGTTATGAAAAAATTACCAACTCATTTTCCTACTCACTCTAGACTCATTTTTTTGAGCGGCAATACCTACGCGGGGTCTTATGAAATTGGCTTAATACCCCAATCCAGTAGATTTCTTACATTTGATAACCCCAGTCGCTATTCGTTGACGATCTCTCACCGCATCACATGTAAAACTGGGGAATTTTCACGAAATTTGTGATTTCGATAGTCGCAATTGTTATTCAGGGGAAATTCGAGGTATTTTTGATACAACAATGCATTATAGCCGATAGTGAGAGAGTGCAGCTGTAAAATATGTCGACGAGACTCCGGCTGTTGGGTTACCTAAAAATGATTGTTACAAAGTAACAAGCCTTTTATTGGCTGATTTTATGGCGTTCATGTTAGTACCAGCCAATCAGAGATGATTACTACCGTCAACCTGCAGCAATTACCATGATACTTGTAACGTGTCTTCATGTCCTGGTTAGTAAGGTTAGGTGGGCCTACCTTTACAGTAAAGTAATAACTCAGGCTTTTGTTTAGAAACAATCGGAAATTCACTTCTCAATGCTCAATAAAGGTTGTTTTTGCTTAGATTTAAAGGCGAAACAATACCTAATTCTGTTAGGGTGCCGTAGTTATTGCAGCTTTGTTTTGGTATGCGAATATTTATCTTCTAAAGTAGCGTCAAACTTGAATATACTTTAACTTCAAGATGGCAACTACAAGGTAGAAATTTTGTTTCTGTTAAAATGCGACTACATTTTTTCTATTATTTAATTTTAGATCATTATGTGGTTAGGTACTTTTATTTTAAATTTTAATTAAAATAATGTATTATGTGGTTGCATGTTGTCGTTTCATTTAAGTCAAAGGCTACACTTTTAATTATACAAATCAGAAGTTAACCATATAAAATTATTTAGCCATAGTTTTGTCATATGTAGCTGCTCACGGCAAAAGAAAATTGCAAAGTGAACAGAGTTTATGTAGCTGTGCACAGAACTCGCATTTTTAACTAAGTACGATAAAGACTAAAAACTAAAATAATCCGGGGAGCGTTAAATTATAATAACAACTGCGCGAAAGGAGTGCTTTAACTCCAAGAGTCGTGAAAGATAAAATGGAGAGGTGGCGGCTTGACGATAGGCCTCTGCGGCCAATTTATTTATAATCTCGGGTACAGAATTGGCTACGAATTAGCATGTAAATATTTGAGGTCCAAGGAGTCTGGTGGAGATTTATCGTGAACGACCGTTGATAAGCGAGGACAGGGTCGTAAAGCAAGCGGGAGACGCGACGGGAACGGTCGCCACAGCACACCCTTTGACGAAGTTGTAAAAAGAGTATTAAACCGCTGTAAAAACGCATCGTGAACGACACAGCTTAGAATATCGCCCGGGAAAAACTTATTATAGTGTCCTTATGAATTTCAACGAAGTTGTCGATGAAACGAGCCACTCTCGCTTTCTTATAGCGGTATTAAACTCGGTCTATAGCTGTCATAATATCTGGCTAGAGATTTGCGTTAAAAGTGGAGAATATTTTGCTTAAATTATAAAATAAACCGACATTAAAAAACTTGAGAAACTTGACTTATGGCTCGCATAAGACGTATTAATTATTATTATTTTAACGATGGCGTGACTAAGGGAAAAGGGATTCATTTTTATATAGGTATATATAGATTATGCATCGATGTAATTATGTTATTACTATAAAACTTGCGAAGTTTTAATAATAATTATTATTTCAATAAGCAAAATTTACCTGCCACATCCTCCAATTGCAGCTCGCTGTGCTTCTTTGGACTGTGTGTATCTTCACCATCTGTAACAACATTACGAATTTTTATCTAGATACTTACATTGTAATCTTGAAATAAGTGCCTTAATCATTGTGGTCATTTACACTTCATTGTCTACCGATCTATTATCCGACTTAATCTCTGAAGTGGCTCAAACAATTTTAACACCTTACCCAGGCAGATAGGACTATAAGCAATGCAGAGTAATCTAGTAAACTTTTATTTCGGGAATACATAGGCTCCCTGGGGATTTTCAAAGCACCATTAGCTTCTAAATTATTTAACCAAACGTTCGTTGCACTCTATTCCCTGCCATAACTATATTATTGTTCAATTGATTTTCAACCACGGCACGGATTTAGTATCCTGGGATACGCGTGAAGTAAGTGTAGGTTCGACTACCGGGTCGAACAAAAAAGTATTGTGCTTGGTGTAAAAAGTAAAGGATTGCAGTAGCATCCCAGAGTTGGTGATAAAACCCCGTGTTTCGAAAAGCTAAAAGTGTTGAACTTGAAGGTGTTTGTCCTCCGCCTAATTTCTTTCCAGTCGTGTTGGATTGCCATCCCGTTGGACTATGAGAGTAAAGGAGTAAATACAGTGTTCCTAAGCTTACACACAAACTTGTACAGCTTATAATACCTCCTGTCTCTGGTCACATTAGCTACAACCGAAATTGGATTGGGGAAAAGGATAAAATGCTAAGGACAGAGCAAACCGGACGAAATTGTAGAGGAGAGCAAGATACATAAAGGTTTGTAACGCCAAAGGTAGTAAGTGTAGTAAGTAAGCTATACACACGCTAAACTACACAGTATACTGTATACACGTAGATTACATACTCGGGTAACATAGGTATGCAAGGGGTGGTCTTATTGCTTACAGCAATCTCTACCAGACAATCTTTATTATTCATAGATATTACGAGTATTGCAGCCCCGACAGAGCGTCTAGTAGTGGCGAATGCATAGGCCTGGCAAAAGTGGACGGAACAGGCTCAGCTAGCAGTAATTCAATGGAGATTGATTGAGTCGCCGCTGCGGTGGCGTCTGCACCCAGCACTCAGTCACCTGTCAGCTGCACTCGCGGCTGCACACAATTCAGTGACCGTCCCGTGCGAGGTCATTTATCGTCAGATTAGTCACTCGCGTCAACTCGCGCAACGCCGCCTGGCGCAATAATAACTTATGTAAATCCGTTATTAACGCCCACAAAAGCTGGTCTCTCAAACTCAATTCATATGTTTCATGTAGACCCACTTTTCAGCTGGTCACTTTGACCATATTATGATTTTGAGATAATACTTAGCCTGTCCCTTAAAACCCCTCTTCTTTGTCAAGTTCTGGGTACCCAAGGAATTTTGCTTTTGAAATCGCTTTATCCTTTGGTCTATGCCTCGACTGTCAGTCAGTCTATCAGTCATTTCTTTGGCAAAAATACTAAACACATCTATTTAAAATTATAAAAAAATCCAGTTGAAAAATTAAGATGATAATAATAATTACATATTTAAGATTTTGTTTTAATTTAGATTCTACTTAGATTTTGATGCCAATAATATATTATATTATTGAAATTTGAAATATACTAAATCAAATAATCATAATCCAAGAAATATACTTCACTAGCTTTACTCCGCGATTTCATCAGCGTGAAGTTAGATTTTAAATTCCCGCGGGAACTCTTTGCTTTTCTGGAATAAGAATCCTAATCTGTATCACTCTCCTGGATCTCGACTAGGCCCATGCAAAATATAATGTTGATTCGTCATTTGCTATTACCGAATTTTTGGTTTGTCGGTACTGCAGAGTTATGGAAGTCCAAACCAATAAACACACTCGCCTTTATAATAATATAGTATAAGGATTAGTTGATGCAATAACGCTCAATCATATTCAACGCCGTTCAAAACCAACGGTATGGAGGATCCAATAAATTTGACCAGCCGACTTTTATTGACGACTCAATGCAGTTCCTGTTCAACGAGCAATAGACAGGACGACGCCACGCTACGATCTGTCATCCGCAAATCGGTGCACCCATTGCAGTCCAACCTTCGCTCGTATGTCATCCCTTATCCGTGGCCGTGTGTCAATGTCAACTGCCTACACGCTTTACGACGCTTTGACCACATATGCAAATGCCCAATGCACAATCTATTAAACATTAACCTTAGTTAACCATAGATCAAACATTTTTTTACCAGAGTCTAATATTTACCTGTAGCCTAAGCATGAACATTTCAACTTTCGAATAGTAAAGGTGAAGTTAATGATGCCAATGTATGAAAATGACAGGAGCGCTCCTGTTATTTTCATACGAAATTTCTTGCTGGCGTTAACTTTACCTTTACTATTCGAAAGTTAAAATGTTCGTGCTTAGGCTACAGGTAATTTTTTTAGAACGTATGAACGTATGTCTATTTCTTTAGCAATCTCTGTTGTTTAAACGGTTAAACGGATTTTTACATTTATGAGGTTACATTAGATTCGTCTTAACTTCGTTTATGATAATACTTAATTTACAAAGTCTTTGATATAAAATTAGTCCTTCATATATAATTGTTTCTTTTACTGGTATACATCGATTAACAGATAAGTAAGTAGCTTTAACATTGTATTTAGTTGGATTTAGGCATCAATCTTACAGCGAATACTTCTATATTTATAGTGGGACTTGCCTTCAAACTGTTCTTCTACATTATTCTCGCCTTCCTCAACCATAGTGCTTTTTTCTTGGATATTTGTTTCTTCTTGCTGCCATTCAGGTTCGTCTTCATTAGCCATACTTTTCAAGGTATCCTCATTCTCTTTAGACACAGTTCCTTCTGCCCATTCTTCTTCTTCCGCTGTAAAGAAAAACCTTTTTAAATAATATGAAGTTGAAAGTTGACTTTAAATAATCTTCCACCCAAGTTCATTCCAATAGTATTTAAGACATATAGGGGAGCCTCTCATACCAACTCAAAAGAAATCTTAGGCTAGGCTTAGGTACACTTTGTAGATCGCAGTCTAAGGTTTTATCGACGATCTATATTTAGATAACAAAAGTGCATATGGGATTAGTAATTTATAGGATAGGATAGAAGTTTAATGCCATTAATCTGTGTGAATCGTTTTATTATACTGCAATAAAATTCCCAAACGTAGTTAATTTTTAGCATATTTATCTTTAAGACCATCTTTGTATATAAAAATCAGCTAAAACACAAAATCTAACGATTTTAGCTTAGCTGTTGGCAAAATCCATTTGTATGTAATGAAATTTTTGTATAAATAAATGATAAGTATTTGATTTGATTTTGATTTGATTTTTTATAACATTCAAAAAAAAAGTGTTATGTTCGTTCAAACTAAAAGCCAATTTGTACCAATGTCCTATTTGAGCCTCGATTTTTCACTACCGTTTAGACTATTAAGGGATTTTGCTCATATTTGTGGAGGTATCACGTGTTACAATAATAACAATTGAGAGCCTTGAGGGGACACCATACTATCCCATTTGCGTTATTATAATTTTATGGAAGATTATTTTGAAATAGTTGTTTTAAAAGGGGAGAAACCAATTGAGGATCAAGAGGGTAAAACCGTTATTCCGATCTTCTCTATTTACTAATAAGTGGTTGAGTGAGATGAATATCAATCGGAAATTGTACCTAAATGGGAATTAGGTGAAG
The DNA here is from genome assembly GCA_038048805.1 of Hipparchia sbordonii. Taxonomy (NCBI): domain Eukaryota; kingdom Metazoa; phylum Arthropoda; class Insecta; order Lepidoptera; family Nymphalidae; genus Hipparchia; species Hipparchia sbordonii. The sequence goes on from CM076098.1 coordinate 9,513,495, forward strand.
ATTCACCTAATAATAAACAAACAAACTATCTAGATAGATAGTTTGTTTATTAGTTAGTCACTCCACAGGTTCTCAACTATACATGCAATAAAACGCGTAGAGCCGTTGCTTCGTGATTGTAGAACCAACAAATCCACAAACACATTTTCGCATAATATAATATTAAATGTACGTGTAGTCTCAACTGCGCTTCATGTATTTAATTAAATACTTTATACACAATAAAAATTATAAGATAGTCAGCAAATAAAATTATTATACCTACAACAAATAAAAAAAAAGCCGACAGCAAGAATTAGCAAATGTAGAAAGTAGATGTAAGTAGGTACATCAGTGAGAACCGAAATAAAAGCTAATTAGGATAATGCAAGCCCCGCAGTGTGGACATGGAAGGCGCGAGTTAGTAAGGTGCGCGCCCATGGGGACCAGAAATCACAGGCTTGCAGGTATGCCGTGTTGTGTTGCCACTCGCGAAAGCACTACGTGGATCTACTTACTGTTTAGCTACGAATTGCGATGACCAAAACCCTAAACAATAACGATCTTACCCCATTAAATTTTTTTACGTGAGTGTTAAGCTTCACTTATGCCCACTTCTGCTAATAAAATTTTCTTGTTACTGTTTATATGTACATAAAAAATAGAAATAAAATAAATAAATAAACGTGGATATTTTAAAGTTTTAAACTGCTACAAATTAATAGTTAGATATTTCCAATGTTATTTTATTATTTACTTATTTTAAATATTTATCGATTTTTAAAAAGTTTGAATTTTTCAATTTATTAATCATTTAAAACATAGTAAAGTGTGGTCTTTCTTCGAAACTCGGAGTACCTACGAAATAGCAGAATAGAAGACTGTTCCGGCTATTGGGAGGAACAAAACAAAGCGATTCAGGTAAGTATCTACGAGTATAACGTTAGGCTATTGAGGGTTGTCAGTAAGTCATACTGTCAAACTAGCCTTAAATTTTTTTTTTAATCGATTACAACTTCAAGGTATTATCCTCATTATGAACGCTCAGTGACATAATTAGCGGGCCAGGGCGCGGGTGGCGTGATTGCGCCCCGTCCGCGAACGCCGCTCCCTGTTTTAACAAAATAATATTTTCCACTCTGGCTCACAGTTACAATAACAAAAGCTTGAATGACTTAATCACAGAATTTGAATTGAATGACTTGCTTAGTAGTTCTAGACGAGAACTACTAAGACTATAAGATAATCACCAGATAGGTATTCTATTAGTTGTTCCCATCGAGAAACTTTTAGATCTTTGATTAATTAATACCTATAATAATTAATCAAAGTTTCAGATGTTTCAGTTAGTTCAGTAGCAGAGTACAGCGTTTTCAGGAGTCAGTATCAAAATCAATAGATACATTATCCAATAGTTCTTGTAATCATAACTAACTTTGTCAAACAACTATTAGCTCCTTTAAAGTTATAGTATAGGTTACGATCTACTTAGTTACAATACATCCCCCTATCGGGGGCCCCCGTAAAAATCATCAGAATATAAATTTTTCATTGGCTGTCTTATAAGGTAAAGAAGCCGTAGTAAGCGATTAGGAGAAACGCGTAACCGACGTCGACCGTAGTCGAACGTAGATGTTCCTATGTTTGGTATTTCAGTTGTAACACGGTTTATTTGTATATTCTGTCAGTGCAGTAAAAACCTCCTACGTGTTGTGTTTAGCGCGTCGCTTACGCCTTTCTGCATGACACTACTTGTATACCTTATAAGACAGCTAAGGAAAAAAGGCCTGTTTTTTTTTTCGGATACTTAGTTAAAACTTGATCAACTGCTGTAAAAATCTTATCTGCATCTGAAGATTTACCATTAGCGTTTAATGGCAAATCTTCAGATGCGGATTTGATTTTTTTAAGCTCTTAAGTTTTAGGTTACATATTTTTCTTTGTATATTTCTAGCAATAAGCAAGTGTTGTTCAGGAATTTAGGATCTATTCGTGTATTGTTCATCTGTGCGAGCGATGAGCCATCGCAGCTTGTAACGTGTCGCGCGGGACGCATTGAGCACCAAAGACCCGCCACTACGCTGCCAATTCAATTTTCTTGCTGACCATATTGCTAATATCATAAAATTCTTATTACCATTTCACACATAGCTCGCATTTATTTAGATACTATATAACCTTTGCCCGCACCTTAAAACCTCAATAGCTCAAGAGATTAATTGGTGGTGATTCGATCCGTGGCTCTATTAACTAAGAAGATAATAAAATATAATAATTTTTTTTAAAAACTTCATCCGGGTGGAGTTAGGTTTTAAGAAATCCCGCGCCAACCATATTTTGTTTTTACGGGATATAAAGAAACCTATGTCACTCTTCAAGTAGTCAACCATATCCATGCAAGGAGACAAGTCAATTCGTAGCAATGTTGTGGTGTAATTGAAGGACAAAACTTGAATGCACGCGAACGAAGTCAAAGACAATTGATTTGTCCTTCAATCATGCAGCAACGGATTGACTTGGAGAGTGACACACGCTAACTTTTATCCAGGAAGAACAGACGATTCCCATACCAAACGCACGAAATTGCTGGCAAAAGCTAGAACTACATACCTATTATAATAAATACAAAGATATTTCTGTTCGTTACCATTAATTCGCGGCTCAACCGCTCTAATTATGATATTTGGCACAAAGATATCTTACATCCTAAACATGGACACAAGATACTTTTTTCCGATAAATCAAGATTTCCCGCCGGATATTTTAAAAGACCTAACCGTACGGGGAAGAAATCGCAGCCAGTACACAATATGTTACAACGTTATGTATAATTAAAGCTGAATATGAGTCGTTACTATCATAATGGGTAACAAACGACCAACGAGCCGACCTATTCCACTGGCAGCTGTTTACATGTAGGTAATAACTATGATTAAGGAGCAAGCGAATTGGAGCACAGGAATAATATCAGAACTCACATCACAGCCTCGATCGTTTCCCTCAGTACCTTGGAAACTGTAATTTTAATGTATTCAGTAGCGCTAGTACAGAGTCTCGAGAGATTCATGAACCTATAGTAGTAGTCCCAACGGCGGTCCGTGGTCCGAGGATCGCTGTTAGGACAACCTTGTTTACTCTACCAATATATTAATATCAAAAAGCCAATTAGAAACTGAGGCTGGAATCTATAATGACACGATCTGAGGGTAATCAGGTGCAGGACTGACGGCCTTACGTGCTCTACGGGACAAGAGTTGTAAAGACACGATCGGAAAGTGATCAGGCGCAGGACTGACGGCCTTATGTGCTCTCTAAGGCAAGAATTGTAACGACACGATCGAAGAGTAATCAAACGCAGGACTAACGGACTTTCCGATGCAAGAGGTTTTAATCACACGATCGGAAAGTAATCAGGCCCAGGACTGACGGCCTTATGTGCTCTCCGAGACAAGAGTTGTGACGACACTTCTTGTGACGACTTACATGCTCTTTGAGGCAAGAGATTATTCCACTGTCAACGTCCTGACTCAGGATTTAGCTCGACCCGGGACTCTAAGCTAGCGACTAGATAAATGAAGCAGCAATAGAGATTACAAAATATAAAAATAGAGATGTTATCACTTACCCATAAAGATGCTAGGTGATTATTTTCTACTTACATAAAAAATTGAAAAAAAAAAAAAATTTTTTACGAGTACAAAGCTAAAACATTTTCACAAAATGATAAATAAATGCAACAATTAAAAGTATTAAATAAAGGCTAACTAAAATACAATGAGCTAACATAATAATGGTTATCAATTAAAAGTCGAACATCTCGACTGTTATTTCCCTCGGAGACTGCGGGGAGACTGTGTTGGAGGGAGTGAGGGTCTCGAGAGAGCAGGCGGCGGTGCCCGGGCCAGGTCCCGCGGGACCAGTGGGGGGGCTCCACTCCGCAGGGATCCCCCTCCAACGCTGGGGGGACCGTGATATTTTTAAACAATATCTCAGACGATACTCCTTGGAACTGTATGTATATTATATGATTCTTAGAATAATGGAGCAGCATAACCTAATCTAGGTTCCTTTCGAAACTGGACGTACTCGAAATTATACGTCCAGTTTCAAGCAAAAAGGATCCAACCGACAAAACTTGTCTACAGAAAAGTAGTTACATAATCGACCTGCAATTTTGGAGAGGGAACTATCCCTCTCCAAAATTGCAGGTTTCGTAGAGTGTCGTCAGTGTCGCAAGAAGGGACAAAACGTAACATATGTAAGACTGCAGTGACGCTCTGCAAGGCCTAGGCTGGTGTATTGAGTAATATTTACAGCCGGGTAGGTACCTACTGGAAAGCACAAGTCATGCCAAATACCTACCCTCCCTAATATGGTCACTAGTCAGGAGTCAGGACAGATATAAGTGGCATGTAGTACTATTTGTGTCATATTTTATGTAATTATTCAAATAAATATATAATGTATGTACTATAAATATATTTATTTGTATGTATTATATATGTACATATGACAATACAAATAGGAATACTTTCTAAAATCCTAAGGAGGTACGCGGACAGCAAAAATATGAACCTATTGCTTCAAAAGATTTTTAAAGGGAATAACGTGGTAAATGAATCCAGCATTAATACATCTTCGTAAAGACACCTCGGGCCTCAGAGATGCCATCATCTAGAGGTGACGTCCCGCTAAATGCCCGCAATCTGACGAGAGGAGCTTTCGTGATTTTTTACATTTTTTATTTATTTATTTATTAACCAACTCTTACAGAACAAAAATCCCAATTCGCTAGTGTATGTACCTTAAAAACTATGATATATCCAATTTATTATTAAAAATAAATACATTGGATACATGATCCATGGGGTAGGGGAAAATATTTTACAGGACAACTATCCATTATTTAATAATTAATGGTTATAGTACACAATGTAGCGGTATATTTAAGTGTCAATTTAGTTTAAAGATTTTAAACAACAGAATAAGTATAATATCTACGACAATCTTTTGCATCCGAGTGGAGTTTGTTATTTACTCGTAAAAATCTCGCGGGAAATCTTATTTTTCCGCGATAAAAAGTAGCTTAATTATGTCTCTCTCCAGGTCCTCAACTATCCCTGTGCTCTGTCAGATCATCCGTTGTTCTATACTGACGCCATAAGAAAAAAAGACGTATCTGACCTTTTTTTTCGAATTTGAGTGAGACTTATCTTTGGCATCAGAACAGAAAGACGCATCTACCCCTACTTAACAGTATTTTTAAATTTTGTTTAAACTTATCACTTTTAATCTTTTTTTTGTTTAAAGTTATCACAACTTTAAACAAAAAAAAGATTAAAAATACTGATAGATACGTCTTTTTGTTCTGATGCTGAATATGTGTCTAGCTCAATTTCGAAAAAAGTGTCAGATAGGTACGTCTTTTTAGATCAATATTCGGTTTATTTAACAAAATAGACAAATGTATTATATTCGACCAAAAATACATTAATTACTTTACTAGAAAAGGCGCTTTTTATTGTGATGTGTATATGAGATCTGGTATTGTCTATGTCTATATCTCAATGTCTCGGTACTCAGTCGGCGGCGTTGTTATTTTACCTGTTATGGATTTTTTGCGTGAAAACACGTGAGTGATTTATTGAAGTCAACAGGGAATACGAAAAAATAATACTTGCCTGTGTTAACAGATTGCATTAATATTTTTTTCTTTCAAATTTTCTTTCTTACAGATACAAAGCTTTTTACACTTATAATATGACATCTTTTGTTTATACTAAGTATACTTTGTTTTTATACCAACCCAGTAGGTACTTACTGGAAATTATAATGTATTCAACTTATATTATTATTTAACCTAAATTATAATGTACTCAAACTACTCAACCTATATATTATGCTGTTATGACATTTCCAAATAATAATATAAAAAAATATTTTAAAAAAACCGACTTCAAACGCCACTTAAAAGTATAAAATAATTTTAGTTTGTACACGTATGTTGAAGTCGGGCCAGCGTCGCGCATCGGTTTCATCATTTCTATTTAGGCCGGTCCGTCTCACGGGCTAATTCAACAAGTATACCGGCCTAATAGTATTTACGATTTAATAATTTTAGTTTGTACACGTATATTGAAGTCGGACGGGCTTAAAATATAGAAACGATGATACCATTGCGCAACGCTGGCCCGACTTCAACATACGTGTACAAACTAAAATTATTTTATACTTTTAAGTGGCGTTTGAAGTCGGTTTTTTTTAAATATTTTTTTATATTATTATTTTAAGCTTTTTAGTGTAGCTTCATGGGACCAATTCACTAGACCATTTGTTTTGCTCCTTAAAAAAAGTATTGAAATATATTATTCCAAATAGAAATTTAGCATATGTATGTATGCCATGAAGTTTGCATGGTTAAAACCCTACACACACTCTGATCACGAGCGATTTGCTCTTATTCAATGAGGAGTTCCATCCTATATCTCCGAAGATATTCATCAGATCTTCACCAAACTTAAATGGAACCAACCTGACGATATGCCCTTTTAAATAAAAAAAAATTATTGAAATCGGTTCAGATTTGACAGAGTTATAGAATAACATCGTCAAAAATTCGGTTAGAAAAAAAATTATATTGAAATGCCGAATAGAAAAGCATTATGTATGTATGCTATGAAGAATGCATGGTTAAAATCCTACACATACTCTGATCACGAGCGATTTGCTCTTATTTATTGAGGAGTTCCGTCCTCCATCTCCGAAGATATTCATCAGATCTTCACCAAACTTAAATGGAACCAACCTGACGATATACCCTTTCAAATAAAAAAAAAATTATTAAAATCGGTTCAGATTTGACGAAGTTATGGAGTAACATCGCCAAAAAATAAAAAAAAAATAAAAAAAAAAAAATAAAAAAAAAAAAAAACATACGCGTCGAATTGAGAACCTCCTCTTTTTTTTGAAGTCGGTTAAAAACTGTACTCGTACCTAAGCACAGAGTTTCATTATACTGTGCTAAGTGTGCGCAGGCAATTTTTTGCAATCATTTTTAGACAGCAGTATTTCTCACTTATTGATGCTGAGGTGGGACAAGAATTTAGCCATTACAAATTGTAATAATTTCTTTTATTTTTTTAAATTTTTATTTATTTACCAATTTAAGATCTCCACCAAGTGTAATGGTGAGATCTATAGAGCGTGCTCTGACTTAGCTCAGACTCAAGATAGAGTTAAAACGAGACACAAAATACATCATCATCATCAGTCCACATGCATCCACTGTTGGACATAGGCCTCTTATAAGTAGCGCCAACAAGAGCGACGACATCCGAAAAGTGGCAGGCATCGATTGGATGCGAAAGGCCGATAGGCAATGTTGGCGCTACACAAAATACGCTCTGACATAAATCTGTCTCGTTTTAAGTCTGTCTTGAGTGTGAGCTGAGTGAGAGTGCAGTCTATACATTTCAGCCTAAGTCTACGTCTAAGACAGAGTATCGACACCGATAACGTGTGTCATCTGTACTTCTCACCTATTAGGAAGAGGCGTAATAACGATTAGAAAGGTGGCAATAGCCCTGCATGTGCGGGAGGTCGACATCAACATAAAACTGTTATGATATGGCTTCGCCGTATTTCCCAGCGCGCCGGGCGGCGGTGCCACCCAGGGGAAATTTCGCGGCGGTTCTCGGCGGAGCCTCTACAAGTTTTATGGACGGCGCCCCGCTCCACCCGGTCGCCATCAACTTCTTATCGGTACACATAACGATGGCTGCCGGTAAACGCCGGCAAACATAATTAGATACCCATTACTAGGGATTCATTGCTCCGAAACTGCTCTTGCCTTTCTTTTATAGCGCAGTTCAGACTTCAGAGTTCAGACTGCGCTGGACTACTTATTATATTTTTTAGTAATTGTGCCAGTGACTTCGGCCGTGTGGAGTTTGGTTTTCCCTCAGGAACCATTTGTTTTTGTAAGGGATAAAAAGTAGCCTAAGTCTCTCTCCAGGTCACTGACCTCCAGTGGTAATAATACCTATACTTTATTGAGATCAGTGGTCCAGGTCGTAGGACCCTTACAGAAATCACGTCGCGTCGATCAGTTGCTCCGTTGCTAAGCGTTTGAGAACCAACCAACATACGAACACACTTTCGCATTTATAATATTGGCACAGAGTAAGGACATGATGTGATATTGGTAAAGAGGTGTATTCTATCAACTAGTTGATGCCCGCGACTTCGTTCGCGGATTGAGGTTTTTTTGGAATTCCCTGGATAAAAAGGTGATATTCCAGACTATAATTTATCTCTGTGTCAAACAGCCAAATCGGTTCAGTTGTTGCGGTTTGATTGAGTAACAAACATCCATCCATCCATCCCTACATCCAAACTTTCGCATTTAAAATATAATTCTATCTATTAGATACAATATTGATTTACATGTAATGCAAAAACCACAGTCGCTTTTACTGTCCACTGAGTACACAGTAGTAAAAATACCTACACCTTATATTTAACCATTGATAGACTTCCACATACATTAGACTTGCACCACCTGTATCCAGTGGCTCCTTGATGTATTCTACTTCAAAATTTAAAAATGGTGCCTACCATCTAAAATTTATATTTGGAATTGGAAGGGCTGAAGGCAAAATACATTACAGTACCTAACATTAACTGTTGAACAGCTATGTAATGCTGTTAACTTAGGTATCGATCTGGTGGAGTGTGGTGGTTTCGTAATGCGTCCCGCGGGGAGTGCGAGGATGCTGCGACGCTCCGGAGTGCTCCTGGGATGCCTAATGCAATACCTACAGCTCATTGCTGTATCAACTTAGTTAAGTACAGTATACGAACACAGACAATACCTACCTCGATACAATACCTACTTAGGTACTATGGCTGAAATCTATAGAATTAAAACGAGACAGATTTATGTCAGAGCATATTTGTGTCTCGTTTTAACCTCTATCTTGAGTCTGAGCTGAGACAAAGTATGCTCTATAGATCTCAGCATATGTCGGGAATAGTGTTCGAGTTAGACTAAAACTTATCTTCACGAATCAGCATTTTTTAACAACTGAAAAAGGGTTTTAGACGTGATGTCTTCAAAATAAAACATGGGAAAGCGATGCGACTTGATTGTACGACTCTCCGGAGTGCATCTGGGTTGCCTATTGCAGTACCTAATAGCTAATTCCTGTATCAACTTAGGTAATGCCCGTTTTCATCAACGTTCCCTATCTTTTACGGGCCACCTAAGCTAAGATAGGTACGCTTTCTATCAAATTCGTTTTCATAAATCTTTAGGGAACACTTACTTAAAGGCGCGAAAATGACATTGGGTAAGAGACTGTATTTAAGGGCTTGTCGGAATTTTAATTCGATTCCAGATTTGACAATTTCAGTGTTGCAACGTTATGATAAGTACTAAATAGTGACGTTGCGAAATTATTCGATACGGAAATGGAATATTTCCGGATCGATTCCTCTCGTTTATAGTAGTATATCTAAACAACTACTACTTTAATAGAAACTAAGTATATCAGGAAATTAAATATTTCTGAACGGATAATTTAGTTATGACGATTAATTTTATTAAGGGGGGGGTAAGGTTAATTCGGTAAAAAAAAGGCATGTTTTCAAGATTTTTTTTTGGCAATACAGATGCTGTTAGTTTATTCAGTCGATCCATACATGATAATGTAACATTAGAACAATATTCTCCTAAATTTTCATTGCAAAATATCAAAAATTGAGCGAGTGACAGTGAATTTCCGGAGGCGCCTCGAGAAAAAGTTGTTTCGCGGTGCCCATCATAACTCGCAACCAAATCATCTGAAATAAAAAAATCAAAATGCATTCGTTAAAGGAGATGTTTGTCGAGGTATTCACGAGAGGATTTTTTTTTCTTTCGATTTTTCGATTTTTCGTAGCACTTGGAAGCCAAAAACCAGATTTTCGCTAAAAAAACGGCTAATTTGCTGTTGTAAAAAAATTAATAATTATTGAAAAGAAAAAAGCTCTCGACAATACCTGGGGAATTATGTGAAGAAACACTGTGCAAAATTTCAAAACGATTGGTCCAGTAGATTTTTAGTTATGGTGGGCACGGACTTCAAAAATGACAAGTCTCAGAAAAACGCTTTAAAGTTTTGCATACTGAAGTATTCAAGATAAAATTCGACAATTTTTTATACTCACACAGAGTCGTCGATGCCAGGTCCGTCACTTGTTACTGCTCAGCACAGCATACAGCATTTAACTGATGCATAGATCATGCCTCGAATATACTCGACTTTACCTGAACAGGCCCATTAGGGCCAGGTGGGGCTGTAAAACCTCAGGCTGGCAACGGACGCTGAAATACTCATAACTTCGTCGATTTTGCCCCGATCGACTTGAAATTTTAACACAATCTTCTTGAGATATTATGCATTCAATTAGAAAAATAAAAAAAAAATCGAAAAAAATAAATTTTAATACCTTATTGAATTGGACTACATGGGATATATAGGTTCTTTTATTATAAGTTTTGTTTTTAATATAAAAAACAAAAATATTAACTTTTTATAAAATAAAGCAGCTGTTACTAATTAATAAATAATTATTATGAATAATTATGTATTTATTTAAATAAAAATCAATAATTTAGTCTTTAATTGGCACACCAATATTATGATTACATAAACATAAATCGCGATTGTTTATCGATTTTTGTGTTCATCACTACACTATTATATGTGGTATCATTATTTTACAAAATGACAGTAGCTAATGTCAAATGTGGAATCGAATTATAATTCTGAGTATAGGTATGGCAATACGAAAACTGAAAATAACTTTATAGTATAATACGTACGTCGGGACATAATAGAATAGTTAGGCTTGAAACTGATCGCATACTACGGGATTAATCGCAAGCGGCGCATTTTTAAAAAACTATAAAGAAATTCGTATAATATGCGTTACATCGCGTTTTCCTCAGTATTGATAGATATTGAGCATCGAAATCTAGCTAACAAAATGCAACACAGCAGTGTAAAGTACAATAATTACACACATTCTTCTTTATCAAAACGATAGTTCACTGCTGGTCTCTTGTATGACTGCCCCATGCTTACGACCATTGGTATTTGACCATTTAATTAGTGTAATTGGAGGTTTCCGTACTAATAAATAAATAAATAAATAAATTGGTTCTTCGAACTATAATATGCCCTGCCCTTATCCAGATAAACTTCGCGACTCGATGAACTAGGTATGTATATCGATATTTATAATACATAATTTCCTTCTTTTCTATTTCATTGTCCATTGCGCTACAGTGCGGACTTACGGTCCGGCATGCCCCGTTACATGTGAATAGCGTTGCCAGGCGTCCGGATAAAGCCGGACACAGTCAGGCTTTTTGGTTGAGTGTCCGGCCTAATCGACTTTTGCTAAGCTTTTTAAGTTTAACCATTTTTTTTACATATTTATCATGTGTTGGTTTCCGTTCCGCTCGCCTCATCTTGTATAGCTACACTTGCGCAAACGAGCTTTTAAAAAAATTGCCATTTGGTGCTAGGTCTAAAAAATAAGGGTTCCGGCCTTTGTACCCAAATGTCCGGCTAAACTGGCTGGCCTGTCCGACTTTTCGGTTTGAAGACCTGGCAACCCTACATGTGAATCGTACTGTAGGCTAGTTACTACCCCACTTGGAAATTTGATTTCCTTACCTCCCTAATATACCTTTACTAGTTGATGCCCGCGACTTCGTTCGCGTGTCTCTCTCATTTTTCGGGATAAAAAGGAGCCTATATGTTATTCCAGACTATGATCTACTTCTATGCCAAATTTCAGCAGAATCGGTTCAGTCGTTGCGACGTGATTGAGTAACAAGCATCCAAACTTCCAAACATCCACACTTTCACATTTAAAGTATTAGTAAGACAAATCAAATTTTTGAAATTACGATGTAACTTTTTAAAACTAGTGGATTCACATACGAGTAGGTATATTTGTAGCTACTATTTTAAATTACGATTTAAAATTGTTAACTGAAAGTATCCACCTGATGAATTCCAGTAGCGTCGTAATGTGTCCCGCGGGGAACGCGGGTCTGCTTCGACCTCGCTTCGACACTCCGACCTGCTGCTTGCGTCTAATGCAACATCCACCTACCGCTTATTGCTGGTACAAAATTGTTACAGGCACATGAAGCTACCTACTTAAAACAGAAAGCTAGAGAATTCCCCTTCCTTCCTTTCCTTCGACAGTATTACCACTTAATTACAATATGGGGTTATTCAAGGGGCGGACCAATAAATTCCTAAAATGCCGGTAACGCATTGGTGGTGCCTCTGGTATTACAAGTGTTCATGGGCGGCGGTAATCACTTTACAACAGGTGACCCGCCAGCTCGTGTGCCCGCTATTCATATAAAAAAAAATTAATGAAGCAAGGCTGCAAGAAAATGAATTCTTATCCCAATAAATTATAGCAAATCAGTGAGCTTTGAATACGCTGTCCCTCTCCATGATAATTGTGAAGAAGCTGTTATAACACGGCTATGTAAAGGCTTAAATCTGCGTTTAATCCATATATCGTTCGACAACATGAGTATTTGTTACACATGGGTCCAATAATATGTCAATTCCAGCTCGCCGTACGCCGTCCCACTTGTCGAGGAATTAAAATTTTACATTCAACGAAAATGTTAATCCTTCGCTGTCCCAGGCAGACTATAAAAGCGAATTGCCGTATCTTGAATTGTTTACATTGAGGAACAGGATCCAAGGAGTGTTTGGAAATTGTACACAGGGTACTTTATTTTTCGCAGTCTAGTTAATCTCTAGTTATACCAAGGCCATTGATAAAAATATTTACAAAGTATAGGTACCTACCTACTTTGGTACACCAATCAAGAGATCTTCCATAATCATGGTACATACCTAAATGAGGCTCTATTAGGTCCTTTGGGCTAATAAGCGTTAGTTCTTGGCTTACCAAACGCTTAGCTATTGAATTCACTGACCTCAGACGCAAAAACTTATTCTTTGCACTATGTATTAACTATTAAGTATGTATTTCTATTACGTTCTAAACTAGCTGATACCCGTGACTTTTTCCGCGTGAAAGGTTTTCAAAAATCTCGTAGCTAGTGACTATCGGATACTCTGTGTACCTACGAGATTTTACAGGATAAAAAGTACCTAGGTTGTATCCGTCTCCTTCATATTTGAGCTACTTAGTAGTAGTAGTAGGAGTATCTATACCTGCCAAAAATAGTATCAAGATAGGTACAGCGCAGCATTTAGTTCGTGAAAAAACTAAAACTAAACTAAAGCTAAAACTTTGCGTAGGTACCTACCCTCTGGGCAGATTCTTTAACATTTAGTCTACCTTGATGAACAAGTAGGTGGGTACCATTTAATTCAGCAAACGATTCACAATTAAGTCTGTAAAGCCTTATGACGAGGGTTAATTCGATATGGCTTTGAATGTCAAAATTTTTTACTTATCTTTTCTCGCGAAAACAGTGACTAGCTATAAAGTACAGCTGCACTGGTTGCCAAACAATTTTATAGGAAGGTCTACACTTTACGTATTAAGTACAACTACGTACTTATTAGGTAAATAATAGCTAATGTTTACGACTCTCTCAAGACTTAAGATCCCGTGGGGGTACTCTTTGATTTCCGAGATAAAAGTAGATATACAATGCACTGTACGTAATTGTACAACTAAATAACCATCAAGTAAATAATAACAAATTACAACAAGATTGGGTTGAACTTTTTGGCATCGGTTGAGCAGTGAAAAGATATTAGACAGACAGACACAGTTGGGCGTTTTTGTTATTAAAGATTTTAGACTTGAAATATCAACATACTTAACTATAATAAATAATTACCGTGGTACGTACTCGTAGTATTTTATAACAATTATGTTTTTGTTATTGCAAGATAGGCTTGACAATGATGAGATTTAGGTTGAAGCGCGTATACCTCGAAGATGCCTATTCACTCTTGAGTTGAAGGTAAGGACCTACTCAAGTTATACATAGCAGGAACAAGGACGCCTGAAGCTTAAAAAATAAGATTTATTTATTTCAGTGCTACTTGCTGAATAAGTGCGCTTGTCCACAGTCCAATCGCTCTAGGCATAAAAGCCCGTGACACCTTCACTACGGAAGATATGTGAGAATTAATCGAGCATAAGAGAGTAACGCGTGTGCTGCAATGCCGACCGCAGAGCGCGGTCGCCGGTCGCTGATAAAACGCTGATATTAGGGCGCTGCGGCGCGGCGTGTCCATCACGCGGTAAAATATGCCTCCGCTTGGCGCGCTCGTTAATTTGTTCTCATAGGCTTGAGGCTTAGGGCTTGGACATAAACGTAAAACGACAGTAACATGGAACAACGCGGCCTGTGGGGCTAACATGCGCGCCTCGAGAAAATTTTCTCTACACTTTACTAGTGAATCTCTGTAGAGATTCACATAGAGACTACGAGTAAACGTGTAGACAAAACTTTCTCGTGGCGCGCATGTTAGCCCTATTGGTGACACTAGATTTTGCCCGCGACTTCGCCCGCGTAGAGTTAGGGCTTTAAAAAACTTCCGCGAGAGCCCGTTGTTTCGCCTGGACAAAAACCGATTTGACTGAAATTTGGAGTGGAGATAGCTCATACCCAGGATTAACACAAAGGCTACATTCTATTCCAGAAAATTAAAAAGATCCCACGGGAATTGATAAAAACCTTAATCCACACGAACGAAGTCGCGGGCATCAACTAATATTTACATACTAGATGATGCCTGCGACTTCGTCCGCGTATTATTATAAGAAGAGTTGGGTATAGACTATAGTATAGTCCAACTCTTCTTATAATTATTTAAATACTAGACAATGCCCGCGACTTCGTCCGCGTGGATCAAGGTTTTTCAATTCCTATGGGAACTCTGTAATTTTCCGGGATAAAATATAGCCTATGTTTTAATCCTGGGTATGAACTTTCTCCATTCCAAATTTCAGCCAGTACGGTTCATTCGTTGAGGCGTGAAGGCGTAACAAACATACACACACACATACAAACTTTCAGCTTTATAATATTAGTGTGATGTGATGTGATGTGATGTGATTATGATTTACATAAATACCTAAGTACCTATATAGATTTCGTTTAAAAATATATGTATCAATTTAACTCTAGACAACTATTTTGGTATAAGTATTTCTTCTGTTTACTGTTTATTTTCATAAATAAATAAAATTTTTACATAAATAGACTGAATAAAGTTACTGGTTGTAAATAATAATGATACTTATATTTATTTACTTAATACATTCTTTGTTCAGTATGCATACCTTGTCAAAAGAGAAAAATATCCAATAGTTAATAAAGTCGTATTCTTACTTCAAAAATAAATTGAGTATAAGTATATTCGTTTTTTAGAATTTGAATTATATAGGTACCCAACTCAGTTCCAAACTCCAGTAGCTACTAAAGTGTTAAAAAATACTTACGCTTTAGAGATCTCGGTTTTGCTTGTTTTCTTCTAGACATATTCTACTCAAACACCATAGTCTTAGAAACAGGAATCTTATTGCAAAAGTCCACCAAGTTCAATAGAATACCTTATAAAACTAAAGCAAGAATTAAAGTTAAATTACTTAACACTTCCAAGACGTTGTTTACAGTTTGTCAAACTGTTTGTAACTTTTTTAGTTTGAGGAATTCCGGAAAAGTTTATACTTATCGTAAAAGTATTTGCGCGTACGGAAAGTGAAGGAAAGCGAGGGCGGACGGCGACTCTGCCCGCATCCACCGAGCTTACTGGCGCCCAACAAGTGGCCATAACAATATTGTAAGCTGCCGCGCAAACTCACATAAGACGTCCTTTATTTGTTGCTAGCACCCATAGCTACTTCGCTGCTGTAACAGATCATTGTTCTTCACTTTGTTAGCCATTTTGTAGAATAAATTAGCATAGAAATATTTTTACCTACGCAGTTACGAAATGGAGACGGTAGGTTGTCTGTTTATGTATTTTTTGTTGATATTTTCCTGAACAACTACTGGGCCAATTTTGATGTGATTTTTTGGATTAGGTTGGTAGGTTGGGACCAATTATGTTCGACCATAAAGGCACAAAAATCGAATTGAAGAATACTTTTGCTATGCTTAATAGCTAATGTGATACTTTTAGGTACGTAAAACATGCAACGAACCTCATTAAAATCATAGATTAAAATCGGATCAATAGCTTTTCAGAAAAATGGTACGTAACTAAAAACGAACAAGCAATAAAATTAAATACACGCTGAATAAATAAGATGCAAATTATATAAATACGAGTATATTGAGTATATTTTGTACGGTAACATAGGTGGATAACCCAAATCCTGTTAAAAAATTTAAAAATGTTAAAGTCAGTCTGTCTGTCTCTCTGTGAGTATGTTAGAACGGGCTAATTTACAGAACAGCTGGCCCAATTTGGACGGGATTTCCAGGTAAGTATATAAAGGAATCTAAAAGAAGTAATTTGACTATAATTTCTGCATTTAGGCTTCCTGTGAATAAATAATTATAATTAGAGATTTTCGTAAAAAAATAACTTAGGCATAGAGCCATAGACTACCTACCTACTTATACATTCATATTCGCTGAATTGATCTTGATATTGTTTCGGTACTTGTAATGTGTTCGAGACAGACATAGGCTACCTTTAATCCCGGGAAATCAGATAGATTTCGAACAATTTGATTCCTCCATGGATTTCGATAAAATATTTGGACAAAAAAAACGAAAATTCAAGTTGACAAAGACGCAAGCGCCATCTAGTATACTTTTAATTAGGTAAGTACTATTAAAAACAATCGACTGTGTGCCTTCCCCAAAGCTGAACAGTCGACCTTCATATTACACCACTGACCTCTATATTTTATGTTTAACCTTTGATTTTATTGACAGATGTGTTACGCATAGATAATATAGAGATCAGTGTAGTAGACGAGACGAATGGATGCTATAATTTTAAGGTAGGCAGCACTGTATATGTCAAATGTGACGTTTTACGTTCTAATTCCTACCTATTCTACCTATTAATCTAATCAGCTGTTTGTCAGAGTTTGTTAGGCTGCTAACTTTTATGTCAAAATACTAATATAGGAATTTTGTTTTTAAAATAAGAAAAAAAGGAAAAAATTCATAACATGTGATTTATTAAATTATTGTTCCAAAATATAAGTACAATGGCAGCTGTAGAACTTCCCTATGAGGTACGTAATGTGAACTTCCGCATTTGCTAAGAATTTAATTTTCCTTTGTTTGCTTTTTCTATTTGTTATCAATTTTTTCACGTGATTCCTCTACACACGGTGAAGTTGTGAATATTAATATAATCTTTGCATTCATAGAGATAATTCCAGAAAACCTTGACAAAGAGTTGTATAAAAAAACATTTACTTACCTATTAATACCTACTTTGAACCTATTCATTATAATTTATCAACTAAAACATATTTTGTGAAATTTTTACTAGTGTTTATGCTTATTTTGTCGCCTCTTTGTATAAGACACAAAAGCCCTTGATATAATAACGAAAGTATGAACCTACTTAAAACTAATTATGTTCACATTTGTTACTAACAAGGGGCTTATTAATTTCAATAGTATATATTCAATAGTAATATTGGTTCTAATTCAGTTGTATATTTTCACAAGGAAGATTGTGAGTGTTGGTACTTAGTAGACACTATTTTTAGACCTGTCAATTTAGTTTGGTTTAGAAATTCTTTACAACTGAACAGCATAATGATCACAAGAAACGATTTCTTACACTATTATTTAAGCAATGTTGTACATGTTTTTTAGGATCTATTAATAGAAATGCTTACTTATAAGGAAACAATAGTTTATTTTCTTCTGGTTCAATGTGTTTGTGTAAAACAGACTTTCATTAATTTTTTACAGGTTCTGGTATACCTTTTCAAATATTTACCAAATTCAGACAGGAAGTCAGCCAGTGAAACATGCCGGTCGTGGTATTTAGCAGCTAATGATTACTGTTTTCTTAAAGAAAAAATGCTTGTATTTTTCAAAGCAGATCTAAATGGACAGTCTTCACCGTTGAAAGTTATTGAAAATTCAATTATACCTTATCAAAATTTCTTATTCAGCGAAGTTGAAATATCTAGCAAAATTAACAGCAGCTTCTGGTACAAATTAGGGAAGAATATAAAGAGTTTGACTATAAGGAAGTGTGACGTACATGAAAAGGTGATAAACTATGTACTGCAACGATGTACCAGCCTTGAGACATTGAATATACAATGTTGTAAAGAACTCTTTATGTCCGGTTGTTTATTAGAAAAGACAGAAAGCTGGCTACCCAATAGCTTTAAAAACTTGAGAAGTTTGAACCTGTCCGAAAACAAGTATATTACTGATGCACTGTTTTATAGATTTGTAAAGTCAGCACCAGAGTTGGATGATTTGTGTTTATCATTATGCCCTCTACAGTTTCACGGGGGCTTCATAAAGAAATTTTACTCAAACACAAACAACATTTTTGAAACTCCTTCTGAGTGTGTTTTCACATTCTATTTTGTGATGCAAATTATAGCTTCTAGAGCCAAAAAAATTCGAAGCTTGGTATTTTCTCATACACTCATTGACGGGCATGCCTTAAAATCCTTGGCTGAAATTAAACATCTCAAACTTTACTCTTTGCATTTGAATACCTGTGATCAACTCACAAACGCGGGAATCATTGCGCTCGCTACACATCAGCGATCACTGAGAGAACTCAATATTGCTTTATGCACAAGAGTAACTGATCAATCCTTAAAGTACATCTGTGATAATCTAATCAATTTGGAGTACCTGAACATACAAAGATGTAGAGCTGTGTCAAATTTAGGGATATCTGAACTATACAAATTGAAAAAGTTGAAAAGATTAAATATTTCCCAGTGTGAACTGATCACTAGAGACGGAATAGTACAAGGTCTGTGCCGTGGAGACAACTTAATTTTGGAAGAATTAGATGTAAATTCTCTAAATTTACATCAGAATGGTGTCATAATGATCGCTGAAGGACTACCAAACTTGACATACCTTGACTTAAGTTACTGCTTCAATGCAGTAACGGACACATCAATACAAGTGATTTTTAAAAACCAAGTGCATTTACAAACTTTGATAATTACTTACTGTGATAAAGTTTCTGATGCAGGTTTGACTGGTATGGGAAAAGTGGAAGCCGAGGGTAGTGACGAGGGTCCTGTGATGTCAAACTACAATGAAACAAGCACATCAAATAGAATACATTTGGGCTCCAGAGCTGAGGAAGAGATCATTCGTGATGCGCGAAGAAAGCGTGACGTAATGAGAATGTGTGAAAAATTGACCATGGATTCTTACACTGGGTACTCTCTGGCTCGGCTCAAGTCTCTGAGAAAACTCGATCTTAGCGGCTGCAACAGAATGACAGATGTGAGCCTCACATACGCCTTCTCGTTCAAAGAACTCCAAAGCTTAGATTTGAGCCGATGTCAGCAGATCACTGTTGATGGAGTGAAACATCTAGTCAAAAATTGTCCAAGTATTGAATATCTTAACTTAAATGATTGCTACAACTTAAAAGATGATGCTGTTATAGAAATAGTTAAAGGATTGACAAGACTGCAACATCTTAAATTAAGGGTAAGTTGTACAATTTAAAACTAGACTTAAAGAAAAAGTAGTCTTTTTACTTACTTAGGGGTCAAAAGACTACTTTTTATTAATCTTTTCGTTGTTGTATGGTGCGAGTGAAATTATTCTTTTTCAGAAAATCTGTTTTCTTCATTTGAACCTTATGGTTACAACAATATTCAGCCTCAATAGCCCAATGGTTAAAGGTGTGGAATGAAAACTGAAAGGTCGCGGGTTCGAACCCCACCCGTCGCACTTTTGTCGTACCCACTCCTAGCACAAGCTTCCCGCTTATTTGGAGGAGAGGAGAATATAAGTCAAGTTCAGCTTGGCTTAATATTCTTTAAAAAAAATGGTACACAAATAAGTTACATCCTAATATTCCGTCACCAACACCATGTTACGAAAAAAAACTGTAGTAAGTAATCACTGGTTGTGAGTGAGCTGTTGAGCAGTTCCTTCCACCATCACCATGAAAATCTTCATCAGGATATCACCAATTTTAAATAGATATCTGAAGTCCTAATCTGATGACAGATTTGTTTTTTTTTATTAGAAAGATCTTAATAATGATTATTATTTAAACTAGCTTTTGCCCGTGGCTTTGCTCACTATAAATTTTTAAACCCCCTATTTTACCCCCTTAGGGGTTGAAATTTTAAAAATCTTAGCCTTCATCATATTAGACATCTGTCCTGATCCGTCCAGTAGTTTGAGCTCTGTGTCGATATATCAGTCAGTCAGTTACCTTTTCCTTTTATACATATATTCAAATTAATTCCAGGGTTGCAATCAGCTTACTAATACATCACTGGAAGCAATAAGAGACCACTGCAAAATCCTCAAAGTGCTGGACATCCAGGGCTGCCATAACATCTCCGCGGAGTTAGCGTGCGCGATCAGCTCCTTGCCTACCCTGCATACAGTTCTGATGCTCAAGCCGGGAACCTGTTACATCACAGATGGAGTGAAGAACAGAGCACCGGTCCCACCGAGCATGACGTCTTTGCTGAGAAAACTGCGACTGTGAATTATGATTACTTTGTTCATTTCCACTGGTTATTTTATAATTCATTCAGCTCTGTTCAGTGACGTCACTGTGTCAACGGGACGTTTCGTTATTTCCGTCGCCTAGTCTGATTTTTAATTCGGTGGAATTCTGACACTTGTCATTTTATAAATCGAGCGAGTTATTTGTATGAAAAACAGTATTACCACCTGTAGTTCGATTTTACCCCAAACTATCTGTCAGGCATTTGTCATAAATATCTATGTGCGGCAATTGATATTTATTTTTCTAAGTTTAAATTTGATATCTTTTTTGTGGGATTTTTTAAATCTCTGGTAACATTAAGATACGTCAGAATTCCACGCAATTAAAAATCAGACTATAGTAAAACCTTTTTCACGTACTATGCGCGGGTCCAGAGGGGGATATACAAAAATAGCCACACCCGCGCATCGTATGTGAACAAGGCCTTATAACTGCACAGTAACATTTGTTTTGGACAGTGCACAATCTTAGGTATGTGTATAAAATCATGCCATCCTTTTGCACCTCTGTAAAATGTGTTTTTAAGCTGAGAGGATACTCCGGCTTAGCTCGAACCTGGATTAGAGTTAAAATGACACAAATAGGTGGGTATATCTACGACTATAAATGTCTTGTTTTAACTCTTGTCTTGTGTCAACAAAGTGAAAGAGTACTCTATCAGTTTCAGCCTAAGAGCGAAAGCAATTCTAAATTCATTGCATCCAATCAGCATCCAATATATTGATTTTGTTCATATATAATGTAGCTCATGTCACTCAGACCATAATGACGAATCGATTGAAACCTCATTTTCTCAAACATGCATGGAAATATTGTCATTATTTTCGAAAAAAGAACACGCGAAGTATCGAATTGTCGGACAAAGAAAATCAAATCCATTGCAGGAGCGTTTTTTGAATTTGGAACATTACAACGCTCCGCGAAACAGTTTTTGTTTTTTTTTTTAAATATTGCAGGAGCTTTGTCATCATTACAAAGCTCCTGCAATATTTAAAAAAAAAAACAATAATGCCGTTTCATACAACAGTATGAAACTAACGTGCTGGGGTTACTAAATACTCTTTGATCGCATCTCCTTTGTCATTCTTGGCATACCATAGTCTCTTTGCGTAGTACAAATTGCGTTTACGTGGCTGTATAGCCAAAAATGCGTTTGCCTGTCGGCACAGATTATAAAAAAAATCATCTTGATTTGTTATTTACATACCTATTTAATAAATATAAATTTAATAATAATTGAAATGAGTTCCAAGTGTTCAGAGAGTGAATTGGAGATTGATTACTCCACCAGATTTAAACCAAAATGGCGGATGGATTTGGATGTATATAAAAAGTGTTTTATTTCCCTGCATTCTTTTGAGAAAAGCACTATATATGCCTCGGCGGGAAATGGCAATTGCCTATCTCGTATTTAGTGAAGTCCTCGCCTACGGCTCGGCCTTCAAACTTATACTCGACCTGCAATTGCCTACTTCCCTGCCTTTGCAATAATGTACTATTGTCGAAATCGGCTTAGTATTTTAAGCACCACGGTGGAACTTGCGTAAATAAAATCATATCTACTGTAGTTTTTGCATTTCATGAGGGCGCGTGAGGTTTACTTGGACGCACATATGCCACAAAGTCAACCCACACAACTTATCAATTGAAAAGTTAACTTTATTCCTTTACAATATACTTGTATTTAATTTGACAAAGTTTTGTGGGTTGAAACGTTATTGCATATGTGCGTACACTTGTGGTTACGTCGTGTGCGTGCCTGTCAGGAGCCTAGGTGAGAGCGGTCAGGCGCAAGCAACTCGCTCACACTTATACAGATACGACACACAATAATGAGCCACGCGCCCTCGTGAATTAAAAGAACTATGACAACAAAGCAACAAACAGAACCCTTCCTGTTGACTTTGCCGTAGTAAAAAATAGTCACTTGCCGTTTGAAACGCTCCTAAGTTTTAAAATACGTCTAAGTACCTTTCTATTCAGCCGTAAGTGATGCCACACGACGCAAGGCCGTAGTCTGTTCAATAAGTCAATTGACGCGGGTGAATGAAAAAATAGGTTGTAGCTAGATTGTGAGAGTCTTCGATAAATCAAACAGTTTGATAATTTACATAAAAATAAATCTGAGTTTAATTTAAAAAAACAATGCACATTATTAATGTGGAAAGAGGAATAAATGGAAAAAAGTTTAGCCTATATAAGACTTCTTGAACAGACTATAACGTTGTGATTTTGCATCAATCTAAGGCGAGGGTAATGCGATTGCGAATTCGTCTTAAGACATGTATCCAATGAGAAAAAAAAATAACAATTCAAAGTTATCACCACTGCATTTATCACGTCGCCGTCGCATCTCAACAATTCAAAATTATTTTATTTCACGTAGCGTAATTATTTAATTTCACCTGTGGCTCTTATGACATCTCAATCGCCCACTGATCTCTATAGTCTATGATCAACACTGAATTTGCTGACCCTACTCAAATGACAGCTTAACTATGGACCAATTGAAGCGCCACGTTTGGCATACGAGTGTCTCTGAAACTGAGAATAATTAAATCATAACAACTGCTCTTAAATCAAAGATTTATTATAGAGGTCATTGCGGCATTTGCAACATTACCTATTAGTTCCACAGACACTCGTCTTAGTGTTTACAGCGCCAAAATGGCGTTCCACGATCTTCCACTAAGCGCTTTGCTTCCTCGTTCCTAATAAGCACTGCAGTTTGGAATGCCCGTCCCGGTTTCCGTTTTTCCAACTAACTATAATGTGGGTGTCTTTAAATCAAGAGTGAATACTGAATAGGCATCTTCTAGGCAAACGCGCACCTTCTTCACTTACCATCAGGTGAGATCGCAGTCAAGCGCTAGTCTATATATAAAAAAAGTCAATCAAGTAGGTCCAAAACCTAGCAGGCGTCTCCAGTGTTAATCATAGATTAATTTTATAGAGCTCAATGCAATCGCTTTACCAGTGTGGCCCTAGTCAAGATTCAGTCAACAGAACATTAAATACTAATTGTTTTTAAGATAAGCAATATCTTTGTTTAACAGAGTTGTAGCCTAGCTGTGATAATCACATTATTATTTATGATAATTATGTACCTAATCATAATAATAACTTATTTGTATTTTGTAATTTTTTCCCCCGCCCTTTATAAGATAGTAACAATGTCAGATTGGTTAGTGTGGATACTCTCTGGAACGGGTAATTATAATAAAACAAGCTGTTTTAGGTAATAACCATATCTAGGTACTATATTTACAAAAATAAAATTAAGTTTGTAATTACAAATTTTATATTAACTTACTATATATGGGTTTTAAGCTAAGTATATTCTATGAGTTTAATTTTGTGTCTCTCAATGAAATAGGTAAATTAAATCAGACTTCACAATTTTTGAAATATGCATATGAAATAATTTATTATTAAAATTGCGATTGATTGGTTTAATATTTGCTTTATTTTAAATAGCTATTAGTTTACGTAAATAATATTTTACTTATCAAAAAATTTAGTCTTGTTTGACTTAAATATTCTTGCGTTCGTTACTATAACATTAACTTGGTTATACCTTTGTATTCATAGAGATAACTGGTTAATTCGATTGTACATTCATAAACATGACTGAAGGATACAAAATTTAAAAAAAAATGTTTTACACAAAATATTTCCGAGAAAAAAGCATACCTAGCACAATTTAAGTTTAAGACTTGTAAATTTTAAAGAGTTTTGAGATTGTACCGAATACCAATACTCGACTAATCAATAATTTAATTGCAAATAAATCCATTAGTTCAATTTGAAATTACCTACATTACTTATTAAAAAAAATGCATGCTATTTTCCAAACTAACTTGCCTTTTAAAATAAAACTAATTTATACACAGTATTCAGTGGATTTTAATGGTATCCAACTTAATGGTAATACAATTATTGTAAACGACAAACATTTTTAAACACATAATATTATTACTTAAACGAAATAAAACTATATACATAGATACAATTACATAATCAACAACGTACATAAATTATAGATTATTTAGTATTAACAAACTTCACTACACATAATTTACCCAATATATAATTATGTAGGTAGTTACTTCTTGATTAGACATTATCAGAATCAATCGATATCTTGAGTACCTATACAAACGATAAATAAGGAACAAAATTCACAAAGCGTAGAACTCAAGCAAGAAGCAGAATTCACATTATGCCATGCCGAGACCTTGCCGAAAGGTAAGGCCCGGACCCGGCATAGTGTAACGTGAATCATACTTTAGGAGCACTCGAAACTTTCGAATTCGAAGCTACTAATTCCGTCTACTCTATGCGAATTTCGTTCGTTACTTACATGTTACGTTCTTGCTCAGTGTTCAATGTATGATGGATGATGATAATTATCGTACATAAGAATTCTGGAGATCAGCCGCCCTAGCCATATTACAAACCTGTCGTCTCTTTCTACGATCGCTCACGCTAAAGCAGGGGCTCCCAAAGTTTATTTTATCGCACGTCCTATCCTTTCAGAAGGGAAGCGTGATAAAAAACTTTGGGGACCCTTGCTTTAGCGTTTAGAAAGAGACAAGCTTAATATGGCTAGGGCGGTTGTAGGCCTATTCCATATCTCAGCGGCTATTTAATTTAGCACTACAAAAGCGTCCAACAAATAACTGCACACCATATCCATGTCCCATCCCTATCGCTTTATCAACCAAGATCGCATATTTTATCAGGGAAATTTAGATACGGCGGCGCTCAACAAGTAACACTATTGTTACTTGATAGCCAGAGAAATATGGAAAGGCCCTGTCAGACAAGCTTACTTTTTTACATGTATGCAATCACTCAATAACAAGTTATGTTCATTAATTCAATGGTCAAATGTATGAAGACGATTGAATTAATGAACATAACTACACTACACTGCACTGCTATAAAATTCTTATAAATAAGCTTATAGTTAACATAATATTTACAACACTACCACTTTTATAAATGATAACGATGCCTGCGCAGGTAACAAATAAATCAACGAACTACACGTCTTTTCTGCGCTTACAAATATTGTATGTAACTTATTAAAGTGGAAGTACTGTACCTTTTTATTAATAAATTGTGATGTATAAAAAATCAATTATTTAATTGCAGTCTGTTGATAATAATTTAGTTTTAAATATTTTAATAATATTTTGTATACATATTAGATATTCACGGAGACCATGCGTTTTACAGAGATCGGTCATTCATTCATGGTATTTATGCATTATTTATTTATTATAATAATACATATATCATATATGTATTATTGCTAATACGGTATCCATTATAACACGATCCTACAGCGCCTATGGTAAACTAAATGATTTTGTTCTTTTTCTTTATCTAGTAGTTAGGTAATTCAAAACGTAAAATAACATGCCTTCCACAAAATTCAGGTACTTATGTTAGACATAAAATCCAAAGTGTTTGTATCACTTCAAGTTTTAAACAACTAGCTTAAGCCCGCGAATTGATCCGCATAGACTTAGGTTTTTAAAATGTCCAGTGGAAATTCCGATTTCCTAGGAAACAATTGCAAGCTCGCTCCAACATAGACCTAAGGATTCCATGCCACAAGGCACGATTGTCGTCAAGCGCAAATCTATCAGACAATGAAAAAGATCTCAAGGTACCTTCATCTTAGGCGACGTTTTGGGGCCAGAATTGAGGACATCGTGTGAAATCGGGATATGAGAATGCAAGAGTAGTATCAATGACTAATTAGAGTAATTGTTATATCCTACTAGCTAATGCCCGCGACTTCACCCGCGTGGATTCAGGTTTCTAAGTGCCAATTTATATATTATACCATCAGCGACTAGCATTTAACGAAGGAGTAAATTTGATGTTCTGACAGTTTTTGTGTTAAAATCTGTCACGACATTTTTATTCGTAGGTTAGTTAGTGGTTACTTGGCGTTGGTGAAATTGGCACCAAGTCTTTTCCGGAATTAAAAGTTCTATCAAAAATTACACCTCTTTGACGTCCTCCAATCAGAATGTTCCCAAACATCCAAATAAAATATTTTGCAGCTTTTAGTGTTCTAGGATTACAATAATGTGAGAAAGTGTATTCTGCTGAATATGAATCGTATAAAAATATTATACACGCGTTAGATTTGTAATTAAGGCACCAAACAGCAAAAATCGCTACACCTATTTCTTTTGCCATAAATAATTTTATACGTTGGTGATTCTATAATAATAAAACTTAAATGTTTAGATTTTAGGCGCACAAGTGAAATATTTATAGGACATAGTAGGTACAATGATATTAACAATAATATTAACAGTGAAATAAATTCACTCTTTAGTATTAAATGTACTTCTACTCTTGCCAATCACAGATTTTATATAATTAATCTGTGTTGTCAATATGAAAGTTATCTACCAAGAAAATCTGTTTATTGACGTTTGAAAACTAAGCTTGAATTAATATAGGTAGTATTAGCGTGAATTTATGAGACCAAATTATGAAGCAAAAAGTTTTTACAACAATTTAATAATGACGAGTAAACGAAATATCAGCTGCATTACAAGTAAATCAATTTGCAAAGAAAATATATTTATTTTTTTGCAAATTGATTTACTTGATTGATTTATTTACCTGAATTCCACTGAGCGTGTCCATATCGGGCGAAGTCACAAGCTCTTCGCAAGCAATGCTCGATTAAGGTGGACATGCCCATTAAGTTACAAATGGCTCGGTTAAACCACCCTAAGGCGTTACAATATGGACACGCCCAATCACGCTAGAAAAATGGTGCTAATACGGTTGTACCTACATTAAACACCAAATTATTTGATTTATTAATTATTTTATAGCAGTCTTTTGCTGAGATCTATAGAGATCTCTGACTCAGCTCAGACTCAAGATAGAGGTTAAAACGAGACAACAATATGCTCCGATATAAATCTGTCTCGTTTTAACTCTGTCTTGAGTCTGAGCTCAGTGAAAGTGCGGTCTATAGATTTCAGCCTTAGTACGAGTTTATACATCTCGACAACATATGTGGAGTATCGAAACAATGTAATGCCAAAGTAAAATGGATCTTCATTCTAGGCTCAAGTTCGTTCATAATTCTATTAAAAATACCTTTGTAACAATAATATAATTATTTTTAAAATTGCAAAATAAAAATTAGTTTTCCTTCTCGAAATCTATCAATGTTGGCGATATGTACAATCTCGCTTAACTCGCAAACAAAATCAACTCTAAAATAGTGCTATCGTAATCTGCAATTTGCATGTGAAAAGGATAGTACTTCTTTCGGACTTTTCAATACAGTTCCGAATTAGCACCAATATCTACTACTGGGTAATTTCGAAAAAACATCAATAACACGGACATTTTTGAAATAATAATTTTCGGAAAACTTACAAAAATTAATTAATAAATAAATAAATCACATAATTACCAATAATATTTCATTTATTCACTAATAGGTGGTACATAATAATAGATAAGATATTATATTATAATAATTGCACTTAATAGGTATCAGTATGTGTTTTCAGGATTATCTAAACTAAAATATTCAATAAAGATATTTCAAAAAAAAATCCAAGTTATTCATATTTTTCCCAAAGCACCAATACCGTAGGTACTATAATGGCTGTTTATAGAGCGTGCTCCGACTTCGCTCGGACCAGATACAGCCAAAACGAGACGGAAATATGTTCGCACATAATTCTGTCTCGTTTTGACTCCGTCTTGTGTCAGTGCAGAGTGAGAGGGCGAGCTACAGATCCGTCACGTGGCGAGCCGCGTCCTATAGTTTGTTATAGTTCAAGGCCGCGCGGGGTAACTGGGAGAGTCGAGGGTCACTTGCGGCGTATTGAGCATGGACCCACTGGGCGATAGGCACTCCTCCTGGGAATTCTCGGCGTCTATGTCGGGCATACTTATATCCTCAAAGTCTGGAATATTCCCTGTATACGATATTAGCTGATTCCCTTCAGCTGAAAGTTACCCAAGAAAAATATATTAGTAGTGCTACTGGCTTCGAACTACAACACGTTCTCATTTAACTGGTGTCGATTCGTACGTACCGAAACTAAAACTAAAGTTTATTGAGTCTCTTTCTTCCTTCTCCAGTAAGAACAGGACAGAAGAATTTTAGTTTTACCTTGTATAGTTAGTCAAAACACATACTATTGTACACCACGGAATGTCCAACCAACAGTTACAAAACTTATTTTTCCTATCTAATCCAAAATGCATAGATTGCAAGTTGACTATTTAATCCAGTAATTATCTAGTACAGTGTAAAGTGCCAAAGTTTTAAATTGCTAAAACAGTTTGCAATCTGTTTCATAAACAGATGACTATTATACTAAAATATTTTTGTCCTATTCTCACTGATGAAGAAAGAGACAGATGTTTGTGGTGTGATTTAATTTTGTTTCACCCAAATTCACACCAAAATTCATATAAATACAGCTTTGAAAACTAGTTAAGGCTGAAAGCAAATCTTAAACGATTCGTAAGATCTAAATTATTATGCTTGATCAACATATAAACTACGGAATATCTTCAACATAATCGATTTAAATTTCAAAATAAGCAATTAAATACATTGGGTATTACACAAACAAAATAATATAATAGTTAGTTGTTATGGCAAGTCTTACAATTACACTTACATCGAGCACTTCCTAACTAGGTGAGAACTAATGCACGAAATTTAGTACCCGTAAAGCATTTAACAATTAATGTTATAAGTGAAAAATGTATTACATGAAAACAACTTGTTTGACTGGGAAGTCAAAAACCATTGACAAAAAATGTACAAATTTTATGTTAAAATTACTACGTAACCCTAAATCAAAGATTAATTAAAGAAGTATAGCTTGCTAACATCACACATTATAGTGCGGTCGCGGAATAGGAAGAATTTCGTACATTAACCTGTTACTACCTGTCTCTGTCACTCCCGCATTAAAATAATGCGTCACGCTCGCACAGATGCAATGACCGCCGTCCTCGGGGATTGTAAACCTTTTTACCTGCGAACCTAAGGCTTGTTTTTGTTTGCCTGTAAATTGAATTTAGGTAGTCTAGATCATAGTATAGACAAAACTGTAGATTCTTTCGTTATAACTGTGACAGGCGAGACGTCGTCGGAAAGTAGTTACTCTGATACAGAGAAATCGGATTTTGATTTTTGAATTTTAATTTTTTTATTTCTATGTAATAAGTAAATATAACTCGATTATTATAACTGTTTAAAAATAAATAATTTATTTAATAAGCTACTAATTTTTTTCTCTTTCAAATATTTTATATAAACCGCACTTAATAGAAAAATGTTTGTGACCACTGGCAGTAGGCAAAGAGGTCATTGTACGAAATTCTTTCTGTTCCGCGGCTGGACTATAGAAATATTTGTTTTTCAATTATTACGCCACGTAGCGGAATTCAATACAACTGGGCAAAGAAAACTTTAAAAAAAAATTGCTATTTTATATGATTTTATGAAGATTTTGCATTTTGATCCTAGAAAAAAGTTTGAATTGTATTTCTTAGAAATGACGAACCGGAACAATAAAATATGATATTTAATTGATTTCAATACGCAGTATGACAATATAATTTCAATAAATCTAAGTTACGCCATCTAGGATCATTTTTAGCATAATATAATGTACAGAGTTAGCAATCTATCTCCTCTTACTAATCTGTGACCATAGTTTTAGGCACCTTATATAATCTGTAGTAAGGACTTCTACCATTTCCTAAGGATGTGCTC
Source organism: Hipparchia sbordonii (assembly GCA_038048805.1). Lineage (NCBI taxonomy): Eukaryota > Metazoa > Arthropoda > Insecta > Lepidoptera > Nymphalidae > Hipparchia > Hipparchia sbordonii. Next base: position 9,544,020 of record CM076098.1, read on the forward strand.
GATACATTTATATTTTGCTCGAAATAACTTCAAATGAAACTAAAATAAAAACTAAGGCATTTTCATGCATTAACTCAATAAAAGAGTGCTTAAAGTACTAAAAAAATTATGGAATTATGTATTAAAAAATATGGAAACCAAAGGATTATCACATAGCGGCCGTATAAGAGAGCTATCTTGAAAATCAAATGCTAAAAATCTTAAACACTATATAACCATGATTTGTGAAGAATAATATTATAATTAAACAATATAGCTAATGTCTCTTCAATCGGTCATGCAGTATGACCGAAGCATTTTAGGATTACTACCTACTTAAAAATAATAGTACTTATAATAATATCGCAATATAGCTGACATAAACATACTTGTAGGTTTAAATGCAAAAGTGTTTGTATGATGCTTCATCCGTCTATAACGCAGTAAAATTGTAACGGATCGACTTGATTTTTGCATGGATCTAGCTAAAGACCTATCAACGGGGTCTCGCAATACTCCACGCAGACGAAGTTGCGGACAAAAGCCTATTGCAAGGTAAGCCTAAGGTATTGTAATGTAATAATAGGAATTGCCACACTTTCAATTTAACGAGGTAAACGATACGATGGAAATATTGGTGGTTCACGTTATTCTTAAAATCCTACTGTATATTACGTATTCAATTACACAGTATTGATAGTGTGAAAACCCCGAATACGATAAAAAAAATCAAATACAATGTTGCAAAAATTATACATAAAGCATAAGAGGTCTGAGAGATATGACATTTTTGTCGTAGTGGCGCATAAATTTTATATCCCACGTTTGGTATAATCGACGACCTCTACGTAAATCATCAAAACTAAAAAATGACGATTTTTTTTCATCAGCTTAATTGGCTTCTATTATGCGATATTTTACATCATGCTAATGAAAAACAATAGAATCAAATCAAGGGAGCCTTAAAATAAGATTTGATTGTTTTTTTGTTCATTAAGCCAATTAAGCTGATGAAAAAATCATAATTTTTCAGTTTCGATGATTTACGTAGGGGCCGTCGAAATGGGAAATTATAATTGATGACCTAACTTCTAACTTGATTCTTGATTAATATATAAAATATTATAACTTTATTATATAAATAAAATTAATGCTGATGGTAATTATCTTTTGCTCTTCTCGTTTCTAAGACAAAAACAACAATTTCTTCTTCTAAATCAATTATTATTATAATATGCCAAGAAGAATATCAAAGTATATGATCAAAAACAATTTATCAATTGAAATATTCCTTTGAAAAGATTAGATTCTTAGAATATTTAAGGATTACTTCCATATATATAGGTTTCATTTACCGAATCAAAATTATTGGGTCAATAAAGAAGCTTTTTAAAATTATGTTAGGAGTAAAACAACTAAAAAAAAAGTAACCTTTGGACCCTGAAGGAAGCTAATTTACTCTACGATGTAAATAAATACATGCGATAAAAGTTAAGCTGAAGAATATGTCATAATAAAAATAATCTACCGTAATCGTGCTTAGAGGAATCAATAATAATAATTATTATCTACAAGATCTATATCCACTACGACAATATTATGGTGAAATTACTACCATCGTCTTCGGTAAATGGGCTTTGGTTGCGAATTTCGTCACCGCTTACATTCGGAATCTCACACTTCAGCTTCTTCGCTTTAATTAACAATGAAACAAGTATATAAAATATTCGTTACACGTAACGCATTCCATTCGCTTAGAACAATTCGTAACCTAAAGATTCCTACTCAGAATACAATATAACCTAACTTATGCATAGATATCGTAACAGATTTGATTCGACGATTTTTGGTAAGTTTACATATTCATGTAACAAGTTGCTGAACGAAAAGAATCACATCAGTTACAGCATCGATACCCTAACTTTATCGTAGACCGTAACCAGGTATTATATTCACCCATTACCAAACAACAAATCCAAAACAATCAATGTTTGGAACACAGCGCCAGCTTCCCGTATGTGATGATGGGGAGGTTACTTTGCTGGGGTTGGATCGCTGCTACCGATCAGCCAATCAAAATCAATCATCGGATACTGTTTTGTTGTATCTACAATTAACATAAACGTAAAGAAACTCAGGACACTAGTTCAAGTTCATTATGTCGATCGACCACCCGAGGCCACGTGTATTGTCAGTTATACTGAAATTTTTGGTTCTATTTGTTAATTAGTTTAATTACAAATAGCTTTAAATTAAAAATAAGTATATATTCTACACAAAAAAAACCTTTAGGCCATTCCCCATTTTCGCCTCCGCTGAACTAGGTCAGGGCAAAAAGTCTTTTCAATTTAATGGGGGGCGTGTTAATTTAAAAAGGAGTTCGTAAACAACTTACCATTATTGCTGGTCTTAGCACGTTCATCCGACGAATTGTAAGCAAGCCCATAGAACGGATCGTCTGATCCGAAAAGCTGAAAAAATACCAAAAAGGTCGCATTGATCAATCGATTGAGAAGATATCAAATATACAGAATGTCGCATCATCTAATTATGGCAAAGGTGGAAATAGATGTACTTCTTTAAAGCCATAGTGACTAAATATATTAAAATGCTCTTATATACAAGATTATATTATGCAGCGTTAGGTACGTATTATTATTCTTTAAGTAATGTGTAATTTACTTACGTAAATATTATACATGACTATTATTCTGAATCCAAGGTAGGTACTACACTAATTTATATACGTCATATTTATTACACAATTCCTGATTATACATACCTATCTGGCATCTCATAAGGTTACAATTCCTTAATATTAAAGTGAATAATTAAACAATCTTTACTACATATAAATATTCAAATATATACTTGGGAATCTTTTCAATTTAACACACAAAAACTATTTAATAAAATAACATCTAATTCCTCTATATCATCTTTATATATTGTGAAACCGTGATTAGACAAGCGACATTGTATATTCATTGATTTTTATATGATTGTTTAAAAAATTAAAAAAAAATTTAGAAAAAATATTATTAATAAGTATTAAATCGTGCCGATAAAGCTCGTCAATTAATTACATTGCGTTTGGTATGGTGAGAAACTGGTCTTACACTTTGTTCAATCTGAGGACAATACAGAAGTACATATTCATATCATGTGTTTTATATTATTATTTGTTACAATCATCCGAAACAGTTCAAAAATGAACTTCCAATTTTTCATTGATAAAAAAACCAATCAAGTGCACGTGGCGTAGGGTTCCGTACCTTGGCAGGAAACGTATAAAGGGCTATTTTTTTTTTTTTTTTATACATTATAGGCACACGCTTGACCACTACCACACCTGATGGAAAGTGATGATGTGGTCTAAGGTGTAACGCGTTATTTAGTTAAATTATTATTGGACTACCTCTACAAGAACCCTTTAGATCGCATAACTAAGTTTTTAAAAACATAGTGGTAAAACACAGTCTGAACCATGGCCTACTTTGCATGTTTTTTGTATTGTAATACTTTGTAGGTCCATTTTTTTAAAGAATAATAAATTATTACTGTTGACTTCTAAAAAAAGTCTTCTAGGTTAAAGACACGGTTTAATTTTTCCCGTAGTATCTACGTAATCGCTAATTACTCTTTTAGGATAAGTCAAAAACTACGTGGTTCATGAAAATCTATTTTAAAATGTGCAAATGAAGGCCTTTTATATTGACCCACATTCAAGTTTGTTTCAAGTATGACATTCTTTGTGACTGAAGGACATGACTGAAACAGTTGTGTGGCAAAAGGACAAGAAAACCAAGTCATTCCTCTTTTTAAATTTTGATACGGAACCCTAATAGACTCAATTCAATGAGGATCGAGTTGAGTCTACAAAAATAGGAAACAGGTAAATTAATAAGGCTCAACTATTTCCTCCTTTAGTAAGAATTTTGTTTTCATTGGAATAGACCATTTTTGAGCTGAAAACAAAATAAAAGTGAAATACTCAGTGTCATTAACAATTAGCGAAACTATGAATTTCACTAATAAATAATTTAACTTTAACCTAAACTTATAAGTTATCATCATATACAACGTTCTTTTAGTTCATATATTTTTATCTGACTTGAAAAAATGAGTAGGTTTGCAATTCAACGCGAACCTGTTTTAAAACAACAACAAATTCTTTAAATAAAATATTTATACGTGTTTCGGCTTAACTTTTAAGAAAAAAATAACGTTTTATACAAAAAAAAAATTGCCAATGACGTAAAATCTTTTTGAGAATGAGATCCTATTCGTATATTTTTTCCAAATGTTGATCCGGTTTTATAATAATTATATTCAAGGAAAAATCTATATCAAATAATCGTGACGCAGTCTCAGATGTGAAATCAAGTAGCGAATAGCAATAGCAACAATGATTATAATGTAGAACCCGTTATTACGTAGCCACTCGGTGGGAATGGTCGGTACTCAAGGCACGGGTCTCGACACGCGCTCGCCACACGTTGGTTGCAACGTGACTTCGAAAGGCGCTACCAACACAGCGTCGATAGTATTCGACTGTTTACATCGCCCTGCGCCTGTGTGCGCGACTCGCTGCGCCTGTGTGAGCCACGCGGTGAGCCTGTGTGCTCCACTCACACAAACACAATTCAAATAATCGCGCCATACGTGGCCATACTTAGTATACACGTATCTATGGAGTTAAGACTACCACAACATGCACTGGGTTGGGGCACAATATAATTAGTATACCTACTTAACTAGCATATGTCTCTGACTTTCATTTGGCAACTGAGGATTGTTCGTAAGATCACTACTTGACTGTCTAACTGGATGGCACTGAGAATAGCACACTGTATTTTTATTTTATATACATACAAGGGTTGCTGGATGACATGTTAGACCAAACACGTAAAACCAAAAATGACCTTTTAATATTTGATAGTTTTGGTTTGTAGAAACAGATTTACAACTTCAAAACCTAATAAAAAAGGACAATAAAATTTTCTTAACTTTACCTTCATTTTTGATAGTGGACTTTTCAATTGGTAAAAGAGATCAAGAAAATCTTCAAACAATCTCTAAATAGGATACTTTCAAATTAATTTCATTCTTATATGGTACCAAAAACTATTCAAAAATACCCTAAAAACTACTTAAAAAAAATTCTTGGTCAAAATTAAGGGTTCAGAGGTCATTTAACAGCAATTAACCTCCCCTACAACTTCTCAAATAGATCATAATTATTATGTAGAGTACATAGATGAGGACGTAACTAAAATTCTAATACTTTATTTTAAGGTCTCATAAAACAGCATCATATAATTTTAAATATAAATTATGTTGTATATTTATTTAGATCGCCATGTATAGACAATAGATATACTATTCTATATTAATATAGAGATGCAATACACTATTGATCTTGTCATGCTATAGACTATAGAGTGTACTTACCCCTAGCAACGTATTGGTGTCCAGGGAATAGGTGTCGCTCCTGAGTAATTCTCTGAGTGATTCCAGATCTGTTTGCATTGTATCTAAATGATCATCTATGTCATTCCTGAAATTTAAATAAACATTAGCTTATTGTTACGTAATAAACGTTTTAATAGTTATTAAAACATTAGCTTATTATTACTTATATAAATGTTATAATTATTGCTTAATTTATAAATAGGTTAAAAAAGCACACTCTTTCTTGTTTAATATTAATTATATCAAAAACTGTGTCTGTCTCGAAAAAAATGTTTTAATTTAGCTTATTTTTTGTACATTTAGTGACAACTAAATAAATAATAATAATAAAAATAAACTTCTTCCTAGGAACATCCTAGCTTTACTTTTGTATGAGGGACAAGTACATAGAAGTAGCATACTTTTGTAGATATATTTTATGAAAATATACATAAGAACATTATTTTAAATTATGATATATTGTTGAAGAACCAAGTATAATTTAAAGGATTTTTCTGTAATTGATTTTATTTGTATTAAATGAGCGGCAAATTATACATACTTAAATTAACAATACTAAAATATGCCTTAGTATGATTCTACTGCTGAACTGATTTTGATGAAATATGGCATACAATCAGTTTCCATCTTGTAGCCTGCCATTTCTTTGCTTCTAGAAAATCAAGTGTTCAGAATTCTCATGGAATTTTTATAAAACTAAATGTGAACAAATTCAGCAGTTATCGCCTAGTTTAGATTAGTTATTATTATCATTTTATTTCACATACTTGTTGTTGTGTGAATTTGATCCAAAGTGAGAAAGAAAGTCTTCCCCATTCTGATTGACGTTATCCCTCCTACACCTGAGTACCAAAATCACTTTGTCAAAATTACAATTATTATTGAATACAATTCGCTTTTTCTCCCTTTCCATCTTTTATTATTACTTAAAATTTGACATCATTATTGTAAAAATTAATGTCACTATCATAATAATAAGTAAATAAAATAAAAAATCACTTGAAGTGGTAAAGTATTCACTCTCACTTGATCACTTGAAATGATACTTGCAAGCCTTTCACTATGATATTCAAAAAATACTTAAGCACTTTCATCAGTATTATTTTTAATCAAAATGTGAAATAGTGTATTTAATAATGAATATTTTGATTGTCATTGAAATATCTTTAATGAAGGCTTCATAAAATCTATGATGAAGCTTGCTATTATTAAGGAAAGCATTTTACAGATAAAGGAAAATTGGATGCAAGAAGGTTATTCAAAATTATAATGTTATACAAATACAAGAATATTTATGAATCTATATAATATAAAAATCTTTACTAATATTATAAATGCGAAAGTGTGTTTGTTTGTTGGTTTGTCTTTCAATCTCGCGGCAATTAAACAACGGTAACTGATTTTTTGCATGTGTACAGTGAGGACCGGGAGTGACATCATAGGCTACTTTTTATCTCGGAAAATCAATTAGATCCCGCGGAATTTTTAAAAAACTAAATCCACGCGAGCAAAGACGCGGGATTTAGTTTGTTAACTACTTGAAGATAAAACATCATATTGAAAAACAAATAAGCATGGTCAATAAAAAATATATTATGTGATTGTAATACTCACATAGCCTGTAACCTGTTGACGCTAGCGTTATTGTTCACCGTAGCCAACGACATATTGCTCCAGTCCAAATCATCTTGCAGTTCTGTCTTAATGTCTGCCAGGTTTAAGGTGCATGTGTTTTCGTCCCTGGATTTCTTGGCTTTCTTGGCAACCTTGCCATTTGTTTGGCTGTTACCTTCCAATTTAATATTAATACCTCCAAACATTTTATCTTTAGTACTCTGCTCGCTGAGGATGTTCTCCTGAAGTGTGTTTATTTCTTCTGCCATATTGACACCGGCATCGCTAACTGAATCGTCGCTCGCGAATATCTCAGCGGGGAGTTTAAAGTCAGCTGAAGGGTTCATCAAGTGATAATTGCTTGGGGAGACTATGCTCTTTACACTTCCTGATACAATTTTTGGTCTGTTATTTCTCGTTTTTGATTTGGATGTACTGGGTGATGTGATCGCATTGTTCATCACTTGCTCAATGGATGGGTTGGCCACTGGTGATTGTGATGTCAGCGTGGGTGATGGGGAGGAAACTATGGGTGGAGTGTCAGGTATCCTCAAGAAGCTGTTCGCATTGTTCGCTGAAAATGAGAACCTTGTGTGTTAATATTCAACAGAGTTTAAATGTTAGTAATTTTGGAATTTAAACAACTAGTGAATTCACTTGTATTATTGGTTGCCTCGCCTCAATAGGTCTAACGGTTGAAGGTCTGAAAACTGAAAGGTCGACAGTTCAATTTGCTATTGTGAAAGGGAGTGGAGGATATTAGTCAACTTCAGCTTGCTGAACTTTTTTAATAAGCTAATATTATTTTTATAAAAAAAAGCTAGCTACCCTATTTTATCCCCTTAGATTAACAAAAACCTGTATGCCAAATTTCAGCTTGATCCGTGCACTGATTTGAGCTGCCCTTTTTCTTTTATATATTTATTTTTCAACATATTCATTAAATGTAAACATACCTGTATCTGCATCTTCACCGTCCTCCATTGTAACATGATACTGTGTTGGGTCAGTATTTTTCTGAGTGTTTGAAGTCTGGTTGTTGTCAGAATCTAACACAGATACGTAGACATATCTTGTTGGGTCCAGTGAGTCTTGCGATGCTTCATTATGTAAGATATCATCATGTGCAAGCTCATGAATTGTAGGACCATCCTCCTAAAATTTTGAAATATTACTAAAATTAATAAAATAACAATTCATTTCGTAGCTATTTTATTAATAAAAGTGATTAATTATTCATTTTTATCAATTATTATTAATAATCACACCTTCTTTTTTTTTATTCTCTTTTAAAGAGCTGAGTCACTGGAGTGACTATGTTGCTCTCATAGGTACGTACAATGACATATTAACTAAATTTAGATTAATTATAACTAGTTATTAGGTCTATTTTTTAAATTATTTCTAACTATCCTATACAATTTCTTCGCTCCTTCTGACATTGGGTTTGCCAGGGTTATATTAACATCGCCCAGTGTTCTGTTTCGGACCTCACTTCGGACACATTCCATCAATACACATCCTCTTTCAAGCCTGGGCAGTCGGGACAATTTGGAGCTTAGTTTTGGAAATGTAATAAATATATTACTTTTAAAAAATACCCACAAAGTCTTCTAACCTAACCAACAGTAAGAATTTTGTTATCATCCTCCTTTCCTTAGTGTTGGTTAAGTTGTTTATTTTTTTTAATAACTACCCATCAATACTTGCACCTTAACCTATGTTTTATTGTTTTGTTTTCTGGTAATAAATAAATAAATACATTTATTTGTGAAAAAGTGAGGTACCGCAAACTAAATTGGGTATTAGTTAAGTATATAAATATAACAAACCAGATTATCTTCTGCCAAATCCTCCAACAAAGCATCCTTGTCTAGTTTTATATTCTTCAGTTTGCCAGGATAAGCACCATCACTTCCAGAGTTATGAGCAGCATTGTTTATCATCAATTGATATGGCCGTTTAACACCTACATTATTTCCACTTGAGTTGGGAGCTCTTGTTGGTTGCACAAGGGACATCAAGAACTGTATTAGCTGAAATTAATAATTTACAGTGTTATATAATAACTAGTGTGTTATATAATTATCCCAATAAAACCTCTACCATATTATTGACTAGATGATGCCTGCAACATCGTTCATGTGGATAAGGTTTTAATTCCTTCGGAAGCTTTTCATTTTCATTTTCCGGGATAAAATGTAGCCTTTGTGTTAATCCTGGGTATGAACTATCTCCATTCCAAATTTCAGCCAAATTGATTCATTCTTTGTGGTGTGAAGGAGTAACAATCATACACATACACACACACACACACACACGCATACAAACTTTCGCCTTTATTATATTATATAGTGTGATGACATGATGTGATGGAAAGGGATAAAATCGCCAATTTTCTGATGGTGATAAATATTCTTATTTAGCACTAATAGTACCTATATTAAAAAAGGCTGCAAGGTAACAGTAACATCTATAATATATAACTTACACTTTATCAACTTTAAGACAAACTGTTGAGTATAGACACTTAATAAAATTGTAGAGTATAGAGAAAAAATAGCTAAGAAATATAAGGTTGCAGTTAAGCTTGTATATTGATATTATAAGACTCACTTCCCTACAGTTTGATTTCTAAATTATACCTTAAAGATAATACACATAATACCATAATGATGCTTACATTGTTAACAATTTGCTGCTGCTTGATATGTTTTTGCCTTAGAATTGCAACCTCTCTCCACAGTGCTTCATTTTCCTGCTTCATTGCACTAAACTTAGCATCAAGGCTCTCTTGCTTGCCCTTCATTTGTTTTACATCTGCTAATACTTTGTTCATAAGCTCTGGCTTCAGGAGAATTTTCTCACCACTTTCATTGCTTGCTACGATTGACTTGGGATTCGCAATCTTTCTTTTAATATGCTCTAATAGATAGGCATGTCCTCGCATGAAGCACGGATGAGAAAATTCAATCTCATCTTTTTCATATCTTAAACCACCATTTTCAACAGATGTTATTTTATGGAATCCATACATATTCAATTGTCTAATAAAGCTGGCCATATTATTGTGTTTGTAATAAAGTGGTAATAGTTCTCTCGCAAAGTCTGCTTGATTCTTTATAACAAAAGTTTTCCCACCCTAGAAATACATATTTAATATTAATTTTATGGTTTTTAGGTAGGCATAAATGCATTTTGAGGTAGATGCATAATGGCTAATTATGATGGTTTTAGGTATCAGTATAGTAATGTCTTCTTCATGAAGTTCGCCAACAATAGACAAGCTTGTATCTAAGCAGTTGTTATAGAGCACAAATGTGTACAAACACAGCTGCACTCTTTCCCTCTCTTAATCTCTTTCCAAACTTCAGGTTGCCATTGATAAACCTGAGCCTTGTACGCCTTACCTCATGATCAGTCAAACAAGCTAGCCGCAAGACGAACAAAAGATAGATAATTACTATAATAATATGTATGTCATTGCACTATAGTCTACAACTACCCATAACAAAAACCATACCATTGGACAACACCAGATGGTCATTACAATGATGTTTGAACCCATTTTTAAAGTTTAATTGATATTCTTTATATAACTACATTAAAAACAATGTTATATTGGGTTGATAATAGTAAATTAACAATAGCTCGCCTTGTGCAATAAGTCGAAGTAGTTTGAAAGATAATGGAAAAGTACCTACCTACCTACTGTTTACTAATAGCAAAAAAATATGACAACTTAATGTTGATCAAGGGGAATACCTCTGATACCACCAACCTAAATCGCTTAATAAAGTACCTAGTTCACAGTGAAAGTTAGAGCCCGGAGGTTCATTCGAATCTCTTACTACTTATCTTTTGTAAAAATCCAAGAGCATGGTATAAAACGTGACATATAAACTATTTATTTATGTCAATGCCCATGCAATGACGAACTGTCAGCTGCAGACTGTTTTTACCGACTTTCTATTGCAATATTGGGAAATATATTGCAATAAAAGAATAATTTATAAGCTACCACCGAGGGACAGGGAACTCTTTGTTACTGGTTCTACAAATATAACTCACAGGGCTCCATGAAATCAAATGATTGGTCTCTGAATCATTAACCAATTTCCATAATTTTCCCAAAAAGGCTGGTACACTAGCCCCTATTTCAACCACTGAACGCATTTTAAATTACTCAACCTAATATTTTTTGCACAGTATTTATTTAAAGGCTCTGTAATTCTCTGAAAACGATATTTTGTTAGAATACGTCTCTATTCACAAGTCGCCATTTAATTTACTAACACATCTATGATCTACATGTGATACATTAACAGCTGCACACATACATACTTTACATCACCTTTATATTGTTTATAGGACGGAGTACCAACCGTATAATAAAATTATAGCTGTGGTACGTAGAGAGAGAAGACATAGAGCCAGTGACGATTTCTTTCTCACTCACACTAAAAAGAGAGCAGAAATAAAGTTATTAATGTGATAAACAGAGACGCAGCTACCCAATTTTTTGTCCCTCATCGTGTAACCAGTTTTTTTCAAGGTCGACACACTTTTGTGCGAAACAAACTGACAGTTAATAAGAAAATTTAGTATCTATGTGTGTTGCCAGCTTTAGGTACCTATACAATGTCCCGATTTTCCCTATCCTACTTAAATTATAAATGTGAAAGTTTGAATGTATGTAGGGCCATCCATACATACATCCAAATTTCAGCCATATCGGTTTAGTGTGGCGTGATTGAGTAACAAACATATGGATGTTTGTTACTCAATACGCCACACTAAACCGATATGGCTGAAATTTGGCACGGAGATAGGTTTTTTTTAGTAATGTCCTCTGACATACCGTAACGGTGGGTTACTTTGGCTACTTTTTCAATTTTTTTTTTAATTTTTGTTGAAACAAAATAAAGTCGTGATGGAAGAAATGAATATTATGAGAAAAGAAAAGAAAGATGATGGATACTAGAATATAATATATGTCGGCGATGATTAAAGTGTATTCAGTTAGATAGTGTCGGTTACTGTTCTGAATCATCCTGAAGTTTCGTTCGAATGTCCAACAACCAGTCGAGAACTGTTGGCGATCTTAAGAATTATTTTATTTACAAAGTTCTTAATTTTTAAAGCCATTTTTAAATAGCTAGAGACTTTTAATGTTTTTTTTAAATAATTATTAACTTAAACTATGAAGAGTTGCAGTTTTATACGACTGCCTGAAAAAAGGAATATACTGTTAATTTCATTAATGATGATTTTGATGACTAAATATACAATTTTTGTTGCTTTTAATTCAATAGCATTACTCGATCGAAGGAAAATTTTAACTGTTCATTACAAATTATTTTGTGTAACATTCTTACTAACTAGTAACTTGTGTAACGAAAAAAAATATTCCTTTGTGTTACATGCATCTTTTTTCAAAATGACTCACATATGCTAAATTTCTATTCGGCATTTCAATATTTTTTTTAAGGAGCAAATAATTATCTAGTGAATTGGTGCTATGAAAGTACATTAAAAAACTTTAGTATAAAAAAAAATATTTTTAAAAAACCGACTTACGTGTACAAACTAAAATTATTTTATACTTTTAAGTGGTCGTTGAAGTTAATATTGTGTGCAATAAAGAATAATAAATTCTTTATTGCACACAATATTAAGATATATGTAAAAAATAGAAGCTTACCCTAATAGGTATGTCTCTCTCAGACAACCTTATATGTGTAGGTATGTTATTTAAAAAATAAAACAGTTCAGCATCTGTTTTGTCGTTTTATTTAAAAATCCTGGGAAGAATTTTCCATCTAATTTGGGGTACTAGGGGAGTGCAGTTATTGTGGCAACATTAAACTCGAACTTGTCATGTGACGTCATCGTTACGTCATGTTATCTCTATTTCAGTCGCGGTTACACAGTACCTTGGTCTATTGCCTTCTCTGTCTACGACTACCTACCACAAACATATAGGTATTGTGCTACCTACCTACACACATATAGGTATTATACACTGTAGTTTGTAATGATTGCGTTCATCTTATGATGGAAAGCTGAGATGATTGGACTATTGGTTAGTTATTATTAATTGTAGGTACTCCAGAGTTGGATTTGAGTTGTGCTTGAATCGAGAGCAAGAAGGTAAATTCATTTATTTATATTTATTTTGATTATTATCGGTCGTTTTTGCTTCTCTAAATCATGCATCTAAAAGCTTCGATCACAGAAAAAAAAGCTGTTAAGACGAGTCAGTCAACCCACATCTAGGGTGACCAACCCAATAGCTAGCACTGCACCAGTTTATTCGCACTTTGGCAAAAAAGATTAAAATATAAGTTTCTGATTGTGGTTTTTAAATTTTCAGATTAAAAAATATTTAGGGGAATTCATATTTTTCACAATCGAAACCTTTTTAATCTGGAAAGTTTTAAAATGACGTCAGTATCGTAGTTGAAAGATATCGTTCTGGAGTTCCCGAAGTTTTTCGGCCATTTTGACTCATCGACGTTAAGGGTCAGTACTTACTTAATAATGATTTAACTGTGGTTTTATTTCAGTTTTAATAATATAATTGTTTTCATTTGATTTTCTAAGTATTATTAGTTACTAATTCAAAAAGTAAATGAAACTTTCCCGTTATTTCATTGCATAACAAGGGGTGTCAGTATCTGGTTACAAAATTTGGAGATTTTCCTGTTTATTAACACTCCGAAGCGATTCGATTCCCTAGCAGACTGGGAGTCTGTAGACGATCTTAACAAGTGTGTGTAAACTGTCCATACTCTGGAGTCTAAATTCTTTAAGACCCATCACACGAAAAGGACCAAGAAGTTCTCTGACCTTACTCTCAAACTGATGGAAGACAGACAAGAGATGAGACTTCAGTCATCAGCAGACGCGGATGCCTACTGGTAGGTTAATGGGCAGATCTCTAAGAAAAGAACTCGTGACCTGCGGGCCTTGAATACCAAGTGTATTAAAGATACCATCTAGTGGAACAGAAGTTCCATTCCAAAGTGTCCGTGAGAGATCTATCTATCAGACAGAGCCAGTTGACGCGGCTGAAAACTGACGAAGGCTGTCACGTTTCTTCTCCACCTGAGGTATGGAGAGAGGTTGAAAAGTTCTATGGGCAGTTATTTATCACGAAACAAAAATCATTAAGCGGACGATGGAGAGAGCTAAGCTCGGAGTATCCCTGCGAAATCATATCAGAAATGAGGATATCTGTAAGAGAATCAATATTTAAACAATTTTATATATTCTAAAAGACTTCCATAGGTAGCCAAGCGTTATATTTCCCTTAAACTCTATTAAAATCTGAGTGTTGATAATTGGATAATTTTGTGCCCATAACTGGTAACAAATGTGCGAATAATTGGGGACTGGGTCATTTTTCAATCTTATTTAAAATTCTAGTTGATTTAAACAAAAATATTTCAATATCTTCTTTAATTATATATTTTATTAAACAAATAACCTTATGAACACAGTGATTTATAGAATTTGGTTTAATTTATACTTAAAAAACATATTTGAAATAAGATAAACTCTTAAAGTGCCCATAATTGGGTCTGCCACCCTACAAACTCTTTCTTTCTTCTTTCCTTTGGTGAATGGCTTTCTCCAGTGCCAAGCCAGCACAATGCACTTCGCCAATGTCAAGTAGTTTGAAAGAGGCACAAAGGAGATTGGCCGGTGAAAAAGTGCCGGTTTTTATTAATCTGTAATAGAAGGGGTTAGAATAATATAATTATTGTTAGTCACAAACACGATAACACACACAAAAAAAAAAAAAAAAAAAAATTTCCAAGGAATCAAATACATGTAAAAATTATAATTTAAGTTTGTTAATTTTAAAAAACTTACATAAATACTTAACATAGGGAGTAAAAACTAACATTAACACACATGAAACGTTTAAGGGACGGGAAACTTTTAAAGGAAGGACATCATATAATTTATAGGGGAGTTTGGGACAGGAGAATAGTATATGAGAGGCTGATCCTTCGTCCAGACCACACTCACATAGGGAATGATCACGCACTCTTAATTTGAATAAATGAACAGGGGTGCAGGCGTGACCAATTCGAAGACGACTGATAGAAGAGATTATCCAGCGAACCGATTTTTTATGAAAGAAGAACCAAGGTCGTCGAGGTATATCAGGTTGGACAGAAGCATAGTGCTTGCCCTTTACAGAAATCGATTCAGTATAAAATGAGTTCCAAGAGCTCTCCATGTCTGTTTTCGCTAGGGAACGGAGGTCTTGAGGATAATTTATATAGTGGGACAAAGTACCCGATTCAACCGCAAGTTTGGCACAAGCATCGGCAGTCTCATTTCCACTTATACCGGAATGACCAGGGATCCAGGCCAAGACAACGTTTAAACCTTTCTGTCGGCATGAATACAACACCTCCCTGATCCTGAACATAACAGGTATTCTCAACCTACTACGGAATGGGCTATCTTTAAGAGCTTGTACACAGCTCAAAGAGTCAGTTAGTAGCAAAGCATGACTTATATTATGGGCTTCAACAAAAAGAGCAGCTTCTAAGATTCCTATAGACTCTCCTGTGAATACAGATGTTTCTGGGGGGCACTTAAATTGTAAACTAATTTTGTATTTTGGGATCCAGCATGCTACTCCGACGCAACCATTCTGAGATATTTTGGAAGCATCAGTATATATTGTGAGATAATCAGGCCAGTTGTTTTGAATTATCTCATTAAATTTGTGATTGGCTTCAATTGAATCTTTATGAATACCTAGTGAAACAGTCAGGGGATTACATACCAAACTTTTATAGGGAGTAGAAAAAAGGGTAAGCTTGGGAGATGAACTAACCGGGTGAGGGAGGGATGTAAACTTCAAGAAACTTTTTAAAAGACAGGGTTTTTCTTGGTTGGCTCGGATAACAGAAGACAGCTGTCGAAGGCTGTTCAGTATTGGATGTGAGGAGGATTGCAGAACCTTGCAGACAAAGCGGTCACATAAATACTGACATCTTATGTGAATTGGAGGATCAACACATTCCGCCTGTAACGTGTTTGTAGGGGAAGACTTCATAGCTCCAAGAATAATTCTCAGGCTTTTGTACTGAACTTTATTTAGTTTTTCCAAAGCTGTTTTGTTAATGGGGTCAAGAACAAACAATCCATAATCGATGTGACTACGCACTATGGCATTGTACAAAAGTTTTTGTGAGTAGGGATGGGAGCCCCACCACACCCCTGATAGTGCACGGAGGATGTTAATGTTATTCTCACATTTTCGACTCACATGTTGAGCATGAGCTGCACCATTGAGTCTCGAATCAAGAACAACACCCAAAAACTTAGCTCTATTTTCAAGAGAAATGTGTTGATCATTATAAATAATGTTAGGGTCTGGGATGATTCTTTTTCTTGAGAAAATAACAGCCTTGCATTTTTCGATAGACAGGGACAGACCATGATCAGATAACCACTGGCCTAGATAGTGTAAAGCAGAATTTAGACGATTAGAAATAGTCTCCATGGAGTTTGAACTAACATAGAGAGCAATGTCGTCAGCGTATTGGAGGATATTACAAAAGCTTACGACAGACAATTCGAGATCTTGGGTGTAAATGCTATAAAGCAAAGGACTAAGGACAGAGCCCTGAGGGAGACCCTTCCAGATGGTTCTGGGGGGAAGAGAAGAGGAGGGAGTTCTCACCAGAATGCTTCTCTCTGAGAGTAGATTGCAAATGACAAGTGTTAGTCTCGGCGGAATATTCAGCTGATGCAGCTTATGCCTGAGTACCGGGAGAAGAACATTATCATATGCCGACGCTATATCCAGGAAAACACCCACGAGGTACTCACCTTTAGCCAGGGCTGTTCGAATATCTGTCGTAAGGACACCAACGCTGTCCATTGTACCAAGACCCTTTCTGAAGCCAAATTGGGACCTGGCCAATAGATCTCTACTTTCCACTATCCATTCCAGTCGGTTTTTTATCAAATGCTCCATAACTTTGGCCAAAGTAGAAGACAGGGCTATGGGACGATATGACATGGCATCTAGGGGATTTTTGCCAGGTTTCAGTATTGGAATTATAACCTGCGTTTTCCAAGGTTCCGGGATGATTCCTGTTAATAGAAACCTGTTGATCATACCAAGATAGCAGTATTTCGCTTTATCATTCAGGTTCACCAAAAATGAGTATGGAATACCATCATTCCCTGGAGCAGAGTCCTTCAGTCCGGAGAAGACTCCCTGAAGTTCTTCAAAGGAAAACGGGGCATCCATTTCATCAGAAGAGGATATGAGTGATGAAGTAGAGAAGCTACTTTCACAAGGAACGTAGGGAGGGGCAAGTTTATCTGCAAATGCATCCAACCAAGAACTTGAATCATTGGATGAGGGGCTACTAGACAACTGAGAATTTCGGAATCTTTTTATTTTATTCCAGACAGAAGATGAAGGAGAACCAGGATCTAATGTTTCACAGTAAGATATCCAACCTGCCTTTTTCTTTTTAGACATAAGTCTCTTGGTTTTAGCAGCAACACGCTGATATTCCAGAAAATTATTATGAGACATATCCATCGTGTAGGAAACTTCTGCCTCTTTGCGTCGGTTTATCATATCTAAACACTCATCATCCCACCAGGGTGGTGATGAGTAAAAATCTCGTTCAGTTTTCTTGATAGCAAAATGAAGGTCAGCCGATGATTTTAAAATCGTGACAAAATTCTCATAGTAAATTTGACAATCACCATCACCTTCTAAACCAGGGAGAGATCCAATAAACCTGTCAACAGAATCAGCAAAAGCAGGCCATCGTGATTTATTGAGCTTGTACTTAAGTAGAGGGTTATGGGTAACGAAAGGGATAGACCTTCGAGCTAAAGACAGGAGGATGGGAAAATGATCACTACCATGACTACTTGGGAGAGTTTGCCAGGAAACCAGCGAGGCTAAGGTGGGAGAGCAGAGGGATAGATCTATGGCAGATTTAGGGTTTTGATCCGGGTATACTCTCCTCGTTGGGGAACCATTGTTCAGGATGCATACATTAAGCTCATCAAAAAGTTCCAACAAGAGAATAGCAAACCCATCACAAGAATGGGAACCCCAAACCGTATGGTGAGAGTTAAAATCCCCCATCACAACAACCGGGGAAGGGAGAGATGAGATAATGGACCTTAGTTCTTGAATGAGCGATGAATGAGGATGTGGGATATAGACAGAAAGAAAGGAAGTGTCAAGAACTCTCACAGCTACAGCATTAACTTGTTGACTGTGAGGAGGAAGGGGAATAGAAGAGTAGACGAGAGAGCGCCGAATGAGAAGGGCACTTCCCGCATACCCATCATCCCTGTCATCCCTGAGGCACGCAAAGCCTGGAACCCTAAAATGAGAACCCGGCTTGAGCCAAGACTCAGTGATGGCAAGAATAACAGGTTTGTATTCATTTATTAAAAGGACTAATTCATGTTTTCTACTGCGCAGGCTTTTACAGTTCCATTGAACTATTTGGACTAGATCCATTATGGAAGAATTTAGAAGCGAATTTCATGAAAATTTGTGCTGCGTTGGACGGTAAAGGTTGATTACTAAGTTTATCTAAGATATTAAGTAAAAGAGGAATTAAATTCTCAATGTCATTAGGGATAGAGGAATATGCATGGTCATTATTAATAGCACAGCCATTACCGAGGGAGGAGGAACAGTTACCAGTGATATTTTGATGAGCTTGCCTATCGTATCCCTTTGCTACAGGAGCTCTGGGGCGAGGGCTACGGAAAATAGTTTCTTTGTAGGACCTAGAAGGGGCAGGCTTACGTTGAAAAGAC
This sequence comes from Hipparchia sbordonii, assembly GCA_038048805.1. Taxonomy (NCBI): domain Eukaryota; kingdom Metazoa; phylum Arthropoda; class Insecta; order Lepidoptera; family Nymphalidae; genus Hipparchia; species Hipparchia sbordonii. The sequence goes on from CM076098.1 coordinate 9,562,929, forward strand.
GATTTAGGACTTGGGCTAGGGGAATACGTAGGAGGAGTAAACATTTCTTTGGCCATTTCTGCATAAGAGGGGCGGCTAGATGGAAAACGGGAGGAGGCTTCAATGTAGGAAATGTTATCTTGGGACATGGCTTGCTTAATTGCTTGCTGACGAGAGTGTTCAGGGCAGCTTTTGTCCGTAGCCAAATGCTTTCCTGAACAAAGCACACAAGTTGCACTGTCTGGGGTGGAGTTGCATGAATCACCTGAGTGATCCTGTGAGCACTTAAAGCACCTGGGTTTAGACCGGCATTGAGCTTTAATATGCCCAAAACGGCAGCAGTTCAAGCATTGTATCGTAGGGAAAAGGTATGTTTCCACTGGAAGAGAAGTATGGTAGGAATAAATTCTCAAAGGAAGTACTTGCCCTCTAAATGTCACTACGACTGACTGGGTCGGGATCCAGGTCACTACACCATCAACTATTTGCTTTCTGTTTAATCTTCTGGCCTTGAGAACTTCCCCACAACCAGAAGGGAGTACAAGGGAGTCCACAAATTCATCAAGATGCCAGTCAACAGGGACACCTCTTACCATACCCATTCGAGTTACGTTAAAAGATGGAATATATGCTTTGAACTCCGCCTCTACTAAGATCTTATTAATCAGAAAGCTATTTGCTGCACCTGCACTAGCAAACTCAACCGACACTTTGTTCCTGCCAACGCTTTTAACTCCATCGTTAACAATATCTTGCACTTTATTCTTGTGGAGAAATTGACCGAATTTGATTGCTCTGATTGAAACGCCTGCCGAAGGATCAGCCACTTCTCTGGATACATATACAATAAAAGGACCGGAGTCTGCATCTAGATACTTCTTGGGGGCATCAGAGAAGGAGGGACTGGTATAAACAGATTGAACGGAGGGGTTAGAACGTTCAGGATCAGACGGTTTCTTTGTGGACGAGGGTGTATTCTCGTCCAAAGGCCGTTTACGACCAGGTTGGGGGGCAGGACGTGACGGCGAGGTTTCCGGAATTTCAACGAATTCCCCAGGGTCAGGGGGAACCCGTGGCGGGTCGATCTCCATGATCAAACAGCCTGAGGACTACCTGGACAGACACAAATACAAGCACTTACCAACACCAAACACTTACCAACACCAAACACTTAGCAACACCAACTATTACACCCAAAAAAAAGCACAAAACTACGCCAAAACTCCCACTAACACGTGCGTCAATCAAAGCTACAGGCGAAGTCTCACCCTACAAACTCATTTTACTCTGTCACTATTGGCTGTCATTATTGTCATTGACAGTTGATTGTCACTGTCAAGTGTCAATGTCAGTTTAATCGCTTACGTCATAGTCTCGGACCTCGGTCGTAAATTCAATTTTGTGAATTTTAGGTACTTGATTTGATTCCGGTGGCTTGAAGTTGCCCATATAACTTATTTTCGTGACCTTTGCCTCTATTTATTCAAATTAGAAATCCGGTCGACATTAATTTTTAACGTGATTGAAAAAGGCTTCGTATTTGGTGGCAGTAAGTTATCCAGTCACGAATATGGAGGTATGAATTTGTTTTAATTATCTTTAAGATAGAAATTGATCTTAATTTATAAGTAAAGTTACAATTTTTTAAATGTGGCGAATTGCAGGTAGAGATATTGAGCGCGTCTGGTTCAAAGCCGCTAGGGAAAATTCGCGTAAACGAAGATGCCACAATCAAGAACGTGAAAGACAAAATCCATCAAAGTCTTAAAACTTCTTTATACCCGGATAGACAATCGATAAAACTAGAAGTGAAGGGTAGATCGCTAAAAGATGAAACCACTCTTAAGTCTTTAAACATTGATGATGGTGCAAAACTGTACTTGCAAGATCTTGGACCTCAGGTTTCATGGAAAAATGTGTTCTTGGCTGAATATGCGGGGCCGCTATTTGTTTATCTGTGGGTATACCAAAGACCCTGGATATTGTATGGAAATGTGACATCACCACCTGGGACAGTAGCGAGGTACATATCATTTAAGTTGCATATTTTTAACCTTACTATGTATAAGGAAGAAATAAATGAATTATTTAAATTAACTCATTAAGGAAAACAAATCGACAGCCTAACCAAATAAAGGCGTAATACATGTAACTGTTATTGAATGATTATGCCTTTTTTCAATTATGCCTTTATGTAGTTAGGCCGTTGATAAGTCTGAAGTAGGTATATTTCTAGCATAAATTTTTTCTAATACTTACCCACTCTAACTTCTACTTCACTTCTTATAGGGTTCAGTTTTGTTATGTAATTATTTTTAAATATCTTTTTATGGTTCTGAAAAAAAAAAAACAATACCCTTATAGGGTCACTCCAGCATTTGTCTGTCTGTGTGTCAAAGGCTCTTTTTCTCAGAAACAGCTTGAGGTAATTAGGCTTGAGGAATATAAAAATCAATGGTCTCTTAATGCTCTGATAATTTCTAATTTAACTCAGTGAAAAGTTACAGTAACTGGATATCTAGCTAATCTCTATAAATTATTATTTAAAAACAAAATGAATACCAGTAATTTCTGAGATTACTGCAACAAACTTGGTGAGAATGTGTTTTACAATAATATTTAGTGATATTTTATAGCTTATAATCATATCTCCAAATATTTCTAAAATAAATATTTGTTTACAGTTTGGCAGCAGTGTGTTGGTCCATTCACTATGGCAAACGTCTGCTTGAAACAATGTTTGTCCACCGCTTCTCCCATGGCACAATGCCTCTAAGAAATCTCTTTAAGAACTGTGCCTACTATTGGCTGTTCACACTGTACATCGCCTACCACATTAATCATCCGCTCTTCACAGAGCCTTGCAATGTATCTGTGTATGTTGGCTTGGCAGGATTTATGGTAAGTTCCTTAATGTTTTTGTTCAAAAAATTTCTGTCTGGTGGGAGGCTTTAGCCGTGGTTAGTTTCCACCCTACCGTTAAAGACGTGCCACCAAGCGATTTTGCGCTCCATCACGATGGCGTGTAGAAACCGATTAGGGTGCATGGATTGAATTTGCACTGCCATAACCCTTCCAAGTTAGCCTGCTACCATCTTAGACTGCATCGACACAAGAACTATTAATGTCTCTTGAGCTAAGAAGGATGTGTTACAACTTCTGACCACCAAGATAGCTTCAACAACAGATCCTTAATTTAAGGGCACACTTAATCCCAATTAGGAGTAGGTGGTACTCAACAATTTGATTTCCATTAATGTTTAATGGATATGTAAATTTTACAAATAATGTCTAGATTTAGGTTGTCTGATGCTAAGCGATTCTTACAGGGGATTTAGTTTATGTATTCTTGTGCTATTTATATTGATTTTTATAACATTGAGATATTAACATAATCCAGCATTATTTTGTATATTATGATAAAAAAGGTTAAGATTAGGTTTTTATATCAACAGGCTAAGATTTATTATACCCTGTATAGAACAACATCCTAAGTACTTAAAGATGCAATTTCATGTTTTAACGCTGCATACTTAACACAAAAGTTATGTTGTAAATATATAAAGCCTTTATAGGTTTACCTTGAAAATATCTACATATTATTTACCAATTTATAGGTACATTCAAACAAGAAATCATTTTTTAATAAGATTGTTGTCAAGTAGTACACAAGGGTAAATTTTGAGGACAACTACTCTACTATTTCCATTCATTTTAGGTTGGTAGGTTGACAACCTGCTTTTCATGTAGATTAAAAAGAAGGGTTATGATTTTAGCAGTCTATGTAGGTGTATTTTATGTGTAAATATGTATGTAGGCATGCTTGTATTTTCGGATTGAGCCGATTTTGATGAGAGACGTGTCATCGAATCTTTATTATGAGCTTGGGTGTTGCATAGTCGCAACTCGCAGTCATAGTCTAGCTGCATCAATGCATTGTAACCAATAGCAAGGGAGTACCAACAAGATACCAGCTAATCAGAAGTGATTGTGGTCATCACAATGTAGCAATAATTTTTATAAAATCCCAAATTGGGTAATACTTTTTAAAGTATTCCCTTGTTAGATTCAAGAGTCCTCACTTCACCTGGTTAATTGTTTCTGTATCTTTACAGATCTGTGAACTGGGCAACTTCAGCATCCACATTTTGTTGAAGAACCTCCGACCTCCCGGCACCAAGGTGCGGCGCATCCCGGTGCCCGACGGCAACCCCTTCTGCCAACTCTTCAACTTCGTCTCGTGCCCCAATTATACTTACGAGTTTGGATCGTGGCTGTTTTTCACTGTGATGACTAAATGTATCCCTGGTAAGTTCGTAGTTTTCTTCTAGTGACACCTGTAGGGCTTGTAATCTCTTTTTCTTTTTAGAGATTTCTAGAGATTCACGAGTAAACGTGTAGACAAAATTTTGTAATGGCACGCATTTTAGCCCCTGTACTTACGTTAGTAGCATTCTCACTTAGGACTCTTTACATTTCTTAAGTTATGTACTCATGTAAGCGACTTACGGGAGTTAACGTACAAATGTAGGTTATTGCGGCCAGTGTATTTTCGTTTTGTGGCTAACTAAGATCCTACCAGCAAAGAAATGCCACTCGTTCCTAGTTAGCCCCGCTATTATTTTAGCTTGTATCCTCACTTACCATCAGATTAGATAGCAGTGAAGGGCTATGAATAAAAAAAAGTATTTAACAGTGTTTTGTATTTTATTTACAGCTGGCATATTTGCATTGGTTGGACTGTACCAGATGTCAGTATGGGCCCTCGGGAAACATCGCAACTACAAGAAGGAATTCCCAGACTATCCAAAAGGTCGGAAAGCAATTCTGCCATTCATTCTATAAAATAGTACATGTACTGTATTAGTATACAATATGTAAAACATTGAATATTTATGATTCAATGAAAATAATGTCAATGTAATAATTACAAACTGTATGATTCAAAATGTATGTAACAGTAGGTACTCGCAAACACAATCTTTTTTTTTTTCACAAATAGTGATAAGGTATTATTTGGTTGCATATATTGATAGAATGGTGTTGGAGTAAATTTGAGGATATTTCTAGCTTTAAATTTTATAATTGTTTCTTTTCTATATTACGACTTCTTGGGACTGAAATGGATTTAATTTATTATAATTTTTTTTACTGATTACGAATAGTTTCGTCTTAGGTGTTAATAAGGTCATCATTTGAATTCGTTCTGTTAAACATAAAATAAAGGCATTTAATAAATTGTATATTTTTTCTAAAGGAGTATTTTATTAATGACAATAATCTACAGGTATACAAGTATAAATTAAAAAAATACAATGTGCTGTCGATAATATTCAAAACGGTATCTATGCTATATCCTATAACATCAGGTTTGCTCTATCTTTAAAAATGTTCAAATATTTTTATCAATAATTAACCCAGATAAAATGTATCAAATTAGATAAAAGTGTCTACTAATAGTAGGATTTGATGAATTAATTATTCGTCTTTTAGAGCGGATTTCACCAGAGTAAAATAAGTTGATATTTTGGCAAGTTTTCAATACAAAAACTGTCAGAACGCAAAATTTATTCCTCGGTTATAGTCACGTAATATTCTCTGCGTAATATCCTGCATCATACGCGTAAATACCTACTCATAAAGTTCTTGCATTTCACGAGGGCGCGTGAGCTTTACTTGTGGTTACATCGTGTACATTGTATTGTCGTCGTGTAGGGTACTACATTGCGTAAGTGTGCGTGCCTATCAGGAGCGTAGGTGAGAGCGGTCAGGCGCAAGCAAGCTCTCGCTCGATACAACACACACAACCATGAGCCACGTGCCCTCGTGAATTGAAAGAACTGTTCATAGCGCTGATTTTCAGTGGTAAACCTGATAGAGGCCATAGCTGCATATACAAGTAAACTAGATAAAATTATAAACCTATCCATCGACATGTAAGTCAAGAATGCGCTAGTTTTGTCAATGAGGAACCAGATCGCACATTCAATTCATACTTGGCTAATAATAAAAAATTAGAATAATCCGTAAATCCGTAAAAGCTGGGAACTTTTAAGGTATTCACGGAACTGGGTCACTTTTTTCGGATGGTGCATCGTGGGTCGGTGCATTAAAATGGTGGCTCGTTGAATATCCTGCATTAAAATGGGGCAGCGATAATCCAGTTGCCTCCTCGTCCAAACATCTAACCTTGCCCAGGAGACGTTCATTTTCCTCTTTAAGTGCTATTATAACTTCTTCTCTTTCCTGCAAATATTAATATAAATTCTTCAGATGTTACACTTCATTATTAGCGTAAGCTCAGCTTCTCTCAGCTTTAAAAAATATATAAACACATATTGTGATAGTTAACGGCCGAAATTGATAAATAACCAGTTGAATGTATGATATTTGACAATAATCAAATTAATTGAGATTCCATTCTGACCAATATCTGGCATAATATTTGGATTCAATTTCGACTTAACCTTTTCGAACTTGGATTATAGATACATTATTAATTTCTCCTGAAGGCCGTTCGTAGGATTTCTTGTTTGGATTATTGCACTTAATTAGATATTTAATGAGAATGTATAAAACGAACCTCAATTTTCTGTTTGAATTTCTCGTCAAGTTTTTCCCGATCCTCGGTGACATGTTTAAGCTTGGCGCGCGCCGTGGTCGGCGGGATATACCGCGCTGACAGGCCAAGAATGGACTCCATTTGGAAGCACCGAGTCCGTGTAGACTTCAGCTCTACCCTCAAATTGTTTATCTCCCCTAGCAAAGTGCAATTCTCCTAAAAACCAAGGCTCTACATAAAATACTTTTATAAGCAGGGCAGATTGTTTGATGATCAAATACGCCTTTAGGACACGTTGGAAATTGGCATATGTTTGTATAGTTTGCGAATTATTATTTGCCTTTATGGCATATCTTATTATGTCTTCATACCCTATTGTAAACAAATCAAATAGATAATTTAAATTGAACGGTCTTGATACATCTTATTGAGTGCAGGTGTGTACCCATAAGGGAATGTTTTTAATGTTAGAATCTAAGTGTTTTTCTTAGAATTCTCTTGATTAATCCAGTGATCAAGAGATAGGCTCTTCACATATTATACCTGCAGATTGATCTCCAAAGATAAGCTGATACGTCAAATCGGTACAAATAATATTTCCTTCACTGTACTACATTTTCTATAATTTTCTCATAAAGACTTACATCCATAATCTTCCTAATATCGCTCTTGGAGCCACCCAGCGACTTTGCTAACTGCGCCCTGAGGCCTGCCACTTGTTTTTCGAGGTGTTCGCGCTGTCGATTGAACTCTCTGATAGCCTCGTCTTCGGCTACTCTGCTGCGCAAGAAATCAATATCCTCCACATACTTTTGAAATAGAGCCTGACAAAAATTATTCATATTAAGTTCTTCATTTTTTTTTAACGGCTGAATTTAATTATCTATCTACTCAATTTAAAATCTTAAGACTGAACGTCGAAAATTTAATCTAGATACTTATTGCTATAAAGCCGAGTAAGGTCTCAATGGTCTCAATTCAATACAAGTGGATTGATTTTATCCAGATTGCAATCTGTTTTAACAATATTCATTATTGGTAAACGGTCTTGTAAATTAATTACGTAGGTTATTATAATTTCAGCCCCATAGTTAACGTTGAATCTTTGGAAGGATTCGCCAACAGCTGATTTTGTTGGTCTCTTTAGAATAAGATTTGAAGTAAAGCGTAAGGATTCCTACCTTTACGCTAAGTTTTAACTGCGTAGGGTCTTGAAAGTTCGCAGTCATATTATGAAGGTCGATTTTAATTTTTTTCAATGTGTTTTTCAAAGTTAAGTTTCGATCGGCTTCGGCAAGAAAATCTTTCTTGGCTGATGATAATTTTTCATTCAACTGATTGATCTTGAGTTCTAAAACAGATTTAGCAATAGTGTTATGATGCATTAATGCGAGAAGTATAACCTCATTTTGTGTTAAATCGCATTACTTTTTATAAATAAATCGTAAAATAAAATTGACAACCGAGTACAATAAGACCACATATATAGTATTCGTTAGCGCAGAAATGATTAATCTAAGTGACTCTAAATGACAACTAATGAAATGGTTTATTGAGGCATTATTGCTTAACATTAAGATTTGATAAACAAGAAGAGTGTTAGTTCGCTCGAGTCTAACAAAAAATCAAGTCTGCGCAGGTAAGTGCATCGTCGTTACTTATATTTGTGGTTGATTTGTAAAGAACTAACTAATATATCATACATATCTATCACTACTATAAAGCACTACACTACACTACTATAATGCAGAGGTTAAAAAAATTACAACTGGATATATGATTACCGCGAAAAGCCTTTTGCTTTAGAAGAGTCTCTAAAGATACTTCCAATTCTAATATACGGACCTTTTTCATCTTAATGTCGCGTTCTAATGGCTCAATCTGTAGTAAAAATTATAACTGAATCAGTAACAGCTGTAACTTTTTTGATATGAACCTTGTGCGAGCTGTCTAATCTACATAAAAAATTCTGCTTGTCCAACGTCATACCAAGTTCATGTTTAGTATTTAGTAACTTAAGTTCTTCGTTCTCCATATCATCTATTTGAACTTTCAACTCTCGTATAGCCCGTTCTTTGGGTTCTATCTATCATGATTAAAGTAATCATTAACTCCCACTCATAAATAAATTAAAAAGTATCGTGTTTAGAAACTTATACTGATGTACTTTATTGAGACTAATTATCCGAATAATTATTAACGACAATATTTTTAGCACCTATATCAAATGGCGAATAATTAAGTTTACTGTCATTTGCATAATTTGGATGGCTGCATATAGTTTATCTAAATTATTGTAACATAAAAACACACTTACTTGATTTTTTAATTCCGTTATTTTGAAGTTTAATACAAATTTATACTTTTCTAACTCTTGCTTCTTACGCTTTAATTCATATATTCTCTTTTCTTTGTCTTGAATTGTGCCATCTCTTTCAGATATTTCTTTTTTTAAATCAGCTACATCTCTTTCCAGTGTCGAAATAACTTTTTGAAACTGTTTATGTTCAGCTGCAATTTTAATGTTTTATAAATAATCTTCATATCCTTGTGAAATAAGATGTGATAACCAGAATATTACCTTTAAGTTGTGACACTTGATGTTTGAATTCATCAATTTCCTTATGTGCTGATATCAGCTTCTTTTTCATGAGACCCGTCTCTCCTTTTAATCTCACGTTAGCATCTTTTTCTTCTTTAAGTTGCACTTCGTATGCTGTTCTTATTTCTATAATTTCACGATCTGCGTCTTCTTCGATGGAGGACTTTATTGTTTCATGCTCCCTTTTTTCCATTTCTGCTTGCTCTTGTAACTTTAAAAACAAAATAACCATTTACTGTTTCTATTCCTATCGTTTAAAATTACATAATATAGGTGCTTAATTCATCTACCTCTTGAAGCAAGATGTCTTTTTCTTCCAGCTTCGCTTCAAACATGCTATTTAACTGTCTCAGAGCTTGTCTCTTGCTTTCTGCCAAATCTTCCAATCTTTGTTCATATTCTTTCCTCATGCGGGCAGTTTTGTCTTCTAGACTCTGCATTAAATGCCATTTTAATATACATATGTAATTACTATTTAAAAATTCTAGCGTCACTCACATTAATAAGTGTAAATCTTACCTGATATCTATCATATTCGCTGATGAGTCTGATATTAAAGTCAGCTTCCAAAGCCTGTAAAGTTCTTTCATGACCAGATCTTAGTTTTGCAATATCTTGTTGTATCATTCCTATCTCATGCGTGTGCTCGTTTTCCATTTGCTAAAATATAAACAGATGGTCAGTAAGAAGATAATGGTGTAATAAGTTCTTGATTATAGATAACAAACTGATGTCTGATAAATAGCTTTCAAATCTTCAGGTCCACTGATTTAGGCTGTGCATTGTCTCAGTATATGTCTCACGGTACTGTTTTATATGTATAAATTATACTTACTTCATTCTTTTCTTTGAGTTCTTCAATAGCCGCACAGTAACCCTCATGTACTTCTTTTAATTTCTCTGCTTGTGTAGCTTCTGCTTGACGTAGTTGATATGTGTGTTCTGTTTCCAATTCACTCATTCTTGTGCTGAGCAACTAAAATTGAAAAAATGAATCATTATTACAATGATTTTATTTATTTATATACAATAATATGTCACACTTTCCCTCTCTTTCGCAGTCTCCCTCCACCTCCCTACCCCTCTGACATGCAACATATATCACAACTTGTTGCAAGTCCCTTACAAACTAGCCTCACTGTATAGTACAATATGTAGCTAAGTATAAAATATTGCTTACACTTATACTATTAATTTTCTCTTGTAAGTCCTTCTTGCTTATTAAAATCTCTTTAGAATATGCAAAATCTTTATCCAGTGCAATAGCTCGCCCATCAGCATTAGTCAGTCTCCATAGACAAATAGAAGAATCTTCTGCTACCGATACTAAAGTTTGATCGTCGTATGACAGGGCGATACATATCACTTTTTGGTTGTGCATATGGAACTCGTTGAAGATAGCCTTGTCCAGTAAAGGTAATTGAACTGCAGCAACACCGCCTTCACCTCCAGTAATAAAAAGCATCAAATCCGAGCGAGACAGCACTATTGTATCAAGAGCGCAGCCAATCAACCCTAAATTTCTGCGAATTGTATTGGAACCAATTTCCTTGATTTCTCCGTCGGTGCCTACACCGTAAGTGGTTTTACCGTTGCTGAAAATGGAGAAGTTCATGATATTTTTGTAAATTGATATCAAAATATAACGCAGCACTAAAAGATATAATTAATTATCTCTAAAAACCCTAAAATATTCAAGATTTTTAATTTTTTTTTATTTATTAAAATGAACCTAAACAAAAATCATGTACAACAGTTTAAGAAGTATTAGATTATCTTCAAACGATGAAATTATCGTCATTTATGTACCACAGGGTTACATTCTACTAATGTCATCATCATCGAACATCGAAAACAAGTTTGATAATCTAAATCTTCTTCTAAAGATTCATAAAATTTTATTTATTATACTATATTTTTTTCGTATTTAACTCAATGAAACTTCACCTAATGGTGCTTATTTATTATGTAATAATAATAATAATAACAAAAACGAGGAAACTTGATGACGTTCTACAATATAATTAATGCCTATTTATTCTTGACTCAAAGGTCTTAAGGTCGACTACATGCGCATAGTTCTTGGAGCGAATCACTTAATTTAAATCAATGTGCTATTCAGTGTTACTTAAGTTTAATAAAACCTTCACCTATTTACTGCGCAAGCATTAAACTGATTTGTCTTAAGTATGACTTCGCCAACTCTTTGTCCAGAAGACATATTCCATTCGTACACGGCTCCTTCCGTGCCACACGATACTAATGTCAAATCATTGGCAGACCACGCTAGACTAGTTATCTGAAATATAAAAGCGTCTAAAGTATGGCCAAAATAATCGTGGACATTATTTTATAGTAGGTAGATACATTGCACAAAACACATCTTTTTTTATAAGTATAAATAGCGGGCAAACGAGCAGGCGGATCACCTGATGTTAAATGATTACCGCCGCCCGTGAACAGTCGTAAGTAGTACCAGAGGCACCACCAATGCGTTGCCGGTTTTTCAGGAATTTATTATTGTTGGTAGGAACACGTCGAAGGGAGATGATTCCACAATTTGGTAGTACGTGGACAAAAAGATCTGGAGCAACGAATGGTCGAAGTGCTCCAGGCACACAGGTGCTGAGGGTGAAGGGTGAGGGATGTGTTCGGTGGCGTGCGATGCGGTTAAAGAAGTTAGAGGGTGCCTTCTTCGTCAACGTGGCACGCTAGTAAAAACAACTTTATAGTTTGCACTATCAATTTATGATTGCTGTAGCATTACTTTCGTAAGCTATGGATAGCGAGAGTTTGAACCGCAATTTTAGTAGAAATAGCAATAGAAATATTTTTTATTCAAATAAACTTTTACAAGCACTTTTGAATCGTCAATGAATCTACCACTGGTTCGTAATGCCTTTCCTGCCGAGAAGAGCCAGCAAGAAACATGGCGGTTGCTCTTTTAAAAAAAAAAAATTTTACAATAGGTAATGAAAGTGAAACTATGCTATGTATACAGTGCTTCCACGATGAAGTTTCCTAAGTCCAATACAATACAAATACAAATAAATACAATCCAATGCATAAGACGAGTAGACAGAAAGCAGACCCATTCCCGTTGGTGGCACCTGTTCACGAGCATGACGCATGATCCAGCCGTTGCTTCGCTCAACCATATTTGAGTTAGTTAAGAGATATTTTGCCTATAACTGAATTAGCACTATTAGAAAGGTAACTTAATACTTACTCTTCCATTATGGCCCTTCAAATTGTAAACGTTCTGGAAAGAAACAGACGAGAACACTTGTATGATTTGACCGTTAACAGCTGCAAAGAGATGTCCGTTAGTACTAAATTTTGCGCGCTTGCAATTCCGAATCGGGAACTCTCGCATAACTTCAAAGTCGTCGATTAAAACCACCATAAAACGTAACTTGTCTGAAAATCCCACGATGGCAAAAAGTCCTGCAATGATTTGGAAAATTATTATAAAAAGTATATCATTATTAAATTAGTAGGTATTAGGGACCTACGTCTTGGAAATGGCCGATCCATACTAGGACAGGTAGCATCATAGGCTCCGGTTATGATTCCGGTTGGCCATCGAGGGGGTTTTAGTGGGTAAAAACCCCACATAACCCGCGACTCTACCCCAAGATTTCGGGTATCTTTTAAAAAGATTTCCCCCTCGTTAAAAAAAAAGACAGGTAGCATCGAAGCAGAGTAGCGAGTAGAACAAAAGGACAGAACCGTGAACGTTTGAAGCAGGGAAGACACCAATTACTTTTTAGGTTTCCGCACCGAAAGTGGACCCTGTTACTAAACCTCCGCTGTCCGTCCGGCCGTCCGTCCGTCAGTCTTTCAGCGAGCTATATCTCATGAACCGTAATAATCACCACAAATGAGACTGGAAATCTTGCATCTTTTCCATAATTAACCAGCTATTCTGCTGACTACGTTACCTCGTTACTCTGTTCTTGTGTGACACAACCATAAGAATGTTCTTATTGTCTCTTACCAGATGGATGTAAAGACACACAGTGTATCTCCTCTTGGTACAATTTAATCATTTCCACATCATCCGTCATATAATTCCAAACTCTAATGCTTTTGTCCTGTTCCCCTGAAGTCATAAATATCGGCTTCCAAGCGCACATTGATAAGGAGTTAATACGACCGTAATGCATAGCAGGCCCAAGCTCTAAAAAGGGGATTTCTGGATTCTAAAAAAAATAAATACCATTAGTTTTTGTACCATTAGTCTTCTGCCTTTCTTAATCAACTTAAATTCTCCAACCAAATTGAAAATTAAATTCTGCAAGCATTACAGTATACGGTAGTAAATATAGCACATAGTCTGGCTTCGGTTTCTTAAAATGTCTCTGACTCAGCTCAAACTCAAGATAGAGGTTAAAACGTGACACAAATATGCTCTGACATAAATCTGACTCGTTTAAACTCTGTCTTGAGTCTGAGCTGAGTGAGAGAGCGGTCTATAGATTTCAGCCTTAGAAGCTATCTCTTCCAGGCAACTAACCTACATTTATAGCCCCTATACAATCTCTATCTAATTTGTCTAACTGCCAGGTAAGTATAGGTATTGTATGTTTGTCGTACCTGAAGCATATGCTGCCCGAACAGTTTTACATAGTACAGTTGTTTCCTTAGAGTCGTAATAAGCAGTGTCTCCTGGTGGGGATCTATTGTTATATGTTGGATAGCGTCGAGAGGTGACCACAGTGGGTGCTCTCGGGTATGTCTAGAAAACAAAAAACGAGCCTATTTTACTAATTCTTTAAAGCTTTACATCTACGCAAACTAACCGGGTATGTCTAGGAAACAAACAAAAAACGAGCCTATTTTACTTTACCAAATTATTTAAATTTTCAATTTTGTGTAGTCGGGTTATAACTTTTAAAGTCCTGTGTTATAGTTACTTACTTGTACGACTTTTTCGAAATTCTGTAGACATTCCTTTTACGCCAATGATGAGGTGTTTCTTTCTCAAACATATGAACATATCCTTGCCCACAAGCGTATGCAAATCCTGTAAAAACTCATCAAGTTAACCTAAAGCCCAAATTAGACGGTTCATTTTTCGGGATTTCTGCTTTCATTTGCGAGGCTTTACCGATTAGTCATCGAAAATGACCCGTCTAAACACCGACCGTTCACAGTTCACGGGCGATTTTGCCTACGCAACGAATGTTTCACTAGTATCATGCATCGTTCATCGCAATAATGAACGATGAACAGTGTAACGTCTAATTTGGGCTTTAAGGCAAGGTTATACTGATCCGGTGATTTTCGACAGTCAGAAAGCTGTTACTAGATCCGACAGGCATTCTTTACAAACTGGCAAACAGGTATAAGGGACGTAGGATTTCAAGTGTTTATTATAGGTACACTTAAATATGTATTAACATATTGAAGTTTGTATTCTACCTTTAGCGAAATTCGTGAAATGTTCAACAGGGAAACTTTCTGCTTCAATAATAGCTTGTTCACTGCTCGTGCCTTCACCACTGGATGTACTGGTCTTTTCCCCTTCTGCGGCCCTTAAGTTTTTAATTTAGATTTTAAAAAATATCTTAATTATTATCGTATCGTATCGTATAATTTGTGAAGCTCCATAAGCATTGACAATTAATTAATTAATAATTTCTTACTCGACGTCGACTTTTTTAAGGGACATTTCTGTAACATCAAAAGCTCGGAAAATGCAGTTCTGTCGCAATTCGCCGTTTTCCACCATCATGATGATTCCGTTGTCCGTCCCAAACATTATACGATCAGGGGTCAACCACATGCTAGTTGATATATTAATCTAAAAATACAAATAAAAAAACGAAGTTATTTATTTTAAATAGGTAAGCATTTTTAAGCATGTGATAAAAAAATATAAAATTCTTAAAAACTAAACCTTAACCTTTTATGATTGATATAAAGATAGAGCAAGTGTTGAGTTTCTTGCCGGCTATTCTCAGCAGAATCTGCTTCCTGAACTGGTGGTATAACTGGTACAGAATCTTGACTGGTCATAAACTCCACAAGAGCCATATTAATGTAGAATCTACTCTGAATACTTACATTTTCAGCCTTACACCATCCCCATTGTCGCCACACAGTTTCGGAAACGTTCATAATCCGAAAAGTGTAGGGACCAGTTATAACCACAAGAGTTGCATCGGAAGGGTTGCATTGTACCTGATAATGAAATTAAAAAAATATTATATAAGTATCTAAATATATAAAAGAAAATGTGGTTCACGACAAAAACGTCAAGTTTAGGAGAAAATTCAGAATCAGAAGTTTTTTTCCTTCGAAAAATAAGCGAGGAGAAACGCGGTACGGTCAGCTAGAAGGTACCACTTTAAAAGGAGGAGATTAAAAAATGATATTCTTACACTTTCAACAGTTCCTTGTCCGCTGGGATTTTGAGCTTTAGCATGGCTCTCAACTTTTCCTTTATCCCAGTTATAATAATACAAATACCAGTCCGGTTCCCCAGTGATCGCGACTAAGTATTTGGAATCGTAAGTAAATTGAACGCACGCAAATTCTCTGGCCGTTGAATTCTCAAATGGCACGGTCAATATTTTACGTCTCTTGTAAGTCGTCAAGTCGTATATAGTTATTATAGGCTTTTGGCCCTCTTCAGCAATTTCGTTCAAAGCCAGCCAGCGTCTAAAACACCAAAATAATATGTTTGTCATCTTTATCACCTTTAATATTAAGTATAATGTTCTAATCTGAACAGCACTTCTCATTATTATCTCCTCTTTATTGTTCCACGATATCTAAGACAAACAGGGCAAACAATTTATCAAACTGCATCTTTGCTTAGGAGCTAGTATGAGATCCTGAGTTCCGGAACCAAATTGAGCAAAATAAAAAACTAGTTAGTTAGTTACCTGTTTGGCGCTAATACTAATGATTTAATCGGCTTATGTTTATCTTGGAGCCTGATAAACTTCTGTTTCTTTTGAATATGGTTGTGGATCACTATAACTCCGCCCGCTGAATAGATGATCTCAGAGTCTGTCATATAATGTGCGTTATATCTGTGGAACAATATTATAACGACCAATTAGCGACCTTTAGATAGCTTAGTGCCTACGAGATAAATCGTATGTGAAGGTTAAATGAGAATCGAATCTTTTCGCTCAGAAAGGTACCTATCTACTTTTACGTGCATTCTAGAGCTACACTATTCAAGTTTATACTATAAATACCTACATCGTAAGTATGCTTCCACCTAGGTGGACCGTTGACATCAGTTGATGTCAACGGTCACCCAGGGTCGCGGGGAGCCGCTGGATACAGGTGGTGCAAGACTGGGGCATGTGGAAGTCTATGCAAGAGATCTATGTCCAGTAGTGGGCATCTATCGGTTGATAAACAGAAGTATGCCTATGCTAATAAGAACACACATCGCTACCATTTTAGACTGCATAGTCACATACCATCAAATGAAATCACAGGTGACATTGCAGTCAAGGGCTACTAATTACCATGTCTTCGAATAGGATAAAATACAAATAATTCCCACAGGTTCACAGGGTCACATACATATACAATATCATAGGTCACAGACTTTTATTAACTTTTGAAAACTAGGTAAGAAAATATTATGGTAAGTATATTTACTTACTTGATATCAGTCCGTAAGCCATAGAAAATTCTCGCAGATATGTTAGGAGGCGTATTCGTAGCCATTGTGTTATTTAATAAACCTTGCGATCACTAAATAACACAATAAAATGGTTTGGAATATAAGTCATAACAAGAAAGACGTCTGTTGTTATGACAACTGATATAAACTGGGTCAATTGGGGGCCATGTTCGATTTTTGTATGCTGCTAAAGAGTTCATATTATCAGTAGACAGAGAAGTCTCTGTCTACGATATTATCCTTTCTTGCCTTTCTTCAATGTACTGTGAAAATCTGAAAATGTATTCACCTACAAAATATTGTCCCTAATATCGACTGTTTTCCGGGGTAAAAGGTCACTCTCCTTGCCATTAAAACACCCGTTCATAAAAAAAAAATATGAGAAAACGAAATCTTTTCATAATCACCGAATAACGAATCACATAATAACGAAATTTTTTCATAATTTTCGTCAATTTTCCAATGTTTTTAATACTTAATACATAATGCTATTCGAGACGGAGACAAATAAAACAAACCAAAAACCTATTTCATCATTTTTTTCGGTAAGATGTATATTAAGAAGATATACATCATACCGAAAAAAATGATGGAAACAAACCCCAAAAAAATAGATTTAAAAAAAAATTCAATACGAGTAGGTAGTTGAATGTCCTTTTGGATAAGCTGAGTTTTCGAAAATTACAATTCAGTATAATTTACAAGAAAATCATAATATACGGAGGGAAAAATAACAGCGTCAAATAAAATGCGCATTTAGACTGAATCGCCATTTATGCCCACTCTACCTGATTGGTGCTCAATGTCATCTTTAGTAGCGCATCCTCTTTGCAATTCCGAGGTAACTTGCCGCTTCCTCTCTCTAGCGTCTGCATCTCATCAACGCAATTCTCAAACAGTCGCCTAGTCGGGTAAAAACCCGTCGTCGATTATAAACTCGCGAAGGAGTTATCGTATTCGGAGGATTATCAGAGTCCAGATTGTAATTGATAACTAAGTTTTATTTACCTACTAACCCAATTCTTGATTTTTTGTAGGCTGTAGATATGGACCTGAATTATCAGGTTATTTACCCAGTAGGGTAAATAACTTGATTTTATCACAACATCCTTTTTGTCAAATGCAGTGCGTTACCGTACAGTACCTACCTAAATCAACGATCTATTTATAATTAATTGCCTTTATTATTAATAATATGTTAGAAGACATATATAAATACATAGATATAGCCTTGAAAAGAGATAGTCGGCTGATTTTGACTTCATAGAGTCACTAATATAATTATTATAATACACTTAACTAGTTTTAGACCTATTTATACAACTATTACAATGATAATAAATTACTATGAGCTATGGGCATACTCTTAATAAGAATCAGGTAGGAAAGGTTAACGAACTTTGAGAATACCTATGTACCTATTTGTATCTAATTAGTAATTAATAAGCTGTTGAACCAGTTATTGGGGTCATGGAGAACAGTATTACAGATACAAAGAGAAGACAATCAATTCGCACTATTAAGCCGTAATCTAGACTTTGAACCCATACTGCTGTCCTACTTTCAAAAGTTTATTTACATACCTATACTAGCTACTAATTAGCAGGTCATATTAATAGTAACTTTTTAGCATATTTAAGTACCTACCTAGGTAAAAAAAATAATGTAAGTACCTACCTACTTACTTCCAATTAAAATCAGTCAATATAGCACCTTGAGCTTTAGAAATCGAACATAAGTAACTGATCGAACCATTACTTTACCTAACCTTACTGACAAATTATACTTAGAATAATCCTCTAATTTACTTCTATATATTTTTTTGTTAAAAAAACATGTACTCATATTATATTCAGTTAAGTTTATCTACGTCTATTGTCTAGTATGTATATCTTGTAGGTATGTACCTACTGAACGGTAAGTGGAAAAGTAGGTAAATATTGATAACAAACTAACAGCCGTCAATAACAAGCTGACTCAATGAATTGGCGATACGTATGCAATTGATGGGTCGCAATGGATCCTATCCTGTTCTCCAACAATACCCTGTCAGTGGGATACACAAGAGTTCTTTACTAAATTGTCGCCTTATTGTGTTGACCAAGTGTCAAAGGGTCGTTGGCCTTACTATTTGTGTGTTATACAATACCTTACTAAGTATCTTATAAAAGAGTACCTATGAGACAAATAATACTAATACGTAGATTATAACGTATTGTTGCTAAGATAATATTTAGTATTCTAGTACCATAGGATAGCTGTACAGGTAGCTCTAAGTTTGCGCGGATTAGGTAGGTGCCTATCTATATATCTTATAGATATACGGGATACGGATTTACACTTTAGTTGTAAATATGTGCAGTTATACCTCTGGGCGCAATTTCATAATCATAAAGAGCCATGGCTCATCTAAAACAGCCCTGCACCGTACCTACCTATGAGGTGTTGGGAAGTGGTTGGGAGTTCAACGATGAATAGGTAATTATCGTATTTGTAATAATTATTAGCAGAATTTATTAAATAAGTAACTTACTTACCTACTCTTTGCACTTTATTAATATTCACTAATTTAAATAAAAAAGTTAATAAGTATTATGCAGAATAATTAAATTACTAACATAAAAATATATCGGTATAATGTCTTATCGTTTAAAAGCGATAACACCGCTCAACGTTATTATAATATTATATCGTCCTGAATTTTTAACAACCTAAACAAAATAAATAATTAATTAGCCCTGAATTAGGTAGTTACATATATTTTGCCAGCTAAACCTAAAAGTACATGAATTGATAGAAAAGTATTTGTAAGTACAATATGTACAAACTCAGGTTTAAGGTTTTATAATAGAAAAATAACCCAATAAGCATCCAGTAAGTAATGTCGGTGGATTGAATTAGTATGCTGCTTTAGTTTTCTACATACTCGTAGTACCTTTGTTAAAATGAATAATATACTTACAGTTAGGTATTTAGGTATTATAAAGTGAACAAACAAAAGACGATGACTAAGACGTTTTTATTTGCAGGCACACAGCCAATTCCGCAGACTTTTACCTCAGAAACTTGCTGCTTTTAGATTAATTTTGTAAGATGATTTAAACAATGCACTGAAATTCTGCTGCAATAAAATATATCTATTAACCTTGATCCAGCTACTGTAGGGATTTATCTGAAACTAGCTGTTGCGCGCGACTTCGTCCGCGTCAATTTCTGTTACTATGATCGCGATTAAGAAGTTTTTAAAAGAATATATTTTAAATATGGATAATTTTCCCCGTTTTTGCAACATTTTTCACTGATGCTTCGCTCCTATTGGTCGCAGCGTGATGTTATATAGCCCAAAGCCTTCCTCGATAAATGGACTATCCAACACAAAAAGAATTTTTCAATTCCAACCAATAGTTCCTGAGATTAGCGCGTTCAAACAAACAAACTCTTCAGCTTTATATGTATATTAGTATAGATGGTCGTTTTCATTATTTTATTTATTTTATTTTATTTATTTTGGAAAACCAACAGCTTATAATACTACATAGACTTAAAGTTAAACAACTAATAGATAATAATAGTTATAATATGTATTGAAGATTAAACTCTCTTTTTAATTAATAATAACTTTGATAACACTGCAGTACCTACCTATCGTCAGACAATTCATAAGCCATTGAGATTTGTGGAAAACTGAAATTCACTCTACTTTCAGTATTTGTATTGAAAATTCTCCTTTTAATAATAACTTTGATAACATGCAGTACCTAGGTACATACCTATATGTATTTGAAAACAACGTCACCCAATTCATAAGCGTTTGCGAGCTGTGGAAAACTGAAATCTGAGTTTTTGTGTGATATCCAGACAAAAAAAATCAAGACAAAAAAGAAGACTAGTTAGGTGCTGGCGTAATCTAACTTCAATATACGTACGTAGGTATATTTTCAGCAAGGTTTTCACATATCCGTTAATTTCTTGTTCTTCTTCATCAACTTATAGATGTCTACTGCTGGACGTAG
Organism: Hipparchia sbordonii; assembly: GCA_038048805.1. Classification (NCBI taxonomy): domain Eukaryota; kingdom Metazoa; phylum Arthropoda; class Insecta; order Lepidoptera; family Nymphalidae; genus Hipparchia; species Hipparchia sbordonii. Next base: position 9,583,742 of record CM076098.1, read on the forward strand.
GTCTCTTACATGGACCTCCACAAACCTCGGTCTTGCGCCGCCTGAATCCAGCGGCTCCCCTGTGACTGTTTTGATGTCCGTTAATTTATTATTATACAAAGTGCATAGTAGGTACCTAGGTGAATAAAGTAGGTAAGTACATCAGAATATATATACTTTTGAAATAGGCATATATGTATATGCTTACCGAAGAACACGAAAACACTTAAATAATGGTGAAAGAGCTTTCGGTGACTTTGGAATGGGTCGATATGAAATCGCGTGCGGTCACTTCTGTAGGTATGTGTAGAAATTAGGTGCTCCATGTATTTCATAACTTTGGTAGTAGTCACGAAATTAAACCAAAACGTTTTGAAAGCACGAGACTTACGTGATAAAAAAGGTTTTTAATATTTCCAATATTTAATTCCAAATTCCAGATGAACTATTTTTCGGTAAACTAAAGTGAGTAAAGTATGGTAATGATGACCAACTTTGTGGGTGCGAAAATAAGCTCTTTTCCGTCTCCTCTACGCCTAGGAGTGGTCCGGGTTATTAAATATCACTAACATATCGTCGATAAGTAATAATAGTCAAACCTAATAATTAAAATCCCGTAGATTTACTTCCTTATAGTCTATTTTTCTACGGATTTCCAAAGATTAGTTTCATCCACCCAAACCCACTACCACTACCATTACACAAACCCACTACCATTATGTCAAGCATACGACGCGACACGAGAGAGTCTTTCGATATTCACTTATTGAACTACCAGTGGTAGTCCACACAACTAAAATCACAACATATTATGTCGGCTTTATGTATTAGGTACTCATAGATGCAAGTAATCGAAAGCTAAACACAATGTAAATATTCAGAAGTTACGTAGGTTAAATAATTACGCAATTTATGTAGATACTAAATAGGGTACCAACGAGTTGACATTACACTCCTAATAAAATATTCCAAGGTGCAATATTTTCCGAAGTTTACTTGGCCTTCGACAATATTGCAGGATCATATTTTACGATTTGCCTTACGTCATGTTGCTAAAATAAGTGACTATGAGTAATAAACGACCTATTGAAGGGTTACAGTGATCCTAATATTTAGCAAAACTGCAAGGATGGATTTTAAAAATAGTAACTATCCACATAAATAATAATTAGGTATATTTAATTATTTGGTTAATTGGTAATGGTAAGTATCACTCCCAAACTGAACAAAAAATATTCTGTAAAATTTGAAGATTTTCTCCAGGATCCCATCATCAGATCCTGACCTGATGACAATGGGACCACCTAGAAAGTACACCCTTTCAAACAAAAAAAGAATTTTCCAAATCAGTCCAGGCTTCTTCGAGTAATCTGGGAACATACCTACATAAAAAAAAAAGATTCCGAAGAATTGAGAGCCTCCTCATTTTTGGGAAGTCGGTTAAATAGATAGGCCATTTTAAAACGTGTAAACCTTCTCAACGATCAACATTCACTTCAATTAAATGATGCAAAGCAAAAGATTAACAAGTCTCTGCGCAGTTTAATTCGTCATCACTAATTAGCGTAGGTAATTAAAGTAACCGATGTGCAACAGTCTTGGTCTTGCATTCTCGTTTGGTATTCTTTTGAAAATACATTTAATGGATGCATGCAAGGCGCATTACAGTTTATTATACAAAATATGCGTTTGTTGTTTGTACTCGAATACATCGATTGCCCGGCGCAGCAATGATAAGCGCTTTGCTCTGCTAAGTGGGAGATCTCAGGTTCGGTTTCCGAAGGGGGTAATTCGAGGATTATGATTTCTACATGGTTTCTGACCCTTTCTGATGACATGCTTTGGCCAGCATTTTTGCTAGCCATAGGGCTAGCCCCTCACTGACGCCAGCAAGATGCCAGCGATGCGTTCTTGATGAAACTGTGAAATTAGGTATATAGGTTTAATAAACCGTTATACCTCTTCTAAGGCTGAAATCTATAGATAGCACTCTCACTCAGCTCAAACTCAAGTTTCCCATTTTTAAGTAGGTACTTAGTTATACCTAATAGGATTTTCTATTTGTGCGAAAAATATTACAAGAACAGTTTTGCAGACAGAAGAAGCTTTGCAGCTTAAAGTTTCTTAAAGATAGTGATACCAGAATTAGACTGGTTCGTGGTGGTCAATGTGACCGCTATCGTGAATCATTCCTAACCTAACTGTGATAACCGCATCAGCGCGTTTGCTGCGCCAGTAGAGTAGCCGTCGGTAGAGACCAGTCTGCCTCTGGCCACCACGTAGAGCGTCGCGACGCGCCGCGCTCTTGTTTATACCGCGAAAACAAACCCTACGCAATTATCTCCGCGATAAGACGATAAAACGCGCTATCAACCTGTGATAAGAGTGTGATAACAGATAAAAAACGAAGTGGTCGACGCCAGTTTATACCGTGTACCTCCCTATTATGTAAAACTCTGAAAGGCGTTTAGTGTCTAAACTCTAAACTTGTGGTGCAATTATGACGACGATGGCGGGGCCTCGTAAGACGATATCCATTCACGACTACCCGGAGCACCTGAATCCGTTCCGGGAAGAGGACAATCACAATAAGATCAGGTTCTGGACAATTGGTCGGAAACTGAGCAGATCGAATAGCATTACGTTTTCTGGAATCAAGGACCTCAGAAACTCATGGTGAGTGTTACATTTAAAGAGAAGTAAGTCGGTATATCTACCTTATCTACATTAGATAAAATAAGATAGCTGTTGCAATGAACAGATTCTTGCCTAATGCTTACCTATAACTTTTTTAATATACATAGTAAGCATTATAATAGATAGATAGAGACTTTCTAGGAACATTCCAAAAAAAGTAGAATTTGTGCAAAATGATAGATTCCCTTTAAGAAAAGGAAGAGGTACCTAATTAAATAGGAGCAATTATCCACAAAATAAATTTTCTATGCCATATGTTATCTATAGATTAACTTAGTCATAGCTATAATAATGAAAGCAGTAACCTTTCTACAACAATATGAAATAATTGCGGCTGTCTGCAATTTCCACGAACACGGACTGAAAAAACAGAGCAATACGATGCGTTTCATGATTTCATATAAGTATTTATAAGTAGCCTGAATCATAAATAAATAGTGTAGATGCCTCTATATTATCTAAGTAGGTATGTATGTACACCTTATTACAAATCATCGCTAATACTATTAAGTACAACTTGTTTGCTGACATAAAGCCCATCGTGCGAATATTGTGAAAGTGGCGATTAGCGAGACTGCAGAAACAACTTTGTATTACTAAGTCAAACTTGCTTTTACCATTGTCATGTTGCTTTCGAATGACCTATTGTGGACAGAATATAATATAGTTACCGACCGCTTAAACTTTAATTTGGAAATGGTAGAGATAAAACCTCGCATTCGCAGCCAGTTTCGTTTATTTGGTTCGTAGAAAAAATACGAGTAATTGAATGGATTTTTAAACCAAATTGCGAGCGGTCGTTAGTTGTTAAAAGTGAAACTAAACCTTCAAGGAGCTGAACTGCTGTAACCCGGAAGGTAAAGGTGACCACACGACCACAAACACCCAGTGTTAGCACTGTTCCTAATTGCAATGATCGACTTTTCCTTTGTTATTCAGTTTTTAACTACAATCACTCATAAAAAATATCTAGGTCATATCAATCTCACTTAAGTATTAATCTACCTATAAAATAGAAGTGGAAGGTTTAAATATACCCATTAAATAGTCTTGGGATTTTTTTTATTAGGTATCTATAGTTTTAGGGAGCCTTGGGATTGCTAAAAATAAATGCTATATATTGTGACCCTCCTCTCTCTGATTTAGCCGACACTCGCTATTGGCTAAATGCAATTATTGCAGCAAGAATACCACAACAGTAACGTAAAGTCTAAAGAGGTGGACGTAGAATTCGGATATTGCAGAGTAGTTGGAGGAGGGAATTTTTGAAATTTTATCCCTACAAGTGCGAAAATGGGTTTTAAAGTTTATATCAAAAAAAAAATTTTAACCTTAATCCACGCTCACACAATGGGCATAAGCCATCGATGTAATAAACAAGTCTAATACAACTTAATTGATTTTCTTTAAGCACGCAAGGCTCACAAATTGTAAGTATGTAGCTACTTTTTTAAACATTCACAATCATTCTCAAATAAAGATATTAACAATAAAAACATAACGCAAACAAAAAACTCAAAAGTGACTCTCAAAAATGATTTTTTTTAAGCAATCAGAGATTTATCAGCAACTGAAATTTTCCAACTTCCTCGGTCCTCCTACTACAGTTACATAAGAAGTGGTAATCATAAATGTACGTACAAACAAGATGATATAACATCAACTTGAAATCTATGTTCTAACTGGCTAAAAGGAAGCGTGAAGGAGCTGTGGTGCGAGTGATAATTATTACTATAATATCAGTACATGAATCATGAACCTATAGCAACTGAACATCTCTATACCTTTAATTTTCCCTTCCCGCCCCCTGAATAACCCCATACGGTAATTAAGTGGGAACACCGTCGAAGGGAGATGATTCCACAATTTTTTGATGAAATTGGTATAAAATCAAACAATAAGTGGTACTAAGTGTCAATTTCACCAATGCAACACCGCATTTAACCGAGGAATAACTACATTGGGCGTTCTGACAATTTTTGTATGGATAATCTGCCCAAATATCTTTACGCTCGGATATGACTTATTTTACATTTGTATTTTTACAGATGTACCTACATAAGACCTGCATATTTCAGTTGCTAAAAGTTTCATTTATTTTGTGTGTACCTACGTAATATTATAGGGCAGGTGAAATATTATAAAATGACTACTTATACCTAGATAATACATAGACTTTTAATTATAAAATATCTACCGGCCGCGGCCGATAGATAAATATCAAATAAATATATTGACCGTTTCGCAGAAAAAATCTGAATGTCACAAATTCTCTCCCCATCCCTCTTTTTATACATATACAATATCATACATAGTCCCCATCTAAATTAATAAGCTATTTCAAAACCCATCTATCTACTTAATTTAACCGATCAACAAATTAATTATACCTATATTCCTACCTAAACAAACAAACCTAAATCAAAAGATGGCTTCTGGCAACAATGTTGAGAAACAATTTACCTACAAATCTTAATCAATAAGACATGAAATGAGATGCTAATTTATTCAACGTATCAAAATGCACAGAAGTATTGTGTTGTGTCACATTTCAGCATAAACTCTGTCAGGCGTTTATTATTAGTTAGTGATGTCACTCCGTACACTTGGTAAACATATTAATAAGCGAGCAAATCATTGATTCTTGATCCTTGTATTGTACCTAATACCTATTATACATTGGCGGAGTTTGCCTTATTCAAATTTTACCGCCCCCACCGAACTCTGCAATTTTGTTAGTTGCTAAATCATTTTCACGACTCAAGTACCTACAGGTATTTAATTAAATTATTTTTTTTATAATTTCCATAAGACATAGTTTTGTTACCTATTGTAAAAAATTTTTTTGTAAAGAGCAACCGCCGTGTTTATTGCTGGCTCTTCTCGGCAGGAAGGGCATTCCGAACCAGTGGTAGATTCATCGACGATTCAAAACCATATTAAAAATATTTCTATTCAATTCTATTCATAAAATTTGTCGCCCTAGGCTCCAGCCTACTCAGCCATTTGGTAAATCCGCCACTGCTATACGTGGATCAATAATAAAATCAATGACTTGCATTATGATTTATGAGCCCATACCTATCCAAAGGAGTGGCGACGCCACACAGAAAGCGCTGTGTTGCCATACCAGTTGCTAGTAAGTCACAGGAAGCGCTTGATATAGGTGGTGCAAGGCCGAGACCTGTGGAAGTCCATGCAAGAGATCTTTGTCCAGCAGTGGTCTTCTGTCGGTTGAAAAAGAAAAACGTCCTATATAGGTAACTAGGTACCTACTGTTCAAGTGCTCATCGTATTCAAAAAGCATTTAAGGAATTTCTATAAATAGAAGTTAATCACGTCCACGGAAACGGCCCTATAAATTGGATTTAGTCGTTTGAAAAATGAACAAATTGTGTCTGAGTAATCTTCTCCATTATAAAACATGTAATAAAAACATATTAGTGATCATCTGTTTCAGTAAACAAGATAATAGATCAATAATATCAATCATTTTTGGGAATGGCACTACGGTCTTCCCTAGCTTATCTGTCAGGATTCCAATTCCTAATGTAATGTATTTTACAGAGCTTCTATTATAAAGATTTATTTTATTTTATTCGATGGCAAGATAGTCCTTGACTGCATCATCTCACCTGATCATCATAATTGCGTATGTAGGTTCATCTAATTACCTATGTGAAATCCATTCTACCAAATTCCCATTTTAGATACTTACTTTAAATATTTTTCTACGCAAGACTAAAAGGGCGACCTTAGATTATGAATATTCTTAGGCTACGAATTAATATTTTCGAAGATTTTTCTTTAATATGCAATTTATACTTATTATTTATAAAAAATATGAACTTCCTAAGTTGCAATTGTCTTTTGTTAGATTTATTACCATACAAGATAGTAAAAAGATGCGTCATGCGGGTTGTTAGTAATAACTAATTGGTAACAAAAGGTTTCAAGGTAACAATACCTACTGAGCGATGAATTAAAAACCGCGATCACTTCGATTAGTTTTAGATCGCAATTCAGTTAAAAATTAAAACGGCATTATACGACGGTAGGTACGAGTATGTATGCGTAGATGTATATACGCGCGTGAGTTTTACTTGTGGTCACGTCGTGTGTATATGCACATTGCGTGCCTGTCAGGAGCCTAGGTGGGAGCGGTCAGGCGCGAGAAAGCTCTCGCCCACACTTATACAGATACGACACACACACACACACACAACCATGAGCCACGTGCCCTCGTGAATTGGAAGAACTATACTATTACCTAAAGTACATATCTGGCTGTTGTATTAACATTCGTTGCATACATAAGAGCCCCATAGATTATTATTATGCATCCTAGCTGGACATCTTGCTCTGCAGAATGCAGCTGGTTGCTGCGCTCACACAACACGAAGCGACTGGATGTATGCGTGGAGGAGATTATCCGACGATCTCGGCTAGATGAATAATAATTTTGACTAGTGTCAATATACTGGTCCATTTTTGTTTGCTATCAAGCATGAAGCCGAAGGAGCTCTAAGATTTGCACATCACGAAGCTGCATCAAACTGACCTCTTAAACCTACGTTTTGGAAGAAAATCTATTGGAAATGAAAGTAAAATTAGATAATATACTCTTAAAGGAAGAAAATTATTATGCTTGTTTAAAAACAAACAACAGTTTAATACACATTTATATAGGTAAATAGAACGCATCGTATCTTAACCTACATATCGTTTAGAACACTTGTGTGACATCGTCTGTGTTCTAGATAATCTTTGTTAAAACAATTATCATAATATTTACTGAAAAGTAAACACGACTCTACCTTACATTAATACTTATTAGTTGTTCTTAATATGGTTGATTAGTAATTAAAACATTTGAATTTTACATAAGTTGATCAATTAAGTTCTTACTTTTTGTTCTTTTCCACAATTAAAAGACATTATGAAAAGACAAAAAATTAATTGTGTGGTTAAGATATTTTCTGTAACATTTAAGTAGGTACATAAACCTTTACAAACAATGGACGATATCGCTAGCTATTATATTTTATTGCTATATATGTACTTAGTTAATTCATGACCGCGTGGAGTATTGCCAAGAATACTGGCTGCATTTCCGTGCTAAATAGCCAGGCTTTTTTGCACAAAAATGAGCCCGCACTTTTGTCACCAAATGAGGCAATTCGCTTTGCTTGATAAGTTGCAAGTTTATTGCATAAGACCGAAGATGCATCAGCCAAACTTAGGATCGGACGACTCAAATTTGACTCGAATATTCGACTCATCGCAATCTTTTTTTCCCTCGTAGGAGGGGAAATCCTCATGGACATCCGAGACGACGGATAGTGCCGGACTCCTACAAACTAAAACCCCTCCTACCTCCAAAAAGTATTGTACCTGCCCTATTGGCCTACCAATACTGCAGCAAACCATATCATACTCTTCCAGCTCCGCGTTTGTCTTTTTCCTTCTTCTCCATTACGGAATCAATGAAGTCCTGCACCAGGGTCCAATTTTCCTTAGCCTCTAAAATTATTGTAGTGATATTCTCCACTACTAGACTCAGCGCAATCTATGTGATGCCAAATGATGTCCACATCGACGTGGCTGTAGATGAAAATTTGCGAGAAAATCATTAAAAGAGGCTTTATTGATACAAAATATTTATAGATGGAGTACAAGGTACAAGAAACTCAAAACCGCAACATTAAAAGGATCATAAATTCTCAAACTGAAATAAAACAAAGTTCATCAGGAGCCGTCCCGCCTCTTGGCAACGATCCAACAATTTCATTACAAGATCACTTCTGTTTATTCATTCCTTCCAAATAACTTACAATACAGTTTAGACAGACACAATATTCAACAATTTATTAACTGTAAATGATTGTAGGACTTCGATCACAGAAGAAAATGATCGAAGTTGTAGGACTTGTAGGTTACAATAGCATTGTTGTCTTCTTTGGGATTGGGACCCATCATTGCTTGTGGGGATTGACTATCTATTTTTTGTGATCGAAGAAATTTTCGTGCACGGTGCACCATACAGATTTTATAGAGGTTTATAATTATAACCATTCGTTCCTTGTGAATAACTATTTTATGGTTTGAATCTTTGCGAACATTCAAACAAGGTACCTAGTTACATCAAAAATAGGTATCGACACTACATACTGTATTTTGTTTTTCATGTCCTTGTTTTTTCAGACTTTAGGTAGGTAGGTACCTATATGAAACAACAGGAAAATCTCTGCTTCACAAATATAATTATTAATTTCTCGCTAACCTTGAAATGTACGGTCGGAGTGGTGTCTTTTTACCTTTTATTATTTTAAATTAAAACAAACTACCGAAACCTTATACCCGGCACCATAATATCAGAGCATTATACCATGTAGGATTATTACACAGTAAAGAGCAAAGTTAAATAGCAGTAAAATATTTGTTTCACATTTACAATGATAATAAACCATTTAGTTTTACATAGAATCGTCCAGCATCCTTAACTGGTTACTAAATAAAAGAAAAAGTTTTACTTTGTAAAATATAAATAAAAGGACAAAAGTACTTAATTAATGAACCAAGGAATCAAACAATAAAAAAAAAAGATACCGGCCGAATTGATAACCTCCTCCTTTTTGGAAGTCGGTTAAAAATAAGCCTAAATATGTCGCTGTAAGTGTCAATTTCACTATAAGCGGGTAACAGAGGAGTCTTGACGTCCAGTTTTTGTATTTAAAAATCTAAATCTAATTTAGCCTCAATAGAGATGCGGACTGAAAACTGAAAGGTCGCAAGTTCGATCCCCATCCGTTGCACTATTGTCGTACCTTCTCCTAGCACAAGCTTTCCGCTTATTTGTAGGGTAGAGAAGAATAATATAAGTCAAGTTCAGCTTGGCTGAAATAATAATAATAAAATCTATGTGGTTTTTAGGTTCTGAAAAAAACTAAACCCATAGTGGCTCGCACTGTTGTCCGTCTGTCTGTTCGCGTGTCAAGGCCCCTTTTCTCAGAAACGGCTAGAGGTACTAAGTTAAAAATACTGAATATAAGTACCTATCAATCTGTTAATGCCCTGAAAATTTCAAGTTTCTAGTAAAATTCTAGTGTTATCACCTACGTATCGGAGTCGTATATTGTACGGTTATTCCCAGTAGTTCTGTTGAACAGTTCCGACTATTGTTTTAGTTTTGATACAAAAATAATTTAGTAGTAGGTAGGTATCTAATTAGGTAGGTATCAACACCTGAATAACTTTGTTATTGGTTTTTAATTAATTTTCAAGTTAGTCTTTTCTCATTACGTTTTCAATTAGTAGGTAGTTTGGTACCTACTTAGTGCTATTTATTTTTGTTGAATTAAAAAAATATATATATTTATATTTATGTATTTATTATACAAAACATATTTACGTCTAATAAATCAATGACTTCTACTAATAATAATATTATTCTGTTTGAAGAATAGTCTTCAAAGTGTGCTCCATACGCGCGTTTGGCATTGAATGTTTTCACTTTTCATGGCTTATCTCCTGCTAAGTTACTTATGCCCGTTTTCACCATAATTCCTTAACTTTTATGGGCTACCTAAGCTAAGTTAGGCGAAATTGTCGATTTCGTTTTCACGAACCTTTAGGCAACACCTCAAGGTGTAGAAGTAAAGAGACTCCAACTAAGGAGATGATTTAGGTATCGATGGTGAGGAGTGCCAGCCAGGTAACCTCCCCGTGTGCTTAATGGTTGCAGTTCTTTTCGGATATGTCCGGGAGAAACGCAACATTTGAGCCGGTGCGCTCCGGTAACATGGTTAGTAATTTCTCTATGGGATATTGCTAGCCATGGCTAATTGACCTGGCAGGAGAGGGTTCCTCCACGTGTCCCTCTAGGCAGTAGAGGGCACATTCGATGGAACTGGGGTGTGAAGCCTCGGGGAATGGGGCGGAAACGCCGGTAGTGAGGAAGAAAACCTCGGTAAAAAATAACCGAAGAGGGCGGGAACGCCCACTTGTTGCCGGGATTTCAGTGGCACTGAGAGGAAGAAAACCTCTTGAAAAAATAACCGAAGAGAGCGGGAACGCTCCCTAATCCCAAGGTGTGGCGCCCGCTGATGGGATGCATGGCTGATAGGTGATCAGTCGCTAGGGCGCCCTACACAAAAGAAAAAAAATCATGGAAAAAGCGCCGTACAAAGAAACTACCCGGGAGGGTCCCACCGGCGTTGCTGGTGGAGAATCCCTTGGTGCACTGGACAGCCAGTGCATCGGCCCCGACGTATACGGGGGGGCCAACCGTCGCTTTATGGGGGTAGGGAATGGAATGGGGGAAATAGAAGGAAATGTGCAAGGGGGTTTTTTAGATAGTGCGAGGATGGAAGAAGGAGGAGAGGAGTTGGGGTCCATGGGACCGTGCGGGGAGGCGTTGTCAGGGTCGAACTGCAGCCTCATGTATATAGAGAGGAGAATGCGGTCTGGCTCAGAGTCCTCTGCGGCTGCATCCGATCCTGGCCACCTGTGTGAGAGTCAAGGCGTTAAAAGGCCACGACTTTATGAAGGCGATTCAGTGACAACCGATGAGGAAATGTCCACACCACTGGAGATAAGACGCAGGCGGCGTCCGCCTGCAACGGAAAAATCTGTAGGATCTAGAAATGCCAGGGCGGTCTTAGCCCGAAAAAAGCGCGAGGAAGTCGCTAATCAGGCAGAGGAGGAGCTGCTTAGGGCCTCCCTTGTTGCTCAATACAAGCGGGAAACAAGACGGGACATGAGTGTTTCAGAGTCATCGGCGGAAACACAGACTGGCCCAATAGATGGGATGAATGTATTCCAAATAAAAAAACAGGTGGAAGACAATGTGCAAAACATTTTAAAAGTGGCCACCAAGTCCGGCCATCTAAAGGGCACATTTGTGCGTGCACTGAAGGACGCTGCGGCCTCTATTACAGAGGCTGTGGAAGTCCTTAGCTCACGCACTATCTCGGATGAGACGCGGCAGTTGCAGGCTGATAACGCACGCCTGCAAGCTGAAATGGCCAGCCTCCGTAAGGAAATGGACATTATGAAAAATGACGTGGAGAATGTGCGGAAGCAGGGTTCCGCGCCGTCTCCTCCGGAAGAGACCCAGAGACTGCCCTCTGAAGCGCAGCCTCCAAGAAGCAAGAGAACAAAGGGGCGTAAAGATGCCAACTCGGCTGCATCTCCTATGGAGGAGATATGTCGTACGGTGATGGTCCAGGTCGGAGAAATGTTGAATGCCCGCCTGGCCTCTTTTGAGGATAGACTTCTCCCGGAGAAACAACTTCGCCCTCCTCTGGCGGCAGACAAACGGAAGGTGCCAGTCAAAGGTGCGGTATACAAGAATCCCGCGCCTAAGCAAACTCCGGGCCCTAGCCGGTCCGCCGAAGAAAAGGGCCCGGCTGCAGACAGCGAGACGCAGCCCACTCCGCCTTCTGCTTCCAACGAAGGCCAATGGGAGAAAGTTGGGGGGAAAAAGAAGAAGAAGCAGAACAGGACACAGGCACAGTCAAAGCCTCAACCACGACGGCAAGAGCAGCAACAATCAAAGCCACCGCAACAGCCTACGAGGAGGACACAGCGACTGCGTCCTCCTCGTTCTGCAGCGGTGGTTATGACGCTGCAGCCTGGAGCTGAGGAAAAAGGAGCTACCTATGCCAAAGTGCTACAGATGGCCAAGGATAGAATCTCCCTTTCTGAACTCGGCATTGCCGCTGTGAAGTTTAAAGTAGCCGCAACGGGAGGTCGAATCCTGGAACTTGCGGGAGCTGATGGTGGTGAGAAGGCGGATTCCCTCGCCCAGAAGTTAAGGGAGGTTATTGGAGAAGAATTTGTACGAGTCTCCAGACCCACTAAATGCGTCGATATGCGTATTTCAGGCCTGGATGATTCCATTACTAGTGGTGACGTGGTGGCTGCTGTGGCACGCATTGGAGGCTGTAACGTGGAACAGGTGCGTGCCGGAGAGGTCAGTCATAATTTCTCGGGCCTTGGAACGGTGTGGCTGCGTTGCCCAGTCACTGCTGCTAAAAAGGTGGTGGATGGTGGCAGGCTTATGGTAGGCTGGGTTTCGGCCCACGTTAAATTACTCAATGAGAGGCCCCAGCGGTGTTACCGCTGCCTTGAAAGAGGGCACTTGAGTGCTAAATGCACTGCCGAGGTTGACCGCAGTGATACTTGCTATCGCTGCGGACAGATTGGACATAAAGCCAAAGGGTGTTCTGCCACACCGCACTGCACTGTATGTGCGACGGCTGGTAGACCAGCGGGACATCGGGGTGACAGTGGAGCTTGTAAGCAGCCTAAAAAACCCAGTAAAGGCAAAAAGAGTGGCATAGCTGACGATGGCCCCCGGGTCTCCTCGCAACCTAACGACCCGTCCGCAAGTACAGAAGCTCGGGCTGAGGAGGTTCCTATGTCCGTCGGATAATGGAGCTTAAGTTTCTTCAGGCGAATATCAACCACTCTGCAAGAGCTCAGGACCTCTTGTTCCAGAGTATGGCAGAGTGGTTGATACACGTGGCTGTGGTTTCAGAGCCTTATTATGTTCCTTCGGGTGACGATTGGGCCGGCGACCAAGATGGCCTTGTAGCAATCACAACCCGGATCGCTACTGGATCTCCGGCACTCGAACGAGTAGTGAGGGGCCGGGGATACGTCTCGGCATTAGTGGGAGAAGTAACAGTGATAGGGGTCTACTTCTCACCTAACCGCACACTGGCGGAATTTGAGCTATTTCTAATAGAGCTCGGAGCTCTAATCGGCCGGAATCGCTCGAACCGGTTACTCGTCGCTGGCGATTTTAATGCCAAGTCTGTGGCGTGGGGATCACCGGTGACTGACGCACGCGGTGAAGAGCTTGAAGAGTGGGCGATCTCAGTGGGGCTAGCTGTGGTAAACCGAGGAACGGCTAACACATGCGTTCGACAACAGGGCGGCTCTATAGTAGATGTTACCTTTGTTGATGTTGCCTTGGAGCGCCGTATCCGAGGTTGGGAGGTACTAGTGGATGAAGAGACGCTTTCGGATCACCGATATATTAGGTTCGAGGTATCTTCGTGTCCAACATCTACGAGTGGCCCGATCCGGGCATTGCGAGACAGCAGACCTCGCTGGTCACTGAAGCGATTAAACAAAGAAGTTCTTCTCGAGGCGGCGTTAGTCCAGGCATGGGTGACAGCATCCGAAAATCTAGTGGTAGCTGATCGAGAGGCTGAGTGGTTTGAGGTGGCCATGACGCAGATCTGCGATGCGGCTATGCCTCGAGTCGGTCCCATTCCTCCGAAAGGTGCAGTGTATTGGTGGTCCGTCGAGATAGCGCAATTGCGCAGATCGTGCGTAGCGGCAAGGCGCCGTTATCAACGTAGCCGTCGCCGCCGCGTTCGAAGTGAATCAGAGGAGCTGCGCCTTTATGCGTTGTATAGGGAAGCTGTTACATTGCTTCAGGTGGCTATTGGGACGGCGAAGAAATTGGCGGAGGAAGAGATGTTGGAGAGCCTCAACGCCGATCCTTGGGGACGGCCATATAAAATGGTAAGGCGCAAGCTCCGCCCCTGGGCTCCCCCCCTCACACAAACTCTTCCGCCTCAGCAGCGGGAATTGGTGGTGGAGTCACTGTTTCCTTGCATATCCGGACAGGCCCCACCAAGTATGGCGCCGCCCACAGGTGAAGAGGACATTTCAGATTTTGTAACACCTGAAATAACTGAGGGTGAACTGAGGGCTGCGACGCTTCGACTCCGAGCCAAAAACACTGCTCCTGGTCCTGATGGCATACACAGTCGAGTTTTGGCACTAGTTCTGGGTCCACTGGAACCCCGGCTACGAGGTCTGTTTTGTATTTGTCTGGAGCAGGGTCAGTTTCCACGTCTTTGGAAGGCGGGAAAATTGGTTCTGCTACGTAAAGAAGGACGCCCGGTTGACTCACCATCAGCGTATCGGCCCATTGTTTTGTTAAACGAGGTAGGCAAATTGTTTGAGCGTGTGATTGCCGCTCGCATCGTCCGTCACCTGGAGGAGACAGGGCCGGATCTTAGTGAGCAACAGTTTGGTTTCCGCAGGGGTAAGTCTACTATCGATGCGGTTGCTCGGGTGAGGGCTTTGGTAGATGATGCGGTATCCCGGGGTGAATTGGTCTTGGCGGTGTCTCTTGACATTGCCAACGCATTCAATACTTTGCCATGGAGCTGTATCACGGAGGCATTGAGATTCCACGCGATGCCAGTATACTTGAGGCGAATCGTGGAAGCCTACCTTTCAGACCGTGCCGTTGTTTACCCAACGCACGGTGGGGAATGGACGAGAAAGGAAATGTTATGTGGTGTTCCACAAGGATCGGTCCTTGGTCCACTCTTGTGGAACATCGGGTACGATTGGGTGCTGCGAGGGAACAACCTGCGGGGGGTCAACGTAACATGTTACGCGGATGATACCCTAGTGATGGCTTCCGGCAGCAGCTTTAGGGAGGCACGCATCTTAGCGACGGCAGGAGTGGCCCAAATCGTAGCGCGGATCCGGCGGTTGGGGCTTAAGGTTGCTCTCAATAAATCCGAGGCCCTTTGCTTTCATGGGCCACGAAGGGCACCTACAGCCACGGAGGACCTCGTGGTAAGCGGAGTTTCCATCGCTGTTGAGACAACGATGAAGTACCTAGGACTCGTTCTCGACAGTCGGTGGAAATTTGAGGAACATTTTCGGCGCCTGGCCCCCAAACTCGTTGGCACTGCCGGTGCGCTGGGTAGGCTACTTCCAAATGTAGGTGGGCCAAGTGTTGGTTGTCGCCGCCTGTACACAGGAGTGGTGCGATCAATGGCACTATACGGGGCACCTATATGGGCTGAAGCTCTGAACGCCCGAAATCAGACCCTGCTGCGGAGACCGCAGCGGATTATGGCGATAAGAGCGATAAGGGGATATCGCACCATCTCTTGCGAGGCAGCCTGCGTTTTGGCTGGAACTCCTCCTTGGGACCTAGATGCGGAGGTGCTGGCACATATGCACGAGCGTAGGGTGGATGCCCGATTACGGGGTGAACATCCTACCTCTGCCGAAATCGCTGGGTGGCGGCGAGCTGCGCAAGCTGAACTCCTCCACCAATGGTGGGAGAGGCTCGAGTCACCCGGTGCAGGTCACTTGACCGTGGCGGCAATCCGTCCTGTTCTCCAAAATTGGGTGGAGAGGGGACACGGAGTACTCACCTTCCATCTTGTACAGGTCCTCTCGGGGCATGGTTGCTTCGGTAGGTACCTGTGCAAGATCGCAGGTAGAGAACCCAGCGAGGAGTGCCATGCGTGTGGCAGCGCTGTGGACACGGCGCACCATACTCTGGCAGAATGCCCAGCGTGGGCGGAAGTGCGCGAGCCATTAGTGGCTACGGTGGGGCAAGACCTCTCCCTGCCAGCCGTGGTCAAAGCCATGGTGGGCAGTGACAGGTCTTGGAAGGCGGTGGAGACCTTCTGTGATAAGGTTATGTCGCAGAAGGAGACGGCTGAGCGGATAAGGGAGGATGATGCAAATTGTCCTCCGATCCGTCGCAGAAGGGTTGGGCGCAGGCGCGCCGCACACGATCGCCGCCTGCCGCCTTGATTTGGGCCTCCAGGCGATGGACACGGGGAGTCTGTCGCCTGAGGGAGTAAGGTCCTCGGGTCGGGAGGCACACTTTGTTCCTGGTGTGCCTCAGATGGACTGAAGAGCGAGGAGCTCCGTATTGAAGGAGGGTCTGTCTCGGCAGGCGCCGCTGGCTGGGCCGCGTGAACGTGATATGGCCCCGTGGCCCAGTCACCAGGCGATGAGTAAGGAACACCGTGGGGTTTTAGTCGGTTAGAGCCCGACATAACCTTGCGTCGCCCCGGATGCAATGGTATCCATGACGGATTTCCCCACGGAAAAAAAAAAAAAAAAAAAAAAAAAAAAAAAAGGTATCGATGGTGAGAACGGGCATTAGCATTCCAAACCGGTGGTAGATTCTCGACTACTCATAAGAGCCACAAGTTTTGAATTCATAAGCCGCCGTGGCCGATATTTTGTCTGGAGTAACGTTGTTACAATGATGAACTTAAGATAGGTATTATAATTATATTTGTTATAATAGAAACATCGAAATATATCTACTCATTTGTTTAACGACTTATGAGTAAACTAGCGGTGGCGACATCGAACAATGCTTATCTTTTGCAATCACGTATCTACCTACAAGCGCCTACCTATCAGCTCAGTACCTATGTCAAACGATGTATTATAAATCAAGCGCATTCCTGCACAGATTCTGTTCTTGCTCAAGTTGTTTAAAATATTATTATTACTAGCTGATGCCCGCGACTTCTTCCGCGTGGAACTAGTTTTAAAAATCCCGCGGGAACTCTTTGATTTTCCGGGATAAAAAGCCTATGTCACTCTCCATATTTACCTAAGTATAAATTCATAAGTATAGTAAGGATTGACGGATAAATGACTTACATTTTTTTTTTTTTAAAGAATATCAGCCAATATATCATATATTTTACCATATATGTATGAACTTACTTTGATAGAATAGACAAGACGGGTTTAATTAAGTAGTTGTAACCTACTTTTTCAATAAAACAAAAAGTGAAAGTGAGTAAATAGGTAACTTATTTAATGGTGGCCTTATGTACGATTGTTCTGCATCTAACAACTAAAACGAATGCTCTAAATTACTAGAAAAGCAACACTGAAATCGATTTTAGTCGCATCATTTCAGCTGTAACAATACCTCCTTTACTCAACTAACAAAATGGAAAGTTTAATTATTTCGTTCAGCGTTCAGCGAAACGTTGTACAAAATGCCAGCACACCAGCCTACTTTGATTAATATGTATAGTAGTTATAAGCAACTAGTCTTGTAACTTTTATTGATCGAACTTGAAATGCCAAATGTGAATGTACCTACATACAACTATGAAACCGGTGAACCTAAGAATCTAGTGGATCGATATCTTATACATATCAAAATATCCTCGTAAGTAAGGTATCAAGTACCTGACGACCTCCCTGGCGCAGTGGTGAGCGCTGTGGTCTGATAACTGGGAGGTCTCGGGTTCGATTCCCGGCGGGGACAATTTTTAATCTAAATTGTCTCTGGTCTGGTCTGCTGGGAGGCTTTGGCCGTGGCTAGTTATCACCCTACAGTCAAAGACGTGCTGCCAAGCGATTTAGCATTCCGGCTCGATGGCGTGTAGAAACCGATTGGTTCCAAGTTAGCGCGCTACCATCTTAGACTGCATCGCCACTTACCATCAGGTGAGATCGCAGTAAAGGGCTATCTTGTCATCGAATAAAAAAACCTATAATATATGATATAAATTTTGGTAGTAGGCGCTGCACGCATCAGATTTTATGTCCATTTTACGCTGATATTGTGTTTCAATTCTCGAAATCTGTCGACGTTTTCAATATGTCCACTGAAAAGGAAAACACAAACTGGGCGGCAGCCATTAGCCAAAATACTTATACCTACATAATCATTATGATAGCGCGGAGCGCCTAGTCGTTAAGCAGTCCTTACCTCTAGTACGAGTTTGCATGTCTCGAAAACGTATTTTACCGTTTCGATACACCTTAGGTACTCGTAGTTTAGAATATAAATTGTTATTCTTTATTAAGTGTATGTTTCTTCAAACATATTATTATTTAGTTCAAGCGCACGGCGCACCCCTCTGGCCAAAACCTTGCTTCTGTTGTGATACTCACTGTTTACTCAGATTGTTAAATTTTATGAAAGCCTAAGATTAAAGCTAATTTTCATAAGAGAATCGCCAAGTAAACTATATTTAAATGCTGAAAGAATGATATCATTGTTGGTAAAAGAGATTATATGATTCATCATAAAGAAAATTGTGATAAAATTATCAAGAATACACAAAGTAGGTCATGTGGATGCCATGATCGTTTGCACAGCAGCGTTCATTAACACTACCTATTTTTCGAAGGTCTTAACCTCGATCGATATTAGTGCATATAAAGATAGGTAACAAACTTCATTCGTATTTTAATTTAAAGCTGATCCTGGATTCAAACTTCCATTCATTGTAGGACGTATACATGACTGTTTAAATCATGTTTAGATATGGCCCTGCAATGATTAATTTTATCTACAGATATTCCTACAGGAAGAGACATGGAAACCCATTTAGTTTTATATATTTTAATCAACATTTTAAAATTTGAACATGCACACTTGTTCAGTGAATATACCTAGTTAGTTATAGAAGGACAGGTAGCTAAATCTTTGTGCAAATAAAAATATGCTAATAAAGTATCGTACTTAATAGGCTTTTCAAGGCTCGCCAGAAATACTCACTTGTTGAGTTCAACAAAATATTGTATTTTATTGTTGTTTAGCTAATCTTCGGTTTATTTACAATTTATCGCGAACATAAAATGCATGCTCGCCCGCCATGTAGGTTCAAGAGCGGGTCAAATCTCGTTTTATCTGCTCGACCTAGAAGATTTAATGTCAAACATACGCGTGCAGTTGTTTACAGCATCAACATTAAGGCGTGTGGGACGGATGTGCTAGTCATTTAATAGTTTCTGGTACTATTCCAATCGCTATAAAATGAAGGTACTACCCATACTAGTTTAATAGTTTATTAATTTTCTTTTGCTTTGGACGTAGCGTGTGTACTGTGCTTCACATAACACTTCGTGGATATATTATGCACAAGGCGCGGCAGCAGCAACAATTTTGTATTACTACTGGACAAAGCATAACCACAGAACACAATCTTATGCCGTTTGTATCCAGCGGCTACAAACGGCATAAGATTGCGCCTGTTATGCGATTCGCTGTAAATTGTCCGTCCATTAGGTTCACACACTACCACGCTTTCAAGCACTGACTTCCTGACTTCCTAGTTACTGAGATAAGCTCGTTTAGACATACAAAGATTTTTTTTTATTCGACTGTTTCTGTTATATTACATAGGTCCTCTCGTAACATCTTTTATATTTCAAGGTAACGCTTACCTACAGATGCTAATTTACTACCTACCTAGGTTTGATGTCGAAATTCTCCAAATCTGTGCAATGTTCATACGAGTTTTACTTTCATTGCAATAAAATAATAGCGACAGCATTGCATATGAAATTAGGCGTTTCATAGGTTGCTACTACAGTTTTTGCGTGAGTTAAGGGTCATCGTGGTGAAGGTTGGTACGTTCCCTCAAATATGGTTGAGCAAAGCAATGGCTGGATCATGCGTCGTGCTCGTGAACGGGTGTCACCAACGGAAATGGGTCTGTTTTGTGTCTACCCATCTTAACATGTGTTAGGTTGTGATAGGTGTGCATTTTTGAAACTTCTTTGTTAGTTTTGTTAACCATTGTAAAAAAATTTTTTTTAAAAGAGCAACTGCTGAGTTTCTTGCCGGCTCTTCTCAGCAGAATCTGTATTCCGAACCGGTGGTAGATTTATAACGTGTCATAAGAGCTACAAGTTGGCCTACGTGAAATAAATAAATTTTGATTTTGATTTCATCCTAAGGAATGCGCTTATACTGACCTAGTTAGTAGGTCGGTATACAGTACTACAGTACCACCGAAGCTAACCGTTGGAAAGAATTAAGAGGGCCGTATGGTAACTGGCTTCTTTCTTAGGCAGCTAACTAATTTCGTAACTGATTTTGACAAAATTACCTTAGAAACGCTAACTAGCTAGGGTCAAACTTGGACAATACTAAGCACCTATCTCTACTTACTTTTCTAATGTCATGTAGGTTGTATAGTTAATGAACCAACGATGAGTTAGCAGAAAACCGGTTAATTTTTTATAAGACTCGTGCCGCAAATGCTAATTAATTCACTATACGTGCACGTAATAACATACCTCAATTGTAGAAGCATTGTTATTGGAATAAAACTCTTTTTTCAACAATTCAAAAAGCTTTTAACAAGCATATCGTATCTAAACTGGGTATTTTTTAAATAAAATAAAGTACTTATTTTAAATATTTTAGACAGTTCGCAATGCAGGGAACCGTTAGATGTAGGCGGAGCTCTACCTAGGTCTATGGAAGCCCACACAAGAGACAGCAGTCAGCAGTAGACGTCTATCAGTTGATAAAGAAAAAGCAGACAGTATACCTAATCTTCTGAATCTGGTAGGCATAGTATTTGGCTATATTCTACATCAAACAAAAAATGTATAGTCCGCGCCACGAAAGAAGTCCCATAGAGGCGGCGCTAGTAGTCGTATGTCTAGGCAATTATTGTATGTAAAATCTATTAGTTCCACCTGATTGCCGCGGAACTTCTTTCGTGGCGTGTACTCTCTAAGCAGATAACTTTTTGAGTAAGTTATGAATCAGATACAGATCGTTAAATATGAGCCTCATAAGGTACAAATTCTTTCATCAAGCAATGGAGAGAGCTATACTCAGAATATCCCTGCAAGATCAAATCGGTAATGAGATTCGTTGCTGACATCGAGTCGTGATGTCGAAGTGAGTGTTTGACGTGTGCACCACATATTTGTAGCTCCAAGAAATCGAAAACTTATTCTAAAACAATCGATAAACGTATCATTAAGCGGCCGTTAACCTTTAAGGTGAACAGCATTACCCAAAAAAAAAATAGGGTCGATTAACCAACCGTGTCAACTCACGGCACAACAACAGTACGTTAAAGTGGTATTAAGTGCACTAACTGCTTACTTTTGTCAGTACTTATTGCGCCTACAGACATCCTCTCGAGGCGTACTTAAATTCTCCTGGAATGGTCCAGAGCAATAATTCAACAGATATAATTGACAATAGATATTGTGTACTGGTTAGATAATAACATGATTAAATATTTGGATGTTTATTGTTAAATGTACAGGACAAAAATACTCTTTATTGATTCAATTTAAAGTGATTACTTAGTATGAGGCGTTTTTTTAGAATATTTATGTTCAATTCTATTTATGTTCACTTCAGATTGTAGTAAAACGAGTCAAAAGGTGCTTAATTTCATTTTATCACCGCGCCCGATGCGGCCTACTAGGACGTGCATTTTCTTAGGTGTAAAATATGTTCAGTGCAACTCTTGTTGATCTGTATGCGATAGAATATAATAAAATAGTTTCTATTTAAATACACTTTTACAAAGTGTTTTTGAATCACCAAACCACTTGTTCGAAGTGCCGTTCCATCCGACAAGAACCAGCGAGAAGGTAGACAGGCCTGCTGGACCCTTGGTACGTTTTACATCTCGAAAACTTTTCAATAGAGTTGTCGTAAATATCGATAATTCGAAAGCTTTTTAAATTTTTCGCCAGGGGCGCTGCGAGACTTCGAATTTCGTTTCCGAAAACTATAAAATTCAGTTTGTACTAGGGATACTAAGACGTTTTTATTTATCTTTTCAGGTCTTTGCGATCCTTTATGAGAAAAGGGAAGAAAGGTGAGCAGGCATCTGCGCAAGGCAATAAACACACTAACCACGTTAACGGAGACCAAAGTCCCATCGTGTTCAGGAGAGCATTGCAATGTAAGATATTTGAATATTTTATATCTAACAAAATCTATTAAAAAAAAATATCTGCTCCTTTTCATCTTTCAGCTGCTCATGAATATTAACAGCTCTTTTCCTAGCCGATTCAAATCAATTTATATTGCAAATTTGGGTACATATTGGTATTATAGATGAAATGAAATGATGGTATTATAAATGAAATGAAATGAATAAGGTCATTAGTTAGCTATAAATGTCCATTATTCATACAGTTAATG
Organism: Hipparchia sbordonii; assembly: GCA_038048805.1. Classification (NCBI taxonomy): domain Eukaryota; kingdom Metazoa; phylum Arthropoda; class Insecta; order Lepidoptera; family Nymphalidae; genus Hipparchia; species Hipparchia sbordonii. Next base: position 9,606,156 of record CM076098.1, read on the forward strand.
TACCTATATAAAGACTTCCACTAGCTTAAAGTCTAATTGAATGTTTGTCAAATTCAGAAAGTAGGTACGACGAAACTGTAAATAATCGCCGATAACGCAATCTGCAACGGACGATGCTGCAACCAGGACTTGTAAATCGAGAGATCTGTGCCCAGTAGTGAGCCACATCTCATCTCACTTCAAAATTCAAAAATTCAAAAGCGCTTCATTGTAATATGGGGTCTTGGAAAAAAGTAGATCGACAACTGTAATGTGTCGCTACTAGATGTCGCTAACAGTTCGGCCGTGGTGTAACGGTTAACACCCTCGGGCGCGATTCCCAGAGAGATGTGGGTTCGAATCCCGCCGGCCTCGGAATTTTTGATATGTATTTTTAAATCTATTAGGTTATTTCCTTTAAGTGTACGTTAACACGTCAATAAAAATAAAGAATGAAAGAATGTTAATTCACAGACTCGTCAGGCACGTCGGGAGCACGCAGCACGCTCAGCTCGCCGGAGCGCGCGGACCGCTACGTGTACGGGGGCTCGGTCACGCCCCTGCCTCGCTCGCGCTTCCAAGAGCGCCTGCGCTCCTCGCAACAAGAAACCAATTCGCCTACGTAACTATTTTATTATTTCTTTTACGTTCACGTCTGTGTAGTTTTGAAATTGCATTTGAGAAGATTTATTTATTGGAATTTAGACCTTAGTGCTATCTTAATAAAGGATTAGCTTTTTTAATACCGTACTTTAGATCTAGATTTCTAATAAACGTTCTTTTGTTAAGCAAAAGATGTTTTCGAAGACAAATTACAGCGCCTTAGTTAAGCAGTGTTTCTCCTAAATAAATACCTAAGCTTTTTATTTAAATAGGTTTTTACAAAGTGTAGTTTATAACTGTTCGGACCACCGCTTGCTAGCTATAAAAATACATATACCATTATTTATTAAAACAAGAAGGAATAGACATTAGGTAGGTAATAGAAACCAATTTCAACACTACCGCCAATGGACATTGGTAAGTTAAGGGCGGTCATGCTCGAGACATGCAAATCAGACTAACAAAGAACGATTGTCATAGGGCTGGTGATAAATAACTCACACTGTTAGAATATAATGGACAATAGACCACAACAACTAACGCATTGACAACGGAACTAAAACAATATAACTACACCAATGTCTGCGACAGAACTACTATCAAACAAGAGACCCATTTAACCCATTTTCTTACGCTAATTAGCGGCTTGTTGGACAGTTTTTATTTAACCCGTCTCATCAGTTTACATACAGTTTGGCCGTGGCTAGTTACCACTCTACCGTCAAAGACGTGCCGCCAAGCGATTTAGCGTTGCGGCACGATGGCGTGTAGAAACCGACTAGGGGTATGTGTTGAATGTACACTGTCACATCCTTTCCAAGTTAGCCCGCCGGTGAGATCGCAGTCAAGGGCTATCTTGTCATCGAATAAAAAAAAACAGTTATAGTTTTTTGCTGAGTGTCCCTTCAGGATCGTCTTAAGCGAGTTTTCTCATTTCTGTAATTATCTACTTGCCAAACTTTTTTCAATTGATATTTTCAGTGCAACACCACGTATGGCACGAAGCGACATCACGGGATCTCGACTCAGTGTGGCGAGCTCCAACCCCTTTGAAGAGGCACCGATACCGCCCGTAAGAGCTTCACGGCGGAAGAAAAAGCGCGCCCCCGCACCTCCCTCGGCATCCAACGCTGATGACTCGGTTTGTGTCTATTCTTTACCTCTCATCAAGTATAAGCCGTTATATTACAGGACATAAATGTAATAAAATCGAGCAAGTGCGAGTTGGACTCGCACACGAAGGTGGTACCATCGTAACAGCGATTGTTAAGGTCTAGCAATTTATTTTTATCATTTGTTATTATAACGACAATAGATATAATAGATAGATAGAGAATAGATTCTGTGAAAATTTCAAGTATTCTCCCATCTTTATCTACCTATTAAGGTTCATGAGATACAGCCGCTGACAGACGGACGGACAGCGGAAGCTTAGTAATAGGATTGGTACCCTTTGGGTACAGAACCCTAAACATGAAATTGACCCATAAGAAACTGCATTCTGGTTGGAATGACCTTTAAAATCTAAGCAACTGCGTTGAAATTCTCCAGTTTTTTTACGAAAATGAATATACAAACAACCTCATATGGAAATGCATATCCATTCCGTCCCAGGCCGTGGGTGATAGCGACCCTAAACTAAAATATTTTACGTAGGTATTGTATTGTTGACCAAATAATTATTATTCTTTCTTTTTATTATAATTATTTTACCAGGTAGAAATAATCATTTCAACGATAATAACATTTTTCTTTTTACAGGTTACTGTAAATTTGGAATTGCGCATAACAGAAAGCGAGGATGCGAAGAAACCCAACATAAATGGAGATGACGACATTGAGGAGATGAACCTAAAGGTGGAACTTAAGATAGTCGAGGATGAAGAAAATCTTACCGTAGAGCAAAAAGATGATCACGATACCTCTAAAATGTCCGTTGAAATCGTTGAAGATAAAAAACAGACGCACAATTCTGAAAGCCATGAAACCAAAGAAATAAATGATATAAAAACACAAGACATTAATGAAACAAAAGAACCTTTACCCGATTCTGGAACAGAACTTTCTCCACAAATCTCATTTCCTAAAGTAGACATCAGCAAGTACAGAAGAAACTCTAGCGTGAACGAAGACGACATTAGACTACGGCGAGGTAATTTAGAAGATTTCCACTCACTAGCACCAAACAAAAGAAGCAAAAGTTTATCACACACTTTAGACGGCAGTTACGTGGCTTATCATATAAACTTAAACGAAAGCAAAAACGTCGACATTAACAGCAATGAAGAGCCCCAGAGAGTAGTGTGTAAAGTGTACGATGACGATTCAAGAAAACAGAGTGTCGACAATTCCATTTCAAGCACTGAAAAGGAATTTTTAGAAATCGATAAGGCCACGAGAGAATTAGAACGAGAGATAAGCAAGCTGAACTCCGCCTTAATAGAAGATGATCTAAAATTCGATAACAATCGACTTTCAGTGTCGGAAATCAGACAAAAGTTTGATAAACCCGACACTAGCTCACCAAATCCTATACCAAAGCCTAGAAGGAGTCACTATGGTGAAAGCAATTCACCTGTCAACGGTAATATTCCAGCATAATGTGTTTATTCGAATATAAGCAATATTGATGAAATTGTAGAATACTAATTCTTAACACCAAAAAATAAAAACATTCTTAAAACTTCACATACTAGGTTGTAAAAGTAGGTATTTGGATCTCAGATTTTCATTTTAGATAACGAATGAAAAAACATTATTATTTAATCGGCGTTTAGGCATGAAGAATATAAAATTGATATATTTTATTATTCACAATCATACATGGAACATTTTGTTTTTTAGTTGAATTGTAAAAAGTAGTTATAAATACCGTGCTTTTTTTTCATTATACTTATGTAATATATATCATTATTACGTAAATTATAGATAAGATTTCGTAAGATCGCCAGGTTTTTACTAATTATTATAGCGGAATATAATGATTACATTTTTAGTTTAACCTCCCTTTCAAATACGTAGAATTCGAATGTTACCTATATACTCCAGAAGTCTTTATGCCATAATACTTAGATATTTTTTATTTATATAATTAATGATAATATGATGTGATTGTGATATTTAAGAGAATGCATCACTCTATTATGCTTTTAATGTTTATAAATGACTTTGGGATCAAAATCACGTTTCAAAAAATAAGTTAGTAAATAAGTATAGTTGAGTATATAGATACTCTAAAGATATCCTTATTAATATGTATTATAAATGCGAAAGTGTGTTTGTTTGTTGGTTTGTGGGTCTGTCTTTCAATCACGATTTTTTTCAAGAGGCTTGTTGAGGACCTTGAGAGTTACACAGGCTACTTTTTATCCGGAAAATCCCAAAGTTTCCGGCGCGATTGAAACTAAATAATAAAGTGCAATAAATAGTCTTGTAATAAATAATTATGTGCAATTTGCTAATGATCAATTCAAGTAACTATGTAATAATATCCAATCTAATATATTGAAACATACCTTATTTAACAAATTTTATTTTTACTAATGTTATGCGTGAGGCTGAGAGTACATTCCGTCGATCAAAGAAATGCGGAATTACATAAAAGTTTTATATAAAATGTTTCATAATAATAAGAGTTAACGCAGACGACCGCTTTAAGCTGAGGTCGATTTTAATCCGATTTAGTTCAGGGTTTTTGGTGAACATTGATTAAACTTGAACAATTTTTTTTTTATCAGTACTAAACTAAGACAATCAGTACTAAATAGCACTGATGAGGTCTACGTTGGAGCGCGCTTGCCTAGAAGAATTAAAGCGTTTCGGTCGAGTAGGTTGGATTTCTACCACAGAATACTGATAGACAGGCGACATTTCGTCGGTGCTGTAGACAGAGCATTTTCGCCTGCGTTAGCGATTTTAAAATTAAGAAGTCTAAAAAAAAAGACGTGTGGCGAACGGGAACTGCCGCGGTAAAGCTATTGCATAGCATTTTTTATCAACGCCATCTAGCGGTGAGAGGAGTCCCGTGTCAGGTTATTTTCGTTACGGAATTTCTGGATTCGGTCTCCACGCTCAAGGCCCGCGATAGAAGCTATGCAATAGCTTAAAAATTAAATGAAAATAGCCACTGCGAGCGGCGAATGCAACGATTGTCGAACCGTTATTATCGGGCGTCTGCGATAAGAATAATTGTGTTGCATCACAGTATAACATAAAATGTATAATAACTGTGTACGTAACTACGAAGTCACTTAACAATTAGTTACATGTTAGTCTTAGCCAAAGTGTCCTTATACCTAAGTATAGGTAAATAATAATTGTGTGCAATGTACAAGCAGAGGCGTAACTATGCCGTTTGAGGCCCGTGGCAAATTCATCGGATGGGGCCCTCCCTCCCCCAATATAAAGAAGTTCAACCAATGAGATAGTATTTTTTTTAATTTATAATAAATCACTATGTGAAGGTTTTAAATTACAAACGCATTTATAATTACTTGATTTTCTAATAACCTTTAATTCAGAGCGCATTGAACTGTATGTCACAATTTTTGTATTAGTATCAAACAAAGATTAAAATTCCTTTTTTCTGGCTTTTTGTTCAGCAAAAGTGTTAGAATAGAATATAATAGAATTCTGTAAATGACATATTATCCAAAAATGTCATTTTCGCGAGCGAAGCGAGCTCGAAATTTTTTATAATTGCTTTACGGCACTTAGTAGTCTATTTTTGGCACCTACAATAGCAACGTAAAAGCAACATTTTCGCGAGCAAAGCGAGCGCGAAATTTTTTATGATTGCATTACGGCACTTAGAAGTCCATACTTGGCACCTACAATAGAAATGTAAAGGTGACATTTTCGCGAGCGAAGCGAGCGCGAAATTTTTATGATTGCATTACGGCACTTTGTAGTCCATACTTGGCACCTACAATAGAAAAATAAAAGCGACATTTTCGCGAGCGAAGCGAGCGCGAAATTTTTTATAATTGCATTACGGCACTTAGTAGTCCATTTTTGGCATCTGCAATAGAAATGTAAAAGCGACATTTTTGCGAGCGAAGCGAGTGCGAAATTTTTTATTATTGCATTACGGCACTTAGTAGTCTATACTTGGCACCTACAATAGAAAAGTAAAAGTGACATTTTCGCGAGCGAAGCGAGCGCTAAAATTTTTACGATTGCTTTACGGCACATAGTAGTCCATACTTGGGCACTTACGAGTACAATAGAAACGTAAAAGTGACATTTTGGAGAGAGAAGCGAGCGCCAAATTTTTATGATTGCATTACGGCACTTAGTAGTTGACACCAACAACGTTTTTTATTTTGCACTACGCCATTTAGTCCTGTACTTTTGGCGCTTGAGACCCTGCGCTTATATGCGCCGCACATCCGACATCGTAGTTAAAGTCGGCCCTCGTACCAACTATTTAATAATTAATTAGATATTTTATAAAATTTTAAAATATAATATGTTTATGAACTTAATGACATTTAGGTACCCATACAAATACATATGTAACTTTTTAATTTCTGTAAGACATAAATAAAAATTTTGGCCCCAAATTTACTGCCCCTAAAATCTGCTGCCCTGGGCTCCAGTCAACTCAGCCCAAAGAATTTCGTTTATATCAATTTTAATTTTGAAATTAAAATTGATATAAACTTGATTGATTGATTTGGCTAGCCGTAGTCACAGGAATGACTATAAATCTTAGGATCATCTTGTGCTTCTGGCCTTCTCTGACCGGGGCCCCTTCCGGCTGGGGCCCGTGGCATTTTGCCGTCATGCCACCCTATAGTTACGCCTCTGTGTACAAGTTTCCTATTTATATAAATTAGAACATTAGATTGGGATGTTTATATATTATTATTTACTCTGTTGTTTATAATTAAATTATTATTATTTTCATATTTGCTTTATCATTTACATCTGTAGGGTTAGTATAAGATTTAATTCGATTGATCGTATTCGTATACGATGACATTAGGTCGCAGGTTCGAATACCACCCCTTGCACTATTGTCGTACCCACTCCTAGCACAAGCTTTCCGCTTATTTGAAGGGGATAGGAGAATATTAGTCAACTTCAGCTTGGCTTTTAATGTTCTTTATTATAAAAAAAAGCCTGTTTCCCTGTAGATGACCTATGTAACTAAAACGATATTTTAATAAAAATGTGATTTAATAAAATATAAACAGTACATGTACATAGATTTTCTATGATTAAATATTTCACCTTAGCATAGTTTAGAAAGTCTTGCCTTTTTGTATTTTATGAACCTCGGCAGATTGGAGTTGGCAGTAGTGACCAGAACTTTGTACTCTTTCGGAAGTTTCTTCTGTTGTCTGGCCTGAAAGCAAAAAGCTCAATAAATAAAATTATAATCCCTTGGCCTATGGCCCACTGTCAAAGTCTATTAGTTGATGAAACAACAACAGCATTATGAGACTGTGAATTTTCGTGAGTGATACGTTTCTTTTCTATGCTATGCAAACAACGAATAAAAATTCTACTATACTTTATTTTATATTTTATATAATATTATAAATGTGAAAGTGTGGATGTTTGGATGTTTGTTACTCAATTACGTCGCAACGACTGAACCGATACTGCTGCAATTTGGCACAGAAGTAGATCATAGTCTGGAAAAACATATAGGCTACTTTTTATCCCGGAAAATGAGAGAGTTCCCGCGGGAATCAAATAACCTCAGTCCACGCGAACGAAGTCGCGGGCATCACCTAGTAAAAAATAAAATACATCGACGGCCCCTAAGAAAAAAATCAACTGAAAAATGACGATTTTTTTATCAGCTTAATTGGCTTTTAATGCTATATTTTACATCCCGCTAATGAGAGGCTAAGGGAGCCTTAAAATTCATTGGCGGGATGTAAAATATAGCATAAAAGAAGCCAATTGAACTGATGAAAAAAAAATTGACATTTTTCAGTTGATTTACTTAGGAGTTACGGTTCAGTGTCGATAAATAATTTACGTACGGGCCGTCGACATGTCTATACCCCAATCTACGTAATATTTTCTAAAGTGCAAAAATAACCATATCGACGGGTGAAAGGCTAATAATTGATCTAAGCGACATTTTGTAAAACTTACAGGAAGACAGGAAAAAAAATCATAAATAAAAAACTATTGGATAGTCATAAAAAAACAACTAGTCTTTTATTTATTTAATACAAAAATAAATAAATAAAAGACTAGTTGTTTTTTTATGTTTTTTTTTTCCAAAAAAAAAACTTTGATCAGTCTTCCTGCAAGTTTTACAAAATGTCGCTTAGATCAATTAGCCTTTCACCCGTCGATATTATAAACTAATATGTAAAATGCCACTAACCTTGCTTTTCAATATAGGCGCTAGAAGGGACAACTTTTCTACAAGTTTGACCTTGGCTGCTAACAAGTCTGTTTCATCTTCTGAATACAAATCGACCAATGTATCAACAGCTTCAGCTAACACCCATACATCACTTTCCTTATGTGCTTGCTCCAGTATGAAGTCGGTGATGGTGCATATCACGTTAGAGGTAAGGTCGTTCAGGTTGTTCACTAGCAGCAATGCTAATATACCGATCATTCTGATGAGGTTTGTCCTTATTTCAGGCTCTTGGCAGTCTCTGATTCCAGTTAGCATAATCTGAAACAAATATTTTTCCTTTGATAAATAAATAATCAATTCATCATCAACATGGGAACAGTCGTCCATAGACAGTGGTGTAGCTACTGCTGTATCAGCTGTATCAATGATATGGGGGCTCCAAGCTACAAGGGCCCCAACGTGTGTGTACGCAATAATTCGTAAAATATGATCCAAATTTCACATTGCTACTGTGCATGTAAATGTACCAGCATACACCAAACCCGGAAGATAGAAAAGACTATGTTATTAACAAAGTGCCTTACCAAAGGAGGTGGGTTGATAAGGCCCAAAATCCGCCCCTCATACACTCGAAAAAAAAAGTTCCAGATTCCGACAAATTGTAAATGTATTTATATACTTGAAGATATAAATTTTATTTTAATATAAAGTTTAGGTGATAAAAAAAAATTGTAAGTTACAGAAAATATTACCCAAAAAGAGTGTTATCAACCCACCTCCTTTCAGTAATATGTACTAGTAAAGTAAGTAGGTAGTTTCATTAAGTTTTTAATATACTTATTTTGTTATTGCGAGTGTTCCAATTTTTTTTTTGTAAAAAAAAAACAAATCCCTTCTTTGAGCTTCACTGCCGTCGGATATCGGGAGGCCCCCAAAGATCCAGGGCCCACTGAGGACTAGCTATGCCACTGGTAATCGATATCCTTCTATTGGTTAAAATTCAGCTATGGGAAGGAAAACTGCAGAGTTGCACGAGATGTGATGTGATTCATTAATTTTTTAGTATTTTTTAATATTCAGTAGGTATGCAAAACTTACCTCAATATCTGATAAGGCCAAATCACTGAATAAATTACTCTCGGTTGGTTTCTCGCTATTTTTTAATTTTAATTTGTCCAATGCAGCTCTCATAACAGCCGTAGCTGACTCCAACAGATTTAAATTGTCTGAGTTCTGTTTAAATACAAGTTTTCCAGCATCTACCCATATTTTATAAACGCCATTCGCTCCGCCCAAGTTTTCTATTGGTAGATTCAATAACATGTTGTTTATACATAACAGGGCTCTTGTTTGCAAATTGTGCAACCTGAAAAAAATACTTAGTTAAATGTTTTATGTACATTTTGATTTCAAATAAAATTTAAGCCTCAATAGCCCAATGGTTAAAGGTGCGGACTGAAAACTGAAAGGTTGCAGGTTCGAACCCCACCCGTTCAATACAATAGCCACACGACAAGTGTCATACCCACTCCTAGCACAAGTTTTCTGCTTATTTGGAGGGGATAGGAGAATATTAGTCAACTTCTGCTTGGCTAACATTCTTCTTTAAAAAAAACACAATGTAATAGAATGACTCGTTTTTGCCAGGGACTTAAACCAGATTGGGCTTTAGTTTTCTAAATTATTCACAGAACTAAAACGTGATTTGCATTTATAGTCCACAAGTATTTGTGGAAACACAAGTGTCCCCCTTCTGTTCCTTCACTCTCATATTCGGATTGGACGAAAATCTGACACAACTGGACAAAATTTTAATAAACCTGCTTACTTTTTATAAATCGACTGTGAACCTTCGTATTCTTTCAATATAGACATGACATTGTCTGGGGGTAACTGTGTTCGAGCCCAGACTTTGTCAAATATCTCCAATGAAATTAAGGCTTCCAATAGTTCCGGTGGTATTCTGTCCTCAGCCAGTAGCATTCCTTCTCCATTAACACAGACATCATCATCAAACGGTTCGTCACTGTCAGATGATTCTGGCCCCTCCATAGAATCATCTGAATCTGAAAACATACAAATATATTGCCCTTCCATCTCAAGTTGGCCATCGTCGACAGTTACAAAATGACATCATATCATACCGTTGACAAGAAAATAATAATTGTATTTTTTACTGTAACCATACGGCAAACTATTTACACAGGCAATACAAAATAGAAATAGACAAATAAGAATTAGGGTTTAGAAAATAATGCAAATAAGAAACCAAAATGCAAAATAAAGCATCCTCCGACTAAACTGTTCAAAATATATTCTAGTTGATGCCCGCAACTTTGTTCGCGTGGATTAAGGTTTCGTAATTCCCGTGGGAACTCTCTTATTTTCCGGGATAAAAAGTAGCTTATGTGTTATTCCACACTATAATCTATCTCTATGCCAAAAGTTCAGCCAAATCGGTTCAGTACTTTTTATGTGAAACAGTAACCATCCATCCATCCATCTATACTTACAAACCTTCGCGTTTATATTATTAGTAGGATGTACAGAATTCATCCCATTGCTGTTTTATTATAAGTATAGATAATGGTAACTCACCATCACAAGAACAAACATTCGCAATAATTTCGATTGCACTCTGTTGTGCGTCTAACACCTGACCTATTGATTGTATTTGACTCTCCAGAACCTGGCCTTCCTTGCCCTTGGGAGGCATCGTTTTACCAGCAGGATCACTCAAAGGCACATTACTTGAGAGTTGGTTACAAGCTAATCTGTGATCCAGTGACAAAGTTTTTGCCAATATTGCTATTATTTGATTCATTACATCCACTGGCAATGTGGATATGTTTCCACCACACATATTAATAATAACACCCCCCGCAAGTGTCTTTATTAACAAAGCTGAAGGGTCATTATCTTCTAATAGTAGTAATTCTTTTAGCTGTCTCTCAGATGAATTCTTCACCTTGTCTATAGCTAATGGATTGTCCTCAACAACAACAAATAAGCACTGCATTATTGCTGTAACTATGTCAACTCCGAATGTGCTCAAGTCTAAGTATCTTGGAAATATATCTAGTATTTTTGAATCTCCCAGATATTTTACAGCTAATTCTGAAAAATAAAATTATGATTGTGAGTATATAATAATATTTTGGTGCTGCTTTAGGTAATTAGACTAACTTAAACATTATAAAAAAAAAATTAATTCCATTTAACTCTGCTGTCATTGGAAATCTATCAACTTAGCCAAGTATGCAAACTGGAAAACTGGATAGACATCCACTATGGGATATGTGACTTGTTTGGTCTGTCTGTCTTTAGCCATCTAAATCCAGTAGCCTAAATCTAAGTCCACCTATTGGGGTGGACCAACGGAGCACCTTGAAACCCCACAACCATCAGTTTTTCGAACTATATGCCTCGGGCACCTATTACCACTTCAGTTCTTTTGTTAACTCTGGTTCTCCTACTTAATAATACAAGGATATGGTCCATGTCCATACGGACATGAATTTTCAGTTTCCATAACAATATGTATATTGCATGTCACATCCCAAGAAAATATATTTAAAAGTCTTAAGTTAAAAAGTACTTATTTAAATCTTACCTGAACTTTCACATAAGTTTAATAAAAGATTTGTGCATTGTATAAATGTATCTGAATCATCTTTATTTTTGGAACTATTGTCAGGTAACCAAGTTTCTGTGTACTGCAAATAGAATTTTAAGAGATGAGTAGTTAATATGATTTACCATGAAATTTTACTATTATATAATAATTACTATCAGCTTCAGAAATTAGATTATAACTAGATAATGTCCACAACTTCATCCACATGGATTAAGGTTCTTTAACCAGGGACCTCTAATTTTCCGCGATAAAATGTACTGTATTGTGACTATTAAGATAGGAAATAGGATAACAGTTCATACCTGGTGATAGTAAAACACCAGAGACGTCATAACATCATGCTCCATCAAAATATCACACATCTGATGTCCAACGGCCGAGAGATTCCTCAGCGAGCCAGCAGCTGCGTTCCTCACAGAAGAAGCTGGATCAAGTAGAAGTGGCGCCACCATTTTCACTAGCCCCCTACTGATCATTTGTTCTAAACTTTCTTGACTCTCCAAAAGCATGGCAAAAGTTTGCAACCCACAATATTTTTCTTCAACATTTGCAGCCTGATGAAGTCCAAAATGGAAAAAAAAAACAGTAATGTAATGCATCAGCCAGTATATGTTCTAATTTCATGAGATACTTGAACTTTCATGATATGCAATATGAGTTTATAAACAAATAAATATGTTTTACCTGCAGCTGATCAATTATTGTTTGAATCGCATTTTCTTTATTGTCAACAGGTAATTCTTCTTCATCAGAATCGTTAGCCGTTTCAATGTTGACCGTTTTACTTGGTTTTGGTTTTCGTTTTCTAACTTTTCCCATGTTTTATAATTATTATTCACCAATTTAACCAAATCTAACCTAAAAAAGCACGCTACTTATTATAGCCGCTGCCAACTACACTGACAGTGACAGTCAATGTCAAACCAAGCAAATTGTCAATTTTTGTGACACTGACAAGATGTTCACAGATATTAAAAAGGGATAGAAGTGGGCGTTCCTAAGACTCTTATATGTTTGTGCCTAAGAATCACTGACTTCTAGTAGGTACGTAAAGCATAGTTTACACGGAGCCAGCACTGGCTGCCAATAAGACTGGCAGCCAGTGCTGGCTTGGTATTGGCCTTGTGTAAACAGTTTTTCAAGCCAAGCCAGTGCTGGCTGCCAACGCTGGCGAGAATAGAGCGACCGTCTATTTTTCTAGCCAGTGACCTCCGCCCGCATACCCTTCGACCCCCGCGCCAGCGTTGCGGACACGTGTAGACGAGTCTCGCCAGTCACTGGCGAACGTCCGTACGGTGTGTGTTCTTTGTTGTTTTATTTGGAATTTCTGCGACAAAATGCCGAGAAAATTCAACGAAGAGGACTCAACTCTTCTCTTAATAGTGCAGAGATATTCCTTAAACATTTCTTTTTCAACAGCCTTTGCCGCGTATTCATTATTTTTTCCAAGCGTGTGCACACCAGAAGAAAAAATCCGTGAATGATTGGCCGCGTCTAAACAACAAGGGCCAGGCCAACGCTGGCTTGTCTGCAGACTGGCGCCAGCATTACTGGCTTCGTGTAAACTCTACTTAATTAATCTACTGGAGCGTCTGAATTTCAAGCGCCACATTTAACCTTCGATCACAGTTTTTTCTGTGATCGAAGCATTTAACATACAAAGTGTCTCTAGAACTAATCAGGTACATATTTAGATTAACACTCGACAATCTGATTAAGTATTTAAGTAGGTACCTGTGTACTACCTAATTCTTAAGTTTTGTCCAAGATTTTTTAAGCTTCCGGTAATGGCATGTTTATATCCGTTTCCGTGTCTTCTAGAGAACGCGCGCGTGACTTTTAAACCGAACCAAAGCTAATAATATAAAAGAACTTATAGATAGTTAATAAAAGTTTGATTTTTAAAATAATCGCTTATAACTATGCTTAGATGGCAGAACGACTGAAATGTAAGCTTATTTCTTTATTGATAAATGCGATCAATTTATAAATGGTCTTTCGTTTAAGCTTTTTGTGCACCAAACGCGTTTTCAGAAATACGATTGAAATGTAGCCTAATAAGTCTCCATTTTAAAATCAACGTATGTACAATAAGTACCTACCTATTGTAAGTACTAAAACATCGGGTTCCAACTCCTTCATCCTGATGCTGCAGGGGTACTGCCCACCTAAACTATGGAATTTATCTGTCGATTATGAAATGAAGAAGCGGACAAAGTCGCGGGCGTCCGCTAGTAACTCATAATATTATAAGTTACCTTGACAGAATTAATCGCTATTTTACTATCAAGCTTTTATGAAAAATAATTGTAGCTTGTAAAGTTGCAACTTAGCCTAGGTAGATATTAAGACGAACGGTCGGCGGCGCCTTTGAGATGCGGGACCGTTTGCTTCATTTACATAGTCATGTGTTTTAAAATCAGACCGCGAGACGGACTTCGAACGTTGTCTCTACAATATTTTTTATAAGTACCTACATCGTTATTCCTATTCTCTACAGAATAAATATATCCTTGGTATATATTTATTCTGTAGAGACAGAAGAAACAAGCAGACTTTACGTCTGCTTGTTTCTTCTGTCTTCGTATAGCGTAGGGTCCGTAGGTACTTACTAGGTACTCAAGTAGGCAGTAGTGGTGCATTAAAAGTTTTTTTTACCTTGTGTTGTACCTAGTTACCTACAAACTCAGTGATATTATGATTAAAATAGTTTGATATATTATGTATTAACTAAAATATTACACATTAAGTACGTACATACGGACTTTGTTTATGATAGGTATTACCTAACTATAACTACCTATTCCTAGTTGACCTAGGACGTCATTTTAGAAAAGTGTTCTAGAGTACGTAATATATTTATAAATGTGCCTACTAAATTATTCTTTGAACACCGAATTAAATTAGATCCGCGAATAAAGAATCTTATTGAGCGGCCGATGACGTCATAAAAATGCAACGGGAAACAACGAGGCGCGGCGCCCAGTAGCCGCCTCTCGAGCTCTCTTCATAAATCAAAAAGCTGTTTTTGTGTCTTATCGATGTATAATCGGCGGCCGCTACCGCACTGCCGCTGCCGCCCGGTGTTACTACGCTTCTCATTCGAAACTCCAAAAAGATTGACGTTATCTTTTCATAAATAATTTATTTTTTATCAGAATTTAGATAAAGATAATTCCGTATTATACATGAAAACTACTAATGGCTTTGAATAAAGTAAAGATTAGGGTTTAAGGATGAGATGTGATAAGTACCTATACTTAGGTACCTATATAGTATAACTATTTAAGCTCCAGCATACCAGTACCTTTGATTTATTTTATGACTAGCTTTTGCCCGCGATTTCGTTCGCGTGGAGCATTTTTTTTTTAAATTCCGCGGTGACCCTTTGTTTTTCGAACAAAAATACCATTCATGGATGGATGGATGGACTGATATTTGTCACTCAATCACTCCTCCAACGACTGAACCGATTTGGTTGAAACAGAGATACAGAGACAGACAAGACCCAGCGCACGTCAAAAACGTTTAAGAGTTTTAAAAAAAAATCCATTTCTTTAGCAAATTTTCACATAATATATAGCCTATAACCATCTGGAATAATGTACCTACCTTTGAAATGGTAAAAGGGTAAAAGAATTTTTGAAATAGATGCGGTGGTTCCAGCTCCGGACATACATACAAACTCATAAAATTCGCGCTCTCTCTTTATTATATAGTATACCTAGATAGGGCTCCTATTCAAAATGCATTAGAAATTAGCCGTAAAGATTGGACCAATTTTACGATGTGGCGATTAACATAGACGAAAGATAATAAATTATAATGTGCATTAAATATTCATAGTTTCACTATTTTCATTAGTGGCATAAACGCATCCAGCGATGGACGTGGCGTATGCGCGTCGGCGGCACGGCGTGTCAGCACATATACTTCGTCTAATTGCACCCCCGCGGAGTGATGGATGGACCGAGACCACGTCCTTACCCCCACCCCCCCCACCCCCCACCCCACGCCGCGGCAAACCCCACAAGCACAAGGGTTGTTCCCAGAAATTCCCTTATCGTCTGTCTCGTTTCATTTGACAATGCACCGCCACGCCGGTTACTATGTACGTAGTTTTTTGGAATTCCAGAACAATTAAAGCACCCAATATTAAAATGCACTGAATAATAAAGTTTTTTTTTATTGTTCTAAACAATAACAAGTAAGTCGTAGAGCTACGTCGTAACTCTCGAACGATGAGCATTTAAAATTAAAATAAGCTCTTCGAAAAAGAATTAATTAGCCGATACTACCTTGAAAATTAGAAATTTTTGTATTATGCCGCTCGCATTATGTGGCAGTTATCTACTTGTGATATAAATTAGTTTTATGAACTGTGGTACTTAGTTACCTAATACATAATAGTACGTATACTATATAAATTAGGTACCTACCTAAACTAGTAACGTTTCAACTATACTATAAAGTCAAAAGACGGTCAAAAGGAATAATGATATTTTTGTACCTACTACTTATCTAATTTTTTGATTATTTGTACCAAACAACAATTAGCTATAGCTAATGAATAGGTAATAAGCCTCAATAGCCCAACGGTTAAAGGTGCGGACTGAAAACTGAAAGGTCGCAGGTTCAAACCCCACCCGTTGCACTATTGTCGTACACACTCCTAGCACAAGCTTTCCGCTTATTTGGAGGGGATAGGAGGATATTAGTCAACTTCAGCTTGGCTAATATTCTTTAAAAAAAAAGTCTTTATCTTAGATTAATTTGCCTGTTTAATTAAAAATAAACTTACCTAGCTACCTAAATTAAATTCTAAGATGCGAAAGAGTATGAAAGGATATAGGTAGTTATTTTGGAAATTAAAAAACAATATTATATTCTACGTGGGAATTATTGCGAATACAGAAATATTTGCCAAAAAATATAACTGTAGGTAGGTACCTACTCTACCCCAAAGGAAATTGTCACAGACAAAAGCCGCAAGTGGGCACTTTGATAGGGTTTCGACATATCCGTATGAAAGGTATTGCATTGCGTATTGATTACACATCACATCAACAATAAACCGCCTCTTCCGTTCAAAGAATTGAAAGGAAATTAAAAAAAGGTCAATATTTGGACAGAATTGATTACGAGCGCATAAAACCGGACGCGATTGTGCGTTGGCGCTAATAAAATATTAAGTATAAAGAACAGGATAAGATTTTTTTAAGGAATCATGTTAAACTCGTCTGTTCCCAGCATTCTCTTGTCACAACATCTATACAAAACCCTGCATTTTCTTTACATCATTCAAACGTGATCGATTGAATCGGAAATTGAGCCAGTCTACTCTGAATGCTTCTCCAATTGCGCATTGAATTGGAACCGTATTCACTTCCGTAGCTCAATTTGAGCCTCGAAAATGCTTGCTTTTTAACTCTACGAGGATCCTAATAAACCTAAAATATAATATTATAGGCTCTCCGCCCACGTCAGACTTTTTGTAGGTCCGATATTCGGACCGATTATTTCGCTGACGTTTATCATAGATTTTGTATGTGATTTTGACCGACTTTTTGTAGGACGAGTTCCTTTTAATATTGCAATCTGTATGTTTCATTTTTTGCCGATAAAAAGTTCTCAAAAAGTATCTACCTCGATAGGTTGTAGACCGTAGGTTAAGGTACATTGGACATAGGTAACTATATATTTTCTAATTTACTTTATCTACTTTATCAGCTTCTAATTTATCAAAAAATTATATCATTATTTATCATTAAATCATTAACAATAAAAAAAATAAGAATTAATTGATATGTAATTTCTTAAAAATAATGTTTGGTGTCATCGAATTTTACTATTTATTTTTAATAATATGTATTTTTGACTAGTTTTATTTGACACCCTATTTTAAGTTATACAGGGTAAAATTGTATATTTCTCTTATAATCGGTCATGTAACGTGTTGTCATCTTTTAGGTTCTAAACCCTTAGCTTTGTATCGAATTTGTGAGCCTATCCATTGTTAAAGAAAGTAGGGGAACTGGTAAATTTAATATAGAAAAGTAACACGTAAATATCACTTGTGGTCCTAAGTTCGTGCCGTCATGGAAAAGTTAAGCAAATACAATTACTCGCAAGGGTTTGCCTTCCACCCAGCGCCCTATGGCGCCGGGACGTCGGCACGAGAAGTCAGCAAGTATCTGTCTACAAACTGCACCGGATGTCACATTTTTGTATTTGTTCAAACCTCTCTCTGTTAGAAAGAATACGTTTTCACTAACATTCCCAAAATTATTTTTTTAGCGCTACAAATATTTAAGTATCAATTATTGTGGGAAACTGCAGTCCGCAAACGACGCGTTACAGCTTTGCATACTATAGGTCAGTGATGGAAAAGCACAATCTTGGGTACGTACCTACCTAAGTACAAAACAGAATATGATGTCAAGATGCTCTCCCACCAGCTGTGGAGACTGTCTAAAAAGTATTGCCACAATGTAACGATTGCAATCACCTCTGATTGACTCATTAGGCGTACAACATACATGAATTTAGGTGGATACCCTATGATACGGATTTACACACAATAAATTCTGTCTTCTGTTTATACTTAACGACGATAATTCTTTCTAAGTTTACTCTGAGCTGATAATATTTCTTCCTGTATTTACTTTAAGGCAATGATTCCCGGACTTATTTACACAAGTTGATAGATAAAAAGCGATAGCGTAGCGGCACTCTTGTCATGTGAAAGAAAACAAAATAAATATAGAGATCCGGCTCTTAAGGCGTCTGAGTAACACCAGGGGTAGCTTTGGATAAAGTAAACAACGACGACACTAACATCAGATAATAATTTACTTAGAAACACTCGCTGATAGTGTTTTACCGAAGTCTTGTTGTGTTTTCGATGTCGTCAACCGATAGAACCAAACAACTTCTACTTCATAATATGGTCTAATGTACAAACAGATCTAAATGTATCTACATAGGTAGGTATAATCCTATAATGGAACCGTTCAGCTAAGTAATTCGATTTCGATTTCCGAAGTCGGACGCACGCCGAACGCCCGTTGAAACTCCCTCACCAAACCTCCCCCAATTTGTTCGCGGAAATTAACTGAAAACGTATAGCTATACTTACATATTCTACATAAAGCGCAATATTTTACTGATTGATAAGTGAAAACCCTAAAATAAATCGATGTACCCAGCGTTCCATTTTAGGCCACATCATTACTTTGCGTATACCTATAATGTAAAAAAAAGAAAAAAAAGAATTTATAAAGTTCCTAGAAAGTGCGGATTCTACAAGAACTACAGGCTGACGGCCGCAATGTTGCAGTGCTATGCAGTAGGTAATACGAGTAAATTCAAACCTGTAATTTGAATATGGAAGGCGGCCGCCGCGCCTCGATATCCACTTGCTCGTTAACGATGCCAGCCCTATTTGAAAATCACTTTTTGGATACTTTAAAAATCTTGCTTTTCAACCGACTTCCAAAAAGAAGGAGGTTATCAATTCGGCTGGTATTTTTTTTTCTTTTCAATACAAATTGTGACCACCAACCTTACCCTGTTTACCAGCTGTATCACACTAATATTAGAAAGGCGAAAGTTTGTATGTGTATGTATGTGTGTGTGTGTGTGTGTGTGTATGTTTGTGTCTCCTTCACGCTACAACGAATGAACCGATTTGGCTGAAATTTGGAACGGAGAAAGCTCATAACCAGGATTAAAGCAAAGACTACATTTTATCCCGGAAAATTAGAGGGTTCCCATGGGAAATGAAAAACCTTGATCTACGCGGACGAAGTCGCGGGCATCGTCTAGTACCTAATAGTTTAATAGCACAGAGTTAGGCCATCCACCCACGTCAGACTTTTTGTAGGTTCGATAATTAATCGGCCCGATAATTTCGCCAATTTTCACCATAGATGCTGATGCTGTGTGTGATTTTGACCGAATCTTTGTTGGACATGTGCGTTTCGGTATTGTAATCTGTATGTTTCATTTTTTGCCGACAAAAAATCGGTCACCGATTTTTGGACGTGGGCATTATGTTCAAATATTTTTTCTGAAATCCTCGATACAAACCATCCTTAATAACTTAACTAGACTTGCAACGAATAGTATATTCGGCAGTATACCGAATACCGAATATTCGGCGAGGCCCCTGACCGAATAGCCGAATATTAGGCAAAAGTATTCGGCTGGATTTTAGCGCCAAAAACTGCGCCAAAAACTTGTACAAGTTTTTGGCGCTAAAATCGTGATTGTTTCGCGCTCCTTTGTTTTGTTCTAATGTACTCATCGTCATCAGTCATCACCCGCGCGCCCGCTGTTGCTCTGCGCGGTATATTGCTAACGCACTGCATGTTTCGACAAGTTCATTTCGTGGATATCGTATTACGTTAAGTACAGTTTATTGTGCTCTCTTAGTTTTGATCTGTTTGTAAGTGTGATAGTGTGAAATTTTTCAATCCTCCATTTTTCCAATTCAGAAAATGATTATGTACCTGTGTTATGCACCAATGACTACTTAAATGATTATAACAGAAATGAAAATATGATTATATACGTAATCAATCGATTTTAATTTTTCATGTTACCAATTATTTCTCTACGACAAAATATATTATTTAAGTATTCGGTATTCGGCCGAATAATATGTAGATATTCGGTATTCGGCCGAATATAATAAAAGCAGCCGAATAGGCCGAATACCGAATAGTAACCGAATATTCGTTGCAAGTCTAAACTTAACCATCCATTCTTTATTAAGTGCCTAAGCTATCTACATTCTACACAACTGAAATCCGTGTGAATGCCTAACTAAAACTAAAGCCCAAATAACCGGTCAAATGCGAGTTGGACTCGCATAGGAAGGGTTCCGTACCATAAAAAGCCCAAAAAACACGTTTCTAGTAATTTAATTTTTAATTTATTTATTGTTAAAACGGCAACAGAAATAAAATTTCTCTAAAAATTTCAACTGTCTATCTATTACAGATCATGAGATACATTTTATTTTTAATCAAGCTATAACATACATAGCATACAAGCTATACAATATCGTAATTGGTAACAAT
This sequence comes from Hipparchia sbordonii, assembly GCA_038048805.1. NCBI lineage: Eukaryota > Metazoa > Arthropoda > Insecta > Lepidoptera > Nymphalidae > Hipparchia > Hipparchia sbordonii. The sequence continues at coordinate 9,626,797 of CM076098.1, forward strand.
ATATCGTAGTTGGTAATATAATGTAAATTAAGATAAATGTACGATTACGATCTAAAGTAGTGATGTAGAAAAAGAAATTAAAAAACATAGATGAGATGGTTTGTCGCAAAATCTAATTGCAATTACCGGTAAACTGGTAAAATGTACATAATTTAGCTTCGCAACTAAAAGCATCGCCAATGTTTGTCACCTCTGACTGAATGTAAACATCCACTTCTCCGAATATCGGAAATAGCGCTTCCGAGTAACTCTTCAGCTTGAGATTTCATCGTCTCGTCTTGTCTATACCTACTTATTGTGTTTTCTGCTTATTTAAAATTTATTGATTTAATATCCATGTTAGGATCCAATCCATCAATGTTTGCCTGAATATTTTTATAAAGCTTATTTTATGAAAATGAAAGTGTAATTAGGTACCTATTGACAGTTTAATGGTTCCGTACCCAAAGGGTTCCAACGGGACCTCCGTCCGTCTGTTTGTCAGCGGGCTGTACCTATCTCGTGAACCGTAATAGGTAGATACTTGAAATTTTCACAGAATGTTTAGGTACATATCTATTACCGTTATAACAACAAATAAGTAATACTAGTGGTTCGCCCCGAACTGAGACTTCGCGGTATCCCATAATTCTTTTTTGCCGATGGCAAATACATCGCCATCTATTAGCATTATTGTGAAGCCATAGAATCTATTAGCATTAAAAGTTAAATAATTTCGTTTCTTTATAATATTTATCTAATTTTAGTATTTGTTGTTCAAGTACAAGATATATTTTTGTACTCTGTTCAAAGTCGTCTTTAAAAAGATATATCGCAAGTCTATGTAACGCAACAAAAAAAATTTTACTTCACACACGCTTCTATGAGACCTCCCTGAAATAAAGCTTTTTTTAAATTTTTATGCAATATTCAGCTGAAGGCCATCAGTTTACATAGTATATTTAAATTTGAAGTAATTACATTCAGCAATTCAGAAGTTCTCTGACAGACGGACGGACGGACGGACGGACGGACAAGTCACTCAAGTAGACAGAGAACTCGCTTCGCTCGTTCAAGAAACGTGATTTTTGCTGCGTTTTTTTGCTCGACCTTAACAATCGCTGTTACGATGTTACGGAATCCTTCGTGTGCGATACCAATTCACACTTCGCCGGTTTTTTAAATGGGCTAATAGCTGTTGGAAGGAACGCATGATTTGACATACAGGCATGTTAAATCTAAAATGATTAAGCATTTGCTGGGCAATCCGTTGCGCTCGATTATTTTTATTGTAGGTAGATAGGTACATTTCGGTTCACTAAAAAGCGGCAGGTGTGCATGGTAACTGGAGAGCGGGAGGTGGCGGGAGCCTCGAACCTTTGCGGCATCGGCGACGACGTGCGCGGCGAGATCAAAGCGCCGCGCCGCGAGGGTCGACGCACGCGGCTCTCGATTCTCGATCGTCCCGCGCCCCCGCGCCCCGCGCGTCTTCCCCACATCCATACAACCATACAACATCTATGGTGCACGGTTCGATTCGTTCCCTTCCCTTGAATCGGCGTCGGCGCGCAAAATACGCTCAAAGAGAACCTCCGTCGCTCGCTGCGCTGGACCGGTTATTGTTTACAAACGACCAGCGATCATAATGGCCGTAAATTGCTTAGACGAAAATATCGGAGCTTCGTTCCTCGAAATATGTTCCTTAGTTCCTTCCGCATAATTTGCTTGCTGCGCTGAGATAAGAGGAATTTAAAAATTATAAGGTTTTTAATACTTATGGTAATTAGGTACTTATGTATGTATTTATATAGGTACTGGTAGGAAAGCAGCTTAGGCTTAGAATGCTCTAAGTTTAAGCACAGAACTCATAATAGTACCTACTGCAAGGTTTAAGTACCTATAAACAGATAACGGAATAACTAAAACTTATTTCTTTGTTAAATCTTCGTCTAGTTTAGTGCTATTGTCATCGCCCATAGACATTTTTCAAATTCTATTTTATTACATACCTACCTAATTATTATTTTTTTACTTTACTGATACTTTTCCTGATAAAATTAAGAAACGCTAGTCTTAGGCTAGTCTATACGCCTGTAGTCTCGCGACGTGAGCTCTGTTTCTGATCTTATAGTAGGTACCTACCTACATATTACGTGTTTACGTACCTATCTACCACAAGCCATCTTATTTCTATCGTATGTGGCTAGCAGAACTTCATTGTATTCAAAATTGTTTGGCTTCAAGATAGCTTTTGTTGGCCTCATGAACTTCAAGGACACAATATTATACGACCTCATAAACAAAAACCGACCAAGTGCGAGTTGGACTAGTACACGAAGGGTTCCGTATCATCGTAACTAGCGTTTCCAGACGTCCCGTATTTCCCGGGGCATCCCGTATTTTAGGCATAGTTTAAAATATCCCGGCGGGACTGACTCTGTCCCGTATTTGAACCGTAACCGTTTTTCATTATGAAATCGATCCAAGTATTCATACACGCAACATTCGTAAAAAAGCGAGTTGATCATCGTTTTTAATTACGATTATAATTGTATTGATTTTTACAGATATGTTAAAACGAATAAAAATATTTTAAAACTGACTCGATCCTCGAAAAAATATCAAAAATTACACTAAATAATTTTGTTTTTATTTGTCCCGGGTAAAAAACTGAAATCCCGTATTTTTTGCCCATTTAACCATTTGTCCCTTATAGGCTGAAAAAAAATCTGGCAACCCTAATCGTAACAGCGATTGTTAAGGTCGAGCAAACAACGCCGAAAAAATCACGTTTCTTGTTCCTCTATTTTTTATTATATTTTATTTTTATTATTGGTTGCTATAGCGGCAATACATATACCTACACATTCTTTGAAAATTTCAAGTACTTTTTCGGTTTTTTACCTATTTACTGTTCATGAGATTACAGCTTGCTGACAGACAGCGGAAGCTTAGTAATAGGGTCTCGTTGGCAACTTTTAGGTACGGAACCCTAAAAATGAAAGCTAAATCTCAGTTCTGACCTTTCTGAATACCAATAGTATATTTAGAGTTCGATAGTACTTCCGATGTATAGGTAGATAGAATATTTTCTTCGGTTCTTACATTTTTTTGATTTAGGAACCTGACCCAGGTTATTATACCTACCTGGGAATTCATTTTATTTAATTTAGGTTTATCAAAGCTTGAGAAACTTGCATCGAAGTCAAGCCGCCGCTACTGTACACAGCGACTTGTGTTGAAAACTTGGGTTTCGGCAGTTCGAATTGAATTAATTAACATCGCCGTGATAGTCGGGCGGCGGGCGCGCCACTCACTGTCTTTACAACATAATTTGCACTTCGAGCGGTAAGATCAAAGCCGAGGCCGGTCGCCGGCGGCGCCTTTGATCGCATCGAGCCTTTGACTGCTGCCGCCTCCGCAGGCATGCCTCCAAATAGTCAATTTTCGACGCTGTTTTTTTTTTTGTAGTCTACATGGTTTGAGCACAGATTTAAAGCTCCATAAAACATGTAGCTAGCTGTAGGTAGGTATGATTGTTAATTAATATTAACGATCCTACTTTAACATTTCAATTTGGCCTTGATAAGCTTTTTTGAATGGCTTAATTAAAAAATTGCAGTTACTAGGTGACTAATTGTAACTACTGGTAGGTAATTGGTAAGTACCAGTCCCAGATGGAATCACACTAATATTATAAAGGCGAAAGTTTGTATTTGTATGTGTGTGTGTGTGTATGTTTGTAACTCCTTCACGCCACAACCCACAACGAATGAACCAATTTGGCTGAATTTGAAATGGAGATAGCTCATACCCAGGTCTAAAACATAAAACATTTTATCCCGGAAAATTACAGAGTTCCCATGGGAATTGGAAAACCTTGATCCACACGGAGTCGCGGACATCGTCGTAAATAATCGCATGTTAGGTTAGTTGATTGAACCAAATAACAGTTCAAGAATATCAACCATCCCAAATCAAAATGTTCAATATATTTTGATTTGGGATGGTTAGGTAAGTAGGTACCTACTCCGTATACTGCAAACTAAGAATTTGTATTGCAGTAGTCGCTTATAGACCAAAATCATCGGGTATCGAAGATTTGCGTAGCCTTGTGTACGAAGGGCCTAAGGGTTCCTGTAGTGTCATTATGGATCCCTAAAAAACACATATGAATATAAAATAATAATTAAGCATTTATAAATTCTTTAAGTTTGTAAAAATGCATTAAAGGTACCTACCTTGCAGGCTGCAGCGTCTTTCCAATCCATAACAATAAAAATAAGCAGCTGATGCCCGAATATAGGAAAGAAAATAATAAAGGTTAGTTGCGTTTTTATGCAAAAATACCGACCCTACCTACCTATTTTGTAGCAAATTGCTGACTATAAATTTTTATATTTCATGTAGGAATTCAAAAATGATAAACAGCGTCTTTTATTTTGAAAACTATTTTATTCAGACGAAATTAAAATCGTAGATAACTTCGACCGCTTTATTTTGCAACTCGTGTTGCCTGTTTTAAGGCTGAAAATAGACCGCACTTTCACTTAGCTCAAACTCAAGAGTCAAGACGGAGTTAAAATGAGACGGATTTATGTCAGAGCATAATCGTAGTCTACTTTGTAGGTACCTACTTAGAGGTTGACATCGCTTAGCTTGCATTTAAGCGATGCTGGCAGGGCTTGCGAGCGGTAGCCGACAAAGGCATAAAATATAGAGGTAATTAATTTGATAGCGCGTTGCAGCTCGGCGTCGACTGCGATGCTATCAGCCTCCTGCATCGCTTGGCCGCTCAAATGCTCGCGTGCGCTGAGCGCTCGTGAGCAACGCGAGCTTTACCTAACATCGAATGTACAATGTACCTACGTAAGCTATACACGATTTTATGCAAAAAAGTCCACTCTTATACTGCTTACAGCTTATCATAATCACAATGAATAGAAAAATCTAAATACCTATCTAGATAGGCTGTGTAGATAGGTATGTACCTACCTAGTACCCTAGTCCCTATGATCCTACTTACTTAAGTAGGTCTAGGTAGTAGGTACCTAAAGAATAATTTCGACTTAATAAGAAAAGAAAGAAAAACAAGACGTGCCTGGGTAGGTAGGTAGGTAGGATATAGGTACTTAATTAAGCGCTTCGCTTTTAAATAAAGATTTAATTTAGGTAGGTAGGTAGGTACATAGGGAAGTAATAATATTATGATAATCGAAAAAAGATTCTGAAGTAATCAAATAAATTGTTTCGCTTTGCCGAGACAATGTGGCGTAGGCGGTCTCGGAGTAGTAGCGGGAAGATCAAAGGGACCAAGATAAGTATCACTGCCGAGTGCCGGCTCAAGCCGAGGGCCGACGCCCCTATTTTTGGATACATTTTAACAGTTTGCCTTTTATCTATACTTACATGTAGAGTTACTTCGCCTTTTATGGTTAATGCGATAAAAGCAAGCCCATTACCGCTGAGACGAATAAAATAATAATTATGTAAAGTCAAGTCACAGATTAGTCTCCAGTAAAGCTTGAGTTTTCATACAAACTCGTAGTTCTTCTACGATTTATTTAAATTTTACAATAAATTGGTAAGCAGTAGTAGGTACCTAAGCAACTATTACTTACGTAATTAATTTTAATAAATCTACCGAGGAAAAAAAAGAAAAAAAAATAGAGAGAGATAAGTCTCCAGTGCCTAAGGAACATCAAAAATCTTTTGTTTCTAGCGTAGTCAATCCTCATCTAAGTTCAAATTCTTTATTTATTTCAAGTAGGTAGGTAGGCCAACTTGCAGCTTTTATGACACGTCATGACTCTACCACCGGTACCACATCAAGCAATTTGTGTTGTGGGTAGGTATGGATGTAATGTTTTATAATTAAACTTATACCTACTTAACTCATTATAATTCATACTCATAGATAAAGATTTACCTTTCGGAATTTCACTTCGTAACAGTGAATATGAATAAAAGCTTTTTTATTCCAGGTATTCTAGACAAAATTCATTTCTATTCCTCATAAAGGCGATGAATCTTAGTTACGAAATGTAACTTCTTTGTGCCGATAAAAATGGCACGTGACTCGGAACAGGTCCTGGCAGGGGCTGCCCGGGCTGGCGCGCTGGCGGCTCGTTTGACATCCGTTTTGTATCGGCAACGATCGCCCGACGTTGTCGTTGTCACTATGATGTAGCCGCTTAGCCGACAAAGAGCCGCGGTAGCGTAGAAGCATTGATATCAGTTAAATCCCTTTGATGCCGCCGACTTGCTTCCCTGTGGGAAAAGGGTCGCTCTAAAGGGCGAATAAAAATAAAACTGCACCGTGACGATAGGGCAACCTCCTACTGTCTGTGCACAGTGCAATTAATTACCTACTCGTAGATAGGCATGTGTTTATACACCATAAAAAGTAAGTACCTACCAACCTATCTTGCTTATTATGTAGGTAGATACATACAGGTGGAACAATAAGTTTACTCAGACCTAGACTAGTATTTACTTACTTACAATACAATTTATTAATTTTAATAATACCTCCCTGCTTAATACCTATTACTCTAGTAGTAGCTATATGTCTAGTGTAGTCAGAGTGTAGTGTATAAAACTTTAATAAAATTGACACAATCGCTTAGTGCTTTCGTTCAGTTCCATTCAAATTTTATTTATGTGATGTGATTCGATCATTCGATGCAGTTTCAAATCACAGAAGGACATTTTTATTTTTTAACTAGGTATATACATACATTATACAATACATATTTATGTATACCTACTTAGATATAGATAAAAAATAAAAATGTTGTTTCTTATAGCTTTCAGATTTTGAAAATTACACACATAAGTGTAGTAGGCACCTAAGCTAAAAGCTAATCAAAAGTTTGTTTGCAAATCGACAGAGATAAAGTTAGGTAGGTAGGTATCTACATAGAATGTCGCAAGCCAAAGAACCCGCGAGTAAATCTCATCAGAGGCTATAATTAAATCTGTGTTTCGTTATATAATAGTAATAATCACACCTCGGGGCTATTACGACGGAATCGCTTTTTGAGAGCCGACATGGGAGGGAACTGGTTTCGATGTAAAAAGAAGCGTTCCCGCCAGGTGAGAGAGGGCAGAGTAGGTAGGTACGTTAATCGTATGTTATTACTTCTTTGAAGTGCCGACGATACCGCGCTTACCATAGATTAATTTTTTTTTTACCATCGGGCACTGCTTGGTTGGTTCCTTCATTAAAATAATTATAAAACTAATTCGAGGATTTCTTTTGTTGACTTACTTAGTTTAATTACTTGTTTGCTGAACCGGAACTTTGGCTATTGTCACGGAAGGAACACTTTTTTTTTAGGATTTTTGTTATTTTGTCCCGGCCGAGATAGGGCCCTGTCCGTTGCACGGGGCACGGTCCAATGATCTTTAGTAGGTAGGTATGCACTTATTCATGGTTCACCGGGCAGAACCCCGAGGTCTGAAATATGTTAAGTTCAAACAAAAATCTTTGACAGAGTCCCTTCCGTGACAAGTTCGATTTAGATATGGGCGCGCACCTTCGAGTAGGTAGGTAGGTAGGTATCCAACGCGCGTACAGACAGAAACTCGGCGGAGACCGGACTGAGTTTGTTTTATAATTTGAAATGATATCTACCTATTTGTACAAACCTACCTACAAACTCTACGATACATAGATCTCAGTCCCAATAGTAGAGTTCAGACAGAGTTTACAAACAACCTGCGTCCTAGCACGATTTCTCATCGGCGCGGCGCGGCGTAAACTCAAGCCATTTCATCATTTCATGAATTAAATTGTCTAAAAAAAAGATAATTTCTGTGTTTTTAATTTTTTATTGAAGTGTTAACCTACACTTAAAGGAAATAACGTAATAGATTTTAAATACATATCAAAAATTCCGATTCGAACCCACGTCTCTCTGGGAATCGCGCCCAAGTGTGTTAACCGCTACACCACGGCCGAACCATAACGTCAGTCACAAAATTTAAATACCTACTATTAGGTAATTTCTGTGTTGTATTCCTGAATTCTATAATTTGATAAAAGTATACAAAACAAGAAGATAATCGCATGAAATGACCTGGAATGTTGATAGTGGCGTTTTATTTCTGCTATTCAGTGAGCTGGCGCCGAGCCAGCTGCGGTCGCCCCACTTCAACTGCGTGGGTAGCCATAGCCCAGTCGCGGACATAATATTTACATCAAAAATTCTTTAATTTACGTTCCTTTAGCGGGGTTTCTACCGCGAGCATAGAGGACTCCGTACGGACTCCGTTTAACCCGCAGAAGAAAACTGCATACAAGCATTTTTATTAACAAAGAGTCTAGCGGAAACGGAAAGGATTGAGCGAGCAAAAAGATTTCAAAAAGAGTCTTGGTGAGCAGTGGAACTAGCGATAAGGCAACTGTCATTACTTTTTGTTAGTGGAAGTGTAAACCTATTTTCTTTCATTACTCATTACAATATCCTTTTGCAGTGGAAACCACGCTCAAAACAGTTGTAATGAAAGATGCAAGAATAAAAATATACCTACACCTAGCTACTTGCGCTCTATATATGGTTTGTAAAAAATGAGCTGAAGTCATAATCGATTATAGCCTCGAAGGAATGCAAAAACATTTTGCAAAAACTTTACTAAGATATAAAGTTTACCAAGGTTAAAAAAAAGGTGTTCAAAATGCTAATAAGCATAGGTATTTTTAGGTATATTATGAAGTTAAAGAAACTTGTTGCACGTTTTACTATAAATCGATGATTTTTACAATGTTGTTGACTGTCATATTCAAAACACCATTCTATTCTTTTTTATAAACAACAAACCATAGAGTTGTGTCAAGAGGTTGTATATTATCCTCACATCCACGATACTTTTTAGAACTTGGACACAATATCTTGAACAAGGCCAATTCTTCGGCTTAGCATCTCGAGTCTTGGGCCCATCTTGGGCCAAATAACGGCTTAGTAAACATATCTGCCAGTTGCAGCTCCGTGGAAACCTGCTTGATATCAAGTTCTCCATTCTGTATACATTCTCGAATGAAAAAATGCTTCAGCTTAATATGTTTAGTTTTCTTATGGAACTCATAAGGCGGATTCTATAGCTCAATAGCAGACTCATTGTCAACGTAGATTGTGGGTTTTCTATTGAGTTCTGCTTCTGTTATATCAGTCAACTCTTCTAGGAGCTCTTTCAGCCGTAAGGCTTCCCTCGCAGTCTCTGTTAAAGCTACAAGTTCTGCCTCCGTAGAAGAGATTGCTACCGTTGACTGTTTCTGGCTTTTCCACATAATCGGGCTAAGTACCGAAATATACGGTTATATTATGTTAGGTGTAGCAATATAGAAGCTGTATAATCTAAGCCTTCCTCCACGGAATTTACCTTTTCTCATGGACCGAAACCCCGTCGAGCCCTGTGTAGGTACGCTAGGTAGGTACCTACTGAATATTCCTCAGCATAACATAACAAACGTACCTACATAATAGCGGCTGTAACTGGCAATGACTAGGTAAGATTAATAGGCGTAAACTTACATACGAATAGTTTTTTATAGTTTATATTACTTGTAAATTTTTAAATGTACGACAAGTTTGTGTGTTTTTACGACAATTTAATACTATGGTATTTATTGGGGTATAATGAGTAGGTAGTCCTTCGAGGAAGGTCCGCAAGGCAAGTAAACGACAGTTCCAATTTCAATGGGTCACGATGGGTTCACACCGTTGCATTATAGGAAACTGAGCAGGGAGTAGGTACTGATGTTTATCAATTAACAGTGCGCAGAATGCCAGAAAAATTCCCCACGATAGATAAAATAAAACATACCCGAAACCTCGTGTGAAACGCGACAGATGCGAGTGTAGTAAACGCCAAATAGATACAGGTATTCTAATAACTCATAAGATATGGCTGTATCGTCTCTTAGTAATATGTATACGAACTTTATATAAAAATTTTGGCTCTGTAATATGCAACACATTGAAAATAAATGCAAATTGGTTAAAAATTAGACCTAACTTCACAATTGTTTTTGTCGAACAAGTTTCGTTATTTTATGTTTTTACTCAATATTGTCTTGGAATTATGATGTAATTTTTGCCTGTTTTTTTCAGACACTTAAAACTTGATCTACTGCTGTAAAATCTCTGATAATAATATGATGATCTGATGATATGATGCTGTAATGTTTGATCTGCATCTGAAGATTTACCATTACACGCGCCTATTAAGTACCTACATAATACCACATCGATGTCCAACTTTGTCATTGCTCGAACCTCTACAATAAATGCCACCCAAGTCGATTCCGTTAACCATGTGCTACGCATTTTGTTCTCTATCGTGATAGCTACATTTGAATGGAAGACCTGTCGTTATCTCACATGAGTGACAGCTTTTAGATGAGCGCATACTTTTATAATGAAGCTTTATTTTTGAGGTCAGTCTACCTATAAATCATTTGTGATAGGTTCTCATTCGGAGATGTGAGTGGGTAGGTAATTTATTTATTTGATCGAAACGCACGGCATCATCTAGGTCCTTCGGACTACTATAGAAAAGTATGAAATACCAACTAGATAATCCGCCCCATACATCGCTCGAGTGGAGTTTTGAAAATCGGTGAGGTGGTGGAATTTCCAAATATTCTGAAACACGTATTTCTTCATTTTTAATTAAAAGCCCAAATACCAAGTTCCAAGACTTTCACAGAAACTTTCAAATCACACAATATTTTTGAACGAGCGAAGCGAGTTCTCTGAGTCAACTAGGGCGCTTGCCTACTAGACAGAGAAGTGTGTCCGTCTAAATGTCTGTCAGAGCCCTATAACTTCTGAATTACTGAATATTAGAACGTGAAACTTGGTTGAAAATTCAGTTATATCCTGTACTTGAACAACAAATACTAAAATTAGATAAATGTTATAAAGAAACGAAATTATTTAATTTTAATGCGCCATCTATTAGCATTATTGTGAAGCTAATAGCTTCACTATAATGCTAATAGATGGCGCTGTGTCAGTAAAACAGTTTTATGTCAACTATTATTTTTTTTATTGCGTCTAATGTTAAAAGTTAATTATTACAATATATAATTAAAACTTTTGGGAATTATGGGATATCGCGAGGTCTCAGTTCGGGGCGAACCACTAGTTATATATTTGAGATAGGTACACAGCTCTGTATGCTTTTGGGCTAGGGTAGTAGATAAGTATAGGTAAGCACGTAACATTTTTATACTATATCAAAGAACATATAGAAAGACTTTTTCATCTATGACTATACTTAGGTAGGTATTAGCGGCCCGCCCCGACTTCTCTTGAGAGCAATTTGTGTGTGTTTGTCATTGAATTACATATTATACTTAGTTCGATGGTGTATATTGTTTTTATACTACCTATACCTACCTATCAATAGAAAATTGCTTTATCAAAATTATACAAGGGGGCTGAGTGGTAAGAAAATAGTTTAACAGTCTATTATTGTCTGGAAGATTTTTTATTGGGGACATAAAGCTGTGTTTGTTGTAAGTCATTTTTGGAATACGACCTCATCTCGGTCGCAGATAAATCGTCGACAATAAACCTAACACGAAGAGATCGTAAAATTCTAATTCCAAGCCAAGCGTACCGTTCCCGGCGCGGCGCCGCGATCCCATAGTGAGAATACAACCTATCATAATATCCACTACTGTATACCATCGTAATATTTCATCTATAAAACAGGTTTAGGTAACATACAAAGCATATTTTATTCTGAGTAAATCATTTTTAGTGTGTAGGTATTTGTGATGCGTAGCTATCTATAGGACCGACTGAAACCTTGGGTACCTTATTCCATATTCGTCAAGTTATGGTCGTTTTGATTTGTACCTGGGTTATATTGCTTATCCTAAGCTACCTAGAAGGTTAAATTAAATTAATGATATCATCTAGGACCAGAGTAGGTACTTGTTAAGAAGAATCAAATAGCTTATATTCATTCGCTGAATGAGCCCAATCTCCATGGACCTAAGTCGTTTTAATACAGAGTACTCAATTCCCATAGTGATCTTTCGGCTCCATCATCACATCAGTTCCATGTCACAATAATATTGCATTGTGATCTGATTTACATAAATGCAAAACTTCAGCTCAATCGGAAATCGGGAAGTGGTTTTAATTCAGCTTGCCATCCTTATCCCGTGCTAATGTATGGCTATTTGGCTATACTATGCTAATGTATGACTACTGTGCTAATGTATGGCTATACTATGTAGAGTAATAGGATAATGGGATGATGGAGTATTGTCCTCGACGGATAATTAATCAGTTCCCTGGTCTGCGAAATGAAAATGCTTTATCGCGTATAAATTAATTCTTATATTATTACCTGCTGGCTTTCCTGCTGGCTTTTGCCCATGGCCCCGCTTACCAACGTTAAGTTCGATTTTTCAAACCCCTATTTTAACCCCTTAGGGATTGAATTTTCAAAACTGCTTTCTTAGCTGATCCCTACGTTATAACTGTGCGTTATAATAGCTCTACCTGTATGCATCGATATAATATGTACAATGTACATGCCATAGCTCGATTCGTCCAGTGATTTGAGCTATGCTTTGATAGATCAGTCAGTCAGTCAGCCAGCTTTTCCCTTTAATATCTACATATTTAAATTTAATGAAATAATTATATTATTTAATGAAATACCTACATTCATTTTTATTCTAAGTTTGTAGGTAACTTGTTCGTAAGCGACACCTTACACATTCGCCTTACACCGTTAAATTTGAGCTCCTATAATAAAATTATGCAGTTATGTATCGTGCCTTCATGCCTATATATGTACTTACAAAGAAACTATAAAAACGTTGACCTTTTGAAAGTTCTCAGCTCAACTGATTCACCGCTGCGAGTAGATATTATGTAGGGAAGTACCTACTCATCTATTAAACAGGTACCAAGTTCGAATTTGATCTGGAGCTGGAAAATCTGTGATTAGATTATTATTTTTTTTCGTTGTGGTCCCAAAAGCTGGTTTAACGGCCTTGCACCGGAAAACATAGTGTTGGCAGACTCCCCAAGAGATGGATCTACGGTATCAAGCTAGCCGCTGGATACCTGGATAACTTTATATGTATTAATAGTGAATGTTCTACCCAGGGAAAAAAAACCATAAAAGGAAATTAGACCTACAATTTTGCAAGTCTAATAGACCTATAATTATACTTTTTTCCTTGGATAAAACATCCACTATTTAATACTTATAACATCAAAAATTCAATTTCGAGTTTTTGCTGTCTTTGTTCTATTGGATGAGCGACTTGTTCTCGAACTCGATGGTATTGGCGGTGCTTGCAACATTAGGCTGGTAGACTTCTTTACCAACAAACGCTAGTGTGGTAGCCCCCATAAAACGCTTATATTTACTTAAAGAGTGGAATCCTGGTCTCAGCTAGTCTATTTAAGTATATCAGACAAAGAGCTAGACACAACTCTAATTGCATTCATATACATTTTTGTTCTACCTTTCGTTGGCTTGTTTGCTGTAATGATTAGTCGGAGGCTTAGATTTGTAAGTTTATTTAGTAAATGTGTTTTCTCACTCGAGCGCAAATAGGCAATGGCTACCTGAATCTATGCGGTAGTCCATTTATGTTTTAGCGGTAAACAGATCCTCAAAAATATGTAACTCGCGTCTAACTAAGTACATAACTACATACCTGCAATAGGTACACTTGCAATATTTTGATTGGGATTGATCTACATGGCCCTACAGATACATAGTAGGTAGGTACTTCACTACAATCGTACTTAGGAACCTACCTATATTATAAATAAAAAAAATGGCCAAGTGCGAGTTGGACTCGCACAAGAAGGTTCTGTACCATCGATGGATGGATGGATGATACGATCGTAACAGCGATTTTTAAGTTTGTTTTCCGGGCATAAAAAGTAGAGCTTTGTCACTCTCAAGAGTCAAGACTATAGGTAGGTACCCAGGCAAAACTCCACCTCAATCTGTTGCTTCGTGATTGAAGGATTAACCAAAGATGAATCCTTGGCGGTTTAGCTAGAATGTTTAAGTAACGTTAATACCTAGTTATGCAGAGAAATTTTTCCTAAGGTGATTGTATAAAATTAGTTACCCTGGTCCCTGCCTAGTTAGGTGAAAAGGTAGGTACTTTTTGTACTTTATCCGCTGGTTTGGATTAAACCCTCCCTCCTTTGGCCGCGAGCCACAGCTAGTTACCATCAAAGTATTTGTATCGCCAAACATTTCAGTACGATGCAAATCAAATCAATACGAAAGTTGTAGTTATAGGTTTATACAACTGCGACATTCTGTAAGAGAAAATGTATTTTGTATAGTAGGTATACCTACCATCGATGTAGAATAGAATAGTACAAGTGTGCCTACCTACTCGTAGAAGATACATAGGTATTACATATTGTCCATCGATAATATTACGAGTATATTATATCGATGCATACGAGTAATACACCACCATCGCACCAGCAAAGAACATAGTGTTATTTTTCATCTATGGCACCAGTGACTTTACATACAAACATATTATGATTAGGGAGTGAAATCACAGTTCCTCTTATCGCAACCGGTAACTCTACCTACTTACTCAATTCGGGAACTTACTTGATGTTTGTCATTTCTATGTTTCTATACAACTTTTTCTTTAGATCAGTGCCGATACGAGCGGGCCAAGTCGCCAAGCTTCCATAAAGGAACTAGGTATCTTTCTAAGTTTCTACCTACAATTATCTTTTTTGTGATCGGTGGGCCCGGGTCGACGACCGCGCGGAGGCTGCCGACGGCGACGTAGCGGACCCGCGGCCGCGCACCATGCTCGGGAGTCTTCCTCTATCTTTGCCCTAAACAGTAAACATTCCCTACTTTTTTTGCCATATTATGAGTATCTAACTTACATTATATGAGTATGTAACTAAAATCCTATTGATCCTTCCTATTATCCTATCCTTTCCTATTAATATGATAAATGCGAAAGTTTGTATGTTTGTTACGCAATCACGTCGCAACTCGCAACGACTGAACCGATTTGGCTGGGCACAGAGATAGATTACAGTCTGGAATAGCACATAGGCTACTTTTTATCCCGGGAAATAAGAGGGTTCCCGCAGGAATCCACGCGAACGATGTCGCGGGTAGGTATCATCTAGTTTTTTATAAACTTAAAATAAAGGTTTTCAATATTATTAATATTATCCCGGAAAATAAGGGAGTTCCCGCGGGAATTAAAAAAGAACGGGAATGAAGTCGCGGGCATTAACTAGGTAGGTATCTAGTTATCATATAGGCAAAAGGTACTTATCACATAATATTTAAACATAGTAGTAATTTCGAAATTATTGACAACTAGACGATGCCTGCGACTTCGTCCGCGTGGATCAAAGTTTTTCAATTCCCATGAGAACTCTGTAATTTTCCGGGATAAAATGTAGCCTATGTTTTAATCCTGGGTATGAGCTATCTCCATTCCAAATTTCAGCCAAATCGGTTTATTCGTTGTGGCGTGAAGGAGTAACAAACATACACACACACATACACATACAAACTTTCGTCTTTATAATATTAGTGTGAAGTGTGATGTGAAGTGTGAAGTGTGATGTGATGTGAAGTGTGATAGTGTGATAATATTAGTGTGATTCAATTAGGTAGGTATGTAGGTACCTACTTAAGTCAATATTTTTATTTGTAAATCTGTAGAGTATGAAACTCGTTGCAACAAAAGAAAATTCGGAATAAAATGGAGGCAAGTAAATACGAGTAGGTACGTCTAATTGCGACTTGCGATTGTAGGTATTGGGACTGGGGTTGACTTGATACCTACATACCTACTAAGTTGTATACCTACTTACATCTTTTCTTAATCCCTGTAAGCACTGGCCTCTGAGACGGATAAGTAGTTCTTTAGGTACAATGTATGTAAGTAGGTACTTACTTACATAACTACATTAAATTTTAAGTAGGTACCTATTACAATTTTCTTTTCTATAAATTAAGGTCGTGATAATGGAAAGACTAAAGTTCCGTCAGTTAGAAAAAAAGGTAAACCCAATAAAATACAATTCATGATTTTCATCTATAAAAGTTAAAACATGTTTAGATATCTATTTAAGTAGGCACTTGCCTACTTAGCTCATCATGTTTACGAATTATCAAAATACTTTATTAATTTTAAATTTCGATTGTTCTTATTGCCTACTTAATTAGCAAGTAGGGTGACAACGCTTACGTATTTTTTTTGTATTTTTATTAAGTATTTTATTTTTCAAAAATTTATTTAAGCATATTTTCTGACTAATCTACATACTGATGTCTCTTTATGAATTACAAGCAAAATCTTTTAATAAGGTAGGCATTCATTTTTAATGTTATAATGTATATGTTTTGTCGCTAGAATCAGAATTTCATAAGATAGGTAACCCAATAAATTAATGAGATAACAAACAATCTTGAATAGAAACTAAAATTTATTGAGAATAATAAATATAATATACCTACTTACTTAAAGTATTTCACGTTGAAGGGGGTATACACGTGATCAAAGGGGTCTGATACAAAAAAATAATTTCTTGTTTAGGGTTGTGTCATGTTACCTATTATGGTTGTAAAAGTATTATTATTTCGAAAGAGAAAAGATGTTGAGGATTTTTAATATTGAAAGTTGATAGGCTCTTGGATATGTGGATAATTTCATAATGCTAATATAGGTACTTGTTTAGTAGCTTTTGGCCTTGATTTCGTGGAGTTAAGTTTTTAAAACTTCCGCGGGAACCCTTTGTTTCCCGGGATAATAAGTATCCAATATAACTTTCTAAGTCTTTATCTATAACATCTATACAAAGGCTGCGTTGCTGCGTAATTTAATAAAAACCCATACCTACACTTTCGTATTTATAATATGTATGATTAATTATAGTATTATCTTTAAATTATCGACATTCTTCGGTCTAGTTCCAAATCAATATTTCTTTAATAAGATTTAACTATCTGAATCTGACTGAATTAGACATTTATGATAAATGTAGCATAGATAAGTATAGGAAGATAATTTTACGATACAATAACAATAAAAGAAATACTAAGCATACAACACAACAAACAGTGACCATTAGGCAACCCTAGTACCGGTAACGTGCGGCGCCCGCCGCCCAACCCGCGCTCGCCCCTTCTCTTCCATCCATCAGTCAGTCACTCAATAACACGCGAAGGGGACGGTTGTACGCTCACTTACCGCGCCCGATATTCACGCGGACAACTGGGTCACGAGGTCCATACGCGTATTACCAAAGAACACTTATTTGTTTTGTGTTGTGGATGGTTACAGTGACAGTGCTTTGAGATTGTTTGTTAATTAAGAAACTAGCGGCGCTTTTGAAGTGTACGTGATGCGTGCGTGAGCGCAGCGCATGACGTGCTACGAAACGTTGAGAGCTTCGGCACCCGCCGCGGACGCCCCCATGGCGCACCACTTCGTCAAGTGGTGGCGCAACAAGTTTAGAAACGGATATAAGAAATTCAGCAGTAAGTTCTAGCTAAACCGAATTAATTTTGAATATGCCCCTCTCTAAAATTACATTACGAGGATTTGCAAAAGTCACTAAGGCATTTATGTTCAAAGACAACGAGTCACATAAGAAGTAGCGGTTACCTGTTGTACATTAATGAATGAACGTTTGAAGGATAGCGAAACAGCCATGAATATTAACTATTTAGGCATAACGAACCTTTAAATAAAAACAAATGTTAAAAATAGCTTGTTGAGCAGTTACAACTACAATATCCATGAAAACGTTATTTAAATTCTATGCTTAAACTATCTCTTGCATAGAAAATGTTATTGTTTTACACTGTTTACATTTAGTAATACTTTTATCGCGTACCTATATTCTGTTGACTAATTCAGCTTCCACGGTAGAACAACTTTAAAGTATGTAATAAATATCAATGATGTAAAACTGGTTATAGATTTGTAGTATTTTCAGTGAAAATTTCAAGTTTAGAACTTTTTGCAATCGTTAGGTGTTCATTATGAAACGATTGACGATCATAGTCACGAACCAAACGAACAAAATTCATGGAATTTAATTCGGCGGTAATTTAAACAAAATATTTATTCATTTAATGTGGAACCTGTCTTTCTACTGGAATTTTACTAGATGCCTGTTATAGGCACATATCTACCTATTCATTATGGTTTACATACTCACGTAAATCTATAATATGTACCCATATAACAGCACCGCTAATAAAGGATTTTACGAAAATCTAACCCATATAATAGAGGAAATTGTATCGTATCCCATGTTCTGCGGGAAAATCTGATGCCTAGTGGCTACGTTGGATGGACGAAATCCCCGGCAATCGCTGGTCACCTACTCCAGGAAAGACAACTAAAAAGAAAGGGTCATGATACCGGCCGTAACCTGAACTTACTGCAACTTGAAACTCCATTTCCGAATGAAGTTTCAAGTTGCAGTAAGTTCTTACTCATATACCTAACTAATATCAATTCGAATCAAAATATTGGATCATTGGATAACTTTTACTTTCAAAAACGTTATATAAGTTTATTTCAACAGTGCAGTGGTCTGTAAAGCTATTTACTGTTTGCTTTGGAGCTTTATTACAACTATGCGGTGTTATAATGAACACGATTTATGATGAATTTTAACGAAGTTACAAGATTTCAATTTCAAATCACACTAAATCTTCAAAAACGACTTCCGCCTTATAGTAGTCTACCTATTCGATACTACTTCAAAGTAGAAATATTTTCCTTTGATCTTGTTCTATTTAGTTACGAAATAGACGTAAGCCGAACACTTCAATTAAAAGATGATACATTTTTGTTTCATAATGCTTTTTTCACGCACGTCAACTGTAAGGCAAAGTTTGTTAATATAATTTTAAATTCAAACTGAGCCGCGTCGCTCATTTGATTAACTTCAAAGAGAAAAGTTGAAAGCACTCGCCGAAGCGGAGACAATGATACCTTTTATTTGACATCAAAGAATTCTCCGCCCCGAGCTTAAAGCTCTTCTTTAAAGTGAATAATAGTACATTTATCCCACTACAAATTATAGTAGCTAAGCGGCGATTACAGAGAGTTTTTAGGAGTTGTACAACATTAACGCATAATTTAACGTATCGGTTCAATGCGACTCTTAAAATGTTTTAAATGCATAGTATAAATAATAATAAATGTATTTTTGGAGTTATTAGTGTAAAAAATTCAAGGTTTTACGACATAATATACTTTTCAACACACTTGCTCATAAAATGGCTCCCGGTTCACCGCAATTAGGCACACAATGACACCTTTAACTCAAACTGTGACTTTTGATTACTATTATTCACAATGTGAGTTATAGAATTTTTTTTTTAATTTTATTGGTTGAGTTGCTTTGTTCTTAAAAAAGTTTCTATTACAAAAAAAATCCTACCTATTGCCAAGATACCTATTGCTTGCTCATTTCATACAACTTCGTATTTAAATAGATAATTTCAACTTGTACGTGTCTCAAATATAACTTTTGTTTTTTCTGTAATACTTAAAGAAAACTGGAAATTCCCCATTTTGTACGTGGATATAAGAGAAAAGCCAAAAAAAAAAGAAACCTCATTCTTTTAGTCTATGGCCATTAAAGGTGTGCGCGCATTCCGGAAAACTGATTAAATCAAATAAACCCCTGAATAGGCTGTATGATCGTCGATCTTTGCCTGCCCTCAAGAGCATCTCAAGAGGGCGAACAAAAGAACAACATTAATTTTTCCCGCCATTGCGAAAAAATTTTCACAACTCGTTTTCACCGTTTTGTACCATAATGTACTATTTTAGTATTATTTTCTTTACAAGTGTGTTGAAAAACGTCGTATGATACACGTGTATATTGATGATTACCGTCCTCGGCTACCTTAAGACCCTCACCTAACGGCTCGGGTCTCAATAGCGCCTCAGCGGTAATCACCAACTTTGACACTTGTACCATAATGTACTATTGTAATAGTCGCATATAGTTATAATATTACGTTCATTGGGCAACGTATTATGCCATTGCTACCTCAAATGCACCGCAATAATGTAATGAGTCAATGAATATGGTAGACACGTCTGTAACTCACTGACTACCAATTTACTTAATTAAATATACCTTGACCTCACCTAATACTTTATCTAGTATTAGCTTTAAATGTTTTTTACTACTAAATTTATGTTTAACGAATGAATGAACACATCGTACTTTGATAAGTTTTAAGGCAGACAATCTAAGAAAATTTTTAATCTTTTAAACCCTTAGAATATGTAATATTATAAATGCGAAAGTTGGTGGAGAATGGATGGATATTTGTTACTCCTTCACGACACAACGAATAAACCGATTTGGCATACCCAGGATTAACACAGGCTACGCGGACGAAGTCGCGGGCATCATCTAGTCATTAATAAACTAACTGAGTAATTGAAAGAGAAACAGATTATGTAAGCTGTAAATAGTAATATTAAAATAAATAATTTAAACATATTTTGCCGTTAAGATGTGATTGAGAATAGGAAGGGAAAGTTGTTACGAAATTAAAGTAGGTCGGAGTTGTAAGAGAAATAACATAAGAAAAAGGCTTCTAATCTAATGCAATAGGAGGCGAACAAATAGCTGAATACAATAACAAAAATATCTACTTACTGAATACTGATATTAAAAATAATAGCTTTGCGTCAGGTCACGAATCACGGTAAAAGCTTTTATAGGGGTTAAACTTTCCCTGACCAAAAATACATTTGACGTGATGAAATAGCTATAAGTACCTACCTATAATAGCTACTATTAGAAGTAGTTATTGATTTACCTTTATTTCCTACTACGAATGAACGTGGCACAATATTTTTAGTAAACACTAAAATGTTCCTGTTACCAAAAAGATTTCTCGTCAAAAAGTCGTCAACAAATAAAAATCGTTTAATTACAGTTTCATACCAAGTAAATATTACATTAAATCACATTATAGTTCACTTGAATTGCTTTCATATTAAACAATTTTCGGGACTTTTCCATAAATTAACTAAAAGTGTTGGGAACCCTGCGACGCAAACAATCAATCATAAATGAAACTACTATTTATATAGTATTTTGTTGTTTGAATTTCACTTAGAGCATTTAGGAATTTGATTATATTTTAATTATTAACATTTTACATTAAATTCAAAGCTACGAATTTTTGGATATTGGGTTAACTCAGCTAGCTTAGTACGACTTTAAGCTTCTGTTAGAAATCAATCGGTTGATTCTAAGAACCTTTTTAAAAGAAAATAAAATTAGTGGCAGATGTGAGACGGCGAACCCAGAGCTTGAAAGCATTAGGCCCATGCCGATCTCTCGGCCCTTCCGAGAAATATCTCGACGCCCGCCCTGCCAGCCCTATGCGCTCACCTCACCGACTATACCCGGCCGCGGCCGCTCGCTTTACACAAAAATCTTTTGAATTTTGCCGATGGCATTCGATTGAGACTATTGACGATGTTGGATGATTGGATCCATAGAATCAGATTCATTTATTTCCAAAACGTACGTGTAAGTACAGTACCAAACATTAACGTACACTTTTTGAACGTCAATCAATTTTAAAAGTTCGTGAAAGTGATGCCTATTGGCTATTATGTTGTACCTAAGATATCGTATAAGTAGATATGTTGTACGCAATATCTCAACCTTTGCACTAACCTAAATTGATCAATCTCGTGCCCTTTTATAATGCTCCTTGCCACAGAATACCTAACAGTACCTAATGTCCTTGCGGAAAAACTAATTGTAGGTTAAGACCTGTCAATTTAGTTTAGTTTGGAAATAGTGGCTAACTCTGTTGTAACTTGTACACAATCTCTTCACCCAAGCTCTTCACTAAACTACATTGATAGGTCTAAAAGTAAACTTCTTGCGGAAAAGTCACACATAGGACGTAGGAATGAAAACTATAATGATTAAAATTTTGTCATATTGTCTGTTACAGTAGGCACCGAAGGCGACCGCACAGATACGGAAGAATTAGTAGGACGCGCGGCATCCCAATGTTCTGCCCCGCCGGATATTTTGCCAAGCGAAGCGAGAGCTTTGCTCCAACCGGCTTCACCGCCACCCATCCCGGCGAGGAAGTCTGAGGGGTATTCCAAGAGGCCGCCTTCGCCCGAAAGACATACGGAGGATGTGGATGAAAAACAACCTAGACTACGATTTGAGGTAACTTTTTGTGTCAACCTTTAAGAACTAACATTTTTTTTTAAAGGGAAACGCAAGATTTGTTGTCTGTGATAACTGATGCACCAGTCCCGTCGATCTCGTTGCACCATCCATTCAAGTTCACTCCAGAAACCTTTAAAGCCGTCCAAGTATCGAAAACTTTCAGTCAGGCTGGGGAAATACATATCATGAACATACTAAACTGAGACAAGGATATTAAATGGCTTCATCCATATCACATAACTGTGATAGATAAAGTGATAACCTAGAAAACATAATCCGGAAATCTTGTGGATGGGATTTCAATTGGTACTCACAAAGATACTAAGATCGTTCTTGCAAATAAAGTCTGAACCTGCTAACCGACAGTCTTACTTTTAAAGAAATCTTAACCTTATCGCAGCTCAGCAGTTCTTTCGCATTTTGCGATCGGTTGAATATAATTCAGTAACAAACAATAACAGGATTGTTGTAATTAGGGGAAAAAAGCCGCTCAGTCTAATCTGGTCTGAATATGATTCTAAAGATCAACATACCTGCAAATATGTATTTCCGATAAAATCTGAATTTCTAATATTTAGAAGGCACGTGTAAGTCGGATTACGGTTCGACAAGAAGGGGTTTTTACATCAAAACGTAGATCCTATTTATAAAGGTTTCGTTCCTCGAGCTGATTAATCTTGTAAGTTAATGCATTGGAATATTTAGCGATTAACCTTATAGAGTTATTGCTACTAGGGTACTAGGTACGTAATAATAGTTCGGTGCTTTTTATCAACTGGATTATTGCCACTGAAAAATATCAGTCAACGGACGACTGATATAGTTAACTAACCAGGCTATGCAGGGAATTCAGTATCATAGGAATAGATGAGTTTCCCAGAATATGTAGAGCAGCTATCTACGTATTAGGTAGGTATATTATAATGAATGTAACTATAGTATTTATCATTCATAAGTCGACTACGCTATCGTAGTTGGCAATTTATTGAATAATGCGATGAGTCATCTATTTGTGTCGTATCAGTCCGGGCGAGCGGCTCGCTTTGTTGTACAGTATCTCTGTGATCGGAAGGCGAGACTAGTTTCCTTTTAGAGCTCGAGATAAGAGCGCCTGTCCTCATCGCCGGACACGCGTTGTTTGGCGCCAGCCGCCACTGGTTATCTACGTAAACTAATTTTGTAGTTAGGTACCAACTACCAAGTTTCGTATACGCTTTCTAACGATGAGATAACTTGTAACTCTTCCAGCTTCGATCTCTACAAAAGTAATCTTTACTAATATAATAAATGCGAAAGTGTTTGTTCCTTTGTCTAAACTAATTTTGTAGTTAGGTACCAAGTTTCGTATATGCTTTCTAACGATGAGATAATTTGTAACTCTACCAGCTTCGATCTCTACAAAAGTAATCTTTACTAATATAATAAATGCGAAAGTGTTTGTTCCTTTGTCTAAACTAATTTTGTAGTTAGGTACCAAGTTTCGTATATGCTTTCTAACGATGAGATAATTTGTAACTCTACCAGCTTCGATCTCTACAGAAGTAATCTTTACTAATATAATAAATGCGAAAGTGTTTGTCCCTTTGACCTTCAGTCACGAAGTGATCGATCGACGTGATTTTTTGCGTGGGTACCTATAGTTCAGGACATGGAGTGACATATTATAGCTAAGCATAGAGTAGCTTTTATACCGGAAAAACCGAGGGCATCCGCGGGATTATTGAAAACTAACCTCCAAGCGGACGAAGTTGCGGAAAAAAACTAGTAATTATTATAAATCAAGGTTCCCATCCCGGTTCCTTCTAAAGTCCGCGCGTAATCTCAAAAAATACAAGTGCTTTGTTTAAATCTACTTACTGCTGGTTTGGAATGCCGTTCCAACGGAGAAGAATAAACAAGAAACCCCGCAGTAGCTTTTTTAACACACTTACAAAGAAATAACTAAAGAGAAATGCAGTAGATATACGTTAACTGTAACTAAGTTAATATTATATTATTATTATTTACCTATTTCTTGCAGGAACTGACATGCGACGTTGAACTACAGCATCCAGAATCGTCCAAACAACAACCGTTACAGTTTTCTTTTACTCTCTACGATCTGGATGGTCACGGCAGGATGACAAAAGATGTAAGTACATATAATAACATTATGTAAAATTGACCTTGACTGCTAGTAGGTAGGCAACTACTTAGTTGCAAATTGTCGAATACTTATTCAATTGACTGTACATTTTTGTCGACAGGATATAGCGGGCATAGTGTCTACTATATATGAGTCGATAGGAAAGTCGGTCACAGTTCCGCACTACGGTTCCAAAACGATACAAGTGCGTTTAACGGTTGTACCGGAAGAAGGGCGACCTCGCAACCACCGGGATAGAAAGGAAGGGAGAAGAAGACGCCGAAGGGAGGAGGCTGCTGAAGTGCATGCCACGCCTGCTGAATGTCCCGACCACAGTGACGATGAGCATCACGACAGATTATCGCACGACGATGATGCTTCCTCAAAGTCCTCATACTCCGGAGACAGACAGCCGCCACAAAGACCTCCGCCGGTGCTCAGACAAAGACCATCCCATCATCGTCACGCGAGAAGGGAGCCGCGTGAAAGGAAACACATGAAAAAAAGATCTGGGAGTTTACAGAGACGGGAGTTGCTCGAAATCATACAGGCTAACATGGAAAAAAATCACATGAGCTTTCAAGCTTCAAGGTAATGTATTTATAGATTGTACATACATTTAAATACATCTTAAGACCACTTATCTTACTGATCTTAGTCGACCACGATGGCCAATGGCGGATTGACTGACTTGACGAACCTTTAAGAACATTAAGGAGAACTCTCAGGCATGCAGGTTTCCTCAAGATGTTTTCCTTCACTGATAAAGCAAAGTGATATTTGATTGTTTAAAAACGCACATTTAGTATAAGGAGCATGCCTGGGATTAAACCCTGGAACCCTCCGACGCTAAGCTATCACCGCATTTTATCATAAACATGTAGATAACAATTTTTGTTTCTTTTTGCAGAAAGCCCTGTGAACCTGTTGCCAATGAGGAAGACATCCTGCACAAATATCAAAAACTTAGAAATAGATCTTACACCGTTAGCGACAAGCCTGCGCATGCATTCCAAAAGTCAAAAACTGAAGCCAACAACAACGGATACTTAGACTTAGCAAGTGGGGGCGATTCCAACCTGTGCAGGTACGACAGGTACTTGCACGCAGTGATATGTTCGTCGGCGCGGCACGCACACACCGGCTACCATCAGAAGCGCCCTCAGCATCCGAGAAACGCGAGAGCTTCTCACAATCCGAACCCGAGATCGCGTTCACATGACCTGCCCACTCAAAACCCTTCGACAAATCAACCTAGAGTACTACAAATCATATTTTTATAGAATTTAAATATGGACAGAGTCAGCAATCAACATTTGACTGTGTCCTTCCTGCAGTTTATATGAGCCAAACAATGTTCAAACAGAATATTCACGGTTATCAGATCACAGGATTGGCAATTACTTGAAGTCAAAGCATCAGCCTTTCGATGGAACAGTTCCAATGGCATACGACTATTATCTACTCTGTGGTGGAAGTCTATGGTAATTATCCTTCTAATATTACTCGTAAATGCGAAGATTGTCGGTTTGTCCTGCAATTACGTATCAATGCAGCAACGGATCGCCGATTTGCACGAGTATTGTTAAGGACTTGGAGAGTGATATAGGCTACCTTTTATCCCGGAGAAACAATATTCCCACGGGATTTTTAAAAACTTACCTTCAAGCAAGCGAAAGTTATTACTGAGGGCTATCCAAGTACCTAACTCAATAAAAAAGATTTCTAAAGTTTACGAAAGATTTGTTAAAATTGGAAATGAGAAGAAATGGACGTAGACATGTAAAAAAGAATTCCGAAGGGTGCCTGACCACTGGAACGGAGAAGTGGGAGGCAGTGCGGAGGCGTAGCCGTTTGTCCCTGTTCATTGAAGCGGAGCGGGTTTTTTTTCTCAATTTCATTGTTTCTTTTTCTTGGTTTCGTTTCTTCGGTCCACAAGCTAGCTCGCACGGCTACCTCGCTCCTCCGCCTTGCTTCAGCTATTCTTAAATGCTCAATCAATGTTCGAAACTATCCTCTTCTATCCGCTCCAGTGGATAGGCACCGTAAGGTTTCCACTGAAGCGGAGCTATGCTACGTAGACCAATCAGATGATAGATAACGTGCTTTTATCACGTCATATCAGTGATCTGATTGGTGTGCTGGAAATTCAATGGAAGCGCACCTAACTTGCGACAATCTGTAGGTGACTGACAGTTTAAATTTTGTGACTGTCCCATGGATTTGGGAAATAGTTAAGGAAAGTACTCTCTAATTTGATAAGCGGGATTGAATTTACTTTTGCAATTACAATTAATTTATCCATCATTCCAGAGTTTGTTTTGTTCGAACGAAGTGTGTTCAGTCCTATTTTTTTTTATAGTGTATTTGGTTAAAATATAATTTATTTTGTATAGAGAACTTTCGGATTAAAATGATCTGTAACTAACTGCATAGTGCCTTACCTTTGATGTGAATGTTTACAGTTTACACACATTACTTTGAGAAGAGTTTGGGATAATGGACGATTTTAACATGTTAATGCTCACTAGTATTTATATATAGTAATTTAGCTTGTAGATATTAAAAACTCATTAAGGAGTTTTAGACTGATAGATATAAGTTTTAGGTGCTCAGGTTGAGAACATTCTATAGGTTAGTATGTTTTATTGTAAACAATGTACTTAAGTGCTGCCTGTATTTTTTCGTGGCATTTTGATTCGCTAATGTCATCTATATTGGTATTCTTTTATTTTTGGTTTGCATTACCATTATCAGTATTCATTATCGTAAGTAAATTAATGAATCTCTAAAATGTTTTATCTACCTCTAATTTTACTTTATTAGCTTAACTTTAATAAATATTTATTGTAACAGCTAAATCCTAAAATTATTTTAGTACTTTTTTGTGATAACGAGTGATCTGGGTTCATGACAATGTTTCACTCAATGGTGTTAAATGTATTATGTTATTCTTGTAAGATGGAACAATATCTTTCTAGTTTGACAAAGATTTTGTGCGAAAATATATTTATATGGATAAGTTTTAATTAAATGCGGGTTTAGATCACAAGTGCTATAAAATAGAATACATACAATATTTGGGACTTAAATGGTCCATTAATGCAGGACCTTTCGTTTTGTAATGAACTATTATCATGGTAGGTATGTAAGGATTTTCTTATTTAAAACTCATCAAAAATCTACTTCACTTAAATAGTTTAGTAAAATTGTGTAATGACTTTGTTCAAGCAAACGCATGAACTGGTTTTATATTGTTTTAATCATATCTCAATTGTTTTCTACATTTTAGCCTGGCAATAGACGTCCGTTTTTGTTTCCGATTGTCTGATCAGGCAACCGGATCGTATTTACTCGATACACATCCGATTTTTCCGTCAGGCTTTTTCTGAACTCAGTCGTTCCCGAGCTATCATCCCGAGTGCTTGCGTTTGGAGCAAAGCAGAAGAAAAGAAGATGGATGACGAGTTAATAGAAATAGAAATATTTCTTATTCAAATAAACTTTTACAAGTACTTTTGAATCGTCAATGAATCTACCACTGGTTCGGAATGCCGTTCCTGCCGAGAAGAGCCAGCAATAAACTCGGCGGTCGCTCTTTTCAAAAAAAATTTTTTTTACAATAGGTAACAAAACTATGCTATGTATACAGTGTTTCCACAATAAAGTTTCAAAAATGCAAAACAATCCAATGCATGTTAAGACAGGCAGGCAAAAGCAGACCCATTCTTGTTGGTGGCACCCGTTCACGAGCATGACGCAGGATCCAGCCATTGCTTCGCTCAACCATATTTGAGGGAACGTAACAACCCGCACCACACGACACCACCACAGAAATTTTAAAGAGAGGAAAGAGAAAGAAGAAAAAACGTCGCTATTTTGGATTCATCCAATTAATTTGACAAGACTTACTGAGAGTCATTTCTATTTAAAACATCCAAAATAATTCATAATAATAATAATTTTATTATTATTCTGAATTATTAGTAGTGCCCTGCTCTACTGGGATCGGTCAATTATCACTGATAGGTATATTGTAGCCAATAGACCTGATATAGTGCTAGTTGACCGATCAGCGCGTCGAGCGATAATTGTCGATATCACAATTCCACATGATGATAATCTGGTGAAGGCGGAAAAAGAAAAATTGTCAAAATATTTAGACCTTGCCCACGAGATTACCGCCATGTGGAATGTTGATTCAACGATTATAGTGCCGATGGTCGTTTCGGTCAATGGTCTCATAGCGAAAAGTTTCGATCAACATCTTAAGAAACTTTCGCTTAATACTTGGATCAAGGGCAGGATACAGAAGGCGGTACTCCTTGAGACGGCACGCATTGTGAGGAGGTTCCTCACTCTGGAGCCCTGACCACTGGCTGCTTGGGTCCCTATCCCGCAGCAAGTGGGACCCATTCGTTTTATTGTTTTTAATTATGTTTTTATATTTATATTTGTATATGTATATTTGTAAACATTTTAAAAAATAATAGGATGAATGTGTATGAAAATAAATGAGAGAAATAATAATTTTATTATTATGAATTATTTTATTTTATTATTATTTTTTTTATTTTTTTTCATAATTTTCGCCCATTATTCGAACCACAATGATGCGTCCACACAGTGTCAGCGCTAGATTTTTTGGGCCCTAAAAATCCCAATCAGCAAAATTCCGCCCTAAATTTAGGGCTAAAAGCCCTAAGTTGGGAACCCTGACTGGCAAAATCGGAAGGAGTAACCGGATGTCTATTTTGTCTCATACTAGAAGTATGTAGACCGCGCCTTCAGGCAACCGGACCGACAGTAAAATCGGAAACGCCTCGCGCCCGTTTCCGACTCGGACGTCCGATCCGGCCACCGGATCGGACGTGTATTGACTGTTCATACAAAGTAATGGCTTCAACGCCTTCCGGTAGCCTGATCAGGCTACCGGATCAGACAATCGGATGAAAAAACCGGACGTGTATTGCCTGGCTTAAAAGAGCTCACTCTAAACTACTTAGGAAAGTAGACTTTTACCGCACGGGTGCGCTTAAAATATTGCAACATGAATGGTATTATAGTATTTTAATCTTTTCATTTTTACTTACAAAAAAGGCATTGAAAAACGTATGATAGGTGTTCATGTACATTGAAAAATTAAAACTTGGGGCTATTTAATAATTTAAATTTTCGTCTCGACTGTATTTTTCATCTCTGGCACTTAAATATCATAATTAACTGTTAAAGTTCTTACAATTTGCGAGGGCGCGTGAGCCTTACTTGTGGTTACGTCGTGTATATGCACATTGAGTAAGTGTGCGTAGGTGGGAGCGGTTAAGCGCGAGCAAGCTCTCGCTCCCACTTATATAGATACGACACACACACAACCATAAGCCATGCGCCCTAGTGAATTTCAAGAACTATGTATGTTTGTACCATACAAGTTGGTGTTGACTGACCTCTATTAAATACAAACACGCTAGGATGGCTTTTTGTGGCAATTCAAGCGCCCCCACTGGACGTATAGGGAACTAACTTTGACATATCCCAGTACAATTCACCTTAGTTCCTTGGATCAACACTCTTATTTGTTTACAATCAGCGCCAAAATGACAATAATCAAATTGCTTTATTGTTACGTTGCGTGAAGTCGAGCGTACTTGTATTAATAGAGGTATTGCTATTTCTATAGTCTGCTATTGTTCCATTTTAAAATGTACAGTGTACAAAGTGCTCGATCTTGTCAAAAATATTTATTGTCAAATATAATCCTTGCGGTTTCAAACATAATATTTTATTTCATAAGAAGGATCTTCCAAATGCCCCTTTCCTTATATATATAATTAGAATGCAAATCAATATAACGGCTGACAGGATGATTGTGGTTTCTCTCGGAAGACCGCATTTGTTTACAGCGTATTCGGTAGGCGAAAAGCTTACCTGAAAACCAGAAATTGTTTCTTAACCCAGGGCTCTCTACTTACACGAGTGTGAAATGAAAATGCGAAAGTGTGTTTGTTGGTTTGTCCTTCAATCCCGCAGCAATGGATTGTTTTGATTTTTTTGCTTGATACAGATACACACCCAGAGAAAACAACAGGGTTTTAAACGCTGACAAAGCCGCGGGCAAAAGCTAGTATCAAATATTTAAATAACTCTATTCCCTCACTCTCAAAGTCCGAGGTAACGACAATCTGACCCAATAGCGGACTTCGGAGTTGCTAAAAATAATCTCAACAAAAACTCAATAACTTTTTTGGTCTGATTCATGATCTGCAGCCGAATAAGCAAGCCACAAGAGCTTTAGGTTTGCTCTTGTTGGATTACAAAAAGGAGCGCTCTGTACTAGTACATTTAAAAGTTTGTATTAATTCAGACTTCTATTAGTACAGTAGTTCCGACTAAATAGGTCTACAAGGAACTCGTTACTAAACAATGTATTATTATAATTTGTGTGATTCCTTATTTCCTGCTCATTCTAAGTCAAAAGTACTAAAAGAATGATGCACTATTAAGCATACAGAATTAAGAACTTACCAACAAGTATTTTGGATCTGGTCTATTACGCCAAGAAAATGAAGGCACTGAATATTCAAGAAACTTCAATCCATTCAGGTCATCGTAACTGTGCAGAACCAAACAGCCATGATGAGTGTGTCCACCGAATACGACCCTAGGTTTGATCTTTGAGATAATGTATTGAGTCGATTCCTTAGACAGTGCATCAAGTTTTATTCTGAATAATTTGTTTCTTTCCGGTAGAGGTGGAGCATCTGGTTCCGTACAAATAGCATCCGAGACCCTGTATAGTGGGAAATGCTGCAAAGTTCACGTTGTCTCAACAATTGATCCATGTGTGATATCAAAAGGAAAGGGTCTGGCGCTGTTTCCTTTTAATAAAGTCTTGATCAGGGTTTAAAACCAGATTTAATTGTACAGTAAGTTCCGGTTCAGTTAAAATTAATTGAATTACCTTCAATTATTAAATCTTATTGGTTCAATTACCCTAATTAATTAAAAATTGGTTCAGTTGCTGCGAGACAGTGCATGCATGCTTATTCTTTTGACTAATAAGTATATTTGATATTTGAAGGAATAAGAAAAATAAGAAACTTTTACATACCTGCATTAGAATAGGTTGGCTATAGTTAAACTTTAGATTTTCTCTGTAGCATTGATTTACATCTTCTGAACATTTTGATAATCTCTCTGGAAACAAATAAATTTCAATTTGAATGGAAGTATGCAGATTCAAAATATGATAATGCACTATGTATGGTTCAAGTGTGCCAATTTCTGGTGAAATTGTGAACTAAATAACGTAAACTATTCCCCTAATTTATACAACAAAAAAAAGCCCCTCATACAAAATTATAAACTCAGTCTAACATGAAATTTAAAACAATTTGGGCAGTGCTCATGTTCAATGTTAGTCAGATTGGATGAGTTAAAAAATTAGTCATTCAAAGACCTAAGATTGGGCAGTAGGTACTAGTAATTTACCTGAAAGTTTATCTATCTGTCGCCTGGCTCCTGTGCACAATCTGCAAGAGTCACCCTGCAGTGCCATAGAGTTCAGAAGGATAAAATGATTCCCTTTCAACACCACATGTTGCACCGGTGGAGCCTTTAGACGCTTCGTGAATCTCAGAGCCACATCTTGTCTTATGCTGAAACAACAGAGTATTCTTGTGCTTTTATACATCTTTGGCAGTTTGGTCATTAACTTGACAACTTGTCTTCCACTCTCCTATAGACTGTGAAGTTGCCTTTCTCTACTTTCATTATAAAGGTATTTCAATATGCCTTTATTTAAATACTAGCTTTTTCCCGCGGCTTCACTCATGTTAGGTTCGATTTTTTAACCCCCTATTTAACCCTCTTGGGGTTGAAATTTTCCAAAATCTTTTCTTAGCGATGTCTACGTCCTAACAGCTACCTGTATACCAAATTTCAGCTCGATGGGTCCAGTGGTTAGAGCTGTGCGTTGATAGATCAGTCAGTCAGTCAACTTTGCCTTTTATTTATATTTAGACTAGCTTTTTCCCACGGCTTCGCTCACGTTAAGTTTGATTTTTCCAACCCTTATTTTATCCCCTTAGGGGTTCAATTTTCAAAAATCCTTTCTTAGCGGATGCATATGTCATAATAGCTATCTGTATGGCAAGTTTCAGCCCGATCCATTAAGTGGTTTGGGCTGTGCATTGATAGATCAGTCAGTCAGTCACGTTTGCCTTGTGAGATCAATAGTCTAAATATATAAAAGGAAATGGTGTCGAACTGACTAATCTACCAATGCACAGATAACCTGCTGGCAAAAGGTAGTTTAATATATAAATTTTAATTGTACCTACTAATTATGAAACCCAATGTCATGGTTTCCTACAACAACAAACATCCTGATATGATCTGGCAATGAAAACAATTTGTGGAAGCGTTCTACATATTCATTGAATTGCTCGTCATCTGTCCACTCTCCTTCGTCAAAGAGATCTCCTGTAATGTATAAAAAAAAAAATAAGATAAGTCAATGGTTCTGAGGTGATGTTTCAGTGCAATTGACACAATATCCTGCAGGTATCCATACTAGAGGTTGTTACTTGGTTCTTGATATGCTGTATATACTCATATTTTATACACTTTTTAGTTTCAAGCTGTTTTGTGTGCCTCTTTTATAAGTAACTTATACCGTTTCATTTATCAAGATGTACGTATGAAATTGGTAGATCTTACAAGGTTTTGTCAGTAAATAGTAGATTTTAGCTCTTAGATCTAATGAAATTGGCCACCCTAGTCCTATAGTACCCCGTAGATTAGGAATTTCTACTTATTACTATGTATTTATATTACTATTATTTTCAAACTATTAAATTATGAATAATTTTATAGTTATGAAGAAAGCAATGAACTAAGATATAAACAAAGACTTAACTCATAATCTTTTAGTAAACAGGTAGAAAGGTTATATTAAACTTACCTAAGATGAAAACCACCTCAGGATTATGTAATTTTATTATTGCTTGAAAAGCCTGGTGCATTTGCCATTCCCGCCTCCATTTGTCTAACCAATGTCCTCTATATGGGCCAAGCAAATGAGTATCAGCTAGGACGAATGCTTGTAGTACATTTTCATTACTTGCATTCAATTTTGGCCAACTACACTGCGAATGAAAGTTTTCAAAACTTAATTAAGAACAAAATATAGAATTAAATAGATTGAAGTTTAATGCTTTAATGATTTTACCTGTACAATAACTAGATAATAAACAAGGAACTCACAATAAAAACCGATAAGAATTAGTCCTATGACTAGGACTAATAACTTTTTTGTAACTCGTCGCATGTTCTTGGGATCATATTCGGGCTTTTAACACCAAAAATTTAATTCACAGCTGCATTTAATTAGTTGTAGTTTATCTAAATATTAATTATAAACTACAACTGTAGGTATAAACGAGTAATTTCATTACTCGTTAAGTTAGTCGTTAAGATAATAAGTTTAGGAAACAATCACTACAACAACCGAGAAGTTACCGTAAACCTGTAAATTATATGTGATAAACAAATGATAAAATAAACGATAACCAATGCTGTGATGATAATGTAGGATGATAACTACATAACTACTCTACTATCACACTATGATAGGCAGCAGTGATGTTGCGATACTCGATAGTAATAGTCTATCGATAGTATCGTGACCCTCGAAAATCAGTCATACAATCGATAGTTCTATCAATACTATTGCACGTGACAATACTATCGATACTATGGATTCTATCAATTTAAAAAAAAGAGTAAATACTATTGCTCAAGCTCAATAGTAGTAATAGTATCGATAGTATCGGTAGCAAGTCTATCGATAGTTTCGATTGCATTACTCTCGATAGTATTACTGAAGTATCAATATAGTATCGACAGTTTTATGTCATCGATAGTTAAAAATATCAATGGTATCGGTAGCAAGTCTGTCGATAGGTTCGATACTATCGATAGTATCAATTGTATTACTCTCGATAGTATTACTGAAGTATCAATACTATCGGTAGTGTCGATATAATCGATAGTACTATCACGTGCAAATAGTATCGATAGAACTACAGATTATATGACTGATTTTCGAGGTCAACTGTCGATAGCGCAACTCTCGATAGTTTTGCAACACTAATAAGCAGTGAATGTTGCCATATTATATGCATAATACATATGAGAGCCATAGACATATAAGAAGCAGACTTGACATAAATTACATATCCACATAGACAGATGTATAGGAATCAGTCTTTTTCTGTGGGAAGGAGAAGATTCCTTCTTCACATTTTTAAATATTTTGTTGTGAATCCACGCATGTATTTCAATACATGCACCGTTCACGCGCACACACAGATTCGCACTTAATCGCACTTCTGTTGCAAATACGTCCTTAACTTTATCTAGATACCACCAAGGCGCGCCAATCGATTTTTATCATCAAAAAAAAAAAAAATTTTTCTGTTAAGTTTAAAAAAAAATTGTATGTAAGCAAAATTAATAATTTTATTCAGATTTTTGTTAAACAATTCGTACTTGGACAATAACTCATAACATTAAACAGCCTCATTAAGTAACTAATTATTGTGATAGTAGGTATATTTCATACATTTATTTTTAAAAACATTACAAACTGATATTAAATATTTTTTACAATAATTTATCACCTATCAGTTGTCACAGTAAAAATACATATTTTAATTAAGTACATTATAATTCATTACATTATAAAAATAAAAATCTTATTATTAATAATAATAAGATAATTAATAATAATCTTATTATATTGTTATTATATTGTAATAATGTAAAAAATAAAAATAATCTTAATCTAAAAGTTCGTCCTTATTGTTTCAAATTGTAAGTGACAATGGTGATAATTCTGTTGTACACAATCTCTAAACTAAACTAAAATGACATGGGATATGTTGGTTGGGAAAATTGTGAAAAGCAAAGCACTGTATTTTCAAACCTGTCAGTTCAGATTAGAAATTGTGCTCAACCGAATTAGTCCCTTTAATAAGTTAATAATGAATATGCTAGTCATCATTAACAGTCATAAAAATAATACTATTTGGTAGGGATTAGGTACATACATTTTGTAGATCAATTTCGAAAAATATTTGGTTTATTTAATTTTTCATATCATTCTTATCGCAGACTAGCTAAGCTTAGAAGTAGAACCAACATAACCTGAGTAGAGAAACGCAACAGGCATCGAGGTTAGTTAATGGCCCATGTACATCGATGGGCATACGTAAAATTAGAAAAAAATATGTTAAATACGTTAAGTATAAATTGAAAAAAAAAAAAAAATGTTTGTTGGTTTCAATTCATAGGAATCCTGAAGGTTATTCTTGTTTAAGACCTCTGTAAATACGTTAAGTATAAATTGAAAAAAAAAAAAAAAATGTTTGTTGGTTTCAATTCATAGGAATCCTGAAGGATATTCTTGTTTAAGACCTCTGTTAGTCAAAAACTCAAAACAAAAGCCAAGTTAGATTGTCAGGTCTCAATTAATCATCTTTTAACAAAAGCAAATAGGTACATTAATTCATTGATTTATATCTGTAACTCGAGTACTTTCTACTAGCTATAATACTAGATACATAAATCATATATTCATAATCACATAAAACATCGTTAAGTTGACAAAGGTGGTTTACACATAAATCCTAGTAAACTTAAAACCTCTTACATAAGTTACCTACTACCATAAAACTTGCTATTTAACAAAAAAATTAGTAAGTTAACATTGATTTTCGCTTTTCCAAACATGTCCATAATGGAGCAACCTTCATACTGTTTCTGCAAAAGATCTTGTATATCGACTTCGATAGATTCCATTTCTACCCCCATGAATTTCCCTTTGACGGTAAATACACCGTTGTGATCCGTCGGTGTTATTTCAAATTGCACGTTCTTGAACTGTGAGGTTGAGAGACCATCGATTTCCAAAAGAACTCCTCGTTCTAAAAGCTTTGCAGCGGAATATTTTGCCGTCAACTTCGACTTTATTTTCTTAATATCTTTTCCTGATCTCAAGCACGCGTGTACACTTCTACAAAAGAAAAAATGGTGACTGAAATAGTGGTATGTATGTTCTACTAGAATAAAATACATCATCGTTGCCTTTATTCATGTCGCAAATAGCCAAAGATTGTTTATGTTAAATTTTATGTGATCGAGTTAACAGTCTGAAGCTTTTATATGATTAATTTCTTTTGTAACTATTTCGGGGTAGTCAAAGCTAATTTTTGTTTATATTACAAAAAAAATACAATATGATGAGGGAGATATTGCATTTTCAAGCACAGGGCAGACCTTCTGTAATATTCGTCGCGAGCACGCGCTATAAGAAATTTTATCCAGTTTAAGTTAAGACGAATTAATTATTCTTACACATACCTTTTTCCAGCATGAAGATTAGCCAAACACGACTTTATATACTGATCATACGACTTGCATTTCTCCTCGTAATACTTGGTCTTTTCCATGAGACTGAGCCTCGTTCGGGACAAGGTCGCCAGAGCTCTTCGCTGCGCTTGCCTATATTTCCCTTTGTTGCAGAGATCGAGGGCTATCGACGTGACTAGGGCCTGATACCCGTCTTCGCGCGTTACGTAGCCTTCGTCTTCGAGCATTTGTAGGTTGCGACGAAGCTTAGCGATGTGCTCTCGAAGGGTCATCGCTTCGTCGGGCCTAGCTTGGCCGGAGTATATTCGCCTTTGGACTTTTTCAAGGTATTGTTCCTGTTGCTCTTTCGTCGTGCCAATGCACAATGCTTCTAATAGATGCTCACCTTAAAAGGAATAAGAATCAATAAAGTATTTTGGAAGTCTGTATAGCTTTATGTATCAGAGATAGGCACAGGATTGGTGGTGGGTAGTTCATAACTTTTCAGCCATCAGCAATTTTAGCATAGGTACATATAGCATCGGCAGCATATAAAAAAAAATTGTTGAAGTATCGTGGTTACTTTACCTAGACTATTAATAATAATAAAATAATAAATAAGATAATTTATCCTGACATAAAACTGTCTTGTAACTTTAGCGCTGTATTAAACTTGCAAAACGCTTTATTTATAAAAAAAATCATTTTTTCAAAAATATTTACCATTTAAGAAGGGTATGATTGCAACGCAGAGCTCTTTGGTTTTGATAAAAAGTTTATTTAAGTCAGTCATATCGTCCGCTGGAGCTTGGAACTTGTTAACCAGCGCAAGACACACTTCCAATTTTGCGTTCTCTTCTACATCCCCCATTTGCTACGAAAATATAACAAGAAATTAATATTATAAAATGTACTAAAAGAAAAATTTTATATAATAAATCAAGCATAGACAATTTACTTAATTATAAGTCAAACATAGACAATTTTACACCAGATAACTATTAAAAACTAGTTAATGCTTCCGACTTCGTTCGCGTTTTTTTTTTTTCTTTCCGAGATTTTTTAATTCCGAGCATTGTTTAGGGTTAACAACCCTCAGCAATGAGGACCACGTCGGAGGAGTTTACATACCGCAGGTACATCCCGAGCAGCCAGCTGTGCGACAGAGGGCACCTCCCCCAAGTCATCCAGTAGCTCGTTGAGTCGGTCGCTGGGGTCGGGGGCTAGGATGTCTTGGTACTCAATTAGCAGAGCGTGCGTGTCGACAATTTCCTGCAAAGTTTTAAGATAAGTCATTGTCAAACACACGGCGAACCGAACACAAACTGAATAAAGTTCTTGTGTTACTTATTTTAGGATGTCATTGTATAAAAGGTCAACACAATAATCTATACATATAATAAAATTGTAGAAAAGTGGTGTCTGTACAATGGAAATATATATAAAAAAAAGTAGCAGGGGTTGTTATTATATCGATGCCGAACCCGAAATTGTAATTAATTTTTTTTTGTCTGTTTGTCTGTTTGTCTATGTGTTTGTGCACGCTAATATCAGAAACGGCTTATTCGATTTAGATACGGTTTTCACTAATTTATTGTAGTAAGCTTCACTTAACATTTAGTGTTTATTTCATGTCAATCGGTTCATAAATAAAAAAGTTATGTCAATTTAAAGAATCACGGCGAACATTTTTAACGTACAGAGTACGTACTACACGCCTCGCGCCTGAGCGTCCGTGGCTATATAAAGCGCGCTGAGAGCCGCGCCCCGAAAAGTCACTATTCCACGCGAACGAAGTCGCGGGCACAGCTAGTCATATAATACTTTAAGCGTTGGTGGTAGGGCCCTAGCATCAATAGTCAGCTATTGATGGGTTGCTGACACTGAGGCTGGTGATGATGATGATGAACTAACTTGTACAGTGATGTAGATGTGCGGGTGATGCAGCAGCGTGGCCTCCGTGTACTCGTCCACGGCGAAGTACTCCTCGAGCGTGGGCCCGCGGCAGCAGCGCCTGAACAACTGCTTCATCTTCTCGTGGCACTCCACTATGAACGGGTTCAAGCAGCGCAAGTGACTGGACTCCTCGCCGAACTGGGAATAGACAGGCCTTTTTTACAAGGGGGGGGGAGTGGGGACGGGGACGACGACTCTTAAGATCCCCCCACATCATGGAGAATTCGGGTTATTTACCGACTAAAACCCTTCGATGCATATTGGAAGGCTTCGAGATCTCTTATCACATGCCGGTGACTTCTATGCGCGAGGCTGACCTCTATATTTAATCTATGATTAACACTGGTCTTGCTGCTGTGATTTCTTTTTTGGACTGATTGACGTCATTTTGGCTCTGTAAGCACTACGATACACCGTACCGATCTCAATTCCATAGATTAATTATAGAAGTCGGTGCATTATTTGCAATATTATTAGTTCCAGAGACACTCGTATGTCAAATGTGGCGCTTGTGTGTCAAAAGGCAAATTTACAAACAAATACCTATTTTTTACGAAAATACTTGCATATTATGGCTATTTTGAGATTGTTACCTAATGATACAGCTTAAGTTAATAACTATAAAACCACTTACCCCTTTCTTAGCAGCAGAGAAATGTAGAATTTTTGCAACAGACGCCAAATTCTTGCGTTGATCCGTTGTGAGTCGGGCGCCATTTGGCATGTTTATAATATGAAAGGCATCAGGCGCTACTATTGCCGCATTAAAGAATTGGTAGTAAACCAAATTACCAATCACCTAAAAGACATAAGTTACATTGATTTTTTTTTTATATGCAAAGCTCCAGTTCCCACACTGATACTAAAGTTGGACGAGGATTTGAGAACTCCAAATCCTTGATGCCAGGTTGCAATATTCCTATATATTAGGTATATGACAGCTTAATTTTTTGATACCAAAATTCCTTCCTTTGCTCAATTTCTTTTGTAGTAAATTTTTATTGTAGAGGTATTTTCTAATAACTGAGCCGCCGTATTGTATTTGTCATGACGTCATATGAAGATAGCCGATAAGACACTTAAATGAAGCCATCAATCGAAATTTAGCAAATCCCCTACTAGGTAAACCGACATCAAACGAGTCGCAAGAAGCTGCTGGAATTGGATATAGTCTAGGCAGCGCATGATCGAGGCTTTTGGAAGCGTATGCAAGAGACCAATGTCCAGCAGTGGATGTATTTTGGTTGATGTAGAATGTGTAGTTTGGGAACGACGAGGGAACTGATGAAGGAGATAAATTACAACGTCTGCGGAACCCCTACGAAACAACGGAAGTCTGCTGTAACTACCCTTCAAAAAATTTAAAATAGCTTACCTTCAAAATATCTTTTTCCGGTGTATGGGGAAATTTGGAAGTTAAAGAGCGATGTAAAACACGGGCCATGTATGTTATACAAAAAGGTATAAGTTCAGTTGAACTTGTTATTTTGTCCAAAAATATGGTCACGACAGTTTTGAGCTGCCTGAGGGCTTTGTCCAATCGCGACTTAACTTCTGGATAAGTGAGAGCTTCTTCCTGCGGCACTGAGTAAGGGAGTTTTCTAGGGAGAAAACAACAATATAATTAATCTGGATACGCTGCGCATTACAAATAACAACTTACAAATAACCAAAAA
Organism: Hipparchia sbordonii; assembly: GCA_038048805.1. Taxonomy (NCBI): domain Eukaryota; kingdom Metazoa; phylum Arthropoda; class Insecta; order Lepidoptera; family Nymphalidae; genus Hipparchia; species Hipparchia sbordonii. The sequence continues at coordinate 9,667,200 of CM076098.1, forward strand.
TAAAATTGTAACTCACGAAATTTGTCCGGTTGTCATTTCCATCTCATTTCTCCAAGCTTTGTATATTTCAACTGGTCCAGTTTCTATGTACAAATCTTTATCCTTTATAACCATTTCCACCAATGGCCCTATGATTGTTTCGAGGCTGTTCAATCCAGAGAGTTGCCGTGACAGACTGACAGCCATCTTCAGCACTAGCGGAGTGGACGCTATTATATCGAAGGGTTTTACGACTTTGCAACTTATTTCTTCCTCCAGAGTAAACCTGAACAGCTTCAACAACAAGTATTCATCTCTCGCGTACGCACCAAAATTATAAAGACTCAATACGACGTTTTGTAAAAAAGAATTGGTCTTATTTTGCGGGATACAAAACAAAAGCTTAGACAGATAGGTGGGATTTGTTTGTAATTCGTAGAACAAGTGTTGATAACCGTCTAACAGGCGTTTACTTTCTTTTGTTAATGACTTCAACCCTTTAACAGCAGTGGAAACAGTCATCAGAGGACCTTTGCCGTTTCGATTCAACAATAAAGTTGTTGTGTTATGTTTCACTAAATTGTTTAACTTTAGACCATGAGCCGCAACTTCCTGCAAAGCTATACGATTTTGAACTAACAGACCTATCTTTAGATCCATGTCATCTATTTGCCTGGAGAGTTCTTGATTTTTTCTTATAGACTGAACAACTTCTGATTTCAAGCTTTGCAGTTCTATCTCTCTGTCATAGTCTTGAGTGCTAAAGTCTAACATGGGGACAAATTTTTTCACTACACGTAAAGGGGGGTTCGGCGAGTGAAATAGTGAAAGGTAAGCGTTCCTAGCACGGACGCCTCTCCAAAGAGCTTGAATCTTTACGATTTTATGTTCCTGTAAAAGAAACAATGACATTCTTAATAATATAAAGGTAAAAATTCTTTTTACAAAACCGACTTCAAACGCCACTACAAAGTATATTGGGCCTATAAAATTTGAAGAGTTCCCTCGATTTCTGCAAAATGCCAGTATCAGATCCTGTCCTGATGACAATGGGACCACCTGGGAAGCATACCCTTTCAGACAAAAAAGAGTTTTCCAAATCGTTTTTCAGGCGTTTTCGAGTAATTGGGGAACATACATTAAAAAAAAAGATACCGATGAATTGAGAACTTCCTCCTTTTTGGAAAAATGGATTCTAAGTTATGATTCTCTTAATCGTTAGTTTCATACCTGCGATTTATACCATGCCCAGGGATTCTGCTTCCTTTCTCTGTTAAGTTTCGCTTCTATTGCCTTCATTCTGAACAGAGTTGCATATTTCCTTTGAATCAGCACTCGCCTCCACCACGCTTGAATCTTGACAACATATTCAGTGTGATCCTTAAAGAACATAAGCCTATTTACATGTCGTCTAGTTAAATAACCCCTACAATAAGCTTGAAATCTTATGATGGATTTCTCCAACAATTTTTGTCTGTATGAATTAATATGATGCTTATTAGTCTTTTCGATTATGGCTTTGATGTCTTTTTTTGTCAAGTAGCGGGAGTACGGAACAAAATCTTTGGGTGTAGTCCAACTGTATGTGTATGATTCCACATCAATGTAGATCGTATTTCCCGCTTCTGTGTGGCATACAATCCATGGACAAATGTTTTGCCCCTTTTTCTTTAATGCTTTAGAAAACATTTGGAAATAGACATCCCTGCATGATCCTTCGACAATCCCCAAGCTAGATAAAGGCGCTGATGTTAGAGCTTTCCAAAACGCTCTCACGTCGGCTTTTACAATAGCTAGATTGAGCTGTACTATCGCATCAGTCAACTCTTTAGCTTTCAAAGATTCATTGTTAACTTCGCCAATAGCGTTAACAATATCGTCAAACCAAAGATTTTCGGAATCTTTCTGTAGCAACCGTTTCTTTAAAGTTCTCATGTATAAATGGTACTCTTCTTTATGTAACGATAGAGGCAATTTCAGATGTGAACTTTTTAATAGATTTATTAACGTTTCTACGTTTTCTTCTGCAACAGCTCTGTTGATATTGTCAATTACCTCAACCACTGTAAAAATAAAATCAATTATTAATATTTAAATTAAACAAATATATTTATCATCAATAGCTAAACATATCTAATATTTCCCTTATCCGTTCCACTCAGCGTAAAGCTGAGGGATTTTCTCAATAGTTAAGTAATTCAATACTTACACTCATCATTATCGTCATCTTTCATATTAACCATTTCAATAGTATCCCTTATATCTTCCAGTGTAAGTAAAGGACACTCACACTGTTCTCTTATTTTTACCTGCATAGCCGTTACTAACGCAGATAAATAGCGTCGTCGGCAGTGTGGTCTGAGCGCATCTAACTGTATATGTTTTGAATTCAAAGCTTTCCAAGCTGACGCTTCATTTCCCCTCTCAACAGCTTGCGACACAGCAGCAACAGAGTTCAAATATAATGCAGATGCAGCAATTTCACTCTCATTAAGATTTTTATCTAACTCACATTTTTCTAATCTCATTTCTTCAAACAAAAGTGGTGCAGCGTACTTATCTATTTTAAAATTTAAACCGAGTTTTGGACTTATTAATGCATGATAGAGATCTTCTGGTGTGCCCTCATCTAATGCTTTATTGACGCAAGAAATTGCATTTTTGTGTTCAGAGTGCTCTTGACTTTTCAGGTTTCCATCATTAATTATATTTTGAAAAATTTTGTGCCAATTTGTTATGCTTTCAACATCAATGTCTTTACATGATTCAATTATTTCTATGACAATGTCGCAATAAAAATCTAAATTGTTTGGATCATAATTTTTAACTTTTACCCATTCCTCGTTAAATATTTTATGCAAGCTGTTTACGTCATTATTTTTACATGCATTACACAAAGTTTTCCATGAGGCTTTGTAATTTGTTGCAGTAATATGTCCCTGAATTTCAACAAGTGTTAAAAGTTCATCATATTCATCAGGCACATAACTATCATTTAATGAATGATTGTGAGCAACTTGAATCTTTTCATACTTTGCAGCTTTTAGTACTTCCTTGTACTCATCAATCAGGCAGTTTTGTACATATTTTATTTTGAGATTTGGATTTAATAATACATGGGTAATGGATTTTTCAGTATCCAATAAATTATTAAGTTCAATCAAAGCAGTTTGAGTATCAGAATTATCAGATATATTATTTTGAGACAGAATACCACTAATCTTTTGGAACATCGGAAGTGGATGTTTGCATTTTTGTAAATCCTTAGAAACGGAGTCCAACTGTTCATCTAAAAAAGTTATTTAGTTTTTTATTACCAATCCTTCATATTAATATAATAATCAAGCGCGAAGTTTCAGTTAACAATGTGTTGTTTGCCACTTGATGTCAGCAAAATTATGTAAAAATCAAAATAAAAATTATAATATATTGGTGTTGACTGGGTTGTACTCATTCGTTTGTCTCAACCCATCAACAGTCCACTACTGCACATAGATATGCTCTCACTTTAAAAGGATTTAGGTCATAGTCCACCACCCTGGCCAAGTGCGGGTAGCAGACTTCACAGACCTTTGAGAATATTTTGGAGTACTCTCAGGTTTGCAGGCTTCATCACGATATTTTCCTTCACTGTTAAAGGCTGATGCTCAATTGCTTTTGCCCTCAATGCAAAACATTTTACAAAAAGTAAGATAATTACCTGTAAAAACTGCTTTACCAAATACATCATGAATCAAAGCCGCTTTGCCAAGTTTAAATAAGTGGGAGCTCAATGCATGAAGACAGTAAATTACTTTTGGCATGTTTTTATTGTCATAAATATCTGTTGTTTCTGGCTGAAATGTCTGCAAATGTAATTTATCAATTTGAGCCTATTAAACAGAGGGAACAAGCAAAAATTAATCAGTAGTACCATGGTTAAAATTAATCGCCAGTGAAATTAGTTCTAGAAATCAGTAAAAAGTTCCAGCTTTTAAAGCATATTTTCATACAAAATTTCCATTGATATTTAATGTCTCCAGTAATATGTGTATTGCTGAAGTGATCTTGTCAAAATGGTAAAAAGATAACTCATATCCTGGAGACACAGTAGGTACCTACTATAAAGAAATAACTTACCACTGGAAGTTCAGTTCTTTTGAGAACTTGTAAGAATTTATTTATATTATCAGTATGTTTAAATTGTAGACCCATTACCTGCAAAGTTAAGTTAATATTGACATAAGCATAACATTTAAGTTTTACAAAGTTCCAATGAACTAAAACTAAAATGCATCTTTTAAATTAATAATTATTACATGAAGTACAGTTCATCCTCTCAAATGGTGTGCAGTACAAGTACCTTGTAGTTTAGAATTATATAAAAATAAATAAATACATTATTTTATTTGAAATGTTTTACATTATCGTAGTTATATAACAACAGAAATCAGTGTGACACACGAAAATACCCTACGGGTGTGCACATCTTTGAAAAAGCTGCTTCAGCTTTCGGCATGAAACGTCTGCCCCTTTGTGTTAGCTTTACAAAGGGAACCCGCCATTTAAGCAAACAAACTTTATGTATTTCGTAGGCTCGTTCTTGCTGTTGCTAAAAGGAGCGCTCCATACACATACATTCGAAAGACTGAACTAGTTTGGACTTCTGGTACTATTAGTACAGTAGTACATACACAGAAATGTGCTAACTAGATACCTATACGCCACCAACTTATGTGTTCATGTGACAGGGTTGCTTGTGGAGCTTTTAGTGTTGCTAGTCAAAAAATTTACGAGGAAATTGGTACTGCATTTTCGTAACCCTGTACGACACTCACACTAAAAAGAACTGTGTACTAACAAACAATGTACTATTATATTCTGTGATTCCTTGTTTCCCGCTCGTTCCGAGCCATCAGACTAGTTAGTTTATAAAGAACTAAGTACTAAATGAACAATGTACTATTAAGCATAAGGAATTCTTTCTAGTTCAGTGTCAGGAATTCATTAACTACACAAGAATAGTATTTCGATACCTACCTTATAACGTCTTTGGTCAATATCATAAATTTTATTTAATGGTAGAAGATCAGGTGCAATGAAATTTCCCAGCTTTGCTAAATAAACGCCGTTTCGCAAACTCTCCTCGAACGCCACAGCAGGTGGAAGTTCCTCTTTCAGGCAAGATTCCATCCAGACTTTGGCTTCTTCTAGCCGACAAAGATATTCATAAGCGATGGTCCTTTGTCTGATGATATCCATTTCTTGTGCAGTTTTACGTACCTCGGTATCGCCTGTATATTTCAAATCTGTATTAACTTATAGCAGGGAAGTTAAAAATACAAACATTTTAAAAACAATAATGATATCTTACAATCGTCGATTTTCCCAATTAGCACTTCTCTAGCGTCTTTTCCCATGATTTTCGCGTAAATTAAAAAACTTAAAACTTTAGTTAACTATCCGGATACATTCAATCCCTCAATATCAGTACTTAATAATATTATATATTAATTGTCCACAGTCATTACATATTTATTATTTATAGATTAATTAACAAATATTTTGCATGCAAGTGTAAACATCCCACGAACAAGTTTTGAAATTTTTAAAAATTTTTGACGGTTAACCACAGATAAGAGTATACGTTGCAAACAGACAAAACATAGATTTCACAAGTGCCACATCCATAATGCTTCCATAGGTAGGTACCTACATAATAGACTGCAACTGGGACTGCCAGAAAAAGACTTTGGTGTTGCCACATTAACCTTTTTACGTTTTTTATTGTTTTTATTTTGTATTAAACCACAAACATATAAGAGTAAGTATTAAACTCAAAGCCGTACTTTAAAACGAGTTTATATTGTATAATCCACAATGTCTACACTCTACAGAGTACCGTAATAGTTTCTATTCTCTTGTCAGAGTGCTTTGGCTGAAAAAACTGCCATGCTATATTTTTTCAGAAATTCAAACGATTCTAATACTATTTAAATATTTAGCCATAAATATATATCTTGATTTAATAATTATAATGGAAGAAGAAAGTGTAGTTCATGAACACAACGGAGATTATCAAACGCTACCTATTTGTACATGTGTATGTGATGATAACGTGACAGCACCAACAACACCGAGTGAAGAAATACCCATCACAGAACGAAAACAATTGATTCTAAGTATTGTTGCAAGAACAGAAAGTTACCTTCGTGAACGTCGTATTCCTGAATTAATTCGTTTTCTACTTACTATGATTCTGGCTCACACCCCTGATAGTCCCATATCGTATCTTGAAAAATTACTCGACGATTGTATGCTCTATCGTGCAGGACATGGAGTAGCACCGGTACTTTATGAAAATAGGTAGTTTTTCTTTATTTTTTATTTAACTTGTTTGCTAAACAATGCATATTTGTTCTTACAAATTAATTAAAAATGAGTTAAAAAAAATTATTAAAACTTTTACGTAATGAACTGTCAAACTCTCGCCGCCGTTTATGCATGCCTGCGGCTCGCATGATGAACAAAATGAACGGACTACATAAAATACATAGCATGTTTTAGGTCATGTTTATCGAAAATTACTATTGCGACCTAAAATTATACGAAGTAGTCCGCTTATTATTTTTATGTGAAATACTACTTACCGTTCAAAATGTAGAATATAATATGGAGTGTTTTCAAATCAATAAAAAATAAAATATTTTTAGGCACCTGGAAGCTGTGATAAAGAGTTTTGATCCTGGTCAAAGAGGATGGCTAAGCGCCGGTCAAGTGCATAGACTTTACACAACTTTAGGATTTAATACTGAAAAATTAACTGAAGAGCGGGTACCATGCGATGTTTTGTTAAATACTTTAAAAAAAACTCAAGAAATTGAATTATTTCAACTGTTAGCGGCTGGCGTTAAAGACAAAAATGATGAATTCAACATGTGAATCTTACGAATAGCTAAGTCTGTTCGGATTAATTATTACCTATTTAATATTATAATATGAAGTATGAGTATTGAGTATTAATTAATACTAATAAAACGAAAATTACGACCACCAACAAAAATAAACTTATCTATAACCTAAGTTAACATTGAATTGCATTACAATTAGTTGACATTTTTAAACATAATAATATTACAAGTAATGCTATGCCTGCTTGCGAGTTAAGACTTTATCCGCATGGAATTAAATTAAAAATACCGTGCGAATTTCTGTGACATCGATGTATATGGATAGGCCTCTGGAGGAAAAAAAACGCGTTCAAAAAAACAACAGAATTTGCAAAATTCTCTCGTCTTAAAAGAACTTAAAAGAAGTTTAAAAAATGTAGTAATGTCACTTCATTCCATTTTTTGTTCTGGTTAATAGGGATTGGCTACTCCTCGAGCGTGATTGGTTGAAACTCGCATCAAAGCGAACCGTGGGCAACGCGCGATGTTCATTGCAGAGTGAGATCCCAGGCCCGCCAGATCTTCCTCATTTTTTAATCAATTAAATGTGTTAGATTGCGTAGTAATAGTATTTACTTTGAAGGTATACGTACCTGTTTAGAGCCAGCGTCTAAAGCCAGTGGCTGGTGCCAGCGGCTACAGCCAGTTGCGGGTGCCAGCGGTTTGAGCCAGTGGCTGGCACCAGCGGCTAGAGCCAGCGGCTGGCACCAGCGGCTAGAGCCAAGGGCTAGCGCCAGCTGCTAGCAACAGCGGCTAGAGCTATAGCGGCAAGCGCCAGCGTCTATAGCCAGCGGCTGGCGCCAGTGGCTGGCGTCAGTGCCTAGCGCCGGCGGCTAGCACCAGCGACCGCCGTTATAGCACTGAAGTAATCAGTTTTAGACGATCTCACAGACTTATAATAATTACTCTGAAGTGACAATTATTGACGGAGCATATAGTTCGAAGAATAGTACGTTGGAACTTGGAATCATATTCATATTATTATTAATATTCATATCCATATTCATATTCATATTCGCACTTCGTCCGCTTCTTCAATTCACAATCGACAGTTCCTAAATCCATCCCACAGATTAGGGGGACAGTAAACTTGAGGAGTTGGAAAAAGAAGTTTTATGGGAGTATCTCGCAAAGTTTTTGTGTCGATTAAAAAAAGATCAATTAAGAAATCATGGAGATATCGATATGTAGAAAAACATAACTCCTTCTCCTCCTTTTTCGAAAGTCGGTTAAAAAGTAGCCTATATTATTACGTCCGATAAACGTCAAACAAACTACGTGTTAGGTAAGCGTCAAGATGACTGACCGTGTTTGACCGTGTACGGGCCCCATTTAGCAATCCGCATTATACGCAGTTTATCGCAGAAAGATATCCTTCAAGCAGAAAGGGCCCATGGTTGAAACTGTGGGTTGAAAAAGCATGTGATGTGACCTTTTTCAAGGAATGGCAACACAGAGTCGCTATGTAATGTCAATGTCATGTATGTCAGTTGTCAACAAGCTACAACGGGCGAACCATAACATAACCTCTAAAAGTAAAAATAGATAGGCATTTCGTAGTTATTGATATTGATGTTGATCGATTGATTTTCAAGTATTCCTAAGTATTCGGACAATTTTACACAAAAATATTAATATTTATGGTAGTAAGTTTATTACTATATTTATAGAGTTTCCTGGATAAAGCAGGTAAGTAAATCATCTTTAAAATGTTTTGCCAGCATTATTTAGTTTAATTTAAATTTTAAATAATAAAAACATTTTGTTTTAGCGCTAAGAAAACTAAGTCAATGAAGAATAATGTTCATTATTGGAATATTTATACATCTAGTTTTTTTGTTTTCAATATTTGATATATATTTCAAATCTCCTATTGTGAAGAATGTCAATACATATCAACCTCTTCACGAGGCACCTGCTCATCGCTTGGTCCTGTTTGTAATTGATGGACTGAGGGCTGAATCATTTGCTAATTATACCACTATGCCATATTTAAGGTTCGTATTTACAATTTCTACTGTAGTAAAATTGTAAGGGGCCTCACCTACTATACTGCCACAACTACAACCGGTTGTCAGCAGAAACTCGGCTACAGAATCTCATATGATCATCAAGTGTTTCTATACTTTAACTGGATGCTGAACGTACAAGGTCCGTAACAGTCAATAGTTGAGGTCCCAAGGTGCTCGAGAACTTTTGGTGGACATAAAATTTCAAGCAAGTGCCTGTAGCACAACACAAGATCTGTAGTAATCCATACAAGAGACCCAAATGTTACTGTCTATATAGATATTGAGATAGTGACAATTCAATAAACCAGTATCATGAAGTTTGATATATATATAACTTTTCAAAATTGAATAGACATTGTGCCAACTTTCAACTTTGCAGGTTTATTAATTTCAAATGAAAATGGCTGTAATAGATACACTGGAAAAAAAGGTATATATATTTTTATTTATTGTTCTAGATTTGTGGCAAACAATCATGGCAGATGGGGAATTTCACACACCAGAGTTCCAACAGAATCTCGGCCAGGTCATGTTGCCATCATTGCAGGATTTTATGAAGATCCATCAGCCATAGCAAAAGGCTGGAAAGAGAACCCTGTAGATTTTGACTCCGTCTTCAACCAAAGTGAATACACATGGTCCTGGGGGACTTATGATATAGTGGAGATATTCACAAAGGGTGCTGTGAAAAACAATATTTTTGTTGAGAAATTTGATCCTTACGATCAGACCTTTAGCTCTGATAAAAATACAACACTGCTAGATGATTGGTTGTTTACAAAAGTCAAAGATTTCTTTCAAGGAGCAAAGTATGATGAGACCCTGAGAAGAAAGTTGCAAAGTGGGAAAATAGTATTTTTCCTCCATTTACTGGGAACTGACACTTCAGGCCACACTCATAAGCCAAAAACAAAGTATGAGTTCATTAATATATGTAATTAACTTTCATTAAAAAAAAGTACTTTATTGTAATGCTTCGTTTGATTCCAGGAATTTTTTGACAACCATAAAGTTTGTCGATGAGAATATTAAAGAGATTGAACAAATTATAAGAGGCTTCTACAATGATGACGGTAAAACAACATTTTTGATGACTTCTGACCACGGAATGACTGATTGGGGTAAGGTGATCCCACCATAATAATAAATGCTTAAATCCACCTTTTATCATCTATCCAATATTAATTCTATATCAATATTAATTGTGAACATCAAAGCATGTATTTAATTCCTACTGTACTGTTAGAAATAAGTTTTAAGCCAAACAAAATAATAATATTTACTATAGTAAATCTATCCACAAATCTTTTGAAAAATCGTATGTATTTGTACCACATCTATTCTTTTCAATTTCCTTATCAAAGGCCAATTGACATGTACTTAAAAATTCAGTTTTTTAATTTTTTTTTTATTGAAGTGTTAACCTACACTTAAAGAAAATAACCTAATAGATTTATAAATACATATCAAAAATTCCGAGGCCGGCGGGATTCGAACCCACATCTCTCTGGGAATCGCGCCCGAGTGTGTTATCCGTTACACCACGGCGAACCACACGTCAGCCACGAAATTAGTGATATGTATCTACTTTTTCAATCAGTTTTGTAGCAACTGTTAGCGACATCTAGTAGCGACACATTACAGTTGTCGATCTACTTTTTTCCAAGACACCATATTACAATGGAGCTCTTAAGAAATTATAGATGCCACATTGCTTGTTACAATTTTTTAATTTTTTTTTATTGAAGTGTTAACCTACACTTAAAGGAAATAACCTAATAGATTTATAAATACATATCAAAAATTCCGAGGCTACAACGCATATAATCCGAGGAGATAACACACTCGGGCGCGATTCCCAGAGAGATGTGGGTTCGAATCCCGCCGGCCTCGGAATTTTTGATATGTATTTATAAATCTATTAAAAATTCAGTGATCTATAGTTTTTTTTTGTTTAATACCTACCCTCTAACAAGTTATCAGAGACTACTACTATGTGATCTACAGTTTTGTCTTTGCTTGCTTTATCCAGCTATTCAATTATTTTTCTTAATTTCAATAATTATTATTTATATAATTCTAGGTTCACATGGAACAGGGGACGATGATGAAACAAAGACACCTTATGTTCTGTGGGGAGCAGGAGTGCAGCAAGTAGGGGATAAAGTTGGGTTATTTGATCCTGAGACTCTTTCAATGTTATTAGAGAACAGGTACGACATAAATCAAGCCGACTTAACACCCTTGATGTCAACTCTTCTTTCTATACCTGTACCAGTGAACTCAATCGTAAGTACTATACATACTCACTTGATTCCTTACCTTGGTACTTAACCTCAACAAGTGGGAGTGGTTTTGATGCCATTATTAACCCAAATAACCTGGAAAATATAGATAATAATATAGATTCATGACACCAAAAAACTCACACCACCTACAATTCGAATTTCTTTCCTTGTTATATTCACGTTAATAAAAACTTTTACTACTGTCTGTGACACACAATTTTATCCAAATACGATGCGCAAGCCTTAAGATAGAAATGAATGTGACTGACTGACTGAGCTATCAACGCACAGCTCTAACCGCTGAATGGATCAGGCTGAAATTTCGCATACAGATAACTTTTATGACATAGGCATCTGCCTTGCATGAAATTCGAACCTTACATGAGCCAAACCCCAGGGAAAAGTACTGTAATGTATCTTAATGAAATATAACTTAATATATATTAATATATATAACTTTATATATCTTTATTTTCAGGGTCAGCTACCAAGTGGATTGCTGAATATGTCCCTGCCAAACAAAGCTAAAGCCATTTACAGTAATTGCAGACAAATGATATCACAGTACAATAAAAAGAGATTAGACGTAGAAGCCAGTGCAATCTCAATACTCTACCAACCTTTCGAACCATTTGATGGAGAGAAAGTCCAAGAGATTATTAGTTTTACCGAAAAACTATTAGAGGATGAACAATACGAAAAAGTTATAAATCTTAGCGAAAAAATTATGCATTTGAGTCTTAGTGGTCTAACTTATTATCATAATTACTACCAAAAACCGTTACTTATTACAGTGACTATCTCATTTCTAGGCTGGATTATGTGCCTACTAAGATTTATAGTTGAACAAAAAATGCTAGCACTAATAGAAATGCCAAGAAATAAAATGTTAATAAATAGTAAAACCATAGATATGGTGATGAAGGTATTTTCTGTATTTGCTGCTATGCTATTAACTCTTATGATATATGGTAAGTTTTATTGAATTAGTCTCATCCATTTCTAGTCTCTGTAATCAGTAATGACATAACTGACTATAATTTAAGAAAAATTTCAATATACTGCAATAAAGAATAACTGAATAGGGAAAACTGTCTAATCAAATTGTAATCATTCTTTTTTTATTTGCTTACATTTACTTCAACTTAGAGAACAGTAAAAATTTCATCAAAATCAGTTCAGTAGTTTTTAAGATATGGTAGTCCATACATACATGTAACAACCTAGCATATTGTATATTGCTACCAGTATGATGAAAGATATGAAAATCAGTAAGTATAATTACTTTAATTAAATTAAAATTAAAAATTAAAAAAATTAAGTTGATTTAACTTTTATAAACTACTTTTTTTCAGTACAAAGTTTACCAGTTCAGTATTATATTTACTTTTTGTTGCCGATATTTTTATGGCTCTATGCCTTAACACCTATTAGTTTATGGATCCAGACTGTAAATATGTTGAAAAATAAGAGAAGAATATATTTCCTAGGGATAGAAATAATTTGTTATACTTTAGGATCTATTGCTTTGGTAAGTTGAATACTTTTCTATCTAAATTCTTGGTCTTCGTTTTTTATGTATTGCATTGCGATAAGGTTGGCCGCACATTGATTACTAACGCTTGAGCGATAGTCTTTTGAGCTATGTTTTGATTACTGAAATGATCAATCACTGCACAGTGAAATATTAAAGAAGTAATCTAACATAGTTTATTCTTGAAACAAAGAAACCAATGTGTGATGGACCATGAATGTGTGTGTAACCAGATTGGAAAATGGACGCGTGATACTATAGTTCTTTAATTTCACGAGTGTACATAGCTCATGGTTGTGTGTGTGTCGTATCTGTATAAGTGTGAGCGAGAGCTTGCTCGCGCCTGACCGCTCCCACCTAGGCTCCTGACTGGTACGCTTACGCAATGTACACGACGTAACCACAAGTAAAGCGCCCGTAGCTTCTGAGATAAACGTACTATACTGCGTGGCCTAATGGTCCCTGAGCAAACTACATGTTTTCGATTTACCCTACGATTTATGATTGTTCGCATTATTCAATAGATTTGTTATTTTTAGCATGTTTGGGTTTTAGGGGTTAGCGCTAACACACAGATGGTTGTTGAGTATCCCACTGCTGGGCATGGGCTTGTGGCCATTTTTCTCCTCGTCAATACATAACTTGCCAAAATTGGTGTGTGTTGCATGGCCGATCGGGTGTGGTACACTCAGCATTTTTTCCTTCATGTCTGTTATAGGAAAAAATACTTGTATTGAATTAGTGTAAGTAAAAAAAATATTTTATTTAATAAGTTTGGAAATATTTGAAATATTAGTTCAAAAAACTTTAATAGGTACTTAACAAAAATTTTTCCTTAGTTCACCTATAGGAAATTCAAAGAATACTTCTGCCAAAATGTCCAGATGTATTTAGCTTTTATAAAAACTTTACTGCCACATTTTTAACCCTTTAAAAGATGGAAATTCAAGGAATATTTCTGCCAACATTCAAATCTCAACATTCACGAGTTTAGGTTGTTTAGGCTGGCATTTGTCTGTTAGGCTGAAATCTATAGACCACACTTTCACTCAGCTCAGACTCAATACAGAGTTAAAGCGAGACAGATGTATGTCAGAGCATATTTGTGTCTTGTTTTAACTCTATCTTAAGTTTGAGCTGAGTCAGAGCACGCTCTATAGAGCTCAGCATTAGTCGCTCAAAGTACTGCTTTATAGATCTAAACGAGTCTAGTCTCTTAGTATAGTCGATCTTTCAGTACTATACAAATATGAACTTAATGCTAGAGAGGATAAATCACATTTTCATATGTATTAAAAAAGTCTGCTGCTTTGTAAAGCTTTTTATATTTTTCAGTGTTGTGGCTGGGTTAATATGGTTACTTATACATTGTGTGTACTTTTGGAAATGTTTGCTACCAAAATGTGAAGATCAAGGTGTCATGAGAGAAATGATCATAAGTATCGTTCAGATATTTTTATTGGTGGTATCCTTGCAAATAATATACGTGCAATCGAAACGGTTCGAAAAGAACTTACCGATTTCACAAACTCTCCAATCTATGTGTTGGGGTATATCAAGTAAGTCATTTCTTTTTGCCAATGTGGCTCATGTGGCAATCTCTAAACTAAAATAAATTGACAGGTCTTATTCTCGTGCTATGCCTTTTATATTGCTCCTTGTGGGAAAAGGACAGCAGTAGATTTAGGTCTGGCAATTGGGTATTTAACTATTTTTTTTTACATACCTACTTAAAATTTTTAATAATATAACACAATGTCATTTTTCTTTTTTTGATATCATAACTAGTCTCGAAAATATAGAGCTGTTAGGAAAAGAGAGCGCAATTGCACCATGACGTCACGAGACAGAATTCCGTTTTAGAAAGAGACAGATACAGTTGCAGTAAAACAGCTTATAACTTATTTGTTTTTTGACCAATTTATTTTCTGTTTTTACAAATGTTATTCTTACATGTTAGATTTTCAATTAAGTATAATTAATGAATTCTACATTTTGACAAAGTCAAATACCCAATTTAACTTGGTTTAAAGAATATGTACTACAGATTTAGCGACACTAATATGCCCAAAGAACAAATTCGCTCACTGTAAAAAAATCTGTTTTTGTTTCAGTATTTTTACCAGTATTTCCATTGTTATACACAAAAAACTTTATTAATCGCCTATTGGGAATAAACACAGCAATTCTCAACTTTTATCTTTTATTGTCTGTGGCACATGAAGGCTTGTTTATGGTTACTATGATACTGAACGTGAATTGTTGGATGTTGATCGAATTGAAGCTTAATTTTAGAAACATGAAGGTAATTATCGACTTCCCGTTTGTAACAATCTCCATCATAACAAAATTTTTATCACATATTGATTATCTTTTAGAATAAACCAAAACAAAATACTCAATGATACATGTGACAAAAAAATGTACACTTCGTAACTTAAATTCCTCTTACTTATCATACAAATCAAAAAAAAATATTATAATAATATACTTGGATACTAACAAACAGTTAAAAAATGTTTCAGATAACTGACTGCACATTTGAGGAGGAAACAAGTTCGAAGAGCGAAAAACATTTGGCTTCCATAGAACGCAGCGTCAACAGCCAAGACTTTAGAAGAGCTTTTTTCTTTGTATCCTTTGTAAAATTGTAACGCAAGAACTGCAATCCTATAGACTACCACTTACACCAATTGGATAACTGTAAAATTCTTTCCTTTTCCACAGATAGTTTTGAGAAAGATTTTGAAAAAGATAGAGTATTTTTTGGCCGGGTTATTAACAGATTTTAGAGATTCTGTCTACTTAACCGAACTACTACGTTTTAATTTTAATATTTTTAGCGAGCAAAAGAACTAATGCGTTGTCGGCTTTTCAGGAATGTGTTTGTCCGCCCCTTGAATAACCCCATGTTGTAATTTAGTGGGAACACCGTCGCAGGAAGTTTTTTTTTAAATTGTATCTGAAAGTTAGTCTTACGACATAACTTCTTCTATTTTTCCTGTTCCTACATATTCTTTACACTATGATCCTTAGCTATAAATCCAGACATTATATATAATTCTAGCTTATTTCGGCACAGGTAACATTGCATCGCTCAATTCTTTCGAAGTGAGATGGGTGTTATGTTTTACAACATCGTTTCAACCTTTTGTGATGACTGGATTAATTTTATTAAAAACGCTCTCTCCATTTTTAAGCGTGGCCTGCACATTTAGAGCCATACAATATTTAACCAAGGTAAGCCTGTAATCATCCACAGCTCAACATATTATGGCATTTTTGAGACCCTTCACCTTCTTGAGTTCATTGATATATTGGGGTGCTCGATTTAATTTTTCTTTATTAGCCAAGCTGCAGTTGATGATACCCTCCTATCCCCTCTAAATAAGCGAAAAGCTTGTGCTAAGAGTAGATACGACAATAGTACAACGGGTGGGATTCGAATCTGCGACCTTTTAGTTTTTCGGTCCGCACCTTTAACCGTTGGGCTGTTAAAGCTATAATTTGCTCATATGCTCAAAAAGAGTAAAGTTCAAAAAGGTGTGAAGTTGCAATGGGCGGAACACATAATTCGAAGACACACAGTGATACTTAAATAGCCAACCACGTTCCGCAAAATGTACTAACATGTGCGAGGATTTCAAGATTGAACTTGATTTGTGAAATTATATTATGCATATTTCAATTCATCATTATGGGTTATTCGATCTGCCGTTTATTTTAATTATGCCTGCTTTGGGTCAGCGTGGTCGACTACGAGTCATAGTCCACCACGTAGTCTATAATCTATAACCCTTCTCTGAATGGAGACATGCGCTCAGTAGTGAGCTGTTGATGGGTTGCTGATGATGGTATCAGTTTTCTTTATTGCGTTGCCACTGCGATCCAATACGTTGCTTCTAATCTGAAATCGTACTTATTACCTATTACAAATTACCAAGAGACCATAATTGTTTTTTTAGGCTCCTTCTGGATGTTTGAATATAATTGTGCTAATATTTTCGAATATAATGGGACTTCACATGCTTTATCATGTTAGAAATACAGGAAGCTGGCTTGAGATAGGCACGTCAATATCTCAATACATTATTGTACAGGTAATAACTTTGTTTATTGTTGTAATAAATAAAATTGCTAAAGTTTTAACTGAAACGGAAATTCACAGCTCGTTGATTAAGCTTTTTAAAAACAGAAAGAAATATGAATAACGTTTTATTTGTTTTTATGATATTCCTCATTTAAAAATAAAATATTTCGTGTAATATAGCATTTTTATTGCTCTCCCTTTTTTCGAGCATTCGGCCACAAACACTTTGGGCCATTGTGTAGCGGAGCCTTGGTTTTTACCTCAACTGTCACCCCAATCTCATAAAAAGCCTCAGCCTCCACTCCAGCTGTCGTCTGGTGGAACTTGTGGTAGCCATATAGCTTGAAGCCACACCCAAGACTGTACCTACCAAGTGCTCAAGACTACAAAGATAAAGAGAAGAAGTAGGTAGGTATAAGTAGGTACATAAGAATGTTACAAGAGCGCATTTTAAAGTAGGCTTTTTGGGCCCCATCTTTAGAAAAGACGAATAATAATAGTAATGGGTCATGTATTATTTAAATACTACTATTTATAAAAAGACAAAATAAAACCATACAGGTATAACACCCATAGTTAAATATGAGAATCTGGTAAGCTGCTCATAAAATATATGAGTACGTATTCCCCATGACTTCCATTGATTCATATCGGTTCGACTCAAATGTAGTAGGTACTTACCTATTACCGTTTATTTACTTCCATAATTCTATGAGTAAAATCGTAATAATATCTATTCTGTTGAGCTGTGCTTATTTATAAAAAAAAAAACATTTTGGAGGACAACTCGCCATGAGTGTAAACGCACCATAAAAACACCATCATCATACTATCTGTGGTCAAAGTCTAATGTCAAAAATGTCAAATAAGTGTCAATCTAAAATTAAAAAAATATCTTCCTACCTACCTACCCATTAAAATCTAATCTAGTTTTATACAACAGAAGTCTTTTTTCAGACTTCGCCCTCGAGCGCAAAACATTATTTTAGCGAGGCACCCGAGACTCGTAGTGAATCTGCAGCGCTTGCCTATTGGATTTGCTAAGGCTTTTGCTTTTATACTTTTCAATTACCTATATTAATTAAACCAACAAGCTTAATTTTTAATGGTTTTAATATAAAGCTAATTAAAAGCTTTGTGAGCAGTTTGTGAGTGTCTAAATTGCGTTAATATAGGTACCTAAGTGTGGTTGTGGTGTATTTTCTAAGACCTACAGATTGAAAATTATTCAAAATCTAAAAATTGGTTTGAATTATAAATGTTTAATTCTTTATTTAATTATGTGTATGTATCACTAGACTTTATTGCATTAATTATTGGTAATTCCACTGTTTGGTGCCACAACTGCCTATGAACAGACAAGTTTTTATATTTGGAAGGGTTGTAATAATGAGATCTATGTCGAAGACTAGTGATATTGGTTGTACTATCAGTCAAGAAAATGAAGGGTAAGTCTTAACTACTTACTCTATTAGCTATCATAAAAGATCTCCCTTATCAGACTCAAGCTGGAGCTATCCTATTAATTTATTTCCAGGATACTTTGTTGTGCACTACTTTTTGTTACTTATCCATATTTACAAATACTAATTATGTGAAAGTTTGACTGTTTGTTACCTTTTCACAGTCTGACAGCTGAATCAATTTTGACAGAGATAACTCACATACTTACCTGAGATGGACTTAGGATATTTTTATTCTGAAAAAGCATAGAACATAGAATTTATATAGTAAAAACTTTAACAAGGCACTTCCGATAGCCAAGTGATATATCTACACAAACTGCATTTAGGCAAAGCTGCCTTTACATATTATTAAAAGATTGTGTTTCGTTCATTGCTGCAGTCATTAGACCTCTCTCATTGTTGTATTAATCTATTAAATGTTTTGCAGATATACAGATGAAAAATTGATAAGCCCTGCTGCATCAAGAAATAAAGATCCAATATTACAAGTTTTAAAAAGGTTCATAATAAGTGATACTGACCAAATTGAAGATGAAAGCCCTTTATTTTTGGAGATATCATCTGGAACAGGTCAACATGTGGCACATTTTGCCCCACATTTTCCTGGAGTAAGATTTCAACCATCAGAGGTTGACAAAAGTTTATTTAAGAGCATATCTTATTATGCTTCAAGCTGTCCTACAATGAATATCCTCCAACCAATGTTGATCGACATTCAAAACAAGTTGTCATATTATGGATTTGAAGAAGGCTCAGTCGATTATATGTTCAATGCAAATATGATCCATATTAGCCCATTTGAATGTACAATAGGTTTATTTGAAAATGCTGGAGTTTACTTGAAACCTGAGGCACTTATGATTACATATGGCCCTTACAGTAAGGATGGTGTGATAACACCACAAAGCAATATTACATTTCATGCTTCATTACGAGCAAGGAATCCTTTGTGGGGTATTCGAGATATCAATGATTTGATAAAATTAGCAGACGAAAACAATTTGACATTAATAGACACTGTTGAAATGCCAGCTAACAACATGACTTTGATATGGAAAAAAGACTAAGTAAATCTATTAGTAATTTTAGTACTTATAACTTTTACAATGCCAAGCATCATTTACATTTTCTAGTGTGTATTATATTGATATATCGCGAGCTTTGTAAAATTATAATAGCAGTACATTTTTTACAATACATTTTTTTATAGGTAAATAATATTAATAATACTTATAATGTTTTTGCAGCTAACTTCTAAGACAGTATGTGTTTTTCAAATTAATAACTGCCTTTGTACAAGTGATTTTTATAATAGTTTCATGAAAGCTTTACAACTAAGTATTTTTTATTTTGTACCTTTAGCACAACAGAAGCAGTATTTTAATTTTTAGTTAGGTACTTATTTAACTTAGTGTAATTTTGATTGCATTTGAATAAATGTTTTTCAGAGTATTCTTTGATTTAATTAATTAAACTACTAACTCGTTAAATTGAAGCTTGAACGGATTAAGGTACGGACTGAGAACTCAAAGGTTGCAGGTCACAGAACATGATTACCCGTTCCACTAATGTTGTACCCACTCCGAGTACAAGCTTTTCGCTTATTTGGAGGGGAGAGGAGAACATAAGTCAAATTCAGCTTGGCTAATATTCTTTTTAAACAAAAAGAAATTCAATTTCATTTGAAATAGATTATTAAAGAAGTTGGTTTTGAAATCAAATTAGTTAAAGAGGTTGGTGCGATATTATAAGTTCCAGATGTTCCAGAGACACTCATTGCTTACAAGGCCAAGATGGCGTCAATCAAATCCAAAATGGCGCCAAAAAAAATTACAGCAGCAAGTCCAGTGGGTCGATTCTCTAAAAATAATTGCATCAGTGTAATGATCGCAATGGCCTCGAATTGGCTGAATTTATTGCGTTCTTGCTGCATGTAATAGCAGGAGGTCATTGCGATCGCTACACTGATGCAACCATTTGTAGAGACTCGACACACAGATTAATCATCATAGATCAGTAGGTAGATTGTGTTGTGGTTGTCAGTGTCAGTGATTCGTCGTTCACGCTGTCATTTTATTCCCTTTACCTATCAATTTTATGTCAAAACAAAGTAATTTTATTCAGTCATCAGTGAAAAGAATTCTCAATATTGTGTAAACAAAAATATTATTACAAGAAAGAAGACATGTTTAATAAAGATATAGAATTTATAACGGAATTATTTTTAGATGATAATGTTTCCACAATGAACAGGCTAATAGTAGCTACAGCCAATGTGGTCAGTGAAAATTTAGAAAACATTTCATATGTGAATGATGCTCTCATGAAAGAACACCAGCTAGTTCTGCCTTCGATCTCGAGCAGGCGCGCAGCCAGTTTGCCAGTAATGAGAGAAGAGGATTTCTATGCGGAGAAAGTGAAAAATTTCTCAGAGGAGGATTATTATGAA
Source organism: Hipparchia sbordonii (assembly GCA_038048805.1). Lineage (NCBI taxonomy): Eukaryota > Metazoa > Arthropoda > Insecta > Lepidoptera > Nymphalidae > Hipparchia > Hipparchia sbordonii. The sequence goes on from CM076098.1 coordinate 9,687,947, forward strand.
AGGTTTAAAATGAGTAAAACTACTGTTGAGGTGATTATTTTGTTATATCGAATGGTGAAGTATAATGCACCTAAGTTTGTTTTAAAGTTAGTGCCAGATACCAAATTTTGTTTGATGGAAGCAATGATCTGTTTTGTATGCTTTTGCCACAGGCTTTTGCCTTTAATATTATGCTAATTGTTTAAAGTAAACATTAAATTTTTATATAAATAGTATCAGGGATTGCTTTTTATCTACATTGCTTTTCTAACTAAATATCAATATAGTGAATTTTAAAACCAAGAATAATATTTTATCTTGAAGTTTGAAGACATCTTCTATTTATATTACAGGCATTAATCAATTTTTTAAAAGAATATGTGAAACCTGGTTCTTCAATTGTGCCACTAGATAAGAAGGTGCATATATTTCTATGGCTTATAACAAATGATGTCTCATTTAAAGAAGTTGGAGAATTGTTTGGCATGCATAAGTCCTCAGTTAGTTACATCTTTCATGAAATAGCAACTTTGATTGCAGCACAGAGAAATCAATTCATAAATTGGCCTTCCTCTGAAGAGCAACATGTGACTAGGATCAAGGTGAATAGTAAATATGGATTCCCTAATTGTATAGGTTTTATTGATACTTGCAGCCTTAAAGTTGGTTCAAGGAAAAAAAGAAGAGCCAAACCTGAAACTATTTTATTGCAAGCTGTTTGTGATGAGACACTTATGTTCATTGACATACATTTAGGAGATATAGGTACAACACGAAAAAGCAAAGTCTTCAGGGAAAGCTTTATATCACGGGAGCTCAAAAACTTGGTTGACTTTGATAATCACATGTTGGGAGACTTGGATTATAAGTTACGGATGAATTTAATCACACCATTTTCTTGTGATGAAGTGGTAACCAGTGAAGAAATGAGATTTAATGCAGTGCATTGGAAAGCACGTACCTATATCAGACAAGCGTTTGATGTTTTGAGGGATAGATTTAGGAAGTTAAACCTGATTGATATAAATAAACCTGAAGCTGTTTACACATTGATAGGGGCAGCTTGTGTATTACACAATTTTGTTCTTATTCAAGAAGGTAGCCCAGTCAAGGAAGAAGTGGCTTTAACTGATGAAGGTGTGACCATTGACACTGATGTTGTAGATACAGCAGCAGAAAAGCGACAGTTTTTATGTAACTATATCAATTATTTTCAGAATTCTAGTAATGTCTCAACAGTGAATAATATTTTGTAGTTCACTTTGTAGTTTGTTTCTATTTTGAGAAATTTTAAGTTATCATCTTGGTAATAATCGATGAATGACATATTTTTATGCTTTTATCACATAACACATTGAAGATATAGATCATGATTGTAGCTAAACATCTGCAATCACATTAGATCGAGCCACACTTGCATGTAGGATGTTAGAAATCTTATTAAAGTTATGGAATTCTTATCATATTTGGCGTAATAAAAGCGTAAATGTGGGCATATTGTGTGATTAAATAAAACCATTTACATTATTATTAAATTAAAATGTAATAAAAAGTATTCATCTACAACAATAACCAGGACAATTGATAAAACCGCACAATAGTTTCAATTATTTATTACAAAGAATATAAATAATACATTATCTTGATGTAGGCAATACAACACAATCAATTTCATCTGAATTTATTTACATTATTTGTGTAATGATAATCACAATGCAGTAATAGATTTTTTTGAAATAACGCACGTTTCACATAATTATCAGTTTAGTTATCTATAAAATATAAAAAAAAACTTTTAAAAATAAAAATTTCCTAACTTTTAAAGAGTTTATTTCGCCTCATCTATAACTATATATATAGAACTCTTCCTAAAGTTTACATAGCAGAAGATGCAGAAATAATTTCCGCTTACTTAACAACTTTGTTTCGCGGTGGGAATACTTGTTAATTTTTAGATCTCTGGTGGTTCCTTCAGCCTAGCATTCAATTTCACATTTTAGGATACGAGTTTATAAAAATCTTAGTAAAATAATAACCGACATAGGTGGACAGATTGTAAAGAAATAAGATTTCTTGATAGTGATTCATACATATTTCTAAGAAGTAGCAGCATAAGCTATACAAAATAATAGTCTGCATAAATATAAACTAATACAGGTTTCGTTATTGAAGCTTTTAAGCTTTAAAGTAACGAGAGAACAAACATTATGTATTCTTATAATATATATTCTCTTCCTGATGTATCCTACAGTACATTAGGCACTAGATTGGCAACCTACAAGGCACTATGCAGTTAGCACAGCAATTTAACATGTTCATAATATAATTTTTTAACAAATTTTTATATTGTACCATTTACTATTTAAATAATTTTTAAATACAGGTCGGTACAGCTGACACTACAAATCTTGAGATTTGGCGTTTATGAGAATATGATTCGTCAAGCTCATGGAATTCAAAGCGAATGTCAATTTGCTGTCTAATACTTATTGCGTGATACACACACATTGACGTCATAATTACTAAAATTCCCTGTTGGTTTTTAGTTACCAACTGTTATTTGGCTTGGCCGTAGTAGCAGGCTACTACCAGCCAAAATTACGTGGTGGGTAGGTTTCTAACATTTCTAAAATCTAGTGTGTTGTAATATAAGTTCGTCGAAAACGCAAATCTCAAGATCTGTTTTAGGGTCACTTCACACCGAGACGCGACGCGACGATGCTCGTACCTTTGTCGACAACGATATCAACAACCTCTTCACTACACAATAAGGTACACATTTCAGTGAGAGCGCGAAAGCGACCTAGATATGTGTCGAAGTAGGGCTCGTTACGCCGCGCTGCATCGCAATGCGCCTCCTAACGCGGCGTAGTCTCGTGCTTCAAGCATCTGCGAGCCTCGTCACGTCGCGTCGCATCTCGGTGTGAGCTAACCCTTAACCACAATTGCCGCTCTTTTAACTACATCGTAACAATATTTGTATTGCTCGGATGATTAATTTGGACTATGCAGTAAATTAGCTAATCATTTTATCAAAACTGTTTTGCCATCTCTATGTCGATGTCCTTAAGCCGAGTCGCTATTATTAGCACTATATACACATTTATTTATATTTACAAAGAGCTGCTTTGCGAATATTACTAGTTACATATCTAACGTATGGAATGTATAACTTAAATCTACATTTAATACTGAATCGACAATCTTAACGCCCGGTTCCTATATTTGAATCTCCGATAAGCTCCTATCAACGTTGTTAATTGTCATAAAAGTCTATACAGTATCGACAGATTACAATACTTATACACATGGAGTGAGTATAGGAACCGGAGGTAACCTACGTAGAATTACTTTGGTCAATAATGAAAGTGGATAAATAGGTACAGCCGACGATTGTCACATTTAGTATTAAATGTATTAAAAACCACTTGTCTCCGTAATTGATATTATGATAAACAAACTACAGGACACTGAGGCCATCATTACGAAAGACGTTAAGGAAGAGGTATGCTAAAATATTATAAAGAGAATAATATTAGCCCATAATATAAAACTATAGATTATTTATACCTTATGGATAAGGTTTAAGTCTAACGGAAAAAGTCGTACACAGTAAAACAGCCCCTTTTTAAAATATACTGTGTGGTTACAGTTTAAAATTCCCATTAAAGTCCTTTGTAGAGTTACTGGAAATTCTTGTAACCGTAACGTAACGTCGAAATGCATTAGTTTACTGTCGGAGTAAAAACTAAATAGTCAAGTAAACATTAAATGAGTCTTTTTTCTGTAAACTGTACATATAAAGGTAATATTTACAAGAATCGAAAGTTCTCACGCGATAACACCGATCTTACCGTTCCAGCCGAGTTAGTTCGGTTGTCTTGGCACACACGACGCACTATACTGTCACCAAACTCACTATCACTTTGCAATGGTACCATATACAGTTTGTTGGGTTATATTTCAAATGTAAGTCTTTTTAACCTTCTGTAGTGTTCCACATTTTAAGTCTTTGTCAAGGGATTCTGTAGAGTTGCGTAGGTCGAGGGTGCGTTCTTTGCCCAGTTCGAGGTGAAGATTGTCTTGTTTGGCGAGCGGGCATACGTTAGCCACCATGTTGACGTTCTTCGATCTCGGTGGCATGTTGTACCCCGAGTTCACATTCAACGGAGTCTCTAATGGACTGAGCCTGAAAGAAGCATATAATTTTTTAGATCTATAAAACCATCATGACATCTAGGTAAAATCATATGGTACATTAGGTATCTAACTATGGGGTATTAAGGGGTATTAGGTATCTTACTTGATTTATAGACAACGCATTAACCTAATTTGGTGTATCTGGAGGGATCTAGAATTGAAATTCGAAGCAATTAATCCCTGAGTACCATAAAACAATAGAATCAAGGAGGGTTTTTTGAAATGCTATCCCTAAACACCTGAAATTAAAAAACTCAAAAGCGGATGAAGTCTGCGAGCACCAGCTAATGGTTAATAAATTAGAAGCAGGTAAGAACGAGGATTTATTCGAAAAAATAACGCTGTCCGTATACAGACAATCTGGCCGTTATAATACAAGATGTAGCCATGGCCAGACGAGTATAAGCCAGAATCATATGGGAATATTCAGAAAAAATTTAAGCGGTTTCTATAAACTCGAGTCTTGACCAAATGTATATTGAGTTATTGAATTAATGCTCACCTGTTTAAGTGGTTGTGTTGTTCATTGAACGGCGAAGTGTCCGTAAAAAAAGGGTGACGAAATCGCCGAGAGAAGAGATATCCAATAACAAAGCCCACCATGAGAGTTACTAGACATGATGCCACGACTGCAGTTAGTAAAGCTTGTGCACTGTAGATGTTGCCGTCTGCTGCTTCAACCGTCAGTAAATCTGTAAACAATACATATTGTAATCGTCATTTATTTTCTTACAGTACTTTATTTTCTAGCTAGAGTCTAGACTAGATCAAGGGTTCTCAACATTGTCATTTTAAGAGACCAGGGCCCCAAGTCTGCTATTTTACATGTCATTATCATTGAACCGCAATATAATTACTTACAATTCAATTATCATTAGTCCAAAATTTCGTAGTCTACTAAATTCACAATGGTCGTTCGATTTCTTATAATTGGATTGTAATTCAATGATACCTAGGTATTGCCATTAGCTTAAAAAGCGTTTGCCGAAATGAGTTTCAAAAAAAACTACATATTAAAAACGTTTATTTAAGCTAGATTCAAAGCTAGATGTGTCAGTGGCAAACCATCGGAAAACAATTGTGACGCCATTGATTTAGTAGACTACCAAAATTGCTAAAAGTAGCAATTGGGATGTCATTGATAGACAATTGAACTACAATTGCAATAGGAGACTTGGGCCCCGAGTAACACAATTTTGCCTTGCCATAGCACCACTAGTATTTGGCATTGACTTCGCAAAGCTGACACCTGCACCTTTTAATGCTACTGGACACATCGGTTTATAATTTGTTAGACCTTTTTGCATTGATTTTTTAGTGTCCAATTTCCCATTTTGGTTACATCATTTCCGTTTCTAACCGCAAATAGGTAGAGATCAAATCAACTTGAATTGCACTGCACCTACCTGTTTCATGTTTATTGTTACTGGAGCCTTTATCCTCAGACAAAACGTTTGTTTCCACTACTTCTATTAGAATTTCATTTTGGATATCGTTATTCGGTAGTAGTTGGTTTGGTTCTGATTGAGGCTTCTTCGTTGCCGGACTTCTGTTATTATGCCTCTCGCTCGCTAAGAGTGCGGGTAGTTTGTTGCATATATCAGTCTTTCCGCTCTCAATATTTTGTAAAAATCTTTCCGGATTTGGGAATTGTCTGTTCCCGACCCAAGAGCACTGTTGTTGTTTGGAATCCCATGCACAATGGGGATCTTGTAGTGCAACGCATTCTCTGCAAACAAGAAATATTAAAATAGAGAGATGCTATGCAGGCATCCTGAGGCATGGGCCAAAAAACCTGAAGGTATTTATTTTTGATAAAATTAAGTATAATGCAATCAACATAAAAATTGGAATCTTAAACAGCCATTTTCTATTTCTGTCCTGCTCGCTGTAAAACACACGTGAGCAAGACAAAAATTAAAAATCGTGATTCAACATTCTTATCTTAATCGCATTACATCTAGCTATGTTATCTACAGATAGACAAAGAAAGGTAAATACTTGGCAGATTTGGATATCTTTTTTATTTAGCAAAGAGAACAAATAATTTCATACCTGCACGATTGAATGTTGGTACAGTGTGATAACGTAACAGCTTTTATCATGTCGCCGGATGCGACGATCAGTTTCTCGGTAGTGAGAGCAACATGCATTTGTTTTATCGGAACACCCGGTGGCAGCACTTGCACTTCAGAAATCACCGCTGTTCTTACGGGATTTCTACTGTATTCATCCATGCTAGAATCGAACACTCCTTCATTGGACGCTACGTTGACTGCTTTTATGACTCTACCATCATCGGTTCCGACGTACATCACATCATATTTGTTACCGTTCATAGATTGAACTTGCGGATGGATAGCGATAGCTGAAAACCTGTACTGTAAACTCACTTTTATAAGGATTGGTCGCGCTAAAAATGATGGAACACCTCTATTCATTAGTGGATGCGTCTTAATGAAGTTAATTGCCGAATCAGACAGTGTCCTGCTGTCTTCTACGCAAGCACCTGGTTGTGGGTGTGGCACTTTTTCCTTGGGCAATGGCAACCAATTTGAATTCATATTCTTTTGACCCTTAAATGGTCCTTCGAAAGCGTCTAATATATCTCTCATGGCAAAGGCGCATACTGCTGATCCGCCGATTGCATTTTGTGGTGTCGTAAACACTGCGTAAACTATATCATTTCGACTGCTGCCACTTCCGTATATGCCATTGATGATTTCGGTTGTTGCCTCTGTAAAAACACCAGAGATATTACGAAAGGAGAACAAGTTTAGTTGAATAAGTTAAATAAATTTACATTCTGTAATTCTGTTCTGTTACAGATGCAGTACATTAAATAGATTTAAGAAGGATTGGCTAATTAATAAAACTTACGGATTTCATCAAAATAGAAAGGATATTCTCCCGGTATCGAGCAGTTCAATCGGGCTTTGAGAAATGAGGTCCATCGATCGTTGAAAGGGTGCGGGCCGCCTTTATCGTTTAAACAAACTCTCGCTACTCTTGAATATACAGCCTGTAAAATAACATTACGTTGATATTAGTTCGAGAAAAACTCCTGTAAATACAAAATACCCGCAACAGCCTATATCTTTATTATATTTTAAACTATTTTTGACGTTTTGTGGTAGATAAGACTAATAAAATATGGTACAAATGAGAACCCACAAGAATGTGAAATAATATAATTTGCGTCAAAACTGACCTTTCCACAGTTCATGTACTCCACTGCAGTTTCTCGATAAAAGAAGTATACGTGGCTCGTGGAAGAAACAGCCCCGACGAATGAAGGATCGTTCAACAATCGTAAATCTGAGTGTTCAGTCCGTACTGGTTCTCTGTATATCAAAGGTTCTGAGCCAGAGAAATCGGCCGCCGTTGCAGTATACAGTTGGCCGTCTGTAAACAATACGAGTACAATATTAATGAAACTAAGTTTCATAAAGTGAAAAAAAAAAAAAATTGTCGCAATAAACTGATTTTTAGTAGGTTTGATTCCTTAATCAAGTTCGTGGCATTGTACCTACCTACATAATAATAATGTGTCTTTAAAATACTGTAACGTCATTAAGAATTTTGTAGGTAATAAGGTATGTACATATTTATGTGGATGAATTAGTGTAGTAATTCATTCAAAGAGTCGTGGGTCGGCGCGCTCTGTTTTGTGGTTTCTATGACTCATTTGAGTCATTAGAGGTTAGATTATGTGTCCTCTGTTATTATGATTATAGCCTTACACGGTATTTCGTAATTCATAACATTAGGAGTTACGAAATACAGACTGTGAAGTACATACTTTTAATTTTTTTACATGCTGGGCCTCTAGTATAACTTTTCAAGTAAAAGTTTTGTTACCTATTGTAAAAAAGTTTTTTTTGAAAAGAGTAACCGCCGAGTTTATTGCTGGCTCTTCTCGGCAGGAACGGCATTCCGAACCAGTGGTAGATTCATCGACGATTCAAAAACACTTGTAAAAGTTTATTTAAATAAAAAATATTTCTATTCTATTCTAAACTGATTTATTTCTTAGACGGAGACTGGCAAACGCCGTGAACATAATTTAACATTTTTTTACTTGAAAAGTAATCCGCGGTCTCTACTGGTTTCTGGAAATGTTAAAAATTAAAAGTTAAACTACCTAAATAATCGAGTAACTCGAGTCATCCGTCCTAATAAAAATGCAATAGAACAAAGAATTTAACGGTCTCTAAGATGACTATCTCCGCTTTTGTCTATGCTTTTAACTGTAACCCGAATAGTTAATAAGCATTTGTTCAAGACCGGTACCGTTCGTGGTACGTTAGTGTCACTCGAATAACAGCATACAGAATCTTAGAGCTGTGTACAGAAATTGGATGTAACTGTAATGGTAATAAAATCGATCCATATCGAAGTTCGTGCGTCGTGCTCGGCCAAACCCCCTAGCGCAAGCGGCTCGCGGTCACTGTTTTGTGCCATCTCCGTCACAGATCATTATGACAAAAGGTATGAACATTAACGGTCTAAACACAAAACAATTCAACCAGCTTTAAATAAAAGCGTTTATTTTAAACCCGACTAATACAGAGGCTACTTTTCTTTCTCGGAAAATAAGAGAGTTCCCGCGGGAATTAAAAAAACTATCCAAGCTAACGAAGTCGCGGGCATCAAAGAATAATATAGAAATTCAAAACGTCGAATAAGAGTCAGTTGTAAGTGTCACGTTTAGTTACACACCAAAAAATAAATAAAGTGGGTAATTAAGTACGAATACTTTCAGTGTTGAGGTTGAGGTTCAAAATGTTAGAGAACCCTGGGTCGTTCAACCCAGCATAGTATTTTTGTGGAAAAAGTCAAACTTAAGAGCCTACAGTATGCCAGCGTGCCACGTTTGATCGTCCATATCAATAAAAATATTGAATCAATAATATTGAAAGAAATATATAGTAAAGTTGACGATATAGACTGAATTTTGTATGTTGTGAAAACACGATTGCTAAAAATTTTCTCGATAGAAAAAATTCACAAATTTCCCTCTGAATTTTACAAATAAATCGCAGTAGTCAATGAATACTTTACCTATACTAATAAAACTTAAAATATACACTCAACTTAGTACAATAAGTGTCCTATATGTACTATTTAAAATTAAATAATTTTTTCGTTATTAGAAATGAAATTCTGAAAAATATTGCGTGTGGGCCGACGGGCGACTCGTGTCCACCGCATGAATTCATTCACGCTCCGGCATTCGAACGGGGAACCCGCGTCGCTTGTTCTCACGCATACCTACCAGAATACGTATATTATCTAAGAAATTATAAGTGTAAAGAAATGGGAAATAAGCGGAATAAGAAAAATAAGACGGAATTGGAGAATAGAAAATGCTAAAAACATGAATTGATTACTACAATAATAACTTTTTTGGCTCTTGCTGTGGAATAGGTACATAGTTTCATACACCTACCATCACTAAATATTAAGGTAGTTTTCCCAGTTAGTAGCCACGGTCACATTATTTTAGTAGTATAAACAAAAGACTAGTTATAGCCTATTTTGTTACAGAATGCAAATACATAGCTTCCTAAAGGTCTTCCTTAGGCTTCCTAAGTCTAAGACTAAGTCTAAGTCTAAGACTGAGTCTAAGACTGAGTCTAAGACTGAGTATATATCTATGTCTAACACTAAGACTTAGACTGAGTCTAAGACTGAGTCTAAGACTATGGTCTAAGACTGAGTCTAAGACTGAGTCTAAGACTATGGTCTAAGACTGAGTCTAAGACTGAGTCTAAGACTGAGTCTGACTATGGTCTAAGACTGAGTCTAAGACTGAGTCTAAGACTGAGTCTAAGACTATGGTCTAAGAATGAGTCTAAGACTGAGTCTAAGACTGAGTCTAAGACTGAGTCTAAGACTGAGTCTAAGACTGAGTCTAAGACTGAGTCTAAGACTGAGTCTAAGACTGAGTCTAAGACTATGGTCTAAGACTGAGTCTAAGACTATGGTCTAAGACTGAGTCTAAGACTGAGTCTAAGACTGAGTCTAAGACTGAGTCTAAGTCTGAGTCTAAGACTGAGTCTAAGTCTGAGTCTAAGACTGAGTCTAAGACTGAGTCTAAGACTGAGTCTAAGACTATGGTCTAAGACTGAGTCTAAGACTGAGTCTAAGACTGAGTCTAAGACTATGGTCTAAGACTGAGTCTAAGACTGAGTCTAAGACTGAGTCTGACTATGGTCTAAGACTGAGTCTAAGACTGAGTCTAAGACTGAGTCTAAGACTGAGTCTAAGACTGAGTCTAAGACTGAGTCTAAGACTGAGTCTAAGACTATGGTCTAAGACTGAGTCTAAGACTGAGTCTAAGACTGAGTCTAAGACTGAGTCTAAGACTGAGTCTAAGTCTGAGTCTAAGACTGAGTCTAAGTCTGAGTCTAAGACTGAGTCTAAGACTGAGTCTAAGACTGAGTCTAAGACTATGGTCTAAGACTTTGGTCTAAGACTGAGTCTAAGACTGAGTCTAAGACTGAGTCTAAGACTGAGTCTAAGACTGAGTCTAAGACTGAGTCTAAGACTATGGTCTAAGACTAAGTCTAAAACTGAGTCTAAGACTGAGTCTAAGACTGAGTCTAAGACTGAGTCTAAGACTATGGTCTAAGACTAAGTCTTAGACTAAGTATATATCTATGTCTAACACTAAGACTTAGACTTAGCCTTAGTGTGAGACTTAGACTTAGATTTAAACTTAGACTAAGTCTAAATCTAAGTCTAATTCTAAGTCTAAGTTTAATTGTAAATCTAAGTCTAAGACTCAGTCTAAGACTAAGTCTAAGACTAAGTCTAAGACTGTCTAAGACTAAGTCTAAGACTAAGTCATAGTCTTAGTGAAATACTTAGACTTAGACCTAGTCTTAGTCTTTGCTTAGACTTAGTCTTTGACTTAAACTTAGTCTTAGTGTTAGACTTATACTTAGTCTAAGTCTAATTCTAAGTCTTAGTTATTAATAATATATAATAATATTAGTTTCATTTTATTTCCATACCTATGTACTAGAGGTTCGTTAAAATGTATCATATACCCTATCGTACGGCGCGTGACCCCTGCCGCGTGATGAACTCGTGCGAGTGAGATAGCTGCAACTACGCGGTGCGGGCGGCTGCACGCTGGGCAGTGAGGCGGGGGCAAAATTTGGATTCCAGCTGGCATACTATAAGCTCTTAATAACTGTTAAGTCATCTTACCCGGGGTGGGTTACGTAAGTTACGGAGACCGATGCCACTCGTTGTGTGGCCTAATGTTACTTGCAACGACGCAGCCGCGTGTGGCGTCACATTTAAGCTTACTCAAGATAGTATTTTTTCAACTTACTTGTGTAAATAGCGGTGGAGTTATGTTGAGGGTTGTATGGACATTTGCCGGTGCCGTCAAACTCTTCGAGGTGGTGATTCGGTGGGTGTCGCGCGTATCTGCGGCACATCGGCTTGAAGGCGTTGGTGCCACACACGAGCAGGCGGCCATGGGCCCTTGTCGCTACTCGCAAGTAGTTCTGACAGTCGTCTGCCGACTTCCCTTTTAGCTGGCAAAGTTCTCTGTGCGCATCTGTCGACTGCCATTCTAACCGCTGCAAATAAAAATATTTGATGTAACACTTTTTCATTTGATGACGTGGAGCTAAGTAAATAATGCAGTGGTCGATTCATGGATGCGAGCAACTTGGTTGGGTTAAAACTACACGGCATCGTATGTCCTTCCACTGTAAGACAGCGCTCACCAGTACGCAAGAAAGGGTTTCAGATACAAAACAGCGAAAGTAGGACAAAACATATCGGCGGACATAAAACATAAAACATTTGATTGGGGAATACCCGAATCGTGAACAAATAACGACATACAACAAATGTGAAGCGTGTAATGAGATAAAACGATAAGGCAACCTTGGCTGTGATAGGTTGTAGGTACCTTGACATTACCTATTTAAGTATAGGCCAAATCGACTCATCAAAATCTCAAACCGTCGTTGATCCACTTCTACTCACGGGTCTCTACCATTGCCCACCACGCTTGCCAAGTGACAGGTCACTTCAAAAAGACTATAGAGATTGGAGATCATTTTAAAAACTCAGGCAAACAGCCTCTGTTTCAGATGTTTTCTGTCACCGTTAAAGCAAGTGACATTAATTGTTGCTTAATCGCATACCTATAGGTACCTAACTCCGATTAGAACTCCAACTCCGGCTCTCCAAAAAGGAGGCTGAAGTCAAAGCATGAATGCAAGTAAATGAATGAACAATCATTCATTTACTTGCATTCATGCTTTTACTTAAGTACATAATAATAATATAGAGTAAGATTACACGAAGGCCCGTCAGGGCGTTGTAAAGTTACATTGGCGTCACAGTTACAGTCATCCGTAAATTGTATTTTATTTGTGTTTTTTTGTTTATCTATATGTAAAGAATTATTGTGAAGTTATGGCCAGTAATCTAGATTTTTCGATATAAGTTTAATTAGGTAACTAACCATTTTCAATGACTAAACAACATTGATACGCCAGTAGGTAATTATGTTCCATTACAATAATAAACATATTGATTCTTTATGTTATGGACTATTATTTTAGTCGTTTGTATATTAAGCGGTCTGGAGCGGCGATATCACCGTCATGCAATGCGAATAATTTGACAGAATTGCTCTAGTCACGTCACCACTTGTGATGGATGTGCACGCGAGGCAAAGTTTACAATATTACATTGACGTCATAGATTGCCGCCAGATATTTTTTTTATTTTTAGATATTCCATTTTTAAAATGAATTCAATAAGTTTATTCAACTATGACAAGGAGTGTCTGTCTTCTCAAATGTCTGATTTCTGACTGACTCATAAAATGGTTATTTGAACGACCGACGCGACGTCGTACCCCAAACACGGTGTTCAAAATTTACCTGTTTGCATACGGGCTTTGAAATGGTTGAATTGGGTTAAACCAATTTTTACAGCATTTTCTCTGGTAGGTAAAGGATTATAGAAGGAGTAATAAAGACTAAATTTTATCCCAGAAATATTCAGGGTCCCTTCTTAAAATAGTAAATACCTACTCTTGGTAAATGGGATACTATTATCCCATCTCGTATCTATATACGATCTAACCGCCGAATCGATCTTGATGAAACAGTTCACTCAGGAACTCAGAAACAGCTTGTATTCTGAATATGCATAGTTGTAATCCCGGGAAATCAAAGAGTTTCCAAGAGATTTTTAAAAAATTAAATCCGCGCAAACGATAACTATACCTAGTGGACTTACCTACTTTTATTCATAAGGCTAGTGCGACGCAATTGCAACTCATTCATAACACAGGCGTTAGTCCTCGCACGGAAAGGAATGCAGTAACGTACTCTATCTCGCCTTGTTGCAATATATTATTTACTTAGGCGCGTGTTAATCGCCAAAGGCTTGGATACACACAAAGCGTGATAGAAGTTGTACTTCCGGCCGGCCACTATGTTATAACCTCGAAAGTCGAATAATGAGGGTAGAAGGTGGGAATTTAATTTCTAACAATAATAACGTAGCCGTGTAAAAGCTAGCTGAATCAAAAACAAAAGGAAAAAAAGGGGTAGGGCTTTATTTATATTAAGTTTTGATTTAATCAGTCAAATTGTAATATTAAACATACGATTTAACAAATATTTTCATTTCGTTTACTTATAACAGTTCCTTCAGATAGTTAATTTAAAAATCTATACTGTTCCGACACAACAAAACACTCTATAATATGGAAATTTCATAGGATTTGGAATATAAACAGTTTGCCAGGAAATAGGTCGTAACTAAGAATAAGCAGAGGCAGGCTAGGAACAACGGGAGAGAGCTGGCGTTTGCGTAAGATTAGATACATAAACTAAGGAGTGCTACGGTTTAGTTATTCTCTCGATTACAAGTTAGTGAAACTACAATCACAAGTTTACACTATAGTACGCGACTTGGCTGCCCGGGAGTGACGGTACGCGGTTTCTGTGTTTGTCTACTCAGCTGAGAGTAATGACGCATACGAGGTAGATACGTGGAGGTAAGACGACAAAGTTCACGTAGCTTAGCTGCAATCGATGGCTAGAGCTAATCAAATTACCTACCTTGCTTAGCTCATTTAGTTTACGATGTGAATGGAAGTATGAACAGATGACGAAGATACGCGAGCTACGTTAGTTTAGTTTGCGGTTTGTCTTGCGTTTAAAAAAAATATGTTCGCTGTTTTGTTCGTAAAAACGTTATTTAAAATAGATATCTAATACATATTTACATAGATTATCACATCATTATAATTCCTTTTAAATTTACCCTTTTATCTATAATATAAAAATGAATCGCAAAATGTGTTGGTAAGCACATAACTCAACAACGCCTGGACAAATTTGGCCAAATCTTTTTTTAAAATGTTCGTTGAAGTTCAAGGATGGTTTTTACGGCGAGAAAAATTAGAATTATTGCTTGAAAAACCCTAAAAATAGCCCTTTTCTTTTTCCCATACAAATGATATTTTGAATTTGAAACTAAAACGTAGTCAATTTGAGCTTTATTGCTATGGTATAAAGTTCATATTAAATTACAAGCACTCACTGTTGTCTAAGCAATGTAGGTGTGTTCCTAACGTCAAAGATCATATCTATCAAAACAATGTGCGTGTGTGCGTTGGAGCACAGAATACATAGTTGTCGCGTTCCGAAACTCGCGTTTCTTTTGTATTAGTTTCGGCACGCGAGATAAAATGCATCAGTTTCCACGTCATTACATCAGTCAAACAAAAAGCGAAGCATCGGTGAAAAATGTCGCAAAAACGGGGAAAATTATCCATATTTAAAATCTTTTAAAAACTTCTTAATCGCGATCATAATAATAGAAATTGACGCGGACGAAGTCGCGGGCGTCCGCTAGTTTTATATGTAAATAGGATAACTCACCTGCTCCGCATTTTCTGATAAATCGTACAGGCTAAGATTGTAGAGCATGCTCCTAAAAACAAGAAGAAAATAACATTATTACAGCTGTTTTTATGATTGAACAAACAAGTAGGCTATTAAAGTGGGTAGGTAAATTATTAATTAAAATAAACTGTTTAGGTACATCTAACTGTACAGCAAAGTGACCACAAAGTAAAGTCAACCAACCTTCCACCAACTAAAATTGAGAAGTCATCTTTGTCTAGAATACGGAAGTGGTTGGGTCCCGTCGTGTTGCCCACAAACTGCTCCGGAGTTTCATCGCCTGTAACAAACCAATTCATGAACTTCTACTTTACAAAATAACAAAGTTGCTTTGTAGGAGAACGAAATTGAGTACTAGGTACCTACCTACCTACTTACTGGAGTGTTCGCTTTGACTTTATAGGCTTATACAGGAAAATATCACCATCCCTTTTATTAGATTTTGGAGTTGTACACAGTAGCTCATGATGAGCTAAAATTTTTCATATTTCCAGTTACCTTTAACCGCTGGATTATTCGAGCTCTAAATCTCATTCGATTCTGTTCGTTCATTTTAAAACATAAAAAACTAGACCGTATTAGTTTCAGGTATAGGTATATAAAGTATAGACCGCCTTCGCTTAAGTATGATTGGGTGGAATGGTTTATATATTCTCTTGGTTGAGTGGTAGGCAGGCTCTATAATATTATAACCCCCTGACGTTTTAGTAGTAGACAATTTTGCGCGCAGGTAAGGTAAGTTGAAAGTAACAATTTCATTTCTCATCGAATGCATTATGTAGATACTTAGATAGCTATTAGCCTAATGACTATACATATATGTTAGCTAAAAACCTACCACTATTGTGATAGAAAAGGTGCACATAGTTAGTGCTGTTAGTATTCGGTATTCGTCATGTCTACAAAACCTCTACGAATTTCGTTTCCAAAACATAATGGTAATAGACAGTGTTGTGGGCTTGTGACTTGTGGACAAAAACGAGATCCGACAACTTGTTAAGCGGGGACAAGATCTCGGTCTATTCGTACATGTTTTGCAATGTAAGATTTGCAATCCACTGTACCTACATGGAATCGACTATTAACCGAATGAATAATCAGATAGCAAAAGCGTAGGCGTAGCAGCGAAAAAATATCTAGTTAGTGCATTATAATTTTGCGATGGCGAGTTATCTATATAAAATGATTTCAGTACGTAGGTATTTTTTGTTAATGATAAACCTGAATAAGTATACCTAGGTACTTGTTCATTGTACAATGTACATTTTATCTCGAAAGTGCATTAAAAGCAGTTGGTATCAAGTGGCGTTGTTGTTATTGTATACTCTAGTAACATCACCAGGTACTAGTGTAGATATTCAACTTTTAACTAAGTTGATATTTTTATCACCTGCAAAATGTTTTACAGCAAGTTGCACTCACATATACGAGTAGGTACATAAATGTTGTACTATTTACTACCTACTCTTGCACAAAAGGATAAAATTCGATCGACTATACCAACATCCTATCTAAATCAATTTTATATAAGTAGGTAATAGGTATGTGTAATATGATACACAAAGTTAATTAATTTCTTAATGAGTTGCATGGGAACAATCGACCTGGCATCCAGCTGCCCACAAGATAGTGCAATAACTTATTACATTTTAATAGCTACATAAGAATATTGTAACATTTTGTTTTGAAACGAGCAATTGCCAAGTTTCTTGCCGGCTCTTGTAGCAAAATCTGCTTTCTGAACCAGTGATAGAGTCAAATCAATAATAAGATATTTTTTTTATGAAAGTGGAAGTCTAAGGAGGTTAGCACTGAATTAAGCTCATCTTTTAACCATAGTTTGTTAATGTCAAGAGGATCTACGAACTGTCGTGGTCTAAGCCTTCAACTTAACAAACCGCAAGAGCTAACTTGACCTGTATCTTGCGGCGAGTCTAACCCCTTCGAATTCTGCCTGTCGGATTTACTAACAATCCTTTGTGCATTGGATAGACAGACACATTGTTAAAATGGTTGCTAATAATAATACCTAAAATTATTAAAGTAGGTATTACTTATCATAGAAGGCCTTATAAAGTTAATCCACCGTTTCTTTGTTTATATAGTCAAACTTTTTTAATAAAACTTGGTCAAAAGAAGCAATTCCTATGGAGGAATAAATAGAGCTAATCTTTGTGTTAGTAGAAAAGAAGTTTAAACTATGCATATATAGATTTACTCGCTCTTTTCAATTGAGTTATTACTGTTAACGCTACCATAGTATAATTGAGCTCGTTAACTTTAAGCTTTGTCTATTAGTTAGTCCTTCATAAGCACGCGTGAGTGCAGCGTTATTATGTCTATACGTTATCGTTTACGTCTTCATTTAACGTCTTTCTGTTATATTCTATTCTAAAAGTAAATAGAATAGCAATTTGAACTAAAAGCAACCATCAGATCAACTTAGTAATTTATTTAAAACAAGTGTAGATTAGAAAAAGTGCTCTGTTTTTTGAAAAAACATGTGGAAAGACATATTCGTTACTTATATTGGGTTCTCTCCTTTTAAATGATAGGTTAAGTTAAGTGATATTACTTTACCTATTTTTCTTCTTTTCACATATTCCGGGTCAATGTTTCTATCAAACATAATATTTTAATGTCACAAGTGAAACAGTTTTTTAAATTGTAATTATGGAATCTGAAATGTTTTTTACCTCATAGAATGTGAACATATTTATTTTTTCAAATTCAATCAAAAACTTATATTTTGTGGTTATTTCTTTATGATGATGATTAGAAAAACGGTTAGGTTAGTACTGAGTATTGTTAATGAACACTTACCATATTTGACATGGATTCGCGCGTTGGCGTCGGGCATCCACGCGTGTGCGGTGGACGCTAGCAGCAGCAGGACCGCGCGGGCGACGGCCATATTGTTCAAAACCGATACATTGTTATAGCCGCCATTTTCACTGCCTCCCCTGCAACAAAAAAGCTTTATGTTAATTCTCGTCAATACTTATTTTTTAATAACTTATGATAGCTACAGAAAGCAGTGATAGCTAGTGGTTAGGACTGGCGGTCTCCTATTCGGGTGTCGCGGGTTCTATCCCAGACCTACCTCTACCTTTGACTTTTCGAAGTTTGTGCGTTTAAGCAATTAAACAAAGGATAATATCGTGAGGAAAACTGCCTAAGAGTTCTTCATAATGTTCTCAAAGGTGTGTGAAGCCTGCCAATTTGCATTGGGCCTTTCTATGAGAGGAGACTTGCGATAAGAAGTGAGTTGTTGATGGGTTTCTGATACTGATAGCTAGAGCTAAGTTTCCCTTTTGGACGCCCTGTGGAATCACTGCATTACTATTATTATCTATTATCGAAGTTATGTGCGTTTTAAGCAGTAACTTTTAGTAAGCACTTTGTTTAGGTAAACGGTGAAGGAAATCATCGACAGGAAACTTGTTTGCTTGAGAGTTCTTCATAACGTTGCCAAAGGTTTGTGATGTCTGCGAATCATGCATAGTCCATAAACATACTCAATCATAGTCCATCAAACTCGGCCAGTGTGACGGACTATGCTTTTAACCCTTCTCATTGTGAGATTAGACCCGTTGCTACTGTTAACCACTTTTTTAGTTGTCGCGTGTCGGTTAAAAAGCCGCCTTAGGTAGCTGTACTCTTAACGTAAAGCAGCGTCGTATTTTATTACAGTAGTTTTAATTTTAAAATGATTTATAGACAAGATTATTTATATCAAATGAGAATAACCTGTAACCGTGTCAGCGTTGGCTTAAATGATAAATAATGTAGAAAAGTTTCATAAATAAAACACGCGTTATCACGTTTTTTACTCGCTAATGATTACTCAGAGATAGCAGTGTTATCATGACTAATCTCAAATGTGAGTAAACAACTTGAATTGCACTCTTGTAACATATTATTGTCTTACTATAATAAATATACTGCCAATGCTCAGCGGCCTTTGGGGACGTGGATCGGAACGTTGGCGGCGGCTTGACAGCCGTCAACGTCAGAGAGAAAAAGAAAGGAGAGGACTTTTCGAGAAAAATGTCGAGGTTGTTGGTGGTTGAGTTTTTGCAAAGATTAAGATGTTTTAGCTCGTTAGTATATCGTTGCGAATGATTTACGGGATTTAATAAACCTGCAGTGGATTGGTTGCTAAACCAAAAACTTCCATCCTCGTTAGAAAGTGCATCTGGTGATAGTTGAATGCAAAGGTGTCATGTTGCGATTGAGTGTGGTGATGTAACCTGGCAACGAAGAATATGTAAAGGAGGTTGTAGCCTGCCATGAACTTAGTGGTGGCGCGTGCGCATTTCTACAACTTTGTCAAGTCACTAAGGTACAACCGACAACTGTCTCATACTGCGTTGTCTTGATGAGACAAAGTTATACAAAGAGGAAGGAGGACTTCTAGATGATCAGTATCTTGACACTTATTACACAAGGAAGGAACACTTCTAGAAGATCAGTATCTTAACACTTACCTTGTTTATTTAAAGACTAAGATTACCTCGATACTTCCAGTCAGTCTTATATTTTAGTCTTACTCCGGCCTGAGAATCATGTTACTTTACTACTAGTTTACATATATTTATAGTTAGCTTAAGTATTCCATCAATATATATCTGTACTTAAATTTGCACGTTCTTTCATTTTCCCACCAATAAAAGAAATAACGTGACAATGGCGCCCATAACGTGTTTTTCCCTTGAGATATAAGGCTGGCTGTAGATGTCTCATGCTTTCTGATGCCTAAGATTATAATAATTGTTAATTCCTTATTTTAGTCGCATTTTATTGTATATGACCGAAGTTATTATTTTGTTTACCGATTACCTATCTTCCTACCTCCATACTTCAATTGTTAAAATAAAAATAAAGAAATTAAACTTGAATAGTAAGGTAAAGGAGTAGTAAAATTAAAAAAATTGTTGTTGCTTGAAAAATAGTGCTTATTAAGCATAACACTTAGTACTATTATAACCTTATATATTTTGTGCTTATATTTTTTGTTTTGTTAAATTTTTCTTTTAAATGTGTTGTAAGTCATTAGTAGCCTAAGTTGCATAGTATACTCTGATCCTTAAAATGTCTTACCCAATTAAATTTCTTCTACTCCAAAAATCAGAACTGATCTATGAGGTAATTATTAGAGGTGAATCACCCGCTGATAATGTATCAGAGCTTCGTCGCCAAGTTACAAAGCTAACACAAAAGTATCCTTCTGAGGAAGTGTTAGAATCTTGCCTTGACTTTGCAGAAGACCACACAGGTATTATTGAAGTGTTGGCAAAAATTAAATGTAATATTGAGGTTTTAAAAACGGATTTGCAAAGGTCACTTATTGATCGCACTGTGAATTTATTCAACCACCTACATCATAGATTACAGAGAGTTGTTACCCCAAAAAAAGCTGACAGTGTGGTTGCTCTTACTAGCGCCAGAGAGTCTTATGATACATTATACTTACAGTTCCAGAAACTGGTTAAAACAGATTCACGTTCACGTACAGAGTCCTTGGCTGCCCCAGAAAATGAACAAATTTGTTCATTGGATAATCTAACTAAATTATCTGTCACCTGTGAGCGCAGCTTATCTTCAGACTTGGCAAAGATCAAGTTTGACGGTAAATCCTGTGTTCGTTCATTCATCGAACGTATTGAAGAGTTTCGCATATCTAAAGATGTGAACGATAAAAAAATGTTTTCGTATGCTTCTGATGTATTTACAGGAGATGCTCTCCATTGGTACAGAAGTGTTAGATCACAATTTGAAACCTGGAAAGATCTTCTTATTGCTCTTAAAGAAGACTTTGACCTAGTTGACTATGATTATAGGATGCTTACAGAAATTCGGAACCGTACTCAGGGCGCTACAGAAAATATAATTGCATACTTTGCTATTATGAAGGGCATGTTCTCACGGCTTAATAAGGAATTGACTGAAAAGGAAAAATTAGATATTTTAATACATAATATCAGACCCTGTTATGCAAATGCTTTGTTCACATGTGCTGAAATAAAAGACATTGACCAACTACGGTCAATCTGCCGAAATTATGAACGTATTAAAATACGATGTGATAACTTTAAAGAGCCGCCAAGCTCAGGCCCTAGTTCTGTAGCACCTGAATTTGCTTACCACCCTGTTAAAGAACCAAATAAACCTAATTTTACACAAAAATATTACAACTCATCAAATTCTAAACCGAATACTTACAATTCTAATAACTCTAGTAACACAGCCAAAGTATATAACGCTAATAAGGCTTATGCTATTAATAATACACCTAATAAACCAAATATTAAGTATTGTTATCGCTGCCGTGTCAACACTCACTCTATGAGTGAATGCGAGGCGGAACGCACAATTGTTTGCTTTAAATGTGGATTAAAGGACTATCGCACCCCCGATTGCCCAAAATGTAATAGAAAGGATACAGAACCAAAAAACTAAATATTGAAAATTGCAGCACAACCAAGGTTAGTTCAAACTTTGACCGCTCGGATTGGATTAACTGGTTAGCAGCTATTAGTAAATTTTTTACTTCTTATAATATTGCTTCAATTTTCAATAAATTACCGAGCGGTGATCCCCGACCTTACTTAAAAGTAAAGATTAACGACGTTGAGGAGTTATACATTTATGGTCTTTTAGATTCCGGCTCTGCTGTTAGTATATTAGGTAATAATGCTCATAAACAATTACTATTAAACCATAATCAAACATTAAATACTGATCAAAAAATCAGTGTCACCACAGCAGGTGGACAAAAAATTTGCTCCCTTGGTTATATCTCATTGCCGTTGGTTTTTAATGGCCAACGTAAGGTTATTAAAGCTCATGTTATTCCTGAAATTGACACTACCCTTATACTTGGCATTGATTTTTGGAAAGAATTTAAAATTTTCCCAAAACATTTGACTTCCATACATTACATTTCTGCTGTTGAGGCTCCACTAAGTGAGATTAATAGCAATGCAGAGTCACATGCTTTTATTAACAGTTACGATAATCTTAGTGACAATGAAAAGAATATCTCAAATGAGCTAATTAAAAAATTTACTGAAATATCATTCGAAACTAGGGGTTTAGGTAGAACCCCTCTGATTACACATAAAATAGACACTGGTAATGTAGAACCTATCAGACAGCGTAGCTACCGCTTATCACCAGAAAAGAAACGCATAATTGCTGAGTTAGTTGATGAAATGCTTTCCCTTGATGTCATAGAACCAACTGAAAGTCCTTGGTCGTCTCCGGTACTAATAGTTAAAAAAAAGGACGGCAAACCGCGATTTTGTTTAGACAGTCGTAAACTTAACTCGGTAACTAAGAAGGATGCCTACAGTTTACCTTACGTATCAGAAATTTTGGATAACCTAAGGGACGCGAAATACCTTTCAAGTGTTGATCTCTCTAAGGCCTTTTGGCAAATACCTTTGAATGAATCTGATAGAGATAAAACAGCGTTCTACGTTCCGGAACGTGGCACCTTTAGATTTAAAGTAACCCCTTTTGGCTTAACCAATGCACCCGCCACACAACAAAGACTAGTGGACAAGTTATTCGGTCCTGAATTTGAATTAAAAGTATTTGCTTACCTCGATGACATAATAATAGTTAGTAAGACATTTAAAGAGCATGTAAACCTTCTACAACGTGTCTTAGATAAATTAAAGAATGCAAACCTAACTATAAACTTAGAAAAGAGTCAGTTTTTCAGAAAACAGTTATGCTATTTGGGCTACATTGTAGACGCCGATGGTCTTCGTACTGATCCGGCCAAAGTTGACGCTATACTTAATTATCCAACACCAAGTACTAAAAAGGAGGTCAAACGTTTTTTAGGCACTGCTTCGTGGTACCGCCGCTTTATACCAAATTTCAGTACGATTGCTGGCCCACTTAATAAACTTACTTCTACTAAAAAGAATTCTCCATCATTCCAATGGACATCCGAGGCGGATAAGGCTTTCTTAGATTTGAAATCATTGTTGGTGCAGGCTCCTGTTTTAGCCTGTCCAAATTTCGATCATCCATTTGATATTCACACGGACGCGAGTAGTTATGGAATAGGGGGCATGTTGTCACAGAATATCAATGGCATAGAGCATCCAGTTGCCTATATGAGCAGGTCGTTGACGGGTCCGGAGCGTAACTACAGTGTAACAGAAAGAGAAACTCTTGCTGTTTTAGCTGCCCTGGAACACTGGCGTTGTTATGTTGAGAGTGGCTTAACGTGTAACGTTTATACAGACCATGCAGCCTTAAAGTGGTTTCTTTCTCTTTCAAACCCTACAGGCCGACTAGCTAGGTGGGGAGTCCGTCTTTCATCCTTTAACTTTGTAATTAAACATCGTCGTGGAAAAGACCACGTTATCCCCGATGCTCTATCTAGAACAATTCCAGTAGCAGACATTACTTTGACTGATGCTAATAATACTAAAGATGAATGGTATTTAAATATTTATAAGGGGAGTCTGGAATCACCATCTAAATTTCCAAATTACACTATAAAAAATAACAAACTTTACCGATTCATGAAATCTAATAACCCATTACATTCGGAGTTTGAGTGGAAAATTGTGCCACCCAAAGAGTCGCGCTTACAAATCATAGCACAAAATCATTCCGAACCAATTTCAGGACATTTCGGTATATTTAAAACTTTTAAACGCCTTAGTCTAAATTACTATTGGCCAAACATGCATAAGGATGTTGTCCAATTTGTTTCATCTTGTGATTCATGTTTAGCTTATAAATTACCTACTCATACCACTTTGGGTAAAATGGGCAGACCAAAGGAATGCTTTCGGCCATTTCAGGCTCTTTCCATTGACTTGGTGGGTCCGCTGCCTAGAACTAGAAAACAGAACTGTTATATGTTTGTTGTAACATGCTGCTTCTCGAAATACTGCCTAATCTTTGCTTTACGAAGAGCCACAGCAGATTTGATTGTGAAACATCTAGAAAATGATGTGATTTTGGTGCATGGTGTACCACAAACTATAATTTTAGATAATGGTTGTCAATTCATAAGCCGAGAGCTTGATAAATTACTTAATGCGTACAGTGTTCCGAATATTCATTTTACCCCTAAATATACCCCACAAATAAATACCGTGGAACGTTATAATAAAACAATTGTTACAGCATTATCATCATTCGTAGAAGAGGATCATAGATCCTGGGATGTAAATATTGCTAAAGTACAATTTGCTATTAATAACTCAGTTAACGAAACAACTGGTTTTACACCTTCCTTTCTCGTTCATGGACGAGAACTTGTTACGTGTGGGTCTCATTATATCGACAATGATACCTCAAACGATTTAGTATTTCTTCCTCGAGACTTATATGCAGAAAATCTAGGCCATCTGTCTAGCATTTTTGATAAAGTGCAAGCCGCGCTTTGGCGAAGTCACTTAAAGAATACTCAAAGATACAACCTCAGACGTAAAGATATGGAATTTAACGTTGGGGATATCGTATGGAAAAGGTGTTATTTCTTAAGTGATAAGGATGCCTATTTTAGCAAAAAGCTTGCACCCAAATATCAAAAATGCAAAGTAATAGAAAAACGGTCTCCTTTGGTATATGTTCTTCAAGACCTCTCCGGTCGTAACATAGGTGCATGGCACGTCAAGGACTTGAAGTTAGTTAAAAACTATGCTAGGTAGTTTGACTCGAGTGTAAAGAATTTTACTTAGGCAAAATTCTACTTAGGAAGGGCGGTACTGTAACATATTATTGTCTTACTATAATAAATATACTGCCAATGCTCAGCGGCCTTTGGGGACGTGGATCGGAACGTTGGCGGCGGCTTGACAGCCGTCAACGTCAGAGAGAAAAAGAAAGGAGAGGACTTTTCGAGAAAAATGTCGAGGTTGTTGGTGGTTGAGTTTTTGCAAAGATTAAGATGTTTTAGCTCGTTAGTATATCGTTGCGAATGATTTACGGGATTTAATAAACCTGCAGTGGATTGGTTGCTAAACCAAAAACTTCCATCCTCGTTAGAAAGTGCATCTGGTGATAGTTGAATGCAAAGGTGTCATGTTGCGATTGAGTGTGGTGATGTAACCTGGCAACGAAGAATATGTAAAGGAGGTTGTAGCCTGCCATGAACTTAGTGGTGGCGCGTGCGCATTTCTACAACTTTGTCAAGTCACTAAGGTACAACCGACAACTGTCTCATACTGCGTTGTCTTGATGAGACAAAGTTATACAAAGAGGAAGGAGGACTTCTAGATGATCAGTATCTTGACACTTATTACACAAGGAAGGAACACTTCTAGAAGATCAGTATCTTAACACTTACCTTGTTTATTTAAAGACTAAGATTACCTCGATACTTCCAGTCAGTCTTATATTTTAGTCTTACTCCGGCCTGAGAATCATGTTACTTTACTACTAGTTTACATATATTTATAGTTAGCTTAAGTATTCCATCAATATATATCTGTACTTAAATTTGCACGTTCTTTCATTTTCCCACCAATAAAAGAAATAACGTGACACTCTAGGTACGGAATATTAATAGTGCAGGTAGGGTTGCCAGGTCTTTAAACTGAAAAGTCGGACAGGCCAGCCAGTTTAGCCGGACATTTGGGTACAAAGGCCGGACACCCTTATTTTTTAGACCTAGCACAAAATGACAATTTTTTTAAAAGCTCGTTTGCGCAAGCGTAGCGATACAAGATGAGGCCAGTGGAGCGGAAACCAACACATGACAAATATGTAAAAAAAATGGTTAAACTTAAAAAGCTTAGCAAGAGTCGGATAGGCCGGACACCGTCTAATTTGGCCGGACACTCAACCAAAAAGCTTGACTGTGTCCGGCTTTATCCGGACGCCTGGCAACGCTAAGTGCAGGTATAGGTACCATACCTACACATAAGTTTGTTTGTGTATAGATAGGTAAAGGTATACCTTTACATCCTGACATTTCCGTTTTTCTTAAATTAGTATCGTAAAAAGGATTTAAATATTTGTCCTGTCGTCTTAAAAAACTTAATTGGTATGTGCTACCAATGACTTTTTTGCGCACGTCGCCTTTTATGAAGGTATATCTACCTGTACCTAATGGTAGTTACTAAAAACCTACTTAAAAACATGTGGTATTCAGTGCTTGAGTAGGTACCTAAGTTTCTTTTAAGATAATTATTACCTAGCTATCGAATAACGCCTAGAATAGGACAAGTTTAGTAAGTAGGTACCTTATTTAAGAAGATTCATAGTTCTTATAATAACAGCAGAATAGGTTTATATGGAGTAAACACCTTAAACTATTTCCTTTTAACAACCGTCCGTTGATTCACGAGTAGGTATACCTACAACACGTACTACCTTCAGTTTTCGATAAATTTATCCCCTATATTAACTTACTTTTGTATTTATGGCAGTGAAAGTTACACTGAAACTTCTCCGACTCGAAGCGACCGGCATTAAAGAAAAAAAGAAAATTTTGGGTTACCTACTTGTTTATATAACCGGTCGCGGACGCAAAGGTCAGCAGAAGGCAGAGTACGCTATGCTTATAAACAAGCCATTCAAATGGGTTATAAAAAACAGTAAGTAACAAAATCTGTTTAAAAACTTGAAAATGATGTTTTAGTGGGGATCTTTTGGATCTAGTCTTAATTCTAAAGTTCCGAACATAGTTGGTCAAAGGAAAACAGGCAGAAGTTAAAAAAATAACTGTTATGTAAAAAATATTAACGTGTAATATAATTAATTAATAGTAGGCGTTCGCCCAGAACTAAGGCATACCTTGAGAAGGGGGCATGGTTGAGATATTTGGATTTAAGATTTTAACCCTTTCTTTTTAATACATGTTATAGTACCTATACGTCTGGAAGATATGTTGGCACCTACAAAGAGACACTTTTGCATACATTCTATTTTGGAAGGTAAATAAGAAGTCTTTTCAGTAACTACAGTTCCACGTAAGATTATTCCGTATTCTGAACATGTGAGACGAATCTACTCAGTTGGCGATAATTCCCAGCACTTAGACCGAGCACGCCGCAGGCAATCGTGTGATTTAAAATGTACTCCATTTAGTTTTCAGCTTTAAATAGTAACAGTTAATGGTAGCTGAGAACTGTATGCTGCACTAGTCTAGCACCTAATTAATAAAGAAGAGTTGAGCTATTATACATATAGAGGCTGTCTCCTACATAGAAATAATTGTTATAAAACTAAATTAATTTTGATACTTAATAAATGATACAGAGTTCTGAAACGGTTAGACTTATTGTGTATTTATGTCGGAATAAATCCGACAAGTTTCGCATTAACCTGCTCATGAATGAGGATGGGTTTGAATGGTTGGGCATACGCCGACCTTTTGGAAGTCTTAAGAAGT
This sequence comes from Hipparchia sbordonii, assembly GCA_038048805.1. Taxonomy (NCBI): domain Eukaryota; kingdom Metazoa; phylum Arthropoda; class Insecta; order Lepidoptera; family Nymphalidae; genus Hipparchia; species Hipparchia sbordonii. The sequence goes on from CM076098.1 coordinate 9,715,466, forward strand.
CTCTATATTGAATATCAATCACCACAGTTTAAATGCTAAAATACTCGTATTTAATTTGAAGAACAGAAGTCTACAAGAATAATTGGGATGACAGCAATGATTGCAATGCAACAAACAAAGCTACCAAGTACTCGTCCCGGTCCAACGATCACGTTTTTAATTAAACGAGTCATAATAATTACAAATGGAAGCAATTTCAGTCTTAAACACCAAATTGGTCATGAGCAAGCAAACTACCAAAGTGCTGCTGTGCTATTCTCTAAAAAATTAGATTGTGTGATTCTCTCAAAAATTAAATGGAGTGAGACGACTGCAGTCACCTCTAATTGGCCGATACCCAATCGCATATTGGCTTAAATTAATTGTTGAAGAGAGAACGCGAAAAATTCAGCCAATCACCTCAATTGAGACAGTAGCAATGACTGATGCAGCTTTTTACATAATCAGCCAGCAGATATAACTTTTTAAGTATCATAGACAAAATACATATAAAGACAAAGAATTTTTATTTATTTATTGATGTAGGTAGATTTATAGTAACAACATTAGCCAAGTTTAGTATTTAAATCAATTACCTATCCTTAACTATTCAATTACGACCTTAACTTACCGTAATAGACTGTAAAGCATCTGTATTACATTGGGTAAAGGTCGAAACTGAATATTTATGCCTTACGGGACTTAATGAATTTGAACTTAACTTGGTTAAAATTGTTAATGTAAAAGCAATACTAAAAACTATGTTACAAACAATCAATCATGCTATCGAGCAACTTTTTTTTTAATTCGATGACAAGATATTCCTTGACTGCGATCTCACTTGATGGTAAGTGACGATGTAGTCTAAGATGGTAGCGGACTAACTTGGAAGGGGTATGGCAATGTACAATCAATCCATACCCGAAATAAAGAAAAAAAAAGAAAGAAATAAGTAAAGAAGACATTCCCTCACATGGGAAGTTATTTTAAAAATTGAAGCGGCCACTGAATTTGTTAGAAGACGGACAACTCTATATTCAGAGCATGCAAAATGAACTCGCTCGTTTGGCGATAATTCCTCCGTACGACGCTACCGATCATCCTGTATGCATCGAGCTTGGGAATCCTCCCATTCTAGTTTTTACGTTGACTATCTTCGTGGTCGTGAGAATCTTATCTCAGAGCGATGTTTTTTATTTATTTTTATGCATCAGTCAATTTACTGTACGTCTACCTTGTCCGGTGGACATCTCGTTAACGTTCTATCTCGGCATATAATGAACAAGACGTGAGATATTGGATAGATCAGAATGCTTTGCTTGCTTTTTTTCAGTTGCTACTTTAGATATACTATTTGTCAATTTAAAAATGTAATAAGTTACTTATAAATTTTAAATTTTACTTAATGTAAATAAATTTTTAGGCTCGCAGAATCCTTACCTACTAAAATTATAAATGCAGTGTGTTAAAAGTGTGTTTGTTTGTTGTTTTGCTTGTCTGGCCTTCAATCAAATCCCAGAAAGAGTCTCGTGCGATAGAGACGAAGGCTCCCTAGAAAATGTAGGTACCTACCTACAGCAATTGTGTTTTTTGCACTCGTGACGATATTGAAATCTATTGTTCCAATCAAACTCATATCTATCATAACTAAGTGAAGTGAGTAACAGACACAATAGACTATCCGACACCACTTGTATCCATTTATACAATTATAATGTATAAATGAATAGATAATGTGCATTTAATGTCGTGAACTCAATGCAACGTCTAAAAAGGGTTGTAAGTCTTTAATGTAACAGCCGGCAGCCATGATGCAGATATAAAGCTGTGCAGATGTCGCACAAAAGGAACCGGGGGCGTGTATAATGTAATATTTCCTACCCTTTATTGGACTTTCAGATTCACTCTCGGCCCAAAATAGTAATTCGATAGTATAACGTCGCTCGGCTAACGGCTTTGGCATAGTTTGCCGAGTTAATGCTCCGGTCTGCGTTACATTACGTCGCAAACCTGTAACTTATCGACACTCCATCTAGCGGCAGTCGGCCTCACAATTACTCGACTTAACAAAGGAGCTGATATCGTTATCACAAACATCGATTGTTACATATTATAATATAATATTAATGAATCGAATCGGTCTTAGTTACCTAATACTAAAGGTATTCCTTAAGCGTCTATAAATTTCGCTTTCTTCCTATTTGTATTTTTGGGGTTTCTACCCAAAGGGTGCCTACAGGACCCTATTACTAAGCTTCCGCTGACTGTCCGTTCGTCCGTCCGTCTGTCTGTCAGCGGACTGACTTGACTTATTTTTTACGTAATGGACACTTTTGTATATTATTGAAAGAATGACATTAAAGAATGAACATCACAGCGTCAAGCAATAGGTAGGTCTATTTATAACACAAACGCAGACGAGACCTGAAAAAGTAATGAAGACGTTCGAATATATATTAAAGGGAAAGGGGTAACGCTTCTATTGAATCATAAATATGTAAACGCATACATTGGGCAAGAAAGGAACATTCGGTCGTTGGTTTTTACGTCACGTTACCGACCTAGCGGCACATGAGTAAATAACCCAACAGAGGAAGAGCTCAAAATCGTGCAAAATTAATACCTATTGGTAAGGTTGATATAGGAGGATAAGATAAATTAATCAATCAATTTATCAGTATTTTTAATGCACTCATGACACATTTACCTAATCTTTACCTATTGTTTATAACAGCACAAAATTCTTGCAAATAAATGATTAAAGTAAAAGTTATATATACATTGATTATAATTAAAAAATTATATATAGAATTTTTGATCCAGTTATTCGAATTCTGTCGACTTTAACAGCCTGAAAAGCTACTCAAGCGTAAGGCTAGGTACGTAAAGCTTCCCACTATAATGGAGTTGCAAGTTTTATATCGGTTTTTCAACCGGATTACGCTTGCATGCGTGACCAAGGCAGACCTACAATTATGCAGATGCGGTTGACATCCGAGCCCGCAGCGGCCGCTGTGGCCTGTGGTGCTAAGACCCACCCGATCCCACGCTATGCGGGAAGCTGCGGTTATCATAATATACCTACACTACAACGATAAAGGGTTGAAGCGTTGCTATAAAAACCAAAGTTAGTCTCTCGAGACCCGGGAGTTAACTCCAAAAAGTGTCGCCATCCTGGCTTAATTTTGAAAATTATATTATTCTCTCTGAAGCTTTTTATGATCTGCTTGATAACGCGGTATGTATAAACGTAGCTTTACTAATATTTGTATTATAAGAGTTTTTGGTTTGTCCTTAAATCATGCTGCAATGGATCAACGCATCGACATGATTTTTTGTATGTTTTAGCCCGAAAAACAAGGTCTATGTCACTCTCAGGTCCTCAATCATATCCATTAAAAAAATCAGGTGAATCCGTTGCTCCGTGATTGCAAGACAAACAAACTTTTATAATTAGTAAGGATTGTATGTTAAGGTCCAAACCTGACTTTATGGTACAAGCCGGTTTTGTCTAGGCCAAACTAGTTCTTTTTAAATCAAGTTTCAATTAGGTCTACTATAACCTGTATTAAACGGAATCCAAAACAGTTCAACTCTACGTAGTCAAGTCTGCCCCTAGAGTGCTAATAGTAAAGCGTTTAAAGTTTTCTGGCGTGGCCCATTACAAAAACTAGACTATTTTAAAAATTTGATTAATTATGATGGTGGCATAGTTACGTTCAAACCTACGTTATTTTCAACCATTTGCATGAACAATCGACTGAGATTGTGGACAATACATTCATAAAAGCAGCTTGTCGCCATTTTTTCCTATATCTGAACATAATTTATTTTTATTACAGCTTCTGGCGATGTCACGCGTGAAATATATGGAATACACACGAGTAGATATACATAATATGTATACATATATGTGTATAAACGAACGTGCATTGGATAACTACGTAGGTACGTGTTGGAACTCGAAAAGGATTTAATGGAGATCGTCAATCACTTCACAGGTACATTTGTGTTTGCGGTATTGGTATAGTGTGTAATAGGCCTTTTACAAAGCAAAACACGAAATCTGCTACTGCTTTAGCCTGCAAGTTTGTAATAGTCCGCTTCTTTTATTTTTCTTCGTTTTTCCGCGATAAAAATTAGCAGAGATCTTTCACTTCACAGTTCCTACATATTCACGTGGTATGTCGTAAGTCTGTATTTATGCACTTTCATTATTGTCTGGGAGAGTAAATCGGTTCAATCGTTTCGAAGAACAGCTTGGAAAAATTCTCATCTCTCTTCAAATTCTATTTTTTTAAAACCGATAAAGGTCCACAGCTAAGCATAGATCTTTTGCCTAGACTTCGTCGCCTTCAGGACACTCGTTCTTGTGCCACCTGTATCCAGTGGCTCCCTGGAATACGTCAAATGTATAATCGTCCACCTAGTAGGGAGGTCTGCCAACACTGCGCTTTCGGGTACGCGGTCGCCACTCCAACACCTTGAGACCCCAACGACCATCAGTTCTTCCAAATTATAGGTATGCCCCGCCCATAGTCACTTCAGTTTCGCGACTCAATGAGTTATGTAGGTGACTCTAGTACTTCTACGGATCTCTTCATTTACAATTTGATCTCATAGAGATACACCTAGCATGGTTCTCTCCATCGCCTGCTAAGTGGCTCTGAGCCTTCTTTTGAGGCCTATAGTGATCAAGTTTTGGTTCCATAAGTCATCACTAGCAACACGCACTGATCGAAGACCTTGCTCCTTAGGCACTGAGGTATTTTAAGACATCTCGAAGCATCAACATTCGTGTCTTATCAAACATTAATTTATTAATTAGCAACGTGTAGATAAATAGAAGGAACTAAAGATACCTAATTTGTAGGAAATGTTCGTACCAGTTGATATCTTTACCCCAACAGTTTCTATTATCTTGACACGCCGTGACATATGCGCAACAACCCAGGATGCTGATAACGTGCTCATTCATTACGTATTTCGTTTACTAACCGTAGTAACTGCTACTTAGTACTTACTGCTATTTATAAATTCCGCGGAAGGAATCGCTCGAGTGAATCATCGACATAATATCTACTACAAATTCTTGAAATAGGCACGTCAATTTAATTACTCGTATTTTACTAACCTATGCTAATTATAATATTGTTTTAGGCATGATTTATTTGCCTGTAGTTCCCAGGTGTCGACGCCGGTCATGAGAAATAACGTATAACAAACATAATATAGAATTAAATAACGATGCTCGATGCATCTACGAAGTTTTTTTTTAATATTCGTTATTGTTCAATTGTAGTAAGTCTAGTGAATAGCGCATTGAAAAAGAAAAAGTTATATAAATTGTATCGTAACTGGAAAGCAGTCGATTATCGTTTTATCTCGATTATATCGTTATACTCGATTTATCGTTTCGCCATCGCATTGCACTTGTCTTCTGGCCTTAGGTTATTATTCGTGGATGTAACTTGTAAGTATGTAGGTAGGTAATTCTAATTTCAAAAACATAATCAAATGTCTCGTATCTAAAGCTATTAATCATTTGTTATTGCAATGAATAAATATAATTAATCAAGCAATATAATTCACATTAAAACATATTCATAATTATATTTTAACGATGTATCTACCTACCTAAGTGCAGGGTTTTGTGGTCACCTTTGATCTTTTTTTTGTCTGTATGTTAAGTTTAAAGTTTGTTATAAAGGTCACATCAATGATCAGTGATCAGCTCCCTGATTCTGTAACTCAGTGCCTATCAACGACGATAAGCATTTTTTATCCATTGAAGGTTTGAAGAGCGTTGTAAACAACAATAGAGTCTAGAGCATCGACATGGTCACATCTATGGTCTAGCTAAAACTTAAGTGACAGTGACAGTGACAGTGACAGACGGCAAAAAAGAAACTTCTTTCACATTCAAATAATTATCCAGCGTCATCGATAGCAATAACGTTTTTTCCCAACTTTAACATCACAAATCTTCATTTTGAACGGCCATCACGAGCACAAGATATCTTCAGACTAATCTGTGTCTTCAGATAAATTGACGTGAAGAACACCAGCGCCCAAATTACCGAGAAATGTCATTTACTATTTCATAGTAAACCTTCAATGGATAAAAAATATATGTCAGTGGCTTTCATTTTTTGATAGGCATTGAGTTACAGAATCAGGGGGCAGATATTAGTCTGTGGCAGGCGGCAGCATAGCTTTCACCGTGTCAGTGGCACGGCGCTGAACGCAGTAGTGTTTATGGTCTAGGCGTGTTTTGGGGTCGCGTTAACAAACCAGTTAGCGTCTCCGTCTGCTGCTTCGAATGCAACGATAGTGTAAGAATATACTTATCGATACGATAAATTCCTACACTAGATGTTGTCCACAACTTCGCTCAAGCAGATATTATAGTGTTTACCGAATCTGAAATGTCTCTAACTCTGGCCTCAGGTATTTTCAGGTAACACGTTAGTATTATAAAGTTATAGCTCTATGAGAATATAAAATTGTAGGGTTGGATCTTCCTAAATATCAAGATTCTTAGACATTTTGACATTGAGAAAATTTTATAAACATCGATCTTCTCAATGAGATCTCCTTAGGGGAGGCACCTAATGCCCTCCCAAAATATTTAGACAACTCTTTCATCTTTTAAAAATAAAACTTCAACTAAAAAAAGTGTCCACTTTTCGTTACAACAACAAACCCCAATTTTTAATTCTAAATATTTTTCTACTTGAACCTACTTACCTAACTAGTTAACTGTTGATTAACAGTTATAAATAGATAGATTCGAATTAAGATGTTTCGAGTGTCTTTAATCACAAGTAGGTAGGTATATAACGAGTCACTTCACGTGAATAACAATCATGAATAAATCACGGTAACTATTAATGACTAGGTATTATACTGTTTACTGGAATTACTGATTGACATTAAACAATGATTTCAGTATAAATAAACACTTTAGTGACACGCTAACGGATTCCCGCGAATTCGTTGGTGAAAAATTTTGGTGGACCGAAATCGATAATGCTATGCAATAGGATTTAATACGCACTAGCTCTTGCCCGCAGCTTCGCTCACTGTAAAAATGTTATCCACATTTTTCATACTATTATCAACATTTCATTAATTTTTAATCAAAAATGACGATATAAAAAGGAAGTCGGTAAACAAAATAAATCGGTCCCAAAAAACAAATAAGTTATAAGCAGTTTTACTACGACTGGATCCGTCTCTTTCTAAAACGAAATTTCTCTAGAGAGTCTATGGAGCTATATAATATCGTGACGCCATGATTTAATAGCGCTCTCTTTGTCTTAAACAAGAAACTTAAAAGCTCTATATTTTCGAGAGCAGTTAAAATATTAAAAAAAGAAAAATGGCATTGTGTTATATTGTTAAAAAACTTTAAGTATATTAAGTTTATAAAAAATTTAATCAACTACCCAATTGGTAATTAGGTACAATTTTTTGGGTAATACTCCCAAGAAATCTCAAAGAATATGAAAGTTTAAAGAAAAAAGGCATTGTGTTACAATATAAAAAAACTTTATATTAAGTTTGTAAAAAATTTAATCAAATACCCAATTGGTAATTAGGTACAATTTTTTGGATATTATTCCCAAGAAATCTCAAAGAATAATATGAAAGTTTAAACGCATGAATATTGAACAAAGCGGCGTAGAGCGCACTTTTGACTACATCAACCCCGCGGCGTTGACTCCTCCGTGTCCGGGGAGCGGACCCACCAATTGCTGTCTGTACGAACCCCATATAATATACATAAACCAGGACAGGACAATTTTTTTTTAAACATATTACACATATTATGTAGATGTACGTATGTATGTATGTTAATTATCAATCCACGTAATGAGATTGCAATTGACCACTTTTGACTTTACACTTTAATACATATCTGGAATACTTTTCGATCTTAAATCTGTTAAGAGTTTGTTTTAGGTAGGTTATTTATACCGGCCATTTGATATGAGTAGATTGAAAACAAAATCTTGTTAATTATTCCGTACAGGCCTTTCTGCGGCTCTTATAATAAGTCAAGACTCTACCATCGGTTCGGAAAGCAGATTCTGCTGAGAAGAAACTCAACCAATTAAAAATCTATTTATTTCTTTATTCTGTACATTATAGCTTATATAACGACGTATAATAGACGCGCAAAAGAACAGCTTGTCTCTAAGGAAAAGATTTCTTCCAGAAGCCCTCAAATACTCACAGTTCAGATCTTTTCCTTAATACAACAATAAGGTTAACATATTGCAGAGGAGCCTACTTTATATTTGATACAGTGAATTATTTCTATTATCTACTTCACTATCAAGTTCAAATTCACAATTATTTATTTCATGCAGACCAGACATCAAATTCTGCGAAATGGAGCCGGTAAGAAACCCAGCAAAATGCTTTTTCAAAACATAATTCTCACAATTAGCCTATCTTGTGGGTAGCTGAAGCGAAACCGATTTCTTCCATGCAACTTTGTAAATTAAATCTTGAAGCGGCTATTTTCAGTTTGTGAGAAGTTACGCAGAGAGCATTCGATACGCAATAAGTAAACGGATATCAGTAAATATAAAAAAAAACCTATCGCATCTTTTAGTACATTAAACATATCTTAATAAGTCGTCCCAAGAAGTTTAAATTCATGGTGTAACTAGCCGCGTGTCAACAGTACATGCACTCTCTCCCCTATTCTCTACATCTAGAGCTTTTTGTCGTAATCTGCCATACTGGACTGTAAATTATTAAATTGTAAACAGGCCTACCTAGTTTTAAATTTCACCGTCTGGAAAATCCAAACACACTTTTTTCCGACGCACAGCTCATTCTATAAAAACGAACAGTTTTCACTGACACATATAATTATCACAATCTTGACTGAAATGCAGCCACAACGGTCACTGAACACATCGATGTCACAGATCGTAGACTCCTCGAACACAGACCGGTTCCCAGTCTGAAGTGTTACGTGTCTTGTTTAGTGTTTACAGTTGGCCGTGGACGCCGATTTCGAAGTTTGCCGCTAGTTCAATACACGAACGTACGCCCGCGACGCACTCGACTACGGCACTGGCGCGAGCGTCTACGACGCGCGGGGGGAGCGGCTTACACGAACTTGCCCGACCAGTTTCTCTATCTCTCTTACTATATTATGCGCGTGCGCAGCGTGCGTCGTTGCCACGTTTACTTCTCGCAACGCGTTGCCAGTCTTACCATATTTTTTGTTTTGTGTTGATGCTCCTAAATAAGGGGCCATAAAATAGAAACGTACTTTCAGTTTAGGTCTAGGAGCGTATTGATAGAGTTAGGAGCTTTTGCTGAAGGTAATAACTTCAAGTCCTTTAAGAAAATTGAATGTAGCAAAAAAGATTCTGAGAATGTTAAAAACGGGTACATTCTACATAGTTAGGTACTAAGATATTATATTCTTTTTTGAAATATCGATATTTTCTCCAAAAACTATAATATTAAGTAATTCATGTAACTGTAGTCCAGTCAAAACAAGGTTTAACCTCTGGAAAATTGCGAAAGTTTTGAAACTTAGCACATCGAATTATGGGTACCTAGGGATGAATATACCAAAAGTCCTCATGCGTACGAGGCGAGCTCTAGCGGCAATTAGCGGAAACAGGACCCTTTTTTTGGTTTTTTGTTAATATCTCGAGAACCTTTGGTCAAAGGTAAAAGTTTACTACTACATAATTAAATCTTATTCAATTTGCAACAATTATGATTATATTCATTTTTCTCGAATTCCTAATAATTACCGAGTTTTAGGCCACTAAAAGATAGCTTTTTCGAAAAATTACGCTAGGGGCGCCCGGTACAATATGGCATTTGTAATAATATTTGACAACCATGCTTTATCATTTTTTTTTGGTACCAAAGGTAAATGAGAAAATAAACTTCACAGTTATGTACAAAAAAAGACATATTGTTTATTAAACAACTAGCTTTTGCCCGCTGCTTCGCTCACGTTAAGTTAAATTTTTCAAACCCCTATTTTACCCGTTGTATCCCCTTAGGGGTTGAATTTTCAAAAATCCTTTCTAAGAGGATGCTTACGGCCTAATAGCTACCTGTATGCCAAATTTCAACCTGATCGGTCCAGTGGTTTAAGCTGTGCGTTGATAGCATTTTCTATTGGTACTGTATTTCATCTAAATATTTAAAACGCAAAGGTAACAGACTTACTGACTGATCTATCAACGCACAGCTTAAACCACTGGACCGATCAGGTTGAAATTTGGCATATAGGTAGCTATTAGGCCGTAGGCATCCTCTAAGAAAGGATTTTTGAAAATTCGACCCCTAAGGGGATACAACGGGTAAAATAGGGGTTTGAAAAATTTAACTTAACGTGAGCGAAGCAGCGGGCAAAAGCTAGTTGTTTAATAAACAATATGTCTTTTTTTTGTACATAACTGTGAAGTTTATTTTCTCATTTACCTTTGGTACTAAAAAAAAATGATAAAACATGGTTGTCAAATATTATTACAAATCCCATATTGTACCGGGCGCCCCTAGCGTAATTTTTCGAAAAAGCTATCTTTTAGTGGCCTAAAACTCGGTAATTATTAGGAATTTGAGAAAAATGGATATAATCATTATTGTTGCAAATTTAATAAGCTTCAATTATGTAGTAGTAAACTTTTACCTCTGACCAAAGGTTCTCGAGATATTAACAAAAAACCAAAAAAAGGGTCCTGTTTCCGCTAATTGCCGCTAGAGCTCGCCTCGTACGCATGAGGACTTTCGGTATATTCATCCCTAGGTACCCATAATTCGATGTGCAAAGTTTCAAAACTTTCGCAATTTTCCAGAGGTTGAGTCATTTTTTGAGGTTTTTTGACTGGACTACTGGGTCCCTTTCTGTATCTAGTTTATCATTATGTCGTTATGCAGACTACAAAATAATATTAAAATTATTGGATAGGTACTTAGACGTTGGCTAAAGTTCCTCTTGTTTTAATTTAAATGAAATCACACTATAACGGGTACAATATGTAGGTACTTATTCATAAAATAATTTAATAATGGTAACTAAAGTCAAAGCTTCTTCTGTTATCTGTGATGAGTACAAAATAAACACCACGCTCTATCTTGGCCTCGGAATTATGGGGACGCGTCAGGTGCTACCACATGGGCCTTTACCTGCGCCAACACTTATTATTATCTACGTCTTGGGTAGATTAACGAACGAACGAGCTTTTTTACACCACATGGTTGTGAAATTTTATTGAAAAGACTTTACTGTGTTCCCTTGCATTCATAGCCGCATCTGCTCGATTTTAATGCTATTTTTACGAGACGCCAGTTTATATTATTTTTAAAGTCAATAAAAAAGGCTTTCCAGTAGCCTGGCTGTCGTATTTGATTACGAAATATATACCAATCGTAACAGACAAGCTTATGATCGAATAAAGTTGACAGTTTCAAACCCATTTAGTACGAACGATAACTTTTTACACTTTGTGCTGAAACAATGACAAATTGCCTTACTTTTCAGTTTAAAGCATGAACCTATAAAGAATTTCTTTATAGGTTCATGGTATACTTAGTAATTTTGCTAACTGCATAAAAATTAAGGAAATAAATGGGTCAAACTAAGCGGTAGACCATTCGTTTCGTTTGAGATAAACATGATGCTGTAGTAGTGTAACACTTTTCTCGTGTAACTGTGTAACGTACTAGCGCATTTGGTAATTAGATATACTATGACATGATACGGGAGAACTTGTGGCAGGCGTGCAATATGATATTCGAGTTCTCAGTGGGCGGTCTGCCACTTTGCTTAATTGTACAACCAGAAACCACTGTATACGGTTACAAAATATGTTACATTGCGCTGCTTAAAATTTCTGATTAGTTACGTTTACATACTTCGTTGAAATCAATTTACGTTTTTAAATTGAGTCACAAAAATGAAATGAGCAACTTCATTTCAACTATTTGTCACTTTCACTTCGCTTTTGATCTTGAGGAGGCGTGTTGATATTTTGCATCAATTATTTATAGGTAGAGCAAGACTATGGGTAGAGCTTGTCAATTGTTTGTATTTGAAAGTGAAGTCGGTATAATGTCGTCAAAATTATCTCAAATATGTCCTTAGTCCTTACGTAGGTATATCGTTTTTAGAATGATTCACCGAAACAAAATTTACAATAGCCAACAATTATTTCTCTATTGAAAAGTTTAAAAGTACCTGAGTACCTATTTGTCATTGTTATGAGGTAAGTAATAATGTTTTGGTGCTTTTAAAATAAAAACTACGATTTAAAAAATATGATAATCTACTTCTTACTTTGTAAAAGAATTTGATATTTACAAACAGTATAAGTATCTGCTTCTAATGTTACTTGTTATACTCCTAATGTTAATGAAGACAAACAATAAATATTCCTTACTTTATAATATCTTATACTTAGCAAAACCTTAACTCGAAAGCATTAAAGTTTTACTAAGAATTATAATGATGACAAATTGTCTTATGAGAACATAAAGCAAGTTTGCCATATCGTTTGTCCTTCGCAAGAATAATTTAATATGAGGAAAGATAAGCAAAAAGAGGTACAGGCAAGATGCTCGATAGGCAGGTAGCGCGCACACCGGCGCCCTAAGGGGTAAGACAACGTTTTGTCTATCATCTGCAATTTATGGTTCTAGAACGTGATTTATGCGTGGTCCTCACTTTGTATATAATATAAATGCTGCGCGTTCTATCCTACATTTATTTAAAATCACGCAATTTTTTGTTTTGTTAAGTATATAGTTTTAAAATGAATAAAACTTAAGAGACAACTAATACGTAATTAGATAAGAGAATTCTTGGCTTATTAAACAATTAGTGTAGTTGGGTTGAGTCCTCCTTATTTGACTTAAAATGGTTAGTAAAAAGTAAAAGAAAAAGAAATAGGAATAATTCTTCAAGGGTAATTTAAAGTATGGTCATCCTACAAAAACTATACCGAAAATTACATATTTTGTTTTTGTTGTAAAATACCTATTAAATATTTAGTTATCTGGGTAGATATCCAATTATGTGCTAATTGAATATGTTAAAATATTATTTTTTTTGTAAATTATCATTCATCATCATCAGGAAAATTACGGATTTATTATGCAAATTGTAGACTAGTTTTATCTTTAATCTTGTCCACATAAACAAGCAACTTTTAACTTTGGACAGATAGACAGATATCTCTACATTAATTGTTAAGCACAAGCCACACTGCGAACTAGACTAACATAGCTTAGCTTAGCTCACGTAAAATAACGTGTAATTACGTAAGTTAAGCGAAGCTGCACCCACGCGAATTGATTTAATTAATTACTTAATATAATATGACTGACAAGGACAACACTATTTATATAAACTGAACAGGACAAGAACAACGCTATATGTAGTACTACTAGGTGCGCTTCTACGTTGTGGGCGAAAGCGGGCGATGATATTATATCTTACTTATTGGCGAAGGAAAATGAATGTCGGTTTTTTACATGATAATAGTTACCAGTCAGTATTCTTTGCAAAGTTATGTGAATTAAAACAAGTAGTTAGGTACTGAAAATTAATAGTGAAGGTCTGCATAGTGAGCGAGGCAGAAGAGCAACAAAATTCTCTTAGCTTAGCTAGTATTGTTGGCGGTTTGGTAGACGCCCACACTACACTGTACTGATCTCGCTCTGTTTAATGGTACGTCAAAATATACTGAAGCTGCGAGAACTAAGGTAAGTAGGTATTTTTATTTCGAAGTGTGTCTTGTGCTTTACATTTAGGCCTCAAACTGTTATCTGATACAAAACAGTTTCGGCTGTGTTCTGGGTGAATTTCCATAGCAGTCATGGGTGTGGTAACACAGCGTTCATCAGACAACTGACGAAATCTGGACGAAATGCAATATAGGTGTCATTTGTATTAATTCGATGACAAGTTTGCCCTCAACTGCGATTCCACTTGAAGGTGAGTGAAAATGCAGACTAGATAGAAGCGGGCTAACGTTTTATGAATATAAGGACTGCCTTACTTACCTACTTACTTATTTTTATGGCAGAACCATAAAACGTTTTCTATTGGTAGATTCATTTGACGATTCAAAAGCACTTTGTTAAATGTTTATTTGAATAAAGAATTATTCTATTCTATGCGGCTTCGAGAGTAGACGAGATTCCTTAATAATTTCGGAATAAAAAGGAGCTTAGATAAGTCTTTATATGAGTGTAAGGTTCCCTACATCATCTTCTATTTACTTACCTATGAAAATCCCGATAGAAAGTCCCGATAGAAAGTCCCGATAAAAAATGTGTAGTTATATGCTTTCGGCAGCTTCTTCAGAATTATAGCCAGAAAAGAAGTAAAGTATTTACGTCCGACCTACTCATCTCTAAAGGCCATCTAATCCAAAATCTACAGATTGAAGAAAGAAAATAAAATTATTCCAGATATGAATTAAAGATGCGAAGCGTTGAACATATTGAAAATTTACTTGGATTGATAAATAAATTATTTATTGACAAGGTTTCCTACATAGGTAATATCTGAATTAAATCGAGCTCCGATCTGTAAATTTTGGAATAGACATTTATTATTAGTGGCAGTAAGAAGATTACTTTAGGATCAGAGTTTCCGTTTTATATGAATTTCGATTTATTTCTCGTAACCTAATGGTAATCTCCGTACAATAATAATATGTATACGGTTACAAAGTTATCTCAATAAGTACACGTGCCTACATAAGTAAGGACGATTCCATAGTTGTTATGTGTTTGACATTGACATTAAATCTTGAGATGGCTCCTATTCGATCATTCATCATATTATGACTGATGACTCTGCGATCGATTACAAATGGAACACTATAAATGCCCTGCCTATTCATATAGCCTTGAGTTTATAAACGCTTTGTATAAAGGTAGTTTTTATACTTACCTATGATTTATAATAACAATTATACTAGCTTTTGGTCGTGACTTCATCCGAGTGGATTTAGATTTTTAAAGATCCTAGATAACCTTTGTATTTCCGAGGAAAAAAGCTTATTTTCACTATGTAGTTTCTCAACTGTGTTCTAAAATTCGTGATTAAATAAGAAATCAAAGAACAAACTTCACACGCTTTATTCTCAGCATTACAGCTAAAATTTTTATATTAATGCTAATTTTATTATTTAATAATTTATTTCAAAGAAAATAGGTATAAAATCTAAACATACCAACTTATTTGATTGATTTTAGATCCGTTCTAGACCTCTTCTTAAAAATGTACGAGCTAACGAGTTTCTAAAAAAATACGCTGTTTAAGCTTTCTGCTTATCTCCATATCGGTAGCGGAGAGTAAATTGGGTAAGTTTTACCATCGATAAAGTAAAAATAGTTATCTCGCGGGAAAGTTAGGATGGCGAGATATAAGCTCGATGAAGCTCTGTTAACGACGTACTCGTATCTAGACGTTCGCCATTGAGAACAACTACTCGTATACTAAATTTTCTTTTTTTATATTATTTTAGCTTAACATAAACTAGGGTGATGTGCGTTTGCTATAATATGTGCATGACATTCACATACCCCTACTAGTTTTTTACACGGCTAATGACCGGAACGCTAAATCTTTTGACGGCACGTCTTTGACGGGAGGCAAAGCGTTCCATTAGGACAGACAGGGAGAGACCAGAGACAATTCAGAAATTATAAATTCAAATAAATGCCCCAGACCTCCCACTTATAGGGCGGTTTCAGATTGCCATTTTAAGCTCGCGTTTTAGAAAACGCGTGTAGGCGCGTATAGGCGTGTCGTTTGCCACGCGAGCAACTCGTACGAGCGTTGACGCGCTTATAAGCTCGCATAAAAGCGAGCCAAGTTCGTCGGAATCCATATTGGTACTGATTGATCCAGCCGTTTGAGCGAACACGTCTGAATAAACGCGTGTGCGTCACATACGTCACACGCGCCACAGAAACGAACGCGCGTGCGTTTGTTTCTGTGGCGCGCGTGTAAGTGCGTTAGCCGATACGAGCTTAAACGCGCGATAAAATACGCTGGTGTAAAACCGCTTTTAAGACCACAGCCCCTACTAAGGAATATATGAAGCAAATCAACAATCTGACTGTATATACCTATTGGACTAGTTTAAAACAAATGTTAATTCTGCGGGTACGGTACCTAGGTACATCGCATAATAGTCGCTGCCCGCTGGACATCCGCTTAACAGTGGGTATTGTATTCGGTGCGCTAATGGGCGGGTAATTTGTCCGAGGTCAGCCGCGGTCATATCCCTCACCTGCCTTGCCCACTCTTTCATCCCGTGACGGATAGATCTGACCTCCCTTCATGCATCGTATCACAAGCGTAACATTCAATTATACACGTAATTAAATCCCGATTTCGATTTCGGAACACGTTAATTATGCGGGCACAATATGTGTACGAAATTGAACGTGATATTGATTTGGTGCGTCATGAAAATTCATTTGACGGGACGTTGTTAATTTTTTCTAGTGTTTAGAAATCGTTTAGAAGCTAATTTTGAAGCTTTGAGTATTAAATTCGATGTTGCTCATTTTCTAAGAATCGTCCATAGAGTAGGGCTAATGCGCTACGAATACAGAAATAGGTAGGTATATCGGTTTTTACCATTGTTTAACTAAGGCGTGCCGTTTTCTGTACAAAACCACACCGTATTATTTGAAAATATTATTTTTGTTGAAAATAAGCAGTCCTTTGTAAAGGTAAATATCTATTAATTAGGAATACATGTATAAAGCATTTATTTTTAATTTAAATACCTATGTGTTGTTGCACTATTTTAAAAATTATTGAAACACGTTTTCCAATTCCACTTTTCCATCTTGTAATATTTCTTTGGATGTGAAACTGTGATGTATTGCGGCGTCGATTCTGCGTCCTATTTAAAAAAAATCGCAGTGTGTCAAAATCTTACGGTGCGTTGCCATAGAATCAATCACATACAATCACAATCACTACACTGCGGCGCCGCAACGCGATGTGACCGCCTCTATTTGAATTAGATAGCAATAAACACCGCCAAGAAGGTACTATTAGGTATTCTGTGGCCAAGGCGATGTCTGTCATGTGACGAGGCATTAACTACCAATGACCGCTGCCAATGACGAATCAAATAAGTTTTTCCTTCGGTAGGTAGTATTCGCGTAAACGTTTTTGCGGATGGTATTGTAGGTAATATCTGCGGGCGCGTCCTTGTCGCTGATGCTCGCTGGCCGCAGGAAGTGGCTCATTGTTTCGCAGTGACCCGTGCGCAGAGTCCGCCGCTCGCTGAGACTAATACACTGATGTATTATCTGCTACATACATGTACTATGCAATCACAGCCAGTTCGTGATGTATACTCGTACTTCATTCAACAAATCCAATTTGTTTTGTGTACCATGTTCCGCTATTTACGAGTGTGACCGAATTTCATACTCTGTTAACTCTTGTGAATGTTTTCATGCGTTGTTATAAAGTAGCGCAACATTGGCAAAAACTGCGATATTTTTCTAGTCGTCTATAAATACGACTAGGTACCTACGAGTACGAGGTACATTTACCTATTCATTCTCGTACCATTTTATAAATTACCTTACCATATTATTAGACTAAGATAACTTTGATATAACTTTTAAAATACAGATGCAGAAGTTTACAGTTTTCTTTTCGAGTACAATTGCAGTTTTAATAAAGACTATAATGTTTATTATTAGAAAATATTAATTTATTTAGTTAAAAAATTACTTAGTACTATCTACTTACTAGGTAGGTACATATTTCTATAGTCGTACATTTTATTTAAATTTTTGTGGAAATGAACATTAATGTTTGAAATATGAAATGTGAATGTTTAAAATATAGGTACTATTAGGTAAGTAGGGTAAAGATGCCGAATATGAGATACCATTTACATATTCGGCCATAAAAAATAAATTATTGCACTAATGACTATGAAAATCATTTATATTCGATAAGTATTTAATGAAGTTTATCCTTGAAAGACCGTTTAGTGCTAGGTATAATAGATTTTTTGTTATATCAGATAATATTAGAAAAGTCAGAAATTATGTCTCAGGAAAATGGTCTCCTATTATGAGATACTAAGGGTTTTTAATATGAGATAGTATAGATTTAGAGAAAAAGGAAAAAATCAATTCAAAAAACTTTTTATTGGCGATATTTATTAATCTACAACATAGTACTACTAAATAAAAAGGTTTTAGTAACAACTTAATAATATATTATCATGTGCTTGTGCCAAGTGCTTGATGTTCTTCAGATGTAGATGTAACCCATAAAATCGTTAGTCCAACTTTACAATATTTTTCTATTTTTGCTTCTAAATAGTCAGAAAAAGCTGGAGGTCTTCCCATGAACCTTGACAAATACTTCTGCATCAGCATCTTTTTTGACATAACGTTCTAGGATACTCTTAGGAACATCGAAAGTTTCGATGCTATTAGGTAACATATTTGTTTGCTTCGCACTGCACTCACGGCCCGTAATATGGCATCGTGGTCCTAGGACTTCCTTGATCGACGGCATCTAGAAAAAGAGGTTTTTAAATAGTCGTATTTCTATACATCCTAATATGAGATATCTCATTTAAGGAGCCCCCACGTGTCTCATATTAGGAAAACACCCAAATTTAAAAACTAGGCTGCCTATTATTTCTTGACGAAGAAAATACAACTAAACTGCAAATGCATTGTAAAATTAATCATATAACTGATACAATGACTCTAAATTTTAATCATTTAGTGTGACTATAAAGTTGTAACATACCTCGTTAATATTTGGTGTCAAAAATCGGGTTTTGTGGTTTGGTGAAAATCCGCACGTACACAACCTGACTTCGCCTCGAACTGGGAAGCACCAACACATGTTTCAGTCTGTTGCCACGTGGCTTCTGGTGACAGTATCGCCAAATAGCTGTAGCGATTAGTTTCGCCAAAACCTAACTACCTCATATTTGGAAACCATCTCATATTCGGCATCCTTACCCTACACTTATCTCAGGCAAAATAACATAATTTTAAATGAAAAAGAAAGCACCTGTTATATAATTCCAAGAGACGAATAATTGGGTAAAGACAGAAATAAAGCAGTATCTACATATATATGAACACTGAAGGAGGGTGTGCGAGTCCGGATGTGCACAAGACGTGGCAATTAGCGTCTTGATGACGTCAAGCTTTGCTGAATCTTCCCACGCGCAGAGCGCCTCTCTTATCACTACAAATAAATCGCTTTGACCCGCATTGACCGGGCGGTTGTCGCCTCGCTCACTTAATTAGAGAAAGTAATAAGGGCCATAACTATCAAATAAATTCATTGCTTATTGATAAGAATTGAGTTTTAGACCCTAGAGGTGCAGATCTCATAACGCGGTCAAAAAAGCGCTCGCATTGAGTTGTAAAATGTGTGCCTTCTTTTAAGAAACGTATTCAAGATTTAGTTACAGGTGAAGGAGAACAAAGTGTGAAAACCTGCATGCTTGAGAGTTCTCCAAAATGGTGGACTATTCTCTTAACTTTCTTAGAGGAGACCGTGCCCATGTGAGTTTGCGAAACCAAACCTATTCAAAAAATTCTCATACTTGAGACTCTAGTATAAAATGATTAGGATTTTATTGATTACGATCAAAGTTATTGTTTCCTTCCCGCATAAAGTCATAAGACATGTCAAGACAATCACGTCTACTTACATAACATCCGTTTACAGCGGAACAAAATGTAACTAAGAATACTCACACAATGTTGAGAAAATGTAAGTAGGTACCTAGGTAATTAATGGGTAGGTACATTTAGTGGCCGTGAGATCGCAAACAATAAAAGTTGCACCCAAGTCGCTAAATGAAATTTCTCACAAGCTCCGTGTGCAGAATAATATACCCACAGGTACCACTTGGGAAACGCTTTGTGTCAACTATAGAACAGTGTTAAATACTAATCAGTTAGGACACGAGATAAGGACAATGACCAACTTTATTCTCACGTTGTATAATAAACCAATTCGATATAGTCTGTGCATAGAGTTCGCACGATGTGTTTAGGTACCAGTACTTACTACTAAAGGATATATAATTTATATAGGTAAGTTCTGTGCCAATTTCACCATTGTGCATAATAGTTCCAACAGTTTTTGTATTGAATATAACGCTAAAACAGTGTTAGCGACAGAAGAAAAACTAGCTTAAGATATTTTGTCTCTTGTCACAAGAACACGATCAAAGTTTTAAAGCCTCAATTAAGGTGCTGAACTGAAAGGTTGGAGGTTCGAACCCCACCCGTTGCACTATTGTCGTACCCATTCCTAGCACAAGCTTTCAGCTTATTTGGATATTGGATAAAAAAAATTCTAACAGAATGAAAACTATAGAGAAATCTGGAATGAGCCATAGAATTTTTTTTTACCCCCTTTTGTCACATAGTTATTAATATACATAAAATGTAAATATTTTTGCATACCTAAATCCTATCTAAACCTCGACAATAGCAATAATTACGCTCTCGAAACTGCAGGAAGTTTGAACTTTGTACCTCTCTCATCGGACTGCGGTTCAAACTTTTAGCGTTTTGGATTTCAAACACAACGTGCAGCTTATTTAGTTCTACTATTTCATTAAGAGGAGTTTACCACTAGCTAAATTATGTGGTTTCTAAGCAGTAATATAAACCTACTTGAAACGCCACTAAAAAGTATATCAATTGTGCCTATAAAATTTGAAGAGTTCCTTCGATTTCTCTAGGATCCCATCATCAGATCCTGATCTGATTACCATAGGACCACCTGGGAAGTATACCCTTTCAAACAAAAAAAGAATTTTCCAAATCGGTCCAAGTGTTTTCGAGTAAGTAAGTAGGTAGTATTCCGTTATTGTAAAACAATAAACAAGGCTTAGAAATCATTGCAAAACCATGGTTTACATCGGGTATCATCAATTCAGAATGTAGATACGTAAGTACGACTGCATTAGATGTGATAGATCGATTTTCCGAAGTACCGTCGGTGGTTGAATCAGCACTTGAGCGAGATGACGAAACACATTAGGTGTTCCGCTGTTTGGTATTCCAGATTCACTTCTATTCGATATACTCGATAGCATAAACAATGTACTTCTCCCTCTCAATACCTCTGCAATATCTTGATCTCATTGTTCTCACATTCGAGGACTTCTGGAAGAAAACTCTTCTTTAGAGATAAGCAGTCCTTGGACATGTCCTTTATAAATTTTTATGTTTAAGTTGCGGTATAGAAAAAAATGTGAAGAGTTTCAGAAGCAGGAATTATTTAAATTCAAATTCAGAATTCATTGTTTCATGTAAGCAGTTTGTCTTCAATTTTGTTGTGTGGGTCTTAAGACAGCAGATCAGAAAACAGATTCTGCTGAAAATAGCTGGCAAGAAACGCAGCAGTGGCTCTTTTCAACACACGATGTTACAATTGGTTGTACACTACAAAAAAGAGGGAAAAATGGCAAAAATGAAGTGTCAATCTTATGTAGGCAATGGGCAAGGAAGATGTGTCATTTAGCTAATAAATTAAATGGCCCTAATTATCCACTTCGCAATGGTCACAGAGTGAGTATAAGTGCAATACTCATATTAGATAGATGGGTAAGGCCGTAGATTTTGCCACTTTTTGTAAAAAGAAAATGTCCCTTAACTTGACATGCGTATTAAAAGTCGAAGTACTGCGTAAATTGTTATGCAAATATCCTAATTAGGTTAGGTAGTTCTTAAACTCCTATAGTGCATTCTTAAATTGAATGTATGTCGTATATTTAAAAAAATACAATGACTTAAAACCGACCTTACCCCGAAATTTTGCCCAAAATAAGCTGTCTTTTTGATCCAGTCAAATATTTGGGTCGTTATAACTACATTATTTCTATTTAAAGTCCTAATTTACTATGAATATCTGAAATGTGAATAGATTAAGCAATTACATCCTGGGTTCCATGTATTTAAATATGCGTTTTTAAATGTTTTATCGCAATTCAAAATGTTGTCTCCTTATTTTCACTTATTACGTTACTATTTTGTATGTTACCAAAATTGGGCATCTAAATATTCAATAACTTTAGGGTAGTATTTTATAATGGCACTGGCCACACTAAAGATTCCGGCAACGAAATAAAAAAAAGAAACCGCCATTTTCTAGCCTGTGGAATTTTATCAAAGGTGTGCGCGTGTGTTTCGTCAGCAGCTTTTTTTTGTGAATTTTGGTGATTTTAAAGGTAAATAACAGTTTTTATTGCACACATGTATGTGTTATACTAAGCTAAAGTGATTTATAAAAACATGAAAATGTGTATTTGACTAAAATCGGCTCGCATTTAGTAATTATTCCTGTTTAAAACCTCAAAAATTACGCTTCGACGTTACTTTTATGTGACTTCTATGTTACTGGTAACGTTGATTGTTATTTAGTAACGTTGAAGTGTTGTAAAGCTTAATGTACATATTCTGCCAGAAGAGGATTTTTCAAATAGTTCTTTTAAATAAAGAATGAGTTAAAAAGAAGATGAGTTAATTGAAACTCATCTTTGTAATAATCAGAATAATGTACCTTTATTTGATAAACATCCAGAGAGTTTTGGTTACTAAATTCCATTGATGGTAGTTTAAAAAAATATATTTTTCCTATTACTGAATTCTCTCTCTTATCTCTGAATGATCGGCGATTATAAAAAATGCTATACTTATAAGTTTATTACAAAAATCTCCTCCTTTTTTGAAGTCGGTTAAAATAAGTACGTTATGTAATCAGCCTTACAAACACTGTGTTACTTTCACGTTACTTCTACGTTACCGTAACATAGGAGTGTCTATGTTACTCTATGTTACAAAGTGGCAAAATCTACGGCCTTACCCAGATACTAATTAGCTACAAGCAAATAAAAGGAAGTCCTGGCGGCAGCGTGTAGTACTTTTTGTGTCGTTTGCGATGTTTCGTGATGTTTTGTATGGGTGTCGGCGTCAAACGGCGGATGTGGGTAATGAGATGCGTCAGTGGAACTGGCAACACAGATCCGTGGAAACCATTTGGATAGGTCTGGGCTTCATTCATTATTTACAGCTTTGCTACGTTTTAAGTGTATTAGTAATACAGTTTTGTGCGAACCCCATCTATTTTAAACTTAAGTGGGCTTACTACAAGCAATTTGAACGATCGTTATAGTGCACTGTGCAGCAAGTAACGGATGTTTAACGATTGTTCAAAATTTTTTCTCATTGATAGATTTCTCTGATACGAAACCGGTAAAACGTTAAAAGTCAAATTTTTTGTGGCAGAATCGAAGATTACACTTAGATAAGTACAGCTACTTTTTTGACTTCAAAAGTTTTCTGTTGCGAATTTGTCAAGAAAAGATCATTCTTAAACTGGTGTAAATGAGCCCGAATTCTATACCAAATAAAAATTTTTCATTTATATTAAAAATAGTAAACCTCATCAATTCTGTTAGTCACGGGTTTTTATATTACAGCATCATGGGAATGAGAAATCATTAACCCCACGTGAAACAGAAATAGTAAAACTTTATAACCCTATTATAGTAAATAATTGCATTAACTAATAACGCAAATGGAATGGAAAATGCACGATTTAATTTTTAGCAGCAATATCTATTGCATGAACTAGATTTGAACAGGCCACGAAATGTGTAATATTCATATTTCGAATGAATTTGAGTGTCTGTTAATTTTTAGATTAAAAAGGTTCATTAGTTTCACGCGAAATATAATTAACAAATAATAATTATTATTACTGTTGCTTATTGTGGATATAAGTATTTCAACATTTACACGATTTAGTTCAACGTTTCTGAAAAGAACCACTTATTGTGTGGATGCCCTTCCAGCATCCTTGGAATTCACCAACGGGAATGGGTCTGCTTTTGCCTGCCTGTGTTAACATGTGTTGGATTGTATTTATTTGTATTTGTATTGTATTTATTTTTACCTGTATTGTACTCAGGAAAATTCATCGTGGAAGCACTGAATACATAGCATAGTTACAATAACAATTGTAAAATCTTTATTTTTTTTGAAAAGAGCAACCGCCGAGTTTCTTGCTGGCTCTTCTCGGCAGGAAAGGCATTCCGAACCAGTGGTAGATTCATTGACGATTCAAAAGTGCTTGTAAAAGTTTATTTGAATAAAAAATATTTCTATTTCTATTTCTAAAATATTTCTATTTCTATTTCTATTTCTTGTTTCCTGCCACTTATAATAATTTTATTACATTTCAGGTAAGAGTAAATAGGCATTTTCTAAGCAAGCGCACTCCAACCTCGAACTCATCAGTGCTTCGCATAATGCATCATTGGTATTAAAATATTTTAACATGTTCAACTCGAGAGATTATCTTATGATTCTAGGAGATCAATATGTAAACCTAAAAGTTGGAAATATAGACCTTTTATTTGTATTGTTTTGCATTTCTGACATTATAGCTTACGTGTAATATAACTTTTTAATTTCATATATACGTTAGCGTATCTTATCTGAAGTGACGATAAAGTGGAATTATGGATCGCATTAAAAGATTGTGGCAGTACTTACTCGCTTGAGTATGTTCTTCATTATTTCATACATTGTATTGTATTACAGAATTTTCCTACAGAATCAAATAGGGCGGTGTATTATTATGCGTATTTCATCATAATATTATTAACTTTTGAATTATAATTTACAAAAATTTCTTTTGTCTTGCAGTACCTACGTATGATTTTTTTTATTATCTGTCTATAATTGCAACCACTGCAACAAAATAAGTGACGTTCTATGGTTTTATCACCCGTTCCATCATACAGCGAAAAAACTGTAAAGATAAAAAAATATAAAAGTGATAAAAGGGATTGAAATTTGAAAGCAAACGTAAAGTACTGCATAAAACGATTTCATTAGCGGATACGGCGGCCAGTGTACGAGCCAGCGAAATATTAAACCAGTATCATATTGTATATCCGGTGCGAATGTAAGCACTCAGGATGTTTATAAACTACATTTCCATTTTCCGGCATAAATTATATTAGCTCTACTTTAAATGTAATATTATCAGTACCACTTGTAGTTTCAGCGCACCATAGAAAGTAGCAGTATGAGTTTTCAGCACGTTTGCATTATAGACTAGGTACATAGCGGCCTGATGGTCGCAAAAATTTTGCACTCGCTTCGCTTGCGAAAGGTAGGTATCAAGTATGCACTTACAGATGGCGCAGTCTTAAAAAAAAAATTGCGCTCGCTTCGCTCATGAAATTGTCGGTTCTAAGTTAGTTGTATGAAGGTACCAAGTATGGACTGTATGGAGTGTAGAAGATGCAGTCTAAGATATAGCGTGCTTGCCTAGAAGATGACTATTCACTCTTGATTTAAAGTTATAGTTAGTTAGAAAAACGGAAGCCGGAGGGGCATTTCAAATGGCGGTGCGTGTTAGGAACGAGGAGGAAAAGCGTTTAGTGCATGATCGTAGGATTTCAACCACGTAGCGAGCTACGAAAAGAATCTCAAATAGATAGAAGTCAATACATTAAATGGTTTTATACGGCGACCTACTAACCTGTATTTTTAAATTTGACAATAGGCTCACGCTTGACTGGAATGACACTTGTTATTCCGAGCGTTGCTTCGATCAGCCATTCAAAAGAATTGACAATGGGCACTATTGGGATCACTTTTGTTAAAACGGTGCTGAAATCATAGAGCGTCGCGCGGCTACGTGTAACCTCAATTATTTGATTGGCTATCGCTCCTTTCCTGTGGGCCCTATCGAGCTATCAGCGCCAATGACCGTCTTTAGGGCACGTCAACTGATATTGGCCGTAAGTGGACCTTGAGTGAACCTTTTCGTCTACATGCAAGTCGCTTACAGAGCTACCGAGTTTAAAATATAATGCTCGAAAATTGTATGATAAAATGTTTACTTAACAATTGTTTTCGTACGTTTGTGACTTACATAACCTTAAATTAGATTAGATTTAATATATTAGTAGCAAAATTGTAAGAATAATACATTACATCAAGATCTTGAAATTAGAAAAGTACAAATTTTAAAGTTACAAATCGCGTATTTGTCGCGGGTGGTACAAGCTCCTTCATAATCCTTACTAATATAATAAATGCGAAAGTGTGTTTGTTTGTTGGTTTGTCCTTCATTCACGCCGCAACAATGCAACGGATCGACGTGGTTTTTTGTTCATGGGTACAGTTGTGGTCCGGGAGAGTGACATGGGCTACTTTTTATCCCGGAAAATCAAGGAATTCCTGCGGGATTTTAAAAACGAAGTGCGACGTGAGCGAAGCCACGGGCATCAATTAGTATGCACCTAATATGTGAAATGATAAGATACATAATGTTAAAACAGAATTCCTTATCATACAAAAGGGTATTTATAAAACTTCTGAATATTTAAACGTCCCAACTCACATTTTCAGATATTAAATATTAATCCCGCTTTATCGAAATAGCAGCAAAGTCTGTCCCAAGCATAATATTGTCTCGATTTGTTAGCTTTTACATAACATAGTAGGATTTTTATAAAGGTTTTAGGATTTAGGTTCTTTGCACAATAGATAAATCGATCGGGCTTTAAAAAAACGACATTTTATCTTAACAAAGTAGGAAGATATTTTTTTTGTAGATTCAAATTACTAAAACAGGGTTTTTGTCACATAACTTTTCATGCTACATTGGGATGGGTTATGTACCTATTTAAAATGCGTAGTATTGTTTATACAATTACAATTAACAATGTAAACTTAACGGCCCCGCAAGACTACGCTGTAAACCAAATATACCTACTAGAAGTTTAATTAAAGTTAGTTAAACGTACAATGTTGTATTTGTTCGCGGAATATTTGAACTGTGGCCATAGTCTCGGAGTTTCCTTATGAGCGTAAGAATATACGACCGGAGCATGGAAGGAGGGAACGCCTCAACTTTCCGGGACCAAAATAAGCTACAATCGACGGCATCCGTTATTGAACTGCAAGTAGATATATCCTAGTATATACTAGTGTATGTACACTGTACAGCAGACGAAAATACCCTATTAGCCGAACAACAGGTCTGTACCGAAAAATAAACTTTACCATTCAGAAATTAGAGCTTTTCTTCAGTTGGTATGCAGTAACGTCGGTTTATAATGCATTGGTATTATTTTTAGTGCTATCATACTAGCAATACATTAAATAATCGAAGTACGATCCGTGTTTTAAAAATAATGTCCATCATCCAACGACGTTAATGACGTGTTTTGATCGGCTCTATTGAATGGAAATATGGCCGTCCATTATCATTATACTAGTAGTTAATATTTCCTATAGGTACCCGTAAGATTTGTGATGAAATCCTATCCCAACAACAACAGCATGACGATGAGAGAAGAAAATTAGATTTTTAAAAAGATACAATTTGGCTTGCAACGCCTAGACCGAGTTTTAATAGGTTATTCAATCCCTAAGGTTTTATTTATTCATCTTATTGGGATAATCTACTTCTACACCTAAAGTGGGTAAGATTTTTAATGTCATTCGACTTTACAAGTTTTTATGAAAGTGTGGTAAATGGAGTCAATTAGGTAGATATAGGTACTTACGAATATAATTCTTTCATTTCGGAATAAAATTACTATAAGTACGTAATATTTGAATTCCATAAAGGATTTTTGTATTTTATAAAATACTAATAAATTACAATACTTAAATTGAATGAGTTTAATTTAATAAATGATTTTCTTTTACACAACTCGTTTCAATCCATACGAGTGTACAATAAATATCATAAATAATAGTCATAACTCATAATATTACTTCAGCCGGTTGGTTAATCGAAATAGGTAAGTAAATTCGAGTGTATCGAAATCAATTCTTCACACTTGTTGGATAACTATTCCAGTCCGACATAATTTATTTTTATAGAGAACACCATAAGGTCAAGAAACTCATAGGGATAGTGCGTTGGAAGATTTATACATATAGGAATGTTCAGAACCGGTCCTCATTTCCGATGGTAGGAATAGTTGGCCATCGACGACTTCTAACTTGATGCGTCACTTGTGAATCCCGATCAATCAGTTAATCTCTTGTTTTCCTCTGAAGAAATAATATTTTTTTATATTAGCTACCTATATCTGTCTCATGACTGCTCTTCTCTGTTTTCCTAAGGCGTGGTAGTCTCGACTTGTCGTAGGAGCCATAAGTCATTTAGAATAATTGAGTATTTGACTGTTGTTCAAATGTGGATAAGTATTCATTAATTGTATCGAAATGAGAAGCAAGGGTTTCATTTCGATTCAGCTGTCAAATTCTAAATTAGAACTTTTCATTGCTGGAGTAGATAAAGGAATTATCGTGTCTCACACACTACTGCCTGAAATGCAGTAAGTATCTATCGTGTCCACTAGCAAATCACTTCTGCAATTTCTTGAAATCAATATCAGACCAGCGACAACTTACAGTATTTGACTTGCTGTGAGTATTTACAAAGTGTGATTTACTTGGCAGAGTTCCTCTGTTAATACTTGGTCAGGCAATTAGCTTTGATGCTCAACCAATGTCTTGGTCGACTATCATAAACAAACTATCAACAGCTCGCTACTGAGCGCAGGTCTCCTTTCAGAGATGGGTTAGCTTGCCCAATGCAAATTACTGGCAGACTTCACACACCTTTGAGAACATTAGATATGGCAAAATTCTAATGCTTCCAGGTTCCCTCACGATTCACATGATTTCCTTCACCGTTGAAGTACCTATGTGATATTTGATTATAGGTACATAACTCAGATAAGTCAAGATTTTTCTGGTAGGAGGCTTGGCCGTGGCTAGTTACCACCCTACCGTCAAAGACGTGTCACCAGCGATTTAGTGTTCCGGCACGATCGATGGCGTGTAGAAACCGATAAGGGGTATGGGCTGAATGTACATTGCCGTACCCCTTCCAAGTTAGCCCCCTACCATCATAGACTGCATCGTAACTTACCATCAGGTGAGATCGCAGTCAAGGACTATCTTGTCATGAAATTAAAAAAGAAAAGATGCGTGCCGGATCGAACCCGCAACTTTTCCAATGGGAGGCTGCAATCCTAATCAATAGGTCGACTTAGACTACATATACAAGGTTGAAATAACAATTGCAAAAGGGGAATGGTATACAACTATCGAAGGTACAATGTACAGTCGGCCGGCGGAGGGCACGTGTGCGCGTGATCGACCTATCAGAATTGCGTGACCTATCAGCAGCCATTGTTAGAGCCGTGACATTCATAATCAGAGGCGTAACTATAGGGTGGCATGACGGCAAAATGCCACGGGCCCCAGCTGGAAGGGGCCCCCGATCAGAGAGGGCCAGAAGCACAAGATGATCCTAACATTTATAGCCATTCCTGTGATTACGGCTAGTGCCGAGCGATCATTTTCAAAATTAAAATTGATATAAACTAAATTCTTTTGGACAAGAAAGGTTTCGCACAGTGTCGGATTTACCAAAAGGCTGAGTTGAGTTGGAGAGTTGGAGAGTTGGCAGCAGATTTTAGGGGCGGTAAATTTGGGGCCAAAATTTTTATTTATGACTTACAGAAATGAAAAAGATACATATTATTTGTATAAGTATGTACCTTAATGTCATTAGGTCCATAAACACATATTTTAAAATTTTATAAAATATCTAATTAATTACTAAATATAGGTACCCCAAACAATAACTAAATAGTTGGTAGAGCCGACCTTACCTACGATGCCAGGTGTGCGGCGCATACAAGCGCAGGGTCTCAAGCGTCAAAAGTACAGGACTAAATATGGCGTAATGCAATCATAAAAAATTTCGCGCTCACTTCGCTCTCGAAAATGTCGCTTTTACGTTTCTATTGTAGGTGCCAAGTGTGGACTACTAAGTGCCGTAACGTAATCATAAAAATTTTAGCGCTCGCTTCGCTCGCGAAAATGTCGCTTTTAAGTTGCTATTGTAGATGCCAAGAATGGACTACTAAGTGCCGTAATGCAATTATAAAAAATTTCGCGCTCGCTTCGCTCGCGAAAATGTTACTTTTACATTTCTAGTGTAGATATCAAGTATGGACTACCAAGTGCCACAATGCAATTATAAAAAATTTCGCGCTCACTTCGCTCGCGAAAATATCACGTTTGCATTTCTATTGTAGGTGCTAAGTATGCACTATTAAGTGCCGTAATGCAATCATAAAAAATTTCGCGCTCGCTTCGCTCGCGAAATTGTCACTTTTACGTTGCTATTGTAGGTGCCAAGAATAGACTACTAAATGCCGTAATGCAATCATTAATTTTGCGCTCGCTTCGCTCACGAAAATGCCGCTTTTACATTGCTGTTGTAGGTGCCAAGAATGGACTACTAAGTGCCGTAATGCAATCATAAAAAATTACGCGCTCGCTTCGCTCGCAAAATTTTCGGAGTAACAAGTATGGAATACATAACTGCGTGGTGCAGCCGTTAATACTGGGCTACATCATTAAACTTCAGGTACCAACTCCTCAATCCTGATGCTGCTTGGTAAGGCCCACCTAAATTGAAACGATTTAGAAACCATCGGTTGTGGATTGGTATTGCAGGTAGTTAAGCATCAAGTATATGGACTAGTGGAGTAGTGGCAGAATACAATCGTAAAAAATTTCGCGCTCGCTTCGCTCGCGATAATGACATTTTTGTTTCTTATGTCATTAACACTTTTGCTGAACAAAAAGCCGAAAAAAGGAATTTTGGTACTAATACAAAAATTGTGACATACAGTTCAATACGCTCTGAATTAAAGGTTATTAGAAAATCAAGTAATTGTATTCGCGTTTGTATGTACCTACTTCACCTAGTGATTCATTATAAAACAAAAAAATATTATCTCATTGGTTGAGCTTCTTTATATTGGGGGAGAGAGGGCCCCGTCCGATGAATTTGCCACGGGCCTCAAACGGTATAGTTACGCCTCTGTTCATAATTATTCAGAAAACTATCAGATGTGAGGCAATTTGATCTTAAATAGACATATATTTTCTTTGCGTAGTAATTTCTTTGCAAAGGTTTATATAATGTTACTGAAAGTAAAGTTAGTTTAGCTGCTCTCAAATGATAGTGTAAACGTTATAAATGAAGTAAGAAGTAACATTGTCTGATTAATGAAAATAAGTGAATGTAAATGAAAGTAAGCTAGAAAACACAATAGCGGAATAGCAATTATATATAATGTTATAATAGTCTTTAGTTAAATTTTTAGTAAATAATAATATGGAACTAGTTTTTGCTCGTGACTTCGTTCACGTGGAGTTACGTTTTTAATAAAAATCCTACATTCCCCTTTGTTTTTGGATGATAAAAAGTAGCCTGTGCCCTTTCTAGGTCCTCTGATATACGCATGCAAAAAATTACTGCTCTGTTGCTGTGTGATTGAAGGACAAACCAACAAACAAACACATAAGAAAACTTTCGCATTTATAATATCTTTTTCATTTTTTATTCGATGACAAGATAGTCCTTCACTGTGATCTCATCTGTTGGTAAGTGACGATGCAGTCTAAGATGGTAGAAAGCTAACTTGGAAAGGGCATACCCCTAATCGGTTTCTACACGTCATTGTGCCGGAACGCTAAATCGCTTGGTGGCACGTCTTTGACGGTAGGGTGGTAACTAACCAGGGCCAAAGCCTCCAACCAGACAAAAGTAATTAGTAAGGAAAAGTGGTGTACAATATAATCGTATTCATTCATAGAGATTGTAGCAATGATTGTTCTAGCTTTTCCGCAATAGACCAGCTGAAGTGGGCCGTCTCACGCCTGGACTGTATTAAGATTTAAATTTTCGCATCGCATGAAACACGACACCTCCAATCAGTTAACAAGGCATGCTTTGTACAGAGGCGTAACTATACCGTTTGAGGCCCGTGGCAAATTCATCGGATGGGGCCCTCCCTCCCCCAATATAAAGAAGCTCACCCAATGAGATAGTATTTTTTAATTTTTCATAAATCACCACGTGAATTAGGTACATACAAACGCAATTACAATTCCTTGATTTTCTAATAACCTTTAATTCGGAGCGTTCTGTATTTATGATTACATTACGGCACTTAGTAGTCCATTCTTAGCACCTACAATAGCAACGTAAAAGCGACATTTTTGCGAGCGAAGCGAGCACGAAATTTTTATGATTGCATTACGGCACTTAGTAGTCCATTCTTGGCACCTACAATAGCAACATAAAAGTGACATTTTCGCGAGCGAAGCGAGCGCGAAATTTTTTATGATTGCATTACGGTACTTAGTAGTTCATTCTTGGCACCTACAATAGCAACATAAAAGTGATATTTTCGCGAGCGAAGCGAGCGCGAAATTTTTTATGATTGCATTACGGCACTTAGTAGTCCATTCTTGGCACCTACAATAGCAACAGAAAAGTGACATTTTCACGAACGAAGTGAGCGCGAAATTTTTTATTCTGCACTACGCCATATCTAGTCCTGTACTTTTGGCGCTTGAGACCTTGCGTTTGTATGCGCCGCACACTCGGCATCGTACTTAAAGTCGGCCCTACCAACTATTTAGTTATTGTTATTGGGGTTATTTTAAAATGTGTTTGTGGACCTAATGACATTTAGGTATTACAAATATGCATCTTTTTAATTTCTGTAAGACATAAATAAAAATTTTGGCCCCAAATTCGCCGCCCCTAAAATCTGCTGCCCTAGGCTCCAGTTAAATCAGCCATTTGGTAAATCTACCACTGTGCGTAACCTTTCTTGTCCCAAAGAGTTTAGTTTATATCAATTTTAATTTTGAAAATGATCGCTCGGCACTAGCCGTAGTCACAGGAATGGCTATAAATGTTATGGATCATCTTGTGCTTCCGGCCCTCTCTGACCGGGGGCCCCTGCCGGCTGGTGGCCCGTGGCATTTTGCCGTCATGCCACCCTATAGTTACGCCTCTGGCTTTGTACGAGGTTAAATAGAATTTAATGCACTTTTAATGTTTGTTCTGAAGCGGGCAACCTATTAGTCTAGCAATCGGCCTGTGTAATGAATAATGATGCAATGATCGGCCTGTGCAATCTATGTTGTTTTAAAACAGGATTGAATTGTTATAGTATTGAACTTGAAATTGTTAATATCTGCTTTTATAAAACTGACAACACCAGCCCGATTCTGTAAAGGCCTCATCAATCATTGCTGTTTTGATTGGCTGAATTTATCGTGTTCTTTCTGCAACAATGCATTTTAGCCAATAGCGAGTGAGTATCGCCCAGTCAGACACGATTGCTATCGTCACACTGAAGCAATGATTTTTAGAGAATCGCACAGCTGTCAAGAGTGAATAAGCATCTTCTAGCCAAGCGCGCACCATCTTAGGCTGCATCTTCACTTACCATGAGGTGACATCGCAGTCAAGCGCTAGTCTTTAAATTTAAAAAAGAAGCTAAAAGAAGGCTTACTGACTGAATCACAAAAAAGACTAGTCAGATTAAACCAGTCTGTGGAGCGTCATTAACTTGATTACTTATACAAATCTTGTAGCTGTCTCAAAAGACGTTGTCCTGTCTTAGATATGAATATTCAATTCGAACTGGAATAACTAATAAAAAAAATGTTAAAAGAACATATACCTAGTTACAAAAAAGACGTGTGGCACTCGGGGACTGCCGCGGTAAAGCTATTGCATAGCATTTTTTATCAACGCTATCTAGCGGCTCGCCGTAGAGGAGTCCCGTGTCAGGTTATTTTCGTTACGGAATTTCTGGATTCGGTCTCCACGCTGACCCGCGATAGAAGCAATAGCTTAAAAAAAATAAAACAGCTGCACATTCATCAAACGCGCGAACTGTCAAACTCGCGAAGTTAAAATAGGCGTTAAGTTTTCTGAAATTACCCAATTTTCTGTGCAATTTTCTTAACTTTTCTTTCCGTAAGAACGTTCTACAAAGTATTAGAAAACTTTAAAAAAAGATGAATGAAATCGACGAAGTCGTTCTCGTGAAGATCTAGGTATGAAAAATCTATGGTTTCAGAAATATAACCTCTCTTTACATCTACATGTCTATTGTATTTATACTTACCTCGATATAAAATTGGTATGTGAATGTACCATTGTATGGTTTGTTATTATACCGCGTCCGCATGCTTGTGGCAAACGGCAAACGCCAAACCTCTACAAACGTTTGCCTTGAATTTGGGAATCATCCGCACGCTTGCGAGTGCGTTTGTATGTTCTGAACAGGCAAGCATGACGGACGTCGAACTTGTGTCGGCTTTATTATTTGGCTTAAGTTATTTTTACAAATGTTTTAAGCTCAGTATCGATCAATAATCCTACTAAAATGGAATATGGATGGATGGATGGATGTTTGTTACTCTTTCAGCCACTACTAATGAACCGATTTGAATGAAATGTGGAATAGCGATAGCTCATACCTACATTTTAGCCCGGAAAATTAAGGACTTTCCGCGGGAATTAAAAAACCTTAATCCGCGAGGACGAAGTCGCGGACGTCATCTAGTTGATAGTAAAGCGTCCTCATTAGAGGACATTTTAATTATAAAATTTTCAAAACATATTTCATGTGCACAATTTGTCCAGTTACAGTTTTAGTATAAGATTATAGATTAGTAGTAGTAGCTAGTAGTATGTTCGAAAATACTTGGTACCTACCTAGTTTATTTATTTGAATAAAAAAATATTCTACTCTATTCTAGTATGTACCTACTCAATAGATATTTTGTTTTTTTTTCTTTATCAACCGATAGACGTCCACTGCTGGACTGTTTATTGCATGGACTTCCTCAGGCTTCGGTCTTGCGCCACCTGTACCCAGTGGATCCCTGAGGGTCGCCTGAGGGTGTCGGTCCACCTATTACCATACCATTATATACCATTTTCCGGTGCGGAGTCGCCACTTATTATTATTAATAAGTATATAAAACTAATTAATTAATTAAATTATATAAGCAAATCGTCTTCAAAAGTCTTCAGTCGACCAGTCATTCATTTTACGTTTTTACCCACTCACAAAATGAAGATTTCTAAAGGTGCGATACGTAAATCGTAATACAATGACACGTCTAATCGCCGCCAGTGCACAAACGAGACTGAGTGCGCGCAAACGTGTGGACGGAGACGCAAGCGCTTGCGGCAAATTCCCTTTGGTTTGCGATCAAAAGACCGACACTCGATGGATCGGCCACAAACGCTTGCAAGCCTAGGCAAACCATGGCAAACGCTCTATCCGCACGTTTGCGTTTGTGAAGGTTTGCCGAGGTTTGCCAAGCGTGCGGATGCAGCTTAAGACATGACCGCTTAAAATCTATGCTACAATAATTTCGATGTAGGTCGCGCGGCGTGCACGTAATTTTGAGCACGTGCTCAATTAGTTTTAAGTGTGTCATTGTTGATGCGTATATATGTATGCCTATTTGGCAAGTACTCGTCCTTGTACAGGAACCAATACGTAAACATGTTTAGCGGAATATTTGAGCTATTTATAGGTTATTACGTCGTTACCGTTTATCACGAACGTTGAATCTCAAAATCGATAGGTATAAGTAAGTTTTTAGATCATATTTCGATCTCGATGCTTGGAAATCATAAATCACATTTTAATCTTGATATAAATTAATATTAGATTGATTTAAATTAACATGACTAACTCATGATTCGTCAACGTCGAGATAAAATAGTAGCTGTTGAAACCCGATAAGCACTGCATCGAATTTCATGTAATGGTAATGGCCTTCTCAAGAAAATAGCATAGCTTTTCATTTTTTAATGTGTTACTTTCAATTACCTACAGTCATCATCTTAACCTTTAACACTGGTCCACTACTGGACATTTGAAAATAGCATAACTTTTCCTTTTTTATTGTATTACTTTCAACTATAGGTAGTTGAAAACTGTAAGCAGTCATCATCTCGATCTATAATACTTGTCCACTATTGAACACTGGTCAGCTCTTAGAAAAAGAAGGATTTATTGGGAAGGATTTATTGGAAAGGATTGGCCATAGTCCACACGAACTAAGAAAGGATTGGCAGACTTCACACACCTTAAGAACATTGTGGTGAACTTTCAGGCATGCTTTCTTTGCCATCACTCACTATTAAAGCAAATGCTATTCAATTGCTTTAAACGATAACAACTTCGAAAACGTTAGCCGTTATCGTTAACTACTAACGTTCCTGGTATTCGAACCCTGGATTCCAATGACTTAAAGAAAAGGAGGCCAACGTCTTAAATCGTAGGCACACTCTCAAAAACAAAGACGGTCAGTTTCAAATTCGAAGAGTGTCATCTAGGGAATGCAAATCTCGCGAGATTGGGGCTCAAGCGAGATCTCGCGAGATTGTAAATAACAATACTGCGAGATCTCGCCAATTTCGAGATCTCGCGAGATTGGCAGTTTTGTGTGTTTTTTTTTTTGCAAATAATCACAATATTTGAATAAATTAGAAAAAGAATAATAAAAATTATAAGTATTATAAGATAACATTTATTTTCACGAATTTTTTCAATAGACTTTTATGAATCAAATTGTCTATAATTTTTTAATAAACTTCTAAGTAGTAAACTTTGACGTACGTTTCAATCAAATCACTGTGGAAGCACTGTACTGCCCTCGTAATTGAAAAGAAAGTAAGTTAAATAGAAATTATCTTTAAGTTACTGTGTTTTCAATTACGAGGGCAGTGTATACATAGCACAGTTTGGTTACCTATTGTAAAAAAAAATATTTTTTATTTTTTGAAAAGCAACTGCTGAGTTTCTTGCCGGTTCTTCTCAGCAGAATCTGCATTCCGAACCGGTGGTAGATTTATAAGAGCTACAAGTTGGCCTACATGAAATAAATAAATTTTGAATTTGAAATAACAAATGAAAAAAACAACCAGTCTTCTCTTCTAATATCAAACGCAAATCTTTTAGTAATTTTTTAATTCGCGCACCGAACGAAACCGACAGGTCGCAACTCCGTCAGTGTCAGTCCGCGCTCCGAATAAGACTTTTTTTATGCTCGAGTGCAATCTCGTTAATCTCGCGAGATCTCGCCCTTTTTTCGGCCGAGATCAATCTCGCTAAAAAAGGCCGAGATCTCGCGAAAACGAGATCTCGCGAGATCGAGATTGCATTCCCTAGTGTCATCTCGGTCACTCATATTTATGTGACTTATTGAATGTTATCACTTTTTGCGACAAAAACGACGCTCTAGAAGACAAGGCCAACCCACTATATCTTTCTGAAACTTGATGTGTAATACACACAGTTAATAAAAGTAATAAATCTTTGTCTGACAACATCAATCGTTTGAACTCAAACCTATAATATTAAATGTGTGGGAAGATGTAATTTTTGATATAGAAATAAAATAAAAATGATATACAGTTTTAAAATTTAATTTTATTAATGTTGTCGTGATAAATGTGCGAAACTGCGAAACGTATCAAATTATTATTATCAATGTCACATATACGGAGTGGTTTCGTAATCGCGAGGCACAAAATAGCTCGGAATTTGATCACGCTGTTATTGAATGAGTGTCGGAAGCTTTTCTCCGGCTGGCACAAATTGTTGATTACAAAAGAGCAGCAATTGAGACGTCAGAGGCGCAGGAAATGTTCATATTGAAACTTATGTCTGCACTGCTTCACAATTGTGGGTTTAGTGTCTACGATTCATGAATGTATTTATACTATGACTAGCTTTTGCTAGCGACCTCGACCGCGTGGAGTTAGGTTAAAATCCTGCGAGGACCGTTTGCTGGGCCGGGATAAAAAGTAGGTATATATCACTTTCTAGGTCTTTAACAAAGAAAATTGATTTGTTACTCCATTGTCGTGCGATTGAATATAATATGTAATAGGTATACAGTGATGATATTATATCCTTACTGAATTTATCAATGCAAATTGCAAAAGTGTTTTGTCTGTTGATTTATCGTTAAATTACATATGAACGGAGAAGCGGTTTGAACGATTTATTGGCAGGGGTAGTTGAGGACCTGGAGAGCGACAGGGATCTTTCAGGATTAAAAACGTAACTCCACGAACTTACTTTACAATATTTAATGATTGTACCTAAATGTATGAGTATATAATTTCACTAACACGCTATATTTTTTTAATGTTCATTTAAATTTTAAGTTTAAGGTACATGTGATACCTGGATTTGATTAGGTATTGAAAATCACGAAAAGCCATATAAAACAAAGATCATGATAACGGCATATTTACGCCAAATCTGAGTTAGCAGTATGTTATACCATCTTTGTTTACTTGAGAACTTACAGTATTACAGACGTTATGTAAAGGCATAAGAACTAAACAGAAACTAACTCCAGCAACTAATCAATATCGGTCAAACGTTCGAAACGTATTTACGGAAATAAATTGCTGCTTATATAAGTCCTCGTCAGTAAGCTTAAAAGGTTATTAGTTCAAGTTATCTAAAAATACGTCACCTAATTAAACAAAAGAATGCATGATTACTGTACAATAATTAAAAGAAAGTAATTTGATATCTACGAGTATAAGTTAGAGGTAATTTTTTTTTTAAATTAGAATATCAGCCAAGCTGAAGTTGACGTATATTCTCTTCTCCCCTCCAAATAAGCGAAAAGCTTGTGTTTGGAGTGGGTACGACAATAATGCAACGGGTGGGGCTCAAACCTGCGACCTTTCAGTTTTCAGTTTGCACCTTTAACCGTTGGGCTATTGAGGCTATTAATTAAAAAAAATATTTGTGTTATGTTAGGCTTAGGCTAATTCCAATAAAAAGCCAAATGGTGTTATTAAAGTCTTATTATGAAGAGAGACGATAAGATGACAAAAGTGAAAAGATATGACACTCAAAGTAATAGGTACTTGATTGACATTAACGAGAACATGCAACAATTTGTAACACAACAGAAACAATGTTTGGGAGAAAGTTACAGAGCACATAACAATCCTTTCCGGTGGGTCTATTGTTTGCAAATGAGTCATCAGTTATAGAATTATAATGTGTTTAAACAATACCACTCATTACGTTTTAGTATTTTTTTAGACTATGACGTGATAATATTATGTATAGGAAAGTAGATTAACACATACAAGTATTTAATCAATCTGTAATCTATCGATGAGTTACTTAGCAGCTTTTTTATTTGTCAAAAGTTGTATGTAATTTTTGTTGGCATCAACAAGAAGCCTTTCATTTTCGAAGAAATATTTAGACTATGTTCCAAAAACAGAGTTCATCCAAAGAAATAGCTAAGAAAGCGAGTAAAATTCAAGATTGCTACTATGACTATCGAATGACAAATTACGTGTGGTCATCGAGGTATATTCGATCCGTGTTGTACAACATCCTTTTAGGACAAGGCTGTATTAAGGAAAAGTAAAATACATATACTCTCTACCTAGAAATGATGACGACGCAGCGAAATTTTAGCTGCGGCTTAACTCTATTACTCTACATTATCTATACATTTACGCTGCTCTTAATCTTGTACTTCACCCATTCATAAAGAAAGCGTAGTGATTGCTACTTTAAAATTTTTATAAGATTTAAAAACGTATTAAAGTAAAGGGTTAACCTTTAAGAGTGGAGTCTACGGCAGTTTTTTATCTTTAAAGTTTTCATTGTAAAGCAGATATTAAATATTGGGCAAGGGCATAGAGCGGGCATTAGCTAGTAATATTTTCTATTCGATGTTAACTAACTTGTCATTGTCCATGATAGATGTATTGTAGATGCAAGCTATGTTTGACGGCTGGGCAGTTTCATTAAACTCACAACCCAAATCGGTAAAACGCTTGGCTGCACAGTGCACATCTTTGCCGGTAAGTTGGTAATTAGCAACGGCCGAAACCATCCATTAGACTTCTAAATTAATCTGATTCCTGTGTAAAAATCATCATAAAATCTTTATGTACATCACGGATAATGTTAAAGCCTGTACCATTTAATTAGCGAGGTGCAATGAGGCACAAATTGGTCGAGGCAGTCACCCGGCCGGCCGGCTCGAATCTCATTAACGGTCCAGATTGATAGCCCCTGGAAAACGCTTCAAATTATTTTACGCTGCATTGATATTGAATATTCACGACGTTGGCAGTATCAAACTTGTTAATAAGCCCTCAAACTGTACCCTAATTAACACGCCCATGAAAATTAAATCTCTATAGGCATCTAAACTTTACTCGACAGAAGAAGTATCTGAACCCTGACTAATAACCCTATTATAATAATATGTACAGGTATTTTAAATGCGAAAGTGTATTTGTTTGTTTGTCCTTCAATCACGGAGCAAAGATTCTTTTAATGACGTGATTCTCTGTATGGGTTAGTTGAGCAGCTAGTAAACATAGAAATTACCTACAATACGACTTACGAGTATTGTTGTGGGCAATAGAAATCCATTACCGACCATATAATTAATTATCCAGTGTTGAGGAGTTAAATTACGAAATTCAGTGACATCCTTGGTGTTTACTAATTACGTGGGCAGTATAACACCCTTGTAGTATCAGGATTTATTCAGCTATTCTCTACACTTTGGCCATAGACGATAGCTGCAATTTTGTTGGCCGAACATGTGTATTGGGCCAAAACGTTGAGAGCATCGAATAGTTCGATGGTTGAGAGTTAGCCGGTCTGTGTTCATTTTATTACTTCTGATGATGCATCCACACGATGGGACTTATTTGGACCAACGTGTGAAGCCGGCCTAGAAACTAGATCAGAATAGGTAAAATTAGAATTATTGCACGCTGTAAAAGGCATCTGGCAGTATGATATGCTAAATTTAAACATAAAAAAATGAAATTGTTTCCGTTGGCATCGGCTTTTTAAAATAACGAATATGTTTGCTCCAGTTGGCATAACTACATTCTTTTGTTACATATTGGATGTGTATTTGTATGGAATTCATAAAATGTGTTCTACGTTGGTTCTATGACAGGTGAATGTATCGTTGAGTGCTTGATCTGTTTTTGCGATAAAGCCGGTTCACGTATTCCTTCGCATTGTAACAGGCTCAACTAGAATGATATTCCTTGAAATGTGGTAAAGTCACGTAAGAAGGTACAGATTACGATTTGACTTGTGTACCATTGTAGTTCATATCAATCGAAATTGGCCTCGGGTCTAGGGTACAAACTTGAAATAAAAAAACGGGATTTAAAAATTCGGACAGAAATTGTCATAATATAAAAGTCACAAAAAACATCGTAATTCTCTGGTAACTACAATTAGATGCTTTCCCGTATTCGACCAGTTTGCCATTGAACTGGTCAAAAGTGGTACCCAAAAGGGTATAGTTATAGAACTTCAGTAGTGGAATAGGTTGATTTAGAAATACCTACCCAGATATTTCAAGAACCGTACCATAACTCTATGATTCAAATCACATTAATATTATAAAAGCAAAATTTTTAGGTATGTGTGTGTGTGTGTGTGTGTGTGTGTGTGTGTGTGTGTGTGTGTGTGTCTAACCTTAATCCATCCTGTCATGGGCATCATCAAGTAACTAGTTATTATTCTTATTCACGGGATAATAATTAAAGAACTCAATGGAATCTAGATACTATTGAGTTCTTTAATTATTATCCCGAGAATATGCTAATAATCTTCAAAAACTTTCATATATATCCTATGAAAGTAGTATAAGTTGATGACCCTCATCTGAAGTACTAGACGTTGACGCCCTCAATGTCCCTTGTCCCTACGAAACATATCCGTATTCAATTGAAATAAGCATTGGTTTGTAACGACTTACGCAATCGAGCATCGACCCGCGCTCAACGAAGCCCATTTGTTCACTTATGCATCAAACGAGTTATGTATCGTCTGCTTGAACCACAGCTTCACACATTGCATCGTGATGATTTGTCATAAAATACTCCTCTCAAGACTTGAGTACGAGAATCCGAAATGTTTTTGATTTTAATTTAAAACATTTTAGGCAACTAAACTTAACTTAGCTTTAACTATGATGGAAAACATCGTGGTACCCTGCACGCGTAAGAGTTTTTTTAAGAATATTATTAGCCAACTAATATCTTCCTAACCCCTCCAAATAAGCGTAAAGCTTGTGCTAGAAGTTGGTACGACAATACGGGTGGGGTTCGAACCTGAGACCTTTCAGTTTTCAGTCCGCAACTTTAACCGTTGGGCTATTGAGGCTTCTGTTCAGTTTT
The DNA here is from genome assembly GCA_038048805.1 of Hipparchia sbordonii. Lineage (NCBI taxonomy): Eukaryota > Metazoa > Arthropoda > Insecta > Lepidoptera > Nymphalidae > Hipparchia > Hipparchia sbordonii. The sequence goes on from CM076098.1 coordinate 9,757,662, forward strand.
CCATAATGTTCTCAAAGGTGAATGAAGTCTGCAAATACGCACGTCTTCGCTTATTTAAGTCTACTGTGACGTTAACCTTAACTTAGTCTACTACATACAAAATTTCTATATTGTCTCTGGTCTGGTCTGGTGGGAGGCTTTGGCCGTGGCTAATTACCATCCTACCGTCAAAGACGTGCCGCTAAGCAATTCAGAGTTCCGACACGATGGCGTGTAGAAACCGATTAAGGGTATGGGTTGAATCTACACTGCCATACCCTTTCCAAGTTAGCCCGCTACCATCTTAGACTACATCACTTACCATCAGTTGAGATCGCAGTCAAGGACTATCTTGTCATCGAATAAAAAAAAACATCCTGAAAGTAGAGCCCAGCTCAATATTGGGCCGGTAATGGGTTAAAGATGTTAATGATTAATATAAATAATGGTCAATATAGCAAATATTGACTTCTCTGGTAAGGTCATTTACGTAAGACCCCAATTATCGAAATTGGTTTATATAAGTACAGAAGGCCTATAGATTTCCATCTATTCAGACGGTATTTTTGGAGGAAGAATATGGTGACAGCTTGTTTAAGAGTTCCACTGAGTAGCTAAATCTACATAGAAACGATAAGTAAGATAAAAAATTTTCAATTTTTTAGACGATCACGATAAAAAGGACCCACCACGTACAGCGTACCTATTATAGAAATAACCTTTATACTAATTGATGGTTTAAAGTTTACAAATGCGTGCAAGAATGCAGTTCTTGCAGATTTAATATTCGTGTCGAAATAAATGTAACTCGCTTGTCCTTGTTTAGCGAGTTGACTTGGCTGACAAAAAAGCATATGAACGTGCCCGATAGTTTTGCAATGGAGTCTAGTAATGTGACACAAATAATTGCTGCCGTTACTTTTCTGACAATATTCACTTTCTTTGCTTTCTTTTAGCTTGTGGAGTCCTTACTAATAATATAAATGCGAAAGTGTGTGTGTTTGTTGGTTTGTCCTTCAATAACGCTGCAACAGAGCTACGGATCGACGTGATTTTTTGCATGGGTATAGTTGAGGACCTGAAGAGTGACATAGGCTAAAATCAAAGAGTTCCTGCTGGATTTAAAAAAAACTAAATCCACGCGGACGAAGTCGCGGGCATCGGCTAGTTTATAGATAAATAATTAAAGATTTCAGATTACTTTTCTTAATTAAATGCTCGAAGATTAAAAAATTTTTATAGTCTGGTTTTTTAATAGACTCAAGATGGCAACTTGTGGAACAAACTTTACCGATCAACTTTATGTAAATATTTTTAATAATTACAATATCGATAGTGAGAATATCTCAATCAGTTTTATTGGCGTCTATCTACGTAAATGCTATAAAAACGTGTATCTCTGTGAATATCGTGGTAAGGTGACCACTAAGCGTGTCGCGCCGACTTCCCTTTTCCGGACCACTGCCCAAGAGCAACCGTTACTATCATAATATTAGGTATGTTGCACTGCGGAGCAGACTGCATTCTATTTATAATAAGCATACGACATATTTTCTACGAGCAGACAACGCTTGTTTCACGAACGCGTGTTTGAGAGCGCGTTTTCAGACCAAAAAGCAGATTGTTGCGTTTATGAAGATACAAACGCGCACGTGCGTTTAATGTGCATCTGAATCGTATTATATGCGCCTAAAGAGTTCTTATTGGTCGGTTATTTAGTCATTAAGTCGGTTATTTTAATCAATAAAGCCAGCGTAAGTCGTAGGCAACGCCATCGTACTACCACATAGGTACCTACTGCTGTTGTAGAGTTATGCAGATTTGCATATTATACTCTTTTTTGGTGTGATACTTTTCAATAAACATCTCACCTACAACATGAATCTTTACTATTCTGTACATTGCGGCTCAAGTTTTGCTTCGGCAGTGCTAAACCTCGACTCCGTTTGATCAGATTATAAGCTCTATTATTTCCGAAGTTTATTACCTGGATAAGAATAAAGTTGGCGAAATATTACCTGTGTAGATAATGCTCGTGTACCTTTTCAGTGGATGCCCGACACAACAGTCTCTCAAGGGAAATACCTAGTATCTGGAGGTGCACATAGTTGTTTTCACGCACGTACGGCCCAAATGGATTTCAAATTTTCTGGGGACTCGTGAGGTCACGGCTGTCGGCCATCGTATTCCTTATTTAGTGACATTTTGTGAGGAAGTCGTTTATCATTCTGCTCACAAAAAGGTTTGGATTTGTAACGGTCTTTTTTTCGCGCCTCATTATTTACCTAGATATTTTTATAAAACATTAATCCTACTAATATTATCTAAATATATAAAAGGCAAAGTTGACTGACTGACTGACTGACTGATCTATCAACGCACAGCTCAAACCACTGGACGGATCAGGCTGAAATTATGCATGTAGATAGCTATTATAACGTGGGTGTCCGCTAAGAAAGGATTTTTGAAAATTCAACCCCTAAGGGGATAAAATAGGGGTTTGAAAAATCGAACTTAACGTGAGCGAAGCCGCGGGGAAAAGCTAGTAAATACATAAAATGAGGATGGATGTATGGATGTTTGTTAGTTCTTCACGCCACAACGAATGAACCGATTTAGGCAAGCGCGCTCCTAGACCTCATCAGTGCTTTCCATCATTGATTGTTGTCAAACGCAAGTCTATCTCATAATATTTAAAAAAAAGATTTCGCTAAAATTTGGAATGAAGATAGGCTAGCTCATACCCAGAATTATAACAAAAAGGCTATATTTTTTCCTGGAAAATTAAAGAATTTCCGCGGGAATTAAACACCTAAAACAGTGATTGATGCACAAATTACTCATAAGTAGGTGGTACCTAATATAAATAAACTTACGTATACAAACGCTAATTTTCATACAATGATGTCCATGAAATTGTCGCGACGTAAGAAAAATCATCAATCAGGACACGGGCATAAAAGAAAAAAAATCCTTTATGTGAAGTCTTCTTACGCAAACTATAATAACTACAGTGATTGATCACTGGAGAGAGAAATGATTTCAATAAATTCAATGTAGGGGAGGTGCCCATACATCCAATTTATTCAAAATTCAAAATTATTTATTTCATGTAGGCCAACTTGTAGCTCATATGTCACGTCAAGACTCTATCACCGGTACCGGTTCGGAATGCAGATTCTGCTGAGAACCGGCACAAAACTCAGCAGTTGCTCTTTTCATAACATAATATTACAATATTAATGTATAGCATAGCTACATAATATTGAAATCATTTTAGATTTTAGCCAAATGAATACAATTTTCTTGCCCAAACATAATTAAGATTGACAAATTGAGAAGAAGAAGAAGAGATGAAATGTCAATTTATATTGATTACCGCATTACGTTAATCAATATTATGTCATACATAAATCAAAAATCAATATTTATCTCTTTTATAGAAACATAATAGAAAATATTCCGGATGGAAATAAAGTCAATTGTAGGTACTATACCTAGTAGGTACATTATATTGTAATTTATTAAACTCTAACAATGAAAAGTTTTCGTAAGCGTAATTTAAAGATATATATGCTATATGTAGATATGCTTCGTCTCTTTTGAAATGTGATCGGAATAAATTAAAATAATTATACTAACATTCTAACGGGCCTTAGCCCAATAGTATTGTCGGTCTATATTTGTTATGCTCTAAGAGCTTGTGAACCATATTTGGTCAACGTTATTATTTAAAATTGGGATCAACATCCTATGTTACACGAAAGATAATAAATATTTATTACTGATCATTAAATAGAGATTCAAAATCAGAAAAAAGAATTCATATAAGCTGCCATACTATGCGCGCGTTAAAGTGCCATTAAAATATATTCGTAAGGGTTATTTTAGGGCTGGGTTAACTCTAATAAATGTCAAATATTCGTTCTAGTTTGTATGTAATGGCCAATGGGTCGGTTTTCGAATGTTTATGCCTTGTCGCTCAGTATAAAACACTTGAGTAATCTTTCAACATCTCTTGGTTTAATTTATTGTCTTTTAAAGTTTATACATAAGTGGATGTTGTTCAGAGAATTGGCGTTCTCGGATACTGTTTATTTATGTGACGTTTGTTTGAGTCTCTACTCCGTTCAACTTATGTGTATAGTGGAACAAGAGCGGAACATGTATTGTATGATTTTGATATGTGACGCCTAAGATATGATAATGTCCAATGCTAAAGATCCATTACGCTAAATGTATATTTTACTAAGTATATATACCTACCTATATGGATCCTTAAATGGTCGCTAACTAAATGGGCCTCATAAGAGTGGTCAGGGTCTTTTAGCAGGCGATGGAAAGTATTCCCGGATACTTCGATCATATGATAGACATGAATCATGTCACCAAATTACTAGAAAATAAGGAAGGAGAAGATGAGGGGCACATATTTCAAAGAACTAATAGACTTTGACGTCTTAGGTTAGGATGTTGAAAGCATGACATCCCACCGGGAAACGCAGCAATGAAAAACCCCGCTCATTATGGCAAATAGTCGGTGGCAGTCGTCAAAAAGTGCGATTACGTTGGTATCATCTGAACATATAACAGGGAAAGGGAAGGGACTAACTGACTGACTTACTGATCTATCAACACACAGCTCAAACCATTCAACGGATCAGGCTGAAAGGCATCCGCTAAGAAAGAATTTTTGAAAATTCAACCCCTAAGGGGTTTGAAAAATCGAATTTAACATGAGCTAAGAACAAGGGCGAAAGTCAGTATACTTATAAAAGACTAGTAGGGCGCGTGGGTGCGCGGCTCGCTAAAGCGAACCGCGGTTTTTCTGTCCACCAAGTAGACCTTCGGGTCTTGATCATCTTTTTCCAAGGAACTACTTTTCTATCTTTCATAGTCTCTGAGATATACATCGACGAAATTTGTATGACCGCCACCTTGAATCCGCCATTTTGGTTTTTTTCAGCTCATTGCCAATTGGATGAGGTTTCGAGTGATTTTTGTTTGGGCACCCTCAACCTCTCTTCAATACCCTGACCGTGCTCCTCACCCGTCTCAAAAATCCTCAATTATCAGTTCCCTCCATATTTTTCATCCAAATGAATTTTTGTCCTCTATACGAAACCATCAGCGCAAAGGAACGTATCAAAGACTTGCATACATTTTAAATGAAAAAAAAAATCCGACATCTTGAATTTTTTTCTATTCATCACGTAGACCATCGGGTCCTGATCATCTTTCTCCACGAAACTACTCTTCAATCTTTCATAGCCTCTGAGATATACATCGACGAAATTTGTATGACCGCCACCTTGAATCCGCCATTTTGGTTTTTTTCAGCTCATTGCCAATTGGATGAGGTTTCGAGTGATTTTTGTTTGGGCACCCTCAACCTCTCTTCAATACCCTGACCGTGCTCCTCACCCGTCTCAAAAATCCTCAATTATCAGTTCCCTCCATATTTTTCATCCAAATGAATTTTTGTCCTCTATACGAAACCATCAGCGCAAAGGAACGTATCAAAGACTTGCATACATTTTAAATGAAAAAAAAAATCCGACATCTTGAATTTTTTTCTATTCATCACGTAGACCATCGGGTCCTGATCATCTTTCTCCACGAAACTACTCTTCAATCTTTCATAGCCTCTGAGATATACATCGACGAAATTTGTATGACCGCCACCTTAAATCCACCATTTTGGTATTTTTTTTCAGCTCATTGTCAATTGGATGAGGTTTCGAGTGATTTTTGTTTGGGCACCCTCAACCTATCTTCAATACCCTGATCATGCTCCTCACCCGTCTCCGAAATCCTCAATCTTCAGCTCCCTCCATATTTTTCATCCAAATGAATTTTTGTCCTCTATACGAAACCATCAGCGGAAAGGAACGTATCAAAGTCTTGCACACATTTTATATGAAAAAAAAAAAAATCCGCCATCTTGAATTTTTTTCTATTCATCAAGTTGAATTTCAAGTACTGATCATCTTTTTCCAAGAAACTACTCTTCCACCTTGTATAGTCTCCGAGATAGACACCGACGAAATCTGTATGGCCGCCATCTTGAATCCGCCATTTTGGATTTTTTTTTCAGCTCCCTGTCAATTGGATGAGGTTTCGAGTGACTTTTGTTTGAACACTCCTCACCTATCTTCGAAACCCTGGCCGTGCTCCTGACCCGTCTCCAAAATCCTCAACCATCAGCTCCCTCCATATTTTTCCTCCAAATGAATTTTTGTCTTCTATACGAAACCATTAGAAATTTTGAAAAGGAACCTATTAAAGCCTTGCATATATTTTGTATGGAAAAAAATAAAATCCGCCATCTTGAATTTTTTTTCTATTCATCAAGTAGACCTTCGGGTTCTGATCATCTTTTTCCAAGAAACCACTCTTCCATCTCTTATACTCTCTGAGATAGACACAAACAAAATTTGTATGGCCGCCATCTTGAATCCGCCATTTTGAAGTTTTTTTTCAGCTCTCTGCCAATTGGGTGAGGTTTCGAGTGACATTTGGTTGAACACCCGGCCACCTATCTGCAATAACCTGGCCGGTGCTCCTCACCTGTCTCCAAATCCTCAATCATCAGCTCTCTCCATATTTTTCTTCCGAATTTTTGTCCTCTATACGAAACCATGAGTGAAAAAAATTTTTTCATACAAAATTTTACAGGAGAGGTGATCAATGAGTCAGTGAGTGAGTCAGCATGAGTAGCTATATATATAGTAACTAGTAGGGCGCGTGGGTGCGCGGCTCGCTAAAGCGAACCGCGGTTTTTCTGTTAACCAAGTAGACCTTTGGGTCTTGATCATCTTTTTAGAAATTTGTATGGCCGCCATCTTGAATCCGCCATTTTGGAAGTTTTTTCCGGCTTTCTGCCAATTGGATGAGGTTTCGAGTGACATTTGGTTGAACACCCCCCACCTATCTTCAATACCCTGGCCGGTGCTCTTCACCCGTCTCCGATATCCTCAATCATCAGCTCTCTCCATATTTTTCCTCCGAACCATCAGAAATTTTGAAAAGGAACCATATGAAAGTCTTGCATAGTTCCAAATTCGTCATATATTTTGTATGAAAAAAAAAATTCGCCATCTTGAATTTTTTTCTATTCATCACGTTAACTACTGAGTCTTGATCATCTTTTTCCAATAAACTACTCTTCCATCTCTTATAGTCACCGAGATAGGCACCGACGAAATTTGTATGGGCGCCATCTTGAATCCACCATTTTGATTTTTTTTCATCTCCCTGCCAATTGGATGAGGTTTCGAGTGACTTTTGTTTGAACACCCCCCACCTATTTTCGATATCCTGGCCGTGCTCCTCTGCCACCTCCGAAATCCTCAACCATCAGCTCTCTCCATATTTTTCCTCCAAATGAATTTTTGTCCTCTATACGAAACCATCAGAAATTTTGAAAAAGAGCCGTATAAAGTCTTGCATATATTTTGTATGGAAAAAATTTAATTCCGCCATCTTGAATTTTTTTTCTATTCATCAAGTAGACCTTCGGGTCCTGATCATCTTTTTCCAAGAAACCACTCTTCCATCTCTTATAGTCTCCGAGATAGACACCGACGAAATTTGTATGGCCGCCATCTTGAATCCTCCATTTTGGAGTTTTTTTTCGGCTCTCTGCCAATTGGATGCAGTTTCGAGTGACATTTGGTTGAACACCCCCCACCTATCTTCGATACCCTGGCCGGTGCTCCTCACCCGTCTCCGAAATCCTCAATCATCAGCTCTCTCCATATTTTTGTTCCGAATGAATTTTTCTCCTCTATACGAAACCGTGAGTGAAAAAAAAATTTTCCATACAAAATTTTACAGGAGAGGTGATGAATGAGTCAGTCAGTCAGTCAGTGAATCAGCACGAGTAGCTATATATACAGGGTGTCCCACGGCTATGCCACATGGAGGGGAAGTACCTTAAATATTGTAGATGGAACATTTTACTGAAAGAAGACTTCATTTTAATTTAAAAAACAATTTAAACTGCATTCATAGATTTTTAAATAATTGCCTGGTTGAACCGGGACTCGAACCCGCTATACGAGAAAAAAAATTAACCTGTATCTTTATCATACCGATCGGAAGGCTTCATCATAAGGATTATTTTTTGTTAAATAACATAGCATGAGAATAAAAGGAAGACCATGAATTTTAGCCTTTGATGTAAAATTTTGTTCAGAAAAATGAAAAGCTGACATTGGCGTATCAACATACAACTGACATGAACTATTACAAATGAGTACTCACTTGAGAAGTATGCATCATTTCCTGATCCTTACTATCCTTACTAATCCTTACTTATATTACCTATAAATGCGAAAGTGTGTTTGTTTGTTGATTTATTGGTTTGTCCTTCAATCTCGCTGCAATTCGTAGCTCTGTTGCAGCGGGATTGAAGGACAAACCAATAAATCAACAAACAAACACACTTTCGCATTTATAGGTAATATAAGTAAGGATTAGTAAGGATAGTAAGGATCAGGAAATGATGCGTACTTCTCAAGTGAGTACTCATTTGTAGTTCATGTCAGTTGTATGTTGATACGCCAATGTCAGCTTTTCATTTTTCTGAACAAAATTTTACATCAAAGGCTAAAATTCATGGTCTTCCTTTTATTTCTCATGCTATGTTATTTAACAAAAGATAATCCTTATGATGAAGCCTTCTGATCGGTATGATAAAGATACAGGTTAATTTTTTTTCTCGTATAGCGGGTTCGAGTCCCGGTTCAACCAGGCAATTATTTAAAAATCTATGAATGCAGTTTAAATTGTTTTTTAAATTAAAATGAAGCCTTCTTTCAGTAAAATGTTCCATCTACAATATTTAAGGTACTTCCCCTCCATGTGGCATAGCCGTGGGACGCCCTGTATATTAAAGGTTATTAAATATTCGTTCTCATATTTTTAATTTTTCTTGCAACGCTCGGTTTAATAGATTAAGCTTCCGTGAAGATGGAAATGCTCGAAATCATTTTAATCAATTCCGAAAGAAAGTTACTCAGAATTAGTCCACGAATAAAGCGCGGATAAAAAATGATCCATGAAATTAATGATGGGCTTAACCAGATCGCCGGGACGGGCGCTCGGTTTCCCTAAAGACCGTGTCATTTGTTAGCAGCGAACGCATTCGAGCCCCGCCTTCACTTGCGCAGAGTGATGGGCTGCTGTTCTGCTAGTAAGAGGTTTATTCCCGGTTAAGTTTTCCTTTTATAGTAATAGTGCGCATTTTTGATGGACTCACGGGTCTTATAAGTGAAAGGTTCTAGGTTCGATACCGGGCAGTGGTGAATCCCTGCTAATATTACAAATACGAAAGTGTCTTTGTTGATTTTTTTGCATGGGTATAGGTGAGGACTTGGAGTTATGGCATAGGAAAATTTTATTTCAGATTTTCAAAAATGAAGTTAGGTTAGGACCTAGATGCGTGTTTTTTGGTTCCAGCGGGTACTCTTTAATTCTCCGGGATAAAACGTAGCCTATGTGTTAATCCAGGGTTAAATCTATCTCCATTTCCAGCCAAATCAGTCTAGTAGTTTATGCGTGAAAGAATGACAAATAAAACACGCACACACACATACCTACACTTAACACACACACATACAAACTTTCGCCTTTATAATAAAAATTTAAAATAAAAATTTTCCATGAGTTGTGATAGTGGTCAAGCGTGTGCCTATAATGTATGAAAAAATATATTAATTAGTGTGATTTAGGATACCTCATCATTCGAGAGCGCAGACCTTTCAACAAAAAAAAATCTAGAGCTACGCTCACTACGTCACTTCGCGTCGCCCTGCTGCCCGAGTGCCACGGAAGCCATTACTCAATGTACGATTTCTTTTCCATCGGATATCAGGACGTCGCGTCGTCGGGATCAGTGATCACTCAGCCGACACATTTATCGCTGTGTTCATCGATTTTTTTTTGTTAACCCGCACCGTAGGTAATAAAAGGTATCTTATTGTGTTATTTCAGGACACTTCTTTTGTCGAATCCATTTAATCCGTTTTCCGTTCCAATTGTATTAATTGGGTAAACATATAACGTCGCGTATTGAAAAATTCGAAAATACTCGCATTAAGCGCATACTCGAAGTTATAAAACAAAAATGCGTCGTACTTACATTAATATATTTTAGTTTTAAGCTATTAACTTCGCACAAAAATGATTAGTTTGTCGGTAAGATTGTTTTCTATGAATGAATTATATACTAAACCAAAAAATATAACAGTGTATAAAAATTCTATTATTCATCACAAAAAATACCAGTCTATACTATATGGGATTCGAAAGCACTTCCTAAAAGTTTATTTGAATAAAAAGTTATTCTATTCTAGTCAGACACTGGATGCTACGCTAGAAGCAGGTCTCCTATTGCATATTGCATTGCACAATTTTTTTTAGAGAATATCTCTAATATTCCCCTCCCCCCTCCAAATAAGCGTAAAGGTTGTGCTAGGAGTAGGGGGAGTAGGGGTAGTTGGGTACGACATAGTGCATGATCCACTATAGAGAGCCCTAATAGGCGCGCACTGAAAACGAATAGGCGGACGGTTCAATCCTCACTCCTACTATAGATACTGTAAACGTTAATCTTGCGTCTTGAGTACATTTCTTAACGACGGCTTGTCAGTCCAGTCTGTGTCTAAAATATAACGTAATACCCAGCATCAAAGGGCTTCTAGCTCTGGACGCGGAGCGGCTCTCTATTTTCGTTTACCTAATCTCTGAGCTCAAGTCTTTGGCGGCGCGTGAGCCTGCGGCGTCGGACGTGAATGGCATGCCGGCACACTTCGGGCTCCGAGTTCATAGACGAGCGAAGAAGCCGCTACTCCGCTTGCATCATAAGCTTTGCATAACACTCTATTGCAGACACGTTGAATGTCAACCGAGGCAGTCGAGGCCGTGTCCTCCTTAGTAGGCTATATTCAAACCGTTTGTTAGCGCGTTACTGTTTTGGAACAATCGCTGGTTATGTATTGAAGCGAACGGCTAATGATATCTGTTGTATCAATGAAACACGTCGTGGATGACAACTAACTTTATTCTCTGAACACCCACAACATCTCCCCCAATAATAAAAAAGTAGATACATACATACCCCATCCCCCCACCAAAAAAGAAATTGATAAGTAGTAATAAACACAATTATGAACTTAAATAGTAAAGCAAAAAAAAAATATTGAAAGAATGAGAAAAAAAAAACAGGTATTTATTAACTTAATTACAAATCAAATTACAAATTATATGATATATACTAATCAATATTTAACTGTAATCTCGACCTTCTTCTTGTCATAATAGGAGGAGTGCGAGGTTTATCTGTTAACTCTGTACTTAATATTTTTCTCATTCTTGACATCAGAATAGCTTTCAGAACTATTCACTTCATTACGACTCGGGCCAGGCTGAGGAAGAGTTTCAAAACAATCATCAGGTTGGGGTTCACATTTTTTCAAATGTCTACCCATCCCACCGCTGCCACTATGTTGTATTGAAACACGTCGTGGATGACAACTAACTTTATTCGCTAAACACCCACAAGAACATCTTTGAACAAAAATACGCCTTTTTATTCAAGAGATCAATCGCGGAATGGAAGTGTAAGTAAGTTTACGTAAATGTTCCGTAAATCTGTTATTTTGAGGTAGAGATGAAATCAAATCGTGAGCTACGTTTTCCCAAAAGTTAATGGCAGATTTAACACACAGTTACCTTTAGTTAGTTTTAGTTTACTCGAATATTTAATGAACTAGAAAACGGGTCGCCGATAAATATTAGCACATTATTATTCATCATCATAAAACCCACCTTAATCACCAGCCCATTACTGGGTACGAGTCTGCTCTCAGACTAAGAAGGGTTTGGACTTTGGGGCATAGTCCACCACACTAACCAAATACGGATCGGCACTCTACACATTTTAAGCTATTGTATAGCTTCTATCGCGAGCCTTGAGCGTGGAGACCGAATCCAGAAATTCCGTAACGAAAAAAACCTAAGGCTCGACGGGAACACGGACTCCTCTCACCGCTAGATGGCGTTGATAAAAAATGCTATGCAATAGCTTTACCGCGGCAGTCCCCGAGTGCCACACGTCTTTTTTTTAACATTGAGAATATTACTAAGAACTCCCAGGCGTGCAAGCTTCCTCACGATAGTTTCTTTTACTCTTGAAGCATGTGATATTTAATTGCTTAAATGCACATAGATCCGAGAAGTCGAGATGGGTTCTCGGGATCGAACGCCAAGACATCCCCAATAGGAGACCGCAGTTCTAACTACTAAGCTATCACTGCTCTCATATAGACTAAAGAGTCAAAAAAATCTTCCATTGTAGATACTAATGTGGATAAGTGAAACAGTAATTAACCAAATTATCTATCGATGAACAATCGGGATGATGTACTTGCGGTGATTCATAAAGAAAAACTGACTCACAGACGGCGCTAAGAGATACACTCAGAATATCAACCGCCTAACCTTGACTGTTAAGAATCACCCATATTGTTCACTGAACTGTGTATTCAGATTGTTTGAATATGGTTTAAAAATAAATTTTCTTCGAATTTTTGGTAAAAAGCTGACAAAAACTTAAGACAACGGTAATTCAACACTTTGTGTGTATAAAGCTAAATGCATGGAAATAAAGAAGAAAGATCCCAAGTTTTATAATTCATATTAATTAATATTATAAATACAATACGATTCTTTGCTCATAGTTGCTAGGTGATTGAAGAAAAAATCAACAAACAAACACACTTTCGTATTTATAATATTAGTAAGTATAGTAATAAGGATTAGTAGGATAATTTCAATAAATGATAGATACGATACATAGCTATCGAATTTGCTATACAGGGCGTCCCACGGCTATGCCACATGGAGGGGAAGTACCTTAAATATTGTAGATGGAACATTTTACTGAAAGAAGACTTCATTTTAATTTAAAAAACAATTTAAACTGCATTCATAGATTTTTAAATAATTGCCTGGTTGAACCGGGACTCGAACCCGCTATACGAGAAAAAAAAATAACCTGTATCTTTATCATACCGATCGGAAGGCTTCATCATAAGGATTATTTTTTGTTAAATAACATAGCATGAGAAAGGCATGTAATTAAACGAGCTTCTATTTAATACCATTATTGGCTTCTAAATTACTAAGTCAGCTTCAACTAGTGAGCCTCTAAAAAATATAATTTTAGCATCTATATTTATAACTTAGCTTCAAACCGTGAACTCCTAAAATACTTAAATATTAGCATCAAATAATACACCAAATCTTCAACCACATTTTTAATTTATTTTTTTTGTGAGAAAAATGAAATAAAAAATGTTTCTAACTAAATAAAAAAACGTTTTTTTTTGATAAAATGAAATTAAAAAAATGATTGTTTTTAAATTTAACTCAAGATAAATACCTACACATAACATTATAACATTTTTGAAAAAAAAAATCAAATTTTTTTCAACTTTTTTTTTAGTTTTAGGTAGGTTTACGATCCCAACAGAACCTAAGTGCCCGGCCTTCAGCCGGGCACCTGAATATTCATGTATAACCCTAACCTAACCTAACTTTAGTTTAAAGAAAAAATTATACAAAAATAATTGCAATATTAACACACTAACAACAGAACAACAAAAAAAACAAATGCATGTTTTGAATGGCGCTCTCTGATTGGTGCAAATAGCCATAACCAACGAGATCGTGCAAATTGCCAGTCGCATCCGTCTCACTCGCACCAACGAGATCGTGCAAATGGCCAGTCGTATCCATCTCACTCGCACCAAATCGTGCAGTGGCAGTGGACAATAATAAAAATAGTGGCTCTTTATTTGATGCTTTCTTTGGAATATTTTGTGGCCATTGTGAAGAAGCCGAGTTAGTATATTAGAAGCTTCATCATTTTCCCGTTGCTGAGTTATTAAATTAGAAGCTAGGTTTTGATGCCAAAAAATAAATTTTGTTGGTCGACTTATTATATCCCCATGAGAAATAAAAGGAAGACCATGAATTTTAGCCTTTGATGTAAAATTTTGTTCAGAAAAATGAAAAGCTGACATTGGCGCATCGCATCGACATACAACTGACATGAACTATTACTAATGAGTACCCACTTGAGAAGTACGCATCATTTCCCGATCCTTACTATCCTTACTAATCCTTACTTATATTACCTATAAATGCGAAAGTGTGTTTGTTTGTTGATTTATTGGTTTGTCCTTCAATCCCACTGCAACAGTTTGCAGTGGGATTGAAGGACATGTCGATACGCCAATGTCAGCTTTTTATTTTTCTGAACAAAATTTTACATCAAAGGCTAAAATTCATGGTCTTCCTTTTATTTCTCATGCTATGTTATTTAACAAAAAATAATCCTTATGATGAAGCCTTCCGATCGGTATGATAAAGATACAGGTTATTTTTTTTTCTCGTATAGCGGGTTCGAGTCCCGGTTCAACCAGGCAATTATTTAAAAATCTATGAATGCAGTTTAAATTGTTTTTTAAATTAAAATGAAGTCTTCTTTCAGTAAAATGTTCCATCTACAATATTTAAGGTACTTCCCCTCCATGTGGCATAGCCGTGGGACACCCTGTATATATATATCCAGCTAACTAAGTTGTTGAACTTATCTCGCTTATTAGTTTATGTATGTTTTGTTCTCCAAAGTTTTAATCTTAATAATATATAATTAGGTGTTTAATTTATCGTACAGGGAGTCGTAAATCCAAAAAATATGGCCAAAACAATTTATGGCCCATGGCTATTCAACGTGTTGAAAAATTTAATGATCTGTCTGTTCCTAACTGGGAATAATTTATTTTAATAGGCGCAATTTCGCCGCCTTTTGTGTATGTGTCACACACACGGCCTGAGTGCTTTAATGAACGTGTGCTAGCGAGGAATATGGGGCTCAATCGGTATCGATACTCGTTCGCTTCGAGAGCTTAGGTCGCGCGGGGCGATTCGATGTCGAATAAAGATAGATGGGTCCATGAGACAGGTACCTTTAGTAAGAGTTTGGACATCTCGACAACGTTGATAGTTTTAGAGTACATATCGAAATATTATTATTAAGCTGAAACTTTGCTAAATAAAATTCGATCTACATATTATGTCATCTATGTGGGTTTGGCGTTCTTTAATATGCAAAGAAAAGCCTCTACTTAAATAAATTTATAGTAAAAAATAGTACTTCAATAGGTCTTTGACGACCTCCCTGGCGCAGTGGTGAGCGCTGTGGTCTTATAACTGGGAGGTCTCGGGTTCGATTCCCGGCGGTGACAATTTAGGAATTTATAATTTCTAAATTGTATCTGGTCTGGTCTGGTAAAAAAAAAACCTTTTCTATTTCTATAACCTTAGGTCTACCTGCTCTTCGAACCATGAATTAGATATAATCTGCTTTTCGAGCCGGTGGATGTCTTGACTTATGATAAGAGCAACTAGTTAGCATACATAAAATAAATCATTTTGAATAATTAGAAATTTTTTAATTTGCCTTTATCGTGTTTTGATGCTCGAATTCTGTCAACGTGGTAGAGATGTGCAAACTTGTGCTAAAGGCAGGAGTCCGAGGGGGATGAGGCATAGGGGCAGGGAGCTAATAGGCTGTCAACGATGAGCCCGGTCCGTCGATTGTGCTCTCTATTCGAGATCACACATCAAATAATTTAGCCACAGCCGCGCCGATTGAGTGACGTATACAACATAACATACACAAAACAATGAAGCTTGATTGACTAGGCAAGGTTATGGTTTACGAAAAAGGTGACGGCAACAAACAACTTTTCAATTAATTTGACAGGTAGGTGGGCCGATCTGTTTGTAGTGTACGATGTTAAGGACAAACTGAGATGTAACTCCTTGTACAAGACTTTTACGGACCAAACGGTTGCGTCCCACGCTCTAGTCAGGTGTAAGGCTTTTTTATAAGCAATGGTGTAGCTAGGTACTTTCATTAACAGGATGGGCCAGTTCTAAACTGGTTTGGTGAGGGCGGTTGTGTGATAAGGCCTGTCATTAGTTCTACTTTGATTCTGTATCTCATTGAGTTTAGGAAGAACGTATTTTAATTAATAAATAGCCTTTTCTGGCGATTCTTTTTTTCGCCCACGTGGATTTAGTATTTTAAAATTTTCCCATATAACTTGTACAATTCTCTATTTGCCTGTGAAAGTTCTACCGAAATCAATTTCCGCTCGGCAAAACACATACATATTGGCTATCTGTGCATCAAAATAGTAGTAATAAGAAATAGTTACACGTTATTTGACGACTGGGATTTTAGTCCTTACATTTATTTTATCTTTATTTTACCTTACTTTTATTATGCTTAATTATATAATAGTATGTATACTGGGTCTGTGCCTTTAATAAAAATCTATTATTATTATTAAAACCGTTCCGAAAATTTTCGTTGAAATTAATCAACAGAGGAACCAGAGATATTTTAGTTTTATTTAATTCTATAGATAAACGAATAATATTTTCATCTACCTAGTAGGTACGTACAATACAAAACTTTATTTATATTTGCGTATTCAACGAATTATCAGTACATTTATATATTTAATGGAAATAAACTCGTCAATTTCATTCGTGTAGGGCTTTGAATGTGCTGATAATAATAGATATCATGGCAATTTAATCGCGTATTCTAGTTAAATTTATTTGTCTGTATTGGTTTCGCCGCGGGCAAAATGGTTTACGGTTTCACATCAGTTTTGTAGCATTAGTCAGTTTGTACGTGTAATGATCAGAATCAAAGCTCAGTGTTACATGAAACGATTCAGATTATTTCTGAAAAAAATATTCTGTATTGCCTTAAAAATCCTTACATACAAAAACCGTCCAATACGAGATGCTTAATTGGACGGTTTTCTTTTTTTACTTTGTATAAGAAAATCTGAGGGTTTTGAATGAATGAAAATGAAATATTACCAAACTGTTAACTTTTGTTAGCGATTGTGACCTTTGGGTATAAATTGCTGAATCTTTATTTCGCCTCCATCCATAGTTTGTAAGTAAAATTCTAATGAAGAGTTTTAAATTCTTTTCACTCACAATTTTACGGCAAAAAATGAATTTGCAGTAATTTTTTTGTGGTCTGCTTTTAATTAGGTAGGTACAGCTCAGTTTTGTCATGACCTAACCCTGGAATTTTTCATGCAATTAAAATTAATTGTAGTAGTTTCTAAATTACTTTTTAGGCTTTTCTACTTTACCGTTACAGCTCCGCACATTAATTACGACTAAGGGATCGACCAAACAGACGCGGTGGCGGTGGCGATTAGTGATTAGCGTGCAGCAGCAGCAGCGGTGTTGCAAACTAACGCGATCTATCGCGCGATCATTCACACACCTCCACTCATCGCTGGCCCACTATTGTGCACAAGTTTCGTTTAGAATGAGAAGAGTTTACGCCATAGTCCATCACGCTAGCCATAATATGCACTGATGCATATTGGCAGACTTCACACCAATCAAAAAGAAACTTATGGAGAACAAGAGAGCTGAAGACAGCTTGCAAGTTTCTTCACGATGTTTAGCAAGCGCTATTTAATTGTTAAATGTGAGCCTGAACTCAAACCCAGTCCCCCTGAAAAGGAGGCCGAAGTCATACGTTATTGGATTATCACTGCTTCTTACACAGTTTAAAAACAGTCTAAGTGAAGCAAAGCATTTGGCTGCTAATTTATTGAAGTTTGCGAGTTTATTGATGATGGAAGATCCCGAACATTCGTTTTTGTAAATTTTTGTCCGTTTATCTATGTGTCTTCTTATAAAGTCTTTAACAGCATGAGTTGATAAATTATTAACAATAACTAACGCCGTCACTTTATGACCTGCGTATGACGCATCAACAGTCCTCTATGAAGTAAACGCCACCGCGGTCGCAACGTGGACGCTTTGGTCCGAACCTTAAGTTACGAAATTTTCTCTTGTACTCTTGATTATGCTAATTCATTTAGGTCAAACAAAATGCAATTTCATTTTTGCGGCTGACGAAAAGGAACGCGGCAACATAAATCCGAATAGAGGCATAGTGAGGAGAGCTCCAGAGAGAGGAGATAAAGTAATGAACTAATTACATTAGATACGCCAAACGAAATTAAGATTGTTGGAAAACGTATTTCTTTTAGCGAGAAGAACTAGGGCTTTTCTTGCGGTATTCGTTTGTACTGCAGCTTGTAGTTGTATCTTACTTGAGTTTATGCATGCCTATTTACGAGTCGATTACTAATGATAACATATGGCTTTGATACATGATCGCTAACCACAGGCAGGCACAGATTAGAAAGCTCAGAGTTAGCGGACGATACACAGAGATGAAGTTTACTTACAAGTTCTATACCTATTGTTAGGGGTATTTTTTGCATCAAAGAAATAGCTGAATAAATTACGTCCTGTTTTTATACAATAACAGTGTTTTCACACGGAATAAAATAATTTTTTAATAGGCATAGTATTTCCTATATAAATATTAATAGATATTATTATAGAAACAACAAAACGTTATAGTGTGGAGTATTTTACTACATAGTCCTCCGACGATTATTTTTAGATACGAATGGAATAATAATGCCCATGAATAAATTAAATTGAACGGTGAGTGGGCTTTGGGCGTGTTTTTTTTCGGAACCGGTCGCGCGGAGTGTTTTTTTCGTAATCGACCTGAACGTGTGAGCTTCATAAGTTACCACTGAAGCTCGTTTATTAAGTTGTATATTAGTACTGAGCCTACTAATACTAATAGGCATAGTACTAATAGACAACTCTATACTAGAGTATACTCTGCGATTTAGTTTAGTATTTAGTTGAAATTGAATTGTAAGTCTGCGTTTTCTTAAGGATTAAAATTCTATTAGGATTATTTTTATTACTGATACCTATCACTGTACTTTATTAAAGTACAGTGATAGGTATCAGTAATAAAAATAAAACAATTCACGACGGCACGTGACTCATGGTTGTGTGTGTGTCGGTATCGTATCTTTATAAGTGTGAGCGAAAGCTTGCTCGCGCCTGACCGCTCCCACCTAGGCTCCTGACAGGCACGCACACTTACGCATTGTGCATGTACACGACGTAACCACAAGTAAAACGCCTGTAACGTCGTGAGATAAACGTACTATAACATGAAAACATGAAGGAAACAGAATTATAGCAATCAATTGAACTACAACAACAGTCAACAGCAGTGCAAGTTCAGCAAATCAGCAATCTCAGAAACAAAATTATGAAGAAGACAGCACAAGTGTAAAACAAGAAAATACACTAAACAATGTTGAACTTCTTGCTTTGGAACCTCGGATACAATAGCTGCAAGACTGCAACAAAGTGTCTCTATTTACGTTTCCTTCGCCACGTTTAAATTACACAACTAAACTAAAGAGGTTTAGAAACGAACTGGGTTTTTTTGACAATACTTGCCTGTAGCCCCTGAAAAATAAAACTCAAGCACAACTATTTTCATTGCAGGGATATAATATTACGTTAATTTAAAAATACCAACAACCTTTAAACAACTTTTGTTTTTTTTTATTTTTTATATTACTGCTACTAAATAAATAAACAAAACAAATAAATAAATAACAGATAACAGCTATATTCACAAGAAAAACTTTTTAGGAACATTTTAAATAGTTGTGGAACAATATACGAGTAGTATGTCGTAATATGACGTGTTAAAAATCCCTGTAGAAGGTTGTTTGATAGAATTCGGCCACCGCTTCATGCACACTGACTGAAAAATTATGTGTCGCTTCAAAGGAATAGGTACATAAAAATTACACACAAACTTCAACATGTTCAAGACCATTGAGTATGTGTGCGTGAGTATGAATTCAAAGTTTCCTTTTATTAAAAAAGTCAGCCAGAGTTAATCCTGTATATTATATGCTTATTATATGATCGTCAGTAAGTTGATTTCCAGCAAGTTGCAATTTTCGCCTAGAAGGCTAAAGCCACTAAACGAGTTCAGAGGGGATTGCGGAAAAAACCGTTGAATAAAGTCCGGGACAAATTCGTTGGCTTCTAAGGCGGATGGGGAGGGATCTAGCGGATTGTTATTGATGCGAGGCGCGGAGTTGGACTATCAGATAGTTTTCATTATGGCCGATCACGCGTGTCAGATACGCTCGGCTAAATCCGGAAAAATCATGAAATATAGCCCTAAGATGGAAACATTCGAGTCGAAGCTATTCACACCAATAATATAGTAGATGTAATTTCAGTCTTGAGAAGCGTAGTTTTCATTCGGTTTTCTCTTACTAGGTCCGCGGCGACCTAATAAGAGAAAACTGAATAAAAATCAGAGACTACTCAAGTTGTGTATCAATATTATTTGTCTCTTAATATTCTTTTATTATTAATTATCTTACTCGACGGTTGATCGGTATTATTTTAATAAAATAAATCATCAACTCCATTAAAATTATGAATGCGCAAAATATTTTCTGCCCGCTCTACCAAATGCGAATCCTTACTTGTTATCTCTTGTTGTTGTTTCCTTGTTTGATGATTTGTCCTTCAATCACGCTGCAACAGAACTACGGATCGACGTGATTTTTTGCATGGATATAGTTCAGGATCCAAAAAGTGACACAGACTACGTTTTAAATTTTTTTTTTTTTGAAATTGAGGAAAATTAAAGACTTTCCGAGGGATTTTAAGAACTATATCCACACAGGCGAAGTCGCGGGCATCAGATAGTTAATAATAACTATGTACTAAGTACTTATACTGCCGGGAAATAGGTAGTGTAATTGTTTCACTACAAAGGTTTATAAATTATAAAACTAATTGTTTTTTTGTAAGAAACCTAAAGTTTTTCTATAGGTCTGTGTCAATCTCCAGTTCCTCAAGTCCTCAAGCCTTATTGAGGTGTGATTAAAGGTCAAAATAACAAAAATCTTTATTAGGATATATGATGATGCAGTCCATAACGGAATGAGCTAGATTGATAGCAGTGCAATGAGAATATGATGAGTATCCTCTGGATTTATACCTACTACTTACAATGTAAACTTCAGGTGCTCATATACATTTTCGATTTTGCGGTATAAGATTGGCGGTACCGATATTGGATTGAATAATATGGAAACTACCGTAGTAAGCCGTTCAGCTATTGATGCCACATAAATATTTAACTTATATTCTTTATAAGTACCTTACGTAATTTCAGTCGACGCTCGTGATCACGGCAGATGCAACCATGTCGAAAGGTCGTGTCAGACAAAGGTTTGATCACGATAATGCGTCTTACGAAAACACTCGGAAATGTTGTGTTTTATGATCCATTAAATCTGTCAGTATTCGATTCAAAACATGTTTTCTTTAAATATTATTTTTAAACGTTATGGGTCTGCAATCTGCATATTTAACAGTATAGTGGAGATGAGCAAGTATTATAACTGGTTTACGTTTTATCGAGATTCTATCAGAAGGTAAATTAAAAACAATTTTAGTCCACTAGCATATCCACTATAAGAAACTGTCTGTCAAAAAATGATGTGTTTCATGCCCAACGAGCTTCAGAGAGGAACTAAGTTCTGAAGGTGTCAATTCCAAAATTTTCTGTATCGTTCATCATAATATATCGGTACGGTATCGTATCATATTATGCTTATCGTGACTAACAGTCATCCGAAACCTTTGGATCCACGGAAGACCAGCGCTATGCCTGTGCTTTTCCCACAGGGATAGCATATGCTGAGTGGAGTCCATTTTGGGACCACACATATTTATTTATTTTTTGTTTTGTATCTCTTTCTGTTATTAACTGTGCTGTGTGTCTCAAATAAATACTTTTTCTTTCTTTCTTTCTTTCTTATTTACTCACAAGAGAGGTAACAAGTAGGTATATAGTAGTGAAACTGAAAGTCCAGCGAAATGGTTCAGTCATAATTTGTAGTCTCAATATCCCAACGGTTAAACCTGTGGACTGAAAACTGATATTGACAAATTCAGCTTGGCTCATATTCTTAAAAAAAATATGCCCATAAATTGGCATTTCTTGCGCATCCACACTTCTAGTGTGAAATGGCGACTCTCTTTACTCTATGGCTGCGGGCGTCCATGTTTGTAATTGAGCGAAGTGTTTGCCTTTTACTGCGCGAACTGCCACTCGACTCTCGGGAGGACCAGTTTCGAAATTAGGCATATTTGTATAACAGGAAACAGAAACGGGTCTCTTTTACGGCCAATTATTATTGCTATCATTATCTCGCTAACAATTTTCTGAGCCCTACCAACGTTTTGTGTCACATTAAAAGGCAATTACGTTACTTATTATTAGATATTTTATTGCGCAAGTTTAATGAAAATACCTACGATTTATAGCATTTGTTATACTGTACTTATCTAACAAATCATTTTGAATTACTTTAAATTATGAATTTATTGGTATAGTAGAGCTATTCTATTCCAGAATACTAAAATAATGTAACAATTTTTTCCCCACATCGCTCATTTGCTGCAAAAATGTACCTAAAGTTTAATTAACTTACTTGATTTTAACTAGTAATGTACAAAAAACAATATTTCAAGTTTTATGAAAACTGCATTCGTTGAAAAGTAAACTTACAGAAGAAAATTTTGAAATTTTAAGATTTTTTTTTGAAAAATCGCGTTTTCCAGATAAAACAATGCACGGATTCACATTTCACAAACGTCACGTGCTATGGCGAGTTGGTTGGTGTGACGTTATGGCCTTCACTTCTTATTCTGAAAGAAGACTTGAGATTCTGAGAGAAGAAGAAGTATGCTGCTGGCTAGCGATGAGTTAAGATGATGAATTTATAATATTAATGATAGAACAGAGTTTAACAAATCAGTGCGGTGTTGATCCGTAATGACACGCATTCACTACGCCTAAACTGGAGCATTATTCCACCGACAATGCCCCGGAATGTCTAATTTCCTCACGTAATTTACCCGGAATTCGTCCCCGGCCGACGAATGCTTGGAACTATTTTTATTGTTTTTGCTTGTTTCCTATTTGCTCTGTTCCCCCGGGAACAATAAAACTTCCAGCTTGCGAATTAACAAACTTGTCTCCGAACATGTTGTATTGTGAATGGCACGTTGGTTGATGCTTGATGGCGCAATGTTTTGTTTGGTTTCCCCCTTTTTTTAAGGGCCGTGAGAAACAGGCCTTCTGATTGTTTCACTCCGTCCCTTTTCGCGAGGAAGTACAGGTTTGTTCTTTATACTGTAGCACGTTTGAAGTATTCTAAATTTAGGAATTGAAAAGTGGAAGTTCTTCAGTCTGTCTATCAAAGAAAAATTTCACGAAAATTGCAACGCCTCATCAGATTACAGGCACATACTCGTAATATTTCTTGGTCAGTTTGTTTTAGTTCTATACCTAATAATATAAACGTAAAAATTCTTTTTACAAAACCGACTTCAAACGCCACTGGAAGTCAGTTAAAAACAACCCTTAACCGAGGTGCTATTGACTTACCGACTCCTAAAATCTATATCGGTAGGAGAGGTGTTTAAAAAACAAGTCTTATATTAAAAAAAATACACTCACCTTCTTTCAGAATCTTATCATTGAAGCTTTGGTTGTTTTACATCTGAAACAAAACAACAACATTCAAGTAAGGGTCACAATATTTAGGAGAGGAGTTATTTCCTTAATATTCTATTATACCTCAGTGACAGTTGACAGTTAGTCAGCATTACCTAGGGCTTAAGTTGCGAAGGCGAAATATAGGGAGACAAGTGATTTTGGAATGATGCCAAGATGGGGTCCGACGACCCCCACTCCATTTGCGCTTTACATAACTTCGTATTCAAGGGATCATTAATCTCCCTAGTTCCACGCCAGCCCAAGTTTAATTTTAATAAACGGCTTCACCCAAACTGAGGAATTAATTTACTCCGTTCTAATAAAATCAAGGTTCACTATATTTTCGTTCACTAAATGGTACAAATCTTAGATCTTGTTCACGTACAACGCGCGTATGCGGGTGGTTGGTGCGCTCGCGAAATTTCAAAATATGTATGAATATATCAGTGTTCACGCACAAGTAGCGCGCGGTTCTATACAGAAAAAATAGCCGTGGACGCCACCACGTCCGCACCCTCTTGTTGTACTTAAACAAGGCCTTAAAGTACGTTTCAGAAGCTTGAGAATTGGGACTAGACGCGATTTAGAGCAAAGTGACAACAGCATTGTTCAGTGTTTGTAGCTAGAAATTAATTATTTATCCTTTTATTTGTTCTATTGGTTTTATTATGGATCTCCTCATTTCTGATTTGATTTCGCAGGTATATTCCAAACCTAGCTCTCTCCATCGTCCCTGATTTACCCGGATTCGTCTTATGAGGCCTATAGTTAGCGACCATATTTCGGATCCACAACTCATCACAACACGCACTGTTCGAAGACTTTGGTCTGCATGCACTGAAGGATTTTGGACGAGAAGACATATCATTATATCTTATCTCTATCTATATATCTTTCTCGAAATTGGATCTATCTATTTGGATCAAAGAATTGTTTAGTTGCGTAGTTGTAGTGTAAAAAATGTTTCGTTTAATTAAAATCGTTATTGGACATGACTTATGTGTGATACTAAAATCTGAGCTTTGTCTCATTTTACTTCGTGTGGGTAAGTAAAAAATGTACTATTATAAATATTGCAAACTTGAGATCAATAAACTAGAACATCTTTAACATCTGGCAAAAATCGGCCTTTCTACTTTTCTTTTACTAGTTATATGTGACGTTAAAGTTTATTTTTACGATCCGAAACGTTTCTCATATGTTAAAATTGTTTTGGCGAAATGTGTTTTTTACACCCGGTTTGATCTCCGAAGAATGTTTGCGTTTGTTATTTCGGCGTAAGGGATACGTTAAATTTTTGTAAAAATTGTTGGAATATGAAAATTATAATTTTTGGTTGTTGGTTTATGACTGATTTGTAATTTGTATGTATTTTATATATAGATAAATGATCATATAATATAATATGAAGTACAATATTTGGGCGGAGCGGCGCAAATATAAGAACCTATTTGTGCTGTTTGGTGTTTTAACCCTGGGGTCATGGGACGTGGATGATAGATCATTTTTTAAGAAGCTGTCAACCCGCCACATAGAGTCCATTGGTGACCGGAGGGCGGGTAGTTTGCTTGGCTGACTAATAAGTTTGGCCATTTAGCAGGATAAGTTTATTGGTTTTTTCTTCAATCACGCCGCAACAAAGCAACGGATTAAAGTAATTTTTTGCATGGGTTTAGTTGAGGACCGGGAGAGTGACATAGCCTTTTTATCCCTGAAAATCAAAGAGTTCCCGCGGTATTTTTAAAAACTAAATCCATGCGAGCAAAGGCTATCAACTAGTGTTTATGCCCGCGCACTATTCTATAACTGACAAAAACTTACAATCGAAATTATTCTGTGAATCTATGTCACGATTATGCTGCGAATCTATGTCACGGTTGCCGGTCGTAATAATTCAGAACTAGCTATAAGGAACTGAACTCCATGTTACAACATACCACACGTTCGTAATGACAGAGACGTAGGATATAAGAATTTTCATCCACATATCTCAGGTGCCAGGTAGTCATTAAATGAATCGTAACTCAACCAAAAGCACTATCCTCGTATTTCTGTACGTTATGGAATATAATACAAGAAATTTACAGCGTCCAGCCTTTTGGGAATGACCTCTAAATGTACGAATTCCTCCTTCGTCAGCTAGCACTGGCCGTATTTTATGTTTGGGTCGAAATTGCTGTTACACAGGTGTGCAGATTTTATATACTTTTTCAGTATTATACCTACCTAAATATTTACCAAAGAAGAATCATGATCCCGTATTGCTTAGGGAATTTCAAGGTAATAGGCCTGTACCAAGCGCACTCCAATCTAGAATTCATCTTGCTTGGCATCCTTGCAAGCATGCTTGTCGTCAAGCACAAGCTTAACATGGAAACAATCAGCTTTGCTTCAGCTGCTCACTAGATAGGGTAATAATTATTATATCCAATAAATTATAATTTATTTGATATATTTTGGCGCTTTGATTTAGCCATATGAAATAAACAACAACATATAACATATAAAATAAAAAAAATTGTAATAGGACCAAAACGGTTACAGTGCGTATAGCGTATAATTTCGAATACGAGTGACGTTGATAATTTTTTTTGTGTATAAATAAATGATATATTTGCTTTATATTTATGATCTTTTGACATTTTAACAGATTATTGATAAAAGAGCTTAAGTTAGGTACTTGCCGGCTCTTCTCAGCAGAATTCTTTCTGAATAAAAATAACTAAATGTCAGTTGAGCTATAACAATTAACAGCAATTTCGAGTGATAACGTAATAAAAAATTAACATAGACAAAATATTGAAAAACCTGCGTAATTTGAATGAAAATACAAAAATCTTCAATCGGTCTTTATACCTACTTATATGAAATGATTATTAGGTACGTATATTTTGTCGAAGTGTTGACAATAATAATAATTATTTAGGTTCGTAAACCGTGGAGTTCAAAATGTTTTATTTATTAAGTTCTTTATATAATATCTGTAATAAGCAACTTCTACTTGTATCTAATAGCTACGGATGTTACTAATTTGTTGGAAATAATAAATATGTAGGCCTATGTGTGGTTAATATTAAAATTGCTTTTTAATGGAATTTATCTAACAATATCTCCAAAATCAGAAGCAGCGTATGCCGTGAAGTGCGTGATTTAGTGCTCCCGAGGGAAATAGGCTTTTGGCTGTGATGCGGGTAATACCTTAATTCCGTTTATCTCGCTTTCGACTCGAGCCCTGCGGTTATCCATACGGTGTTAGGCATTCGATCCTCAGTTAAGAATCATCTCGAAAATATATGTGGCCGCGATGAAATAAAAAGAAGAGCGTATTTTATACGGGTATGCCTTATGTTTACGATTCATATACGCTTTAAATATAGAGGAAAATTTGAATATTATTTTTCTTTTTTATTCATCGTAAACCTGATATTGCCCTAAAAGTCAGATTTAAAAAATAAAATCTACTATAGATCATTATTTGTGGCATTATCATGTAATAATAAAGCTGAGAAGCACGATGTTCAGAAAAAGTTAGCTTTAGGTGTATAAACTTTGCAAGAGATTATGAAGCGATATGCGAAATGCAAATCCCGATCGTACCACTCTCGCAGTTTAAAGTAGCGAGATTATGAATGTATAAAACTTGCCAGAGATTAGTGAGTAGTTTAACTTTATAACAGTTTATAATATGAAGCTCAGATGAAGCTAGACGTCACAAGAAAAGTGTGCAGAAGAGGTCTTTTGAGGATGGGAGCAGACTTTTAATAATATGTATTTTATATGTCTAGGCATATTATATGTACCAGGTACCTATTGCTAGGTAGATGTGACTTCCTTAAGTATCCTGACTGACTCCCGCATAAGAACTCTATCTTGAGACTCTACAAAATGGCGTCGCTTTGTCGTTTTTTGTCTACAATGCTAGCGCGGCACTCGAGGTATACAATATACATTTCTACAATTTCTAAAATTTTTGTAAATAACAATTTCTATTTAGGTATTGCTAAATACTTTTTTACCGACTGAGTTTTTCCTGAGTTCTTCTCAAACCAGAGTGCATTTAATCAAAGAGTAGCTTTAGTTTTAAACTTTTGAAAATAAAATTATAATTATCACCACTTCCATAATGGTATACAGTTTACACTGCTATACCCCTTCCAAGTTAGCCCGCTACCATCTTAGACTGCATCGTCACTTACCATCAGGTGAGATCGCAGTCAAAGGCCATCTTGTCATCGAATAAAAAAAAAACAGTGTAGGACATTATACTGCACATTTACAATTTGGAAAAAATCTCTTGATTTACGTTATGATAACTGCTACTTCTTTACTATACTTAGATATTCGTATAACTTAATTTATGTTATATTTTCACTATACTTAACTATTATGTGGGGTCAAGAACAGACTTAGGAGTTAGACGAAAAATGAACAAAAATAGACGAGTATGTACCTACTTACAGTAAGAAAAGATTATCATGCCAATGTAAATACACCTCCGAAACCTTTTAGCTGCAGCAGAGCAAAGTATTTTCTTGATGAAAAACAGACGACGAAAGGCTTTTAAGGAAAAAACTAAAAATATTTTAGACTCCTAAACTGAGATGATCTCTATTAAATTATTCCTTCTTTATACCTCTTTTCGCAGGCAAGAGTGGCCGGTTGGGACACTTACTCAACAAGTACACAAATATAATTTATAAAATAAGAAATAAGTTGGATAGATTGCTTTTTAAACAAATAATGTTTTCTTACAAAATAAAATGTGTTGTGAAATATTTCATAAGCAATGATATTATAATGCAGAGTTTTTGTTTAGGTAGGTTAGCAGGAAATTGCTTTTCATCTCTAAGAATATGGTTTTTTGAGAAATGATTTGATAAAATTTTGATATATTTGTTTGGAAGCCCTAATATAGATTATCATAAAATACGTGAATATGTATTTTGCAGTTCCAATAATTTAATCTTCTTCTAAATATATAAAAGGAAAAGGTGACTGAGCGACTGACTGACTGACTGATCTATCAATGCACAGCTCAAACCACTGGACGGATCGGGCTGAAATTTTGCATACAGATAGCTATTGCGGCGTAGACATCCGCTAAAAAAAGAATTTTGAAAATTCAACCCCTAAGGGAGTAGAACAGGGGTTTGAAAAGTCCAATTTAAGGTGATCGAAGCCGCTGGCAAAATCTAGTAGGTATTACATAATATACATATACACATCGAGTTGATGGCCTCCTTTTTTGAAGTCGGTCAAAAATGCCGTGTAAAATGTTGCCCCCTTTCTTTTTGCACCAATTTCAGTACCTACTTCCGTTATAATATGCAATCATGAAGCGTAAAATAAATACCTGCTGCAGTAATTGGTTTTGTGTAAATATTTAGCACTTCGCGTGAAAATGGTAAGTAAGGCCATTATTTTTAAACAACAGGGTTTAAAAATAAGGTAGGTAGGTAGGTAAGTAGACCAGACATTTTCAGTCTTACTTTGAATTTAAACAAGTGTTAAACAAGTTTTATTTTAAATCTTACTGCTACTACTATTTTTGTTCGGTTTCCACTTATTTTAATAAATTTCGAATTCAGTTAATTTTAATAAAATTATAATCAAAAACCATGTAACGATTGAAGCATAATTTTACGTATGAAGTTTACTTTATAGGAATAAATAAAAAAGCATACTAATAATAAACATCATTTATTAATAAACATTATTAATATTAAAGCATAAGTACTAATAATAAATATTATAGCGTCAATAGCCCAACGGTTAAAGGTGCGGACTGAAAACTGAAAGGTCGCAGGTTCGAGCCTCACCCGTTGCATTATTGTCGTACCCACTCCTAGTACAAGCTTTACGCTTATTTGGAGGGGAGAGGAGAATATAAGTCAACTTCAGCTTGGCTAATATTCTTTATAAAAAAAAAACATTATAATTTTAATTTTTTATAAATGATTAGATATTAATTATTTTTGATAACTTTTGTTCACATCAAAGATTAATATTGAAACGCAGCGTTGGAGGGTAGAACCATTTTTATTATAAATTGAGTATTCAAATCTGTAGCGTGTGTTAGGCTGAGGGGACGGTGCGCGTCACGCAAGCTGTCATGACAGTTCACTGTATACACATTCATGTAGTGTTTTGTACTGTATACATAATTTTATTTTTTATTCGTTAGTTTCTTGGTTTGTCTTTCAATCACACTGCTACGGCGTTCCGTAGGAGCAACGATTTGACCATTAGTTAAGGACTTGGAGAGTGACAAAGGCTTTTTTTGTCCCCATCCCCATAGTAGAAGTCTCTTTACGTAGGTAGCCCCTAAATACAACCATTTACACAATGTCATTTCCACCTTTAGGGGTTCCCTTAAGACTAAGACGTATTTGTAAGCTAGGAACTTTTAAATCATGCTCCGAAAGCAGTTCCAATTTCCAGTTTCACGCAAAATATCGCTTATCAAAAATCCAATCAGCGTAGAATATCTGGTCGTACAAGAATTAATTATGGGGTAAAATGTACAAAGTGAAAGGGGAGCTCCAAGCATAGGTACGGAGTGCCCCATGACTCACAGCCGACCAGACGGCGCCGGTTCGCGGGCCAAGCACTGTCTTAGCCGGCCCTTTCATTAAAAATTATGTAACAAAGAAGTGAGCACTCTAGCGGACATTGAGATCACTAGGCGATTAAATTCAAATTCAAAATTATTTATTTCATGTAGGCCTACTTGTAGCTCTTGTGACTCTACCAACGCTTCGGAATGCAGATTCTGCCGAATCTAACATTCAAAGGTGTAACCACAGGGATTCAAGCTTATAGATATCAACGAATAAAAAAATAAAAATAAAAGAACATAATTTTCATAGAACTAAGCTTGAATCCCTGTGGTTACTTACACCTTTGAATGTTAGATTATTTTAAAAACTAAAGTCGTATCGTATCAACAAACTTCCAAGAAATGCTTTGTAGAGAATTTAATGAAGAACATTTCGGCCTTTGACAGTTTTTTCGTAGCTTTAACCGTTTTCTTGAAAACTTTAAAAAACCAAGATTTGGGATACAAAATACGTGTTTCTACTTCTACATTGAGTCATATATGCTAAAGCTACATGCATGCCAATTTTTATGCTTTCTTCCGGATGGTACCATATTTCGAGCTAAGGACACGTACTATAGGATAATTTATTTAGTTTAGGAAAAAGGATAAAAGCATCATAAAAGTAACACTAAATAAAATCATTATAGACTTTCGGTCTGTTGTACCGTGTACGTAAGCGGGCTAAAAGGGGTTGAGTAAATCATTATTTTGTGCCTATGTAGGTCTTGTTTAGCGTGTAAAGGGCTTTACGGCCGGACGCGCTGCGTAAATATCTTATGAAGTTCCCGCTCGTACCCCGATAAACTTTCCAGCCTTATGCTTTCTTTCATTATCGCAACTCGTGAAACAAAATTATAAATAAATAAATAAGACGTTAAATTATCTACCAATTAATTTGCTCCTCAGCGTGATATTTGGCCTTGCTATTATCATGCTCCAAATTTAAACTCTTGGGTTTTAGATTTTTGTCAAAATATGGATATTCATTCATTACAATCGAAAATGCATCATGTAAGAATAACATTTGTAAAAACAGAAAATAAATCGGTAAAACTGTTCCGTTAACTGCGACTGTATCCGTTTCTTTCTAAAACGTTTTGTATGGAGAGTGTAGCTCCATAGCTACTGAATCGTGACGTCATGAGCGCTCTCTTTTTCTAACAGAAAACTTAAAAGCTCTATATTTTCGATACTAGTTTAGTTATTAAAAAAAGAAAAATTGCATTATGCTATAATATTAAAAACCTTTATTTTAAGTAAAAATACTATATTCAGACGAAAAAATATTGGCATATAACCTACAGACTGGTATAGATTTATCTATAGTGTTCATTAATATCATTAAAGTCATAAATATGCATAAATAATAATATATTTTATACTAAACGCTCAGGTATCATTGCAGCTAAATGCAAGGAATTTTGTATACCTAGGTAGGTACCTATAGAATATAATATAGAAACTAAAAAATATTATAGCAAGTTTCAAACCACAATGTTTGCAAATCCAATAACAATTTCAACCATGCAGTAGCCAATATTTAACAAAAACTGAAAACGCAGATACTCACAAATCTATTTCTGTGATATTACTACGTAACTCGACCTAGTGGAACTCTATCTAGATAATGTTATTGATTGTGCGGATCCAGATACATCAGTCTGTGGTAAGGCTCGAGGCATTAGGCACTCAACGCGTCTACAATAAGCTGCCTAGAGTCAGACTGATCCGTTGCATTCCAGCTACGCTTTGGAATTGGTCATGTTTAATATTCAAAGCAGTGGTAGAGTTCGCGTTCCTAAAAGCTTGCGTTGGATATGCCATTTTCTCTGTTAACTATCTATGAATGACATACTATTGGGCTACTACCCATAACTTTTAGGAGCTTTAAGCAATTAAATTTGCGTATTCTATCGGCTATATAACGGGGTGTGTTCTGAAGAGCTATTTGACCTTATTCCACCGTCTTTCTTCTACAACCGCACCGCTCGCCACCGAACACAATTTCACCCTCACCACATGGGTGCCTGTAGCACTTCGGTTCGACCGTCCGGTGTGCCAGATCTTTTTTTCCACGTACTTTGAAACTGTGGAACCAACTTCCTGCGACGGTGTTCCCACTGAATTACAACATGGGGTTATTCAAGGGGCGGACCAACAAATTCCTAAAAAGCCGGCAACGCACTGGTGGTGCCTCTGGTGCTACAAGTGATCATGGGCGGCGGTAATCACTTAACATCAGGTGACGCCTGCTCGTTTGCTCGCTAAAAATATTTAAAAAAAAATTACTTGTTTTAACGGTGAACGACACATTGTGAGGAAACCGGTATGCCTGAGCGTTTTCTATAATGTTTTCGAAGGGTGTTGATGTCTGCCAATCCGCACTTGGCCAGGTTGGTGGAATATGGCCTAAGCCCTTATCATTCTGAGAGGAGACCTGAGTAGTCGTGAGCCAGCTGTGTGTTGAGATGACCATAGGGGTAAAGGTTTGAAGCGTTATTTATAATATGTATACAGTATAATAATGTAACGCCCAAATTAGACGTTTCACCGTTCATCGTTCATTTTTGCGATGAACGATGCACGATACAAGTGAACTTTTCGTCGTGGAGGAAATATCGCCTGTGAACGGTGAATAGTCGGTGTTTAGACGGTTCATTTTCGATGACCCATCGTGAAGCCTCGAAAATGAAAACAAGAATCCCGAACAGTGAACCGTCTAATTTGGTCTTAAGCGAATCGTGTCCATACCAAGCGCAATTTTTGCCGCAAGCCGCAATATACACACAAAAGAAAAGTTTTTGGATAATACTCTCATTTAAATTATTATATGAACTTAATAAGCCTTATGTCTGTAGACCTAAAAGTATTATACATACACGAATATTTACCAACACTAACTTTTAATTACATACGCAACATGCTTCCCTCATACGTAATATTTTGATGAGTTTGGGAACTAGGTACAGTGATCCGTTACATCGATGACTCGTCTCGTCTCGAGGATAATATAAATAAATGTTCCAATAAACAGAATAAGGGCGATACGATGGGAGGAGACATAGCGGTAGACGAACCCGTTCACGATCTTTTTATAGGTAAGGCGCCGCAGAAATAAAAGCGTACCAGACGCACGGCCATCGACGCCGCTCGCTGCGCTGACTGCGAGAAACAACGTTAACTGTGCTATTTTAAGAGAATATTATAGCGATTGTCAACTTTATTTACCGTCAAAAAACACCTGTAAGATTGTTTAAAAATGATTGCCAGCACTGTGCAGTTTGACGATTGCTATCACGTCAGACAACGCACGTTACTCTTTCGCTTTTGGTTAAAATGCATTGCAACAACAAGAGCTTTATAAATTCAGCCAATGACTGCAATTGATACCGTAGCAATGATTGATACAGCTTTTCCGCAATCGATCAGCAGATCATCCGTAGGAGACATTAAAGCAAAGCATTAAAGCGATGTGATATTGATGACAGCAGGCTTGGCTTGGTAATAACACAAAAAACACACTTTCGCATTTATAATATTAGTAAGAACGTATGTTCGTCATAGTAATCGATAAATGTCCTAATAACGTGCACAGGATGTACTACAGGGTAGGCAGATGATACAAAATGGAAAAAATCTTCGGTGCGAATTAAAAAAAAACTTAAGGGTAGGCATTGTACAAATTATAAAAAACCTACCCTTAAGTTTTTATAACTCGTACTGGGGATTTTCTCCATTTTATATCATTTTTCCGCATTATGCCTACCCTGTGTGCACGCCACTGTGTCCTATACAAGACATAGTGCAAAGTCGATTGCTATCGCAAGTGCATGGAAGCAATCGGCTTTGCATGCAGCTGCCCACAACTTGTGGGCCACAAGACAGTGTGTTATCTACATTATTATTGCGATTTGAAAATAGCATCTATTCAGCTTTTTGTTCTTCTCAGCAGAGTACTCTTTCTAAACTGTTAGGTTTGACTTGTTATAAGAGCCAAAAGGCATTTTTGATCTCTTACAAGGATCTCCATACATTATTCTCGAGTGTTCAGTTTAACTATAGTAATTCATACAAATATGTATGACGTATTAAGCTATGTTTTTTGCTATTGCTTTGGGACGAATTGCCTTTTAGATTTATTTCATTCATATAGGACCCTATTGAGCTATATTGGTATTGATAAGTTTAGCATAACTTTTCTAGCCTTTGCGCAATTGAATTCTCAACGAGAAAATATCCCGACCTTACTATAAAAAACCGATAAGGCCTTTTCTAGAACCCTGTTGTAGTATTTATGAACAAACTAGATGATGCCCGTGACTTCGTACGCGTGAATTTAGGTTTTCTTGGAGTCACGCGGGAACTCTCTTATTGTCTGGGATAAAAAGTAGCCTATATGCTGTTTCAGTCTATAATCCATCTCTGTGCAAAATTTCAGCCAAATCGGTTCAGTCGTTGCGACGTGATTGAGTAACAAACATACAACCTTTCGCATTATTAGGATTATAATATTAATAGATATATTTTTACAGTAAAAATTTGTTTTTCAAGACAACAATATACATTTCGTTTTCAAGATATTTTTGAAACAAAGCAAAATACATAAATAATAATATGATCTCATTCAAAATTTCTTAAAAATACAGCTGCTGAGTACGTTGAACCTTCGGAAGGGACTTTCTCCTCGTTATGTGGTTCGATCATGAAAACGGTCAAGATACGGTGATGCTCATTAAGTACTTTGCCAGCCTAATGGACTAGATTTATATCTAAGCTGCGATCTGTCTTTAAGGGATAGTGCATTTTTATCCAACCAGAGTAACAGACCTAGAGGGAATGAGACAGGTTCGTGCTGAAAGGAGAGCATACTTGGGTCGCCCAATAGAAAAACGCACCGCTAGACGACCCAGGTATCGCTGGGTGGACTAAGTGACAGAAGACCTGCAAGTCCTCGCGGCGTAGGACAGACATGAGTGGCAGCTTCGGGTGTCGGAGGCTAAGATCCTCTTTGGGTCACTGAGCCAGCGAAGTAAACAAGTAAGAGTAACAGAAGAAAATAATTCCAGTCGGTACTTTCCAGTAGGTTCCAGTAGGTGCTGAAAAAAAATTGCAAAAACTCAAATGCTCAGTTCAATCCAGTTATAAGTACCTACTTTCAAAGCACTAAGTTAATTTGTGGGAACAGCGAAGCATAAATGTGAAGTAATTTCCGAGGTCGTAGTCCAACTACTCTGTCCATCCAATTGGAACAATAAGGCCTTCGGTAGGTGCGATTTTCCACTGATATGGATGGATGGATGTTTGTTACTCAATTACGCCGCAACGACTGAACCAATTTAGCTGAAATTTGGTACAGACATAGATAACACATATTCTACTTCTTAACCC
Source organism: Hipparchia sbordonii (assembly GCA_038048805.1). Classification (NCBI taxonomy): domain Eukaryota; kingdom Metazoa; phylum Arthropoda; class Insecta; order Lepidoptera; family Nymphalidae; genus Hipparchia; species Hipparchia sbordonii. The sequence continues at coordinate 9,793,247 of CM076098.1, forward strand.
AGACAATAAGAAATTTGGCCATTTCTATCGCATCGTGTGGCAATCCTTGCTCGAAACTTCCAGTCCAGCGGAAGACGTCTATTAGCCGAGATGACGCCAACGCAATTACGATGAGCTGCTGAAGATCGAAAGTACTCCTGGACCTGCCTATACAAGTTGGTAAGTATGTGTAAATACCCACAAGTTGGACTGCCCACTCTCCCGTGCGGTTAGGATATACAAAACAAATACAAGACGCCCACATACGTTTGTTCCGGTGCCGGTATAACTTGTTTTATGCATAAATTATGCGATTGCTTTCTTACGTGGTATACTATGAAACTTATACAGTTAACTTATATAATTTATAACGACTTCGTTCGCCTTCATTTCGGTTTTATGTATAAATTCTTTTAAGTCTTTAAAACTTATGCGAGTCACTTGCTGTTGTCCGCGAGGAGTCGATGTCTTCCAGCAATAGTACTAATCCTACTAACAAGAGTTTGGCTGTATGGATGTATGGATGGATGGATGTTTGTTAATCAATTACACCACAACGAATGAACCGATTTGTCTGTTTGGCACAGATATAGATTATAATCTGGAATAACACATAGGCTACTTTTTAACCCGGAAAATAAGAGAGTTCCCGAGAGGGAATTAAAAACCTCATGCATCAGCTAGTACGTAATAGATCTTCACCAAAATTAGACGAAACTTACCTAATGATACGCACTTTCTAATAAAGAAAAAATGTTTGACGAAGTTATGGAGTAAAATCGCCAAAACTATCATCCCCTATTTCACCCCTTCAAGTTTAATTTTTATAACCAAAGGTGTCCTTCTCCAAGGTCCAATCTATCTCTATACTCAAAACTGGTTCTGCAGTTTAGGCATGAAAACGTAACAAACAAACAGATAGTATTGCTTTCGCATATAATATTAGTTTGGGGTTTGAATATTTCAATATCGGGTATTCTGGAAGGTAGGAATTTTGCCTACATACTCGAATATCTATTAATATTACTCAATAATCTACCATTTGTATTCAATGCGAATATTCGTAAGGGCGAGTATCTACTATCTACAGCAGTGATGCTTAGGTCTTTGTTTTATAGTCTAGGCATTTAGTTGGCCTTGGCTGTGTAGCTTGAAATAATTTATTGCCTCCTGGCACTTAAAATACATGAGTAACTAGCAGGTAGGTTTAGGGTTGCTGACTATGCTCTTAAAAACAGTAATATTAAATAGTGTTTGCAATTCACGACGGCACGTTGCTCATGGTTGTGTGTGTCTTATCTGTATAAGTGGGAGCGAGAGCTTGCACGCGCCTGACCGCTCCCACTTAGGCTCCTGACAGGCACGCACACTTATGCAATGTGCGTGTACACGACGTAACCACAAATAAAGCGCCCGTAACTTCGTAAGATAAACGTACTATACTTTATTTCGCTCTAACCTGATTAAACATAATATAATACCTACACAAAATATTGTTTTCATGACGACTGATATCTAGAAACATAAATTAAGGCTTTAATTAAATATTAACATATTTTATGTTGTTTGCGTAGAGTTTTTATCTTCTTTTGATGGATGCACTGAGCGCACTGAAGACAGAAATAGACCTCTTTTTTTTCTTCTTTATCCTACCTCTACCTCTCTACCTCTTCTATGAGGAAAAATAAAATACTTTCTATTTTTACACGACTGCCGAAAAACAGGAGTGTTAATATTGTCATGGTTCATGTATGTATGAGAGTTTCATTATTCCACCCTAAGTACGTGTTAATTCTAAATATGAGCTAAAGTTAATTAATCGGGAGTGTTCTTAGCTATGTTTGATAAAAATCGGTCCAAGATGGCCGCCGCCACAAAATGGCGGATTACATATTTTAATTTTAACGATTACTGACTATCGATTAGGATGTTGTAACATGTCGGGGGTGTTTTAAATTTTTAATTTACACTTGTTCAGTTGACATTCTTTAAAACACTTGAGTTTTTTATACTATTTTAATAATAATTTTCTTGCTGCAAAATACGTAGTAATAAGTTCTCCTTCTCGTCCTTTAACGTGCACAAAACCATTTTACATAATATAAAGTTACTTTGTTTCTTATTACACAAAAAGTTAGCAACCCTTGGTACATGAAAATATAGGTTGCATATTATTCTTTAGCAGACTTAACTTTTTAAAGAAAATATATTTTATTCTGAGCTTTCCTTACTTAATTCTGAAATTTCGTGTGAGATTTATTTCACACAGTGTAAAAAGTTTATGTTGCTTAGCGAAAAGAAGAAATTAATAATAAGTATTTTATTTCAACAGCTCCTTTTTCATTATACTTCGCTCTGGCGTCTACTGAAAACGTAACTGGAATCTAAATAAAACTTTTTACGGCATTTATGTTTTTGCTAAAGTGTAGTGAACTTTTTTGGAACGCACACAATTATATTAATCGTGTGCGTTTTATATATTTATAACATAAAAATATACATTTATAGCTTCAATAGCCCAACTTTTAAAGGTGCGGACTGAACTGAAAGGTCGCAGGTTCGAGCCCCACCCCTTGCACTACTGCCGTACCCGTTCCTAACACAAGCTTTTTGCTTATTTGGAGGGGAGAGGAGAATATAAGACAAGTTCAGCCTGGCTAATATTCTTTAAAAAAAAACGTCACTAGCGCAACGCAGATTCAAATAGCTTTTCCATTTGGTACTGTTAAAATAAAGTAATCTAATTGAGTTTATGCAGCATAATGAATTAATAATGGAAATTGAATTAAAACGAAGATAATGGTAATAAAAATTGTTCAGTTGGATTAAGGCTATGAAAACCTATTAAAGCCTAATTGAAATCGGTTCATATCTATTATTGGATTTTACAACGGATTACTTAGTTTTGTTGTAATTTTTTTTGTATACTTTAGTTCAGTGAAACCGTTACATGCAAGAGCGAATCGTTACGACACGAAGCGATGCGCACGGTGAATCTGTCAATCTGTCACTTGACTATTATATTTTTTCTACCTTTATTAATCTATTTACTAATATTATAAAAGCGAAAGTGTCTTTAATTGTTGGTTTTTCCTTCAATCATCATCAGATCGACGAGATTTTTTCCATGGGTATAGTCGAGGACCTGAAGAGTGACATAGGATACTTTTTATATCGGAAAATCAAAAATCCCCACGGGATTTTTCATCAGCCAGTAATAAATCATAACGTAAAGTAAAAAAATCTTCCTAACTTTTACACGTACAGTCTACAGGAAAATTATATGATTAGCTCTTGTTGTTATAACTCGTTTTAAATCGGCGGCGTCTGGCGTCGAACGTGGGCGTTCGCGTCGAGGCGGTACATTTTTGACGCCCTTGAACACAGCGCGGCTATTCCTGTAGTCCGGTTCAGGCGTACCTAATAGCCAAATGTTTGCTCTCCAATAATCCAATAATGCATTTCCACGAACCATTTGCGATTTTATTGGCGTCCGAGTGTTTCGTTTTAACACTCTGCGAGCACGGGGCAAATGCGTCAACGTTATGTTAAATATTTGGTTTTCAAACTATTTGTAGACGTTAAGATCGGCATGAAATATTTTATTTTGAACGTTTCAGATATAGGATCTGATACCAAGAAGTATTTTTTTTTGTATTTGCTGAACATACTCTGTTGCAATATAAAGTACCTATTATGTATTCTTCTAGTGGCTCTACTATAACGATCTGTATCATCGCAACCCGATTAGCGATATTTGTGCTTATTTGCACAACCGATTATAATCGATCAAATATAAGTCGGACTCGCATTTCGACTTCCGTACCAAAAACGCCGAAAAAAACACGTTTCTAGTAGGGGAACCCCCTTTAATTTTTAATTTATTTTTATTATTTGTTGTTATAGCTGCAACAGAAATACATATTCTGTGAAAATTTTAGCTGTCTACCTATTACGGATAATGAAATATAGCCCGCTGGCAGACAGACAAATGGATGGATGGACAGACGGACGAACGGAGAGACAGCGGAGGTTAGTTAAGTAGTTAGTTATAGGATACTAAAAACACAATCTACCAAAAGACGAACATGTAAATGGTTCAACAGAATTTTTATTGATCGGCTAATGGTCAGCAAAGTGGCACAGTGGCAAATAGCGGCCACCTCCCCTCGCTCCCTTTACCGCGTGTCCCGCCCCTAAACGCAACTTAATTGCAGCGTGGCAAAAACACTAATGACGCTGAATATACGTTACGCTTTACGCGTTTAATAGACAGCTAGCCTTCTAAACTCGGACCCACACAAATACACAATAACTAGCCGATGCCTGCAACTTTGTTTGCATTGATTTATTTTTAAACTCCTGCGGGAACTTTTTGATTTTCCGGGATAAAAAGTAGCCTCTGTTGTTCTCCAGGTCCTAAACTATACCTCAAAAAATCACGTCGTAGCTCTGTTGCAATGTAATTGGAGGATAAACCAACAAACAAACACACTCTCGCATTTATAATATTAGTAAGGATAGAACGGAAAAGTGCCATAAATAAGTGTACTAGTAACAGTTTATAATACCTACATCAATCCTTAGTAAAACAGTGGCAATAACCGTTCCATTTCGAAATATTTCGTCCGGTTACATGTCCGATTAAACAAAAACGTACATATATCTGTGTCTGTGGCTTAATATGTAAGGCCGGCTCAAAAAATAACAATTATCAATGCACTATGTTGCAGGGATATTTTTTTGTAAGATACCGCAGCGGCATAGCAATAATACCAAGGCCTTACCATGGCCTATGGGGCCTCGCTCGGGGCAATTCGATTAAATAACAAAAACAGCTAGCTAAACTTTTTTTAGACGTCGTTTGGAGCATGATCAAGAAACCGTAGTCGTGTAGCCCCAGCCTTATTTTATACTGTAAGATTTTCAATAGTAGAAGAACGCATTCTCAATGAATTAAAAATAATCACAGACTGCTCGCCGTCGATTGCTCCATCAACATACCAATATATTTACCGCTGTACAATAATCAGGTTTAATAAGTATCGACATACTATTTAGATCATAGCAATTTAAATTCTTGCACACATTGTGATTGAGAAAAATAAATAAAGCTATCATATAAGAAAACACGTCTGCAAAGGGTACATAACGTACGAAGAAGTCGTGGTATAAGCTTGTAATTTTATATCAGACTAGGTCCGCCTGAATTAAGGTTTTTTTGATTCGCATGAGAACCCATTTATTTCCCGGGATAAAATGAGTGCTAATTGTGCATATGAGCTATCTCCATTCCAAATTTCAGCCAAATTGGTTCATTCGTTGTGGCGTGAAGGAGTAACAAATATCTATCCATTTATCCATTTATCCATCCTCACAAACCATCGCATTTACAAGTAGGAACAGTATCCTATTAATATAATATTAATTGTATCCTAATATCCTACATATTAGGATACAATAAAAGTGTCTATTACTTAAAACATAGCCTGATAACAATACTTAGTAATATTATATTTTAAGTATAGTAGATTAGAATTAAAACGCAGACAAAATTATAACAGCGTAAATTGCTTTCCTTATAAGTAGGTATGTATTATAATTTAATTTCGCTTATTGTGTACGTAATATAACTTAATAATATCTTAATGATGTATCAGGTTCTTAGAATCTATGCAGCTTACGAGTAGTTTTTTTGGAGGATTTAAAGGTTAATTATAATACCTCATATTTTACATTGAAAAATATAGGTGTTAAGAATTATATTATTAATGTCTGCAATCAGGTTTCGGCTTCTATTTTCTTAAGATTTGGTTTGATTTTTTTTAGAATTAATTGATTTTAGGTATGCTGAATTAACTTGATAATCATGCTTGATGAAAGCGATGATTTATGCCGATGACGATACCTAGTTTAGGGCGCGCTTAGTTGGAAATAAATCATTCAGTTTATTGGATTGGCATTGTGCTGAATCATTCATCTGTAGGTGATTCGACTTTTTTTCGTCGAAAAGATAGTAGAGAAATCTAAGAGCAATAAAAAATAATGTATTGCGAGAAAATTGTGCTCGTATACATAGAAGTGGTAGTACTTTGGGAAATAAAATATATTGATACAGCGAAAGCGTTATTGCTCCCAGGGAATATTCTAGATCAAAGGGCCATATATGTGCCAGAATAGGGAAGAAATTATATAGGCTCTGTATTCAAATCCCAGGGGAATTAGTCGGCGGATGAGTAGGGTCGTATCGGGGGAGAGAACTAGGAAAATATACGTGACAATATTTTAAATGCTAACGAAAACATACAAGACAGAAGGATCAGGCCTTCTCATAGGGCTATAATTATACCTAAATATGAAAAAGTTCAAATATTGAAACCCGACTAAGTACTCGGAATGTACCTATTAGCATATTTTGATGTACCCAATGAGATCGGTTACAAATTTTGTTCAGTTATATTTTTTTCAGTTATGTTTGCTTGTCCGCCATATTGAATTTATTATATAACCATAATAATATAGTCTCTGTCATTTGGACAAAGCCAATTTTATCTTATCAAAATCTGGCAGAGAAGCCTTGGCAACTACCTGTTAGGGAACCAATAGACCCATAAACACAAAAAAATACCTGTCAAAAAATACTTTTTTTATTGCTATTAATACTACTCTGATGTTTATGGTAAATTATGAAACAGTCGTATAGTAGATGTATGACGCAGCAGGTGTTATTGAAATTACAATATATGTCAAGAAGTTGTAAGTATACGACTTTTTCATCGTTAGTATTATTTTTAACTTGCGTTGCATTTACAACACCCACTTGGCAAGTGCGGCCGGCATTCAAAATATCTCAGGGCATCTGTTTTATCGGGATTCAGTATATAAAATGCGTCAGCTGTTGTTCCGTTTTCGTGTTTGTAGTGCAATGTCAGACGTCGTTAGTCGTTACATATACGGAAAGGTCAAACGGGTTCAGCGGGCTACCAACAGTGTACACTATTACTATTGACTGAAGACTAGTTAATATCGCAGGTGTCTCTGACAGGAACAGCTGCATGACACTTTTGCACGCGTCTCTTTAAACACGATTTAGGGACTGATTATCCCTACTTTAAGGAAGATTATCAGAAGGAAAAACTGAAGGAGAGAGAGAGAGAGACAGTAAAGAGCGAAATTCACAGACATGCATCACAATATACCTGGCATAACTATATTAAAAACGTGTAAATAACTACACTCACACACGCAAGAACCAACCACTGTGTGTGGTTTTTGTAATGGAGAATGTTCATTTTGATGTGTTAAATCGAGCGTGTGTGTTTAATTACTACATAATCGTAGGCTGCAACTTGCTTGTAGGAAATAGGACATATTATGTCGACTTACTTACTCTATGGCAAGCAAAGATCAAGGTGGCAAGTTTCCATTCTGACATGTTAACAGTTAAGAGGATGTTATGAGTTGTAAATCTTAGACCATTCAAGTGTAAATAGTCCTTCCAAAATTTATTTTTGAGACAGTTAACCAGTAAAACGTAAGAAATATCTATTAGAGTAAGTCACTGATTGGAATATACGCGGGCATTTCTACTAAATAAACGACTAAATAAATACTATACAAACCTTAAGAGCCTCAAGAAAGAATTGCTCATTATTTCGAACTCCGCAAACTTCGTTCCCTATATTTATTTTTTAATTAAAACACCTGAAAACGATCGTGTACTTCGGTGAAAATTAAATGGTATCGCTTTTGTAATGTGCTTTCAATTAAGCTTTCGAAGTATTCTTTGCAGCATTTTCCTGGTGGATTAATCTAGCTAACAGCTTAGGTAGATATTCTTATTTAACGGGTTGCTTGGAATTATCTATTAATAATTCTTTTTTTAGTAAGTGATTGGGAACATAGACACAGAATATATAATAATTTTAGGGCAAAATAACAAAGTCAATTCTTAATTATTGATTAGAAAGTAGAGTTGCTTTAAGGCGACAGTAATTTTAAAATTCTTTTGCTACAAATAAATAGGTTTCTTCACTCCTTCTCTATTTATAAACTTCAATTATACCAAATCTCACACTCTTGAAAAGTATAAATGACGACATTTTCTAAACATGGTAAAATGAGAAATGATTTACGGTAACGTGTACATATGAAAAGCACTTATTAACTTTTATTTGCAAGATAAAATTTTATCTAACCTCATAAAATAAATAATCGATGTTTCGAACGTTGATGATTATATCGAGCATATTATTCTATACAGGTTATTTGGAAGGTGTTTAAATACATGGGTGCTTTTAATTAACCTCACATTTTACGATGCTTTAGAAATTTAAATAAAGCTTCTTTACATTCAAATCACTTAATGAAAAATCTAAATACCTATTTAAAAACGAGTTGCCACTTTTATTATTATGGTCACTGTGTTTGGTATTCTAGAAAATAATTCATCGATCTCCAAAACAATTAAGTTTTAATAATCAAATTTAATTTTTAAAATTGTTGTTGTTGTATTGGTTTGTTCCACAGCGTATCCACGTAATTTATTTTTTCAAAAAAAAAAAAAAAATAATGTTCAGGGGATTGAAAAATATATACGACGACTTGATGATAAATATAATATGCAACGGCTTGAGAACCTCCTCCTTTTTTTTGTCGGTTGAAAAACCAATCTTCATTCGGATGAAGTGGCGAGGTAAAGCTTCTAGCTTTTATAATAATAAATTGTTATGATATGTATTTGGCTAACCAAAAAAGGTTGTATGTATTTTGTTTTGTGTAAATGAGACGTCCATAATACAAAGTACTTAATATTTGCAAACAAGAAAAATAAATACGCAACCACGGAGGCGTGCCTTGGCATTTATAAAATAAGGATTGAATAAACATTTTTTCGTGGTATTCGGCATTTTTTGGTAGAAATGAATGATTTAATTCATGGAATGTACGGCAATCTCAATGCTAATTCCAACATTTGATCAACAATATCATTTTTAATATTGTGCTATTAAGTGTCGGATACACTAGGGGGCAAATGGAGCAGCATGCTGCGTAACTTGTTCCTCAACAACTTCGTAGAACGTGCCGAGGAAATGTCGCGGAACATTGTGTAGGCCACACTAGTCAGCGTTTATAAAACTGTCGCCCGAGGTGGTTGTAGTTTGTTGTGGCTATTAGTGCTGCGTACATAGCTTTAAGGATATAACCAGTACATAGTTATTATATCGAGTGTGTTGAAACGTAAGAGAAAGAGAAGGTGGTGGATGTGGAATTTCTTACTACAACGAGAAAGAATAGTTAATATTCTAATGATTCAAACGGCGCGACACTGACGCGGGACACGTGCGCTCGCTCTTGAGGCGGGAGCAAGTATGAGTATGTAACATGTTTCGCGTCACTTACAATATTGCAGACCATGTTGCGGGACACTATGCAACGTGGCAGCGTCACGTATATTGAGTGTTGCGCGTCATGCTGCGGGACAAAATGTTCCCTAGTCTATCTGACTCTTTAGCCGTCACATAGTCTAGCGATTAATAGCAGTCAATTAATTTATTACCATTACGTTAGCATAGAATGCAGTATCAATCTACGTTGATGTCAACTGTTAGCCTTGAAGCGTTCCAGTTCAATCTCTGACAGAAGTGCCCAGCTAGAAACCTTCCATTTAATTTTAAAGCTGTTAGTATTGAAAATACATCCATCAATTTCAGTAGAGAACAGCTTAGCCTCGTCCTGCCCATTGTTCTTTTTAAATCACAAACTATACTTCACAAGTCCTGCCCAAACTTACTTAAATGAAGATCGTATTTCTGCCCAGTGTCATTTAAAAATGACATATTAGAATTTCGCGCCTAATATTCCCGATTGCCTCCATAATACAATTTTACTACTTGCACCTGATTAGTTGGATTGTTGTCAATAACGGAGCTTCCATTTTGGATTACCTAGACAAAATGCAATTCGTCAGTGTCAGTCTAAATGGTCAAAGATGGCACGTCGTCCGCGAAGAGGTAAGATTAATTAATTTTTATCAGTGTAATCATAGATTTTCAGTGAGATAAAAGTTTTTAAATCTTGAGTTTAATAGTTAGATAATCCAAATACGTAATATATTAGTAGCTTATTTTTAAGTTTTATTTTTCATTTATGCAAATGGTATTATGTCCTTTTAAAATCTCATTGGGCACATTTAACTACAAATATTCGTTATTGTTATAGACTGGAGGGACACTGATATTGAGAATTTACTCGAGAATTCAGACATCAGTGACTTCATATCTTCAGACAATGACTGTGAAGATCCAGAGTATACTTCATTGCGGGAAAGACAGTTAGTAAGAGTCAGCTATTCCTTAGGATCTGAAGAAGTTAACAATTCAATGGAAAGGGGCGGAAGTGCCCGCGAAAGAGAATCGTCTGCAGGTCGTTCTCGTGGACTATCATATGAAGGCTCTAGTGGATGAACTGGCTCATGTGATAACTAGGTTAAGAAAATATGAAATAATAAGTCAACAAAATACTTATTTTGTGATATGCTAAATATCCTAACTTTAGGTCCATTCTAGGCAAGAATTAGCATTTAAGGCTGTTTAGATTAATAATATGAGTACTATGATGGATCTCTGTTAACAAATAGCATAAAGAGGATGTAGGTAATTATGCCCGATGTCCTTTTAAAAGAACCAAACATATCGATCTAATTCTAGCAAGAATCAGTAGAGCACAGTGCCCTTGTATCTCAAAAAAATAATAAATAAAATATTTCATATGTAAGTTGCAAATTTCACCGAAAATTGTTCTGGGCAGAAACGCTTTGAAATATATTGTCCTTTAGGAATGACAATGGGCATATTTAGCAACTTAAGAATTAAACGTTTGGGCAGGACGAGGTTATAGAATTGAAACTGCAATGTTCATAATGGTTTCATTGCATTTCACCATTTCAAAAGATATTTATGCATAAAATAAGAAAACATCTTTTTTATCACTTAAATCAGAATACCTAAGCATTATACCTAGGTAGGTTGTATATCGTTCTGGAAAATATCAGCCGGTTGTAGATTCTTAAAAGTTTTCAAAATTCTTATTCAAATTCAAATTCAAAAGGAGGTGGGTTGATAAGGCAACAAAATCCGCCCCTCATACACTCGAAAAAAAAAGTTCCAGATTTCGACAAATTATAAATGTATTTATATACTTGAAGATATAAACTTTATTGTAATATAAAGTTTAGGTGATAAAAAAAATAGTAAGTTACAGAAAATATTACCCAAAAAGAGAGTGTTTCTTTTACTTTTCTTACATTTTCATACATTTTAGTCGTTTTTTAAGCTTTGATTTAATATTTTAGAATGAAGCGCTCCATGAACCAAAATAAATTAATACTCATATAAAAGCTTATAAAAAGGAGCATCATTATCAGTTACGTTTACCATGGTTCATGGAGCGCTTCATTCTAAAATATTAAATCAAAGTTTAAAAAACGACTAAAATGTATGAAAATGTAAGAAAAGTAAAAGAAACACTCTCTTTTTGGGTAATATTTTCTGTAACTTACTATTTTTTTTATCACCTAAACTTTATATTACAATAAAGTTTATATCTTCAAGTATATAAATACATTTACAATTTGTCGGAATCTGGAACTTTTTTTTTCGAGTGTATGAGGGGCGGATTTTGGGCCTTATCAACCTACCTCCTTTATTTATTTCATGTAGGCCAACTTGTAGCTCTTATGACACGTCATAAATCTACCACCGGTGCGGTAAATAAGTATATTTATTAATAGTAAGGACATCTTCCTTACTCGATCCTTCCTTAATTTGAGTACCTTCAAGACAAGAGTGAATAGGCATCTTCTATGCAAGCGCGCTCCACCTTGACCTCATCAGTGCTATCCAGTATTGATTGTCGTCAAGCGCAAGTCTATTTCGGATTTAAAAAAAGTAGGTATACCTTAAAAAGATAATTCCAATGGAAGGACTATAATATGGCCCAAAATTACATACTTGGACAATGGACATCGTTCGTGTACTTTCTCCTAATGATTTGAATTCCTCCATTCGTTCTAAGTGTATCATAATAATGTATGTGAAACCACGCAGACGAAGCCTACGGCAAAAATTACCGTAGTCATCATGCAGGGACTTTCATTTCCAATGAAGATTATAATTATTTTGACATTAAAGTTACCTTACATTGGTCAAGTGCAGATTGGCAGACTATTAGCTTTTAGAACAGAAGTTTCTAACAAAGTTCCGCTCCATAGGCTCAAAATAACCAATGAATGTGCTGTGGTGAGTGCCATGTAATTACATTCTAGTACTGGTAATTCCTTTTTTGATAGTTATGTGATGAATTATGACACTCTTTCACAGCACAGTACGTCATTTTTAATTTTTATTCTATAAGCTAGTCGTACTAACGCGATGATTCTACAAAGTCGGCTTTTAAGGCTTACTTAAAATGGCTTATCACCGCTTCGCGACTACTGCGTTTCTAAGTGTTATATTTCGATGCAAGTCATATTTAATTTTACATAATGCACATAACTTCGGAACATTAGAGGAGTTTTGTTGAAAAGAAGTAAAAAGTCGATCACGGACATAGGCTTAGAATGTATTAGCGAAAAAATTCTAAGTCTATGATCACGGACCTATCATCTCATGTTAAATACAAATAAATAATAATTTTATTTCAAAACTTGTCTTTATGGTGGGCGGCCTGCACGACATTATATGAAACTATTTTCAACGCAATGTGCTTTGAGTAAAGGGGTGTGAGAAACATCAGTTAACTAGGTATAGGCGATTTACATATTCAAATCTCACCAGTAACTGGAAATGGAAATTGGTCTACAGGGCCGTATCTACGATCAAAATACATTATTGCTTAGAATAGAAAAACACATGAAAAAAATTGTATTCACCAAAATACAGTGAGATAACGCTTTCTGGCGACTTTTGCAATCTTTTGACATAGTAATTTATTATACTTGTGCTGTTGCTTATTACATGCCAACAAAAAAGTTGGTATAGTTCTTGCAATTCACGAGGGCTTATGGTTGTGTGTGTGTGTGTGTGTGCGTGTCAAATCTATATAAGTGGAAGCGAGAGCTTGCTCGCGCCTGACCGCTCCCATCTCTGGACAGGCACGCACACTTGCACAATGTGCATGTACACGACGTAACCACAAGTAAAGCTAACGTGCCTTCGTGAGTTGAAAGAACTAATACAATTATTGTGAACCTTCAACAAAAACAACGTGGGAACAGGCTGGCATGTCAAACAAAATTTTGAGACGACGATTACGGTCTAAATTGCCTCATTAGGAGAGGACTTGTCCTGAATTACATACTAATGACCGATACTATATTTTTGTACAAAAGGTCAAAATATGCGTAATAAGTTCAAACAAAATTCAGTTTTGACATGACGTCTTATACAGTGTTAGGTACCTTTTTTTTAAATCGATACTGTGATAAATAAGAGATGTCCGCAGCAATATGGTAGAGCCATCATTATCGTCTAAACTCTAGATAATAATAACAATATTTAGACCTTGCCCACGAGATTACTGCCATGTGGAATGTTGATTCAACGATTGTATTTCCGATTACCATTTCGGTTCATTAACCGAAAAGACCATTGTCTTATAGTGAAAAGTTTTGATCAACATCTTTCGCTTAGTACTTGGATCAAGGGCAGGATACAGAAGGTCAAGGTGGTACTCTTTGAGACGGCACGCATTTTGAGGAGTTTCCTCACTCTGGAGCACTGACCACTGGCTGCTTGAAAAAAAATAATACAACGAAATGGGCCACGCTTGCTGCGGAGTAGGACCCATTTCGTTGTACTATTTTTGAGGATATAATATATATATTTTTGTAAACATTTTTTAAGAATAATATAATGTAGATGTGTGATAAAAATAATAATCAATATTATTGTTGAAAATGTTTATTGTAGATATAGGAAATTATTTCTAGAATAAAATCGTATTTTTTCATCGCCACGACTTTGACAAATCTCTCAACATCTCAACGAAATTCCCAACAGTCTACTCCGTCAGTAAAATTTATTGTATAACCTGTACCTACCTACAACCTACATAAATATTTCAAACCTGAGAAAGGGTCTTTAGTACCTATTGTTTTCGACAAACACTTTATAGTCTTATAGATTCATTAATCCGATTCAAACGTCTGAGTTGAGTGGTAGGCGTGTCAATAGCTGGTACCATAGATCCAACATTTTTTATGGCTGGAACAAAGCTACGATTTCTATTGGAATTTATAAAAATAAAAAGACGTGCGGCACTCGGGGACTGCCGCGGTAAAGCTATTGCATAGCATTTTTTATCAACGCCATCTAGCGACTCACCGTAGAGGAGTCCCGTGTCAGGTTATTTTCGTTACGGAATTTCTGGATTCGGTCTCCACGCTGGCCCGCGATAGAAGCTATGCAATAGCTTAAAAAGTACCGGTCGAACTGATAACCTCCTCCTTTTTGGAAGTCGGTTAAAAATTAAACAGTCTTTGACCTCAAAATTATAGTATAACATACTTAACCCTATACGTTTTAAAAACTTTTGCGTGTCTGTTTGTTTGTCCAAGCTAATGTGTAGGACGGGAATCCATTTCGAGGGGACTTTCACAGGCAGATTATACCAGGAATAATAACTACTTATAGCAAAGCAACTCTATCCCAGTAATACATATGTAAGTATTTCAATTAAATTAAATTTTTAATGGAAAAAATTAAGCACTGTAGTCTGTATAATAATTTTATAGGTGCACCGAGACATTTTCATTTTCACGGCAAGATTTTTAAAAATTGTTTCAACGGCTAGCCATTGAAACAATTTTTAAAAATCTAAATCTATTTGAAAAATGTCGCATGTATTGCCTACGGTATCAATTGAAACTTGAACGAATGACGTGGCCATACTTACTAATTCTTAGAACCTCTTAACTGTTCTCAGACAGATATTTTCCGATAGTTATTATAAGAATTATTAACTTAGAGTACTTATGTATTATTAACAACAAATATAACTTTCAAGGGCACCAGCTCTGTTAGGTAAGTGCACTTTATTTTTCCTTGTACAAGACTTCACATTACTATACTACATACACTACTAGTATAGGTATACTTACAACATACTATTGGCATATATTTTTCGTCTCGACAACTCAAAAAAGATCTCTGTTCCCTAGACGAAAAAAGTGGGTATTTATGAACCAATCGTTTATTAGTAAAGTTGTGAAACTTAATTTTATTATAGGTCACATTTCACAATATATAATTTATGACATAGCATAAAATTCAATGTCCTAACGTTACTATATTCTAGGGAACAGTGACCTTTTTTGAGTTGACTCTCTTTAGATCAACCTGTGCGATATATTACGTATCTATATCTACTCTATACTACTCAATCTCACACTGGTTAAGGTTCCAAGTTACGAAGTCAGCACAATTTTCCCTATAATTCAGAGATGTCTACTGAAATAAAACTGCTCAACCATAGTTCTTTATTATTAAATGATACTTTTGTAATAGTAATGTAAGACCGAACAAAAATGTTGCAAAAACTATAGTAAAAACATTTTTCTTTGTGCGAATCATTATAGAAGGAAATTCAAGTAGACTTCAATTTAAAACTAACGCAATCGCCTATAAGAAACTTTTGCATAACCACTGGAAGTGGGGTTTACGAAAGTAGTTCGTGAAAGAGTAGGTGTATTTGTAGTTTTTGCAGTAAAGTTTTGCAGCCGTTTGCATAAGGTAGGTAGGTCACACAACAGATCGTAACTGGTTTAAGTGTGGAAACCAGCCCAGCATTGAAGAAGGTAGGTTGGTAAAGTATTCATGCAATGTCAAGAACCTAATATCCCTAAAGCCGATGTTACACGGTGTCATTCCGGTGACTTTGACTTACTTTTACGGTGCAGACTCAGTATCTACACGTAAAAAAAACCGTGGTTTACAATATGCGATGGGTTGCGAATTGCGATTTTTCACTGGGTTGCGATTTATTATATACTAGCTTTTGCCGGCGACTTCGTCCGCGTATAGTTAGGTTTTAAAAATTCCGCGGGATCGCCCTGTTTTCCGGTATAAACAGTTACCTATGTCATTCTCCAAGTCCTCAACTATATCCATGCAAAAAATCACGTTGGCTCGTCGCTTCGTTGTTGCAAGATTATAGGACAACCCAATAAACAAACATACTTTCGTATTTATAACTTTTATTAAATTAGTAAGCATAAAAAAGCAGAGCTCGATGCAGCATTGCTGCATATATAAAGCATAGGTACATATTGTAGTACAGTCATAGCATATTTGAAAAAAAAAAACACTTTTTTTCATGTTGAATTTATTATGTTAACAAGACCATTGATTTATGAATGCAATGCTTAAAAGAATAATGAGGGAATGAGTCTCGAGTTAGTTACAGTCGCCTACTTGGCTAGCAGAACTAATACAGTTGAAATGATTGTAGTGTGATTGGCGTGGGCGACCGGCCGTGGGCCGTGGGCATCAATGAGCAGGTGCCACCTCCGCCGCCCACCACACAATTATACATTTAGCGACGATGTTTATCGCCTAGTTTTGTGACTTACTGAGACAGTTGGGCCATTATTACTTTGTATAACGTCGCTCGTTTAGTGATCGCACATGAAAACGTAGTTGTCCACAGCTGGACTTATTATGTCTCTTGCTTTCTTTGTTAAAGGTCTAATATCTACACATTATGTTACTAGTGTTGCTATATGTCATGCATTGTCGGTAGACATGTTTTTTTAGCTCTATGGTTTAAAATAAAAGTCAGTCTGAGCCACTCGTCAGTGTGAATACGTTGTTTTATTTTAGGTTATGGGCCCAGGTTATGGTTTGCTTTTTATACTTCCACGCCCCCTGCGCTGTGTTCTTACGCTGCTTGTATTCAGCAGCCTTCGGTTTGGGAAGCTTCGGCTTTGGCTAGTTACCATCCTACCGTCAAAGACGTGCCACCGAGCGATTTAGTGTTCTGGCACGATGGCGTGTAGGAACCGATTAGGGGTATGGGTTGAATCTACACTGTCATACCCCTTCCAAGTTAGCCCGCTACTATTTTAGACTGCATCGTCATCAGGTGAGATCGCAGTCAAGGACTAACTTGTCATCGAATAAAAAAAACTGCGCTTTCTAGTCGAGATCGACATTGCAATACCTTGGGATCTTTGAACATATAGTTCCCCTAACATATCACGGATCATGCGTCATGCTCGTGAACGGGTACCACCAACGGGAATGGGTCTGCTTTTGCCTGCCTGTCTTGGCATGTATTGGATTGTTTTGCATTTTTGAAACTTCATTGTGGAAACACTGTATACATAGCATAGTTTTGTTACGAATTGTAAAAAATTTTTTTTTTTTTTTGAAAAGAGCAACTGCTGAGTTTCTTACCGGCTCTTCTTAGCAGAATCTGCATTCCGAACCAGTGGTAAATTTATGACATGTCATAAGAGCTACAAGTTAGCCTATATGAAATAAATAAATTTTGAATTTGAATTTGAATTTGAATATAGCCTTAAGCTTTACAGCTCTGGTTTCTACGGAGCGCCTCACATCAGCTAATTTGATCACCAAGAGAGACTTCTACTTTTTCAGTGATTCTGAGCTTCCTTATGAGGTGTTTAGTGAAACGGTGACAACTACGGTTACTACTATAGTACACTTGAGTATCACACTCGTATCCAAATATATCGAGCATTTGTACGGAAGAATTTTAAATAGATCAAAGAAAAAAGTAACTGACTGACTGATCTATCAACGCACAGCTCAAATCACTGGACGGATGGGGTTGAAATTTGGCATATAGATTATGATGTAGACATCCTCTCAGAAAGGATTCTTCGAAAATTAAACCCATAAAGAGATAAGGGTTTGAAAAAAGCGAAGCCGTGGGCAAAAGCTAGTATAAATTATATAAAAGTCTTATTTCGCTAGATGACATAACCTTGGTCCATGTCATGACCCTATTTCGGGGACAACTTTCCAGATTTCGCAAGATCTTACGATTGACCCTCGTCTGGCCGAGTCTTAATCCTTCAGTATTAAGGGTTTGTGACATGAAATGTGGTCTTTGCGAAAGTTACATTCCATGAATTAAATTTATTTGTCCCTCAGTATCTCGGGGTTAAAGTGTCAAAACTTATGTGAGCGAAATTGTTTAGTACGTATAAAATCCATCTGAACTTGCTGAAATATAAATCCGAGTTGAGAGATTGTTGGCATGTTATTTGCCTTTTTCTATTTACTAATAATATATAGGTACATTATATGCCTACAACATTGAGGAAATAAATATTTTACGTTCCTATTTGATATTACTTCTAAGAAATACCTATGAGAAATATCACGAGTCGTTCTTACATTTAGAATTCTGTAAACCACAGCCATTTTGTCAAATCAAACAGGAAAAAAGAAACTAAGAATATAACATCTATTGACGTACCTAGCACCTACCTACCTAGTACCTACCACAAGACCAACTGCGTTCTTATGAAACAATTACAAGAAACATGTTATTGGAGAAAAGGTTTACTTACATCCGTTTCAATAGAATCGATAAAAAATAATGTTTTAATCTTCTATCTATCTATATGAGTAAATTCAAAAACGGCTTGACCAATTTGAATATTTTTTTTCGTTTTGTTCACCATAATACAGGGGTGGTAAACCAAAAAGAAAATAGAGAAAACCCTAAAGACCAGCTGAAAAATCAAAAAAATCGAAATTGGTAATTTTGTAAACGGGTTACCATTTGGGATTATTTTAAAAGATAACGGGAGCGAAAACGCGCGTAAAGGCTAGTCTTTAATATTTTTTTAAAATTTTTGGTCTTCATTTACTTTCCTTATAATATCGATATGAAGAGTTTATACTCTTTAAGCATTAACTCGGGAAATTAACCCATATAAAGCCTCAAACTATTTACGTACGAGCGTAGGTATATCGATTTAATTAACAAACATGTCGTGAGTATATGGGTTACTTTGATCATCGTTTAACTATCTACTAACTGTATCATTAAATATCTTTATATCATACTTGCTCAGTAACTAGGGATTACTATGGTGGAAAGTCTCCTTGTAAGTTGGTGTTTGCAATTCAAGGCAACATTACGTCGCACTATGCTTGAATTGTAATGTTCACATTACAGTTCAAGCTATGCAAAACTCCTTGGTAAACAATCTCTTTTCTTATAAAATGGTAAGAAACTTTTTACTGAAAAAAAACACTGAACATGGCGGCATTTAATTTCCATACATTTCAAACTATGCAAAACTCCTTGGAACTCAGAGCCGTAAAAAAAAAATGGAAAACTATTTACGAAAAAAAATGGAAATGGCGGCATTTCATTTGATCTGAAAGTTTGTGAAGTTTGTTCGTAAAGGGATTTAAGTTATTTACAACAATGTCAAGCACTTCATCAGATGATGAAAAAGGAGGAGAGCCTGATTTTTGTTTGCTTGAAGCAGAACAAATGATGCAAAATTTCATTTTGCATTACCAATGTTTTATTTACCTCGCAAGAATGATATAAAGTAGAATGCTTACCTCGGTTGCAAGTAGCTATTACACCCTCGAACTATATTCACCCTCGCTCGCTGCGCTCGCTCGTGTGACTAAATATGTCGGGTGCACGCGATCCATTAGCGCCCTATGCGAGCTGCGCTCGCACTGGCGCCAAATTGGATCTTGTTACTTACGTCTATAATAGCTTACTTACGTCCCTTGTGTAACAATCTACTATTTCAGATATGTCATGTAGAGACGTCATCAACATCATCTCAACCCGTCGCTTGCTCACTAATAGGCCTAGTGCGGATTGGCAGACTTCAGTCTTCACCCACACTTGAGAATGTTATACTCTCAGCAGGGTTAGCATGGGGAGGAGATAAAAGTTTTATCCCCCAATTTTATCCACTGACAAGGGATAAAATTATCTTCTACCTATGCTAAAGCATGACGACAGGGGAAAGGAAAAGTATATTCCTATAAGAATATCCATTGTGGATATTATTTCCACCGTTTTGCTCATGCTTGACAGGTGGATAAAACTGAACGAGGGGATACACATTTTATCCTTTCCCCGGGGATAAAATTTCTCCCGCCCATGCTAACTATGCAGGTATGTTTCCTTCCGAATTTTTCCTTAAAGCCAACTGATATTTAATTGTTTAAATTGCACATTATGTAACTCCGACAAGTCAGAGATGCGTCCATGGAATCGAATCTTATGCTAAGATCTATAGAGCGTGCTCTGACTTAGTTCAGACTTACAATAAGAGTTAAAACGAGACACAAATATGCTCTGACATAAATCTATCTCGTTTTATCACCGACTTGAGTCTGAACAGAGTGAGATTGCGGTCTACAGATTTCAGCCTTAGACCCCCCGAAAAGGAGGTCGATCTCTTAACCGTTAGTTTATTTTCTACTATTAGTGCAATGTAATAAGCAATGTTCGCACAGACATGCCTATTTTCCTTGGCTTTATTACTAATACCTTTGAGTTATATCATAATTCGATCTAGATCATCGATGCTGTTACGAGACTCTTACGTAATACCTACAATACAACATTAACGAATACAAGCGAAGGGAATCAACTCACCCACTTTCATCTGAGCGATGTTTTTATAATCCGTGCTTCATTTGACACGATTTCTATTCCTGCAACAAAGAGAATATAATATAATTTGGTTAACTTACAAAGCATTTCCGAGCTCATTAGTTGATCTGTAGAATCTTAAAGCAAGAATTTTATTAAGTAGATGTATTATTCGCTTTGAGATCAGGTTCTTCAAGGATTGTTGTGGAAAAAGGTTAATTGGAATATGTTATGTTGTTAATTAAGGAATTTGATGATATTATTGGGCAATATTGATTTCTCCTCTTTCAGTGTTTATTTTAAACGAAAACATATATTTGTATATGGTAAACCGTTTTTGTTTCTATCGATCACTTTGCATGTTTTGACGATAAACGATATCATATTGGAAATGTCCGATGTTTTATTATAAAGAAATTTTATTCCAAATCGTTCTCAGTGAAATATTAGACATGCTTTAAAAAGTATAATCTGGGTCAGTAGTCTGTCGGATTTCCAAAAATGAAATAATTTAATGGAAATCTGGAAATAGTTTTCAATGGCTCAAAGATTTAAGTTGTACACTTTAGATTTAATAACTTTTGCGGCCGTATTACTTTGGTTTAACTTTAATTTCGCTTATATGGGGTGCGCTCGGGAACGCTCGAGCCTCGAGGGTGCCTTCTCATAAAAACATCGAGCGTGTAGTTATGCAAAGGGATTCCTGTTTCTGAACCTCGATTAACGTAGGAGGTTCAAACCCGAGGCAATATATATTTCAGTTTGTCTGCTTCTCTTTTACTTAAACTGGCTTCAGAATTAATTAAACGTGCAATACCAGTCCCAGCCGACTACAGGAGTTAGGTTTGGTTTAAAGAATTTATTCTCAAATAACAATTTGCTCACTTCCAGAGAACTTAAGACTATAAAAGTAATATAAAATGTACAATCATATGAAAACAAAACTGGTGACTCCTAATAATATAAAGACTAATTTCTAGACACAGGTGTTTTGAAAATACATTCTAAATTTTTTTTAAAAGTTACAAATGACTTTTCAGTAACAATCTTTTGAGGCAGACTATTATACTGTATAGTGCACCCTCAAATTGTACAGTTTTCGCACCATATGTTTTTGTTGTAGACAGTTTATGTTTATTTCGTAGAGTTCATTAGCAAAGATTGTGATTATAAATGTTGCGAACTTGAAGATTGTAATTAATAACATTTTGAACTTGTCTAACGAGCACTGCTGAAATCTAAAATATTTATCAAGGGCATTACGGAATAATAGAAATATCGAAGGCTGAAATTTAACGTTGAAATTGGTCGACGGCCTTAACAAAGTATTAACCTGTACCTATAGCCAAATACAGCCTGTACAAATAATGGGAAAAATGAATGGTTTTACCAAAAATTACCCAAAATTTTCCATAGTGGTGGACGACTTAAAGTAATTAGGTTCATTTTTTGTTAAGAAAATTAGCCATATTATTTTTAACTCATTGCGCTATTGAAGTTGGGTAAGAAAAATTCTCTCTAATAAATAATTTATTATAATACTATTGTATTAAATATAATAATTATTAGCATAGTAGCACCTAAATTCAATCC
The DNA here is from genome assembly GCA_038048805.1 of Hipparchia sbordonii. NCBI lineage: Eukaryota > Metazoa > Arthropoda > Insecta > Lepidoptera > Nymphalidae > Hipparchia > Hipparchia sbordonii. The sequence continues at coordinate 9,815,489 of CM076098.1, forward strand.
CTTACCCAATGTCATTTCCCTAAAGGTTTGTGAAAACGAAATTGATAAAAAGCGTTTCCTAACTTAGCTTAGGTAGCCACTAAAAGTTTGGTCTGGTGCCGCCAAGTGATTTAGCGTTCTGGCACGATGGCGTGTAGAAACCGATTAGGGGTATATACTCATACCCCTAATCGGTTTCTACTGCCATACCACTTCCAAGATAGCCCGCTACCATCTTAGACTGCATCGTTGCATCGTCACTTACCATCAGCTGAGATTGTAGTCAAGAACTATCTTGTCATCGAATATAAAAAAAACAAGCATCACTCATCATTAGCTACCTCAGTAAGGTCGTTGTTTGAGATCGCTTCTATTTTGACCTGCAGAGAAAAACCTTTGAAAAGGCAAATATACCGAGGAAGGCATATTTGAGATTAAAATAGGTACTTCATACCCTTGAAATTATACGGTTCACTGTGCAATAACAACATAATTAAATAATCATATTCAAATCGTTGACACTTGTAATTTTTTTATCAAACGAGTTTCTTGTATCAGCTACAGATTAATGGAGGCTTTTGCTCAAAGTATTGGCTGTCAATAATAATAATTTGTTTGTTACTAGATAAGTTAAATGTTCCAGTCAATAAACAACGGTAATTAATTTTCAATCATTTTTATCTGACAGCTATTTATTAAAAAGCCTAATTGGAAAATTATTAAAAATCTTAATCTATTTGATTTCAAAATAAAATTAAATAAAAAAGCCTTAATAGCCCAACGGTTAAAGGTGCGGACTAAAAACTGAACGGTCGCAGGTTCAAACTCTACCCGTTGCACTATAATTGTCGTACCCACTCCTAGCACAAGTTATCCGCTTATTTGGAGGGGAGAGGAGGATATTAGTCAACTTCTGCTTGGCTGATATTCTTTAGTAAAAAAAAATCTTACTCGCCAGTCAAACTTTATTTGACGATAGAGAAATAGGTTCTAACAGCTACAATAAAAAAATTGTATTTCACAAACCATATCATACTCGTATTATGTATTAAGAAATATCTGACCTGCAAGGAAATGCCAGCTGAATGTTACATAAAGAGTTTTGTAGCGCAGCTCATGATGTCTAAATGATTGCAAATGGCTGTACAAGCAACTGTTTTTTTTTTTCATTCTAACGCACTTTAGATTGGATAATACAATTTCACGGTGCTTGGTGTGATAGAAAAAGTACCTATATACCTACTCGCGGAAAATAAAACGCGGTCAGGTCAGATACTTAGGCGCTGCGCACACGGAGCGACTTCAATTGACGAAATTGTCAATTTTTTCGAGTTTTTGTAAACGGCAACATCCACCTCCTTAGCAATTTACAGCAGATATAGTATTTCTAAGCTCAGTAGGTCTCAATAAGTAGGTTTTAGATAGATGATGATCGAGGATCGAGAAGGATCTGATGATGGAGCAGAAAAACAGTGTAATAGGATGTCGGGTATAACATATATAGTCCGGCCCATAGATTCAAATGTCGGGGGTACTTTTTTTCAATTTACACTACGATACGTCGAACAAGAATGACGCTAAGCTCCTGTGTACGGGACACGATAAGCTCGCCCTACGCGTTGCGGTTACCGATTGCGGAAATAGCAACTTGTCACAACTGCTACAGCCGGCTGCTAGTTGCGGCATTTTAGAATTAATTCTGCCACCGATTACTGCAACTGAACAGTTGCGATTACCGAAACTTGCAACTATAGTTGCTACATCTGTACAATTCGACCGTTCCATAGAACAAAGTCTCATCTGCTAAATTCATAACTTGAGATTTGAGCCTTGCTGATGTGATTTTTAAGGCTCAAATTTCAAGTTGTGAATTTAGCAGATGAGACTTTGTTCTACGGAACGGTCGAATTATGTGAAAATCATAAAAACAGCTAGTTGCGTGTTGCAGATTGCCGCAAAAGGGAGCACAAAGTTGCTACGTGTGCGCAGCGCCGTATTTCGTAATGCGATATTTTTCACGTAATGGCCATTGACATTTTTTTATTGTTTCATGCCGAAATATAGGTACGCTGGCCTTGGTTTCTTTGTGGATTTGTAATGAAATCAAGTAAATCGTTATCCGACCCTATAAATCAAGGTTAAAAGAGTTATTTATGACAACTTTAGTGCCTACAATATAAATTATATTATTTAAATAGCTATTTTAATTGCTTTCAGAAGTTATTCACTTTAGCTCAAGCAATAAATGTGTGGCTTGTGGCTTTAACCAGAAATTCGTTTAACGAATCTCTGATTCTCTGACATAAGTAGGGACTATAACATAAACTAATGCATCTTTGTGGATTAGTTATTTACACAACATACTACTAATTTGTAAAAGGTGCGACCTTCCTTACCTATATCTTCGTTTTTAATGTCTCTTCTTTATATAGTGTTGTTAATGAGTTTTTTGCTCATATATTTTAATACTTCTTAGTCTACCTACGAAGTTTATTTTGTTTTCCTAATCTTTTGGATTAGGCTTGGGATTAGGATTTATTTGTGCTACCGATTCCATTGTTTTTACTCGTTGATGTTTCAGTTTACCTACTAATCATACCTAGGTACTCGTTATTGAGTGACTGCTTTATATTTTTTTTGATTCAAAACTTGTTCCACTATTCAATGAAAAAACAAACTAGTCATTAGGGTTGCCAGATTTTTTTTCAGCCTATAAGGGACAAATAGTTAAATGGGCAAAAAAATACGGGATTTCAGTTTTTTACCCGGGACAAATAAAAAAACAAAATTATTTAGTGTCATTTTTTATTATGTCTTATATTTTTCCGAGAATCAAGTCAGTTTTAACATTGTCATTCTGACACTAATACTGTCATTGGTCGATGCGGGCTGCGAGTGCAAGTTAGTAGCGAGACGAGTACGTTTTACGAACGTTGCGTGTGTGAATACGTAGATCGATTTCATAATGAAAAACGACGTACGGTTCAAATACGGGACATAGTCAGTCCCGCCGGGACATTTTAAACTATGCCTAAAATACGGGATGTCCCGGGAAATACGGGACATCTGGCAACCCTACCAGTCATACATTTGACGGGTGCCGCAGTCACTAAGTATACCTATGATAATCAATACGTGATCACAAGTTATGTCTGATATTAATACATCCAATATTTTTTATTGATCGTTGCCAATATTAGCTTAAGCTTCTGTTAAATAAATTGTTTTTATTTAACAGTCTTAGTCATGCTCTACTGTAGGTATACAATATACATAGTAATTATTAAATAAGACAAATAAGATAATAATTACTGCGTGTATCCTCGTTTTGATTGAGCGATGTGACGGGATTAAACGAGGAACTGTAAAAAATTTGATCCGTCTTACTAATGATCTCTCGCTGAGATTAGCTGCTGATTCATAGACAAAGAAATAAAGGAGTAATTAACATTAATCATAGTGATGTGGGATTTGTATGTGGACTCTAATGCCTTCGTGTGCGCGCTTGGAGATGTATAAACCATCACGTCATAAGATGTTGTGTTTGACGCTGATTTATTGAATTTACACATTGGTAACTAAAGACATCCTTATGTGGTTGAAATCCAACAAGCTTGCACGAAATGCTTTAGTTCAACGCTTCGAACATTTAGCCGGGACGAGCCTTTACGCAGATTTAGTACTGAATATATTCTGCCACTTTCTGCGGGAGGTGAGGTAATCACGTACAGCACACATTTACTCACTTCCGCACACTTGTAAATACTTAATGTCTCTATGAACGCACACTAACTCAAAAGCTGTCACACTTACAAGCTGAACCGTACGTTTGTACATGTACTTCGGCAGAGGGGAATGCGTGCGCTTGCCAACGTTTCTGAAATGAACCACGACGTGGCGTGGATTCTTATGCTGAGATCTACAGAGCTTGCTCTGACTTTGGGTAGAATTTATTAAGGATTGTTTTGAAACGTCAAGCCTTTAAATCTATGACCGGGTATATTAATGCAGTTTCCACTAAGAAAACGGGCAAGAAATTCTGCAGTTCATCATAATTTAAACTAGTTGTTATTCTTACTTGCTGAATGTAGAACTGATTGCTTCCATACTCTTCTGTCGTTAAAAAGGATCAAATTTAAGTAGGTTACTCGTACATAAACATATTTTGGTCGACTTTATAATATTATAACCGACCAAACGTAATAATCGCTGCAGTGGCCTCACGATTTTTAAAACACAGGATGTTACGGCACTAATAAAAAGCTATCCAGAGGCAACTGTAGTAACTTTCAAATTAACGTTAACTGCGGGTAAATCTGTCATTAACTGTTTGCTATTATAACTAACTGTTATTTGGACGCACATACGGCAATAAAGAGTCAACCCACACAACTTATCAATTGAAAAGTTAACTTTATTCCTTTACATTATGTATGTATTTAATTTGACAAAGGTTTGTGGGTTGAAACGTTATTGCGTATTTGCGTCCATCTATACAAATTGACTTTGATTTAACATTTCAGTAATAAATGTTGCCATGTTAAAAATAAATAATTTATTAAATAGAAGATCTTCCAAAATAAGAAAAAATACATAGGTACATAGGTACTTAAGCGCTGTTAGTCTTAAGTGTGACAGCCATTTAAATTACTAATTAAACTACAAAAAGCGCGGCCAATGTTTATGATATCACCGTTCACTATTCAGCAATTTTCCGCAGAAGTTCATCAACGTCGACTTCATCATCATGTGAATCTGGAGGCTGCGAAGCTTCTTGATAACACGAACCTTAAAAGGAGGCTTAAAAGAACACAACCGTGCGAGTTAGTGTTTAAAAGTGTATAACTGCAGTCAGTATAACAGTGCTTGTGTTACTTAACTAGGTCACAACAACATAGTGAACTCTAGTCAACTCGTTGGAATAAACTAAGGACAGTTATTGGACTGTAAATTAGATATAGAAATTAATAATAAGTGGAAGTTTAAGTTAAAACAATATTGCTTATTAGTCCACAGGCTAGTTGGTAGTATAAAAAAAAGACGTGTGGCACTCGGGGACTGCCGCGGTAAAGCTATTGCATAGCATTTTTTATCAACGCCATCTAGCGGCTCACCGCTAGATGGCGTTGATAAAAAATGCGCCATCTAGCGGCTCACCGTAGAGGAGTCCCGTGTCAGGTTATTTTCGTTATGGAATTTCTGGATTCGGTCTCCACGCTGGCCCGCGATAGAAGCTATGCAATAGCTTAAAAGCCACCGTTATATAGTGGTGCTTTATGGTAGGGAATAAAAAAAGCAATTTTCCATCGTTTTCCATAGCCGCTGAGAAAGAGCTTGGGACACACCAGAGAGCAAGAAATGTCCTCGGAAAACAGGACGGTTGGCAATTGTAGTGTAGCATCGCGTGACGGAAGCAGCCTGCAGTCGGTGTATAGTTGTAAAAAACCCGTTAACTACCGTTAATTAACCAAATTTATGGTTAGCTACCGATAAAATGCAGTTATTAACGGTTAATTATCCGACTGCGACAACGAAAAAGGGTAAAGTTTTTCTTTCTTTTCTTGTATCCAACTCCTTGGTGAAGTGAAAAATCGATATCCGAAAGATAAAGATTTCATTTAATTTTTAGATGTTCTAATAAATCATATTTAAAGCGACATATATACATTACCCAATTTCTTAATTATGAGTAATTTAATGTAAACGTAAACAATTTACGTAAATAAGTATATTAAACCAACTTACTTACCTATGTACATAATTTGAACAAACGAGACGTTGCCGCTTCGTTTAAACGGTGTGGCAACATCGCCGTTTAGGTAAGCCGCGCAGTTATGGAAACAAGTTGTAAATGGCAGCCAGTGTCATGCTATCTCGCTCACACATTCGCTCTGTCTAAGTAGCGGCGGCGCGCGAGTATTCATTCTGGCTGTTACAGTGAACACGAGCGTACATATGCTTGTTAGTTGTAGTGCGGAGCTCTTATTGGCGAACTAAACATGCCACGTAATATTGGTAGTGTTTGGGAACATTTTTTAATTATATCTGAGAGTGGTGGCAAAAAACATGTTACTTGTAATTATTGTAACGTACAATATCAATCGGCCCAGGCAACTAGACTTAAAGAACATGTATTAAAATGTAATAAATGTCCAATTGAGGTGAAAAAAACGTATCGTCCTGAAAAAAGTAAAAAACGTGCCAATATTGCGCCAACTCCGGTTTTATCATCACCTGCATCAAGATCATCTACCTCTACAACGACTGACTTTTTATCATCAAGTACATCAAATGCAGCGACCACATACACCGTAGAAAATACATCGACGCCATCTGATTTAGAGTTATCTGCTAGCCATGGAGACATTGACACTGTGGTTGCGAGAGCCATTTATGCTAGTGGGGTTCCGTTGTCGCTGCTAGAAAGTGAATATTGGAAAGACGTTTTCAAAGTTTTACAACCATCTTATAAAGTGCCGTCCAGACATGATTTAAGTAATCCACTTTTAGAAAATGAATACATGCGAATCAAAAAGGAAATTGGTGATATACTTACTAAATCTATGGCTCTCGGTCTCATTTGTGATGGATGGACAAACGTTGTTGGTAAAGGGGTGCTTAATTTTATAATTACAACGCCGAAACAAATTTTTTATAATGCCGTATACCCAGAAACTCAAAGAGAAACTGGCCAATTTTTGAGTGAGAAAATGATCGAAATTATTGATGAAGTTGGCCCCGCGAAATTCGTTGCCGTAATAACTGATAATGCCGCTAATATGAAGGCAGCATGGGCGATTGTAAAAGCAAAATACCCTCACATCGCTTGCGTAGGATGCGTAAGTCATGCTTTAAATTTAATCTATAAAGATGTTTTTAAAATAACTCTTTTTGAGGATGTCCTACGCAATGTCGTCACAGTTATCCGATACATAAAAAAGGCGCACGTTATACTGGCATCATTTGAAAAGTTCCAAATTGAAAAATACGGCCGAACTAGAACCAGCCTTAAATTATTTTCAAAAACGAGATGGAGCGGGGCATATATTACGATTAATTCCTTTAAAGAAAACAGAGAGGCGCTCGAGTTGCTCGCCATATGTCACGAAACCAACGTGGTATCACAAATAAAGACCATTATTTTTGACAGCCAGTTATGGACAAAAGTTGACGAGGTGGTTAAAGTCCTCAAACCAATGGCCAAGGCTATTTTGATATCTGAAAAAAATACTGCTCTACTTTCAGATGTGCCTTTTATTTTCAATTCATTGAGCCAAGAGTTAACCACCGAATTGGAAACAGCAGCGTTTTTAATTGAAGCGGACAAAAATGTGATATTATTAACTATCCAAAAAAGGAAAGAATTTTGTGTGAAGCCCATTCACTACGCGGCACACCAACTTGATCCACGCTATTGCGGCGTTTGTCTAAGTGATGAGGAGATAAGTACGGTTGCAGAATATTTACGACAAGTTTCTACAACGTCAGGCATTGAAGATGCCAAAGTACTTAAAGAAATGGCAGAATTTAGGGTAAAGGAAAATTTTTTTGATGAAAACAAAGCAATTTGGACTCCAGTCAAAGAGTTGGAACCCCGAATATGGTGGAAAACTTTTGCTTCAAGCCTAGACATAGCTAAAATAGCCATCAAAATTCTGAGTGTGCCACCATCATCTGCTGCTTCGGAACGTAATTGGAGTCTTTTTTCAAGAACACACACCAAAATTAGAAACCGGCTACATAATTCAAGAGCCGTAAAATTAATGTCCATTCGGGCTAATTTAAGCTTATTCCGAAGAGAATTATCAGAAGTTTCTGAATTATCTGAAGACAGCAACGATATTAGTGATACTGATAATGAAGGCGAGGTTACAGAATGGGATCCTCTTTCATAATATACCTGTTTTAAAATAATAATAAAAAAAACAATATTTTGTTATAATCACCATAATCACAGTGTATTCAACTCATATTCAACTTAATTAAACAATAATAATTAACATATATATTTTTTATTTACTTCAAGTCTTACCTTAGTCTTACGGTCTTACCCATCAGGAAATTTGTGCTTGAAAGCTTTTGTGTTCTAAAATTTAAAAAAATTTGAAGTAAAATATATTTTTTTTAATTATTAAAAACAAAAGTTGCTTGCTGCCCTTGCTGCCAATTGAAGCTGGCATAGTCGCGCAACTCTCGATACACATTACAATCCGCTAGTGGCATCTAGCGGTGGTATTTAACCGTAATAAGCATAAAATGCGGTTAATTAACCGTTATTAACGAAAAATGCATATTTAACCGCTTGGTTAAAATCGTTAATAACCTGCTTCGCATCTATAAGTCGGTGCCAGCCGCCGCCTCGCCGCGCCGGTGCCGGTGTCGTCGTCCCTGTCATGTCGCTGGTCACGCCACCGCGCCGCCTCGCCGCATCGCACTCTTTCCGAGCCCACGGAAAATAAAGGTCTCCATGGGCTCTCCCCATATTTATCGATGCGGAATTGGCTAGGCAAAATGCCCGCGCCTTCGTTCGCTTGTCCTAAGGTTTTTTAATTCCGACGGACGGACTAACGGACTGCGGAGGCTTAGTTCCGCTAGGGTCCTGTTTGCACTCATTGTGTACGGAACCCTACACGATGCGAGGTCGTGGTGATGTGATACACATTCGGCTCAAGAAGATTCCACGTCGATATAATATGTGGGGAGACCTTAAGCCGGCTTGCATCGCTAGAACTCTTTAATTTTCCGGGATAAAATGTAGGCTATGTGTTAATCCTGGGTATGAACTATCTCCATTCCAAATTTCAGCCAAATTGGTTGATTCGTTGTGGCGTGAAGGAGTAACAAGCATACACATACACACACACACACAAACAAACTTTCGCCTTTATAATATTAAGTAGGATGGGACAAAACGTGCAATTTTTTCAATTACAGCTCATATCATCATGACGAGAGCTCGTTTATTTTAATACTTTTTGCGATCTATCTAAACAGCAACTTCCTTAGCAGGAGGCAACATAATATTATTTACAGAGAAGCAGCTGCACGATTCCCGGCGAACAACGACGCCTGTGCATCCCGAGATTAACCGGCCAATGGCAGCGCTTCTAACGCACAAGTATTTTTATTTGCACCTGCCGGCAAAGGAAGTGTGATTAAGGTGCATCTCCATAGATGACTCTTAGTCAAGGCGTATTTTGTATTCAGCTTTGTTATTTATGATGCGATATACCCATATGGTGATTAGGTACATTTGTGCTGATTCAATAAATAGGTGCATAATATGGTGATGATGATGATGTATGTTACAGGAAATTAGTTGTTTCTTTAGTTTTTTTTTTTTAATTAATTCTTCTTTAAGTCTTTTTTACTTCGTTCCAACTATAAATGTTTTACCAACCGATATACCAACCGATATTAATCTTTTGTATAGACTTCCACAAGACTCGGTCTTGCGTTACCTGTATCCAGCGATTTATCTGATGGCGTCGATCCACCAATTTTTTTTTTTTTTTTTTTTTTTTTTTTTTTTTTTTTTTTTTTTTTTTTTTTTTTTTTTATATTTTTAGCGAGCAAACGAGCAGGCAAACCAATACTGGGTTTTACCAACACTGCGCTTTCTGGTGTGATATCGTGACTTCAGCACCTTGGAACGCAATGAAGTTTTTCGAACTATGAAATAAATACTTTGATTCGATAGATCCATCCTACTATAAGTAAGTACTTATAATATCTAAAGCGAACAAACTTCACTGATAGGAACTAAGAATCTAAAAGAAAAGAAAAAAGAAGTAAGGTAACGTTCGCGTTATAGGTAACTTATTAAAGTTACCTATAATGTTACACTATGTAGGTAGGTATATTTGATGTACTGTACCTACAATTAGCTAATATGTATGCAGCTTACGAGAGCTTACAAACATGAAATATTAATAGATGGCGGTAGGTATTGTTTCAAAAGCAACACAATGTAACAATCGCGACTAAACTGTGAGCTCTCTAATTCTATACTAAGATGCAGGCGTCTAGAATTTACTGGGAAGATTTAGGTATCAGTGTGCAACGTTAGAGGATTACCTACCTACTATATTTAGTGGATATAATATATCCAGTATATCACGTACTGTGCATCCTATGAATAGATTATAGGTCAAATTATGAGAAGTAGTGCATCGTAGGTGCAAGCGTTAGGTACATTTTGGAATTCAAACACGTACTAAGTACGAACGTTTTGAAAAGAAAATAACTACCACAGATAGGTTTATACCTATCAAGATATAACGGAAAAGTGGACGGGGCATACGTGCCAACGATTTGCAATAGTGCAACAGTTTTCAAATAAAATAAAAATTCGTGAAAATGCTGTATTTTGTACTATTCATTAAGCATAGAAATGAAAGCTTGGAATTTAATCTCAAAAAAGGAGGCATGTATTTAACAGGGGATTGCTTATTTTCAACAGATACAATTTTTTAAAACTAACACACACGGACATATTTTAAAATTAACACACGAATGGTGTGGTTTGCGCACGCGATAAACCCTGTACAACTATCAAACTATGATACCTACCTATAATATTTTCTTGTTACACCAGATATAGTTCATGCAATTCACGAGGGCGCGTGGCTCATGGTTGTGTGTGTGTTGTATCTATATAAGTGGGAGCGAGAGCTTGCTCGCGCCTGACCGCTCCCATTTAGGTTCCTGACAGGCACGTACACTTACGCAATGTGCATGTACACGACGTAACCACAAGTAAAGCTCACGCGCCCTCGTGAAATGGAAGAACTATACGGGAAATTAAAAAAATAATTACATCATTTTTGTGACGGCTATCTATCTATGATCAATGATATTAGTAATCGACTTCTGTGGTTATTTTTTATGACCTTATTTGAATTGTTGATGCATAAAATCACGCAGGTGTGTTTTGGCGAGCTCTAAAGATAAAACAAGCCTCGCAAAAGACCAAAGTAATTAAGATTGGAAGCTGTATGAATATGTATTTAAATGCCGGTTATTTAAACCAGTACATAGGAAGTAAATGGGTCCGACATTGAACTTATTGTTGCGTTCGGCAGGTTCGGCTTATAAGCAGAGCTTTATATCTTGCTTGACTACTTTTAAGAAACAAGTAGGCAGTGCAGAAATATAAACAGCTATAATATATTGAAATTTTTAATGTTTTGAAAAGAGCACCTTCTGAGTTATGTTGCTGAGATCTTCTCACCAGAATCTACTTCCGAATCAGTGGTAGAGTTTCGACTTCGAAAGCCACAAATTGGCCTGCTTGAAATAAATCTATTGCTGAAAGATTAATTTCTTTTCATGTTCATCATCTTTGCTTGGTCCGGCTCAAATCTGTTGCTGAAAGATTAATTTCTGTTCATGTTCATCATCAGCAACCTTTGCTTTATCTCGCTTTCGCAAACAGGAAAAGGCTTCCTTCCCGCTCTGACGGAAAAAAATTATGTTCACATATTTAGTTATTGGTGGGCAGACACCTTTTGGAATACTATAGAAAACTCTTTCTTTTACTACAAAATATTCTCACATTTACTGGTCTGCTCGTCCACAAATGCATCGCGCATCACTAGCTTTTATAGGAGAGATAAAATTATTACCTTGTCCATTACTACTTATCAATATTCATGATCTTTATATGCGATATATATAAAATGATAGCAGTAACTCCGACTTATAAATATTAATAAGTCTCGGTGTTATCTTTTAAAAGGAAAAATATTATGGTAAGTTATGAATTGGAATGGCAAGGTAAGATGGCCCCAGGACAATTAGGACGCGTGTGTACGTACACTACACAGACGCGATTAAAATTCAAACCCGGTAGAAATGTAATTACTTCTGCGTCTGGTCTGGTCACAGTTCCAACGACTTTTATCGCCGTAATTACGCTTAATGACAGATTTACATTCCGACTTGCAGAATCAAATGGAGTTGTGGATGGGCGATCATTGCCTTCAATCAAGTTGTTTTAGCTCGAGTTTTCTCTTGATTCAGCTATACACGTATCCGCTTTTTTATCCAGTACAAAAATTTGGTAAAACTCTGAATATCAAAAGGATTAACAGTTATAAACGCTCTTAATTTTGCCTGTTTTTATTTCTTTATGATACTCTTATAATTGGACGCAAACACGCAATAACGTTTCAACCCACAAATCTTCGTTAAATTAAATACATACGTAATGCAAAGGAATAAAGTTAACTTTTCAATTGATAAGTTGTGTGGGTTGACTCTTTATTGCATATTAGCTTTTGCTCGCGGCTTCGCTCACATTAAATTCGATTTTTTAAACCCCTTAGGGGTTGAATTTTCAGAAATCCTTTCTTAGCGGATGCCTACGTCATAATAGCTGCCTGGATGAAAAAATTCAGCCCGATCCGTCCAGTGGTTAGGGCTGTGCGTTGATAGATCAGTCAGTCAGTCAGTCAATCAGTCACCTTTGCCTTTTATATATAACCTAACTTCTATGTAGTCAGTAAAAAGTGCCAACATTGCATTGCATCCTCATCAAAAATTCAAAGTAGATAATAAAACTTCGCCTTAAAAGGTATAAACGTAAATAAAGACGCTTATTTCAGAACGGAATTCCTGAGCGAGTAAACGATAATAATTTTATTGAGAAATGGTATTGGATATCCTCTGCGGAACGTGGGAAAAAGGCGAAATTGAGTGGACACTTGGTACTTACACAACGAATTATAATTAGCTAAGCAAAGTTATTGTAGATCGTCGCATTGAACAGTGCGGCGCAGGTGGCGCAGGTGGCGGGGCGCGCAATCAGCAGTAAAAAGAAACGATATTTACAGGCTTAACTTTCGCAGACACCGCTTTCCGCTACGAAGCGTTTACGTTTTAAAACGAATTTGATATTTAATTAATGTTATGTTAAGCTTTTTGACTGTTGCACTGGGTTTTTGTTTTTAGATTAACGTCCTAGTGAGTTAGTGGCATTATGGTCGCTTACTATTTTTAATAAAGAATAGTTTAATGCCATAGATAGTAACCTAGTAGGGACTATTCGTTTCGAATTTTATTTAGGTACTTTTATATTGCGACAAGGTAGATATAAATAACACTGCTCGTTTCGTTTACCAATTAATATCTAGACATTAAAGGTATTGATGCAATAAACATAAAATATAAATGTTTCTAGGAATAACATAGCATAAAAAAGCAACGGCAAGGTGAATTCACATATTCATTCGTCTCGCATAAGTTCTAATATGGTGCTGTTTTTTTCCGTATATCTATGTGGTAAGAGACCACTATCATACTTGAAGCTTTAGTGAATAAGCAATAGAGTTCACAGTGCAAAAAATTTAAGTATATTATTTCTTCAGGTTTCAATAATGTTAAGCTGTGTCTACGCTTGCCAAACAGAGCAAGCAACCAGCACGCAACAATCAAAACTTGCGTAGCATAGGCAGACTTAGAAGCTTCGAATAATCTCGCTTCTAGCATGCCCCGTGTACAATAAACGCCACGCTGTTCGGCTCTATATCGGTTGGCAGACTTCACACCTTTGAAAACCTTATCGAGAACACTCAGGCATGTAGGTTTCCTCACGCTGTTTTTATGTGATATTTAATTGCTTAAAACGCAAAAAAACACGATTAAATAACGACGAGACGAAACGCGAGTTTATTGAGGAAAATTAGGTTCGGAGGAGGCTCGAAGACAGCGTTGTCGCGAGGACATTTAGAGCCGCATGCAACAAGACTCGGCTCGTACTGGCTCGCCAAGCGTAGACGCAGCTTTATTTTCTGCTGGCGCGCCGTTCTTGGCCGTTGCAATGTTTATCTTAGCCAGTTTTAAACGAACGCAAACACCAATCGGCCATGTTTTATTTACAGTAATGCTTCTCCTAAGTGGAATAACAAACAGTACTTATCGTGGTGAGATTTGAATTGTACAATTTTAAAATTAAAAAATCCTCCACTAAGCCCCTTAATGGATGAGAGAAAGCTTATTATTATTTGTGCATCATTTCTTTTAAAGAATATTTTTATAATTTGTTAAAGTAAAGATTACGCTTGTTGTGATTTCCGTTTTAAATACCTCTTTAATTGGTAATACCTTCTTCGGAAAACCAGCAAAGGGAGAGGCCACCCACTGAGTAAGTAGGTGGACGGACAATCTCAAACTTGTTGCTGGGAAGCAATATATCCAGCTGTGGACGCCTATTAAACGACAATGATGACCACATAGATTAGGTACAAAATATACGACTTATGTAGGTAATAGAGTCAGGCAACAGACAATGGCGCAAGATAATATAAAAGTAAAAATTATTTTTACTAAACCAACTTCAAACGCCACTACAAAGTATATCAATTGTGCCTATAAAATTTGAAAAGTATAAATACACAATGAATACTAATTGACCAACAGATAAAGCTGTTAAATTGGACACGTCATGTGCGTAAATAACGCCTAATCAATCATGCATTTTATTGACAGGTTTTTGTTACTCCATTTCATTACTCGTGCTAGGTACTCGACCACATAAAACTTCAATGACTTTGGATAGGACCAAACTTCGTTTGTATGTTATGTTCCACAATAAGGTTGAACTCATCGATGGTTGAACTCCTTAAATTTTAAGACAAGATAACTCTTGACTGCGATCTCACCTGATGCGTGTGTCTGTGTGTATGTCTGTTCCCTCCTAGCACGCCAACGAATGGACCGATTTTGATGCGGGTTTTTCTTCCAATGCAGATTTATTGTTTACAACAGTGGATCAAGTTTAATATCCGAAAACAAAAAAAAAAAAAAAAATTACATCATATTTCCAAGGGACGATACTGAGTAGAAACATAAAATAGGTCTAATATTTAACCAATTTGCTTTTATAATTTGTCGCAAATTACAGAGCCAAAATTTTTATATAAAATTCCTATACATATAACTAAGAGATGATACAGCCATTCTAAAAGAAATGAATATCATACGAGTTATTAGAATACATGATGTATTTGGCGCTTACTACACTAGCATCTGTCGCGTTTCACACGAGATTTCGGGTATATGTTTTATTACATCTATCGCGGGATTTTTTCTTGCATTCTGCGCATTGTTAATAAAATAACGCTCTTGGTTTATAGAAATGTATAGAATTTATGATCCAATATTTATACGCACGCGAATTCACGGGCATTCGCTAGAGAGCTAAATAAACCACGGTCATGGCAATACGATAACTACGCGGCAGCACGCACCTCTAAATCAAACTACCTAGGTATATTGATTTCATATCTGATAACGTTTAAATGTACTGGTTATTATTTACTGAACATTGCCTTCGACTTGCCCTTCGCAATTGAACATTCTTGTTATATGTATTATTGCACTTCCCGTTATTTGTAAGTAATAAGATATAGCTCACTTGATGCGACGATGTTTTATCTCGAAAAATAGGGATTTTAGCTAATCCTTAAATCCTAATTACTAATATTATAAATACGAAAGTTTGAGTGTATGGATGGATGGATTTATGTTTGTTACTTTACTTTATAGTCTGGAATGACACATAGGCAAATTTTTACTATTTAATTTATATTACTTCATTTTTAACTCGAAAAATAAGAAACTTCACGCGGGAATTCAAAACCTAAGTCGTAATTGTATATTGTAATCGTATAATATGGGCATGTAATTAAACGAGCTTCTATTTAATACCATTATTGGCTTCTAAATTACTAAGTCAGCTTCAACTAGTGAGCCTCTAAAAAATATAATTTTAGCATCTATATTTATAACTTAGCTTCAAACCGTGAACTCCTAAAATACTTAGGTAAATATTAGCATCAAATAATACACCAAATCTTCAACCACATTTTTAATTTTTTTTTTGTGAAAAAAATGAAATAAAAAAATGTTTCTAACTAAATAAAAAAACGTTTTTTTTTGATAAAATGAAATTTAAAAAAATGATTGTTTTTAAATTTAACTCAAGATAAATACCTACACATAATATTATAACATTTTTGAAAAAAAAAACTAATTTTTTTCAACTTTTTTTTTAGTTTTAGGTAGGTTTACGATCCCAACAGAACCATGTATAACCCTAACCTAACCTAACTTTAGTTTAAAGAAAAAATTATACAAAAATAATTGCAATATTAACACACTAACAACAGAACAACAAAAAAAACAAATGCATGTTTTGAATGGCGCTCTCTGATTGGTGCAAATAGCCATAACCAACGAGATCGTGCAAATTGCCAGTCGCATCCGTCTCACTCGCACCAAAGAGATCGTGCAAATGGCCAGTCGTATCCATCTCACTCGCACCAAATCGTGCAGTGGCAGTGGACAATAATAAAAATAGTGGCTCTTTATTTGATGCTTTCTTTGGAATATTTTGTGGCCATTGTGAAGAAGCCGAGTTAGTATATTAGAAGCTTCATCATTTTCCCGTTGCTGAGTTATTAAATTAGAAGCTAGGTTTTGATGCCAAAAAATAAATTTTGTTGGTCGACTTATTATATTCCTATAACATGTAGTAGATATATCACACATTTAATTCAACGTATACTCGTAGGTGCCGCAACATGTCGTTTGGTATCGCTCTTACGCTGTGATTAACATCTTCCTACTAATATTTGGGAGATTAACGTAACTTCGGTGCCCAGTTTGCTAACTAGAGAACTTACACTAGGGATGCTAGCTTCCTAGCATCTCAACAATGTCATCAAAGTCAACAGTATGCATTTTCAATGCCAAAAAATAATAATATGAAAATTTATTGTTTGCGATCCGTCCCGACTCTCATTTCTACTTCTTCTTTATCAACCGATAGACTTCCACAGGTTTCGGTCTTGCGCCGCCTGTATCCAGCAGCTCCCTGCCTTACATCGGTCCAGCCACCGGACTCTTATATATGTGCAATCAATACTATTACAAAAATTTTTGCTAAAACTATCAATTTTAGCTTTCAAAATTCCAAAAATATTATCAATTTGCAACAAAGCCATGTTAAAGCATCTAGTAATTTATTTCTCCCTATTTAAAGGTCAAAACACAATACAAATAGCCACCTACACAAGATTTGTCTGCCGCATTTACGGGATTTTATGGAAGGCAGCAATAAGCCCGTCTTCCTCATTGCGAGCCATCTTGATACCGACTAAGCCTGCAATTATATGCCCGTCGTCGCATACCCTACTCAGATGTAATTGCTAGATATGTTAAATCATGCCCGTTAGGAATTCTCTACATGAGACTAATTGATGTCAGAAGACCGCTTGGCGTCGCATGCGCAGGTGTACAGTTGCATCAATCCAATGCGAAGTCCAATCCCATGTATCACATAACATATTAGATCATAGTATGTAGACTACAGGTACCCTAAGTACAGTTATCACATGTCGATAACGTTGACAGATTTCGAATGTCCACAGTCCAAAAACCAAATTTTAGAGTCAAATGGAACCTATGGAACCAAAGTCTCAAATTACGCTTAAGTATAAAGCATTGTAATATGTCATACGACCATCGATGTAAAATAGTACTAATTTATACATTAATGAATACGACAATCAGTAGTTTGTAATACACTGCGTCTTTAGGTCCATATTACTATGACATGGGAGAGATTCTATCACATCACACTAATATTATAAAGCCGAAAGTTTGTATGTGTGTGTGTGTATGTTTGTTACTCCTTCACGCCACAACGAATGAACTGATTTGGCTGAAATTTGGAATGGAGATAGCTCATACCCAGGATTAAAACATAGGCTACGTTTTATCCCGGAAAATTACAGAGTTCCCATGGGAATTGAGAACCCTTGATCCACGCGGACGAAGTCGCGGGCATCGTCTAGTATTCGATATTTATCGACGTTTGTGCAACAGTACCTTGATTGGACGGCCAACGGTGACGGATTTCGAGCGTCAAAACGCTATATAGCTATAATGTCTGATTAAAAAGGATCTTAAGTGGTTTTCGTAAAGCCGTTTTTCAGTACCATGTGTGTTTTTTCACAATATTTCCACTTGGGTGCATCGCTGGTTGTAGATCCGAAATCCAACTCAGACCTAAAAGCCACATTTTACGTTATAGTATTTCAACACTCGAAATCTGTTAGCTTGGTCGAAATATGTAAACTCATACTAAGCCAACTTGTACAGTTAATATGATATAATGCGTAATAATTGTCTATGATACAAAACGTACCTTGTTATAACGGGGAATCCTAAACTATCATATTCCAGTCTATATGGAACGAACCTTATTTATGTTTGAAATGGGCAGAACATGTGTACATACATGTCTATGTACATAATGGCTGGTAATGTCGTCATGATCGTAGAACAACGACGGATCTGCATTGTACAACCATTTGAAATAATTTCCAAAGTTTTGCTGTCATAACTTTTTACATTAAAAATCTGTAGAAATTAAGTTTCACATCATATATGTACCCAAAAGGTTTAGTTTTAAAATAGTAAACAAATAGCAATTGTTGATTATCTAAATGTCCAAATATGCCAAAGAGTCATTTTTGGTCTTTTTGCAAATCCGTCACTGTTCTACGATCCTGACGATGTGATGTCTATATTTGACCCATTTATATATTGGATTTCCTCTTAATAAGTTTTAAAGCAGTTGTAAACTTATATCTATCTATTATTAGATACTTTAAAGGATTTACAAGTCAAAAGTAAAATGGGGCATTCCATAAAAGGTTCCTTACGACCACACAATATAAAACGTATACATGATTGTAAATAACAATAATGTATACAGATGCCATTTACAACAAGGCGACAAAAAACAAGGCGCTTTGACCTTTCGGCACTTCTGATTGCGAAACCCCAACTTTTATTATTCCTTCTTTTATTATTTAGTATGTATTTGCTAGAATTTAACCAAAATTAAAACTTATATGCGCGAGTATAATCGAACTGAAACTAATAAACATTGAAAAAAAAATGTAACTTTTTCGAGGTTTTTCGTATATTTCGTATAGCCGAAGTGTCAAATATTCCGTGATAATTTCAATGGGCTACTTTCTACGCTAGACCCTTTTGTGACAGACAGATAGACAGACAGCGGAGGATTAGTATAATAAGTATCCTTATTCGGGCACGGAACCCTAGAAAACGATCGTCCTCTACCAAAGTTATATGTTTTATTATTTTAGTTTTTATTGCTGGCTTTTCTCGGCAAGAAGGGCATTCCGAACCAGTGGTAGAATCATCGACGATTCAAAAGCACTTGTAAAAGTTGATTTGAATAAAAATATTTCTATTCTATCTATATATATAAAATTCAAAGTCCTGACTGACTGACTGAGATATCAACGCGCAGCCTAAACTACTGAAGTTAGAAACTTGAAATTTTTACAGTTGGTTCCTTTTATGACGCAGGCGCACACTAAGGAAGGATTTTTGAAAATTCAACCCCTAAGGGGGTAAAAAAGGGGTTTGAAAAATCGAACTTAACGTGAGCAAAGCCGCGAGCTAAAGCTAGTTCTTATATATATTTTGATGAGCTGTCAGAGTAGGAAGATATAAGTATAAGTAGGTACCTAGGTATGGGTTGGTGGTAAGTATACCTTCAACAAGAAACAGGTTTCTCTGGGTACAACTTTTTGATTGCGGTGTTATAATGATCATGACCTTTTTTGTATACAACACTAATTACACATATTTTTAACACGTCTTATTTACATACTCGTAATTTGTGTCTTATTGTGCAAGTTCATTTGTTACTTCACATCAAAATCACTTCAAATGACTTCAAGACATCTGACCGAAAAATTGATTTGTTGTAAACATTTACGTACCTCGAGACATTTTTAACGATAACATTTTAAATTAAGTATCTAAAGGTTAAATAGGTCTTATCTGCAACCAATCGATTGTAAGGTAAGCCGACACTCTTAAAATACGATCCACAACAAATCGATTGCCAACTTGGAATTATTAACCAGGTTGCCAGACATACTCTCACAGATCTGATTGCATCAGATTCGTTCTTCGGAATTTTCGTTCTCGTTAAAAATTGGCGTTGAAACAATTCACAGTTGGATCGAATAATTTAATTTATGTCGATCCTTTTAATTAAAATTTATAGTGAAAATTTATTTTATTTTATTTTATTCAATAATATGGTTGAGGAAATCGTCACTCTGTATATCTTAGTGACTTTAATTGATATACTAATTATTATAACTAAATAGTTATTATTTTCTAAATTATCAATGACAGAAAATAATACATTTGTACCTATTTAACAATCATAAATTTAAAAAAAAAATACCTTAGGTGCTACAAATGTTCATGGACATCGGTAATCACTTAACATAAAAAAAAGAAGAATAGATAGTTTTAATCATAATATTTACTAAGTGCCAGCCATTTTGCACATAAATATAATGTTAGTTGGCTCGAGCTCAAATTTATGTTCATTTAGAATTAGTAAACTAGTTTTACATACAGGTGTTTTGCATTTCTCGTTCAAAACAAATTACGGTCACTGACCTCCCACGCGTCTCGGCTAATCGCTTGACTAAACACCGAGCTGAAAGGGCTATTTTGTTGTCTAGAACTTAGCACCTCCCGGGATGGTTACAAAAGCCTCTATTTTACATGGACGGGAACAAAGACCAATATAACATTGGTACTTTTCTGTATGCATCGTCTTAATTTTAGCCCATCGATTCTTTGAATATATGGCATTAGAGTTGTATTAAAAAGAGAAAATTTAATTTGTAGTAGGATATCGTCTACGTATAAATAATATGTTCATACAAAGATTTCCACACGACGCGACGACGCGACGGTTTCGTATGTTTAAAATTGCTTACCAATGAGTAATTTAACCACAAATCTCCCCCAAATACGAGTAGATAATCAATATTCATTTGGATTCGTTTTACAACTGAATATTTATTTATTTTCGGCGAGTTCACAAAAACAAAAGGAATATTATTTTACCTTGTACCTATATCAACCCTTATAAAAGCGCTACAGTAATCAACTCTAAGGCTGAAATCTATAGATCGCACTCACACTCAGCTCAACTCAAGACGGCGTTAAAACGAGAAAGATTTATGTCAGAGCATGTTTGTGTCTCGTTTTAATCTATATCTTGAGTCTGAGCTGAGTCAGAGCACGCTCTATAAATCTCAGCATAAGAAACCCAAAAAATTATCCAATAAGTTTTCTCCTAAAAAAATATCTTTACGGGGGATTTTCAAAAACCTCTTCAAAGGTTCTTTACGAACTGCATCCGAACGGAATCCGAGAATTCGTAGAAGAAGTAATAGTAAGTATTTCGATTTCCAAAGCCGAGAATATCCGTGCGCGAGCAAGATATAATGCGATTCAAATGAGAATAGAACTGTCAAACAGCCATTTTATATTTCTGTCCTGCTCATATGCGGTTTACACTGAGTGAGATACAAAAAGTAAATGTCGGCTTCTCATTCCTATTGTCATTTGAATCGCATTATAGTCGACATGCACACATCTTCACTACATAGTATAAAACAAAGTCGCTTTTTCTGTCCCCATATCCCCTTGGTCGCTTAAATCTTTAAAACTACGCAATGGATTTTGATGCGGTTTTTTTTAATAGATAGAGTGATTAAAGAGAAAGGTTTATATGTATAATAACATCCATTAAATAGTGCAGAAATACTTTTATTTTTGAGGTTTCTAAAGTCATGTCGTAAATAATTACATTTTTTCCGCTTACATTGCAAATGCAGGCTGAACCCTACGAGATTTATCAAAATAATGTACTAAGTATTGTACACATTGAAAAGGTCTACAGAAAACTCCGCGATGGTATATGTCTATCTCTTATAGATATCCCACAATAACGTTTTTTTGTCATTTACTTTTTACGACAAATAATGGCTAATTTTCGAAGCGATTTTAACCAATACAGCATTAATCCTTATCTAATTAAATACCTTAAATACATTGTTGATTGAATACAGATCTATATGGCCCTTTACAGCATATGATTTAAATGAATATTTTCGAAGATATTACAGATTTAAAAATTGCGGGACGTAGCGCTTGCGGCGGTTCCAGGTTGTAATATATTAATTGTCGTAAAAATAGAAAAAATATGTAAAAATGTAGTGTATGAATTTAGATATTCCAAAGATAGCAGGAAATCTTCATAGTTTAGGGAAAGAAGAATTGTTTTACTCTAAACGCGTGCGGGCCACGGGCAGTAATGAATAAATCAAAACTACTGGATCGATTTTAATCATTTTATCAGTGAATGACATAGGCTATATATTTTATACCCGTGCGAAGCCGGAGTGGGCCGCTAGTAGTTGACTATTTTGTAACAGGCTAACTATATTTAACAGCGTACCTACTCGTGTATGAGAAATAATATCAAACCTATTTAGATCACTCGTCAAGGGTGAACAACGTTGATTAATGCGGTTCGGTCTGGCATCGTTCTTTACTGTTAGACGCTATTACGCAACGAAGAGAGTAATTAAACGGTACTTCGTAATTCGTATACGCACGCGAGTGAGGTGAGTGATAGGGTTGCCAACGTACCTTTACTACTGTTAGGCATTCTTTGACCGTACCAACAAAATAAAAATTTATAAAATGTGAAAGTCTTTGTTTGTTGGTTTATCCTTCAATCACGCAGTAACAGAGGAATCGATCAATTTTTTGCTGGGTATATTTGAGGACTCGGAGAGTTACATACATCAATGTATGTTACATGGGGATAGGCTACTTTTATCCCGGAAAAAATCCTAATTCGGATGAAGTCGACGGCAAAAGCTAGAAAAGTTACCATATTATAACATATCAATCACTAGATTAGTAATTTTTTTTTAAGCAAGCAACCCTGGTGAGCGAACACGTAATGAATTGCGTAAAAATGTTTCATGAAACACGCTGAAGTATGAAATAAGTTCATACTTTTTTCTCATCTAGCAGTGAACGGTTCAATTAATAATGTAAAATTATCATTGATCGGTCAATATCTTACATGGTCTATGTATAGTTAAAAAATTTGTATATTAATAAATAATTAATTATAGTGTATATGTAGTAAGAAAACTTTTATAAGTTACAACAAAAATATTTGTTAATTTTTAAATTTGTTAAAAAATGCGCAAATTTATGTTAATTTTTATTAGTAGTAGACATAATACCAATAAATTAGATTTTTAATTTAGTATATCAAAAACAGAATCATGTTACCTCGCTAAATACAGTGGATGGCATAAGGCGAACCTACAGATAAAAACAACTATAGCGAATTAAATGATGTCCGCGACTTTGTCCGCGTGGTGGTTTTTGATTCCGGGATAAAATATAACTTATGTTAATCCTGGGTATGAGCTATATCCATCCCAAATTTCAGCCAAATCGGTTCAGTGGTTGCGGCGTGATTGAGTAACAAACATCCATACATCCAAACTTTCGCATTTATAATAATAGTAGGATTAGTGTGATAAGTAGGATGAAGATATCTTCGTGCCTTCCAAAAACATTCCTACACTTATGTAACTTATAAAAGTGGTCGCCGACCTATCTAACCAATCCATTGGGTATGGAGCCGACCGTGGATTAACTCTAACAATAATACACTAATTACAACCATAAAAACTGACCATGCATTATTATTTATTGGTAATTCAAATTCAACCTTGTCAATAAAATCTTTATAGTTTATTCGTGGCTAAACATTACCTACCTATTTAAATAATTATAGTTGCAAATATAATTATTGTTAAAAAAAGCTTCGGAAGGTGTCGGAGCTACACAATAAGTCAAGGTTATGGAAAAAAACCTATTTAAGTAGATTAATATTGGTTGATAGGTAGGATTATGTACATAACTACTTCTTCTTTTTAAAACTAAGAAACCGTTCCATATTAAGAAAATGTCTTGATCATGGCCTGTTGCCCTGGATCTCTGAGGCTGAAATCTACCTATAGACCGCACTCTCACTCAGTTCAGACTCAAGACAGAGTTAAAACGAGACAGATTTATGTCGGAGCATATTTGTGTCTCGTTTTAACTGTATCTAGGCTGAAATCTATAGACCGCACTTTCCCTCTGCTCAGATTCAAGACAGAGTTGAAATGAGACAGATTTATGTCAAAGCATAATATTTGTGTCTCGTTTGAGCTAAGTCAGAGAACGATTTCAGCATTAAGTTACAGCTCAGCCAAGCTTTTGACCAAATCCAATGTATTCCTATCTTACCACCCTCAATAGGTAATATTCTAAAATAACTTATATAGAATTTTTTTATTAAAAATCTACTGACCAAAATGCCAATTTTCATGTCTTTGACTTCAAAAACATAGACTCTCATAATATATTTAGATATATGTATATAAAATTCAAAGTCCTGACTGACTGACTGACTGACTGAGATATCAACGCACAGCCTAAACTACTGAAGTTAGAAACTTGAAATTTTTACAGTTGGTTCCTTTTATGACGTAGGCGCACACTAAGAAAGGATTATTGGAAATTCCACCCCTAAGGGGTTTAAATAGGGGATGGAAGTTTATATGAAACTCCGTCATTTTTCAAGCTGTTTCCATCAAAGTTGGTATTTGAGCTTTCAGTTAAAAATAAAAAAGTTTTTGAAAGTTTTTGAAAATTCCACCCCAAAATCTAATTCCACGCGGACGAAGTCGCGGGGGCAAAAGCTAGTTATAGATATAAACAAAGAAAGTTTTTAGTTATTTTAACTATTTAGTTGTTAGTTAAGCGTCCCCATTACCTAAAAAACTTTGCACCATAGTTCTATAACCTACCATTATTCAATCACATTGGGTCTACCGACCAAACACGATCCATTATGATAATACGTTTTCTGTATTAGGATGTGTTTCTTTGTAAAAGTTTCTTCCTCGTTATTCCCATTATGGTATCGATAGTTGTTCGCTGTGAGACTACCGATGTTTACTTTCTCCGCGCGTGTAAATAGGCCATGTTGCTCTGAGGCAATCAGCCTTTTATAAGTACCTACGTAGAGTGAGTGTAGAGTTCGATATTGCTTTCCCCAGCCATTAACAGCACATAATTGTAAAAGGTTTAAAGTGTTTGAATTACAGAATATACCTACTTAAATATTGGAAACCGTTAAGTAGGTTCCAAATTACGTATATTGTTTATGCAACTTTTTTTTTTTTAATTTATTGATCAAGATCTATACATAATACATTTTTAATTATTTTATATGCCATCCTCCAGGAATTCTGAATGGATAAATCTAACCGCCTTAACACAGTAATAAAATCTTAGTTTTATTTTTACCAAAAATATTAAGTTAGGTACCCAGTTTTCATCAGACATGGCGATTCTGGTTAAAGAATTCACAATGTTTTCATAAGAAACCTAGTTACGGTTGTCTTACAAAGAAGGTAAATTGCAGATATCGACATTACCTAGATAAGTACCAAATAATTCAAGAATAAAACGAGCTGAGTTGCATCGATTGGTTAAAGATTTACAGACTATGGTATACCATTTTGCTGGATTTTCAAAATGATTATTATTATTTATTTTCCACATGGTATTTGGTCTAATCGAGAAGACAACGTGTGTCTCTCGCTTGCCTCATAAAATAAACTTGTATTAGGAAAAACAAATATCGGCAAAACTAGTAAATGTAAAACTTAGTAGACGTGGGCGTAAAATCTATAGTGTCTGCCATATCAAAACTAGATATTTCGCTGTTAGTATGTAAATTTATAATCTTCTTCATTTATCAAATACACGATAGCGACTTTAAAACAACATATTTATGTTAATTGATTATAAATGTGGCACTATTGTGGAAATATAACTGGATGATTAAATGGCTCGCAGAAACCTGAATTCAATATAGGTATACTATAAATTAAGGCCTGAAACAAACATAACGCGTACCGGTAACTGCACGTTAGAACGTTACACTTAACGTGCATGTTGAAATACATCATAAAGTAGAAATCATAAAGCCCGAGTGAAATGTTTTTTCCGAATTTCGATAACAAGATAGCCCTTGACTGCGATCTCACCTGATGGTAAGTGACGATGCAGTCTAAGATGGTAGCGGACTAACTTGGAAGGGGTATGGCAGTGTACATTCAACTCATACCCCTAATCTGTTTCTACACATCTTCGTGCCCGAACTCTAGATCGCTTGGCGGAATGTTTATGACGATAATATTATAAATTAATTGTAAAGAAAGATAGAAATATACAACAATTGTCAGCTGAGCGTGAAATTGTCTGGATTACGTTTCTAGTCGTCTATCTATAGAACTGCGGATTTCATCAAGCAAGTGGTTTAGCCCGCAAGCGTGGTTTATATAAGGTAAGCAAATGTTGTATGTCTGCGCATTACAAGGGTCGCGCGGTTCGCAGTATGAACTGGTAGGAACGTCTCTATATAGTTTCCACAATTGGAGCCGCGTTAAACGCATATCCGAACGAACGAACGATCCGAACGTGCTCGTTAACGGGTGCCACCAACGGGATTCGGGAATGGGTCTGCTTTGTCTTCCCATGTTGACATGTGTTGGATTATATGTATTGCATTTTTGAAGCTCCACTGTGGAAGCACTGTATACATAGCTTAGTTTGGTTACTCATTGTAAAATTGTTTTATTTTTTGAAAAGAGCAACTTCTGAGTTTCTTGCCGGTTCTTCTCAGCAGAATCTGCATTCCGAACCGGTGGTAGATTTATGACGTGTCATAAGTGCTACAATTTAGCCTACATGAAATAAATAAATTTTGAATTTGAATTTGAACGACGCGGCACGCTGCTGTCGCGCGTTCTGTTGCTCTAAGCCTTTATTTCAAAGAATTCGTCGTATTATTCCGCTCTACATTTTATTAATATGTATCACATTATAATAATGTAATATATGGAACCTATTTGACGATACAGCTGTAAGCTAAAGCAATTGAATTCCAAGAGCTTAGGTTCTTAGAATGTTCAAAATCATAATAAGTACGTAATACCTATTTAACAACGGTATTATTTTTTAAAAGAAATTCGTCCATAATTCCTTACTTAGATGTATTATGAATGCGAAAGTGTGTTTGTTTGTTGGTTTGTCCTTCAACCACGTCGCAACGGAACTATGCGATTGTTTGAATAGTTGAGGACCAAAGGGTATTGAAAACTAAATCCACGCGGATGAAGATTTGGGCATCAGCTAGTACCTACCTAGTCCAATATTTTTATTTTTTAGTCGTAGGCTATATTCACAATCATAGTTTTGAAAAACCTTTACAGAGCCTCGTGTTTCGTTGTAAAGTGAAGCTGTAAGGTGTTACAGTTATTCATAATATTCTAAGGCATTACCAACGTTTTTGTTAGCGTTCCACGACAATAAAGTGCGATATAAAACACTTGCTCAACAGACAATGTGTCTCCGATGACACCTCGCGGAACAATGGCTTCATTACGCGCAACAATAACAGCCCACTTGCGGCCACTGCGGGCTGCGGCGTCATCCTTTGTAACGATATTGAAAAATATATTTTAATTGAATCCCCGTCAGCCCCCTTGCGTGTTTCGTGGACTGGATCCATTTATTTGCGCCCAGTTTTGTTGTATTGCGACATTTATGCCGACGCGACCAGTACGATAGAGACCTGGGGACTGATTCTGTAACTCAGTGCCTATCAACGACGATAGGCATTTTTTATCCATTGAAGGTTTGAAGAGTGTTGTAAACAACAATAGAGTCTAGACCATAGACATGGTCACATATATGGTCTAGCTAAAACTTAAGTGACAGTGACAGACGGCTTCTTTCACATTCAAATAATTATCCAGCGTCATCGATAGCAATAACGTTTTTTCCCAACTTTAACATCACAAATCATCGTTTTGAACGGTCATCACGAGCACAAGATATCTTCAGATAAATTAACGTGAAGAACACCAGCGTCCAGCGCCCAAATTACCGAGAAATGTCATTTACTATTTCATAGTAAATCTTCAATGGATAAAAAATATATGTCAGTGGCTTTCATTTTATTGATAGGCACTGAGTTACAGAATCAGCCCCCAGGTGGTGCAATTCTCTAAAAATGATTGCTACAGTGTTACGATTCCAATCGCCTCTAATTGGCCGATCCTCACTCACTATTGGCTAAAATCAAGCTAAAATGCATTGTTGCAGAAAGAAAACGATAAATTCAGCCAGTCACCACGATTGAGAGTAGCAATGATTGATGCAGCTTCTATGGAATCGAACGTCTAGACAGATCCAAGTGATTGATAGATAGATAGATAGGTAGATAGAACACTTATTCCGAAAAATCAAAGAATTCCCGCGAGATCTTAAAAGCTAAATCCACGCAGACGAAGTCGTGGGCATCAGCTAGTTTCACATAAAGTAAAGAATTGCTGGTTTGATTAGTTAGCTGCATCCATATTGTAAGTATTCTAGTCCATGGTATTGTATCTGACCATGTATTCGCGTGATATGTATGTGCAAGTATCATAGGCTGTAGCGCCTACCTATAAGTAAAGAGCTGGTATAAACAGCTCCGAGCAGACACAATAAACATGAAGTTTTATTACTTGGCTGTGTTCCACGCGTGGACGTTAAACCCGCGTATTTACAGGATGGTTTGTTGTGCTAGATAGTGTACTGTGGATGCACTGATGCGAGAGTCGGCCGACCGCTACAATACATGCAATGTTGTTGCCCGAAATTGTACGTTATTTCAATAGAGACGGTGGGTAGGTAGCCCAGTTTTGACATCAGTTCATACCATACTACGGGTATATAACTGTACATGTATTATTGAAATAGGTTGTTTAGTTTCTGACTGAATAACGCAGTGATTAAGCGTGGTGAGTTCAATTTCCAAGGGAACTCTCTTATTTTCCGGCCTATGTGCTATTTGCTATTCCAGTCTATAATCTATCTCTGTGCCAAAATTCAGGCAAATCTGTTCAGTCGTTGCAGCGTGATTGAGTAACAAACATCCATCCAAACTTTCGCATTTATAATATCATTAAATATTAATATTAATTAATTAATAATAGGATAAGATAATGAGATTAATAGGAAATAGGATTTTCAAAAAACAATAACGTATTTATATCCAATCCTACCTAGGTACCTATATGATATTTTGTTAAATGAAGAAACAAGGTCATACTAAAACCTCTACCTTGGGATCCTGACAAATGAGCAACACGTAAATCATTACGGTTAGCAGTTAGCTAATTGGACAAGGGGTAACGCCACTTAAAATATAAGCACGAGAATAATTTATGTCAGGGCAAGGGACGTGTACCGTTTTTAGCAATTTACAAGGCCCTAATACACATTGAACCATATAATTTATACGATTACATCTGTGTACCCTGAACTGTAACTAATTCTATTGAGTATCGATTCAAATTGAGTAAAATAAGTAACTACCTAAGTAAATATTGTGAAACTGGAAATACGATTATGTCTATTCTCTGTAGTCTATAGCTGTGACAAAAGTAGATCCTTAAAATCTTATTTAGTATTATAATTGTGAAGTAAAGGTACGTTTGTTTTTGGTTTGATTTTTGTATAAGATAGCAAAAAATCTAGAAAGTGACATCTATCTCTATTATTATCTATAATAAATAAAATTGAAGTGTTTGATTGTAATGTCACAATAACAGCTTTTTACTAAATGCATTTGAAATTAAATACGGCACCTACTTATAACAAAAATAAATTGCAGTGATTAAGGAACTGTCGATTGTGAACTGAAGACGCGGACGAAGTCGCGGGCGTCCGCTAGTAGCTAATTTTATTCAGTAACTAGGTCATAAATACACGTCTGTAGCGACACGTGTAACACCGTGTAGTCGGGATAATCCGAGAAGAGACGGGTGTGACCTCAAGCTGTATTTTGACGCCGACAGACAGCGAAATAGGGACCCAGATTGTTCCTTTGATAAAGGAATTAGCCGGGTGAGCGTGGGTAGGGGATATTTTATCCACTTCTCTTTTCCCCTTTTGCAATGCTTTAGCATAGGGAGAAGATAATTTTATCTTCAGTAGATAAAATGGAGGAATAAAATTTTTGTCTCCTGCCCATGCTAACCCTGCTGGGATTTTCTTTGCTTTGATTCTGTTACGTTTCCTATTTCATTAACCTATCTATAAGTAATCTATATGCCGATTTTACTAACGTCATTCAGTGATGTGTAACCGAGTCTGACTGTAGTTAAATCTGACAATTTCTGTATTGAAAATCTGTCAAAATATCAACGCTCGGATGACTTTTATTTATGAACTACTTAAATTGGCTAAGTAGGTACAAAAAAAAATCCGATATCGCTATAAATATTTGAACAATTCTTCACTTCGCTTCAGATTCGTATACGACAAAATAAACAGTGTACTGCTCTCAATAAGGAAAAGAAAACAATCATTAAGAAAATCCTGTGTTTACCATGAGCAATAAAACTGTGCTCAGCACAAAATATCTCGCAGAGAAACAATCCAATGATTCAGTCGCTCATTTTAAACTGCAGTTGTGGAGACAAACGTAAATATTTTATCGGCTTTGTATGTCCCACTTTTGGCTTTTTATTTATTTATTTATTTATTTATTTATTTATTTATTGGTAATCAACAGCGTTTACAACACAATTTTACAAGATTATTATAGTCCTTAAATAAAGCCAAAAAAATGATTACATTATTTGAATTTAAAATATATATATAAAGTTTAACAGAGAATTCGTAATACAGTATGATTGTTGATTAAGAGTAGTTTAGTATTTAGCAGTGCGGATTTAATTTTGGTGAAACTTTTACATATTTTTAACCGACTTCCAAAAAGGAGGAGGTTATCAATTCGGCCGGTATATTTTTTTTTTTTCTATGTATGCCCGCCGATTACTCCGAGGTTTCTGGACCGATTCACGAGATTTTTTTTTTAATCGACAGAGGAAGCTCGCGAAATGGTCCCATAATTTTTTTTACCTTCTAGTCCTCAAGCCTGATGCTGCAGGGGCATTTCCCCCCTAAATTATGGGACTTTAGGAACCATCGTTTACGAATTGGTATGCTTGGCCTAAGCATATACTAGATCATAGAGCTCCAGGTCCTACTCCTCAATCCTGATGCTGTAGGGTACTGCCCACCTAAATTATAGGGATTTAGGAACTGCTAATCATGAATTGTTATTGTGTGTAATAAGCATATACTACACCATCGAGGTCAAGGTTCTAGCTCCTCAATCCTGATGCTGCAGGGCACTGCCCACTTAAACTGTGAGGATTTAGGAACTTTCGCTTGCGAATTGATATTGTTAGTATTAAGCATAGTCTACATCGTGGAGCTCATGGTCCTAGCTTTTCAATACTGATGCTGTAGGGGTACTGCGCAACTAAACTGTGAGGATTTAGGAACTTTCGCTTGCGAATTGATATTGTTAGTATCAAGCATATTCTACATCGTGGAACTCAAGGTCTTAGCTCTTCAATACTGATGCTGCAGGGATACTCCCTACCTAAACTGTGAGGATTTAGGAATTGTCGCTTACGAATTGATATTGTTAGTATCAAGCATATTCTACATCGTGGAACTCAAGGTCTTAGCTCTTCAATACTGATGCTGCAGGGATACTGCCTACCTAAACTGTGAGGATTTAGGAATTGTCGCTTACGAATTGATATTGTTGGTACCGAGCATATACTACATCATAAACTTCGAGGTTCTAGCTCCTCAACCCTGATGCTGAAGGGTTGGAGGAATTACGAACTGTCACTTTCGAATTGATATTGTTGGTACCAAGCATGGATTACATCATGAAGCTCCTGGTCCTAGCTCTTTAGAAATTGTGTATTGTTAAGTACTAGACTACATTAGTACCGTAGCGTTGGAGGGAGGGGAGAAAGAGAGTAGGAACAAGCTACACTAAAAAGCTTAAAATAAAAATTCTTTTCAAAAAACCGACTTCAAACGCCACTACAAAGTATAAAAATAATTTTATTTTGTACACGTTTGTTGAAGTCGGGCGGGCTTAACTAGAAACGATGAAATCGATGCGCGACGCTTACCTTATGGTGACATATAAGAGACACGTTTATTAAATTCGGGCGAGCATCGCGTATCGGTTTCATCGTTTCTATTTAAGCCGCCCGACTTCAACAAACGTGTACAAAATAAAATTATTTTTATACTTTGTAGTGGCGTTTGAAGTCGGTTTTTTGAAAAGAATTTTTATTTTATAAGATCATTTGTTTGGGGGATATGTGTCACCTACCATCCCACGGTGTAAAACTTTCCAGTGCGCTAGAGTTTTGACCGCATTTTGGTGATTCCTTCAGCAGCTCATCCTTCTTCATATCTTCACAATCTCTAAACTAAGGTAAATTGACAGTCTAAATCTATTGCTATCTCTTTCACAACGCTCTCTGCGGAAAAGAACCTGTAAATTTAGTTTAGTACATACGTTTAATGTGTACGTGGAGTTATTATTATGATTTGCTAACTTACTTTTCCTACATAATGACGACATTTTTCCGTTTTAATTTTGCAGGAATTGCCGGAAACCAGGTTCATGTCGAGCTTAGTCACCAATAGTTTCAAGTTTAGTTGGAATTTTAATAAAGTTTTAATCGTCAGTATTACAAATGTGGAAAATTAAATACAGCGTAACTGGATTTTCAATAAATGCCCGTGTTGTGTGGTTTACAACCTTATATCTAACCTAATCTAACTCAAAGGGTGGCATAGAAAAATAAAGGTAGTACCTACCGGTATTTAAGGTAGTTTGAGCAAAGAATTTTAAAAAATATGTCAAGTGTACCTCTTTTGTTCTATTTTAACAAGAGCTTTGTAAAATTGCCCAGCTATGTTTTACAATAATTGAGAGTTAAAGCAGGTATTTAAATTTGAAAACGAAATAATTTAGAACAAAAAAAAAATATATGTCAAGTTCTGATATTGATCAATTGATCATGTATGATTAAAAGGATAATTTCTTTTCACCTCTGATAGGTACTCTCTCGTTATTGGTTAAAATGCATAGATGCAGCAAGAACGCCATTAATTCAGCCAATCAAGATGAGGAGGTCCTGTAATTTAAGCTGTGCGTTGTTAGATCAGTCGTTCAGTCCTTTTCCTATTTATATATTTAGATTAAATTTAGTCCGTGGTAGATACTGTGTATATGGAGATAAAGTACCTAGTCTCAGTAGCTCTGAAAGCATTACCGGTATCGAGTGTTATACCTATCCAGTCAATGGTACTGGACAGAGGATAGTTTGTCTGATCGTTACAAATGGACGTCTGCCAACTCGAATAACAAATGCGACTGCGTTTTCCACTGCGATAATGGTTTAATGCCAAAATAAACGTAGCACTCGTTTCGTTTTAAAAATATTGTTTTGGAACTGCGCAAACTGCATTGTGAGTTTTGAAATCATCTAGTATTTTTGAACGAGCGAAGCGAAGTTCTCTGAGTCAACTAGGGCGCTTGCCTACTAGACAGAGAAGTGTGTTCGTCTAAATGTCTGTCAGAGCCCTATAACTTCTGAATTACTGAACGTAATTACTTCAAATTTAAATATAATATGTAAACTGATGGCCTTCAGCCGAACATTGTATAAAAAAATATAAAAAGCTTTATTTCAGGGGGGCTCTCATAGAAGCGTATTTGAAGTAAAATCTTGTTTGTTGCTCTACATAGACTTGCGATATATCTTTTTAAAGACGACTTTGAACAGAGTACAAAAATATATTTTTTTTAATTTTTCCCTAAAAATTGACCAAATGGGGGGGTTTCAAAGTGGAGATTTTAATTTGAGCCATATGTCAAGAATTACTGAATATTAGAACGTGAAACTTGGTTGAAAATTCAGTTATATCCTGTACTTGAACAACAAATACTAAAATTAGATAAATGTTATAAAGAAACGAAATTATTTAATTTTAATGCGCCATCTATTAGCATTATTGTGAAGCTAATAGCTTCACTATAATGCTTCACTATAATGCTTCACTATAGATGGCGCTGTGTCAGTAAAACAGTTTTATGTCAACTATTATTTTTTTTATTGCGTCTAATGTTAAAAGTTAATTATTACAATATATAATTAAAACTTTTGGGAATTATGGGATATCGCGAGGTCTCAGTTCGGGGCGAACCACTAGTATACTCTTGTATAAGCGTTAAGTTACACTTGAAAGTCCGAATTGAATAAGTACATTTACCAAAAACTGCGGAATCGGCGGGATTCGAATCTTTTACCTGCGAATTTATCCGAGTGAAATTAGATAAGTACTTTAATAAACCCGTAGGAAGAGGAACCCTTTCTTTTTCTTAGATAAAGTTTCACTCCCTAGTTCTTCAACTATAGGTACCCTCACAAACAATCACCTGTATCCCTCCATTGCTGTGTGATTTAAGGACAAACAGATACACTTTTGGATTTATAATATTACGAATCTAAATCAGTAATTAACTTTGTTAGCTCAATATTGATTTTTTATTTTGATACTGACAACTATTTTTAACTCACATTTATTTCTACTTGATTCTTATATTTTTGATTGTTATCTACTGAATTCTGTACGACCTTTAGATATATGCGATATTATAAACAAGTTATTATAAGCAAATGGTTCTCATTTGATTTTCGAGTATCATTATGCTACCGTTCGAAACTAACTTTTATGCAACGGGTGAGTTCGGATGGAACAGCTTGTTTATGCATAGCATTTGCATATTTACATAGTTATTATGGTCTGAAATGGCTTCTGGTTGGCCTGCTTTAGATTCTAATAGTAGTTTCTTAACTATCTGATAGCATATTGTTCAATCAGTTTCTAGGAGTATTAGAGAGAAATCACGTCTTTATATCCGTTAAGAACTTGCTAAATTGCTAATGACCATTGACCAATATACTTTTATATTCAGAGTTAGTTTAGAATTTATATTATTGTGAGTGATATTTTAAGTCAAAGTCAAACTATTTAATCAGAATAGGTAACTTTATACAAATTTATAATTAAGTAGGAATATCTATCTACCTATACATATTTTAGCTCAAACCACAGGATGAATTAGGCTGAAAGACATACATACATATAGCTATTATGACGTAGGCACTAGACATCCGCTAAGAATCAGTGGCAAAATCAGCATTCCGAACCGGTGGTAGATTTTCGACTTGTCATGAGAGCCACAAGTTGGCCTACATGAAATAAATAATTTTGAATTTTGAATTTTTTTGAAAAGATTTTTGAAAAAACCACCCCTACGGGCGTAAAATAGCGTTTAGAAAAGCTAGTTGAATCATAAAAACAATTATTGCGAGACCCTTCTTGTAGAGTCGACACTGACACAGTTTCCTTATTCAACGCGCAGTAATCGCGATGGACGCTAAAAATATAATTACACATTGGCATTCACCCCACGGCGCCGCGCCGGCCCTCTGACGGCGGGCTCTCCGTCCGCGCACGCATCCCAATAAGCGACAGGCAACCCTCCGGCCTACGGATGAGTCTATAATTTTATGTTCTGGATAGTAATTCGTTTTAAAACAATGGCGTCGAACGCGAGATATGAATACGTATGCGAAGCGTTTACCTCTCGGCTTGTTGTGAATAGGTAAATGGTTTTTTGAAAACCGGGCGTGCGTTTGGCTTGGTCTATTATTAAATGTGTGTTTACACGTGATCAGCGTGCTAGACTTTTTTAGATTGGGTTATTATCGCTTCTAATGCCCGTTTTTACCAACGTGCCCTAACTTTTACCTAAGTTAAGTTAGATATGTAGATGTCCTTTCTATGAATTTTGTTTTCACGAACCTTTAGAGGACGTGTAAAGCTGAAAATGACATTAAGTAGGGGATTGTATTTAGGGGCTACCTACTAATGTAAAGCTACCCTTATGTCATAGTGAATGATTTAGGTACAGTTGGTAAAAAAGGGAATAAGTTGTCTCTAGCAACAATACCCTTTCACTACGTTGATGCACACTCGTAAGGAAGCTCGAGTCACGCCGAGATTTTTGCTGGAAGCCTATTATAAGCTTTATAAATCAGACTGACTATTATTCCTAAGTCTGAAAAATTAATTTAGCTTTTTTTGTTTTCTGTTTTGTTTGTAAGCACCTAATAAAAACGCCAGCGTAACAATAAAGAGACATTGTACAGTGCGTTTGGCAATAACGCTACAATAAATGACTCAATTTTGTAAAAGAAGATAAGCTACGATTTATGCAGCGTGTTATCTAGGTCTGTTTATTTGCACACTCACTATTATTGTATTATAAACACGCTTAAAGTCAAACTAGAACTTCCCCGATGTAGCTCTCACGTTGCACCTATCGCATTGTACAACTTACAACGCGACATGACGGCAAAGTTACTCGTGTATCCTTCAGTATTCTTAGTAAAAGTTTACATATCTCGAAAACGTTAGTGGATTTGGAGCATCAAAACAATAAACGTAAAAATAAAATAGATCTTTTGATGCCGTCTAAGGTGGTAGCCGGCTAACTTGGAAGGAGATGGAATTTTAATTAACCCACACCCTTAATCTGTTTCTACGTTACATTGCACTAAAATGCTACACCGCTTGGTATGCCTTTGACGGTCCGTACCTAAAATCACGGACTACGGTCAACAGTGTTTATTCAATACTACTAATTTTATTTTCTACAAGTTATCGCTTTTGGTGCTGGGTGTAGATGTATGGACAAACTTGTAGCAAAAGACAGGTATGGCGCTATAGTATTTCTCGAAAACTATCGACGTCGTCGAGATCACAAACTTGTACTATCCACTGAACCTCTTCCAACTTTTGTACGTGCGTAAGAAGAAAAAAGTTAAAGGAGACGGTCCAAAATTGTATGGAGCCTGGGTCAGGTCTTTGTACTAGTAATACAATAAAATAAAATAAAATATTAAACCATTTTTGACTGATCAAATCCACGAACTCATCCTTATTTCAGTGCTAATATTATTTATTTTCTCAACGTGACGCAACATATCATATGTAATCATGGCGGGCGGATTCATCTTTCTGACGTTAACTGTCAAAATATTATGAGGTCATTGATCCTCAAATCTTGAATCCGTGAACAAAAGCCGAGTCAAACAAGTAGCAAAAGACTCAAAGTACAAATAAAAACGCCAAATTGCCAGAGAAAATCCACAAGAAACACAAGAAATGCATTCACAAGTTCACAATACCACGACAAAGCTCGGAAATCGGTATAACCAAAAAATATCACGTGACACGTCACTTGTCAGATAACTCAGAAATAACATTTGACGTAGAACCGCGTCTACTGCCATCTCTATGGCTGTAAGGTAGCCATCTTGTAAGTGTTGCGAGCAGTACCGAAAAACTTGAAATTACATTTTTATTTTAGCAATTTATTTATTATGATTTTCTATTTGATTTTATTTTTATTGATCTCTTTGTATTTTTCGCTTTTCACGCCTATATGGTACAAAAGTAGACCCAAAATGGACCGTCTCCTTTCTTTAAAACAAAGTGGTATCATCTCTAATAAAATATGGATACGACTTCTACTTAATACTTGGGCTATGTGAAACGATAATTTTAATACTGATAAGATAAATTAGTTTTTAACTCGACTACGAGAGGGTTTCAGTTGTTTAACGTATGATTAGCTTTTGTGGATATCACTTTAAATTGCTAGACTATACTCATGCGATTTTCATAGAAAGGTATCATTGGCTTTGTCTTAGCGGTCCGAACGACTAAGCTATATTATTAACTCATGACAAATTCAATATGGATATTATGATAGACAACAGATAGACGTTTATCTGTCTGACTGACTGTTTGTTTTGGCTTATCTTTGGGACTGTCTTTCATTTGATTTTCACATGTAATGAGAGGATTTATTCGAGGAGTAATCGAGGTTACTTTTCTTTTTTCAAGATTTAGGCTTTATATCTTGGGAAATCAAAGAATTTCCTAGAACCTAAATCAACGCGAACGCATTCGCGGGCATCAACTAGTAGTAAATACAGTAGATTGAGTGCAGTAATGTAAACAACGGCACAAACCGCTGGCGGCATACTCGGCCGACCAGTTTAATGAAGAGATTTGGCACGACTGCACGAGCTTAACGGTCTCCGTACAGATAACTAGCTAGCTAATATCACAACTATTCCGTGCTCAGGCCCGGTTGCATCGACATGTTATAACGGCGACGTAACGTTTAAACACGGCGGTAACGACTGGTTAGTGATAAAAAAGCGTTGTATCACTAACTTATCGCTAACACTGTTCAGAAAATTACATTTACGTTAATTAGTGCCATGGTTAAGGTTTGTTACTCACGTCGTAGCAACGGAGGTTTTGCATTAACTTATAGAGAGTGATATAGGCTACTTTTATACCGGCAAAACGAAGAGTCCTCTAGAGATTTTCGAAACCTTACTCCATACGAATGAAGTTGCGGTTAAAAGCTAGTAGTGAATCAAGGTTTTCGATGGTGAAATCATCTTTTTTCATCTTAATCTTCGAAAAGAAAAAAGCGTTTAAAAGAAACTGATGAACTCATTTTTTACAATGAAGCGACGCTATTAAATAAACAGATGTTAGAGTTTTCTGAAAAACTTTTACTAACGTTTGTTAAATAAAACGAACGTAATTTGCGATTACCAATTGTTTCAATCAACCGGCCCATAGTAGCGCTCGATAACAATATAATGGTCAAATAAAGTACAATTTGTTATTTGATTGGATTTACTTATCTCATGACCATAAAGCACTTTAAAGCCACTAACTATTGCCGAGTTCACTTACTAAAAGCAATGCTGCTTGATGAATTCAAATTGAGATTTTGTTACTGTTTGAGTCACGTTAAGAAAATTTGAAGTTAAATATGTTTTATTTCATTCTGGCCAATTTCTCTCTCCTATTATTGTAAGGGTCTACCACCGGATAGCAAGCAGATTCTTCTTACAAGAGCCGGAAGAACATCAGCAGTTGTTGTTTTTTGTTCCTGTTTATTTAAATTAAATATCCTATACTTATCTGTTCTTCTCTTGTCAACTCTAAAAATAATCTTGTCAACAAGTGTAAATTGAAAATTAAAAAAATATATATACCGACCTACTAATTCGCCATTTTGCGGCGGCGGCCATGTTGGACCGATTTTCATCAAACATAGCTAAGAATACTCCCGACTAATTTAACTTTCAAACAAAAAAAAAACAAAACCAAAAAAAACACACACACACACACACAGAAACGTCAAACTTATAAAACCCCGTTGTTTTTGCCTCGAGGGTTAAAAATGCAGATAAGTAATTTTAAAATTTGACGATATTATAAAATGATAAAACAAAAAAAACTAATAAAAGAAATAAAACTAAAACTAAAAATTATAAACTCTAAATAATAGTCATTATTTAGAGTTTATAATTTTTGCCCTGAAATTGGACACCCTGCTAAAACAAAAAGTCGACTGAAAGTTAAAATACGTAGGTTAGTACCTGTTAGTGTATAGGCAGCTATTAACAAATTATGACACTTCACACTTGTGGACAGCTGAATGCAAAGCTGATTGCTTTCATGCAACTTGCAGTAGGTATTATTCGTAAATAGAAACATTATTACTCCAAATCACGGCATAACTTTTACACCCACTAAATGGAATTTCAATATAACTTTATTCAACGTATGAACATAGAATAAATTGTCTAGAGCAGGACCTTCGTGGTGAAATTGTGAGATCTTATAAGTGGAAGTTCCTGGGTTCGAACCTCGCAGCAGCAATTAGGAAGTTAATAATAGTTAAAGACTTCGCCGTGGTTGGCAAATAAATAATCTATACAAATAAATAAAATTGAAGTGTCTGTCTGTAATAACTGCCTTTAATTAAGCGCTAATTATCATGCTATTAAGTTATGAAAATGCCCATAACCCAAACACACGTTTTTAAAATTTTTGTCTGTCTGAAATAGATTAATAAAAAAAACAGCAGGGTCCTTATAACCTTTCCTTAGTACATGAAGCGTCAATATAGTCAATATTGACGCTTCATGTACTAAGGAAATAATATTTTTTCCTCATACAGTAATTTCGTTTCGATTCGTAACGTCGGATATTGAAACTTCGATGTAAATAATAATAATGAAACACGACATGATTTATGATTTATTTTCGATCGTATCTAGCGGTCCGCATAATGTATGCGTAGATCGTAGAGCGTCACAAAAACCAAGAATACCGTTTGTTCATGCGGCGAGCGGCACTTCGGGCCCCGGTAGTCAATCGCACACACACAAATCTTCATTGAAGTTTGAGTACATCGTGAAAGGATTCTCTGTACTTACACGTCCACACGATGCCCATACTTTATGAACGAAGTAGCTAAGGACTTCAGTTAAGTAAGTTTTTTTTAAATACCGTGGGAGCTCCTTGATGTTCCGGAATTTAAAATGTCCTTTTGTCTCTGTGAAAATCCTTCGTGAATGTGCCAAAATTATTGATTCAGCGGCAGAGCCGTGAAAAAGTAGCAAACAGACAGACAAGAAAATAAATAATGTGTTCATATATTCGTGACCATTTCCTTGTCTGTGTGTTTTTTCTTAAATTTTTGACGTTAACAGTTTCTTTTCAATGTTTGATTGAAAAACGATTCTATCTGATTATTTTATTGGAGTTAATAAAATAATTAGAAAGATCCGTTTATCAATCAGAAATTGAAGCTGACGTTAACGATAAGAACGACCTCTTGCGTATCTTAGAAACGAAATCGAACAGTCAAGATTTTTATCAGAACACTTTGTTATTGTCAATTTATCGCAGCAGCCGGCTCTTAATTTCGTCCACTAATTTGACGTCTCTATTAATTGTAATAGCCCGTATTCGGTTAATTAAGCCGAGACTACGAATGGGGAATTTTAATTTTGTTCTAATGAATAATTCATAAAGTTCGGCCGTGCAAGTTAAGTTGTACGAACCACGAAGTTAAACATGGTGACCCTAGTTTTGCTGCGAGCTCGTACGTTGATAACGTCGCAACACCGAGCGTCGTCTGTACTTCCAATTCAACTTCATTTGCATACTCCACTCGGTGCCGTGTAATGCCACCTTAACATGTCGCATTGACTACTGATGGGTATCAAGGGGATCACAGACGGCTATTACCTCTATATACAGTAGTTTACTATCTGAAACCAGGGTAAGGAATACTATTTTTTTATTAGTCTTAACTTTAAGTAGGTACTATAACGTACCTAGAACGGCACGTAGGTTTATACAAAAGAAAAGTTATCCTACCATCCTACTTCCTACTAATATTATAAATGCGAAAGTTTGGATGTATGGGACGATCTTGGTTACTCAATCACGCAGCAACAACTGAACCGATTTGGCTGAAATTTGGCACAGAGATAGATTATAGTCTGGAATAACACATAGGCTACGTTTTATTCCGGAAGAGAAGAGATTTCCCGCTGGAATGAAAAAACCTCAATCCACGCGAACGAAGTCGCGGGCATCAGCTAGTTTAAAATATAAAAGAAATGTTGGACGAAAATTTCTTATATTTTAGTAAGATTATTTTTTTATGTTAGGACATAAAACGTATTCTGTACATTAGAAACTCTAAAGTAAAAGGTATAGAGGGGAAGACATTTAGAAAAACGACAAATAAAATCTGGAAGCAATCCAGCGCGGTCCTAATTGGATGGCACTACTTACTTACTTCCTTTAAATGCCATCGTGCAGTTTGTGCTAGTGCTAACCTAGCTTCCCATGTTTCTGGCAAGAGAGACCTAAACTTTCTCACAACGTTGACTATATGTTTATTTTCATCAGCTTATTTTCTACTTGATTAAAGGATTTAAAACCAAACTAAACTCCCCCTGACGACCTCCCTGGCGCAGTGGTGAGCGCTGTGGTCTTATAACTGGGAGGTCTCGGGTTCGATTCCCGGCGGTGGCAATTAAGGAATTTATAATTTCTAAATTGTCTCTGGTCTGGTCCGGTGGGAGGCTTTGGCCGTGGCTAGTTACCACCCTACCGTCAAAGACGTGTCGCCAAGCGATTTAGCGTTCCGGCACGATGGCGTGTAGAAACCGATTAGGGGTATGGGTTGAATTTACACTTCTATACCCCTTCCAAGTTAGCCCGCTACCATCTTAGACTGCATCGTCACTTACCATCAGGTGAGATCGCAGTCAAGGGCTATCTTATCATCGAATAAAAATAAAAATAAACTTTCACTCTAAGAATCGTTCACATTGTGATCGATTTGAAATTTGGTGTAGGTATTGTTATTTCGGATTATTTCCAAAGCATGGTAACCTTGAGCTGATGCAGCGGCATCGAGTCATAGGCGGGATACCCAACTCAGCAACTTACAGTGGATAGCGTGTGTTTGGGCTCATTAGAATGGTCTCAATGAGTTGGTGTTAGATAGATGATGATCGAGGATCGAGGAGGATCTGATGATCGAGCAGAAAACTGGGTAACAAGATATGTCAGGAATATCGTACATAGACTGGACATAGATTCTCATGTCGGGGTTCTTTCTTAAATATTTTTACACTTTTTTTAATTTTTTATTGAAGTGTTAACCTACACTTAAAGGAAATAACCTAATAGATTTATAAATACATATCAAAAATTCCGAGGCCGGCGGGATTCGAACCCACGTCTCTCTGGGAATCGCGCCCGAGTGTGTTAACCGCTACACCACGGCCGAACCATACGTTAGCCACGAAATTAGTGATATGTATCTATCTAGTGACTTTTTCAATCACTTTTATAGCAACTGTTAGCGGCATCTAGTAGCGACACATTACAGTTGTATAAAACTGATTGAAAAAGTAGATACATATCACTAATTTCGTGGCTGACGTATGGTTCGGCCGTGGTGTAGCGGTAACACACTCGGGCGCGATTCCCAGAGAGACGTGGGTTCGAATCCCGCCGGCCTCGGAATTTTTGATATGTATTTATAAATCTATTAGGTATTTTTACACTTGTATCATCAGTTCAGCATGCAGAATGTTTTCTTGCAAAATAAAACATACAGTCGTATAACGTATTTGTGTTAGTTTTACAAACAATGTAAGGTAAAACGGAGGTAAAACTTCAATCCCCAGCGTTTTAAAAACACGCGACTCGGTCATCCAAAGGTTAAACGTTAACGTAATTATAATTTTAATAATTACCTGTTAGATTTTTATAATAATGTCGTAAAGTTACGGGGTTTTAATAATTTTACTTGAAGCCTAAAAATTTTACTCACGTACATTTTTAGTGGTTACAATAAATAATGGTAAATTAAGTCAGGCATACAATAATAGGACTATAGTAAAATAGGACAATAGACTCAGAATCTGAATGTACCTTTTTTAAGTTATTTAACAGTGCGTAAGTGTGTATTAACCAATCACATAATGCAAAAAATCTAAACTACAAATTCTTGTGAGTGAATACAACTTAATATGAATGCTTAAATATTAGAATTTTTAATCTCTTGAATCTCTTAATGTCGTACTCATAATCTTAGTCTCACTCTCATTACAGCAGCGTTACTGTACGATAGCGTATAGAGACCGATTAAGAAGTATGGGTTTAATTTACATTGTCATATCTACCCATTTCGAGTTAGCCCGCTACCGGTTTAGATTTCATCGTCACTACATAAAGATGAGATCCAAGTGATTGTCATCGAATTTTAAAAAAAGACTAGACGTCCGCCCTCCTTAGCATCATTACACCTATATGCGAAAGTGTGTTTGTTTGTTGGTTTGGTTGTTTGTTTGCTTCAATCACGCGGCAAGAGAGCTACGGATTGGCTGATTTCTTGCATGGGTATAGTTGAGGACCTGAAGAGTGACATGGCTACTTCTTATCCCGGAAAATCAAAGAGTTCACGCGGGCTTTTCAAAACTAATCCACGTGGACGACGTCGCGGGAATCAGCAAGTACTTGATAAGGGCTCAGCCGCCTTTCTTTCTTCATCAACTGATAGACATCCACTACTGGACATAAGTTCTTGCATGGACCTCCACAGATCTCTGTCTTGCGCCGCCTGAATCCAGCGGCTCCCTGCGACTAGTTTGATGTCGTCGGCCC
This sequence comes from Hipparchia sbordonii, assembly GCA_038048805.1. Classification (NCBI taxonomy): domain Eukaryota; kingdom Metazoa; phylum Arthropoda; class Insecta; order Lepidoptera; family Nymphalidae; genus Hipparchia; species Hipparchia sbordonii. The sequence continues at coordinate 9,859,568 of CM076098.1, forward strand.
ACTTAGTGGGGGGTCAGCCGCCTTTATGAGATTGTAATGATTTCTTCCGAATGGTAATAAAGTAGTGTGAACTAAGCTCAAGATTGGGGCGTCATTTTGTAGAGCCGGTCGTGTCACGCGAGCGCCTTTGTCCCGGGTGACATACAGCGAGCCCGGACCGCCAACGACCGTCGTGTAATCTCAGTCAATTGGTCTCCACGAGAATTATGCCAAGGTGGTCCACAAGTACTAAATACAAAGACTTTTATTGCCTTTTCCTCTACAACGCGCATTTACGAACTAGAACAGCTAGACCACTGAAATATGTATTACGTGACGTGGGCACAATAATTTTACTCTAGCATATCGCATACTTAGATCGAAAGGTCTCTGTTCGCTAGACAAAAAAAAGTCTTTCTGAATGTTTTGTTAGTAAAGTTGTGTAAAGTAATCTTTTGTTAGTAAACTCATTTATATTTGACAACATTATTTATAACCTAAAATAAAATTGAATTTCATTATCTGCTTTGCTAACAAAAATTCAGAATTAAAATTAATTAATAAATGACATCCGAAAAGTGGCAGGCATCGATTGGATGCGAAAGGCCGAATATATAGGCAACGTTGGCGCTACTTGAAAGAGGCCTATGCCTAACAGTGTATGAGTGTGGCTGATGATGAATAAATTAATTAAAAAATCTGAATTTAGTCCCGGGGACGGAGACCTTTTTTGAGTTGAATCACTTTTGATCTAGGTGTGTGATACGACTACTAGGATCTATACAAATAATAATATTATTTACCGTAGAGGCGATCGGTAAGATATTGCGTTTTGATCTACCTACTCACTACAACTAACCAAACAGCCTGCTAGTCCTGCAAGTTCTATTATTATTTGTATAATCTATTTTAAACATAGAAGTAGGTAGATACTTAGGTCAGCTAAATGCAAACATATTATGTTTATCTGATAAGGTCATAGACATACGACGAGATCAGTATGCTAATGTAATATTTTGAAAAATATTCCTTTCACTATTAACTGGCTTTTAATTTGAAATACTTAAGTAACTTATCTGTGTTTCGTAAAATCTTGCGATCTCGTCTAACAGCTGAATGACCTTAAAATAGCTGTTAATTCAAAAGGTATTTTGTATTGCAAGATTAGAGCTGTTTGTATAGATGTTACAAACGAAAAACGAACGTTATAATCGTGCTAAATCTTTTTTAATTATTATTGTCGGTGATTTGTACTTGTCTGTATTCCGACTCGACGATAAATAACAATTATTAAGTGAAGTTTAGAATAGAATAATTTTTCATTCAAATAAACTTCTACAAAGTGCTTTCGAATCGTCAAATGAATCTACCACTGGTTCGGAATGCTGTTTCAACCGAGAAGAACCAGCAAGAAACACGGCGGCGTCTGCTCTTTTAAAAAAAATAAGTATATGTAAAGCTAGGAAAAATAATATGTACCCACTGATCCTATATACTTACTTAATACCTACTCATTACACGTGTACTCACACTCACACTACACACTCTTTTTTTTATTATTCGATGACAAGATACTCACAAAACATTTTTAAGAACCTGCACCATGAAACTGTAATACTTAGAACAGCAATTTCTAACAAAGTTCCGCCGCGCTCCAAACGTAGGGTCAAAAAACCAATGTATGTGTGAGTGCCATGTAATTATTTTCTGGACTACTTATAACTACGTTTTTCATGATTCTTTTGATGAATTATGACACCCTATTATTTATTTATTTGTTTATTTCATGACAAGATACCTAGTCCTTGACTGCGATCTCTCCTGATGGTAAATGACGTCTTTAAGATGGTAGCGGGCTAACTTGCCAGGGGTATGGTTTCTATACGCCATCGTGCCGAAACGCTAAATCGCTTGGCGGCACGTCTTTAACGGTACGGTGGTAACTAGCCACGGTCACGCCTCCTACCAGAAAAGCCCTTTCACAGTACATCTTTTTTTAATAATATTTTGTAAACTCGTCGTACTAACGCGACGATACTGCGTAGTCGGCCCTTAAAGGCTTACTAAAAACAGCTTATCACCACGATGACCATTGCGCTTCTAGCTGTTATTTATCTAAGACCTGCACGTATATTCTTTGCATTATTAAAGGTCGTAAAACGCGCCGTATATTTTCTGTTTTCCCGTGCTAAATGCAGGGATATATTTCAGCTTACTTTGTGCTTAGCGGGAGGACAAAAGACTGCATAAGACAAGTGGAATGCCGGGAGAAACAAAGAAGAAAAAACCTCTCTTTGTCTGTATCCATTTCGATTAGCAAAGATATTCTAATGTCATGAATAATTGAGGATATAGTAGTGGAGCATTTACGATACTATAATAAGATAAACTACGAGCATCTAAGTTAGCCTTAATTTCAGATTAAGTTATGATTCGACCTTCCTGGCTTAGTGTTGACCGCTGTCGTCTTATACTTATAGGTATAGGAGGTCTCGGGTTCGATTCCCGGCGGGGGCAATTTGGGAATTTATAATTTCTGAATTGTCTCTGGTCTGGTCTGGTGGGAGGCTTTGGTCGTGGCTAGTTATCACTCTACCGTCAAAGACGTGCCATTAAAGAGTACTCCTGGACCCATTTGAAAAATTCTTTTTTGTTTGAAAGGATATAGGTACTTCCCAGATAGTCCCATTATCATCAGGTCAAGATCTGATGGTGGGATCCTGCAGAAATCGAGGGAACTCTTAAAATTTTATAGGCACAATTGATATACTTTGTAGTGGCGTTTGAAGTCGGTTTTGTAAAAAGAATTTTTACGTTTATATTATCAAATATATTACTTTAACCTAGATTAACAAGATTTAACGAAAGTAGGCACTTATAAACTAAAATTATCTGTTCACGTTGAAGATAATAGAAACGGTAAGAATTATACAAAATATACTTACCTACTGTACCTAACTATTGCATGTTTCTCATTATGTGGATCCGATTTCCTTTAATTAGTATTTCAAGGTAATAATGATAAATATCGAGTTATCTTTTAGAAAGTCTTTAAGTAAAGTAGGTAATTATATCCAATTGAAAATTCGGCGAGACACTTGTTTGGCCTCAGGAGCCGTCAGTAATAGCATTGAGGCTTATTATTACATTCATTGGTTTTGTCGCCCTAGTTTCGTCGTAATTTTATTACTTAAGAACACCGACCTCTATGATACTGGTAGTACGCTGGAATAAAAAAAAGACGTGTGGCACTCGGGGACTGCCACGGTAAAGCTATTGTATAGCATTTTTTATCAACGCCATCTAGCGGCTCACCGTAGAGGAGTCCCGTGTCAGGTTATTTTCGTTACGGAATTTCTGGATTCGGTCTCCACGCTGGCCCGCGATAGAAGCTATGCAATAGCTTAATAGGTTAAAGGTGCGGACTGAAAACTGAAAGGTTGTAGATTCGAGCCCCACCAGCAGCAGCAGCTTGGCTAATATTGTTTTACAAAAAAAAATGTTTGTCATGTAAACATCTGACAGGAGATTCTTATTTCATTTATTTATTTTATTTACAAAAAAAGTATGAAAACTTCTTAATATTTATTTGTAGTTTGGAATAAGAATTCTGAGAAACTTACTTTTTTGCAATTAACTGCCTGCATATTAGTAAGTAAGTTTGAGTCTCAATAGCCCAATGGTTAAAGGTGCGGACTGAAAACTGAAAGATCACAGGTTCGTTTGGTTGGGGTTTCCCAATCATTGCACTATTGTCGTACCCACTTCTAGCACAAGCTCTCCGCTTATTTGGAGGGGATAGGAGGATATTAGTCAACTTCATCGTGGCTAATATTCTTAAAAAATAAATTAAAATTAGTTTGAGTTAAATCCTTTCTTCCTAAAAACCTTTAAAAATGAGATAAATAATGTATATTTATTATTATTACTATACTATTGAGTAGATAATAGGTACAAAGAAATGAATGCTGAGAACCCCATCACTTGTGATTACATTGTAATTTATTCCAACTGCTATAATGAAGTTTCACGCAGAGTTCGGGATTTAGAAATTGAAACTCCATCATCTGTTAAACAAACAATGGCCATTGTATCACTGAAATTAAACCAGTTCTAATAAACGCAATAGTTAATAATATCGACGCTGATATAGATTAACAATATTCTCTGAGTAGATGAGCCATGTTTACTTATCATTCTGGACAGTCTCTTATCTTCATTGCTAATTACAAAGTTTTTATAGAGCACTACTAATACTTTTCAAAATTCGTTCTCAAAATAAAACAAAAGGAATTTTTTTTTTGATCGAGCCGTTTTTTTTATTTTATTTTATTAAATTTACTTACAAACACTTACACTAATACATCGATAAACATACAAAAGACTAACTACATACTAGCTAAGTGTAGTGATTACTTAAAAGTAAACGGAACGTGGACAATTTTGCGTTTTAGGCAGACTAACGAACAGCAATTCATTTTTATTTAAATCCTCGATCCTCAATCAACATCTATCAAACATCAACTCATTGATCCCAATCACAATATATCTGCTATAAGTCACTGAGGAGTTGGGTATCCCGCAGGCGACTTCATGCTGCAGCAGCAGGTCAAAATTACCATGCCTTGGAAATAATCCGAAGAAACAGTACATTAAATTTCAAATCAGTCGCACCAGTGAAAGTTTGTAAGACCCTTTAATCAAGTAGGAAATGAACTGATGATCTTCAAAAGCCTGCGTAGATCTTCATAAATTATTGAACGAGCGAAGCGAAGTTCTCTGAGTCAACTAGGGCGCTTGCCTACTAGACAGAGAAGTGTGTTCGTCTAAATGTCTGTCAGAGCCCTATAACTTCTGAATTACTGAACGTAATTATTTCAAATTTAAATATAATATGTAAACTGATGGCCTTCAGCCGAACATTGTATAAAAAAATATAAAAAGCTTTATTTCAGGGGGGCTCTCATAGAAGCGTATTTGAAGTAAAATCTTGTTTGTTGCTCTACATAGACTTGCGATATATCTTTTTAAAGACGACTTTGAACAGAGTACAAAAATATATTTTTTTTAATTTTTCCCTAAAAATTGACCAAATGGGGGGGTTTCAAAGTGGAGATTTTAATTTGAGCCATATGTCAAGAATTACTGAATATTAGAACGTGAAACTTGGTTGAAAATTCAGTTATATCCTGCACTTGAACAACAAATACTAAAATTAGATAAATGTTATAAAGAAACGAAATTATTTAATTTTAATGCGCCATCTATTAGCATTATTGTGAAGCTAATAGCTTCACTATAATGCTTCACTATAATGCTTCACTATAGATGGCGCTGTGTCAGTAAAACAGTTTTATGTCAACTATTATTTTTTTTATTGCGTCTAATGTTAAAAGTTAATTATTACAATATATAATTAAAACTTTTGGGAATTATGGGATATCGCGAGGTCTCAGTTCGGGGCGAACCACTAGTAGCTAAGATTCATCTTGATTACGTTAGCTTTCAAAGAGAAATAACCGCATCATAATCGGTCCATTCGTTAGCTACGAGGTAACAGACAGATACACGGATACACATATACACACGTTAAACTTATAACAATGTCTCTTTTTGTCGGGGATTAAAAACTAAAGAAAAGCATACCTTTCGGTATATTTTTGTAAAATTTTATAATTTGCAGAATTATTGTCGTAATTACGAAGTTCAATTTAAATTTTGTATCATGGCAACCCTATTTTAATTGTATAGCTACGGCGCTCATTAGAAAGGTGCAAACCAAGCAAAGTCCAAGTTCAACTACTTTTATTGTAACTTTGTGTACACAGATTACCGACTCCCATTATTGTATTTGAAATTACTTGTGTTTAATTTTGTTGACTTTATTTATATTATTTGCACTTTAATAGTTGTTTAATTATTATTTTTTTGCTCTTAGCTTAAAAGTTTACCAAACTAGCAACACCTCATCAAGCAAGTATCTATTCTACATAGTCTAATAAAATTAATTACCTCCAAGATAACGCTTATCCGACGTTTAATATTGAAGCATGATACTGCCAATAGCAGAATAGAAATTAGTTCTGTCTTCTTTACAAGAAGTTGTCTTGATAATTGGACGATGTTATATTTGAAGGTGTGTTCCTGGCACAATCACAAAGAATCATCAAGATGTGGAACGCTCTTCCGGCGTTTGTGTTTCCTGCCTCGTACAACTTGAGTACCTTCAAACCAAAAGTGAATAGGCACCTTCTATGCAAGCGCGCTGCAATATCGTCCTCCTTATCAGGCCTCATCATTTCCATCAGGCATTATTGTGTCAAGTTATAAAATAAAACTACTTACAAGAGAATTCAATCCTCAATAGGCCAACGGTTAAAGGTGCGGACTGAAAACTGAAAGTTCGCGGGTTCGAATCCCACCCGTAGCACTATTGTCGTACCCACTCCTAGCACAAGCTTTCCACTTATTTGGAGGAGATAGGAGGATATTCGTCAACTTCAGCTTGGTTGTTATCCGTTTAAAAAAAAAATGGATTGTAAAACTAAAGAATAAAACCACTAACAGTTCATAATGATTTTAAAACCAATTATAATGTCAAGGTAATCACCTTTACCAATTTTATTTTTAGTAAGAGTATTTTTAGAAAAGTAGACTTTTTGTTTGCGTAGAGAGCTAGTTGCCAGCTCCAGCAAAAATGAAACATCCTTTTACCTGTAACGAGTTCACGGTAATTAGGTGAGCCATCTACGCTTTACGTTATAAAAACAATCTTTTAAAAGCAAACTACGAGTACTTAGATAAACAAAATTTAGCTCCGACTCGATTTGTAATTTTCTAGGAATTTCAACTTAATTAAGTGAATAAGTTAAAGTCCTCGATTACAGAAAAATATGGTTAAAGTCGTGTTTATTTCGAGCCTCGTTGGTCCAGTGGTTAGCAAGTTCGACGCCGGATGACGAGGTCCCGGGTTCGATTCCCGGGGCGGGCTAAAATTTTTTATTTTTTTAAGATAGCCCTTGACTGCGATCTCACCTGATGGTAAGTGACAATGCAGTCTAAGATGGTAGCGGGCTAACTTGGAAGGGGTATAGCAGTGTAAATTCAACCCATACCCCTTACCGGTTTCGTGCCGGAACGCTAAATCGCTTGGCGGCACGTCTTTGACGGTAGGGTGGTAACTAGCCACGGCCAAAGCCTCCCACCAGACCAGACCAGAGACAATTTAGAAATTATAAATTCCTAAACTGCCCCCGCCGGGAATCGAACCCGAGACCTCCCAGTTATAAGACCACAGCGCTCACCACTGCGCCAAGGAGGTCGTCAAAAAAAAATATTATTGGGGTTTTCTGTCAAGAAATTCTCAGGCTGAAATCTATAGATCGCACTCTCACACTGCTCAGACTCAAGACAGAGTTAAAACGAGACAGCTTTATGTCAGAGTATATTTGTGTCTCGTAAAATTTAAATTCAGTATCTAAATTAATTTATCATAATGCATTTTTGTATTAAAGAATATAAGTACACAGCTTGCTTCTTACTTGTACTTCAAGCAGCGACGAATTACGTCGCGGGCACGAGTATATACAATTTAAGAATATGTAGCAATTTACAACTCTACATTTATGTATTTAGTTCTATACAACCAATTGATCAATCAGAGTGCAGAGTGCTGGTAGATCAATAAAATCAAATATTTATTGGATACTATCTCCCACACTTCGTTCTCGGGAAAACTCTTTACCGGTATGAAAAGTATCCTATAAGGCTATATCCGTCTACGGGATGCTAGCTAACTCTGTGCCAAATAACAACTCATTTATCGGGTGAACGATACAAAAATGTGACAAACTCTTTTCCAAGATGAAAACATTTTGTAATTTTTTAAGTATAATATGGACCTGTGACCTTTTTCAGAATTTTTTTCGTCGCTTCTATATTTTAGAAAGCTTTACTGTAAAAGTCTACTACTTCTAATTTTCAGAACTCGGTAGGTACCTCTTATTTTAATATGTCGAGTGTTTAGCAAAATTTTAATTTATATTATGTTCTGTTCTTTGAAAAAAAAAAAATAGAAAACTTCGTTAGCGCCGTAATCTAGACCACATTTAATTTAAGAAACTTTTTCTCCATCTCGACGGTTGTACGAGTAATTAAAAAGGTACACCTTTACCTACAGCGGGCGATAGAAAGATCAACTCGGCTTATTCATTTGAACTTATTTTTATTTTAAAGCGTTTAAAAAGGCCGCCCTCACTGAACAGGGTTGGCAGAAGTTAATTTTATAAAATGGGATAATGCAGATAAAGATACTAAATTTTTATAAACTATATCAGGATATAATAGCTTTTTGGTAACCCCCAGTAGGATATAATAGCTTTTTGGTGACTTGACATCGTCGAGCATTGTATGCATATTGATAAAATGTTCGACGACGTAAAGTCGTACCATTTATGTTTCCTTTTTTGCCACGGAACGCCAAAAAAAAAAACAAAAAACATTTCAAAAGCTTCTTAACCAGGCTTAGGTCATAATACTTACCTACTTTATTCATAGTAGGTATCAAAAATCTGACATTAAAACTTCCTGACTTCCCCTTATCTTGTACTCGGTGAGCGCTATCAAATCCACGTAGTCCCTTGCACGGCATTGCATGTTCACTTTGTCATTACGTAGGTATTATATCAACGCATATATCACGGTTTCCCGCGAGGTCAGATTGTGCTGATAAGCGAACTCAGCGAAGCAATGAACCCATGAGATGTCAAATGGATATGTCTGATACATGCTGACATTAACTTAAATTTCATTATCAAACTATCATTAATCATTGGTCCCGTAATGGTGGAATTGTAATTGGTCGTATACTCATATTCGGATGCCTTTGGAATTTGGGATAACGACCTAACCTACGATTAACCTCCGTTATACTAAATCTATCTGAAATAGGTAAATAGTTCTTCAGAACAGAGAACCAGAACGTCTGATGTAGCGCATCGTTTCACGAGGCTGAAGTGAAAAGAACTGAAAGACGCTGGGCCCCAACGTTGACGTTGGTGACTTCGCACTAGGAGTCGTTTCTACGATTTCTTGCAAGTCGCTGAACATAAACGGCATAATAGCTTGTTCTGAATTGTTATGACTGCATGTTTTCTGAAGGAAATAATTTTAATTTTTTACTAAAGAATTATTCTTTTTATTCTCTAGGATTTTGTTAAGCGACGATACGATACTACTCGTATTTAATAGGATAGATTCTATTTTTCAAAATAATTATGATAGCCACAGCTGATAGCACGTTACAACTGCGCAGAATCACACGCGGCGAATTTTTCATAACAATTGCACAAAAAAATGTGCATGACATTTTCAACAAGTTTCTCGTAGACTCTGAATAATGCATTTCTTGCAGCTCAATACAAAGTAAAATGCGATAAACTTTAGAATATTATGCTTTGCCCGGTCTCTAGGGTGCCACGGTATCACCTCATAAAAATATTTATTTTATTTTATGTAAAATATTAAGTATGTAAAATTAATTAATTTCATAAAGCGACCCCAACATAAGATTTTAGCATTCATGTAAGCATAATCATTATGTACCTACCTACCTTATATTATGAAGCTTTTATTAATATTTTCCATTCAGCATTTACGAGTGTGTTTATATAAAAAAACAGGAAAACCTTTCACATTTTTAAAGCTTGAATAGGTACTAAGCGCGGCAATACCTACCGACATAATTCCGGCAAAATGTGTGTTGCATTTCACAGACAGTAAGTACCTAAATGTCAGCATAAAGGCTTGCATGAAACGAATTTAAACAACGAGTTTACAGAACAGCTCTGAATCGTAAATTTCATGCTCCTATGTGTAACAAAAGCTTTATACTTTTATTCTTCTAACAACGGGTCTAAGATTTTAGCTTAACGTAAGTAGGTACCTACCTATAGTACGGCCACCGAGAGAATGCCTTTTTGGAATCTGTCAGTTTATATACAAAAAAAATATCCATTTGACCTAACCTTGTTACTTTTTTAATTCCCGCGGGCAAGTCAAATTCAGCAAATCAGTGGCTAATATTGTTTCAAACAAAATTTATTTTTTTCAATAAATGCATACTATAAATTACTATAATATTATAAATGTGTGTTTGATGGTTTGTTGGTTTGTCCGTCAATCACGCTACGAATTGACGTGATTTTTTGCATGAGTATAGTTGGAGACCTGGAGAGTGACATAGGCTGCTAGCCTGATTTTAAAACTAAATCCACGCGGACTAAGTCGCGGGCATCAGCTAGTTAATAATAACAACAAATATTCTTCGTCAGTTCATTCAAAAGTTACTTCTTCAATCTTCAACGAACGACAATCTGGTGGGAGGCTTTGGCCGTGGCTAGTTACCACCCTACCGTCTAAGACGTTCCGCCAAGTAATTTAGCGTTCCGGCACGATGGCTTGTAGAAACCGATTAGGGTATGGGTTAAATTTACACTGCTATACCCCTTCCAAGTTAGCCCGCTACCATCTTAGACTGCATCGTCGCTTACCATCAGGTGACATCGCAGTCAAGGGATATCTTAACAATGAATTAAAAAAAAACTGTCAAAAACGCATTCTCTTGAGCGCCACACTGTACCTGCTTGCTACCCATTTAAAATATTCATGGTACATTCGTGACGACCTCACCTTTGTTACGTTCGGGTAATGTAGTTAGCTAACTACAAGTCTGTCTCAAGTCTAGAATTACGTAATCATTCATCGTTAAGCTACAGCAGAAAGTTCACATTATAATTTTAGCAAGCTTTTTGTATCTCGCTCGTGTGGTTAAACTTCTCCTACGCTAAGCTAATAAAAAAGGAATAAAATTAAGAGGAAACTCGGTCTTAAATTATACTACTCGTAATGTCACATAATTGCCTAATGCTAATCAAAATCGGTCTAGTGCGAGTCGGACCAGTGCACAAAAGGGTTCCGTGCTACTATGGAAAATATAATTGTTTCTGTTTAATCATTGATCCTATTAATACATATTATATTAATGCGAAAGGGTCTTGGTTTTTCCTTTTATCAGAGTGAATCAACGTATTTTTTGATTAAGGACACTTTGTATCCCGAAAAATCGAAGGGTTCGCACGGAATTTTTTTAAAACTCATCCCACATTTTCACAAAAATCAAGGTGTTAAAAAGGTAGCATTATTCGGCATTCTATGATTACGAAACCTTAATTTTTATCATTCTTTGCTTTACCATGGAATAATCATGTAAAAGTAAAATCTGACCAACTCTTTAAAGTTTAAACTTTGATGTAATTATTACCACTTTAAAGATAGAAATGAAAGAAATGAAGTCGAAAAGTCCCATTGTGTTTAATTTTTTTTTATTTTTTATATTTGCCGTAACAAAGAAGGCAGAGTACCTACTCGTAACACATAGTCTATGAAAATTTCAACTGGCTTCCAAAAATTACGCATGTGACAGATGGGCAGACAAACAGACTGTGTAGACTTAGCAATATTGTTCCGTCTGGCACCCTTTGGGTACAGGGCACGGTACCCCAAAAACGTGACTGCATGTCTATTTATGTTACAATCTTATCACCACGCCTAATTTTTTTTACAAATTTTAAACGCGGTCAAGGTTTTATGATAATCATGACGTAAGTAAGTATTATTGAAATTAATTATTGCTTCACTCTCAACATGTACGTACGATGGTACGTTACAAAATAGAACAAGCACACTTATGTTAAAACGACAAGCACTAACTGTCAATTCATCTATCATTTAAATAAATACGAAGATAATAATTATAGGGAGAGTGCTAGGATATGGATGCTAAATGTCAAGAAGACATGCTGAAATTGCTTAAAGGCTTGGATCCACAGAAAGCTCGACGTTCGCGTCGTTGACGCGTGGCTGAATATTGACTTGTCATAAAAGCCACAAGTTAGCCTACATGAAATAAATAATTTTAAAATTTTGAAGATAAAGATTGTAATGCCTGCTAATATTATACATATTATATACATATTATGCGAAAGTGTGTTTGTGTCGTGTTTTGTCCTTATCACGTAACAACGGAGCAACAGATCGAGTTGATTTTTACATAGGAATAGTAATCTAGAGAGTGAAATAGGCTCTCATTCTCGTATCAATTGTACCATTTGATTTTTTCACACTTGTCAGCCAACTCGTCTAAGTGCTATATTGTTCGGTACGCGTCAATGAATAAAATTCTTATCACACATCCTGATTTTTAACAAAAGTTTGTTAAACATCAGGATCGTTATAGTTGCAAACGTGACATTAGTGTCACGTTTCAGTAATGGCGCATGATTTTGCTACTTCTCAGTGTGAATGCTTTCCTTCTCATTTAATTCCTTGTATTACACTTTAAGACTTCTATGAATTGCGTGGGTTTCGGTTCTATCGTGCGTCGTTGCCGTCACGCGCTGTGTGTGTCATAGCCTTTAGTGGGTAAGAGGTCAGCGCATCTTCTCAACCCACGATCACGTAAGAAATAAGCTTGCTCAATGCGATAGGATTGTGAGTACCTACTACATAGTGCGCACAGTAATACAAAGTAGGCTAGAGGTTTGAGAAATTACTTTCGAATGAACTAGGAACAGTTTACTTCAGTTTTAATTATATAAATAGGTAGATATTAAAGAGCTGATGGTAGTGATCCCGTCGCATGAATAACATTATGGTAGGGGTTTTCTCGGATTAATAAGGTGGTGAGTTCTTAGTTCTTTCCACATACGACTCAACTGAGGCGGCGCTCACTCTTCTCAGACACAAGACAGAATTAAAATGAGGCAGAGATACATTCTTGGAATTTGTAGACACAAATCAAGTCTCAAGCCAAGTCCGATCACAATATCACACGATTTAGAGTCTAGACTGCCGAAGAATAGGTAGGTAAGTATGTGGTTTCTGCTCCCACTGGAAGTAGAAAATCATATAGGAAATATGCGATACCTATTTCATTTAATCGCACAAGAATATACTTTCTGCTCTAGTTGAGAATCGATGATCCAATTGATTCAAATGAAGCGTTTCTATGATTCGAATCTTTGAACTGATTCAGTTACAAATGATCCAATCTTAACGAAGATGCGTTATTGCCACCTCTAATTCCCAATCCCTTTTCGATTAATTTCAGACTAAAACAAACGATTAAGATTTCAAATTGAATACAAAGACGCCTAAATCAGATCTACAAAGTAGGTTACCTAACCAGTTAATTAAGTCAACGTTGCTTTACCAGTGAGTTGACCGATAAAATTATTATGGAATGCTGCAACTAGGCCACACGGCCCTCGAAAACAAAAACTAATCAAACAAAATAATAAAGCTAGTTTAAATGCAAACAAAAACCAAGTTACGATGAGTAATTGGAAATAGTAAACAAAATGGTGGCAGCTGGCAACAACCATTCGTTCAAATAAGAATAGGCCTCAAAATTCCAATTTTTCAGTTAGGTTTCCCAATGTTATTTGATTGTGAAAGGTAATTTTTTTGCACGCTATAAAAGCTGTTTGTACGAAAACATAAAAGTAACGTTAAAACGAGGAATGACAAATAAAATCCCTCTGTTATTCGGAGAATTTGGGAATGGGCTATGCACACGTAATATCCATTGTGACAACACGGTTTTTACTCGGGATTAGTGTCAAAGTGACTGAATTTTATGCTCATACATAATAATAGCCTCCATTTTCATATATTCAGTGGCTATTATTATGATAAATGTGTGAGAAATTCATATTTACGAAAATTGCTACCTTTATGATTGGGGTGTTATTGGATTGAACTGGGCCAGTCAAAATCCAACTTCATTTTCAAGCGATTCTGAAATCACTCTTATACTCTATTGGTTATTTATTATACGGAAATCAAACTGTGAATAATATCTCACCTGATGATCTTCTCCTTATTTTTATTTGTCAACCGATAGGCGTCCGTTGCTGGACCTAGGTCTTTTGCATCAGGCCTCGGTCCTACGTTGGCTAAATCCAGCGGTTCCCTGAGACTCGTTTGATGTCATCGGCCTACTGTGTGGGGTGTCTGCAGACACTGCGCTTTCCAGTGAAGGGTCGCCACTCCAGCACCATGGATCCCCAACGACCATCCGATCTTCGAACTATGTGTCCCGCTCATTTCCACTTGAGTTTCGCTACTTCGGATTTTGGTTTTCCTACGGATCGCCCGCTAATTGATCCTGAGCCTTTTTATGATTCCCTGACGGTAAGTGACAGTGAAGTTTAAGTTATAGGTAGGTAGTGGGCTAACTTGGAAGGCGATCTATTCATTGTACCGGAATGCTAGATCGCTTAATCTGTCTTTCCCACTAGAGACCAAGGCGCTATTCTCAATCTTAGAGGCTGCGGAAAACAATGAATGTAAACTGAGAATAACCCGCATTTTTAATGCGAAAAGCGGGTTTGCCAGCTCATAGCAACTTTCGATAGCCACTGAGCTAGAGAATTGCTTATTAGAAGAGCAAGTCTGAGGACAATTTAAAAATTATAAATTACCAAATCGCCTTTGCCGGGAATCAAACCAAGACCTCAACTTTTCCACAGTAGGTACTGACCACGGTGATAGAGATGTCTTTAAAATGTGTTGGGAACCAATTTTTTCGATTGTTTAGAGTGTTTAAGTTGTATGCATACAAATGCAACCTATAGAAAATGCAGGGTATTATTTTTTGGTAGAGCATTAAAATAATAATTGATCGAAGTAGTTATAATATTAATTTCATATAGAACAAACTTAATTTAACCTTACCTTCACGTTCAATGCTAGGTATGTTTAAAGTCGGCAACGTTCACTGTTCATGTTACGGCACACAACCTTATTTCCACTTCTATTCAGCAGTCAACAGTCACCCACTTTCGATCGTAAACTGGTTTTTAAAAGAGTTCAGTTTTTCATGGCGCTAAAGAGCTCCTTTACTAATTTTTTATGCGTAATGGACACACATATAACGTAATATTTATATTCATTTTAAATTAATCGTAAAAACTTCGAGCATTAATTAAAGCTCGCCACCACACAATTTGAGATAACCTACATGACCCCAAACACAGCGCTGAGGCGCCGTCAATAATGATTTCACACGAGCATAAAAACACAGTTTTGTGTACAAACACGAGTACAAAATACAATAGTCTTTAAAAATATCAATGAATTCGCGTCATAAGACAAAACCGTCTCGTAGAACGCAGACAGCCGGCGTAAGCGCTTCGGATGCAGTCGGGTTTCTTCGTTACCATTCGGTAAATAAGCTTTTCGAGATGCATAGAGATACACACAATTTTCCTCCCTCTCACACACGAGTGAAACGATACTCTCGATCGGATCACTGAACTGAAAGGAAACAGAAATAAGTCTTTCTCATCCAGTGGTCGACGCTTGGAAACCGGTTTTGTATTGTTACTCTTTAGGGCTTGGTCACTCATAGTGCGACGCGCGATATCAATGATGTATAAATTAGGGTACTGGCATTTTGCAACTTTTTAGGTTAAGTGTTCGTAAGTCTGTTATTTTGTATGGAGATGTCAAATCACAACGTTTTTCCAAAACGTTTTTTGTGTAATTTTCGTATAATTAACGTTAACTTAAAAACTTACGCATAGAGTTCTAACTCCTGACTTAGCCATCCCGAAATTGAAACCATAAAGTTCGAATATATACAGTCGTTATTTCTACGGACAACTATTCACTATTTTTATTATTTTTGTACATATCAAACAGTATAAAAATAATATTTGATGAAGTGGGCAAAGGTACGGGGTGGATCAAATCAGTACGCCTTTTCGATCGTGTACATGTATTCTATTTGACTTTCCAGGAACTGAATGAATTTGTGGTGGTGTCGTCTGTGTGGTGATGTATGAAACACCGCCAGTGCACCAATTAGTGTAAGCATCTTCATGAAGCTCCGTATAATAATTCCTTAAGGCGATTCGCACGCGGTACCGCGCAATGTCGCGGCGGTTGTGTCCAATCCTTAAGTCCTTACCGAACTATAACTCAAACATGATTTCGTAGCGATACCCGTTTCGAGCTTTACGCAAGGGGCTGTGCTTATACGTTGTAAATGGAAGGAAACTGTTACTGAACGGAAATGGACACTGCCGGAGTTGCTATAAGCTAGCGAAAGAGAAATATTAATATAGGTGCCAGGTACCTTTCTCCCCTAAGTAAGTACCTACCTGCCTAGCTACAATAGGAACAGATTACAGTTTCTAGAGGAGATTTCTAGAGATTACGATCTAGCCTGGCGGCTACCAGTATTGGTTGGGAACTTTAGATACTGGCGATCACAATAGATTGATAACGGTTGAAGTGGTACCTACTTGGACTGTAAGCTCTTACCGGCCAAACTTGGCCTGATGACCCGAATATTCGACTTAGCGCAATGTAGGTACGTAGGTCATATAAATTAATCGCTTAGATTATAATCATATCGACATCAGCCGTAGACGAGTCGCGAAATGATCACTGGGAGAGTCATAGATACTCTACAAATCGCATACCTACTCTGAGGTTGAAATCTTCAGCTCAGACGCAAGGCAGAGTTAAAACGAGACAGATTCATGTCAAAGCATATTTGTGTCTCAAGTTTGTTGTGAAATGTAATCTTCATAAATTATAGCTAAGAGCTATCTCGATCACGTTCGCTTTCAAACAGAAATAACCGCATCAAAATCGGTTCATTCGTTAAGGAGCTACGAGGGAACAGACAGACACACAGATACACACATCAAACTTATAACACCCCGTTTTTCCTCTTGGTAAATTTGTCATTCAATAAGCGAGCGTTTAGGTACATAGTGTAGGTAATCAGCTCGGGTTATGATCATATAATGTCAGAAATTTTGATTAAAATTCTCCCAATATGAAACCACAAAAGCATACTTTACGCAGTTCCTGAATATTATGCTTTTTGATGAATTTTCGTGCACGTTAAATATTTTCAAATAGGTTTTTACCAATATAATTTTCAAGCCGGTGCAAACGAGTAGGTAAGTATCCCAAAGTAATTTGATCATTTTCAGTATGGTTACACTTTGGACAGGCTTTACAAAAACGTATTACACCTTTTTTTAAATTTTTTTATTGTCCTAGAATTTAAGCTAAAACAGAAGTCGATTAAACTTATCATTTTCTATGCCGAATCAAAAATAACATCCTACCTACTACAGTTAGTGATATTGATTTATTTCGCGAGTAAAAAAACATCTTATTTTTATGGCAACTTAGAGATAACATCGTGGGTCAATGAACTATAAAAAAAACATTGCAAAACTAAGAACGTAGAGTCCACTTTACATATTAATAGGTAATTTTGGCGCCTTAGCTTGTTTATAACTTGACGGAAATTACTACTAACTTATCAAACTGACGTCACTGCTGGACAAAGGTCCCATGCATGGACTATCTATCTAAAGCTCTCGGTCTCGCGCCGCGTGTATCCAGCCAGCGGTACCCTGCGACCCATCTGATATCGTCGTTTTACCTTGGGAACTGAACGACCGTCAGATGATAAATAAATTAAATATTTTACTCGTATTGTAGTAGGACCAAACATTTCTGTTCATTGCTAAAATATGGCACGTCTGGCTCTCTAGTAGCTAATGTCCCATCTCACCCATCTGTTTTAATCGGATTGATCTCACGCATAGAAAAAACCACTAACTAGATATCAAGCTAGTATATTTTTATTGTAGTATGGTGAGAAAGAGACCGTTTAAACATGACCATCCTAAACATATAATCGTGTATGGGTGTAATATCTACTTAGTCAATGTTTCTTAGAATCGTCTGTGACTAGATTGTAGACAAATATGGACCACGGAAGCAAAAAATAAAGGTAAGGCTACATGAAACGAATCGTCATAATAATATGATGATCTCTATCTGTTACTACTTACTCTTAGGTAGATGGTCATCCAAAGTGATTGTTTTCATTTTAAGTGCCGATATTTTTTAACTTTTTTTTGGTGACTTAAATGGTAAGTAGGGTTGCCAGATTTTTTTCAGCCTATAAGGGACAAATGGTTAAATGGGCAAAAAAATACGGGATTTCAGTTTTTTACCCGGGACAAATGAAAAACAAAATTATTTTGTGTCATTTTTTATAATTTTTTATATTTTTCCAAGGATCGAGTCAGTTTTAACATTGTCATTCTGACACTAACACTGTCATTGATCGATGCGGGCTGCGAGTGCAAATTAGTAGCGAGACGAGTGCGTTTTACGAACGTTGCGTGTGTGAATATTTAGATCGACTTCATAATGAAAAACGACGTACGGTTCAAATACGGGACAGAGTCAGTCCCGCCGGGACATTTTAAACTATGCCTAAAATACGCGATGTCCCGGGAAATACGGGACGTCTGGCAACGCTAATGGTAAGTGACGATGCAGTCTAAGATGGTAGCGGACTAACTTGGAAGGGGTATTCAGTGTAAATTCAACCCGTACCCCTAATCGGTTTCTACGCGCCATCGTGCCGGAACGCTAAATCGCTTGGCGGCACGTCTTTGTCGGTTGCTTAAGGGCACCACCCTAAGCATTGCGCATCGGTTTCATCGTTTCTATTTAGACCCGCCCGACTACAACATACGTGGACAAACTTAAATTATTTTATAACGGCGTTTGAAGTCGGTTTCTTACGAATAATTCTTTTTCAACACACTTGCTCATAAAGGGGCTCCCGGTTCACCGCAACTAGGCACACAATGACACCTCTAACTCAAACTGTGACTTTTGATTACTATTATTCACAATGTGAGTTAAAGAATTTTTTTTTTTAAATTTTATTGGGTGAGTTGCTGTGTTCTTAAAAAAGTTTCTATTACAAAAAAGATCTTGTTCAATAATTTATAAAAATATCGTGTTAAATTAATGTACCTGAGCAAGCAATCATTTCATACAACTCCGTATTTAAATAGATAATTTCAACATGTACGTATTTAATAAATAAAACTGTCAGTAACTTTTGTTTTTTTTTTGTAATAAAGAAAACTCGAAATCCCCATTTTGTACGTGGCTATAAGAGAAATGCCAAAAAAAGAAACCTCATTCTTTAGTCTATGGCCATTAAAGGTTTCGGAAAACTGATTAAATCAAATAAACACCTGAATAGGCTATGTATGGTCGTCGATCTTTGCCTGCCCTCAAGAGCATCTCAAGAGGGCGAACAAAAGAACAACATTAATTTTTCCCGCCATTGCGAAAAAATTTTCACAACTCGTTTTCACTGTTTTGTACCATAATATACTATTTTAGTGTTATTTTCTTCACAAGTGTGTTGAAAAACGTCGTATGATATACGTGTATATTGATGATTACCGTCCTCGGCTACCTTAAGACCCTCACCTGACGGCTCGGGTCTCAATAGCGCCTCAGCGGTAATCACCAACTTTGACACTTGTACCATAATGTACTATTATATTATTATTATTCAAAGGTAGCCAATACAAGTGGCGGCTAACTAGAACAGTTGTTTATTTTCTCACGGCTCTAACCGCCATGACTGACCGAAATGTCGAGACCGTCAAAAGCTGGCGACACGGATGACCGCCGCAACCTAACGGGCCGCAGATTTGTTGACCGACTAATTAATACGTAGAAGTTGATTTATTACGTTTAGGGTGATGCCACACTGCGCGTTACGGCGAAGCAACGTACTAGTAATTTTACCGGTTTCTACGTATACGCCATGGCAGTGCTGGTGCGGTGCTGCATTTTTAACCGACTTCCAAAAAGGAGGAGGTTATCAATTCGGCCGGTATATATTTTTTTCTGTTATATGATTTACCATTAGGTACATAAATAACAGTGTGTAAAAACAAATTTAATAAGTAGAGGTTATTACACAGTTAATGAATTCCAATCTGCTTTGCTTCAGCTGTCCACAAGATAGATAAGCTACATAATGTTACATTTTTTTTTGTTTTGAAAAGAGCAACTGCTGAGTTTCTTGCCGGCTCTTCTCAGCAGAATCAGCATTCCGAACCGGTGGTAGATTCTCGACTTGCCATAAGAGCCACAAGTTGGCCTACATGAAATAATTAATTTTGAGTTTGAGTTAGAAAGCCGCAAAGTATACCCATACCCGTTCCAAGTTAGCCCGCTACCATCTTAGACTGCATCTTCACTTACCATCAGGTGAGATCGCAGTCAAGGACTATCTTGTCAACGAATAAAAAAAAGCTGCAAAGTTTGCGGGTATACGCAACACTGCTGGTTCGGTACGGTGCTGAATTGTTCTATTTAGAAAGCCGCAACGCGTCTTTTTCTCAAGTGCACTGTGTGGCATCTTGTTCTTCTTCTTTATCAACCTACCTACTGTCTACTGGATAAAGGTCTCTTGTATGAACTTTCACAGGCCTCGGTCTTGTTCCGCCTGTATCTCTCTAGACTAGTCTGATGCTATCGGTGTACCTCGTCTGCTTGCACTGCGCTTTCCAATGCTGAGTCTCTTCAGGGACTTCACTTGAGATCCCACGATCGTGTGGCGTACATATAAGACACCGCAACGGCGCCGCAGAAGTGACACGGTGAAGCCACAAATCGTTGCGGTTTTGTAGCGTACCGAGTAGCATACGAAGAAATTTTCTATATAAGGTGCCGCAACGGCACCGCAGCAGCAACGCAGCGACAATGCATGTAACCTCGCCATTACTGACTTCATATTTTTTTTGTAATTTGAACTTTCACCGCGAATATTCTATATCGAATTTCAAACTGAATCTCATTTTAAACGGAATTATTAGAAATGTTTTGATGAATAGTGAGAAAGGTTTCCCAATAAACAGGTTTGCGTGTATACGTTCTTGGAATGGTAATGCAATACTAGATTCCAAAATATACTAGATGAAGTGAGCTTAGCTAGAACCCACGTAAATTGATCAAATTGAGAGTCAAACCCGCGATCTATACTGCTAGTAATATTTTCATGCACTGCTGAATCACAGAAGACATCGTTTTTATTTTTCGTGATATTTTCACACACATTTCAGATTTATCATCTTCTAGGCAAGCGCGCACCATCTTAGATTGCGTCATCACTTACCATCAGGTGAGATGGCAGTCACGTGCTAGTTCTATTTAAAAAAATATCATTGCAAACATGAAGATAATGGCATTTAAGCCATTTTTCGTGAAAATTCAAAACTGTGCGGCTTTATATGAATTTAAACCTATTTTGAAATGAAATGAAGCTCTTTCACAATATTTTGATACACCACTTAACCTAGTGACTCCGCTTAAAAATTTCGAAACTCCATTTTGACCCCTTTTGCAATGAATAAAAACATTTTTAACTTTCATTGGCAACATGGCGGCCAGGAATAATTTCAAGCCGAAATGGTATTATAAAACAGTGGAATTGAATCATCTTGGAAATAGAATAGAATATAAAAGTTTTTAATGCCAATAAACTTTTACATTTCCCCTCCACCTTGCCTACAACTATAAGTTTTTCCATAGTTACTAGGCAGTCATCGGGACAATATGACCCTTTGGGTACAGAACCCTAAAAAGAAAAGTCACTACCACTCAGTCAAATCGATATCGTTATTGACGATAAAGTAATAATACAGGTTTCAGTGAAATAATAACAATTTCATGTGCCTACAAATAATTAATATAGAAATATCGGATCAGCAAACAATACAACACAATACAATTTCATGTTACCAAAGTAAAACCCCTAGACAGTTAAAAAGGTCTCTCATAATCAATATGGCGTGTAATGAAATTTAAACGTTGATTGATTTACAGGGGGAACGGGTTGCAACGTAATTGGATAGTGTGTAAAGGTTAACACCCACTTGGTCAAAGGTCGAAATAGACTACAACACTGCAGAGTACACACTCACTGCATGTACATTGTACAATGTACCTCGAGTGTCTGTATGTAAACAGTAATCCTATACGTCCTTTAGTGTAACTGTCTCATGTGTGAACGGAACAGACATCAGCGTCTCAATTTATGTCGAAGTATATTTGGATTCTATACTGACTTCAGTATTTAATTCTATTCTAACTTCAGTATCCGCTAGTGAATATTACACATCGATTACCAGAAAAAGACAATTAGCCAACTGCGGCTTTGTAGAGCAGCGTCGTCCTTGCCACTTATTTGTTAAACCTATATGTCACTTTGTGCGACAGAGTTGCCAGACGTCCCGTATTTCCCGGGGCATCCCGTATTTTAGGCATAGTTTAAAATGTCCCGGCGGGACTGACTCTGTCCCGTATTTGAACCGTAGGTCGTTTTTCATTATGAAATCGATCTAAGTATTCACACACGCAACGTTCGTAAAACGTACTCGTCTCGCTACTAACTTGCACTCTCAGCCCGCATCGACCAATGATAGTGTTAATGTCAGAATGACAATTTTAAAACTGACTCGATCCTCGGAAAAATATAAAAAATAATCAAAAATGACACTAAATAATTTTGTTTTTTATTTGTCCCGGGTAAAAAACTGAAATCCCGTATTTTTTTGCCCATTTAACCATTTGTCCCCTATAGGCTGAAAAAAAAATCTGGCAACCCTAATTTTAACTATCCTTTCCCAAAGTATTTTAATAATAGTTATTTATTTTATTCCTTTCAGACAGAAAATATAATAGCGCGAATTTTAACTTGGTAAAAATAGTTAGCCGCGTTTAGATACCCATTTGTAATATTTTAGCTTCTTTTTTTATAGATTTTGTCCGAAGGTGACATAGTTTATTTCAGTCTTGACGTGAAACACTATTCTATGGGCGTGCGATTGCGAGCAAATGACTAATGTGTAATTTCGCCATGTAGAGTGAATATCATGAGTCATAAACATGAGTAATAGGTAAGTACTTAAATTGCGGAAGCAAAACAATACTTTTAAATGTTTCTTTTTTTTACGTACACATTATATGATCAATAAATATAATTTTAGTTAAAAAAAACCACCTGTGGTTGTCCCCGGGCCAAAGTGCCAGGTGCAAATCAAGCTCGCAGCAATTGCCACGGTATATGGCCATTGACAACCTTTGGGCCAGGTTAGCCCCAGAGCGTGGATCGCAGCCCCTTTCCCTTAAACGACGGCTGATTTCGCGCAAAAACTCCTAACCTAACTCTTAAAAAGGATAATAGTATCTTGGCTATTAAGTGAGCATTCACCTTTAGCGATCAAGGGGGAAAGTGTTACTGCAGTCGCTTGTAGGCGATTGCCCTCTGAGTTTACGAGGAGAAACTTTAGCGAAGTGCACGAATCCTTTTTCGCTAACTTTACAAAGCTATTTTAAATACAGCTCTTAACAGAACTGATACTCCATTCTCTCTAAGTAGTTAAAGTTAGAATATAAATCGTAGCTTTGGTTTTAAGTTTTTGTAAATAATAAATAATTTACCTCCCTTCCGTAATCCTAGATAAAATTCTTACTAATATTATAAATGCCAAAGTGTGTATGTTTGTTGGTTTGTCCCTCAATAACGCTGCAACAGAGCTACGGATTGACGTATAGTACATTTTTTGCATGGGTAGATATAGTTAAGGATCTGGACGGTGACATAGTAAACACTTAAATCTAAATAAAAAAGGGTTCTCGCGGTATATTTAAATTTCACGCGGATCATTGATTTACGAATTTTGGAAGAAGTCGCGGGCAAAGCTAAGCTAAGTTGTATACCTGCTTATAGTAGCTTTAGCCATGTTTAATATGCCTCATATACTTTTCAAAAAAAATTAGTGACTCACAAATAAAGCTAAAGGCTGACCATTAATTATCCATTTTCGAAAAAAATTAAGAAAGTCAAATTTGCAGGAGCAGTGTTGCTGCTATAAAACTGTTCCCTACAAGAAGTCGTAAACATTACAGTAGAGATTGTGCAATAAGATATTAAGTTCTTCGATGCGAAGTCGGAGAGTTTGCAACTTAACTTCGCAAGAGGAAATCTGACTGTGTAATCTAGGACAGCGAGCGCCTTGACTATCTGAGGAAGGAGAGACTCTTGCAAAGAAGTCGTCTTACGAACTTGTGCTAGTCGGAAAAGTCACCAAAAGAACCCCATACAAATAAAGTTTGATTATTATTTTTGTGAATTTTACATGTCGAAAATGTATAATACTCCATGCCACCACGATTAATTACTATTGTCTTCCATGCTAACGGGATTAATTGATGCCAGAACGTATCGTCAATAACAAAAGTTTAAATAAACACGGTTCCTAAAGTAGTGACAATTGAGAGCGGTACCTACTTTGCTATCTGTACTAAGCGGGTCTGACTGGAGGCGCGGTGCGGGGAAGTGTGATAGGAGAGGCCAACTTGAAGTGAAAACCTAGTGATAGGTTTGCTTTCATAGCTAACTTCTTTGTAGTGAACCCTTTTTTCACCAGAGCAACTTAATGACCCCATTTACGATATTGAAGCGTCGTCCTTGGTAGAAAGATAGTCTGACAGCTAAAATATATAAATAGTCTTTGTCTATTAACGAATATCTACCCTAAAATGTTAAGGACACTTTGCGAGGGCAAAGTGTTCTTAACACGTCTTTTTGTATATATAAAAAATGCTAATCACAACATCTTAAGCAAAAAGATAAATATTTCGTCTATATAATCTTTCAAAATTAGAGGAGATAACTGTCCAAACATATGATAGTTCTCATAGGCTTACATGGAAGTGGAAAAATTCCATTTATTAAAAAAAATTACTTACCTTCATTAAGTTTAAATTCACTTCATTACTTTCTAACAAATAATAAATTAATTAACTTTTAAAGCAAAGTATCATATCATTCGCACAGTGATTTCATTAGGATAACGTTATTAATTGTTAGTACTATAGCTCAAGCCATTAAAACATCTAATAATCCCTTTATAGAGATTTAAAAACTATTAACACTTGACAACTGTTTATATATTTTTGAAGCTACTGATTAAAAAGCTGGAAGTTATTATTATTATTTTAGGATAGAGTATTTTAGTTTTAAAAATTTAGTTTCCACTTTATACACTCACTTGAAGGACCAGTTTTACATTCGCGATGTCACGTGGTGTTTCCATCGGTCCGTTCACGCGTTCGTCGACTAGGGCGGCTAGTTGGGAACTGGGCGGGCGGCAATGCCGCCCTTGCAAGTTCATGGCGAGTTGAAACGACTTTTTACTGTTACAAGCCATTTTCTATCCAATTGAGCAACGATATAGTGTTTTTAAAACGAGATACTTTAAATATATATACCTAATACAAATATTATAGTAGCGTTAAGCTATGTTTAAGTGACATACACTTATATAATATTAACAGTTCATAATAGGTTTATAAATACATATCAAAAATTCCAAGGCAGGCGGGATTCGAACCCACGTCTCTCTGGGAATCGCACCCGAGTGTGTTAACCGCTACACCACGGCCGAACCTCACGTCAGCCACGAAATTAGTGATATGTATCTACTCTCTCAATCAGTTTTATAGTAACTGCTAGCGACATCCAGTAGCGACACATTACAGTTCAAATTATTATCCCTGTAGCTAATGTTTTGCTAGAAAAAAATTGTAAAGCTGACAAGGCTTTTTGGGTAGGTACATTTTATTCTGACTTTATTTTGTTTCAAAGCAAAAATCATCATCGTAGGTACTAAGACGTTAAATTAACAGCTTTAAGTGTAAATAGTAATTAATTATTATTCTCTAATGATAAAATTATTGAACGATAAATAATAATGATATTATGTCAAACGTGACCAGTCATTGACCCTTGAATCCTCAACGGCGCGAACTACTATAATGTTTTAAATAATGAAGCTTGATCTCTCACTAATGCCTTTATTTCACGTCTAGTTAGCACTAATGAAATTGTTCATTTACTTGCTAAGTTCGTTAATCTAAACGGCACAACATTTTATTCGTTTATCAATTATTATTATACAGGTACTTACAACATTAATTACTATAGAGCGGCATTTCATTTAATTACTCGCTATAACTTTGGTTTCTATAACACAAGGACCAAGTTATTGAAATCATTAGATCAATTATTATTTATATAAACTTCTAAAATAGCTAGACCTATGTGGATTTATATTCATATCCATCTAAACTTAAAACGAATAAAAATAAATAAGTAATTAAATGTTTCATAGCTTTTGAATATTGAAACCCAAGTTCGCGAACGAAGTTGCGGGGGCAAAAGCAGTTATACCAATCTACGCAACACGATTTAAAATTCTAGCACTTATAGTTAACTTGCTTTTTACCACGACATATAAACCTTTCAAAGTCCAAAATTACATTAATCAAATGACTTTGTGGTATGACGGCCAAAATTAAAATACCGCATATCTATTCATTGAAAAAGTTAGGAAAACGGGAAAATTAGTCTAGTCTCAAATGCCTAATATTCTTTTGAAAAAATTCAAAATTACTTTTCGTTGACATCACAAAGAAAGACCTAACTTTCAGCTTTTCATGGAAAGTCTTTAAATTTTAACTGTAAAGAAAATGGGTCATAATGTTTTCGCATTCTCTGGCTCCGCGACAAGCGGCATTGTCATTTGCTTAACAATAAGAAAAGAAATTATTTGGAAGCCATCTGCTCGTTAAAGTATGGACACAAAATGTTCTACTTAACACTGAGCGAACCGACAGAAACTAATGAATAAACCACAAATTGGAACCCGCGATTAATTCGCTATTATAAACAAGGTAGTCTAGTAATAGTACATTATGGTACAAGTGTCAAAGTTGGTGATTACCGCTGAGGCGCTATTGAGACCCGAGCCGTCGGGTGAGGGTCTTAAGGTAGCCGAGGACGGTAATCATCAATATACACGTGTATCATACGACGTTTTTCAACACACTTGTGAAGAAAATAACACTAAAATAGTACATTATGGTACAAAACAGTGAAAACGAGTTGTGAAAATTTTTTCGCAATGGCGGGAAAAATTAATGTTGTTCTTTTGTTCGCCCTCTTGAGATGCTCTTGAGGGCAGGCAAAGATCGACGGCCATACAGCCTATTCAGGTGTTTATTTGATTTAATCAGTTTTCCGAAACCTTTAATGGCCATAGACTAAAGAATGAGGTTTTTTTTTTGGCATTTCTCTTATAGCCACGTACAAAATGGGGATTTCGAGTTTTCTTTATTACAAAAAAAAAACAAAAGTTACTGACAGTTTTATTTATTAAACACGTACATGTTGAAATTATCTATTTAAATACGGAGTTGTATGAAATGATTGCTTGCTCAGGTACATTAATTTAACACGATATTTTTATAAATTATTGAACAAGATCTTTTTTGTAATAGAAACTTTTTTAAGAACACAGCAACTCACCCAATAAAATTAAAAAAAAAAATTCTTTAACTCACATTGTGAATAATAGTAATCAAAAGTCACAGTTTGAGTTAGAGGTGTCATTGTGTGCCTAATTGCGGTGAACCGGGAGCCCCTTTATGAGCAAGTGTGTTGAAAAATAAATTTAAATAATCACACAAAAAAAGTACTGAGTTTCGTTTCTTTTCGTGGCCGATGCCCGCGACTTCGTTTATGTGGATTTAGACTGATTTTCCGCCTGTCACTCTCCAGGTCCTTATGATATCCTTGTAAAATCACGTAGAACACACATTCGCATTCATAATATTAGTAAGAAGTAATGACAAAAGAGTATCGAGACAACTGCAGATATGTCCCAAAAAGTGAAGCTTCTCCAAGTAAACCGATTAAAAGAATATCCATTAAGTATCCCAAATCGGCCTTTCACAACAGTTATTTCCCAACAAAAATGAACCCATAATTATTTTACTTTATTGTTTACCAGGGGGTCCAGCTTGTGAGTATTTTGCATTGAAATATAGTTAAAGGCCAATATGGATACAAAGGGTACAGCACAAACCTTGGACAGATACATTGCGTGACGAAAAATCTATACGACATGTCCTCGCGCTGGCACTGTAAAATTGTTTATAAGTTATTTTTTACTGTGGGTTAATCTAACAATATAAAATTAAAAAGGTAATTTTAATAAAAAACTTAATATAATACACAATTAATATTAAAATACTTCAAAAATTAACTAATTTAAATCTAAAACCTCATCTAATATTATATTTTTTCTAATTCTGTATGTTATGAGAATGCTCCATTTAATAAGATTAATTATGAAAAATGGCCAATAGTTAACTGAAACATGCACAATTTTGAATAATCATACTCCGTCTTCTATTACATTCATCAGAAAAGTCACCTCAGCTAATCGAATTCGGTTGCGCGATGCAGCGGACGTGGAAAAAATGTCTGACGTGTGACATGCTTTATTTTTATTTATTACTAGCTTTTACCCGTGGCTTCGCTCACTTTAAAATAGACTTTTCAAACCCCCACTTTACCCCCGAGGCGTTGAATTTTCAACAATCCTTCCTTAGCGGATGCCTACGTCATAAAAGCTCTCTGAATAGCTGGGTCCCCACCAGACGATCCATCGCGCTCCGATCGCACGCGGCAGGAGCGCGATCCAAATGTGCAGGCGGTGTGGACGTGCCGCGCGCGATCCATGCGCTCGTATTGGAGCGCGCGCTCCCTGCTGCGCCCGATCCGTACGTTGTCGGTTTTTAGGATCGCAGTTTAAACAAACTGGATCGGCCTAGTACGATCCACGCTCCACGTTCACGATTTTGGATCGCGGATCGCGGGATCGCCGATCCATTTTGGATCGTCTGGTGGGGACCCAGCTTATGCGTTTCACCCCGATCCATCCAGTGATTTGAGCTGTGCGTTGATAGATCAATCAGTCACCTTTTCCTTTTATATATTTAGAAGATTAATTTTTCACGTTCGTTGTAACGCTTTCGCATGCTGACGCGGTCATCACGCTTAGTGTATGTCTATACCTTTAAGTCCCTCTTTATAAATCTCATCACGTAAGTAGTTACATTGTTAGCGATAGTTTGGGCAGGGTAATGTAAACAACCGGGCATTATTCAGGGCAACGCTCGAAGATAATTTCAGCTATCTTGGGATCGACATCGGCCGCTATCGGAATTCTGTTCCGATGTTTACAAGTGTTCGAGAACAGTGCTGCAGACACAGCATGAATAAAGACTGCAAGACAAATGAACCGGAATGGGAAATTCAACCTTATTTGAAACTAGAAGATGCCCGCGACTTCGTTCGCGTGGATGAAGGTTTTTTAATTCTCACGGAAACTCTTTAGTTTTTCGGTGTAAAACGTAGCCTATGTGTTAATCCTGGGTATGAGCTATATATTAATTGTTATCATTTCAATTTATTCATTATCAATGTACCTACCTAATCTCAGTGAATTAAAATGTAGATATAAATAAAGCATAATGATACCGTTTTTGTAATATTCTCATGGCTCTATAAGTATCGTTATTACATAATATAAACGATTGTTCTTTCCATAAACAAATAATTGTTTCTAAGTCGAAAAACATTTATAAAGTTTCTTATATTAGTTTCCTTAGTGGCACACTGGTAGCATTGGATATTAAGGCTAAGTAAGCTACCTACTTTACAAGTTTTACAACACATTATTATGTTATTTTTTTTAGATCACAAAATACTGAGATAATTTTAAGCGTAAAAATCGGTTTTTTGAAAAGATTTTTTTTAAACCACTCCTGTATTAGAGCGTACAAAACAAAAAACATATTTAAATTATTCAAATCGGTCAAGCCGTTTTTGAGTAGGTATTAGCCAGACTAACCAACAGCAATTGATTTTTATATATACAGATAGATAAGGTAGAAAAGGAAAAAGTTGATAAATAATAAGTTCACATCACCGGATAATCCATGGATTTTTCAGTTTTTCTACGGGCGTCACTATTCACTATCATAGATGACTCGCAGTATTCTACGGGTATAAAACCCGGGATAAGTAGCGTCTTACGTCAGCCAGGACATTAATATCTGTCGTCCGTCTTAATTTAGTACTAGGTCAAGGCTATTCAAGTTATCGTTATGTTTTATTTTACTCGTAAACGCCACGATGTTTGTATGTTCACTTCTTTAAACAATGTTCTGTACTTGGCAGATCGATAAACATATTATTCTGGACGAGCTTATGCCCGCGGCTTTGCTCACGCAAAGTTCGATTTTTCAAACGCCTATTTTATCCCCTTAGGGGTTGAATTTTCAAAAATTCTTTCTTAGCGGATCCCTACGTTATAATAGCTATCGTTATGCCAAATTTCAGCCTGATCCATCCAGTGGTTTGAGCTGTGTGTGATACGGTATTTAACACCAGCTTTTATTAAGATCGAGCGAAAACAAAAGTTGTTTGCATTGTACTGATATGGAGACCTTCTTTTTTTTTTTTTAAAAGAATATTAGCCAAGCTGAACTTGACTTATAATCCCCTCCAAATAAGCGAAAAGCTTGTGCTAGGAGTGGGTACGACAATAGTGCAACGAGTGGGGTTCGTACCTTTCAGTTTTCATTCCGCGCCTTTAACCGTTGGGCTATTGAGGCAAGAAAAATATGCATTCTGCGAAAATTTCAAGTATGCCTATTACGGTTCATAAGATACCTACAATCCGCTTACAGACAGACGGACGGACAGCGGAGGCTGAGTAATAGGGTCCAGTTGGCGCTCTTTGGGTACAGAACCCTAAAAAAGAAAAACCTTTAAGGATTACTATTTTAAATAAATAATTTAAAGAAGCAATGCGAAGGTTTACCCTAGGGTTTTTAGATATGATCATAATACACATTTCCTTTGTACGATATATTTCATGCCTCCTTTCTTTTAATATTATCTAGGTATCATTATCGCAAATAATAGATTCTAACGAACTGAAAATATATGAACCGTTTAAGAAATTGTAAGATTCCAATTGATATATCGAAAACCGATAACTGATAAAATCTATGCACCAATGAAATAGGTTATTCTCGAACACAGGGTAGGCGGTCCTTCGATAAAGAAGTTGAACTCTAAGCTTATCTAAGCCTAATTGCTAATTTACACATAGTTTTTAGTTCAAGACATTTGAGAAACAGATGAATAATGAGAAACAAAAATAAACTGCTTGTGCTTGTGGTCTAGGGGTGAAGTGATTTTTTGCATGGGTATAGTTGCGGACCTGGAGAGTGACACAGGGTAATTTTTATCCCGCAAAATCAAAGAGTTCCCGCGGGATTTTAAAAACTAAATCCACGCGGACGAAGTCACGGGCATCAGCTGTTATTAGTACATATTTTATGATACACTAGCTTCTCCCCGCGACTTCGTGCGTTTGAGGGTAATTTTTTAAAACTCCTGTGGGAACCCTCTACTTTCCAGGAATAAGAGGTATCTTATGTTTCTTTCCAAGTCCTCATCTATACTCATGCTAGTCCAATGCTTTGCTACGTGATTGAAGGTCCACCCAATAAACAAACACTTTTCAATTTTCGGGGTTAATCAAGCATTTCCCAACGTTAAAAAAAAAAAGGGTTGATGATCTTAGAAACAGTGTTGTATGAACACCGATATTGTTTCGTGTTTGATTTATGATCGCTGTCAGATTTCACTGACGAACTGTCAAACTCGCGAAGTTAAAGTAGTCGTTAAGTTTTCTGAAATTATCCAATTTTCTGAGCAATTTTCTTAACTTTTCTTTCCGTAACAATCTTCTCCTTACAATAACAAGCACAACAAAAAAATAATTAGCGAAATTGGTCCACCGTTCACGCGTGATGCCGTGACCAAGGGAAATAGGGATTCATATATAAATATAGAATAGATAAATAGATTACATACACAGCAAACACATCACATTAGATACACATTAGACATTTTATGCAATATTTTAAGCAATATACGTAGAAATAGAGTATTGTAAGTAGAAAATACCTACGATTCGCAATAAGTTTTAGTTTGACTTTTATTGATTTAGAGTGAGAGCAGCTTTTCTGTCGTTGACATAGGGGATATCGACAGTTGAATATTAGAGCTGAACTATTGACATGTCAGTAGTGAGTGACGTCAGCTCTATCTGGGATCACGTACAAACGAACATAAATCTGTGCGAATGTCAATAGTTGATGCCAGTGGCTTGTAGCGGCGAGATTATGAAACAAAGTTGATACCTACCTAGAAACATCTTAAGATTAGCTTATTTTTAGCAACCTGATGTTAAGTGATTACCGCCGCCCATGAACATTTGTAGCACCTGAGGCACCACCAATGCGTTGAATGCATTGCCGGCTTTAAAGTAGTGGAAGACTTCAGGTTCGATTCCCGGCAGGGGCAGTTTGGGTACCTATTTATAATTTGTTTATTGTCTATGGCCTGGCTTGGTTCTTGGAGGCTTCAGTCTTGGCCAGTTAACAAATAATGCCCTCCCGACCGATTTTTGCCACGTTGTCCAATTTCCGCAAAGGTTAGCCATCTGTGCGGGAAATACTATAGTGCGCAAGTGTATGTTTAAGCACAGGAACACTCTCTATTCCCTCACTCCCTTAGTCCGATGGGATGGAAATCTGACATGACCGGAGAGAGATCAGACCGACGCGACGGCTTCAGCTACCACCCCACCGGCAAAGTCGTGTCGCCATGTGATTTAGCGTTTCGGTACGATGCCGTCAAGGAATTGGAATATGAATACACTGCCATACTCCTTCCAAGTTAGCCACACATAAGATCACAGCCAAGGGCTATCTCGTCATCGAATTAAAAAAAACGAAAGATTTTTCCGCTCGTTCCACAACTGTGGAAAGTAATCAATACTTTCTTCCGTAGGGCCTTTGCACACCACGTTTTTTAAACGCGCCGTTGACGCGCGTTTGTAGCGATACAAACGCGATGCTAACGCGCGTTTGGATCGATACAAAGGACAACAAACTGATCTGTAGGATAAAACTGGTCTGTAGTAGGCGCGTTTAAAAAACGTGGCGTGCAAAGGCCCTTAATGGTACCTAAGCCAGTAATCCAAGCCCGCATAACAGCTAATGAATCATTTTACGGCGGCTTAGCCCGAGATCGCCGCCATCCTGCGGGCTCGATCGAATTAACCTTTAATTTGGTTAAAAATCGAAGAGGTAGCTGTATTAAGTTCGAGGTTGTATTGGGTTACCGATTTTATAAGTTCACTAGAAGCCCGCGCCGACTTCGTCCGGGTTGAAAACTTAAATATTTGTTTTTACGGGACTGATCGCACAGAGCTTCTTCTAGGAGACGATTGTAAATAAGATCACCACAGGAACCAGAGAATCTCCCGCGCCGAAACCCGCCCCCGTGCACCGCCCCGCCCGCCGGCCGACATCATTTTATTATTTTGTCGCGCGGAAATAATAATTTTCCGATAACTCCTATGATATTTATTTAAATTGTATAGTGTAAAGGGCAAATATGTTCTAAATTAAATACTTACGATAATAAACATATTTATTTAGATATAGATTGACATCACATCGGTTAAAGAAGCTTCGAAAATAATTCATTATTTTTAATCAAAATTTGAACGATAGAAATGGTTATTGTAAGTTATTCTTAGAAGATATACATATGCTATCGCGGACTTTTTTTAGAACTCTTTAAGAGGAACAATTCACCCATACATCATTTTCATCCAATAGCAGTATATAACCCAGCGCACGCCTTGAAAACGTTTAAGAGTCAAAAAATTTTCCGACTTCCTTAACAAATTTGCACATAATATCTAGCCATAATACTTTATGTGCATAATATATAGCCTATAACCATCTGGAATAATGTACCTTTGAATTGGTAAAAGCATTTTTGAAATAGGTGCGGTGGTTCCAAAGTTTGCTCCGGACATACATACAAACTCACAAAATTCGCGCTCCCTCTTTATTATAATAGTATAGATTATCAAGCCTGGTCCTACAAATATGCAGTGTCCGATGACGTAGCCAAAAGGTGGCACTATGGAAGTCAAAAAAACAACCAGTGAACTCATACAACTTTATGCCTTTTGGGCCTTTTTTAAAAAACATAAACTCGGGTTCGATTTCCGGCATTCATGTTCCATTTAGGAATTTATAATTTCTGATTAGTCTCTGGTCTAGTTTAGCCGTGGCCAGTTACCACCCTACTGTCAGAGACGTTTCGCCAAGCGATTTAGCGTTCCGACATAATGGCGTGTAGAAAAAGATTAAAGGTATGGATGGAATTTACACTGCTATACCCCAAGCCCACTATCATCTCAGACTGCGTCATCACTTACCATCAGGTGAGATCGCAGTCAAGGGCTATCTTGTCATCGAATAAAAAATAAAAAATAAAAAAGTTTTAATAAATATTTTTCTTACATCTTGTATTTTTTCGCTATCGAGGTGAAAAGTTGTATGTATCACACGATAGCAAAGTTTTTGCTTCTTGTGCCTTTAAATCCCTCACTACTCTCAGGATTCTAACTTAGAATCACTCGCTACGCTCTTGTTGAACAAATAACTATTACTAACACAAATTGTAAGTAAAGTTCGCGTAGGTACCTACATGACACCGAAGTGCGTGAGATAAAAACCCATACACGTTTGTACGGATACGTAGCCACTAAGAGGTCATCACTAGATCTGGTTTAATGCTGCCACCGCCATTACTGGAGATGGCCCGTAATTAACTTCTAATGGTATACCCGGAAAAAGCCTACTGACTTTTCCTGTGACATTAAACTAAAACGTTTTTTATCAGCTATACGTATGTACTTACCTACTTTCTCGTTGATGGAAAGCTTAGAGTTTACAATTGTTACTTATTATAAATCTATCTCTATAAAATTATTTATTAAGTATATCTCTCTCTGCATTCCTCTTCCCTTCCATGGTTTACATAGTGTTAAAGGTTTTTTTTATTGATGACAATGATAGCCTTTGACTGTGATCTCACCGGATGGTAAGTGATGATGCAGTCTAAAACGATAGCGAGCTAACTTGAAAGGGGTATCGATTTCACCAAACTTTCTCGGATCGAAATTTCGAATAAAAATGAAGACATTTATTTTGAAATCACAGACAGACCTTTCAATTTTATTTCTTTGTATAGATAAGTATAATAGATCTATTCCAATCGAACATTGAACCCTAAACTTCTTGCTTGCAAAGTGGAACAATATAAATTATTCTACTCACATTTACTACGTAAAGCTTAACTTACCTATCTATACAGGATACATAGGCCTTACGTACACCATTTAGAACGGCATAAGACAAGACCTAGGTTCCTAGAATAAGCACCGATGAATGCCAAATTACTCTCACCTTGTTCAACAAGCTTTGTCTATTAGTGATTGTTTGTTATTCACGTGACGCCAAGCCAGGGCTTCGGGAAGCGATACCCATTTTGCCGGCCGTCGGGGTACAAGGTTTAACACAAAGAGCAACGAGCCATGCAAATTGCGTCTCTATTATCTGTCGACGGATGCGCCAGAGTGATTTACATAGGAATGGAGCCTGGAGGTGGCAGTTAGGTGCTTCCGTGGTGTGCGGAGGTCGCGGGACCCGCCCTGGCGAAGACTTGCCTTGCGCTGCGCCGCGCCGTCCCGCTCCGTCCCGCATGATTATAGACGCAAATCTGGAACGCTCATTCATAACTTTGGCGGAATTTACATAAACGCTCCATTACCGTATTCTAAATGCAATGTAAATGACGCAAAGCAAATGATAATGATTATGTAAACGTGACGGTCTTTAAAAGCTTTTTTACATAGCGTACGAGCGAGGTATTCTAATTCAGCTTTTATGCTTACTCCGAGATGCTTAGATCATAAAATCTAGCACCAAATCTGACTCTCTGTTTGGGAAGCGAGATTATAGTGGAACTGCTTGAAAGTGAAGCACACACAATTACTGTGCATCATCTTGTTTGCTTTTCGCGTTATATTTAGTTCTTGCAATTCACGAGGGCGCGTGAGTTTACTTGGGGTTACGTCATGTACATGCACATTGCGTAAGTGTGCGTGACTGTCAGGAGCCTAGAAGGGAGCGGTCAGGCGCGAGCAAGCTCTCGCTCCACACATATACAGGCAGGACACACACAAGCATGAGCCACGCACCCTCGTAAATTGAAAGATAGATAGATACGAGGCGTAAATGTGCTATGTTTGAATATTTAATCAGTGGTAGTGGTATCTTAAATACCCATGAAATAGCAATTTAAATTGATTGGTAATATTATATGGCGTAATATTTGGTAATAATAAGAGTTTCAACATAATGCACATACAATTACGTAGGTTAATTAATTTCGGCGGGTCAGATAGACTGAGAGCGTGGGTTGTGCAACTATGCACTGCACCCGCCTGCGCTTGCGTCGATTTCTGCTCACCTTGAGCTGCGTACG
This sequence comes from Hipparchia sbordonii, assembly GCA_038048805.1. Lineage (NCBI taxonomy): Eukaryota > Metazoa > Arthropoda > Insecta > Lepidoptera > Nymphalidae > Hipparchia > Hipparchia sbordonii. The sequence continues at coordinate 9,895,875 of CM076098.1, forward strand.
CGATGGAGACAACCGCGCAATTTAGAAACTTGTACAGTCGCGGACAGAAAATGTTTACCACCTTAAGATTCATAATTACATGCACACGTCTATGCCTGACAGTCGATATGCTTTCGATATTCTATGGCGTTATAGACCTTACTGCACGCAATGTGATATAGAATCTACTTTGAAAACTGATAAACATATTCTGTCCTCGACCATACACGTGGTAAACTTGTAAAATATAAAGCCTCTATAGCCCAACGGTTAAAGGTGCGGGCTGAAAACTGAAAGGTCGTAGGTTCGAACCGCACCGCGTTGCACTATTGTCGTACCCACTCCTAGCACAAGCTTTTCGTTTTTTGGAGGGGAGAGGAGAATATGAGTCAAGTTTAGCTTGGCTAGTACTTATTCTTTAAAAAAAAAATTACGTCAAAAAACTCTTACAACAAAGTTTTCTAGGCGATAGAATCTCACGATTGCAAGTGCTAAAATAGGTGTTAGTAAGGTGTCAGTCAGATAAGTGAATACGGAAAGCTATTTTAGTAGCAATAAAACTCATAAAATATGTACCATGGAAACTGATACCTATGTTGGTCTTCAATACACATAAATTAGTATAGAAACTACAGAGGCTTTGTGTTCATGGAAGGCTATTGTTAGCCGCCGTCGCTCACACGTTGCGCCGCGCGGCCGCTTATCTGGATTGCGGGGCTAAATCGTTACTTGTCCTCTCCCGAAATGGCCAATAAAATATGATAACTTACAATGAGATAAGAGTTGAAACCGCCTCCTGGTAATAGGATTATAGGATATCTACGCAAATGAGCCCCCACTAAACCACTGTAAAGGCGTAAAGACTAAAACTATACAAACGGCTTTGACGACCTTCCTGGTGCAGTGGTGAGCGCTGTGGTGTTATAAATGGGTGGTCTTGGGTTCGATTCCCGGTAGTGGCAATTTAGGAATTTATAATTTCTAAATTGTCTCTGGTCTGGTCTGGTGGGAGGCTTTGGCCGTGGCTAGTTACCACCCTACCGTCAAAGACGTGCCGCCAAGCGATTTAGCATTCCGGCACGATGGCGTGTAGAAACCGATTAGGGGTATGGGTTGAATTAAAACTGCTATACCCCTTCCAAGTTAGCGCGCTACCATCTGAGACTGCATCGTCACTTACCATCAGGTGAGATCGCAGTCATGGGCTATCTTGTCATCGAATAAAAAAAAACGGCAATCGAAGTAAAGCGTAGGTTTTTTTTTATTATTAATGTGCCAATTTATGCTTGTTAACGCGATGTTTTTCTGAAAAAGTACGATAATTCCTATCGAATATAGGTACCTACTGCAAATAATCGATATCCGAGCTGATGGTAAAACATTTTTGCATTATAATTTTTTTTTTTAATTTTTTCGGCTATTTAAATTAAAGCACAGATACTAAGCTTAATAATTATTTTATCATCATTATATAAGTGAAAATTTATGGGTCGATTTGACATTAATTTGATTTCAAACTAAACTCACAAATGTAACGAGTCGATATACCTACCTAAAACTAAATTTGGCTTAGGTACATTAACTCGTCGCACCTTTGATTCGGTTATTTGGTTAAATACGAGTACAGGATCAAAGATTGTGTAATATAAACTTAGCCACGATACCACTAACCTCATAACATAATCATAATGTCTGGTCGATAAACACTGAAAATTTTATGCTTAAATATCTCGTAAACCTTTTGACCCCCATATAGATACTTATTAGTTAAGTAATATATGTATTTTTCATGTAGTTCAAGAGCTACTACTTTTACTGTACAAGCTAAAATATTAAAACAACTCGATACTATTGTTCTTTTGTATGTATTTTTATATGTAGGTAGATACCTAGTACGAAAATATTATTAGTCAGTTACGTTAAACATAAATTACAATTTTTTTTAATATAAGCTACATAATAGCGTGTCAAAAGTCATCACAGCACAAAATTACTCAATCTTAAATTACATCATGTAAAAATGCTAAATAAAAAATATACCTAAGTGTGGATACGCACGAAGCAAATTTATTTATTGGTTGATTCAAAATTTCGTTGAATCAGTCACGGCTTAGACGCTCCATCATTCGTGACAGGCTCTTTCAAAAAGCTCTATCTCAGCCTCGTAAAGTACACAAAAAGTTGGTCAAGTGTGAAATTATTCGCTAAGAGATTCAAAAGAAATAAGATTTCTTACGCAACAACAATACCCGTTCAGTTTTAGCGCAACATTTATATTGTTATGTTTTTAGTGTTATAACATCTACCGAATTACATACGATATCATGAAAGTTCTTAAGCAATGTTTCCAAATAATTAATAAATAAATAGCCAAGTGCGTGTCAGACCACTCGCAGTGTAGGGTTCCGTACAAAGAATTCTATAGAAGGAGTATCGCAAACAAGCAGTGCGCGGTAAAACGGCCTCAACTCTTTTCAATGTGTGCGTGACGCCGTGAGTGGGGCGTGTACGATACAACGTCAAACTCTCAAATGTGTGCGCCTAGGGATACGGTCATGTATATAATCAAAGGTTCTGTAGTTGCCCGTTACAATATGCATAATATAATACCTAAATACTCCCTTTTGTAATATAAACGTATAATACTAAGAAGGAAGCACATCCTTCTAAGAATTAAACAATATTAATTTAGCTGATGCCCGCGACGTCGTTCGGTTGGATTGTGGTTTTTTAATTCCCGCGAGAACTTTCTTATTTTTCGGTATAAAAAGTAGCCTATGTGTTATTGTTATTCCAGATTATAATTTATCTCTGTGCTAAACAGCCAAATTGGTTCAGTCGTTGCGGCGTAATTGAGTAACAAATATCTATCCATCCATCTATACATCGTTTGCATTTATTATATGTATTTAGTAGGACTGGGAGATGCCCGCCACTTAGTCTACTTTCAAAGCTCGTAACTCTTTGGTTTTTGAGATAAAGAAGCGATGTTATACTTCAGGATGCAAGCTATCTTTTAATGAAATTTTTCGACATCAGTTCACCAGTATATTTTATGTACGTAAAAGGTAGCAAAAACCAGATGGATGAATAGAGTGACTTTTACATTTATAGGTACCTATTTATCTCTAGTAAAACATTGTTATTGTTAATTAAAGAACTGTATAAAACAACTTGCATCCATATTCGAGCAAATAAAACTTTATCTTTTCTCTGATGTTTCGTTAAAATAGAGGAAAAATTGAAGAGCAAACATGAACTTTCTTTCTAATAAATGAACAGTATTAAATACAAAATCGTTAAATGCAGCACAATACAAAATCCCTAACGAAACAATGGCTAATGTTTTGCTGGAAATAAAAGGAAAATCTCCGCAAACAATATCGTTCGCTCCGTTGGTTACGACTCAAAAAAGGAAAACCGGATAGGTGAAAAAACAAGCCTGTTATCTTCAATTAGTTTCCGAAGAGAGCGGCTGGATCAGAATCATAAAGAGGAGCAATATCGGAGGCAGGCGGTTGAGCGAGAATCCGGTTTAAAAATAACAGCCAAGGGTGAATTGGCAACTTTTATTAACATTTTCTAGTGTTTCAGTTTTTAGGGTCCCGTTGTTAGTGAATAAGGATAAAGGAATCCTTTTAAGCTATTGCATAGCTTCTATCGCGGGCCAGCGTGGAGACCGAATCCAGAAATTCCGTAACGAAAATAACCTGACACGGGACTCCTCTACGGTGAGCCGCTAGATGGCGCATTTTTTATCAACGCCATCTAGCGGTGAGCCGCTAGATGGCGTTGATAAAAAATGCTATGCAATAGCTTTACCGCGGCAGTCCCCGAGTGCCACACGTCTTTTTTTATTTTTACCAGTTCGTCTTTTTTTTGGTGAGAAGCTTTGGCCGTGGCTAGTTATCATCCTACCGTCAAAAACGTGCCGCCAAGCGATTTAGCGTTCCGGCACGATGGTGTATAGACACTGATTAGGGGTATAGTTTTAATGTACACTGTCGTACCTCTTCCAAGTTAGCTCGCTACCATCTTAGAATGCATCGTCACTTACCATCAGATGAGACCGCAGTGAAGGACTAACTTGTCATCGAATAATAAAAAAAAATGTGTCACAGCCATTTTATTCAGAAACTATAAAAGCTGTAAAGTACGTTATAAAAGCACAGTTGTAAAACTTTTTATCGCTACTACCTACCTACTACTTAAATATAAAAAAAAGAAATGTTATAGAATACAATCTAAAGCCTTTTTCAATCGATAGACGTCCACTGCTGGACATCTCTTGTATTGACTTTCACATGTCTCGGTCTTGCGCCGTCTGTATCTAGAAGCTCTTGTTGGTGCAAGGTCGCGAAACCAGCACCTTGAACTCCAACACAATCTGAAAATGAAAACTGAAGGTTGCAAAAATTACCACTCAAATGCGTGTCGGACTCGCATGAGAAGGGTTCCGTGCCAAAAAATGCCGGAAAAAACATTTAGCCCCTTTAATTTTTAATTTAAATTCTTTACTCAGTGTCTGAAAATCAACTCTCTATCTATTATATGGATCATGAGATACAGTCCGTTGACAGACGGACAGACGGACGGATGGACGGACGGACAGCTACGGCTTAGTAATAGGATCCCGTTGGTTACCGCTTGGGTACGGAACCCTAAAAAAGATTAGACTTCTTTTAGTTTTCCTATAAAATATGTATAAACAAATATTTAATAACAACAATACACCAAAAATACGTGTAGAATAATATTTATATTAGTTACTAGCGGTGCCCGCGACTTCGTTCGCGTGGAATAGTGACTTTTCGGGCAGCATATTTTGAATTACATATGCCCTCGACGTACTCAGGCGCGAGGCGTGTAGTACTTACTCTGTCCGTTAAAAATGTTCGCCGTGATTCTTTAAATTGACATAACTTTTTTATTTATGAACCGATTGACATGAAATAAACACTAAATTTTAAGTGAAGCTTACTACAATATATTAGTGAAAACCGTATCTAAATCGAATAAGCCGTTTCTGATATTAGCGTGCACAAACACACAGACAAACAGACAAACAGACAAAAAAAATTAATTACAATTTCGGGTTTGGCATCGATATAATAACAACCCCTGCTACTTTTTTTTTATATATTTCCATTGTACAGACACCACTTTTCTACAATTTTATTATATGTATAGATTTCTCCATTCAGTGAAAAACCAAACATTAGGCATAATATATGCCAATCATATATTTAGTACTGGCTTTCGCCAACGTCCATACCATGTTGAATACACCGGTTCTCGTCCGATCACCGAAGTTAAGCAACATCGGGCGCGGTCAGTACTTGGATGGGTGACCGCCTGGGAACACCGCGTGATGTTGGCTTTTTCCATTTTTTTGCTATAATTTATGGCATATCCTGTCTATGTTGGTTTGTCCTTGAATCACGCAGCAACTGAGCCACGCATCGACATGATTTTATGAATGAGTATGGTTGAGGAGTTGATCAGTGGCAGGCTGCCTTTTATCCCGGAAAAATAGAAAGTTCGGTGGGATTCGAACCTGCGACCTTACAGTGTTCAGTCTGCGCCTTTAACCGTTGGGCTATTGAGGCTTAAATTATTAAGATGCACGTAAAAAATACTTAGGTAAATAACAAAAATACTAAAAAAATACTTAGTGCTCAATACATTGATAGTTCTTCCGGTATTCATAAGCGGAATTAAATTCAAGTGATCGCTTGTTGCTTGCTGGTGATTTATAAAAAATTGAGTATGTACGAGTACCCATGCATACATAAAAGCATGTACATAATATACCTATTAGTTTACTTTCGAAACTAAACTAAACACAATGCTATAGAAAAGAGGAAATCGTTTGTTACCACATTTGTTACCGTAGTTTATAACTTCGTTTACGGAACACTTTGATCGCTTCTGTGGTCCAGCGCAGCGGTAGAGTTGCGATAAAGAAAGGGAAGGATTGGGTTTCTTATTACCTCACCTAACCTCGTTCCTTCGGTCATTCGATATATTGGCACCCTTATGAATATTAATATTCCCTTCAATAATAATAAATGTTCTTCTCACTGAATTTCGGCTACGGTGGTCTATTTCTACGGAGACTAGCCTACTACGCAGGAGATATTATACCTAGTGCACAAGTGTGTATGAAAACACACACTGTAATCTCTCATAGTCATAGTTAGTTCAATTCAACCAATGGTTCTTCAGAAAAAATCCAACATGACTTTTTCTGGCACGATCTACAGCTGAGCAAGCTTCCTAGGGTCTAAACCAAAGAGAACTAAATATCTACTCATACATAATGAAAAAGTATTCCTGCACTGGTAGCATGGGCGGGAGAAATTTTATCCACAGGAAAAGGATAAAACGTTTATCCCCTCGCTTAGCTTTATCCACCCGTCGAGCATGGGCACAGCGGTGGAAATAACACTCAGTGGACATACTTATAGAATATACATCGCCTTCTCCTCTGTCGCCATGCTTTAGCATAAGATAATTTTATCCCCTGTCAGTGGATAAAATCGGGGGATAAAACTTTTATCTCCTGCCCATGCTACCAGTGCTGAAATATTTTAGGTACCAATACTACCAATGTGTTATACGACATTTTCTCGAACTCCAGACGATACAGTTCCAGAAAACTGATACATTGAACTTGTTACATTAAACTATCGCTATCAAAATATTCTGAAGGACTTCACTATCCAAACAATAGTAAACTGCATGGGTTGAATGTGAATGTATATTGCCATGCCCCTGCCAAGTTAGCCCGCTACCATCTTAGAAAGCATCATCACTTACCATCAGTTGAGATCGCAGTCAAGAGCTATCTTGTCATCAATTTAAAAACACCTCAAAACACGCTCCTGTATATTAATTACAATTCAATTGTGAGTATATAGCGTCAACAATGATTCATGTCAGAGTTCTTACATAATTCTGTTTTTACTTACCACCATTTTGAAAGTCAACGCAGCTCTGTCTCGATGCGACTGAGTCAGTGGGGCGACGCGACATCCGCCGTAGTCGCCACAATTTTGTGACACGACTTTTTTGCTGATTCAACCATATTCCACGGTTCCGTTATGACTCATTGCCATGACTAAATTCAGGCTATGGTGAGTATATTTTTGGTTTGTAAAGTGAACTTTGAAAACTTCTTTAGGCGCGTTGAACAATTTTTTGGTAGGGGGAAATCGTATAGGTTTACGTCACCGACATACTAATAAGTATATTATCGTCAGCTATGTATATGACGTATTTTCAGTTCTGTCGGCCGAAGCTCATGAATGCCTATATTTTTTTTAAATGTTGCAATAAACTGATACCTAGCTAATTTCTAAAATAAAAATTACTTTAAATATCACCTCCTGTCTGCATTTCCGAGGATTTCATTTACCTCATGAGGTAATTAATCGCAGAGAGATGTGTTGTAGCGATGTGTGGTGAGTTGAAAGTACTTATCCTTAATTTTGTTTCAATAGGTTAGCTACTTTGTTTTAAATTTAAAACCCTTTTATTACCTTTCAGAGAGCAACAAAGTCCAGCGCAATGAATATTTTAAGGCTTCTAGTAAAGCTGTGAGTACCTTTACTTTCTATAGTTTTGCTCTAAAACAACGTGTTTTATCGTCTCCCGTCTAACATATTTGCTACTGTGGCTACCCAATATTTCTTAGAGAGCGATGCCATACGATACATCGCAGTGACGTCTACATCGAAAAATCCAGGGTATGACCCATGATGCGCTTCAATCTGGAATCTAACCAGGCATCGTATTTATAAGACTGCATCGCGTGGTTGACATCCCATAGACGCGCACTAAGCGCTTTGCTTCCTCATTCCTGGCGGCTGATTCTGTAACTCAGTGCCTATTACCGACGATAGGCATTTTTTATCCATTGAAGGTTTGAAGAGATATGTATATCATTTACTATTTCATAGTAAACCTTCAATGGATAAAAAATATATGTCAGTGGCTTTCGTTTTTTGATAGGCACTGAGTTACAGAATCAGGGGGCTGATACGCCCCTTCCTATAGTAAAATTATCCTATGTTAATCTCCAAAAATCACCTAGACAAACCAAGAAAATAATAAATAAACACAATTTTATACATTTTCAATTGACATAATTTTTTTTAAATATAGTCAGAATAATTCACCCAATTAACAATGTGTAAGCTATGTAAACTAGTTTATGCTTACCTACTAATATAGTAAGAATACCTAGTGTCGTGAATAAAATATTTTCGCCTCGCAACTGGTACTCTAATAGCAAATAGGTATTAACTAAATTGACTTTAGCTTAAGTAACGAGATTAATGGTGTAATTTGTCCCTATAAATTACTTCAACCATTCCTTAATTATACGGCGAACTTGACGTGCTTGTATTAGTTCAAGCATGTAACGGTTTTTCCTTATAGCATAATAGGTTAATAGGTTTACAAACATAAGTTGTACTCCACTATTGGACATAGGCCTCAGCCTTCTTTTTCAGTCGCTTCCCGTCACCCCCTTTATATCGTCGCACAAACGCTTTGCAAAGCATTTCGCTTGCTTGTAGGCTACATTCTAGGACCCTCTGGCTCCATCGTCTTTCGCTCCTATGTCACGCGTAAAAATCAAAATAAGTTAAAAATTAAAGGGAGCTCCTCTATTAGAAAGTGTTTTTTCGGCGTTTTTGCTACGGAACCCTTCGTATGCGACTCTAACTCGCATTCGACCGGTTATTAAGAATATTTATCAACCATGTTGGACTTGACTTATCTCCCCGTCTCTTCCAAATAAGTGAAAAGCTTGTGTTAAGGATTGGATACGACAATAGTGCAACTTGTGGGGATTAAACCGTCGACCTTTCAGTTTACATTTTTTAATGATTCAACCAACTTTAACCATTGGGTTACTAAAGCTAAAAACCTTCTAAAATCCTTAAGGATTATATCCTTCGGGTAGTATTATCTCAGCAATATTTAAATTACGGAGCAACAGCATTCATTACGACCGTATTAAGTTTACATAAGTAATATTTATGTATTCAACATCGTATTTTCATTTGGGGAACAACAGGCAATGCTTATATTTAACATTGTATCAATAGAATAAATAATTCATCAAATTCTGTGAATTTCTACTACGTTCTTTGTATCCCTTAACACGATCTTCAATTGAAACTGTAGGTACAGTACCTACAGTCATCATAACGATAATATTTAATATAGTACCTAACTAGGTACACGTTCAGTGAAATGAATAATATATTTTAAATTCGAACATTCAACAGCATTTTCCACATAAATATTAGTGGTTACTAGAAATATGAATCACAAACTATTACATTTTATGGGTTCCATTTCCATATAAAAGATGATTCAATGGCTGCCGCCAAACTAATACTACATTCCTTTTTTTCATTTCATACCTATTAAAATTTAAATCTTGCGAATGGAACGTTTTTTCAAATATTTTGTCTCTCTGTCCGGGCTAATCTTTGGAACGGCTTAACTGAATATGACGGGATTTAGCAGGCAGGTGAAAATCTAGGTGTTTCCACGTGAATTCTTCATATCCCGTCAGATAAAAAGAGAGTGCACTTCGTTTACGTACTCACCTTCACTCTATATCAACTCTGTTATTGGCTAAGGCATCATCAAATAATCAAAGGCATCATCACATATGTACGTACAAGATAGTATAGGTACGCCTTTTTATATGTTGTTTCTTTATTAAAAACCAAGAGAAAACTTCAATAAGTGAAAATAAAAGACTATATATGTCCAATAACGAACAAAGCTTGGGTTGGAATTTTGGCGGCTTTAGGACTCACACCACATGGTCGCGATGGCGGGCGGCGGCCTAATTACTGGCCCGGAGGCGTGCGCCGACCAATATCGACACTCAATAAACAATGTTTAATCAAATGCTCGTTTATTTTCGTAATTGTACGAGTATGTAAATATGAAATAGCTACTACGTAAACGCTTTTATTTATATTATTATTATACGTGTAAAAAATGTGTGAATTAAAATACAGTGATGGCTTTCCTTAATAATATAAATTCACTTAATTACACATTATAATAAAAGGTTATGGGCCCAGAGTAGAGGGCGGCCTAATTACTGACCCGGAGACGTACGCCGACAATATCGACACTCATTAAACAATATTTGATCAAATGCCTGTTTATATTCGTAATTGTATGTAAATATATAATAGTCACTACGTAAATCCTTTTATTTGTTTTATTAAGCACATGTGTAAAAAGGTGTGAATTGAAATACAATAATGGTTTTCCTTAATAAATAACACTCAATTACACATAGGTATAAGAAAAGGTTATGGGCCCAAAGTAGTGCGGCCGGAATAGAGGGTGCCGGGTGGCCTAATTAATTTAAATATTCTTAATTCTATAAAAATAAGAAATAGCTAGTACGCATACCCTTTTATAGCCTTCTAAGTAGTTATATAAAATGTTTCCATACCACGTCTGCATCGGTTGTAATTTCTCTACAAATCATGGCTAACAGCCATTACAAATGCTATGCAGACGTAGTGTGTAAATTTACTAAGAATTTTTATAACTGCTATACTTTTTCCTGATGACAGATTGATTGCAGACACAATAAAATGCATCACCTACATAGTAGAGTCATGACGTGGCGTAAGAGCTACAAGTTGGCCTACATGAAATAAATAATTTTGCCTTTGAATTTGCTTCGTATTTTACAAGTGAAAATACTTGCTATTATCGATCAGATTATTTATCATTTTTAACAACTGCATCTATGAGTACGAGTACTCATAGACCGGCAAAACGCTCTCTATTTCATATTTTACTAACTTTTGTCCGCTATTTTGTCCTGTGAAGGTTTTTTAGAATCCTTTCTTTTTCCGGGATGAGATATAATATGTTACTATATTGCTGCATGATTGACTGACAAACTACGCATTGGACAATCTTGTATATTTATTATTATACTAGCTGTTGCCCGCGACTTCGTCCGCGTCAATTTCTGTTATTATGATCGCGATTTTTCACTGATGCTTCGCTCCTATTGGTCGCAGAGCCAAAGCCTTCCTCGATAAATGGACTATCTAAGACAAGGATAATTTTTCAATTCGAACCAGTAGTTCATGAGATTAGCGCGTTCAAACAAACAAACTCTTTAGCTTTATAATATTAGTATATATAATTTATAGTCAAGAGCAATATCCAGATCCAGTTAATAAGAAGTACGTAGAGAGCTTGCGACCACCCTATTGAAATCGATATCGTCTCTCCTTCGTTTTGCATAAGGAAATATTTGTTACCTTAAGGCATTTACAAATGTGGAGGCATTTGTAAATGCCTTAATTAATCCTTTTTAGTGCGACCATGTATCGTAGCGGCTAATTTAAAGAGCAATTAAATGGGAATGTACGCGAGTATGCAAAAAATACACACTTGCCATACATTACAATGCCGATTGCCATTGTCGGTCCCCGGAGCATTGTTAAACTCCGCGATCAGATTACATTTAACCTTTATTGTCCACTATTTCTGTCCAACGCACTCGTGATACCTTCTGTTTGGATAATTCTTTACAGAGTGAATTAAAACAGAAATAGCGACAATACGTTTTGATGTTTCACAGTTTAGCCTTTTGGTTAGAAATTTTACGAAATACTAGCTGATGCCCGCGGCTTCGTTCCGTGGATTGAGGTTTTTTGGATTCCCGCGGGGAACACTTTTATTTCTAGTGAGGTAAAAAAAGGTCTCAAATGCCTAGTGAAGTTTTTGCCAATAATTTGAATCTAGGCGTTTTATCTCAATTCATTATAATTTTGTAATGTTATTTTAAAATGTAAAAAATACATTTTTTGATGAAAATTACATAATATGTATGCACATTTAAGTATGCAAATAGTGAAGGGCAACAATATTCCAAAATAATAATATACAATAATCAACAAAATAATTATCTTAAAGTTTGTTAATCCAGTTTGTTCAATTAATGCCTGCTGGTGTTTTAACAAAATAAATTTTATAGCACGAAATCATGACCAATTGTATGTACCTACATATTAAAAACTTCCGGTCTGTTAATTTTTACTTTTCCATTTAGGTTTCAGATGTTTATCTTATTCCGGACCGCTATGAAAACTAATTTAAATAACTCAAACATTTTTTGCGAGGTTTAATTAAACTACAATGTTATATGGGTTAATAAGCATTTCAAGTATTCGTTTAACTTTAAGAGAATTTAAATTAAAACGTCTTGAGGCTACATTCAAATTAATCCATTTCAACTTAACTCGATGCAAAGTAAACATTTCTGTGGTCACAATCATTAAGATATCTTACGCTGGTTGTTTCTCAAGTAAAAGTAGTTACTTTTACCTACCTACCTAAGATACCTAAGGTACTAAATTCAAGTTCAAAATAAGTAAAAGAATTTGAAGAAGTAAACAATACGTAGTTAAATCACCTTCTTTGGAAGCTCTGGCATTCGTTTCAAGTGCGGTTTGAAATAAATTAGGTGACTAAATATTTATTTTACATATTGGATAGAGTCAGGCGTTACTTTGCGGAAGTTCATGATTAACAAAAAATGTTAGAGTTATTTTGCTGTAATCCGCCAACAGAAAAAATCTGTATGGTCAAACATGCAGTTATAAGCTAAGCACCGAAAGCTAAGCTAAGGGGCGAAACGTGCGTCGAGAGTAGTATTAAAGTCTTGTGTGGTGGTGCATGTGAGTGGTGGTGGCATTGCTTGCTTGGGAACTTTGCTTTATTGCTTGGTTGGGGAGGTAAGCGGTGCTTAGCTTATAACTGCATGTTTGACCATACAGATTTTTTTCTGTTGGCGGATTACAGCAAAATAACTCTAACATTTTTTGTTATTTATTTTACATTAAATTATAACAATTACATGTTATTTAAAACAAAAAAGTAAAAAAATAATCTAACTCAAGGTTTAAGTGATCGGTTGCAATGTGTACATCGCGCGAAAAAAAGAAATACTTTCGATTGCACATGATAGAATTATTATTTTTTTAATTTTAATCAAAATTGGACCCTTTATTTTGGTATAAATGAAATAAAAAAAGCACAACCCCATAATTCTAAAAATCTAATGTTACTGACGATATAAATGATTAATAAAACGTATCACTTTGCCTAACGTTTCATATACGAGTATGATGCAAAAGATAACTGCTCTATCGTTATTTATTACTCTATATTCGCTATTACTAGGACTTTAAACGATTATTATTATTATTATTTTATCTCGTCCAATTGATTAACTTTGCGTGACCACGAAATCATTTATACAAAGCTTAGACCGTTTAATCGTGTTTCAATACCCGTTTCCAACTTCGATCTTGATAAAGTGAAGACTACCAAAATAATTAACTGGCCGTGCAATCAGATACCTCGTCCAGACTACAAATGTAAAGAGACACTGTAAGGACTAGCTTATCTAAATAGATAGAAGTCTTAATTAAAGAAAGTGCATGAACGAGTTCAGCGACTTGCTTATCGTTGCATAATTATCCACTGATTGTCCACGAACTGACAAACTTATTGCTGCAAATAAACTCGAATTTGTAAAGCGATCACGTAAGGAACTTTTGTACAGTGCAACGTTTCGTTGTTTGTCTCTCGATTGGATTGTATTCTTTTATAACATGCATCGCTGAAAGTTTTACACACGGGCGCAAGAGATGCATTTTTCATGTGCAGTTTTTTCACAGAACCAGCTTTTGCCCGCGATTTTGCTCACGTTAAGTTCGATTTTTAACCACTATGTCACCCCCTCAGGGGTTGAATTTTTAAAAAATCTTAGCGGACGTCTACGTCATAACAGGTATCCGCATGCCAAACAGCCCGATCCGTTCAGTGGTTTGAGCTGTGATTAAGGTATTTGCCAAGCTATATTCTTGTGTTAGGAGTGGATGCGACACAACGGGAGGGGATCGAAGCTTTCATATTTAACTGTTGGGCTATTGAGGCCGAGTATCCAAATATGCGTTGCGTCATGCGTGCGTCTTTTGCGGGTCAACTATCTCGTCCTATGCGATCAACTTTATTTCGATTGGATTGTATTTTTTAAGCTATTGCATAGCTTCTATCGCGGGCCTTGAGCGTGGAGACCGAATCCAGAAATTCCGTAACGAAAATAACCTGACACGGGACTCCTCTCACCGCTAGATGGCGTTGATAAAAAATGCTATGCAATAGCTTTACCGCGGCAGTCCCCGAGTGCCACACGTCTTTTTTTAACATTCATCGCTTAATGGTGCATTCAATCTAAATGAAATTGATAAAAAGAAACTGAGCCAAAACTTTATTTAATAAAATAAAAATATGTATAAGTATTAGATAGATTTATGAAAACTATTTCCATTGGAACTGTTCATAATAGCATTTTAACAATAGAGTGATGTATCTAAGCATTTTAACAATAGAGTGATGTATCTAAGCATTTATGCAACCTAAGTCAAGTGAAAAAATGGACTTAGATAAAAATAAAGTGTCAAATAAATAGCTGCGATGCGGGAGGTGGAATTGTGATAACGTTTACACAGGAGATCGTAACGTAAAAACACCTAGAGCCATTGAATTTGTGCCAAATATACTATACTAGTGGTTCGCCCCGAACTGAGACCTCGCGATATCCCATAATTCCCAAAAGTTTTAATTATATATTGTAATAATTAACTTTTAACATTAGACGCAATAAAAAAAATAATAGTTGACATAAAACTGTTTTACTGACACAGCGCCATCTATAGTGAAGCATTATAGTGAAGCTATTAGCTTCACAATAATGCTAATAGATGGCGCATTAAAATTAGGGTCAGTCGGGGTAAATATAAGACACTCAAATTTCGTATAAAAATAAGACATGATTGTAATTCCGTAGAAAAAGACCAAAAAAGAACTTTATTAAACTAAAAAGTATACTTCATTTGTAATGTCTTAGAATTCAAATTACTAAATTGATAACTTATTGCATGTATACTTTATAACACATTTTATAAAGTACCGAAAATATTGCCGCGAAAACTTTACATTGGGATCTAGGAACTTTTCGTTTGCGTTAACCCGTTCATGCAAGCTTGGCCGCATCTCCCGCTCCCGGCATTCCGGGCGAGATGTGCTTGCGGGGGAGAGCGGTGGTTTTATTCTGCATCCAGTCGTTGATAGGAAAACTCAAGTTGTTTGTAGGGTAAAAAATGAGACACGTAAGTGGGAAAAAATGAGACAGTGTATGGGGTAATATTAAGACAGTTGATATTTTTTGGAAAGCAATAAAAACTTAGTCCGCCTTCTTTAGAAGTCCGCCATATTGGATTTAGGGTGACGTCACTTTATTTTTCGAGTTATTCTCAGCAAGCCCTTTCATTTGATACCCATATTGTAGGAGTGCATTAAAAATAACTAGTCTGCCACCGTGAGTGTTCCGCCATTTTGGATTTACAATGACGTCACTCAGCTAACCATGCATTGTCATCCAAACTTACCGTGTATACAAAATTTCAGCTCAATCGGTTGAAGCTATCTGCTTCAAAATTGAGTTGCAAGATTCGACCCGAACAAATATAGTTGCATACATTGCAAGTTACATAAAAGCTTTTATATATAACAGAGGAGTGTCAAGGCTCATATTTAGATTAGATACAGATAGTATCAGACTTCCCTATCATATTTTGTAGCTATTTAAGGTTAATATTGAAACATTAAGTACCGACTACTGTAATTATTACCAAAAAAGTAAACCAATTTTTTGTTTTGTTAATTTTAATGATTTTTTTATATCATATCTCCCAGCTCTATTTTATTATTACCACCATCTCTATAAAACACTGAAGGCATAGAAGTTCAAACATGTTTCATTTTTAACCTTATATGTCTTATATTTTCCCCTTTATAGAGGAAAAAAATGAGACATATACTTTGTATGAAAAATATACATTTCGCTTGACTATTTTGAATTGAATTGGTATCATGTGAAAGATACCAATTATAAGTATAATATAATCAGTTTTTCTTACACTTATAATATTTTTAACAGCATTAGAAAAGTAAAGATCTGTTTTCGTCCCATATTTACCCCGCCTGACCCTAAATAATTTCGTTTCTTTATAACATTTATCTAATTTTAGTATTTGTTGTTCAATTACAGGATACAACTGAATTTTCAACCAAGTTTCACGTTCTAATATTCAGTAATTCTTGACATATGGCTCAAATTAAAATCTCCACTTTGAAACCCCCCCATTTGGTCAATTTTTAGGGAAAAATTAAAAAAAATATATTTTTGTACTCTGTTAAAAGTCGTCTTTAAAAAGATATATCGCAAGTCTATGTAGAGCAACAAACAAGATTTTACTTCAAATACGCTTCTATGAGAGCCCCCCTGAAATAAAGCTTTTTATATTTTTTTATACAATGTTCGGCTGAAGGCCATCAGTTTACATATTATATTTAAACGAGTAGGGCGCGTGGGTGCGCGGCCCGCTGCAGCGGACCGCGGTTTTTCTGCTCTTAGACTTTCAGGGCTTGATCATTTTCTACCAAAAAACCACTCTTCGATTTTTTATTCTTTGTCAGATAGACAATGACGAAATTTGTATGGCCGCCATCTTGAATTCGCCAATTTGCAGGTTTTTTTCGGCTCTCTGCCAATTGGATGAGGTTTCGAGTGGCTTTTGTTTGAGCACCCCCCACTTATCTTCAATATCCTGGCGGTGCTCCTCACCCGTCTCCGAAATACTCAATCATCAGCTCTCTCTATATTTTTCCTTCAAATTAATTTATATCCTCTATACGAAACCATCAGAAATTTTGAAAAGAAACCGTATCAAAATCTTGCATACATATGAATCCGCCATCTTGAATTTTTTTTATTCATCACGTAGACCATCGAGTCCTGATCATCTTTTCCCAAGAAACCACTCTTCCATCTTTTATAGTCTCCGAGATAGACACCGACGAAATTTGTATGGCCGCCATCTTGAATCCGCCATTTTGATTTTTTTTTCAGCTCCCTGCCAATTGGATGAGGTTTCGAGTAACTTTTGTTTGAACACTTCCCACCTATCTTCGATACCCTGGCCGTGCTGCTCACCCGTCTCCGAAATCCTCAACCATCAGCTCTCTCCATATTTTTCTTCAAAATGAATTTTTGTCCTCTATATGAAACCATCAGAAATTTTGAAAAGGAACCGTATTAAAGTCTTGCATATATTTTGTATGGAAAAAAATTAATTCCGCCATCTTGAATTTTTTTTCTGTTTGTCAAGTAGACCTTCGGGTCCTGATCACCTTTTTCCAAGAAACCACTCTTCCATCTCTTATAGTCTCCGAGTTAGACACCGACTAAATTTGTATGGCCGCCATCTTGAATCCGCCATTTTGGAGTTTTTTTTCGGCTCTCTGCCAATTGGATGAGGTTTCGAGTGACATTTGGTTGAACACCCCCCACCTATCTTCGATACCCTGGCCGGTGCTCCTCACCCGTCTCCGAAATCCTCAATCATCAGCTCTCTCCATATTTTTGTTCCGAATGAATTTTTGTTCTCTATACGAAACCGTGAGTGAAAAAAAATTTTTCCATACAAAATTTTACAGGAGAGGTGATCAATGAGTCAGTCAGTCAGTCAGTCAGTGAATCAGTGAATCAGCACGAGTAGCTATATATATAGTAACTAGTAGGGTGCGTGGGTGCGCGGCCCGCTGCAGCGGACCGCGGTTTTTCTGCTCTTAGACTTTCAGGGCCTGATCATTTTCTACCACAAAACCACTATTCCAACTTGTACACTCTTTAAGATAGACATCGACGAAATTTGTGTGGCCGCCATCTTGAATCCGCCATTTTGGTGGGTTTTTTTTTCAGCTCATTGCCAATTGGATGAGGTTTCGAGTGATTTTTGTTTGGGCACCCTCAACCTATCTTCAATACCCTGACCGTGCTCCTCACCCGTCTCCGAAATCCTCAATCATCAGCTCTCTCCATATTTCTCCTTCAAATGAATTTATGTCTTCTATACGAAACCGTCAGAAATTTTGAAAAGGAACCGTATTAAAGTCTTTCATATATTTAGTATGAAAAAAATAAATACCGCCATCTTGAATTTTTTTCTAATCATCCAGTAGACCATCTAGTCCTGATCATCTTTTTTCAGAAAACCACTCTTCCATCTTTCATAGTCACCGAGATAGACACTGACGAAATTTGTATGGCCGCCATCTTGAATGCGCCATTGTGAAGTTTTTTTCAGCTCCCTGCCAACTGGATGAGGTTTTGAGTGACTTTTGTTTGAACACTCCCCACTTATCTTCGATACCTTAGCCTTGCTCCTCACCCGTCTCCGAAATCCTCAATCATCAGCTCTCTCCATATTTTTCCTCCAAATTATCAGAAATTTTGCAAAGGAAACCATATGAAATTCTTGCATAGTTCCCAATTCGCCATTATTATTGTATAAAAAAAAATTCGCCATCTTGAATTTTTTTTCTATTCATCAAGTAGACCTTCAGGCCCTGATTATCTTTTTCCAAGAAACCACTCTTCCATCTTTCATAGTCTCCGAGATAGACACCAACGAAATTTGTATGGCCGCCATCTTAAATCCACCATTTTGAATTTTTTTTCAGCTCCCTGCCAATTGGATGAGGTTTCGAGTGACTTTTGTTTGAACACACCCCACCCATCTTCGATATACTGGCCGTGCTCCTTACCCGTCTCCGAAATCCTCAACCATCAGCTCTCTCCATATTTTTCCTACAAATAAATTTTTGTCCTCTATACGAAACCATCAGAAATTTTGAAAAGGCGCCGCATAAAGTCTTGCATATATATTTTGTATGGAAAAAAAAAAATTCCGCCATCTTGAATTTTTTTTTAATACATCAAGTAGACTTTCGGGTCCTGATCACCTTTTTCCAAGAAACCACTCTTCCATCTCTTATAGTCTCCGAGATAGACACCGGCGAAATTTGTATGGCCGCCATCTTGAATCCGCCATTTTGGAATTTTTTTTCGGCTCTCTGCCAATTGGATGAGATTTCGAGTGACATTTGGTTGAACACCCCCCACCTATCTTCGATACCCTGGCCGGTGCTCCTCAGCCGTCTCCGAAATCCTCAATCATCAGCTCTCTCCATATTTTTCCTCCGAATGAATTTTTGTCCTCTATACGAAACCATGCGTGAAAAAATTTTTTTCCATACAAAATTTTACAGGAGAGGTGATCAATGAGTCAGTGAGTGAGTGAGTGAGTGAATCAGTGAATCAGCACGAGTAGCTATATATATATTAATTTGAAGTAATTACGTTCAGTAATTCAGAAGTTATAGGCCTCTGACAGACATTTAGACGAACACACTTCTCTGTCTAGTAGGCAAGCGCCCTAGTTGACTCAGAGAACTTCGCTTCGCTCGTTCAAAAATCGAGTCTAAAATCGATGTTATACATGAACATTGAAAAAGTAAACATTATGATTTGGGAATTGGGAATTTATAATTTCTAAATTGTCTCTGGTCTGGTCTGGTGGGACGCTTTGGCCGTGGCTAGTTACCGCCCTACCGTCAAAGACGTGCCGCCAAGCGATTAAGCGTTCCGACGCGACGGCGTGTAGAAACCGATTAGGGGTATGAGTACACTGCCATACCCCTTCCAAATGGCATGTAATTAAACGAGCTTCTATTTAATACCATTATTGGCTTCTAAATTACTAAGTCAGCTTCAACTAGTGAGCCTCTAAAAAATATAATTTTAGCATCTATATTAATAACTTAGCTTCAAACCATGAACTCCTAAAATACTTAAATATTAGCATCAAATAATACACCAAATCTTCAACCACATTTTTAATTTTTTTTTTGTGAGAAAAATGAAATAATAAAAATGTTTCTAACTAAATAAAAAAACGTTTTTTTTTATAAAATGAAATTAAAAAAATGATTGTTTTTAAATTTAACTCAAGATAAATACCTACACATAACATTATAACATTTTTGAAAAAAAAAAAAATCAATTTTTTTTTTCAACTTTTTTTTTAGTTTTAGGTAGGTTTACGATCCCAACAGAACCTAAGTGCCCGGCCTTCGGCCGGGCACCTGAATATTCATGTATAACCCTAACCTTTTTTTTTTTTTTTTTTTTTTACGTTGGGAAATGCCTTTACGCATCCCGCCCATCTTGACAACAGGCGGGTATGTGGGACTCGTTGGCACTGCCAAAATACCCACTAAAACCCAACGGGCCCGTCCACGCTTTTATAGGGAAGCCACAGGATCGCTGCTCGCATTCAACTGTGGCATTCCAGCGGTTTCGACCGATCATCCCGCCATCCTACGGAGCTCCGGGGGGATGAAGGCGCGCATATTGGCGCCTTCTTCTTTGACCTCTTCTTCTGCGGAGCGGGTGAGCGTTCGGGTCCAGCTCTCTGTCTCGCTCCGCTTGTTCTTTCTGTGAGAGCACGCTCTCACAGAAAGCCATTACCTCCTTCCAACACCTCTCGCTGCCGATCATGGCACTCACCACGCTCGGCAGAGAGAGGTCTGCTCCAACGAACTGCACCACACGGTGCCGCTGCGGCCCCCACGCCGCGCACTCGGCCAAGGTATGATACGCCGTATCTTCCTGCGCATTACATTCGTGGCAGGCTGGGGTCTGCTCCCGCCTCGCAATCTGATGCAGATACTTACCGAAACAACCATGTCCAGTAAGTACCTGCGTCAGACGGTACGTAAGCGTCCCGTGCCGTCTCCGAACCCAGCTTTCCAGGTGGGGCCGGACCGCCTCGACCGTCCAGGAACCGGCTATGGGAGATTGCAGGTCCTCTCTCCACCTGGCGATTAGAGTGTCGCGGGCCAGAGTTCTGATGCGCGCAGACACCTCGGCTTCCGGCCTCTCTCCTCGAGCCCTGACGTCCGCCCTATATTGGTATACTTCGGCAAGCACTTCAGCCTGAAGTTCCCAGGGCGGATCACCAGCCAGCAGTGTGGCAGCCGTCCAGGACACCGTACGGTACGCACGTATGGCACGGACCGCAATGATTCTTTGCGGTCTCCGTAACAGGGTCTTATTTTGAGACGATAGCCCTTCCACCCATATGGGCGCCCCATACAATGCCATACTTCGCACGATTCCACTATAGAGCCGTCGGCAGGAGGACTCTGGCCCACCTATATTTGGCAGTAGCCTCCCTAGGGCAGCAGCGGCATTGACTAGCCTCGGTGCCAGCTGTTGGAAATGCGCACCGAAATTCCATCGACCGTCCAGGATAAGGCCAAGATATTTTATATGGTTCTTGATCGCCACTGATATGTCCCGCACGGTGATACGCGCACCTCGAGGTGGTCCCCTACGCGGGCCATGGAATAGTAGGGCCTCGGTTTTGGAGACAGCGACTCTCAATCCCAACATGCCGATTCTGCGCACTACCAGTGATGTTGCGACCGATGCCAGCCTAGCCGCCTCATCAAACGCCTTCTCTCGGGCTGTAACAAGGGTGTCGTCCGCGTAACAAAGAACACTTGTCCCCGGCAGCATTGGGCACCGCAGGAGCCAGTCAAATCCGATGTTCCAGAGAACTGGCCCGAGGACCGACCCCTGCGGAACCCCCTTGCAGACTTGGCGCCGGAACAACTGTCCATCCCTCTCCCACAGGACCTCCCTATCTTCGAGATATGCCTCCAAGAGCCTCCTGAGATACAGAGGCACTTCGTGATACCGAAGCGCCTCGATTAAGGTCTCAAACGGCACACTGTTGAAGGCATTCTCCACATCCAGCGAGACAGCGAGCACCACGTCCCCATTTCTTACCGCCTCTGTCGTCAGGCATTTAAGTGCACTCAGGGCGTCCAGCGTTGAGCGCCCCGACCTGAAGCCAAACTGTGCCTCAGAAAGGCCCGGGCCCACCGTCTCCAGGTGTTCAGAGAGGCGGGCAGCCAGAATCTTTTCGAAGACTTTGCCGACCTCACTCAGCAGGACTATCGGCCTATAGGCGTTATAGGAGTCCGGCGGGCGACCGTCCTTTCGCAGGAGGCACAGCTTTCCGTCTTTCCAGATCTTCGGGAACTGTCCGGCAAGCAGACACCTGTCAAACAGTTCCCGAAGCATTCTACCTAGACCCTTCCGAGCGATGTAGAGAAGCTTCCCCGGGACACCATCCGGTCCAGGCGCAGTCCTCCGATCCCGCAGGCGGTCAAGGGCGCGGTCCAATTCTTCCTCCGTAACGAGGGGGACATCCATTGTTCCACGGTCTCCAACGGCAGACATTGTCGGCGGCGTATGTCCCTCGGAAACTGGGAACAGATTCTCCATCAGCCCCAGCAGGAAATCCGCTTGCAGTGACTCTATAACAGGAGCACTCTGAGCACGCAGCTTATTCCTCGCCATCCGGTAAGGCCGTCCCCAGGGATCCCGATTTAGCCCCTGCAAGAGATCTTCGCGGGCCCGCTCTTTCGCCTGACAAATGGCCGCCTGGAGGGCTTTCTTTGCTTGGCGATACTCGCCTTGCAAACGGTCCTCACGCTCGGGATCCGATCCACTTCGCCTGCGACTCCGGACATACACTCGGCGAGCTCTGTTGCAGGCCTCTCGGAGATCAGCAATCTCAGATGACCACCAGTACATCTGACGACGCGGTGGCCTCTTTCGTGCGCGCGGCATGGACGCATCACATATCTCCGTAAGGGCATCGCGCACACGGACCGAGAGATCATCCACGCTATCACCTCTAGTACTGCTGGACGAGGCCCAACGCTGAACAATAATAGCCTCCTGAGCCAGTTCTTTATCCAATTTGGCTAGACACCAACGCGGAAACCGGCTAGGTCCCTGAAAAGATCCAGCTTGCGTCTGAGAGTTGGAGATCTCGAACCGGATGTAGCGGTGGTCTGACAGAGTCTCTATTCCTTCCTCAACCCTCCACCCGACGACCCTGCTGGCAACTGCCGGGGTGGCAAACGAGAGATCCACCACAGAGCCCCCCTGCTGACGTACACAGGTTTGCACCGATCCTCTGTTAAGGAGGGACAGTCCGGACAGCACGGCCCATTCCTGCACTGCTCTTCCCTTCGCGTTCGTGGCATTGTTCCCCCACGACGTGGCTTTGGCGTTGAAATCGCCCAAGACGAGGACATGCCCCGATCTCGACTGCCTGACGATGGCTTCCCTGACGGAGTCAAGGAAGGTTTCGAACTCCGCCAGGCTACGATTGGGCGAGAAGTATACCCCCACAATGACCAATTCCCCCCACCCCACCACCGTGAAACCTGAACCTCTTTCTAGAGCTGAGAGGGTGTGCCCAGCGCTGCTGTTAGCTAGGACCACCACCAAGTCATCCAAGTCTCCTACCCAATGAGCCTGCGCAGGGATAAAATAAGGCTCACAAGCCACAGCCAGCTCAATTCCCTGTTCCGCCATGAACTGAAGCATGAGGTCCTGGGCTCCGGCGCAATGGTTGAGATTCGACTGGAGGAATTTGGTATTTCTTGCGCGATTCATGATGACATATTACCAGATTCCTCCTGCTGACGTCGCCCGGCCTTCCTGGGGGTAGGATTGCAGTTCTTTCCTCCCATGATATGCTCCGAGGGCAGGCCTGCGTCCGAGCAAACCGCACAGCGCATGGACCGAGTGCAGACAGCTGATTTATGCCCCTCCAGCCCACATCGAAAGCACAGACCGTCTCTGGCCACAAAAGCAGGACAGGTCGGCCTCGTGTGTCCCATGCCCAGCCACTTATAGCAACGAAGGGGGCGCTCCTTAAGTACCTGGACTCTGGCAGAACTCCACCCAACCAAAAGTTTGCCAGCATCCGCTATAACCTTCGCCGCCTCAACAGGGCAATGGACCGCGACTGAGCGCATACCCCTGGGGTCAGGCTGGAAATCTCCAACTTTAACGTTTTCCGCAGAACAGTTCCCGGCCTTAATAATGGAGGCTACCATCTTCTCCTTCGTGACCGAGTCGTCCAGGTCTGTGACTCGAAGGGTGGCAGCTTTCGTGGCACGGGCCACACTAGCCACCTCATCTAAAACAGTCCTGAGCCTACAGACGAACGACTCGATCTGCCCCGGCGTCAGCTCTTTCGGCAGCTCCAATAGCCTAGCCCCAGTTGCCGATCGGCGGATTTTGAGACCCTCACCAACGCCAAACTCCTGGAGGTTAACATTCCTTTCGGCGTGCTCGATGACCTGCGCATATGTCACACCCTTTATCTCTGCGCCCGGCTTTAAAGCGATGACCACCGCGGCAGTTTTGTGCGGCTTCAAGCTAGCTGCCCGCCGAGGACCGGCAGCGGTAGGGGCAGTCGGGGTGGCATTACTGCTTGTGCCAGGGGCAGAGGGTGCAGAAGGCGTATTCTTCTTCTTCTTCTTCTTGCCCCCCTTTTTGCCTCCTCCAACGACCGTTGCCCAATCCATCGGCTGAGACTGACTCGCACGTGCATCCGCCGCAGAAGCCTGTGATGAGGCTGTAGCTCCCATGTTCGAGGC
The DNA here is from genome assembly GCA_038048805.1 of Hipparchia sbordonii. Classification (NCBI taxonomy): domain Eukaryota; kingdom Metazoa; phylum Arthropoda; class Insecta; order Lepidoptera; family Nymphalidae; genus Hipparchia; species Hipparchia sbordonii. The sequence goes on from CM076098.1 coordinate 9,920,373, forward strand.
TGCAGGTGCAGTAGCAGCGGCGGCGGGAGGTGGCCTCGACTGCGAAGAAGTAGCAGTGGCGTTAGGCGGCGTTGACTGCGGTGCTGAGACCACCCTCCTCTTATCCGCTGCCAGAGGAGGCCGGTGTACCTTCTCTGGCAGCAGCCGCTCTTCAATCCCGGCGAATCTAGCGTCCAACATAACCCCGACCGATGACACTATGGCCGCTTTCAGTTCCTCGAAGCTACTTGGGTTGCTCGCAGGGGTGGCACTCGCAGCCGCCAAGCTAGCTTTCATCTCCGAGAACTCCCGCCGGTGAGCCTTGAGTTCCACACAAAGATTAGCTACCTCCTTGCGCAGACGTGCATTGTCGAGTCTCAACCGGCGGGTTTCCTCGGACTCCGTCCTGCTGACCAAAGCATCCACAACTCCTTGAAGTGCAGAAGCAGACTGCTTCAGGCACTTGACAAAAGTGCCTTTCAGATTGCCCGACTTGGTGGCGACATTCATGATCGCCGCCACTCTCCGTCCCGCAGCCGCTCTCAACTCCTCTGCACTAAGGCTGCTCGGATCTTCTTTACCGTCGTCCAGCTCAAACTCTGCTTCGGCTTGAAGCACGGCGTCAGCAGCACTCCTCTTGCAAAGCCGGTCCCTGAGGCGCTGATCGAATTCTGCCTCGCTGGCTTCATCCCTAGCGGATCGCAGGGCCGCCCTCGCTTCGCCTATCCCAGTTCCGCGCCCAGCAGGGGTCGAGTCCCTAGAGGCCTGATACGACGAGGCCCTCGAGACCGACGATTCTCTTGAGCTCGCCAGAGTCATGCGGAATAGCGGACTTCTGGTTCGCGAGCTCTCCCGCGCACAGGCCCTCCGGCTCATACTGCGCGTCTCCCTAACAACGCACCCTGACAAACCATCACCGACCGTCTCTGGCTCCGGGGAAGTTCGGGAGCTGTCGCCAACCCTTTCCTTCCCTTTCCCTCCCAACTTTTCTACTCCTCCCTTCTCCTCCTGTGCTCCTTCTAGAGCATTCACTCTCAAAGATTTTTTAAAAGAATCCATTGAGTTCCCACGAGTGTAACAGAAATATTCGCGACCCGGGCAGAGCCGTCGTTACCCGAGAAGGTGTAAAATTTGTAACTCAACCAGGGGGTCCACAAGTACCCTGGCTGGGGGTGCGCTTGAGACTGATGCCCCATGGAGCAAAATCTGTCAGCCATTCATCCCATCGCCACGCACCAAAACTTAGGATTCAGATAATTTTTATAGAGGTTTATTCCTCACGGTCCGGGCGGTTAAGCCAAGACCATCGGTCCCAGTGGCGGGTCGTGAGACATGACCATGATCCGCCACACCTACGGGATTACGATTTCGCGGCGAGGGCGACGCAGGACTAGTTCCCACGCCGCCCGCTCGGAGGCAGGGTGAGTGCACACCGAGCTCGCCTCAAGACTCCTCCCCTTTGGAGGAACCCCCCGATTTCCCCATGCCCACCGCAAAGCGAACGGACTTCCCGCCCCAGAAGGCATCTTCGCCCTCAACCCTCCCCGTTTCTGTGCGTGTTCCTCAATTAAACAGAGGGACACGCAGAGAAACCTCCCCCCCCTGCCAGGTCATTGGCCATGGCTGACAATTTCTCCCCACATGAAGAGAAATTGTCAGCCACGTTGCCCGGGTGCACCACGGGGAGGTTACCTGGCTGGCACCCATGTATAACCCTAACCTAACCTAACTTTAGTTTAAAGAAAAAATTATACAAAAATAATTGCAATATTAACACACTAACAACAGAACAACAAAAAAAACAAATGCATGTCTTGAATGGCGCTCTCTGATTGGTGCAAATAACCAACGAGATCGTGCAAATTGCCAGTCGCATCCGTCTCACTCGCACCAACGAAATCGTGCAAATGGCCAGTCGTATCCATCTCACTCGCACCAAATCGTGCAGTGGCAGTGGACAATAATAAAAATAGTGGCTCTTTATTTGATGCTTTCTTTGGAATATTTTGTGGCCATTGTGAAGAAGCCGAGTTAGTATATTAGAAGCTTCATCATTTTCCCGTTGCTGAGTTATTAAATTAGAAGCTAGGTTTTGATGCCAAAAAATAAATTTTGTTGGTCGACTTATTATATTCCCTTCCAAATTAGCCCGCTAGTCGCTACCATCTTAATCTACATCATCACTTACCATCAGGTAAGATTACAGTCAAGGACTATCTTGTCATCGAATAAAATAAAAAAAGCGCTACCTCTTGGGTCACCGGACCGAAGTAAGGTCTACGGGATGGAAAAGTAGCGGTCGTTAGACAAATCACTCAATCTAGATGTAGCTGACGTGTCGCCAGCACGCCAATTCACGAAGTTCAAATTACTAGGTCAAACGAATGATCCTAAGTATGGCCAATTTGAACAAATCATTGAAACTAGGCCACATTACTGCACGATGACCGTGTTAGATGGCTACTCTTCCATTAGTGATTCAAACCGTTAGGCGAATTACATCATTAATGTTATGTCAGGCGAACGGTAGATTTACATTAGATACAGTAACTATTAACCTGATAGCAAAGATCTAGAAATCTATTTTTCCATAAATAATATTATAAACGTAAGAATTCTTTTTGCAAAACCGACTTCAAACGCTGCTACAAAGGAGGTATAATACAAATTGTGCTTATAAAATTTGAATATTTCCTTCGATTTCTCCAGGATACCCTTTTAAACCAAAAAATAATTTTCCAAGTCCGTCCAAGCGTCTTCGAGTAATCGGAGAACATGCATAAAAAATAGAAATAAAAAAAAAGACGTGTGACACTCGGGGACTACCGCGGTAAAGCTATTGCATAGCATTTTTTATCAACGCCATCTAGCGGTGAGAGTAGTCCGTGTCAGGTTATTTTCGTTACGGAATTTCTGGATTCGGTCTCCACGCTCAAGGCCCGCGATAGAAGCTATGCAATAGCTTAAAAAAAAAGATTCCGACGAATTAAGAACCTCCTTCCTTTTTGAAGACCTACTCGATTTAACTGTTGACATGCCAATGGTAAACTCAATTGATAGACCTAAAAAATAGTGCTGTCATTCTCATAATATCCCTTCGAAAAAAGGATACAGTTACATTTAGCTATTTTACTTTAGAGAGATGTTATTGTTGTTGTTGTTTGTAGCTATCAGACGTGTGAAATCTAGTGATGAGATAAAAGTATCGAGTAATTGGGAAAGTACCGTAAGTAAGCAGACTATAGTCTATACTATTCTCTTTCTGATGTAAGTATAGGGTTATCTCTCTCGATGGTAAGTAGTACAGCTTTCGGGCGCTTTCCTAGGTTATCGAACCAAAATTATCGATACTATGCAGCATTTTATTCTATGTTTGTATATGTAGGTATATATAATTATGTGTGTATTATATGTATGTATTTATTATTATATAATATATTATTGTATTTATGTATGTGTAGGTATATGTATTATCAGGTTTTTTTATTCAGTTATGTGTAATGTGTGCACCCTCATTTTCTATCCTATCATCATATCCACCTTGCATCATGGTTGCCTGGAAGAGATCGCTCCTTAGCGATAAGGCCGCCATTTGTGCTAACATTTATTTTAAGTTAATTTATGTTACTGTATATATGTTTCTGTATTTATGTGGTGTACAATAAAGTGTATTCATTTCATCCCTCCCTCCCTAAGCATCATGAAAACTTGACGGCGAACTTGATCGTTTTTCGCCTCCCGAAATCCAACTCGGTACTCGAACTTAGTATTTCACGATCCACACCCGAACAAGCTAGCTACTAGACAACTGAGGTAATAAATTTGAAATAGATTGCAATTAACGTGTTCTGATATTGAATGCCTGCCTTGTTTTTGCAATTCACGTTTAACTTAATTATATTTCTTAAGGTGTTGACCTAACACTGGATTAAGTGCGGAATTTTATTAAAGGTCACAGGTTAAAACCATGTTGAAACTCCCAAACCAGTTAAAATAAATTAGATAAACTTTTATTAGGTTCTTCTATAATTATACTATATAGAATCTATACTTATAATAAAACTGTAACGGGATGAATTCTGTACATTAGATATATTCTGAAAATTTTAATCGGGGGATGCTTCATTATCGATACCGAGCCGAAATTTTTTTGTCTGTCTGTCTGTCTGTGCGCGCATCACGCAAAAACTACTGAACGGATTTGAATGAAATTTTGTATACCTAGTGGTAGCTGATACAAAGTATCCTATATATTAGCTGATACAAAGTATCCTATATATACCCGGAGTATCAGCTACCACTCTAAACTTTTTTCATGCGGACGAAGTCGCGGGAATCAGCTAGTTGTAGGTATATAAAATAATTTCTGCACTAACTTTAATAATAAAATTGTCTAACAATTCGAAGCTAGCTACCATTACAGGGCAGACGATAATTATGTATGGACAATGGTAAAGTTTAACAATGAGTTTTGCTCGCAAGCTAAGGCCGGCCGTAAATAGCCGGGATCAGAATCTGAATTGTGGGACTGTAGTATCGCTAATAGCGCCGCCCAGACACTGGCTCGGCAATGCACACGACCACCTGTCACATGTCTACTCTCGCCGGCGGCTCGCGTAATACAACATTGCTCATGAGCACACGAGACAGTGTACCTACGTACACTACAGGGACCAATTTTTATCTACAAGTAGCTAAAGGATTAGACATAGCCCCAGATTAAGCGCGGAAATATGAAGATTGCGCTTTTTTAGGACCAAAATGTACCACATATTCGGTAAGCAGCCTTCCAGTGAGCTGGCAAGAAACTCAGAAATTGCTCTTCTCAATACAAAAGTGTTACTTACAATATGTAGCTTATCTGTCTTGTGGACAGCTGAAATAAAACCGATTACTTCCAAGCAACATTGTCATTAAATTCACTAACTGTATAGTAATTCTTAGGGATAAATATTTTATGAGGTTGGTAATCCTTCTCGTATCCGGAACTCGTACCGGTTGTTTACGGCCGGCCTAAGCGCCCATTATAAAATGCATGAGCTAACTCAAATCCATAGAGAATTTATATGCAATTCGTCGAACGCAGATTGTAGGTGTTAGTATGAATATTAATTGGACAATGAGGGTACTCCAGTCGCACATTCCAAATACGTTGTCCAATTCCTTTTGTTTCATAACCTTCGAAGCCTTACATACATGAAATGAATGGCCACTTCCTGGACCTAAACTGATAATGGGATTGCTATGTGCATCAGAAAAATATATGACGAGACTTGAATAATTTCATAGCTATTGAACACCACCAGTATGCTAAATTACGAGTATCTATCTTTACTTATTCTCTGATTACGATACGATATTAAGAATTAATATAATAATATAAGTATAAATAAAAGATTACAATATAAATGATAAAAAGTAAAAAAAATAACGAATCATGACCTAGCATTATACCCTAATAATATACCCGCAAATGTAAAATTCATTTTTACAAAACCGACTTCCAACGTCACTTAAAGTATATCAATTAGTGCCTGTAAAATTTGAAAAGTTCCCTCGATTTCTCCAGGATCCCATCATCAGATCCTGACTTGATGACAATGGGACCACCTGGGAAGACCCTTGACACCTGGACCCTTTCAAACAAAAAAATAATTGTCCAAATCGGTCCACACGTCTTCGAGTAATCGGGGAACATACATAAAAAAAATAAAAAGATTCCGACGAATGAAGAACCTCATCCTTTTTTGGAAGTCGGTTAAAAATACATTGTTTTAAATTGCTTTCCTAACATAGGTAAAACAGATTCTTCCTTTGTTGTGCTCTATACCCTGTTGCGTAACAGGCGGTAAAGGTAAGGTTACCGTTAAAGTTAAATTGGACGAGCAAAAAATAGCACAAGTATATATCTACGCAGCTCCAGAGTTAATAGTACAGGGGTAGGTGATTTTGATCAAAAGTTGCCGGTAACCTGACTTTTTTGCAACCAAGTTTATTGTTCGTCAAATTATACTTTAACAATCCCCTTATTTTGACCACTTGATGTGCGAGTACATACATAAGTGTATTAGCTTTTGCCCGCGACTTCATCTGCGTGCAGTTAGTTTTAAAAATCCCGCGGGAACTTTCTGTTTTTCAGGGATAAAAGGTAGCCTATCTCACTCTCCAAGTCCTAAACTGTAAAACAAAAAATCACTTCGATCCCTTGCTCCGTTGCTGTGTGATTTAAGGACAAACCATTAAGTGTCCACAAGGACACTTTCGTATTGTATAATATGTACTAGTAAACATAGTAAAGATTCGGTTACATCGTCAAGTCAAAATGCTAAATTTACATTCAATAAAACAAATAGAAATAGATTAAAATCTTTCTCCAAGTTACTACTTACCTATCTATTCTGTTGCCCAAGCTTTATATCTGCAGATTTGACGCCAAGATTATAGTTTACGGGTGGCCTATTTACAGCCACAAATACAAGATTCTTTTTCGTCTCCACAAAGCTTATCTGCGCCAGTGTTCGGGCGGGAAGCTTTATCTCATTTCATCCCCTCTGTGTTCCGAAAAATGTGCGGATATGTGCCCGGAACGCTTTAGATGCATAATCTCAACTAATGTGTTGCTAGTTCGCTTTAAATGGGTCGCGAAGATCGAATAGAAATTGCTTTATGTAAAATGCACGTAAGCAAAGAAAATCGAGTACAAAAGCTGGGAAAATCTTAGAGAAATTTCAAGCTCACTAGGTAGCATCCAAAAGATGCAGGTATACATAACGTCTTATACAGACTTTTTTTTATATATTAGCCACGCTGAACTTAACTTATATTCTCCTCTCCTTTTTATTACATGACAAGATCTTTGACTGCGAACTCATATACTTAATAGTAAGTGACGATCTAGTCTAAGATGGTAGCGAGCTAACTTGGAAGGGGTATGGCAGTGTACATTCAACCCATACTCCTAATCTATTTCTACACGCCATCGTATCGAAACGCTAAATAGCATGGCGACATGGCGGCACGTCTTTGATGGTAGGGAGGGTGGTAACTAGCTACGGCCTAAGCCTCCCACCAGACAAGCAGAATTATTATGACTAAAATTGGGTATTTGGTAACGGGTGGGGATCGAACCAGCGATCTTTCAGTTTTAAAATTGTTATCAAAACATAATCTTGATATTATATTACAGAGAAGGTATAGCTGATCTGAAGAGGCAAGGGGTGAGGCACATAGTTCGAACCGATGATTGTTGGGGTCCCAATATGCTAGAGAGGTGACCTAGCACTGGAAATTGTAATGCAGACAGACAAGCTACAAGGTGGAGCGACGATCTCATACGAGTTCATACCGCTGGATATAAGCGGCGCAAGACCGAGCCATTTAAAACTCTATACAGACCTATGTCTTGCAGTCGTCAGGACGTCTATCGTTTGATAAAGAAGAAGAAGGAAACATAATTTAAAAATCGAAAACCACACACGCAAAGATAAATATAGGAATCAGATAACCCCGACAAAACGTAGCAATAAAGAGAACCCTGCAAAAAAGGGTTGTTTATAGAGTCACTCACCATTTCACCTAAAAACACATTTCCATTTTCATCCACGCAAATCCTTAAAAATAACATTATATACTCGTATGTTGTTCGATTAAATTCGCAAGTGGCACTGCTTAAGAAAAGTTAGACGAGTATCTAAAGTTGTCAGCGGATTTGGGTTTTAGCTTTCATTTTAACTTCGACTAAGTTGCAAGGTTTTAGTATAGTTTCTTCCTCTCAGCTTCGTATGTGTAACTTTGTTCTGGGACTGTATCATAGTTGACTGCTGTACCGGCTAAAGTTGCATAATAGATTTTCAGATTGGCTTAAACTTATATTATAACCACTCTTAAGTGTGTTACTATTTGTATTAGGTAAATACATTTTTTTTAATCAAAAGTTTTGAAACTACTCGACTGCCCAACCGAATAAAGGCGTAATCGAAAAAAGTTAATTTTGCAGGAGAGCCAAAAAATCCGTAAATCTTCTTTGCTGATTAATGTTGAGTATATTACATAGATCAAAAAAATTGAGTACCTTCAAGGAAAGAGTGAATAGGTATCTTCTATGCAAGCGCGCTTCAACGTAGACCTCATCAATGCTATCCAGTACTGATCGTCGTTAAAAAAAATAGTTAAGTTACGAGAATAAGTAGTACTTATCCGTTTATTAGCACGCTCGTAAAAATATACACGTTTCTACACAGAAAAGCTTTTAAGTACTGGTTTAGGTAAACCGATCTTGCAATAGTTATGATATTTTTGCAGAAAGTTAAAATATACAATCGAGGTATGAGGAATAGGTATTCCTCATACCTCGATTGGAGCAGCAGGCAAGGGCTTTTAAAATAAATAGCGCCGATAGTTTTTTATTTACCAATCACGTCTACTATTCAGCGTTTTAAATAGGAGTGATTTCTGTGTGGTAATTATATTTTCACATCTCATTCTCTATTGTTCCAACTGTACATTCAATCACATAACATCACAATATTTATAGTTTATTGAATTAAATTTTGTATGTGTGTGCGTGCGTGCGTGCGTGCGTGCGTGATTATTACTTTTACGTATGATTGTTACTTTTTCACGCAAAAACTACTGGGAGACAGATTGGGTTGTGAATGGAGATAGCTCATACCTAGGATTAACACATAGACAACATTTCATCCCGGAAAATGAAAGAGCTCTCGAGGGAACCTTATCCAGTTTTCTTAAATTTTATACCTACTTATTTTATTTTCTGGCAATCGAAGTGAAAAGCAGTGTGTTTAAGTCGGGAATAAAGCCCATTCATACTCGATTCGCTCCTTGTTATCGCTCGGAAGCTAAACATCTAGTATGTAATGGAATCGCTTAGTCCCTTCAAGAATAATCTACTATTTTATTGCTTTATACGGTAAATGTTTACTTTAGTTAGTTTTGACATTGCAGCGATGAAGATTCATTTTTAACCGACTTGCAAAAAAGGAGGAGGTTCTCATTTCGTCGGAGTCTTTATTTTTTTTAATTCTTTATGTATGTTCCCCGATTACTCGAAGATGCCTGGACTGATTTGGAAAATACTTTTTTGTTTGAAAGGGTATACTTCCCAGGTGGTCCCATTGTCATCAGGTTAGGATCTGATAATGGGATCCTGGAGAAATCGAGGGAACTCTTCAAATTTAATGGATACAATTGATATACTTTGTAGTGGCGTTTGAAGTCGATTTTGTAAAAAGAATTTTTACGTTTATATTATACAAGGAAATGTTTTTTTTTTTTTAAGTTTTTTTTTGTATCTAATACTAGTCTAGTACCCAGACTGCCTCAATCTGTCTCAGTTGTATTAAAGCAACTTCTTTCTCACAACTTAAAGATGAGCTGCAAGTTCGTTTAGTTAGTTAAAAAAATTGACGCAATTCCTTTAGCATTCAACATACATGTCTATAGTAAGTATTTTCAGCGGATAAAAAAAAATGTTAAGCGATCACGACATCCGACAATAGATACAAAAAGTACGAGAGTTTTTATTAAAATGCATAACAAAAGCGCTGTTACAACAGTGTAATTATAGAGCAGTTTCTGTTAACGTTAATGTTTAGTATTTGTTTTGTTTTTTTTGTCAAGTAAACGTTGCATATAACGCAAAGATAGGGAACCGGGAACGGCTTCATTTACCCAGTTTCTCGCTGTAATAATGGTTTGAAAGGCCGCATTGAGATTAACAACGAACCACCGTTTTTGCGATTGTATATATTTTATTGTTTCAGGCTTTTGTTTTTTTAATACTGAATGCAATACGCGTTCGCATTATCTTGGCTCTTGACTGTTATGACGTCACAACACGGTGGCATTACGGTGAGTATAAAAATATCACCAAGCATAAGTATAGAAATTGATATATTTATATTATTTAATTTAGTGTCCCGATCCGCACTTGGCCGCCGCGGCGTGGTGGACTATAGTCTAAAGTTTAGACTCAAGGTTTAGACTCTAAGCCATATTCATCATATTACACTAATATTATAAAGGCGAAAGTTTGTATGTATGTGTGTGTGTGTGTGTTTGTTACTCCTTAACGTCAACGAACCGATTTGGCTGAAAGGAATGGAGGTAGAACTAGGATTAACACATAGGTTACATTTTAGCACGCAATATTTTATAATCATTTATTATAAAATTACTACGAAAGTCGGGTTTGAGAGAGGGCATTTTTAAGATGTTAAACCTAATTTTCGAAGTGTCATGTTTCAGTCATAAATTATCGTGATTAAGTACTGCTCTATCATTATGACGAGACAGCTGTTTTCTTGAAAACGTACTTCAGGGTCTCCCCTAGCAGAAAACATTGTCTTTACAAGTAGATACGAGTACTTAGGTACTTAATTGAGATGATAACAATTTATTAAACAATTTTTAACCGTTCATTTAATAAAAAAATGTAATAAGTAGATTAACTTGTCTTTTGAAATATAGTTCTTACTATAGACCATAGAATACTTGATAGTACCTGGGTCGGTAGTTCTCATAGTGAAAAGATGTACCGAGTGCAGAAGCTGTTGTGCCTTGCCATTACAATAATATATTGTATCTAAAAAACTAGCATTTTTCAGAAATCGCATGTTCAGGATACACTTACATAGATTCGATGGTCTTAAATGCAGTCCAGGGTATCTTAAGCACCTTCCTCCAGCACCACATCTCAAAAACCTCAATGCGCTTGCGATCTGCAGCCCGAAGAGTCCATGTTCCTATAATATTCTTTATTTAATTTTTATTTATACTTATGTAAGGTAACTACGTGTAAAGTCGTGTAGCAAAGGATAATTACTATAATTAATTAAAACGGTTTGATCGCGCAATAAAAATGTCAAACTGTAAGAAATATGCATGTTCGTAAACCATTTAGAAAAGTTATTTTCACGAAAAACTTAAAATATTCACGAAAATAATATAATTTGCATAAAAAAAGGGTCGTCAAACGTTAAATGGCGGGTGATCGGTCGACGCCCCGCGACCAGTGGCACGCTAAAAAGACATCTAGCTCTACCCAGGGTTACTGAAGGCAAAGTTAAACTCACTTACTTCTATATTTAATCTATGATTAAGACTAGACTTGCTGTTGCAATTTCTTTTTTGGACTTACTTAATTGACGCCATTTTGGATTTGATTGACGCCATTTTGGTGCTGTGAGCACTAAGTCGATACGAGTGTCTCTGGAACTAATAGATGATATTGCAAATGGCGCACCGACCTCTATTTTTATAAGCGGGTTGCAAATCAGTGTTCGACGTTCGTATCTCCCAGGTTAATTTAAAAAAAGTTAAAAAAATTCTGACTATAAGGGAACATACGCACCTATATATTTTATTTATGGATAATATTCCAGACGTACAACTGGCCTTTAAAATGCCACGATCTTTAACATAACTATTTAAACTAGAGGTTCAATGTATAGCTTAATAAGATTACAGGTTTTCATATTATTATCTAGGTAATTTATAAACATGAATAACAATTTCAACGCAAGCATAAGAAAAGCGAATTTATAGGTCGAATTTAACGTCGGTCTTATTGGACGCGTAAATTGTATTGCTCGAAGGTGGTACGGCAATGAATTGATTGTTCGGGTCATGAAGGTCGACTTAAGCCAGGCGCATATTGCAGATATAGCATAGCTGTCAGCTTTAGTTATATATCTTGCAATTCACGAGAGCGCGTGGCTCATGAATGTGTGTGTATCATATCTGTAATAGGTGTGAGCGAAAGCTTGCACGCACACACGTCAGGAGCCCAGGTTACGTCGCGTACATGCACTTACGCGATGTGCATGTAAGCGACGTAACCACAAAGCTCACGCGCCCTCGTGAATTGCAAGAACTATACGCTAGCTGACATTTGCCTAGTTTTGACCAATTACTTACATATTATTATGGTGCACGGGACGTGCCGTGCTGTGATTGAGCAATTGTCATTATCAGTATAAATGCGACAGCATTGCGAAAGTTTGTGAGGATAGATGGATGTTTGTTACTCTTTCACGCAAAAACTACTGGTCAAATTATGAAGAAACTTCACAATAGCTTGTATATTAAAATAGCACATAGGCTATATTTATCTCGGAAATTAAGGAATCTCAGGGAATCAAAATCCGCGTACGCGTGGGCGAAGTCGCAGGCATCATCTAGTGGTTTATAAATTGAGAAACTCCTCCTTTTTCGGAAGTCGGTTAAAAATAACGACATTTCTAAACCTAGTTATTTTAGTTGGAGGGATAAGGGCAACACGTACTATGGTTACACGTATTAGGTTTAGGTTATGAAACTGTCTGGCCTGCGGGCGGACGAAAATCTGCAGTTTGCACTCGTCTCAATTGACTAGTCATGCAATATAATCATAGAGCTTCCAAGTCATTTAAGTGTTGGTTAATCATGCATAGACTCGTGTCTCTATGACGAGTACTACACTGAATATTTATTACGTTAAAAGCTTTGCAGTGTTTGAAGCAATCGCACGTTTTCGACTAGATAAAGTTGATTGAAACCGAAGAATACCCACCATATTTGACGAATCAACTTTATGAATAATATGCCTTTTGTGATTTGAAAGTTATATCACATATTCATTCTGCATGTCATTGGGTTTTCGTGACTTGTTCGAGTAAAGTAATGGCTCCGTTGCCTCAAGCTCGTCGAATGATCGTTGCAAGGAATAAGACATAGGCTTTTTATCCCAGAAAATGAGCGAGTTCTCGCTGGAATTACAAAACCCTAATCCACGCGAACGAAGTTGCGGGCATCAACTAGTACTTAGTCTTATAAAGCAAAAATACGGAAGCTCCACATGTAAGTATGGCAACGATGCCTAAAGGCGCGTGACATTGGTAGGTGTCGCGCGTCTATTTAAAACTTCGGCTTTATTATGTTGCATGGCATTTGTTGCTTAGTGAATACATGGCTTAAACATTGCGGTTGCGTGTGAATTGCGACACTGCGGCAGGATTTGGAAAAAAAACCTCAACAATAAGTATAATTCCCGCAAATAAACATAAAGGGATTAGTGCAGCGGGCTGTAATGTTGAACAAAGGCAATGGATGTGACCGCGCCCCGCCGCCGCAGACAATGCAGCGCGGTCAAGTTCAGTAATTCAGAGGCAACGGGCCGCGACTGGGCCGCCGTAATGCGACTGGTGGGCGACACACTCGCATGTCGCAATATACTTACAAAATTATTGTTTGTTACCGAGGAAGCTGAAAATAAACCTGAACACTAAATATAGTTCCCGCAAATAAACATGAAGTGATTATTGGAGGTCACGGGTCGCGACTGGGCCATCGTAGTACGACTGGTGGCGATACACTCGCTACTTGCGATACCTACAACATTAGTTTTTCGTTTTCGAGAAAGCTGCAAATAACGTGAACACAAAGTATAGTTCTCGTAAATAAACATGAAGGGATTAGTGCAGCGGTTTATAACGTTGAGCAAAGGCAATGGATGTGACCGCCCCCGCCGCCACAGACGATGCAGCGCGGTCAAGTTCAGTAATTTGGAGGCAACGGGTCGCGACTAAGTTGCCGTAATGCGACTGAGCGTAATGCTGTGGACGACACACTCGCTAGTCGCAATTCGCAAGCACATTATTTTGCTACTGAGAAAGCTTAACGACTTACGATCTCGGACAACCCTCCTGGCGCAGTGGTGAGCGCTGTGGAAATGGCTGGGGATTGCGCGCTTTCACCATTAGGTTAATAAAGCTTAATTTGTCTCAGCTGGCGGGAGCATGTGATGAATAAACAGAACCAATAAATTCTCCTCTGAATTACTGTTATGTTTTCTGTGTCTGAAGGACTGAACACAAAATTATAATCTTCCTAGTTTCCAAAATATCATTTCCGGTCATATTTGGTATCTGACTTTAAACTAGGCTACCACCTTTGAATGATTAACATCAAAAATGTAACATTAAAAATAGATACTTGTATATTATAATAATTTCAGGCGAACGTGTTCAAAACCTTAACGTCCAACCATTGTTTCGCTTGTTCGGAGATCGTTATGCAAAACGCATAGCAGGCGTAAATAACAACTTTCCTAATCAAATTGTTTTTGTCAGAAAGTTCAGTTGTCACAATTTCATAGCACTTCTTTTTATCTGCACCTTTTATTAGCAGAAATATAAACAGTGCCAAATTACGCACCGTTTGTTGGACTTTGGTTTCGTCATCAAATAAAAACCTATTCAATTAATAAAAACGCTGGTCTCGTCGCACATTTCATATTTTGCAACAGCCAGCCTCAAGTGTACAAAACTTGTAATTGTATTTTCAACTGTGGCGCTATAAATAATGTCGGAAATATTTTCTCCGCATCGGCAATAACAAGAAATAGGACCAAATAAGACACATCGAGAGCGCTCGCCGTAAAGTAATTCCGGAACGTAGATGGAACAAATTTTCAAATTCATAAAATAAGTAGGTTATATATCCAACAGGGCGAGCTGGCGCGAGGCGAGAGCTCGTTATTCCTGTTTAGACCATATCTAATTCACGACGTGCGACGGGAGCCAGATTGTCGCGATGTGCCGACGGGGAAATGTGAAAAGTTCGCGAGTTATCCGATATCTGCCCTGCACATCTGCTTAGCGAACGTGCCGCCTCAACTATTGTATATGTGATGAGTTAACACATAAGGGCCGATTCAAATTAGACCGCGCCATGTCGTAACCGTGCCTCGTCTGAGGCGTGTCTATTGTCCGATATACGAACAAGCCTGTAGGCCAATTCTGTGAAAGCTGCAACCATCATTGCTCTAATCTAAATTGTGGTGATTGGCTGAATTTATCGCGTTCTTTCTGCAACAATGCATTTTAGCCAATAGCGAGTGAGTATCGCTCAGTCAGAGACAATTGCAATCGTCACACTACAGTAATCAATCTTAGATAACTGCAAAACTGGTATCGAGTGTATTGTCTATGCCCTATCGTAACCTCGTAACTACTTAACTAGTCCGAAGTCCGAACATGGCTCGTATAGGTATGGCTCGTATCTCGAAGTTCAGTTGAATTTACTAAACTCTCTTATCAACACCTGAGCAGGAACGGTTTTTCTGATGATAAGCTATTAATAAGTTATTTTGAAGATACACCTACACAGAGAAATAACAAATTAGCTCCATTGTAATCCAAAGAAGAATGTCTATGCATTAAATCTAAAAAAATTACACATTTTTTTTTCAAGTAGTATGTAAACTTTTTGGAAAGTGTACATAAGTAGACAAAGGCGAGATGTTTGCCTCTAAAAAGGAAACGGCCATAAGCGAACAACGTACCCAATTGTAAAATGTGTCTTACAGTGGGTGGACAAATTGGAGCTGACTCAGGACACGGCCCCGGACCGGTTCAACCAACTATATGATATTATATTCCCGCTAAATTCTTGTAGGTAATCAAGGGAATTAAACCATCGTATTACTTAGCTTGCCACTCAAGATTGTTTAGCGCGAAATGATTACGAGCGTAAAAGGATGCTTTGAGACAAAGGTTGTATTTTGTACGTGGATTTATCATAATCAATCTATGGGTAAAATCACATCTGTCAATATCAATTCGCATTAAGGTGGGTGGTTTTGGACACACTTATATGCATCGTGAGTCAAAGGCATTCTTCAATAGGATGGAGGAAGAACTTTATTTGGATGCAATCGTATGCTATGACCTGTAGTGCGATTCTACAGATTTATAAGGAAAAGGCCGCTCGTTTGATAACGCCAATATAGTGGCGTGTCCAGGGGCGGATCTACTTAAAGGCTTTTTGGGCTGCAGCCCAGGGCCCCGCGAATACAGAGGGCCCCCAACCGAACTGGGGGTCTACTCTAATTCAATGAAAAACGAAATATCGATCGAAATTTCGCGTATTTCCTACCACGGTTCGTTTTCGTTTCGCAACTTCGTTCGAACGAAAATGTTTGACGTTTAGATTTTCTAAACCTACTCTAATTCATAAATGTTGCGAACGAAAATTTGCAATAAATAATGTTTTAGTAAATAAATAAAATATTTTGTTTTCCTATTTTCTTCCTGTACTTAACATATATATTACTTTACATATACCTACATCACTACAGAAAGCAGTTTCTTGTCAAAATGGCAATTAGTTGAGTAATTAGGTAGGGCCCCTAAGCAGTATTAGCCCAGGGCTCCACATATTCAAGATCCGCCCCTGGGCGTGTCGCTATCTAGAAGAAAATAAACGAAACTAATGTAAATGGGTGTGGATTGATCCATCCTCGTCGTTCATTGTTACATACGTTTATGTGTCTGCGCTGGAAGCTGATCAGCTGCAACAAACTGATTTAAGATGCATTCGCATCAGGTTTTCAATTTTCATACTGCTCCTTGAATAGGCATTCTTTTTCTTAAGCCTTTTATGCTTCTTTTGACACGTAATATTGAGGGTTAAAGTCTTAGGTTAACGAATATACTGAGTCGATAGAGAAAGAATAATAAAATTGATGCTTTTAAGGATCTTCATATCTAAAATTTATATGCTTATAATAAAGGTTTTTAATATTATAACACAATTTTGTTTTAGAAAGAGGCGGATACAGTCGCAGTAAAACAGCTTATTTATTTCTTGACCGATTTATTTTTTGTTTATACAAGCGTTATTTTTACATGTTACATTTTCGATTGTAACTAATGAATATCCACATTTTGAAAAACAGTCGAATACCCAAGCGAATTGATACGTACAAATATAATTTCACCCTAGGTCGCTCAATATGAAAGTAAATTATTTAGTTCTCAAAGTTGGTATAATTTTAACAATGAAGTCTAGTAACAAAAAACCAATCCTAGGTAATTATGGTACAATTATTATTTTAATAGCTCTAGTTGTAGGTACAAATTTTATTACGTGAGAAAGATACATACGTAATAACCACTATTGTGAATGTGCTCATTATTTATTTGAATTTGGGTTGAAATCTTATTCGAATGGATGAATGATGAAGTTTTATGTTTTAATATAAAGTATGAAATTGCAGACTGCAGGCATTACTAAGTATTATACCTGCTCATTTCTGGGAATGTGTACCAGTATTACGAATACAGTAACTTTGTTAAAACTTTGATTCAGTAACATCGTTATCGCGTGCCATCCTCAAAGCGAAGTTACTTAGCGAACAATATTCAAAAACTTTAACAAATTTTAGCTATTTGATTAAATTTTGCAATATTTTGTCTAATATAATCTATATACATATATAAAATTCAAAGTCCTGACTGACTGACTGAGATATCAACGCACAGCCTAAACTACTGAAGTTAGAAACTTGAAATTTTTACAGTTGGTCCCTTTTATGACGTAGGCGCACACTAAGAAAGGATTATCGGAAATTCCACCCCTAAGGGGTTTAAATAGGGGATGGAAGTTTATATGAAACTCCGACATTTTTTAAGCTGTTTCCATCAAAGTTGGTATTAGAGCTTTCAGTTAAAAATAAAGAAGAACGTGTGTCACAGTTTTTGAAAATTCCACCCCAAAATTTAATTCCACGTGGACGAAGTCGCGGGGGCAAAAGCTAGTATCCCATATATCCCATATATTTACAGAAGGCAACGGGAAACCACTGTAGCAGTGGTTAATTTCCCTAGTAAATCAACATGATGAAAGCAAAAATAAGAAGACCCTTAGTTCCCGGCATATGAGGGCGATAATCTCCGGGCGAGGCTTGAGAATTAACAACGACCTTGGTGAGCTAACGATTACGACATGGAATTTTGGAATGAAGATGGGAAGATTGAAAATGTATTCTAGCAAAACAAAATAAATAAATAATAAAATAAACCAAACAAATCCCACGATGTAACAAAATATCAATCGGCATAATATTTACAGTTTATATTGAGTCCAATATCCATTAAGGCCAAAATTGGACTGTTTATTGCGATAGAAATTTGACTTTCGTGATGAAGCAGTTAACTCAATCTCCATATTCGTGGGGGTCGCTCAGTGGATAATCGCTGTTCGTCACGATCGCACTCAGTAGCCTCGACTCGATACCTAGAAATTAGTTTCAGATTCTTAAAAGTTTGCCTTGAGCTAAAAACATTAGACACGGCGACTAATAAGATTCTCCCTCATCTCGTAGGACTTATTTATTTCTGTTGTAAGAATCTTGTGGTCTTGTGCCACTTGTATCCAGCGGCATAGTATTGTTGGAAATGGTCCGTCCACCTAGTCTTTCAATCCTGCGTTTCCACGGAGTTATTGGTCATATTATCGTAATGATCATAATAAATATTATCATGTCTGCAACTTGCTACGAAAGAACAATTAAAGGTCTTAGTTTTTCTCATATATTTTCAGGATTAATCTATACTAATATATAAAGCTGAAGAGTTTGTTTGTTTGAACGCGCTAATCTCAGGAACTACTGGTTCGAATTAAAAAATTCTTTTTGTGTTGGATAGTCCATTTATCGAGGAAGGCTTTGAGCTATATAACATCACGCTACAACCAATAGGAGCGAAGCATCAGTGAAAAGTGTCGCAAAAAAAAAAAAAAGATACCGGGCGAATTGATAACCTCCTCCTTTTTGGAAGTCGGTTAAAAACGGGGAAAATTATCCATATTTAAAATATATTATTATAAAAACTTCTTAATCACGACCATACTAACACTTCTTGTATTTTTAAATTCATACCCTGGGTTTTACCAAATCGCTATCAAGTGCCAATTTCACTGAGTAACGTAATAAATGTTTTTTTTAATGTTTTGACAGATTTTCATTTTAAAAATTGTCAGAACGTCTTTATTCTTTGAACAAACGTTACTAGGAAAAGATGAAATTGGCGCAAATTGTAAATAAATATGTAAGCCCACAAAGTTCAAACAAAAATTGTAAGTTCAATGCTTAACGCTCCAGCCGATTCGATTTGTAAATTCCCAGATAACTTAACGTCAATTGCAGGCAGCTAGTCTGGTGGCAATATAGCCTACTGGCGAGCTGATAATTCAGTGCCACCCTCTCGAAAGTACATGTATTAGGGAGTAGCACTCTATGGCCCCTAGAAACTGCGCTTGAAAGCTCCACTTCTTTATGACTGTGGTCAAAGCATCGTGATTTCTTTTTCCCTAACGACTTGGGACGTGTGGCCGACGTTTGGTTGAATTGAATTAATTTACCACTGCAATTCTAGGACGCAGTTTGCAGCGATATATGAGAACGTAGGTCGTCTGAGTTTTTTAGAGCCGTTCCGTTTTATTGCAGATTAAAATATCTGGAAGGTCGCTGAATTAAGGTTTTATCAAAGTTTGGGTATGTTCATCAAACTTAGTAAAAAAACTTGTGATAACAGTACAGACGACATTTAACTAATGGATCAGTATTGACTTTAACCTATTTCAAATCAACGTTAATGGCAATAATAATTTACAATTTTTCTTTTCTTTTTTTTTTCGCAAAATCCTTTGGATGGTCTATTTTTTGACCAGCAAATATGTTCCTGCAGTTGGCATACGTTTTACCTTATCTTGATTTTAAACAAAGATAGATAATTTGTGTGGTTGATGTAATCTGTATGAGACAAGGAAAAAATTATGTTTAAAAACATAAAATATAATTTTTTGATCTAAAGAATTATAATTCAAATTTGAAACATTTTTGCACAAGTAAAAGCAATAACAGTTTCGTGTGGGATCAACAGATTTATTTTTGCACTGCCACCCGCGGTTTTCACTTCATCTAATTCAGCGTTTATAGTAGGGATAGTGCGGATGGAATCATAAAATACTCTATAAAACTGCTCTACGTCCATGCTAGAACGACCTACTTTATGAGTTCCTTTTCAGATTTGCTGCGATCGCCGTATAATTTACGGAAAAAGTAGAATTTTATTAATGGTTTTCGATTGCTGATACTGCGAAGGAAAAACGGGTCTAGACTAAACTTTAGTTATTCATATCCAGTATCCACTTATACTGTAAGAGTACTCTTACAAATAATACATAAGAATTTTTATATGGTTGGCTGAATTGTAATGATCGCTTTGTTGAAAATGAGGAAAATCGAAGTACATGCAAGCGTCCTAAAAATACAACCAAGAAACGCAGCGTTTGAAGATCTCCATTATATGGTTCGAGGATGTCAAGCGGTCGCTGGCAGTTACTGCCATTAAGCAGCACAAGATCGTGTAAAGATCGTCATCATTAATTTTATTACCTTAGCCGATAGACATCTCCTGTGCTGGCCATAGGTCTTTTGCAAGGCTCACTATAGAACACGATCCTGCATCCAGTGAAGATCGTCCACCCACCTCATAGTGGGATTTCTACCGACGCTGCGGGATCACCATTCCAGTAGATCTCTTTATTCGGATTAGTTCCAGCAGGGATACTCCGAGCATAGCTCTAGTAAGCCCGAGGCTTATCCCACAAGTATTGCAAATCGTGCGTATACGATGTCACATTTCTAGTGTCTCGGGCTTCGTTCGTTTCATGTCGTCTCTTAAATAGTCTAAAGAGCACACTAATATATTTGTAGCAATAAACCGTACTCTGGTTAATTTACAACGCTCGTTTTAGAAAATAATTCGCCCTGCAAGACCGCCTCCGACAGCACCCCAGTTCTCGAGTCACGACGCCGGCCGGCTCTGGGGAGAGCTAACCTCATTACTCGGGTACGATGCGCCGACTAGATTTTGCAAGCAAGCAATGGCTTCCCCACTAGTCCGTACGACACCGATACCGACATCGGCCCCGTCAACAAGGAGGGATATCTGTATCAAATTGTAAGCACTCGTTCTTCCACTCACCGATACCGACACGACAATGAGTGCCTTCACGCAGGCCAGTAATTTGCTCATGTATTGCGTCTTCTTCTTGGAGTACCTCTCCCACTATTGGAGGTTGGCATTCAGCTTTGCATGCTTGTACTGCGCGAAGCGAAAGAGTTCACCTGCCCTCGTGATTCCAATACACTCCAGAATGTTCCGAAGCCAGGACATTTTTCTGCGACCAGCGCCTCTTTTACCAGCGACTTTTCCCATCATGATTAGTTGTACGAGCTCAAATCACGCGTGCTTGAACACATGTCTCAGATAAGCGAATTTGTTCATCTTGACAATCTGATGTAAAAGTAGGTATGTTTTGTGAATTATTGTAATAAAAATAATGTCCTCCCGACCGAATCTGGTCACAGAGGTCAACCTCCTTAGAGATTAGCCATCCGCGCGGGAGATATTATAGTACACAAGGATGTACTCCTTCAGATTCCGATGGGCCAGAAACACGACCGAAGAGATATAAGGCGCAGGACCGACGACGTCTACGGGCTATAAAGCCAGCTAGTAGGAAGACGATATTTAATGGTGTCGTGTCGAACCGCTACTGTCAGTGTCGGTGTCGTGTCGGCCAGTGGGGAAGCGGCCAATGGCTCGGTAATTCATTACCCGCAACCGACGCCGGGCGACTGATCATTTGCGCGCCAGCCGCCGCCACGTGATTACGGGCACGCTCAATGGGAATAAACAGATTGCAATCTACGCTGCACTCGCTGAACGCCGCTTTCTGAACGTATTACAGTTTTTAAGTACAGCCTTTACGAAAGTCCCGGTATTTGCCGGAGCAAAGTGATTTAGTAATACCACAGTATAAGGAGTATGGCCTGGTCGAGAGAATATACTAGGTAGTTAGGTAAGTAGGTAAATATTTACGAAATTCCATAGAGTTGATCAACGTCATCTGACATAATAATCTGGCTTAAGACGCTTAAAGTACCTACCTATTAGGAAGTGTTCTGGCTTCTGTTAAATATCTCAATTCGTCGTCTTTATCCTTGCATTGCGGCAGGACATAGGTGTCTTGTAGGGATTTCCACACGTCGCGGTCTTGTGCCATTATCTCATGTATCCAGCGAGTCCCTGCGGCTCGCTCGATGATTTAGGTGTATTTGTGTAAAAAAATTATTCCGAAAAGATCATCCGGAGCTTAACTATGCAAAAGCTTTCTAAACATGACGCTACTTGACTAAATATACCTATTTAGTAATAGAAATCGGTTCATTTATTGTGGCGTGAAATAATTACAAACATAAACACATATACACACACATAAAAACTTTCGCCTTTTACAATATTAGTGTGTTAACAGGTCTTGTATGTAATGCTGATTTCCTGAAAGAACTTAGAACCTGTTTATTCGCGGCAATAGCAATAAAGTTTTTACTTATCACAAACCAAACCAAAGTGTGTGACAAAGTTCAATTCGCTTGGAAAAACAAAAAAAAAAAAATTAAACGACGTAAAACTTCTCTACAGTTTTCTTGTCCTCAGGTGAAACTCGTAAACGATGCCAAAAAAGAACGCAAAGAGTGTAACGTTGCATGCAAATGACAGTGTATCGATTTGCGGTGCAGTTCGCAATCAGTCGCATTGACACAGCCGCCGCCTCCGCGCCGCGCCACTGTCGCGACTACATTTTTCATCCCCCTGACATCCGCTCTGTTAGCGTCAGCGCACTCGTAATTTATGTCAATGTAGCTCATGCGACCGATATCGATAGGGATATAGTGCTCCCGGGTTATTGCTACGTAAAACTTTATCGCCCTGAAAAAATATGTTCTACTAGCTTTTGCCCCCGCGACTTCGTCTGCGTGGAATTAGGTATTGGGGTAAAATTTTCAAAAACTGTGACACACGTACTTCTTTATTTTTAACTGAAAGCTCTAATACCAACTTTGATGGAAACAGCTTGAAAAATGACGGAGTTTCGTATAAACTTCCATCCCCTATTTAAACCCCTTAGGGGTGGAATTTCCAATAATCCTTTCTTAGTGTGCGCCTACGTCATAAAAGGAACCAACTGTAAAAATTTCAAGTTTCTCACTTCAGTAGTTTAGGCTGTGCGTTGATATCTCAGTCAGTCAGTCAGTCAGTCAGTCAGGACTTTGAATTTTATATATAGATGCATCCTCTGTGTTTCTGTCTATCCCTACTAATTCTACTAGTATTATAAATGCGAAAGTCTGGATGAATGGATGGATGTTTGTAACTCAATCACTTTTGTCCCGGAAAATCAAAGAGTTCCACCGGAAGTTAAAAAACTTTAATCCATGGCTAGGCATAGAGATAGATTATGGTCTAAATATGTTTTATCTCGGAAAACAAGAGTGTTCCCGCGGGAATTAAAAAAACCTCAATCTAGTTGTCAGCTAGTGTAACAAATGCGAAAGTGTGTTTATTTGCTGGTTTATCCTTCACCAGAGACAATTTTGTCTCTGGTCTGGTCTGGTAGGAGCCTTGGGTCTTAGCTAGTTACCACCCTACCGTCAATAAAGACGTGCCGCCAAGCGATTTAACGTTCCTGCACGATGGCGTGTAGAAACCTATTAGGTATGGGTTGAATGTACACAGACATACCCTTTCAAAGTTAACCCGCTACCATCTTACACTGCATCGTCACTTACCATCAGGTGAGATCGCAGTTAAGGACTATTTTGTCATCCGATAAAAAAAATAGTAAGGACTGTGAATTAGTGACTTAAACTGGGCTATAGAGTCATAGTTCAGTACGTACACGGCGATCGCGTCAGCCCTATAATATGTGATACACGCACGCACGATCGTAACTCCGATATTGGATGTTAATATAATAATAGTACAATCAAATCCCCGAGGCGTGATAGGCATGTACGAAGGATTTTCTACCATTAACCTGTACGTGCGCCATGGTTATATTATTCTATGAAGAATTGCGTGTTTCGCAATAGAATAAAATAATAAATAATAATTATTGATAGCTAGTAGATTAATGTGGTATCACTTATCAGTGTCCTAGAAATCTTTTTTTATGTAGGTTACTTACACCTACTACTACCTTACCTGCTTAAAAGTTTTTAGGGTTCCGTATCCGAAGGGTAACCAACGGGACCCTATTACTAAGCCTCCGCTGCCAATCTATGTTTTTTTTTAAATTCGATGACAAGATAGCCCTTGACTGCGTTCTCACCTCATGGTAAGTGACAATGCAGTCTAAGATGGTAGCGGGCTAACTTGGAAGGGTAATAGGAATGTAAACCCATACCCCTAATCAGTTTCTACACGTCATCGTGCCGGCACGCTAAATCGCTTGGCGGCACGTCTTTCACGGTAGGGTGGTAACTAGCCACGGCGAAAGCCTCCCACCAGACCAAAAATCCGCCTATCATTGGGCTGTATCTCATGACCTGCATTAGGTAGAGAGTTAAAACTTTCAGAGAATGTACATTTTTGTTGTCGCTATAACAACAAAAAATAAAAATAAATTAAAATTATGTCCTGTTTAAGGGGGCTCCCCTAGAAGCGTGTTTTTTCGGCGTTTTTGGGTACGGAACCCTTCGTATGCGAGTCCAAATCGCATTTGACTGGTTATTTTTATTTTAACAAGAAAATTAGCCAAGCTGAACTTAAACTAGTATTTACCCCTTCCCTACGAAAAAAATGCATCTTTATAGAGGTTCACATAGAGATTACGAGCAAATGTGAAGACTGTAGACTTTTCTCGTAGCGCGAATCTTAGCTCTTCTGTACGGCTAACAAGCGCGCCACGAGAAAATTTTATCTACACATTTACTCGTAATCACTATGTGAATCTCTACAGAGATTCATGATGAGTAAACGTGTAGACAAAATTTTCTCGTGGCGCGAATCTTAGCTTTTCTGGATCCCGCTTTAAGTCGAGGAAATAGGACTCGGTCTTATAGTCCCTAGGCTAAGTTATTACTTAGGTACAAGATGTGTTAAATTATATTCTTTCATGTTATTAGTTACGTGAATTCTAATATTGGATGTTAACATAATAATAGTAGGTACTTATTTACAATCAATTTTCCCTAGGCTTGATGGGCACGTGTGTGAAGCATTTTCTAACATTAACCTGCACGTGAGTCATGGTAAAATTATTCCATGAAATATTACGTGTTACGTACATAATTAATAATGGTAATATGAGTGGGTGGTAGATGGTATCAGTGATCTGGAAAACTTAACTTACTTTTGTTTTGTTTGAAGTAAAGGTTCAAAGAGCTCTTTACTCGATTGTGACAAAGAAAAAACATAATATTTCTAACTTCCTTTGTAAATAAAATTAAGTCTGTGTGGAATTTTATTACGTAGGTGGCTACATGAGGCCCCTGACTTCGGCTGCGCGTATTTAGGATTTTTAAAATCCTGTGAGAATTCTTTGTTTTCCTACATTAAAAAGTAGCATAATAATTATGTTCTTCTCAGGCTTTGGCTTAATAACATGTAGATCGAACGAAATCACAGACAGACACTTCTATTTTACTTTTTATATAAATTACCTATAGATATTTAAAGGACTTTATAATATTATATGTATTTTTGGAATATAATTAGCTTTTCATATGTAAATTTCTCTAATAGTATAAATTTCTCATCACAGATACTATCTATTCTACCCTAATTTACATTGTATTTCGGTTTAATTAGTATGATTTGTTTGCAAAATTGTAATTTATAGCAATGATAACAAAGATCTGGGTGATTTGAGTTATGAATTTGCAATGCTATTAGATTTGACTTTGATTAATTACTTATTCCGTCCTGACATTACACTAAGTTCACAGAAATAAGCAGAGTCACGTTACGAGTGGGGATGTTAGTGAGGGTGAAGTATGTAGGTGAGTATTGTCGCAGCTAGACAAAGTCATCGGGAGGGTTATATATATAACTCTTTCTATAGGTACAGTTATATAAAAGAAATAAAATAGTAATAAGTATTTAATTTGATCAATGTTTTATAAGTTTCTTTTTTTATGGGGGTGACATAATCACCAAGTGATAAAACCCCGGCTTATTAATAAAGATTAAAAAAAAAAAAAGTGTATGCCTGTAATTTCGTTTGATCTACATGTTAAATTCAAATTCAAATTCAAAATTAATTTATTTCATATAGGCTAACTTGTAGCTCTTATGACACGTCATAAATCTACCACCGTTTCGGAATGCAGACTCTGCTGAGAAGAGCCGGTAAGAAATTCAGCAGTTGCTCTTTTCAAAAAAATTTTTTTTTTTTACAAAGCTATGCTATGTATACAGTGTTTCCATAATAAAGCTTCAAAAAATGCAAAAATGCCTACGTAGGTACACCAATCCAACGCATTAAGCTCATTTATGATCATGTCAAATCATGTCATGTCTACCAAATTATAGCTAAGTTAATATTCTTGGCAGAATTTCTTATGAATCCTCTATTTAAATCATACTACCCACAATGATGTCGGTACCTGAATAAACTGATACGTATAAAAGCGAGTGCCTAGCCGCGCACAAGGGCTGACGCTTCGCGCTCGCCCTCCAGTCCGGTGACGCTGTAACGGCCAGTAGGGCCAGCAGCATACACAATCCGAAAAAAAAAAAAAAAAAGCGCACAAGGGATTCCTAGTTCACTCGTCGACCGAGAACCTCGTCGGTACCGTCACCACTTGGAGTAACATAGTTTCATATCACTTTGTTTTTATAGTTGTTGTAAAGTGTGAAGTTGTTAACGGTTGTGTGTGAAGTAACCTCTCTATTGAATGATTGTTTAAAGTCATGTGAATTTGAGAGTAAATTGAAAGTAAGCTCTATGTGATTAGATCCTGACTTTTGTTATCCTTTTCCACTTCCGACTCCTAAGAATATATTAAAATGTGATGACAAAGGGCATCATAGAGCGAGAAAGCGATGGATCGACCAAAGTCTACTGTGGGCGGTTCATTAGACGAAGTAGCAAGAATACCCCATTTTAATTTTCAAAAATAAACAGATCAGTTTAGCCACAGGGTTGTGCCACACGTGACTTAGTTGTTCCGGCGCTTCTTCTGCTTAGCGCCTTTTGTTTTTAATACTCAAGTGGTGGAGGCCGGAATAACTTAATCTAGATAACCTTATCTAGGTATACCTGTTGGGTGATGTATATTACTTTCTTTGTTTAGTGAACAATCATCTATAGGTATATATAAAATTCAAAGTCCTGACTGACTGACTGACTGAGATATCAACGCACTGCCTAAACTACTGAAGTTAGAAACTTGAAATTTTTACAGTTGGTTCCTTTTATGACGTAGGCGCACACTAAGGAAGGATTTTTGAAAATTCAACCCCTATTTTACCAAAGGGGTAAAATAGGGGTTTGAAAAATCGAACTTAACGTGAGCAAAGCCGCGAGCTAAACCTAGTATATTATAATTTCTTCATACAGCATGATTTTCATGCTTCAGATACACTTTGAAACGTATCCGCATCTAACTGCATTAACATATCAATTTAAACTTTCTATCGCGATACAACCGATAGGCGGCGACGGAGTACAGAAAGCCGATACTATTATCACAGATATTAAAGTGTCCGCTATCTCATTATAAGATTGTATCTACGCGCTACGGTACAAATTAAAGTCTGCCGGTAGCACCCGATTGATACCGGCAACTCATGAAACGAATAATGTGGAAACGTGTTATTACTTATTATGTACTTTATTTTTATGTTGGTTTATAATGACCTATTATTAAGTGCCTAATACATAAGAACTTTTACTTTTTTAACTCGCGACGGAACAAGTGTAAATAAAAAAATTTAAAACATCCCCGACATGTTACAACATCCTAATCGCTAGTCAGTAATCGTTAAAATAAAAATATGCATTCCGCCATTTTGTGGCGGCAGCCTTGGACCGATTATCTGCAAACATAGCTAAGAACACTCCCGACTAATTCACCTTTCAAACAAAAAACGATGCCACAGACACACTTTGACTTTTGGTGACGAAAAACGAGTTGCGAACATCATCTAGTTGAGAATGAGTAAACAAATTATGCAAAGATTTTATCTGCTCCATTTTTTCACAGCTTACACAAAACAATTTCCTTTTCTTAGGCTTATTACATGTAGAAATTCAACACGATCCATTCGGTGGATGTAATGGAGAACTCAATGAATATAATTTGCTCAATTTACGACTTCTTTCGCCGAGAGTAGGTAAATCCATTGAAATGTATACGTTTTACGAGCTTGTTTAAGCTACATTGGAATAGCATTTCTTATTCAAATGTTTTAGGGAGAAATAAGGAAGCGGATCAATATGCGTTGCGAGGTTTCTGTGTTAATTGAAACCACGACTGATGAATTGATTGCCTCAATTTGCATTGATAGCCGTCACGGGCGCAGGGTGCTTAATGTCTAAGACAACAGTAATTTAACTGTAAGTATTTAGCTTTTGCCTATCTTAATAATTATTAACATCCTACTAACATTATAAATGCGAATCTTTTTATGTGTGTGTGTGTATGTTTGCTACTCCTTACTCCTTCACACCACAACGAAAGATATACGGAGATAGCTCATACCCAGGATTAACACGTAGGCTAAATTTTTTTGAAGAGTTCGACGACGAAGTCGGGGGCATCGTCTAGTTACAATATAAAGTCAAACTCAGGTAGGTAACAATTTTGCTTAATTAAGACAAAATATTTGAGAGCTTTCATTTTTTCAACATAAAACGCAATGTGTTACATATCAAAAATTAAATACGAGACCTTTACCTACTTTTCGTAATTTTCCTGAATTATAAGTTTTCCGCCAATTTACTG
The DNA here is from genome assembly GCA_038048805.1 of Hipparchia sbordonii. Lineage (NCBI taxonomy): Eukaryota > Metazoa > Arthropoda > Insecta > Lepidoptera > Nymphalidae > Hipparchia > Hipparchia sbordonii. Next base: position 9,948,997 of record CM076098.1, read on the forward strand.
AAGTTTAAGTTTAAATTTTCACAGGACTATAGTTCTAATCATGTTCTTGTTGTGTTCTTACCAGATGTTTATTTTAACTTAGTAATTCTTGAAGCAAAAATGCAATCCGACAAAAATACATTTCGGCGGCGCCACAACGCATCATCATTTTTACTGCCGCATTTAAACATTCATAAACTTAGTAATTATCAGAAAATCTCCTAATTAACGAAGCGCTTAACTGACTCTGAGAGTAAATCTTTTTAATCTATACTAAGGAGATTTTAAGACTCTGAGTTTTGATCTTGACTTGATGGAAGCATTTAAAAACAATATGATTCGTTTTCGTAAAGAACCCGTAACTCAAATAACATTTAAGCACGCTTTAAAAGGGTCGCTTCAGAAGTGCCGAGGAGTACTTTAAGTACACAACGAAATGAAGTCAACAAATTAAGCCTTTAACCCGAATACCGTAAAAGGAGTATTATAGGGCGAGTCAAATGCTTGGTCGTTAAATTTTAACGTGCCAGCTGGAGTGGGGTAGTGGGATGGGTATCCAATTCATCAATAAATGACTGTATAATGCAGACCACTCTTTTTATTTTATAATAAAAAGAAAAGCTCTCACACACCCATTCACTCACTCACTGAATTGAATTCAGCATGCAATATTTTACCATATCATAGCTCATCAACAAGGGCTGGGCCCTTGGACGAGGATTTCCTTTATAACAAGGAATAAGGCCGGATTTTTTAAGTTGTCTTATTTGCGTTTAATAATGTACCTCAATTAAAAATTGTTATTCAATAATGTACCTTTCCAGGCGGTCCGTACTTTTAAGTTCCTTTTATTACTATGAAACCCTAAAAACAGGAAGTAAATTTGTACATAATTATGTAAACACAGAAGAAAAATCAAAAGAAAAATTTTAACGAAAATTTCAAATCGAGAAGTAGTCAAAAGGTAGATTACTATGAGTACCTAGATAGATAGTTACCTACTCTATCATATTATAATACATATTGCTTTTATATAATTAGATAATGGATAAAAATATAGAGGTCCACAGTAATGGGCCTAGAATCGGGTTTGTACAAAGTTCGTGGGGACATGTTAGTTTATTTTACAATTACCATTTCGATGTGAAATACGCGTCCCGTTGTGTAACGAGGCAAACTGATTATCAACTCTTTCACAACGACATAGACTAATATGGGGTCGGATAAACTGGCGTCTATGTTAATTGATGGGTCCCGTCGAACTCATGCGCTTAACGGTTCTTAAACGAGCCTAACTTATACTTATTATTCTTTCGTAAAGGTGTGACGTAAATATAGATTTTTATCATCATACTATTAGTTTATCTTATGGTTTGTCTCTATCCATAAACTAATAGTGACAGAACTTTCTTTGCTCAATACCGCCAAGAAATCTTAGCCAAAACTCATCAGGTTTGTTGATCTAGGCTTTGGCTTGATACATCTGAAGATCAATCGTTGTGACAACATCAAGCCCGTTTTCACCAACGTTCCTTAACTTTTACAGGTTATCTAAGCTAAGTTAGGTGACGGATTCGGTCAATTCCGTTTCGAAATGAACAGAAGAAATTGAGAGTCAGGACGTGCCGCCAAGCGATTAAGCGTTCCAGTACAATGGCATATAGAAACAGATTAGGGGTATAACGGTTGAACACTGCCACACCCCTTCTAAGTTATTCCGCTACCATTTTAGAATGCATCGTTACTTACCATCAGGTGAGATCGCAAACAATCGTCTCGTCATTGAATAAAAAAAGTACATTTGGTAAGGGATTGCATTTTGATACTACCTATGTAAAGAGACTCTTACTAATTAGGGGATGGTTTAGATATGGTTAGTGATAACAGACATTAGTCATCCAACTGCTGTAACTAACCTCGAAATGACTTGGACATCCAACTGTTGTAGTTCAAAACTGAACAAGAAAGATTCATGTTAGCTGTAGTAGCTTTAAACTCATGCACTCTTCTACAGAGTAGGTAGGTACCTACAGATAGGATAACAGAGCCTCCTAATTTGCGTGGAACTGTAACAGGCCGTGTTAATTATCACGAGCCCTTGTAATGGCTGTAATTTGTACACTCACCCCTAACTGAGTAGCTGCGGGCACAACACTGCAAATTAGCAAATGATTCCGCTAATGAAAGTGCGATGGTCAAGCCTTATTTATTGCTTGATCCCTTTTTGTTACCACCAGTGACCTCTCTCTCCTCATTATTGCGACGTGTTCCTCATCGCTGTCATAACCCTTTCCGTGACCCCCTACTTCTTTACTTTTTATATTAATAAATTCATAAATATGTTTGTTTGTTACGTTTGTACAGTAAGGGAGCAATGGATCGTGCTTTTTTGCATGAATTACCTAGTAGTTTGATGTGCTGCCGCGTAAAAGAGCCAAGAGACGAACCAGTTTCGTCTGTGGTCATCATTTTGCTGCAGCAAGCATATATATATATTTGCAGCTCTATAACCATAGATGAAAATGCCTTCTAGACAGTGTTTAAATTGTCTATTATTGACGTCAAGGCCTTAATGAAACCGAGTTGAAAGAGCTTAGACATTCAATATATTGATTTTGGATTTGATAGTTGATTAAAATACCCGTCTTATAAGAATTAGGTTATGCACGTGGAACGTGCGTTCGCTCAATCGAACGGCATCAACGAAGCTTTTGGCCGACCAGTTGACGAAATACAAAGCCGATATAACAGCGCTACAAGAAATGAGATGGAAGGGTGAGGGTGTGAAAGAGAAACGTGAATATAACATCTATTACAGTTGCCAAGGAGATCATCACACCTTCGGAACCGGCTTCTTTGTGAACCATAGGCTTAAGCATCTAGTGATTGACTTCAGAGCTATAAATAATAGAATGTGTCTATTAAGAATCAAAGGAAAGTTTAGGAATTTTTCGATTATAAATGCTCATGCACCGACCGAGGAAAGCATGGAGGAAGACAAAGACGAGTGGTACGATAAACTACAAAAGGTTTACAATAGTTGCCCGATGTATGATGTTAAAATTGTGATAGGTGATATGAACGCTAAGGTGGGGAAGGAAGACGAATATAAGCCAAGTATCGGGAAATATAGTTTACATGAGGTATGCAATGAAAATGGCACAAGATTGGTAAATTTTGCAATGACAAATAATATGGTCATTGGTAGCACTAAATTCCCCCACAAACGCATCCACAAAGGAACTTGGGTGTCCCCAGACGGTAATGTGTGCAACCAGATAGACCATATACTTATAGATGGCAGACATATATCTAACTTAATGGATGTAAAGTCTCAAAGAGGAGCAAACATTGATTCTGACCATTACCTGGTCATTGCACGTATCAGAGCCAGAATATCCACAGCAAAGTTACATAAATCACAAAAGGCAACTAAATTTAACTGTGATAAACTAAAAGACCTAGATACAAGAAGTGACTATAAACTACAGTTAAAAGAAAAATTACACAAGATAGATTACGGAACATTACAGTACCCGGACCAAGCCTGGGATGTAATGAAACGATGCATAATTGAGTCTGCAACTGAAGTACTGGGTGTAAAACAAACACAAAGTAGAGCCTGTTGGTTTGACAGCGAATGTGAAGAGGTAACAAATAAGAAAAATGAAGCGCACAGACGACTACAACAGATAAGAACAAGGCGAACAGTGGAAGACTATAGACAAAAAAGACGTCTTGAAAAGAAGGTACATAGGAAAAAGAAGAGACAGTATGAAGAAGACCAAGTGAAAGAGCTAAGTGACTTTTATCTGAAAAATAATAGTAGAAAATTCTATCAAAAGGTTAATTGCCAGAGGAAAGAATTTAAGCCAAGAAATATAGCCATACGAAACAAGGAGGGCCTTATTATCAATGACAAAGTCGAGATACTTACTCGATGGACAAATCATTTCAAAGAACTCTTAAACCCAAACATGGCCCAGACAACTAGTACGGATGTTAATGATGCTGTAATTCCTGACGAAAATGCAATAGAGGTAGCGCTCCCCCATATAACGGAAACACAAACTGCAATAAAAAAACTAAAAAATAATAAGTCTCCAGGCAGCGATACAATACTGGGTGAACTGATTAAATATGGTGGACCAACACTGATTGATGATGTACACCGACTTATAGTTAATATATGGAACACAGAAGAAATTCCGGGAGAATGGGCTCTCGGTTTAATATGCCCACTACACAAGAAAGGGGATCCTTTGGAATGCTCCAACTACAGAGGCATAACATTGTTAAACGCCGGTTACAAAGTGCTTTCAAATATAATATATGCAAGACTTTTACCTTACGCAGAACAAAACGTGGGAGAGTACCAATGCGGGTTCCGTCCAAACAGATCTACTATAGACCAAATATTCTCTCTTCGTCAAGTTTTAGAAAAAATGCTTGAATTTAATCTCACAACGCATCATATATTCATCGATTTCAAAGCTGCGTACGACAGTATCACCAGAGTCAAACTCTTTGAAGCTCTTAAAGAATTCCAAGTGCCGACTAAATTAGTAAACTTAGTAAAAATGACCCTGAATCGGACAGAAAACCAAGTAAAAATTCAGAACTATGGGTGACCGGTTTTCGACAATTAATGGTCTCAGACAAGGAGATGCGCTTTCATGCCTTCTTTTTAACTTGGTGCTTGAAAAATGTGTTAGAGACTCACACACACAAACAATGGGTACGATATTTTACAAATCATCCCAACTCTTAGGTTATGCAGACGACCTTGACCTCATCGCAAGAAATCTGGACACCCTAAGGCAAGAGTACTTGCGAATTAAAGTAGCCGCTGAGAATGTGGGCCTTGAAATTAATACCCAAAAGACAATGTATATGAAATCGATAAAAACTGAAGCTGCATCACATAGTCAGATTACAGTTGGTGATGTGGTCATTAAAAGTACCCCAAACTTTATATATTTAGGCTCACAAGTTACATCCAATAATGACATATCCACGGAAATAAGACGGAGAATAGCAATCGCTAACAGAGCGTACTATAGTCTGAAAAAACTTTTTAAATCACAGTTTCTATCAAGACGTGGCAAGATAACACTATACAAGACGCTGGTAAAGCCTGTTCTGATGTATGGCAGTGAGTGCTGGGTGATCAGTAAGAGGGATGAAGAAGCCCTGCTTGTATTCGAAAGAAGGGTTCTGCGATCGATATATGGTGCAGTCCAAGTTAATGGAGTGTGGCGCATTCGATACAACCTGGAGCTGTATGAGATGTTTAATGAGCCAAACGTTGTCCAGCACATTAAAATCGCAAGATTGCAATGGGCTGGGCATGTGCAGCGAATGGATGATCATCAGCCCCCAAAAAAATTAATGTCGTCACACCCAGACGGTCACAGAAACATTGGTCGGCCAAAACTTCGCTGGTTGGATGGGGTTAGCCGGGATGCAAAGCGACTTGGCGTGAGGAACTGGAAGGCGAAGGCAAGCGACAGGGATGGATGGGGGAAACTTCTGGAGCAGGCCCGGGCCCACAAGGGGCTGTAGCGCCGCTGATGATGATGAGGATGATAAGAATTAGGTTTCGTCTCTTACTTTACCGATTATTATTATCTTGTCTTATATTAACACTGGTATGTTTGTATATATTATTACTGGTAATAATGGTAAGTTACTGATGTCGTCCGCATTCCTCGAATCGTCCGATCCGATGGCATCGGATTGATGGCATCGTGTAAATTACTCCAGTAATTTATGAGTCATTGAGTTCTGAATTCTATGGCCTGTGCACTGGAATGGGCAATTCCCTCTGGGTTGACAAGACCTGCAATGGGATTGTCTAAAATTGATATGCCGAGTTGGGACCTTTTTTCCGGGCTGTGCCACGCATGACTTAGTTGTTCCGGCGCTTCTTCTGCTTGACGCCTTTTGTCTTTAATGCTCAAGTGGTGGAGGCGCCGGGAGAACCTAATCTAGATTATCTAGATAGCCTAATCTGATGATGTGTGGCACAATTTATAAAATAAACATTTCTTTCTTTTTTTGATTGCTACTGTCAACTGTGGGACGATTGCAATCACTTCTGATTTGCCAATACTCTACCTAAAGTGTATTGTTGCCGTCAGAATTACATAAATTCAGAAAATCACCAAATTTGAGACTGTAGGAATATAATGATGCAGCTTTTCCCCAATCGACCAAAGCATCTCTGATACTGACTTACAGGATTCATTACAACTTAAAATAAAACCGCTGTTCACATTGCTCCAGTAACTATTAGAGTACTGGACTGGAATGCAGCCTACCATACTTACTGGTTCTATTAGGTAGGTAAGTATATAAACAAATATTTATTCGTGTCAGTCCTTATGTTATCGTTATGAAAGTACATAATATTCAAAATTATCATCAGCAACCACTACTTAGCGCTTGCTTACTCTTAGGCTGACTCACTCACTCAGCTCAGACTCAAGACAGAGTTAAAACGAGACAGATTTATGTCAGTGTATAATTGTGTCTCGTTTTAACCTCTATCTTAAGTCTGAGGTGAGTTAGAGCACGCTCTATAGATCTCAGTATTAAAGAATTTTTCAAATCTATTTTGTAGTAGTTCTAGAGATTTGCGCGTTCAAACAAACTATCACACTCTTCCGTTTTATTATATTAGTGTGGATTAGGCATGGGATAACATAGTGAAATTATAATGGTTTAATATTATTTTGATATGATTAATACATTAGTTGTCTGCCTACTTATTTAATTACTGTGCAAAATGCAAGTTGGTAAACGTCAATTATAATTTACTAACCAGATAACGGGCTGGATTGTCTTATTAGCATACCTACCTATCATGTTCGAGGTACAAATGGTGCTTGTAGCTTGTTGCCTAACCAATATTAGCTTTATATTACCTCCTCAATCCTCAGGTATAGTAAACTTAATTTTATTCAAAATCATCCACAGGTTGGACTATATTATGTTAAGTTTACTTTACGAAATTTGGCATAGGCTACTTTTTACCCCGGAAAGTTTTTGTCTGGTGGGAGGCTTTGGCCGTGGCTAGTTACCACCCTACCGTCAAAGACGTGCCGCCAAGCGATTTAGCGTTCCGGCACGATGGCGTGTAGAAACCGATTAGGAGTTTGGGTTGAATTTACACTGTTATACCCCTTCCAAGTTAGCCCGTTACCATCTTAGACTGCATCGTCACTTACCATCAGGTGAGATCGCTGTCAAGGACTATCTTGTCACCGAATAAAAAGAATAAAAAAAAGTAAGAGAGTTCCCGCGGGAATTAAAAAACATTAATCCACACGGACGAAGTCACGTGCATCATCTGTTTATGCTATAAATTGAATGTTTTCAAATGGATTCCCTATCAATATCAAATCTCGACGTTTAACCGCTCTAGAGTACAGGAGCAGGCTCCGAATCCAGTTTTTCCAGCGCTATGGAATGCTGTCTAATGCACCTGCTGTACAGATCCTAGAGACTAGAACTTGTTCATAGGGTATGGCCATAAAAAACCCTACCCTCCTTTGAAGACCTCCCTGGCGCAGAGGTGAGCGCTATGGTCTTATAAATGGGAGGTCTCGGGTTCGAGTCCCGGCGGGATAATTCGGGAATTTATAATTTCTGAATTGTCTCTTGGTCTGGCTTTGGCCGTGGCTAGTTACCACCGTCAAAGACGTGCCGCCAAGCGATTTAGCGTTCCGGCACGATGGCGTGTAAAAACTGATTAGGGGTATGGGTTGAATCGACATACATTGCCATCCCCTTTCCAAACTAGGCCGCTACCATCTTAGACTGCATCGTCACTTACCATCAGGTGAGATCGCAATCAAGCTCTATCTTGTCATCGTATAGAAAAAAATAATCTTTTTATTGGGAATCAAGTACGATGTAGGTGATTTGGTTACTGTTTCGTCCTTCTTAGATACACATGTTTGGTATGCCATATGTATAGAAAAAAGACGTTTAGCATTCGGGGACTGCCGCGGTAAAGCTATTGCATAGCATATTTTATCAACGCCATCTAGCGGCTCACCGCTAGATGGCGTTGATAAAAAATGCGCCATCATACACCGTAGAGGAGTCCCGTGTCAGGTTATTTTCGTTACGGAATTTCTGGATTCGGTCTCCACGCTGGCCCGCGATAGAAGCTATGCAATAGCTTAAAATCTGTGGTATGCCACACGGTGCATTGGCACATGACACCTACTTCGCCGCACCACTATAGAGGCATACAGTCCGACAATTTATTGCATACTTTTGGCATCGAAATCAATTATTATGAGGTAAATATCGTGATGGATGGTGGAATTATTGACCATGTAACCTGTGCTTAAAGTAAAAATTGCATTGCAAATAGTACAAATTAAGCGCTCCATTTTGTTAAAAATATCATCACAAACAAAAACAAGTACCTATCTAACAAGAAACAACGATGTAGGTATCTTTTATCTTGATTATTATTTCCCCTCGATAAAAATTACTTACAGGCCATACAACTTCAACATAGCAAAAATACAGTTCAGGAACTCTGTAAAGAACAAGGCGTGGTATCTCGAACGCACATTGAATAGCGATGAGAAATCAGTAAGGCGTCGTCCTACTTGCCACGGTAGACCGTTCTTATTGAAGTTCTACTTATTTCTATCTATAGAAAAGTTACACTAATGCATCTAAACCAGAACTCTAGGGCTCTGGCAGTAGTGAAACATCTCCTTAGCGTTTATAACATAATCGTATAGGTAGTTACATACACCGTTCTGCAAAAACTTCAAACAAACATGTTTGTTTATACGAATGAAACACAACGACCAATAAAAAATCCAATCGGTTTTTTCGTATTTAGTTCTTGGAAGTTAGCAAGAAAATGTTTGAATTATTTTGCTATAATCCGCCAACAGAAAAAATCTGTATGGTCGGTGCTTAGCTTGCAACTGCATGTTTCACCATACAGTTTTTTTTTTCAGTTGGTGGATTGTAGCAAAATAATTCGAACATTTTCTTAACACTGAAGGATTTTGGAAGAGAAGACATCTCGACATCCATCATCATTAATCATCATTAATTTATATGCAAATAATTCAAATAAATTATGTAGGCATGCGTTGTTTGCATGACTGAGAATATCTAATTTAAACATCTAACTTCAAGTAGACCGGCGTTCAGCAAAACAATGGATATATTTGTCGTTCTTTTTGTAATTCCGGCAAACCAAACAAAGAGCCGATAAATTAAATAGCAAAAAAATCATAAAATATTCCATTCAACTGACTTTTAGGCAGTTTGTCCTAGATAAGAACGTTGAGATTCTCTAGCAACATTCGAAACACAATTGAATAAACAATTGTATCTTTTTTTTTATATGTTGAAGTGGGGTGAGGAGCACACCGAGTCCTAGATTTTCTCGAACAAGCGCAAATCATTGAGCAAGCGCACGAGCCAGCTAGAGCCTTTTGAGTTACCTAGCTTAGATTTATAATATTAGATACTACGAGTATGTAGGCGTGAACTAACTCTTTACTAAAACGACTCAGGGAGTTGTTTCTTCAAAATGATCTACTGATTCGAATCTCTAACATACGTATCATTTGGCTCAACTGAATCCTGTTTCTAATCAGTACGCGTGGTCGACGCGCTCTGTGACTCAAATGAACGAAATACGCTAAAGATGTAAAAGATTTGAAAGATGCGAAAGATTGGATGCGAGGAATCGGCAATTGCTATTTTTGATGCTTATGACAAAGCTATAACATTATTGTGTCATTTTTTTTGGTCCTATTTGATAGAACTAATATTATGCATTAAAAAAAACTTAAAAAAGGTCAATTAAATGTGATAGGCAGTAGCTATTTAATCGAACAAGAATATGATTTCTGCTCTAGTTGAGAATCGATGAACCAACTGATTCAAATGAATCGGTTCACTGATATTTGGATTAATACAAATGATCCCATCGAAGAAGCGATTTTGCCACCTCTAGTAGTACGGACTGTCAATAAAAACACTGTAGGTAACACACGTACCTGCCTATAGTTTCGTGTCTCCCGTTCCGTGCGTATCCTTGGCCCCGAATGCAAATTATAATAATTATTGTTAAAATTTGTTATGAAGTTAGCTCGATTTCTACGAAACCTGTGAGCTAATATGGAATTCATTATGCTAATCTGGGAGAATATTTCATTGTTTTCCTCGCGGCAGATTTTGTGATCGCCGTTTAGGATATTGATTCCGCCAGTCCAAAGAATATAAAAGGACTCTTTGAATACATTTTATCCAAACCTGAAGCTTAGGGACCTACCGCGTGTAAAATGGGACAGGTTTATGGTAGGTAATAACAATGTGGTGCCTTCCATTTCGTAAGCGTGGATTTAGGTATTTTGATTTTTAGATTTCATTTGGATTTAGGTATAATATAAAAGTTTTTTTATAAAATACTGATATTACTGATATGTGTTATTCCACACTATAATCTATCTCTTTGAGAGGTTTCAGCCAAGTCGGTTCTGTCGTTGCGGCGTGATTGAGTAACAAACATCCATCCATCCATACATCCAAACTTTTGCATTTATGATATTAATAGGATTTTATTTATTCGCTAAAAACTATAGATTTTAAGCTATTGCATAGCTTCTATCGCGGGCCAGCGTGAAGACCGAATCCAGAAATTACGTAAAGAAAATAACCTGACACGGGACTCCTCTACGGTGAGCCGCTAGATGGCGTTGATAAAAAATGCGCCATGGATATTTAGATATTCGTACAAGCTACTTATAAATTTTATTGGGTGTAATTAGAATTTCAATCTTTCATTATTGGTATTTAAAGTACATACTTTGCTATTAGTTAAGTACATAATCGTTACATTAAATGTTTTAGGGCGCGAACAAGCCAAGGATGCCTCACTGCGATACCTCGCGGTCGCGGTTTAGCTCGCTACCTCGATGCCACCTCCATTTAAAACAAATGTATGCAAACAGACGAGCGCGAACATGCCGAGAAACATCGATGTGAACCGCGATGTATCGCAGTGAGGTATCCTTCGGCATGTTCGCGCTCGTCTGTTTGCATACATTTGTTTTACATAGAGGTGGCATCGAGGTAGCGAGCTAAACCGCGACCGCGAGGTATCGCAGTGAGGCATCCTTGGCTTGTTCGCGCCCTTAGACATACTAATCTACTAACGATGCGAAAATAAAATGAAGCCATTTCTAACCGAGTCACGTCCTGGGGCACTCGTACCAAGCTATGATCATGCAGTTCTATCCATAGCTGTACGCCTAACCACATGGCAAACCCCTTTCAACTCTCGTAGCTAAACAGGGTGTAAGAGACACCCTAACGAAAACTTAAAATAATATTTAAAAAAAATCATTTATTTCAGACAGAGTCCATCATCTATGCTAGTGTGTTAGTAAACAAAATTTCCTATTTATGTTAGTATTTTTAGTTGTGACTAGGCCTCTAGGGAACATTCCCAATGGCCACTGCCACCCAACGTTTCACAATTGGTCAGCCTATATCATAATATACCTACCTAAATAAAAATAAATTATAACTTAATTCCTATTATGAAATTTCAAATTGCAAATGCTACTCATCTCGGAAGTAATGAGTAGGAAATATTGTAATTTCTGAGCAGGCAATATATCGCGAATAACAAATGCCGATACCTACACCCGCTTTAGGTACGGCGCGTCGCAAGTGGCGGTTTATAGGTACGTAAGCCGAGTGCTTTGAACTGATCCCCGCTGGGTGCAAGACTAAAGAAAGGACACTAAACTACTTAATTGGGCTGTTGGATTGGATGGATATGTAGAGGGGACATGAGTTTTGGCAAAAAAGTTCTGTAAATATTTAATACAAGTAGTTAAGTAGGTAGGAGTAAATTACACAACACACAAGCAAAGAAAAGTGAAAAAGTTTTACACTAAAGATACGGCTAAAATAGTACTAAACAATTGACCACCTGTTAATATAAAAGATTTCAGTAATAATAAGAAAACCAATCTACGTATTATAAAAATACAAACTCTAAAGGTCAGACGAAAGCTCTGGTAATAAAATAAAATTTTCTCATATATTTATTTAAAAACAAAAATAACATGAAAATTCGGGGAAATCAGAAGAAGATAGAACCTGAAAACGAATAATGCCCGTTCACAAAGAATCTATTATGAAGGCGACAGCACAAAGGGCTAATAAACATCGAGATCAGATGTTACTGCCTCCGCACGGGCATGGTGGGCGACGCTTTGTCCCCAAGTGACAAGGGACTGACGATCAAAGACTATTTCGTAGAATGTTACTTTAATCTTTATATAAAATAAAATAAAATATATTTATTTCAGGCCATTGGCCCATAGATGTTAGTAAAAAACAATTCTAATAAAAACTATGTTAGTTTTAGCCTAATTTAATTTAATTTTAATACTTGCCACCGCGTCGTACTGAGGCACTAGCTACATGCACATGTGTGTGTATCCAATGCCTCAGTATGGGGCAGTCAGACTTATCAGCCACCAGACTCAGCATGGCGTTGGTGCTCCCCCTCACCCTGCGCATGAGCGATGCTACACAAATATTATATATTATGCATTCGCATTTATAATACTAGTGGTTCGCCCCGAACTGAGACCTCGCGGTATCCCATAATTCCCAAAAGATAGTTTTAATTATAAATTGTAATAATCAACTTTTAACATTAGACGCAATAAAAAATAATAATAGTTGACGCAAAACTGTTTCACTGATACAACGCCATCTATTAGCATTATTGTGAAGCTATTAGCATTAAAAATTAAATCATTTCGTTTCTTTATAATATTTATCTAATTTTAGTATTTGTTGTTCAAGTACAAGATATAACTGAATTTTCAACAAAGTTTCAGGTTCTAATATGCAATACTTTTTGACATAAGGCTCAAATTAAATCTCCACTTAAAAGTTAAATAATTTCGTTTCTTTATAATATTTATCTAATTTTATTATTTGTTGTTCAAGTACAGGATATAACTGAATTTACCACTAAGTTTCAAGTTCTAATATCTTGTCATTCTTGACATATGGCTCAAATTAAAATCTCCACTTTGAAAGCTCCCCATTTCGTCAATTTTAAGGGAAAAATTAAAAAAAATATATTTTTGTACTCTGTTCAAAGTCGTCTTTAAAAAGATATATCGCAAGTCTATGTAACGCAACAAACAAGATTTTACTTCAAACACGCTTCTATGAGAGCCCCCCTGAAATAAAGCTTTTTATATTTTTTTATACAATGTTCGGCTGAAGGTCATCAGTTTACATATTATATTTAAATTTGAAGTAATTACGTTCAGTAATTCAGAAGTTATAGGGCTCTGACAGACATTTGGACGTACACACTTCTCTGTCCAAGCGCCCTAGTTGACTCAGAGAACTCGCTTCGCTCGTTCAATTAGTAAAGAGTATTATAATGTGTTATAACTATTATAATGTGTTATAACTATAAGTTTATAACACAATACCGTGACCACATTTCCAAAAATTTCCGACTACCTAGGACAAAAAGCTCTATTTTACTTTTCTTAATTCACAGGATGTGATACTCGTAATTTCAAGTATTGGAATAGCTTCGTATATAATATTCCACGTTTTATTTAAACTCATATCTCCTAAAGAAGAGAAAATGAAAGAAAATGGACACGCGATTGGAAAACGGCGAAAAAATTCTGCAATATGATCTCTCCATCCATTTTCAAAATTTAAATATCAAAAATTGTAGTAGGCATGATTTAGGTAGGTATGGAAAGTTTTTGTGTCAGTGTATGTAATCTCTTCTATGGCAGTCAACTGCCCGTATTGTATTGTTTAATAAATCATAACTTCATTTCAAGCCCACTATCAACTAGCTTCGAAATTGTAATAAAGCAATAAACGTTAATAGTAAATTATGCATTCGATTTCGAATTTGCAAATACATTTTAGCGACATCCGTGGTGCACTTACCTATTTGTAGGTAAGTATGCCTTTCAAGTAAGAAAATTACATTTTCCTGGTAATTTCGTCAGTCATTGTGATATCGCTAATTTCTGTCTTTCAAGTTTCGATTTCCGTAACTTTATCTCAAACAACCCAAGTATATGGCTTATTCAAAAAATCCTGTTAGTTAATTTCAGGGACCTTTAGGAGGGTATAAAGTAAAGTTTTGTGCGATTTGTTGGAGTTTGGTCGTTTCAACCCAAAGATGACCATTGTTGGACATTCAAAGGTTTCGACTCTTGCATGGGTCGCTACAGCACACGGCCTTGTAACGCTTGTGTCCAGCAACGATCTCGTATGAAGGGGGAGGGGAGGGCTTTCCAAGGATCCAAACATTATCGCTAACTATGTGCTTCTTAAGGCTCTAAGTCACTCAACGGGCAAAGCAGAGAGCGAATAAGAAATGAGGAGATTCCTAGAATAACCACAGCTAATGACAGCTAATAATATGAATAGATTTTGCAGGCAAGTTATTGCGAAGTTGAAGTGGCAATGGGCGAGCACATAAACCACACATAAACCGATTAATTTTATTGTTTCATTCGGTTGAAACTAAACTAATACTTAGCTAGAACATGCGTTAGCAGTGGCATTTACTCTTCGGATTTCTTAGCTTTTTTAATCTACGTGATTTAATAGAAAATAGGGAAACTGCCCGGAAATTAGATAGTGAAGGAGCTTACCTACTCTTAATTTTATTGCTTTGAAAACTAAATGTATTTGCAGGAACCTCTATAAATACTATACGTATTCGTACTATTTGTAGATGTAACGTGAAACGGAAGAACATTTCAGAGAGTGAGTACATTTCAAAGAGAGCAGAGAGTATCGTTACCGTACTTCTTTGTTAGTAATTTTATAAGGAAAGGTAGCAGGTCCTGCCTTGTACCACTTCATATAGAACTAGATAAACGTTCGAATCTTAGTTAAATAGAGGATAGTCCTCGATATGAATAGATTTTAACAGGAAATTAACACATAAGTTAGGGAAAACAACGCAAAACTCCGGAAGAATGAACTCCTCCTAAACGGCTGGACCGATTTGGAGAAAATTTTGTGTGTATATTTAAGTGGGTCCCTGAATGGTTTGAAAATAAAATCGAACCCGACAAAGACAGCGTCGTCATCCAGTTTTCGTGAAAAAACGGATTTGCTGAACTTTGGCAACATTTCATAGTACTTAATAATTTTATTTAACATTATGACAGTACAAAAACGGGTCCGCTAGTAAGTAATGTATAGGTTACATTGACCAAACAATCAATTAATTACATTCAGCATAATCGTACACACCACGGACAAAGTGCACTAAACTGTAGCTCTGATTTATGTGCCAGCCGGTGTCTAGGCAGACATCCGCGGTCGTAATCACACCAATTAAATACACCATTAATTAACATCGCCATCATAAGCAATAACTATTTATCATTAGCCTGTGTTCTGCTTCGCAAGCTGAAAAATTAATAAACCATTCGGTATTATGTTCAGATTTAAATAAAATACCTACCTAATGAATAGGCTATACCACCAGCAGGGTTAGCATAGGGATGAGATAAAAGTTTTATCCCCGTTTTTATTTACTGAAAAGGGATAAAATTATCTTCTCCCTATGCTAAAGCATGGCGACAGGGGAAAAGAAAAGTATATTCCTATAAGAATATCCACTGTGGATATTATTTCCACCGTTTTGCTCATGCTCGACAGGTGGATAAAACTGAGCGAGGGGATAAACATTTTATCCTTTCCGCGGGGATAAAATTTCTCCCGCCCATGCTAGCTAAGCTGAGCACGTAATTTTTATATTTTGAATTCATTCTTTAGATACTTAAACATAACATAGAAAACTTTAAAAACATCTAAGCTCCGGATCAATATCTATGTAGGTACCTCTTTATAGGTATAAATTAGGTATTATAGGTAGGTATTCCATTAAAACCGCATATAAATTGGCCCAACATCTGGACAAATATTAGAAACCTATAAAGGACAAACAGCCGCGTCACCTAATGTTAAGTGATTAACGCCCATTAACACATGTTTTTGATTTCGTATTAATGGTCAGTGCTGACCTCTTGTTGAATGCTTGAAAACTACGCCATAGATGGTTCATTTATAGGTGTTTATTGTTCTGATCTCAAGCGCGATCGCAACTTTACGTTAGGTACTAAGGTGATCAACCTAACTTTTAATAGATGGCGCTTGTTTGTAATTTTTTTTTTTGTTTTTTTTTTTTCTCTTTTAACGATTAAAACAGTAAAGATTAGTTATAATCTTTAACTTTTTGTTTATTTGTAAGTGTGTTACATAATGTTTTTTTTTTTTTTTTTTCAATAAATTATTGCAGTAGTGATAGAGGAATTTGGTCTACAAAAAAAAAAACATAGACACCTAACATCGATGCTAAAAAGACGGAATTTATCCTTTCAGCCATTTTCGGAACACTTTCAGTGCAACAGCACACAAAAAGTACGGGGTTCAATTCCTGATCATTCATGATCCCCTAGTAGGTATATTTTCTTTTTTTGAAAATTCTAGAATGAACTGACGCCTTCCTAAACAGATTCTTCTGTGGCCTATAAATTTTAGATTTTTTGTCTTATTGGCCGCTATCAATATAATAACACTCTGTACTCTTGATTCTTTGCCACTTGGTGAAAATAATTGTGTCAACCTAAATAGTGCTCCATTTTCTGTAGCTACTTATGATGAGATCTATAGTGCTCTGACTTAGTTCGGACTTAAGGTAGAGTCAAATATGCTCTGATATATTTATATCTGTCTCGTTTTATCTCTGTCTTGACTCTGAGCAGAGGGAGAGTGCGGTCTATAGATCTCAGCCAAGAGTGCGGTCTATAGATTTCAGCGTTAGAGCTCCCGCACACTAGGCAGCTTGTTTGTGGCAGCTCGAAATATTGAGCAACCACTTTTATCACTCATTCGTGGCTCGTGGACCTTTAGTCGAGCATAAACTTTTGTTTTGTTGTAAAAAAAAGAATCATTATTTACATTATTAAAAAATCATTATTTTTTTATTCGATGGTAATAGAAATATAGTCGTTGACTGCGATCTCACCTGATGGTAAGTGACGATGCAGTTTAAGATGGTAACGAGCTAACTTGGAAGAGGTATGGTAGTGTATCAAGATCAACCCATACCCGTAATCAGTTTCTACACGCCGCATCGTGCAGGAACGCTAATTAATCGCTTGGCGGCACGTTTTTGACGACAAGGTGCGGTAACTAGCCACGGCCAAATCCTCCCATCAGACCAGACAGAGATAATTCAGAAATTATAAATTCCTAAATTGCCCCCGCCGGGAATCGAACCCCATACCTCCTAGTTGTAAGACCACAGCACTCACCACTGCGCCAAGGAGGTCGTCACATAATTTCAATAAGTACATATATAGATACATACCTACAGATATTCGAAACTACTTTTATGTAAGTATCATTTTTTTTATGCCCATTATCTAACTACCTTTAGGTACTTAGTTATAATGTGATCTTTCCAGTACTTAAACGCGAGTTTGTATAACTCTAATTAATTATACTCTTAATTAATTACTTACTACGAATCACGTTTGGCTGTTACCAATAGATTTACAAATATTTTTACAAAACTTGCAACAACATATAAAGCCCTGTCTCGCTTTGTATCCAGTTGCCAGCCATCATTCTGCCGTGTGATCTTTTCAAATCATGCTCGTTTTAATGGCCCTCGCAGCCAGGCCGCCTAGTGTGCGAAGGCTCTTACACACACCTACATTTATAAATTAATCAATTTATCTTTATGATATGACAGGTACATACGACGAGAACCCAGCACGAGCCATACCGGTTTCTCGCAAAACGATGACTCAAAAACATTGAAAATTCTTTAGATAATATTATGTAAGTTGGAAAATTATGGACCATATTATAATAATATTTATTAATAGCTGATGCTCGCGACTTTGTTCGCATGGAATTATAGTTTTCAAGATCCCGCGGGATCTGTAATTTTTTTCGGGATAAAAAGTAGCCTATGTTTTAATCCAAGGTATAATCTATCTTCATTATAAATTACAGCCAAATCGGTCCAGTAGTTTTTGAGTTTATTCATTACAAACATACACACAAAAATACAAATCTTTCCTCTTTATAATAGTAGTGTAGATTACTACGCTAATGGATGAACATGCGGCATAGTAGAAGATAATTAGGTACCTACCTACCCTAAGTATGACTGAACTATAAGGGTTCCATAGTAATACTACAAGGAACCCTTATAGGTCCGTCTGTCTGTTTGTCTGTCCGTCTGTCCATCTATCCGAAGCAAAGCGCAGATATAGTATTGGTACTAAAGAGCTGTAATTTGGCAAGGTTATGCATATTAATTATGCCGAAAAAATTGTACATCAGTTGTACAGGGGGGGGGGTAGATATTTTTTTCAGTCTATCCCATTGGGTGTGGTATCATTGGAAAGATCTTTCAAAAGTATTGGTAGTACGTTATGAACATTTTTTAGATGTAGGGGTCCGTTTGGGAAATATTAAACCTTAAAGTGAATTTAAATTTATTCAAATGTTAAATGAAGGAATTTCTTACTCTGTGTAATCAATGTCCTTTTAAGGCTCCCGTACCCGAAGGGTAACCAACGGGACCTTTTTAGACTCCGCTGTCAGAAAGTCCGTCTGTTTGTCGGCGGGCTGTATCTTATAATCCCTAGTAGGTAGAAAGTTAAAATTTTCAAAGAATGCGTATTTCTATTGCTGCTACAGCAACAAATAATGAAAATAAAAATTAATTTTTAGAATAGAATAGAATAGAAATATTTTTTATTCAAATAAACTTTTACAAGCACTTTTGAATCGTCAATGAATCTACCACTGGTTCGGGATGCCTTTCCTGCCGAGAAGAGCCAGCAAGAAACTCGGCGGTTGCTCTTTTCAAAAAAATAAAAATTTTACAATTGTTATTGAAACTATGCTATGTATTCAGTGCTTCCACGATGAATTTTCCTGAGTACAATACAAGTAAAAATAAATACAATACAAATACAAATAAATACAATCCAATACATGTTAACACAGGCAGGCAAAAGCAGACCCATTCCCGTTGGTGGCACCCGTTCACGAGCATGACGCATGATCCAGCCATTGCTTCGCTCAACCATATTTGAGATTTGATTGATTTTATAATTAAAAATTAAAGGGGGCTCCCCTACTAGAAACGTATTTTTCGGCGTTTTTTGGTACGGGACCCTTCGTATCCGAGTCCGACTCACATTTGACCGGTTATTTTACTTCATTTGTTTTCATTTAGATTGTAGCTACCTTCGATTTTGTGATCGAACGTACCAACATAATTATAATATTTTTGAAAATAAATTAAATATGCATAGGCAAGTACCTACCTGTCGAACTAGAAAAGTGAGTCTCACAACAATATTTTTACGCTTGTCAAATGGTTTATGAGACCTTGGGTTAAATAGTTATTTTGAATTATTTATGAGGTTTTTTAACAGTTTAATAAAAATATTTTCCGTTTATTTCGTTAACATCTGAGTAGTTTCACCGAGCCACGGGCACCTATTGAAAAAACTTATGTTGGCTGTAATCTTCTCTTCTTTACTACCCAACTAGCAATGTAGCTCTATAACGAAAGAGTACAAGCCTGTCAATACTAATAAAGCTCCTATAAAGGCATTGTATTATACTCTTTTATTTATAATAACATTTCACAAGCACAAGTAGATTATAAGATCGTTATAAAAATAAATGCTCCTGTAACTACGCCCAAATCCACCTGAAAAGTATGCTACAAGTATTTTTAAGGATAAAAAAAGAATTTACATTCGTTCGGTTGTTCGTAAGAGGGAACAGACAGACACATAGATACGCGACGTATTATTTATAACACTCCTCTTTTCAGGCGGGGGTTAAAAATATGTAGGTACTGATACATATTTACATAGTGAGGGAGAAAAATCACCCTTAAACACGTAAGTATAACTTTGAATATATTCTTAGAGCATTCATTGTTGATTTCACGATAAGGGCTTGCTGTTTTGTAGATTAATCCGCCAAAATACATACATACTTACATAGTAGATATTTGAAACGGGTTTGCTATTTGTGTCATAATTTAACAAAGATATAATTACGTGTTGAGTTTTCACTAATACAGTTTTATCGATATATTTATTTTTCAGGGGAAATGAAGGTACACTTTGCTAAAGGTCAGGTTAAGTTTTTTTTACTGGAAAAACAGAGATTTCCAAAAAAATTCCTTGGGGAAACTTCCTGTGGCTGAAAAACCTCGAAATTTTAGACTTTTTCTGGTGTATATATTTTGGAGCAATGCATACCTACTCAATATACATAAAAAAATACATATGCATAAAAAAGAAATACATAAAAAATATTTAAATATTCATATTTTTACATACTTAAATAATATATGTACCTAACGAAAAAAGTTTTGCCTGACCTTCCGCCAAAACTTGGCAAGGAGATACCAGTCTGAAGAAGGTTTTTTCATCCCGAAGAATCAGAATTCCCATTCCCATTTTCATGAGATTTAAAAATCTAAATCCACGCAGACCAATTCGCACGCATAAGCAAAAGTTTATGCGTGCTGTATACCTAATAAGGTATACCTACAGCAAACTTGACTTAAACCTTAACTCGTAAGTTGCTATTGTTAATAAACCTTATCAATTAGCCTAAATGAAACTTTCCTAGTTACGTAGTCTGGATTAAACTAACCGCTTAAAGTCATATGTTCGTAGGAATCCTCTCAAGCCACACGTCGTGTCGGCTTACCCGTGAACTGTGAAACTCAATATCTCTGTCCCCAATAAATAATAGTGAAGTGAAAATGTTAATAGACTTCAATACGTGTATTATGATCGGATAATTCCAACGAGTGAACGATAAATCGACCAAGGAGGTTGGATTAACGTTTTGGTTTTAAAATATGAATACTAAATACGGTGCGACTAACGCTGAAATTATAGAGAACGGTGTAAAACAGGATGACACTGTTAAAGAAATTGATTTAAGGTAATGCTCTATTTCCTTCGATCCTCTCCGTCAATCAGCATTCTTGGTACAAATTGTCATTTAAGTATGCTCAATTTGTAGCACGCGAGGACGGTTAAGTAAAGATCACAGGTTGTTTCAATTGCATCATTAGGGAATGTGAGTCCTTCCTTCATTTTTTGTTTGGTATCAGATAAAGTCATTGGATTTTACGCATAGTGAAGATAGTTGATAAAATTTATTATTTAATCATTATTATTACAATTAAATAGACCTACCAAGTACCATATTGGTTATGGGTTAACCTAGTTTATTGTATTAGTTAATTATGCTAGGTGGAAATAATTTAATTAAAGTAACTTTTCAATCAGGAACCAATTGTTAATGGTCTAATGAAATTCTATAATCCAAAATTTTGGCTCTACCTTAAACCATTATAATTAGGCTTAAACGATTCACTGTACTTAACTTATTACATAATATTCATATTACATAATGTCATAATATATTTTAGCCGGTAAAGACTAATAATTGTCTCCATGGCAGATTTCCGTTGTGTACCTACTAGGGTTGCCAAATTTTTTTTCAGCCTATAACGGACAAATGGTTAAATAGATAAAAAAATACGGGATTTCAGTTTTTTACCCGGGACAAAAAAAAAAACAAAATTATTTAGTGTCATTTTTTTGATATTTTTCGAGGATCAAGTCAGTTTTAATATATTTTTATTTGTTTTAACATATCTGTAAAAATCAATAGAATAAAATTATAATCGTAATCAAATGGTGAACTTTTTTACGAAAGTTGCTTGTGTGAATACTTGGATCGATATCATAATGAAAAACGAAGTACGGTTCAAATACGGGACATAGTGAGTCCCGCCGGGATATTCTAAACTATGCCTAAAATACGGGATGTCCCGGGAAATACGGGACGTCTGGCAACCCTAGTACCTACCTATAGATCTACCTAATTTTCATAAGTTTTCGTAAAATTTTATAATCGTCAATCTTTTGTCAAGAATGTATTGAATATTCTAGCTATTATAACAAATACGGGATTGCTTGTTTTCAAGTTTACAGATAAGCTTTAACATGTTCATTTTCATTAATTTCATAACTTAGGTGAAAAATTATCTTGTTGCCAATGCCGAATGTGTAAAATCAGTGATAAGCCACATATTATTAGGCATCAGATTCTGGAGATCTATCTCAATTAGAAAATTTTCTCACTTGCGACAGAAAATCTAAAGTACAATAATATTATAAATGCGAAAGTTACTGTTATCTATCTATTTGTTGCCGTTGCTAAACCGCTGTCCAAATAGATTTTAGAAAGGCAAACATATAGCTTGCATGCTAGAAAAGTACCTACACAGAGTAAAGTATTCTGACTGTGCCTCCAGAAAATTCCGGAAAATCAAAGTGTTCCGACGAGATGTTTGAAACTTTAATCCATGCAGACGAAGTCGCTTGCATCGGCTAACAATTATTGTAAGGAAATATCTCAGGAAGTATCTATTGATGAAGTAGTTTTTGATTGAAACCGCATGATACCGTGGGAAGTGGGAACCCTTCATTTGAGTGTAATAAAAGGCAATATATTTCGACACACATCACAGATATACCTACTTTAATTTATCTTCTTCTCTTCTCTATTTCATCCTGGAATTTGTTTCTGCTAGTACTCGTAGATGATGTCCACCGTTTTGCGTTAGTCCACCGACTACTCTCTGATTCCAAGCAGGCTACCCAGATTGGCTAGGACTTCAGGGAATGTTTGTTTTTTAATATAATAACTAGCGCTTGACTGCAAATGCTTCACAAGTGAAGAAAAACATCGTGAGGAAACCTGCACATCTGAGAGTTCTCCATTATTCGTTCAAATGTGTGTGAACCGGCCAATTTGTAAAGGACCAGCGTTGGTGGATATGGCCTATAACCCTGAGAGGTGTCCTGCGCTCAGTAGCACAGAATACCTACATCTACATACCTAAAGGTACAGAAGATTCACTCCGCAAAATGATTTAAATAAATAGCGACTCTTGTTACCACTCAATAAAGTGCAATTCAGGTTGACACAGCGCTACTTACCTACCGTCTTATTCACCTAGGCTTTTCTCTGTTTCTATCACGTAACTCTTATCCCTGCGCACTCTCTGAATTTAGGCCCCTCGAAGAGGTACATCATGTATTTGTAGCTCCGGAGTTTACTGCGGAGTGCGTCAGGCCTGTCAGTAGTGAGCTGTTGATGGGTTGCTGATGATGATGGTTTAATCTTCTTCCATACTCTTTCACAGTATCCCATGGAAGAGAAGACAATGGTGGCGTGTAAGCCAAAACCTCCTGTACGGTTTAGGCCACGTGTACAACGACCTGTGTGCGGCGATGTGGTTTTCCTACATGATGCTGTTCTTTCAAGCGGTTCTGGAAATGAGGGCTGTTGTAAGCGGCGCGATGCTATTGTTAGGTAAGTAGAGTATCGTATAACGCGTGTCATTGACCAAAGGCTCGAATTTTATTCAAACGACAAACTATAAAGCGACATGCTGAGTTAACGTCAAATACCTAAATAGTGGCCAAGTGCGATTCTGACCTTGGAAGAAAAAAGGAAAAAAACCATATTAGATTAGATATTTATTTGTTCAAATTCCAATTCAAAATCATTTAATTATAAGTCAAGATTTTATTACCGGCACCTTTGGAAAATAGATTCTGTTGAGAAGAGCCGGCAAAAAAGTCAGCAGTTGCTCTTTTCAAAATAAAATTTTAAAATCTTATCTATCATGTAGCTATAAATTATAACGTAATAGTTATTACAGTATTTGATATTTGGTAAAATTATAAGACCGGTGGCTTAGTTCGAGTTTAAAAAAACATTTATTTATTTATTTCATTGCATCGCAATATACTAGAGACCCAAGATCCATCTCAATTAGAAAACTTTCCCACTTTCAACAAAAAATCCGTAGTAAGTAATATTATAAATGTGAAAGTTACTCTATTATAAGTTTGTTTTTGATTTGTTTTTCAATAAAAAACGCAGCAACGGATCAACGTGATTTTTTGCATGGGTGTATATATTTGAGACTTAGAGGTCATTGAAATAGACTACTTTTGATTCCATAAAACACAAGGTTTTCGCTGAATTTTTAAAACCCTAACGCGGATGCAGTTGCGGCCAAAGGCTAGTTATATGATATAAATGTAAAAATTCTTTTTACAAAACTGACTTCAAATGCCTCTACAAAGCATATCAACTGTGCCTATAATTTTTGAAGAGTTCCCTCGATTTCTCCAGGATAACATCATCAGATCCTGATCTGATAACAATGGGTATGGACCACCCTTTGAAACAAAAAAAGATTTTTCCAAATCAGTCCAGGCGTCTTCGAGTAATCGGAGAACAAAAAAAGATTGCAACGAATTGAGAACCTCTTCCTTTTTGGAAGTCGGCTAAAAATAAATAAAACCGGCCAATTGCGATTTTGACCTTTTAGGAAAACGAAATTATTTAATAAAATTATTTAACAAAATTATTCAAACGTCTAGTAGCTATTTCGAGTTTTGGAAAACCTTGCTATTATGTAATATTTTTTTATATTTCTTGTAATATTTACATAAAACTCAATGAATCTCAAAAAAGGTCAAAATGTGTGGAAATGATGCATCAATTTCGTAAAACTAAGATGGTATTACGAAATTCTGTCGTGAGCATATCGGCTGCATCTTCACTTACCATCAGGTGAGATCTCGGATTCAAGGACTGTCGACCTATTGTCGTGAATAAAAAAACTTTCGTGGCACCATAGACTTATTATGTCACTATGTGTGGCAATCTGGTGGCAATAATTTAATTATTTATTTATATGTAACGCAAGTGGCAGGTACCTATACCCTATAATATATTGTAAAAGATAATAAGGTAAAATAAATACGAATGGTTTTTATCATCTCAATCAAGATCCCTAAATATAGGTAGTGTAATTAAAATGTCCCAACTATAAGGAAGTCATTCTTACCTATAAGTGATTATGCCACTTCTAGGTAATAAAATATAGTAAAATAGTAGAAGCAAAAATTGTATAAATTGAATCTTTAAAAAAATTTATGATCTGACAAAAAAAAGTATTTCGTATAATTTTTTTTATTTGTATGTCTGTTTATGGTTATACTCCAAGTGGTTGACACTTGACGTATAACTACTAGATTGATTTCATTACAGTTTTGTAGCATGATACTGTTGAATAGTTTGATATAGTGATAGCTTAGTAGTTAGGGCTGCGGTTTTCTATTCGTTACTTCAGTTCAGTTTATTAACCGACTTCCAAAAAGGAGGAGGTTATCAATTCGGCCGGTATCTTTTTTTTTTTTTTTTTCTATGTATGTCCACCGATTACTCCGAGGTTTCTGGACCGATTCACGAGATTTTTTTTTTTAATCGACAAAGGAAGCTCGCGAAATGGTCCCATAAAAATTTTTACCTTCAACTCTTCAATCCTGATGCTGCAGGGGTATTTTCCCCCTAAATTATGGGACTTTAGGAATCGTCGTTTACGAATTGGTATGCTTGGCCTAAGCATATACTAGATCCTAGAGCTCCAGGTCCTACTCCTCAATCCTGATGCTGCAGGCTACTGCCCACTTAAACTGTGAGGATTTAGGAACTTTCGCTTGCGGATTGATATTGTTAGTATCAAGCATATTCTACATCGTAGAACTCAAGGTCCTAGCTCTTCAATACTGATGCTGCAGGGGTACTGCCTACCTAAACTGTGAGGATTTAGGAACTGTCGTTTACGAATTGATATTGTTGGTACCGAGCATATACTACATCATAAAGTTCAAGGTTCTAGCTCCTCAATCCTGATGCTGCAGGGTTGGAGGAATTACGAACTGTCGCTTTCGAATTGATATTGTTGGTATCAAGCATGGACTAAATCATGGAGCTCCTGGTCCTAGCTTTTTAGAAATTGTGTATTGTTAATAAGTACTGTAGATACCAAGTATATACTACATTAGTACCGTAGGGTTGGAGGGAGGGGAGAAAGAGAGCAGGAACAAGCTACACTAAAAAGCTTAAAATAAAAATTCTTTTCAAAAAACCGACTTCAAACGCCACTACAAAGTATAAAAATAATTTGATTTTGTACACGTTTGTTGAAGTCGGGCGGGCTTAACTAGAAACGATGAAATCGATGCGCGACGCTTACCTTATGGTGATATATAAGAGACACGTTTATTGAAATCGGGCGAGCATCGCGTATCCGTTTCATCATTTCTATTTAAGCCGCCCGACTTCAACAAATGTGTACAAAATCAAATTATTTTTATACTTTGTAGTGGCGTTTGAAGTCGGTTTTTTGAAAAGAATTTTTATACAATTAAATATCACGTGCTTCAACGCTGAAGAAACATTGTGAAGAAAAAAGAAAGAGTTAGAGTTCTCCATAAGGTTCTCTAACTCTCTCTCTCTCTGCGTCGTGTTCCCCATTACTGAGGGCCGTGACCCCTTCCACCAAGGACTCTTTTGTGGACGATGTCGCGCCATGCGCCTCGGTTTTTTGCGACATGCAAGGCTTCGTGGACCTTACTTTCGAGAGTGGTGCGGATTTGGTCTAACCAACGCATCGGGCTACGTCCCCGAGGTCTCTTTCCATCCAATTTGCCAGTAATGACGATCTTTTCTAAATTGTGTCCCTCTCTTCTGGCAATGTGGCCGAAGTAATCGAGTATTCTCTGGAGACAGGTAGTCGATAGCCATAAGGTTCTCAAAGATGTGTAAAGTCTCCTCTTTGCATTGGGCCAATACGATAGACCCTTTTCTAAGAGACGACCTACGCTCAGTAGTGAGTGAGTGAGTGGTTGCTTATGATGACTTTTGAATTCTGGCCAGACCAGACCAGCTATAGGAGACGAGTTAGGAAGCATAATAAAAGTTTTACGCGGACGAAGTCACGGGCAACTACTAGTACATATTGGATAAACTGTATGTAAATTAGATTGAAAAACTACTTAAGTACCTACCTACCCACTCATCATTATTTTATAGTACGCATTAGAAATTTTACGAAACCGGACATAGTAGTTAAGTCTTAAATAAAAGACAAAGGCCCGCAACTTTAAATTGGGACCACGGGTGGTCTAAATACATGCTCACACAAAAAAGGGACTCTATGAATTACATAGAGCTTGAATTAGTACCTACCTTGTACCTACCATTTACCTAGTTTTATCTTAGATCATTCAAAGTTTTATAATGTTTTTTTTTTATTTGATGACAAGATAGTCCTTGATTGCGATCTCACCTGACGATAAGTGACGATGCAGTGTAAGATGGAAGCGGGCTAACTTTGAAGGGGTATGCCGGTGTACATTCAATCCATACCTCTAATCGGTTTCTACATGCCATCGTGCAGGAACATCGTGCATCGCTTGGCGGCACGTCTTTGACGGTACGGTGGCAACTAGCCAGGGCCAAAGCCTCCCACCGGACTAAGATAGATACCTCTTCAAAGTTAGTATGTTTTAGCGCGGGGTGATTGTAGCGCGTGGGATGTGACGTCACCATTTTCCAGCCCGCCGAACTTGAAAGAAATAATTCAAGCCGCCGAACGACGCGCACTGCGTAATACTTTGTAATACATATTCAGGCCTATAACCTTTTTGTATGTGTAGAGATAATTTTAATATTTCTCTTACTTTTGTAGGCATTCCATTTTGCTTATTTACTTAAACCCGATAAAATAATAGTGACCTCCATTACAGGTCAAGTGGTCGATGCGCTTGCGACTCCAGTCGTAGGCGTTTTGGCTGACAAATACAGCACTAAGAAGTTTTGGCATTTAACAGGTAGGTAATACTTCATTTTTTATATTACAGTAATCTGTAGGAACTGAAGACTAAACTTATTTCATGGATAACGATAAACCTAACGATACCCTTTGATAACGATAAAATTAATTGTAATGTACTGTAATGTAGTACACTCATACCCTTTGATAACGATAAAATTAATTGTAATGTACTGTAATGTAGTACACTCATGATAAATGTTTCGTTTTCTAAAGGCTGAAATCTATAGACCGCACTCTCACGCAGCTCCTACTTATTAAAAAAATATTTCAGGTTGTATCCAATCGTAAACTCATACTAAAGGTAAAAAGAATTAAGTATCTGAGTGACTTAACGCGTTAACTTGAAAAGTTGAACTGAATATAGACCCTCAGAACAACGATTAAGTTTAAGTTGCACCTAAGCTGATAGAACCGCAGTAGGTAGTAAAATTAAAAAAAATATTTCAGGTTGCACAACTACAGTGACCTAACGTGATAAGTTTAACAGTGCCTTATACTATCACATTGATTACGTTTAAGTTATAAGCTGATGGAACCGCAGTGGTAAAATTATTAAAAAAAAAATTATTTCAGGTTGCGCGATCGTAACATGCACGTTTCCTCTACTTTTTGTACGAAACATTTATATTTTTTTGAATTTTTAGATTTACTTACTTGGCAAGTGAATTTTTGTAAATGTTTCGTAGAAAAATAAAAGAAATTATGTATGTATCTATCTATCTAAAGCTCGTACTAAATGAAAGAATTACGTAAGTAACTACAGTGACCTAACGCGTTAACTTGAAAAGCTAAACAGTACCTACCTTAGACCCTCACAATGTAGGTACCTAAGCTGCCATCAGCCGCAGTTGTAAAATTATTAAAAAAAAATTATTTCAGGTTGCGCGATCGTAACATGCACGTTTCCTCTACTTTTCGTACGATGCTGGGGGTGCAAACCCGGGGTCAACAACGAGTACTTAACCTGGTGGATGCCGTTTTATTACGCCATCCTGGTCATCTTCTTCCAAATAGGTTGGGCGATAGTGCAAATATCCCACCTTGCGATCATACCATCGATTACCGACAACCTACAGATACGCTCAGAGTTGACGTCTATAAGGTAACTTCTTTTCTCTTCTCTAATTAGCAAGTAAAAAGATAAATAAAGGGAATAGTTAAACTTTTCTTTGAGTTTTAATGTGGTTATCAGTGTATTTCAAGTATCAATGCAGTTTTAAAACCATCATTTTAGGTTAGGTTTTTGAACAAGTAACTAATCGTAATTACCCAAATATTTATTAGACTGCGTTAAAAAATATCGACTGAAAATTAAAATAGGCTTTTTTAAATTTTTTTCCCTATGTGATCCCATAATTGAGATAATTCTAATGTCACGGCATTTAAAATTATGTATGTTTTAAACTCACATAATTTTAAACTCCATCTCATTAGAATTATTTAGACACTATACACAATCCGTGTCAAACTACACTAGACATAGTGACTATGTTCGAAAAACATTACCCTCCTTCAACAATCGGGTAAAAAGTTCATTTGTAACAGTGGCGCATGTGTAAACACAAAGCTGAAAGGTAAGTCAATAGAGTAATTCCTGTTCCAGATATATGGCTTCAGTAATATCGAGTCTGACCGTCTACTTCATAACGTGGATCGTATTGAGAGCGACAAACTACAGCACATTTATTATGCCGTCGGATGATTACAAGTTTCGGGTAACTTTTTTATTTTATTCAGTAGTATTTACTAAGTAGCATTTGCCCGTGACCTCGTCTGCGTTAAGTTAGTTTTAAAAAATCACGCAGGAACCTTCAAAAATGGTACGATTAGGGGTATGGGTTGAAGTATGCTGTTCCAGGTTAGCCCACTACCATCTTGGACTGCATCATCAATTGCCATCAGGTGCGATCGCAGACAAGGGTTATCTGTCGTTGAATTAAAAAAAAGTAGGATTATAACTAGCTTTTGCGCGCGAGTTAAGTTTCGAAAGTCCCGTCGGAAGATTATGTTTTTCGACATAAATAAGTATTAGTCTATGCCACTCCAGGTCCTCAATTCCATGCAAAAAACGAAAACAATCTGTTGCTCCTTTGATGCGTGATTGAACGACAGACCATCAAACCAACAAATAAACACACTTCCGCATTTACTCGTATTAGTAAGGAGTACACTAGTATATTATAATGTTTTGTAAGTTTATAAGACAACTAGTAGGGCGCGTGGGTGCGCGGCCCGCTGCAGCGGACCGCGGTTTTTCTGCTCTTAGACTTTCAGGGCCTGATCATTTTCTACCACAAAACCACTATTCCATATTGTACACTCTTTAAGATAGACATCGACGAAATTTGTGTGGCCGCCATCTTGAATCCACCATTTTGGTGTTTTTTTCAGCTCATTGCCAATTGGATAAGGTTTCGAGTAATTTTTGTTTGGGCATCCTCAACCTATCTTCAATACCCTGACCGTGCTCCTTACTCATCTCCGAAATCCTCAATCATCAGCTCTTTCTATATTTTTCCTCCAAATGAATTTATGTCCTCTGTACTATACCAAACCGTCAGAAAATTTGAAAAGGAACCCTATCAAAGTCTTGCATATATTTTGTATGAAAAAATAAAAATCCGCCATCTTTAACTTTTTTCTATTCATCAAGTAGATCTTTGGGTCTTGATCATCTTTTTCCAAGAAACCACTTTTCCGTCTTTTGTAGACTCCGAGATAGACACCATAGAAATTTGTATGGCCGCCATCTTGAATCCACCATTTTGGAGGTTTTTTTCGGCTCTCTGCCAATTGGATGAGGTTTCGAGTGACTTTTGTTCGAACACCCACCACCTATCTTCGATACCCTGGCCGGTGCTCCTCACCCGTCTCTGAAATCCTCAATCATCAGCTCTCTCCATATTTTTCCTCTGAATGAATTTTTGTCCTCTATGCGAAACCATCAGAAATTTTGAAAAGGAACCGTTTTAAAGTCTTGCATATATTTTGTATGGAAAAAAATAAATTCCGCCATCTTGAATTTTTTTTCTGTTCATCAAGTGGAACTTCGGCTCCTGATCATCTTTTGCCAAGAAACCACTCTTCCATCTCTTATATTCTCCGAGATAGACACCGACGAAATTTGTATGGCCGCCATCTTGAATCCGCCATTTTGGAATTTTTTTTCGGCTCTCTGCCAATTGGATGAGGTTTCGAGTGACATTTGGTCGAACACACCCTACCTATCTTCGATACCCTGGTCGGTGCTCCTCACCCGTCTTCGAAATCCTCAATCATCAGCTCTCTCCATATTTTTCCTCCGAATGAATTTTTGTCCTCTATACGAAACCATGGGTGAAAAAAAATTTTTCCATACAAAATTTTACAGGAGAGGTGATCAATGAGTGAGTGAGTGAGTCAGTGAATCAGCACGAGTAGCTATATATATATTAACTAGTAGGGCGCGTGGGTGCGCGGCTCGCTAAAGCGAACCGCGTGTTTTCTGATACCGACTAAATTTCTATGGTCGCCATCTTGAATCCGCCATTTCGGTAATTTTTTCAGCTCACTGCTAATTGGATGAGGTTTTGAGTGACTTTTGTTTGAAGACCCCCCATCTATCTTCAATACCCTGACCGTGCCCCTCACCCGTCTCCGAAATCCTCAATCATCAGATCCCTCCATATTTTTCCTCCGAAGGAATTTTTGTCCTCTATACGAATCCATCAGAAATTTGGAAAAGAAACCGTATCAAAGTCTTGCATATAATTTGTATGAAAAAAATAAATTCCGCCATCTTGAATATTTTTCTATTCATCAAGTAACTTGCAAGTACTGACCATCTTATTCTAAAAAACCAATCTTCCATCTTTTATAGTCTCCGAGATAGACACCCACGAAATTTGTATGGCTGCCATCTTGAATCCGTCATTTTGAATTTTTTTTCAGCTTCCTGCCAATTGGATGAGGTTTCGAGTGACTTTTGTTTGAACACTCCTTACCTATTTTCGATACCCTGGCCGTGCTCCTCACCCGTCTCCGAAATCCTCAACCATCAGCTCTCTCCATATTTTTCCTCCAAATGAATTTTTGTCCTCTATACGAAACCATTAGAATTAGGGGAAAAGGAACCGTATAAAGTCTTGCATATATTTTGTATGGAAAAAAATTAATTCCGCCATCTTGAATTTCTTTTCTATTCATCAAGTAGACCTTCGGGTCCTGATCATCTTTTTCCAAGAAACCACTCTTCCACCTTCTATAGTCTCCGAGATAGACACCGATGAAATTTGTATGGCCGCCATTTTGAATCCGCCATTTTGGAGTTTTTTTCAGCTCTCTGCCAATTGGATGAAGTTTCGAGTGACATTTGCTTGAACACCCCCCACCTATCTTCGATATCCTGGCCGGTGCTCCTCACCCGTCTCCGAAATCCTCAATCATCAGCTCTCTCCATATTTTTGTTCCGAATGAATTTTTCTCCTCTAAATGAAACCGTGAGTGAAAAAAAATTTTTCCATACAAAATTTTACAGGAGAGGTGATCAATGAGTCAGTGAGTCAGTCAGTCAATCAGTGAATCAGCACGAGTAGCTATATATATAGTAACTAGTAGGGCGCGTGGGTGCGCGGCCCGCTGAAGCGGACCGCGTGGAAGAGTACACAACAGGAAGAATGGGTCCGTTTAGATTTAAATTTTTTGTATATGTAATATTTATAATATTAAGAATTTATTTATTCTTTAGGTCATAATAGGGAGCCATAATAGCACTGAAAAAACAACAAAATCTGAAAAAATGAAAATCTGAAACAGTAATGTTAGCTTAGGATTCTATATAATATTATGTATAAACTTTCTCATATACTTATTAAGTACTTTATAATAATATATATATAAAATAAAAAGTGCAATGGGCCAGTTTCCATGCTACCCAGGAGGTATGCCCCAGCTCGTTTTTTTTTACGTGGTTCTCCCATTGTCAGACATTTAAAATAAAATAAAAATTTAATAAAATAAAAATTAAATATTTTGCATGCCTGAGTAATGAGACCTATTGCAATTTAGCAAAAATATTACGAAAAATTAAATATTTTTGCGTCCATGCTCCACGATAGATAAATAGACAGAATAAACATTACTTATACAATATTGTTCTTATGAAGGATATCAAATAAACCATATAACTAAAAGAATAAAGATCCCTCGAATTCAAACATTTAAGATGTTAGGGTAACATCTTAAATGTCTGATTTTACGGAAGTGATTTCTGGAGCTTGTTTCCAAATCACTCGACAGGTATGGACTTAAATATTTTTTACGGTAGCTAATTTCAGGCAGACCTACAAATTCACGGTCATCTTAGTCAGAAATCATTCCCTGTGATTGTTGTTTAGTATATATGGGATTTCTCACCTTTTAGGTTTTTAAGCATAAAGCAAACTAAATAAAGTGTAACTAAAAACAATATACCTATAAGAATTGAATTTATTTTGATCTTTTAAGCTATTGCATAGCTTCTATCGCGGGCCTTGAGCGTGGAGACTGAATCTAGAAATTCCGTAACGAAAATAACCTGACACGGGACTCCTCTCACCGCTAGATGGCGTTGATAAAAAATGCTATGCAATAGCTTTACCGCGGCAGTCCCTGAGTGCCACACGTCTTTTTTTTAGATTTAAAGCGTTAAAATTTGTATTTAACTTATATATTATAGTATTATTATATTACAAACTTGGCAGGTTTGGTACATGTAAAGAGTAGGAGTGAAGGTCTAGTTAGTAGAGGAGTAGAAAAAGTAAATTTTTATTGAAATAGGAAATAGGTCTGTTTATAACAATGATTGATAGAGTAAATTAAGCCCGAAAGCTAGACGCATTGCATACGACAGTTGTATGATAACCTATTTTAATTTTTTTTATTGGCTACAGATTTTATTTCATAGAAAATTAAAAAAAGCCCGAAGGTTGAACACAATGCGTGTAAAAGTTGTATGCTATTTTATTTATTTATTAAAGAGGCACATAAAACATGCTGAAACTAAAAAGTATACAAAATATGAGTATATACAGCTTATCAAGACCCAACACACCACTCATACACTTAGTTATATTATAAGTTGTAGGTTTCATCAAGTATTATGATATCGCAATGCATATATTACATATTATCTACATATTTACATATATTATTACATATTTTCTAAATGAATTACAGTAGCAAACTCTGAAAAAAAAAAAAAAATGTTTTGTATGATTTTGTTTAGAATTTTAGCTCAGTAATGATTTATAAACTATATTTTTTGTAAGAGCGAAATTTCTGCTAACTCTTTCTGGCGGGACCAATACATGCAAATTGTGACTGTGTCGCACTCGGCCCAAAGCGACGTACAGTTGTCCATGTGAAAAAACATCGCTTCTTAGATCCACTCCCACACGATCAAGAGTCTGCCCTTGAGATTTATTGAATGTCATCGCATAAGCCAACTTGATAGGAAATTGCTTGCGGGTCATTTCCACACCGTTTCGCCCTATTTTAAATTTAAAAGTTATGCGAGGTATGACGATAGGCTCACTGCAATTTGGGTGATGCGCTAACAGGGTAAATTTTGAAATGTGATCTATAATTAGTTTAGTACCATTAACTAAACGATGTGTGAAACTAATATTTCGTATAAGTATTACGACCGCACCTACTTTCAGTTTCAAGTCATGATCTGGTACACCGGGTGCTGTGATAGAATTTAAAACGTTGCCTTCTAATCGCTCAGCTGAGTTGTCATTTAGGTGGTTGGTGGTGTCAGCACTGTAACAGATAACCATTGGTCCAGGTATCAGTTCAAGAATTTTTTGATTAATGTCTCTTATGTTTTCGTTAGTTCCAGATAGAATAGCCCTTTTACATATATTTTCTGGGTCACATACTTCATCCTGCGGATATATATTATTAATCAATTGTTGTAAGCTGTTTACGTAATTAATATTTTTTAAAATTAATAAACCTTCTTCGGTTGTTTCGGCTTTACCTTCTCCAATACTCAATATAAAGTTAGCGAAATTGGGTTCTTCTTTTGCTCGCTGATTTTCAGTCAATTTGAATTTTTTAATGCAGCGCCAAATTTCAGAACTTTTTATCGATGCCCGGCATATGTCACGTTCTCCTGCTCCTGTTATTACCGGTGGTATTTGTCTAAAATCACCGGCAATTACTAACACTTTACCTCCAAAGGGTTTCGTATTGCATTCCATTAGATCTTTGAGGCCTCGGTCAATTGTTTCGAGCAGGTACTTGTGAACCATTGGTGCTTCATCAATAATAATAAGACGTGCTGCTTTGATCAGCGCTGCTCTTTGGGAGTTATTTGAAATTCCCCACACTGCATTACCACTTTCAAAGTCCAACGGAAGTTTAAACATAGAATGTGCTGTGACACCTCCGTCGTGATTTAGTGCAGCAATGCCTGTGGAACCCGTACATAGAACAATATGTCCATTAGAACGAATTTTTGCAGCAATCACGTTAAGTAAGATGGTTTTTCCGGTTCCCGCGGGACCGTCGATGAACACTGGGAGCGTATCCTCACAATCATCTTCAGTAAGTAATACGACTGTGTTATATATAGTCCGTTGCTGCGAGTTTAATTTTGACTCCCATTCATTTAATATGGCAGTCGCCTCATCGTTCCATCGTCCAATTTCTCTTTCAAGCTCAGTTATACTGTGTCTTACATCTGGCAAACCAAAATCTGTCAGCGAGCGACCATGAGCACGTAACATTTGTTCAATGTCTCGAAGGCCATGGTCGTAAGCGGCTTCCATTTCAGATACACGCCCTCTATGATAATCATCGCACAAATTGCCACGGTATTTATCCCATAACAGAAGGGCTGGGGCACCATCCATGATGAGTGCGAAGAAAAGCTGACGTAAACCTTTACCAGTCTTGAAACCGGCTGCCTCTTCTATTGCCGATTCGTACTCCTGATTATCGTTTAGAATACCACGTTCAAACGCTGCTTTTTGAAAAGTGTCATAAATTACATTATTGACAGTTCGCAGTTCTTCGTAGCTTCGGCACGCATAACGCATAACTAACATTCGGAGGAAATAAAGTTCACCAAGTGTAGGAGAAATAAAGACGATCCGAGCCACGATCTCGCCTCGTACTCTTTTTGTAATAAAGTATTTTCCAGATTCATGAGCCAACACTTGTACAGTAGGATTAGCACGGATTTGAGTTGTGACGTTGTATCTTTCATAAAACATTATGTAAGTACATTCATCCAACTCAGGATCTGAAGGTCTCGTCATGTAAATTTGTAATTTTGACATATAATTTTCTGATGCTTGCGCCTCGGTTCCGGTACGGAAAATAATCGCGTCTCCGTCGGGTAAATGTACCGGTAATGCAATAACAGTTGGATATCTGCAGCTAATGTCAAACTCTAATAGACGCCACATTGCATCAGAGGCGCTCACATATCGATATTGAGCGTAGTGTTCAATTTCGTCGAATATTTCTTCTGTCACACCCGCTTTTGCGTGATCGGGACCTTTGTGCAGGTACTTGTAAAGGTACTTAACCACTTTGGAGGTGGATGCAATTTCCAAATTGCAATGACATTCCATTAACAGTAGTATCGCTGGGTTGTATGGCACAATCCACCTGTTAGTGACTGAAGTTTGATTGCGTTCACGAATTGCCGGTTGGTCGCCAATTGGACGTTTGTAATGTACTGAGCCTCGTTCATCCGTATACGTCACTTCAGTGTAACTTTTAGGAAAATTTTTTGAACATTTCCCAGCAGCTTGATCATAGCAGGGTGACCTTTCAGTACCACATGGGCCGTGCACCATGTGTTGCAAAACCAATTTTCTCAGTCTTTCCTGTTCCGGTGGAGGTATGGTTGCTTGAATAAATTTATCAATATCCATACTATCGACGGGACCTCCTCCTTCTAC
Organism: Hipparchia sbordonii; assembly: GCA_038048805.1. Classification (NCBI taxonomy): domain Eukaryota; kingdom Metazoa; phylum Arthropoda; class Insecta; order Lepidoptera; family Nymphalidae; genus Hipparchia; species Hipparchia sbordonii. The sequence goes on from CM076098.1 coordinate 9,985,843, forward strand.
GCGGAACGTAATGTGTGCGTGAGGTAAACCTCTTTTTTGAAATTCTATAACATGTAGAATTGATACAATGGTACCAAAGAAGTCTTTAGATCTAATTTTTTTCAACAGTATTGACAACTTTAGTTGAAATACTCTCACACACAAATCTGGGCGATCTGTTGGTTGTTGGCCGGGATATAAACTTTCAGTTATTTCAGGCCATTTCGGATTACATGTGACAGTGAGAAAAAAGCTTGGTTTTCCTAATCGTGCAACAATGGCCATAGCGTCGTGGTACTTGATTTGCATATAGCGCGGGCTATTGGTTAGACTCGCCGGTAAATATATTTTACCGGGTCGGATGCCTTCGCCCTCAATCGTTTCGTCGATTTCACGTCGGGTTGCAATTCTTAGTTCGTTTTGAATCCCTTTGAAATACTGTAAACGCTCTTCTTCAGTGCGGCACCACATATCAACAAAGTATTCTTGCGAAAGGCGTCGTAAAATCGCAAACCGCTCTTCAGATAAGAGTTGACATCGATAGTATTTTACTTGACTTAGTTTATTGCCTAATTTATCTTTAATACCAATGGAATATCTTTCGGGAGCTTTAGGAAACAGTAAAGGATATTGAAATGCTTCATACGCGGGGTGTAAATAGTGTACTGTGTGTGGTTTTGCTTCGCCAATTTTCCATATTACTACAGCTCGCGGATGTTGTTGGGTTGAAGTTTCAATCAAACCTGCAAGCTCATTCGATAGCGGTCTATCACCTAGTATCGGTCCATGAGTACGCCGACTTGTATTTTGAAAAATTAATCGAGCTTCTGAACTCGGGTGATTATTTAATAAGTGTAAATCTTTTATCAAGGGATTATTATTTTTTAAGTATGTGTAAATCTCCTTGATAAGATTGGGGCACAAATTTTGTTGGGTTCCTAATCTTTGATGTTCTTCGCCGTCGTGTATATATAATGCTGTATTATTTGTACTATTATTATAAGCCAAATCAAAGACGCGATGATAAATACGCCCTTGAACTTTGACTAAGCTAGGACCGTGACCCGCAGGCGGTCTTTGAAAACCGTGAGTTGTACCTAGCGCTGAAAAACTGAACAGATTGTTATAAGCTCTAGCGTTTTTTAAAAAATATTGATTTGCGTAAAACTGGGCATCTAGTGGTCCAAGTGGGTCGACGTTATATTTACCCTGTCCACAGCACCACATTTTGCGAGTCTTTTCTTCATCAAAAAGTCTTGCGCCGCAGTGAATACATTTATAAGTTTCGTCACACAGAAGAGAATGTTTTAAACGAATTGGTTTAATTTTGTCTAAATCATTACCTTTCAATGCACCCGTTAAACCCAGCCCGCGTATTTCTGAAGGAATATTTCTGATGCTACGTATTTCATCTCGATGTGTTTTAGAATATCTACTAACACATTCACGATGGACTTGAGGATGCAAGCGTTGGTATCTTAAAGCAGCCTGTTTATTTATTTCAGGATGCGCAGCGGTATACACTTGCACGGCCTTTTGGTGCACTTCGGGGTGTGCAGCGGTATACCGTTTGACGGCGTCTTGGTTGACTTCGGGGTGTACAGCGGTATACCGTTTGACGGCGTTTTGGTTGACTCCGGGGTGTGCAGCAGTATACCGTTTGACGGCGTCTTGGTTGACTCCGGGGTGTGCAGCAGTATACCGTTTGACGGCGTCTTGGTTGACTCCGGGGTGTGCAGCAGTATACCGTTTGACGGCGTCTTGGTTGACTCCGGGGTGTGCAGCAGTATACCGTTTGACGGCGTCTTGGTTGACTTCAGGGTGTGCAGCGGTATAACGTTTGACGGCGTCTTGGTGCACTTGGGGGTGTGCAAGTGTATACCGATGCACGGCTTTCCTGTTGGATTGTGGCTTACGTTTCTGGTGACGCAGAACAGCCTCCAAATGCTTACGTTTTTTTTCAGGTGCAACAATTTGTTTTTTTGGCCTGCCGCGTGAACGTATGTAGTTTTGATGCATTTCTTGTTTGTTAGTTTTATTTTGTAACAGTTCAATAACGTATGGGTTATCAACAGGTAATCGCTCTAATACTACTTTACATGGACGAAGATTATGTTTTATACTACAGGGCTGTGACTCTGTAAAAGTTGGAGATTTAACTATATTTTGTAATAATTCTGTTACGTATGGGTTATCAACAGACAATCGCTCTAATACTACTTTACATGGCCGAAGGTTATGGGGGAATATTTCATAGCTGTATGTATTGCTATTCAATGTATTACTATTCAGATTTAAACTACAGGACTGTGACTCCGTAAAGGTTAGAGATTCCGCCTCATTGATTTGCCCACCGCTGGGCGAATGGCGCTCATTATCTACAGTAATCGTAACTAAGTTAATACTGTCCGAATGCAGTTCATTAGAGTTCCTATTCGGTGAAGGAACCTGATTAACATTATTTTCGATTAAAACATCAAAATGACCGCTCGTGAGGTGCCCAGTAAAACTGATCATTTTTTCTATTGTTCCTGTGCCAAATACTTGCGCATAAACACCTTCTATATAAAGTTTAAACGTATAATCTGTAAATATTTCTCCTGCCATCATCAATTCAGTGGCAGTGCCGTAACATCCGTTTTGCATCATTTCATTGCAATATTCTTCAGCTGACGCATACGGGCTTTCGTCACGACGCATTGTAAATATCCCATATCGATCCCAATTCGATACAATCTTTTTAACTATACGCGATCGTATTTCCTGAGATTGGTTTATATGACCGTATATATGAAAAGACAGCGCTGAAAACATACAGTTCCCGTCACCGGGAATATTATATAAAAGAACTTCTCGAGTAGGTGCATCGAGATTAGCAGCTTCCTTAATTTTCAAGGTACGAAGAGAAGACATCATTATATCTCAGTAATAAAATGTTGTCACTTACCACGAAATCAGCTACAACACTTAAAAATAGTTTAATACCTACAAAATAAATACCGGACTGCAATATGTAATTCAATAAATTCTTGAGATTGATAATTAATTATCTCTAAATTCCGTTTAGAACAATGAGCACACTCGTACAATTACACTCAAATACAACGTAGAAAGAAAATTTTACCGCCTTTTGTTTTTTTTTATAATGGATTTGAACAAAAGAACATCATCCAAATTAGTCTAAGAACTAATAAACATTGAACATAAATGTACCATAATTCTCAGCATATTTTATACCTTTTATTACAATTATTAGAATTTAAAACCGTTTTTATTATTACCAAAAAAATAATAAATAGACATTTATTTGATATCGGAAATCATCCTAACATTTTTTATTCTATGAATTATATTAAATTGTCGCTGTAGTGCTTAATCCATAAAAAGAAAAATTATAGTCATAACTTCTTACAGCGCTAAGCGCTGCTAAATTCTTTTCCCACTTATTTTAGTTGCGAGGTTTTTTATATGTACATTATTATAAATTGAGTTCTTTCAATGTGTCTTTTTTTATTTGGCTTACTGACCTCTATCTTTTATCAATTATTTAAACTGGACTTGCTGCTGTGATTTCTTTCTTGGACCTTCTTGATTGATGGGGATTAATTTTAAATGGTATATGATGGAATTTAAAAATTTAAATTGTATTTATTAATTTATTAACAAAAATGCAAAAATTGTATTTATTAATTTATTAACTGGTTTATTTTATTTTTTTATCGATTAATTGATTTTCGTTATTAAACGACAATTCGTAAAAGACAATTTAAATTTTTAACCGACTTTAAAAACGGAGGAGGTTTTCAATTTAACGCGTATTTTTTTTTTATTTTTTTTTTGGCGATGTTACTTCCTAACTCCGTCAAATCTGGACCGATTTCAAAAATTTTTTTTTAAAAACTGTATTGTCAGGTTATTTCCATTTAAATTTGGTGAAGATCTGATTTATAATATCTTCTTAGATGGAGGACGGAACTCCTCAATTTACATGATTTCTTGAACTATTGAATTGAAAACTTTTGATGTGAAAACTTTTTCTCGTCACGCTGCGCTGTTTCTAAAATGTTTCATGTTTGATCTGATTTAAGGCTCCCTAGCGCAGTGATGAGCGCTGTGGTCTTATAAGTGGGAGGTCCCGGGTTCGATCCCTGGCAGGGCAATTTTGGATTTTATCGTTTCTAAATTGTTTTTGGTCTGGTCTGGTGGGAGACGCTCTGGCGCAGTGGCGAGCACTGTATTCTTATAAGTGAAAAGTCCCGGACTCGAACCCTAACGGGACAATTTGGGAATTTATCATTTCTAAATTGTTTCTGGTTTGGTCTGGTAGGAGGATTCTAGGCGCAGTCTTGAGCGCTGTGGTCTTATAAGTAGGATGTCCCTACTATCTATGTGGGTTCAATACCCAGAAAGCATTTGGGAATTTATTATTTCTAAATTATTTCTGGTCTGGTGGGAGGCTCCCTGTCACAGTGATAAACACTGAGGTCTTATAAGTGAAAGGTCCCGGTTTCCATCCCTGTCAGGATAATTTGGGAATTTATCATTTCTAAATTGTTCCTGGTCTGGCCTGGTGAGAGGCTTCGGCCGTGGCTAGTTACCATCCTGAAATTGATCCTCCAGAAATTTTGCAAACTCATAGAAGTCTACCATATTAATCTATCTATCCTATCTTGTCTATTTATTTTAATTTTTTAAGTTCTGTTATGTTGTTTCCTTATTTAATGTACTTTAACTATAAAGAATATTTTCATTTCAATTTTTTCATTTCATTTATTTTGAATGGGAAAATAAATTCCGCCATCTTGAATTTTTTTTAATCACCAAGTAGATCTTCGGCTCTTGATCATCTTTTATCAGAAAGCCACTCTTCCATCTTTTATACTCTGTGACATAGACACCGACGAAATTTGTATGGCCGCCATCTTGAATCCGCCATTTTGGAATTTTTTTTCGGCTCTCGGTCACTGCCAATTAAATGATGTTTCAAGTGATTTTTGTTTGAGCACCCCCCACCCATCTTCAATACCCTTGCCGTGCTCTTCACTCGTCTCCGAAACCTCAATCATCAACTTTTTCCACATTTTTCCTCCAAATGAATTTTTGACCTTTGTATGAAACCATTAGTTTGAAAAGGAACTGTATTAAAGTCTTGCATATATTTTGTATGGAAAAGTAAATTTCGCCATCTTGAATTTTTTTTTTCTATTTATCAAGTAGATTTTCCGGTCCTGATCATCTTTTGCGAGAAAAATACCCTTCCATAGTTTAAATTTTCTGAGATATACACCGACGAAATTTGTTTGACCGCCACCTTGAATCCGCCATTTTGGTGTTTTTTTTTCAGCTCATCACCAATTGGATAAGGTTTCGAGTGATTTTTGTTTAGGCATCCTCAACCTATCTTCAATACCCTGACCGTGCTCCTCACTCCTAAATCCTCAATCATCAGCTCCCTCGATATTTTTCATACAATTGTATTTTTGGCCTCTATACGAAACCATCAGAATCTTGATTTTTTTCTGTATTCATCAAGTAGACCTTCGGGTCCTGATTAGTTTTCGCCAGAAAACCACTCATCCATCTTTTATACTCTCTGAGTTAGACACTGACAAAATTTGTATGGCTGCCATCTTGAATCCGCCATTTTGGAATTTTTTTTCGGCTCTCTGCCAATTGGATGAGGTTTCGAGTGACATTTGGTTGAACACCCCCCACCTATCTTCGATACCCTGGCCGGTGCTCCTCAGCCGTTATCGAAATCCTCAACCATCAGCTCTCTCCATATTTTTGCTCTGAATAAATTTTTGTCCTCCATACGTAACTATCAGAAATTTTGAAAAAGAATCAATTTAAGTCTTGCATATATTTTGTATGGAAAAAAAAAAATTCCGCCATCTTGAATTTTTTTTTAATACATCAAGTAGACTTTCGGGTCCTGATCACCTTTTTCCAAGAAACCACTCTTCCATCTCTTATAGTCTCCGAGATAGACACCGGCGAAATTTGTATGGCCGCCATCTTGAATCCGCCATTTTGGAATTTTTTTTCGGCTCTCTGCCAATTGGATGAGGTTTCGAGTGACATTTGGTTGAACACCCCCCACCTATCTTCGATACCCTGGCCGGTGCTCCTCAGCCGTCTCCGAAATCCTCAATCATCAGCTCTCTCCATATTTTTCCTCCGAATGAATTTTTGTCCTCTATACGAAACCATGCGTGAAAAAATTTTTTTCCATACAAAATTTTACAGGAGAGGTGATCAATGAGTCAGTGAGTGAGTGAGTGAGTGAATCAGTGAATCAGCACGAGTAGCTATATATATATTAACTAGTAGGGCGCGTGGGTGCGCGGCTCGCTAAAGCGAACCGCGTGTTTTCTATTCTCCAAGTAGATCTACGGGTCTTGATCCTCTTTTTAGAAATTTGTATGGCTGCCATCTTGAATCCGCCATTTTGAATTTTTTTTCAGCTCACTGCCAATTGAATGAGGTTTCAAGTAATTTTTGTTTGAGCACCCCTCACCTATCTTCAATTCCCTGGCCGTGCTCCTCACCCTTCTCCGAAATCCTCAATCATCAGCTCTCTCCATATTTTTCCTCCGAAGTAATTTTTGTTCTCTATACAAAACTATCAGGAAAAGGAAAACCGTACTAAATTCGCCACATAATTTGTATAGCAAAATAAATTCCGCCATCTTGGATTTTTTTCTATTCATCAAGTAAACCTTTGGGTCCTGATCATCTTTTTTTAAGAAAGCACTCTTCCATCTTTTATACCCTCCAAGATAGACATTGACGAAATTTGTATGGGCGCCATCTTGAATCCGCCATTTTGAATTTTTTTTCGGCTCTCTGCCAATTGGATGAGGTTTTGAGTGACTTTTATTTGAACACCCTCCACCTATCTTGGTTATCCTAGCCGTGCTCCTCACCCGTCTCCGAAATCCTCAATCATCAGCTCTCTCCATATTTTTTCTTCAAATAATTTTTTGTCGTCTCTACGAATCCATCAGAAATTTTGAAAAGGAACCGTTTTAAAGTCTTGCATATATTTTGTATGGAAAAAAATAAATTCCGCCATCTTGAATTTTTTTTCTGTTCATCAAGTGGACCTTCGGCTCCTGATCATCTTTTGCTATGAAACCACTCTTCCATCTCTAATACTCTCCGAGATAGACTCAAACAAAATTTGTATGGCCGCCATCTTGAATCCGCCATTTTGGAATTTTTTTTCGGCTCTCTGCCAATTGGATGAGGTTTCGAGTGACATTTGGTCGAACACCCCCCACCTATCTTCGATACCCTGGCCGGTGCTCCTCACCCGTCTCCGAAATCCTCAATCATCAGCTCTCTCCATATTTTTGTTCCGAATGAATTTTTGTCCTCTATACGAAACCGTGAGTGAAAAAAAATTTTTCCATACAAAATTTTACAGGAGAGGTGATCAATGAGTGAGTCAGTCAGTGAATCAGCACGAGTAGCTATATATATATTATTAATGGATTCTTTTATACTCTCTGAGTTAGACACTGACAAAATTTGTATGGCTGCCATCTTGAATCCGCCATTTTGGAATTTTTTTTCGGCTCTCTGCCAATTGGATGAGGTTTCGAGTGACATTTGGTTGAACACCCCCCACCTATCTTCGATACCCTGGCCGGTGCTCCTCAGCCGTTATCGAAATCCTCAACCATCAGCTCTCTCCATATTTTTGCTCTGAATAAATTTTTGTCCTCCATACGTAACTATCAGAAATTTTGAAAAAGAATCAATTTAAGTCTTGCATATATTTTGTATGGAAAAAAAAAAATTCCGCCATCTTGAATTTTTTTTTAATACATCAAGTAGACTTTCGGGTCCTGATCACCTTTTTCCAAGAAACCACTCTTCCATCTCTTATAGTCTCCGAGATAGACACCGGCGAAATTTGTATGGCCGCCATCTTGAATCCGCCATTTTGGAATTTTTTTTCGGCTCTCTGCCAATTGGATGAGGTTTCGAGTGACATTTGGTTGAACACCCCCCACCTATCTTCGATACCCTGGCCGGTGCTCCTCAGCCGTCTCCGAAATCCTCAATCATCAGCTCTCTCCATATTTTTGCTCCGAATGAATTTTTGTCCTCTATACGAAACCATGCGTGAAAAAATTTTTTTCCATACAAAATTTTACAGGAGAGGTGATCAATGAGTCAGTGAGTGAGTGAGTGAGTGAATCAGTGAATCAGCACGAGTAGCTATATATATATTAATAATACCGTGCACACATTTCCAAAAATTTCCGACTTGAATAAAAAGTTATACTTAGGTATTTTTTATTTCACTTTTCTTAATTCACAGGACGTATCACTCATAATTTCGAGCATTGGAATAGCTTCGTATATAATATTCCACGTTTTCTTCAAACTCAAACCTCCTATAGAAGAGAAAATTAAAGCAAATGGACACGCAATGGAAAACGGCGAAAAAGATTCTACAATATTATCAGCGAAGTCGAAAATTATGCATTTTTTACAAATGCCTCTGCTATATCAAACTAGTTTATTGTAAGTACATCTACCTATCTAGCTTGTTAAATTTAACATACACAGAAAATAAGTAACGGACTAAGACTTCCTCATTCACCCACTTCCGGCGCTCTGACTGGAGACTGCGTGCAATCAAATGATGTGTAGGCGACATCAGCGCGTAAAACCGAAGATAAAGAGGGTGCTGGTTTTCCTGCCAATATTTATTATTAATATTATGTTCAAATTCGTAGGCCAAATGTAGACTCTTATGACAAGCTGCTGATTTTCTTGCGGGCTCTTCTCAGCAGAATCAAAGCTGATTCTGCTGAGAAGGGCCCGCAAGAAACTCAGCAGTTGCTCTTTTCAAAACAAAAATGTTACAATATGTAGCTTATATCTATCTTTTGGACAGTACAGCTGAAGCAAAGCCGATTGCTTCCAAGCAGCTTTGTCATTAAGATATTCTTCACTAACTGTAGATATAATAGGCTATTATACAGTTAGTGAATATACCTATTCTGCCGTCCACAAGCTATAATTCCGTTAACTACCAAAACCATATTTCCTAATATAAACCCTAATTTAAATGCTTTTGGGTTTATATTAGGAAATATGGTCTTGGTAGTTAACGGCATTATAGCTTGTGGACGGCAGTATTAAATGTATCTTTAAATACACTGTTTAAATTATTCTAACATTTTCAGTGAATCATGTGATTTTCCAGATACGTTTTCTCGAGGCTATACTGGGCTTTAAGCCTGGTTTACGTGCCGCTGTTCCTGGAAGAGCGGCTGTCAGTGAACCCCAGCGCAGCCGAGGGTTCCGAACTGGTCGCCAGCGTGCCTCTAGTGCTTTACATTTCCTCATTGTGTTTCTCGTTTTTATTGAAAAGCAATATCAATAGAATAGGACATCAGGTAAGACAGTAAATAGGGTTTCTTTACTATTTATTAATCTAACATACCTACCTAAGTATATTCTACACCTCGAAGTACCTAATATTTCACCTACATACACGAACGGCATTCTGAACCAGTGTTAGGTTCATTTGACGATTCAAAAGCACTTTGTAAAAGTTTATTTGAATAAAAAATTATGCTATTCTATTCGTTAACTTTGTATGATGATTCTTTTATTACTGAATAATTAAGTAGATACATATCTCATTTTAGTTGGCGTATCTGATTGGCAGTTTTCTAAGCTTAGTGAGCTGTATGTGGATCGCATTAGCAATAAATCCAGAAGCACATGTAGCACAAATATATTTGGTGGCGACCTTAATAGGTAAGTTTGTAGTACTTAAGGTATTTAATTGATTAAAACAAACTTAACTCCAAAAAGTCAAAGATATGTGCCTGGGTCGAATCCCGGACGCCCCGAAAAGTATGCTGAAGCTTTAACCACTACGCTATCACCGCTTAGTATGGTTGATTTCATAATCTCATTGCATGACAAAAAACTGTTCAACTAAGTACTTTTAAATAGAATTCCAAAATGCATGACTTTATATTTCAACCTGTCCCGTTGTTCCCTTGCATGTGATTGAAGGACAAACAAACGCACGTAGCCGTATTTAAAAATATTAAATAATAACTTAAGGATACGATTGTGTTCCAGGCGCTGGCAGTTCAATTACCTTGGTGTCTAGTCTATGCGTCACTGCAGATTTGATTGGACCTCACTCACACCAAGGTGCCCTGATATACTCTATTGTGACGTTCGCCGACAAATTGGTGACTGGGATAGCTGTGGTTGCTATCGAAAACTAGTAAGTATAAAAGACACGCACTTTTTAGCAACTATGGTATTACTTTTTGCTCGCAACTTCATCCGCGTAGTTAGGAAGGTTGTAAAAATTCCGTGAAGCTTTTTTGCTCTGACCTGAGAATCGAATGCGGTACCTCATGATCCGCAGCCGAACCAGCTAGCCACTAGACCGATACGAAGATACGAGGTAGGTAAGAGGTAAATAAAACTAAGTATTTTTTTAAGAGTTTAGTACCTATCAGTAAAAGTCGCTGCGTCTCGGTATGAGTACAACTCACATACACTGGCTCTATTATTAGGGTTTCAGTTCAGGCCTTAATCTTTAGTTTGTCATCTAAATATTCAGTATGTTAATCTATTCGTTATAAGTATCAAACTACACTAGTTGAACGAGCGAAGCGAGTTCTCTGAGTCAACTATTGCGCTTGCCTACTAGACAGAGAAGTGTGTCCGTCTAAATGTCTGTCAGAGCCCTATAACTTCTGAATTACTGAATATTAGAACGTGAAACTTGGTTGAAAATTCAGTTATATCCTGTACTTGAACAACAAATACTAAAATTAGATAAATGTTATAAAGAAACGAAATTATTTAATTTTAATGCGCCATCTATTAGCATTATTGTGAAGCTAATAGCTTCACTATAATGCTAATAGATGGCGCTGTGTCAGTAAAACAGTTTTATGTCAACTATTATTTTTTTTATTGCGTCTAATGTTAAAAGTTAATTATCACAATATATAATTAAAACTTTTGGGAATTATGGGATATCGCGAGGTCTCAGTTCGGGGCGAACCACTAGTTATTATATATTTCTGTTTATTATTTTTGTGTATAATTTAGCTAAAATAAGTAGTTATTTTAGCTAAATTTTTTAGAGTAGGTACTTACCTACTGAAATTATTATGCATAGACTACACAAAGAGCTCCATGAGTCAACTTCACGCTAAGTTTCGTTTTGTTAGGTTGATGGTAAAATAAAATGTTAACCGTAAAATATTCCTTTAGAAATACCTACGTACAAAGACTATGTAAATCACTAGGTGCCTACATACTTGCTTCGTCACCATACCCGCTAATGAAAACAATACAACCAACTGTTTTATTTTTCTGAAAACAGTTAACTACAACTTATGTAAAATAGCGTTAATCCCTCACAACCTCAAAACTCATTTGACAACCCTACTGTATTAGCCGTCCAAATCAGCTGTTGCCATTGTCACGTTGCTTTTGCAACCTACGCATGGCCTGTTTTTTGACCGCTAACACTTTTTAACTTTATTTTTTCAGCAAATGCGACGACGCGCTAGATTGCCCGCAGTATTACCGAGGAGTTCTGACATACGCGTGCGGCGGCAGCGCGGTTCTTGGCATACTCTCCTTATCCATTACAACTATCACTTCTACACGATGTAAAACATAACTTACCTACTAATATAATATACTTATTTTAGATAATAAATAGAATTACGCTACCTAATTTATTTGTCGTAGGTACAATAAAAAATTTATAACATTTTGTAACGGATTTTATTTTAATTAATTACCTAACTACCTATATACATATTAACTTCTTTGTGAGACAAAGGAAGAATTAGCAAATCGAAGCTGTAGTGGCCGAACAAATATCGACACCAATAGAGTTTAAATTGAAGAGACTCCTCTGGCTCGGGCACCTAGATTCTCTCTACTTAGTTAGTAGGAGAGAATGGAAGGAGATACTCGGGTCGATCGATAGGAAAACGCTGTTGGACGACCCAAGTATCGCTGGTTGAACGAAGCGACTTGCAAACCTTCAACAGACCCGTTTGGCGTGAAGTGACGCAGGACCGGAATGAGTATCAGCTTCTAGTGTCGGAAGCCAAGATCCTCTTTGGGTCACTGAGCCAGAGAAGTGAGCAAGTACCTCTTTTGCACTCTGCAACGTTGGTGCGACATTCGGTATACTTAAATCGAAAAGTCTAAATCTAATGGCATCCTTTTCTGCAGGGAGCATTACGAAAGGGACAGTAATAGATTTACTTGTCAATTTAGTTTAGAAAGTGTTTAGACTTTATGTATACAACAACAAAAAAATACATAATTTTAAAGTACAATTATAAAAAAAAAATATTTTTTTAAAATCCCTTTACAATAATATTTGTAAGGTTTTTTGTATAAATTAAAAGATGACAAACGTGTAGGTATACTGTATAATTGTGTATTTCTTAAAAGTAGATAACTACATATAAAGTTCGAAATCTATTCTGTTTGAGCTATAAAACTGTGTGTCTTCACCACACTTCCTAACCAACACTCCAGTCTTGAAGTAACCTTCGGTGGCCCACTTCTGCATTTGCTCTGTAGTGTGAGGCCCTGAAATCTCTGCATTGTTGTCTTGAGTCCATTTGAATTCCCACTTTAACTCCTGGGATTCTTCCTTTTCTGGATTTTCCTTCGTTTCATCCTGGTCCTTGTGAATATTCAATTTCTCCTTTTCATCAAAATCATCAGAGTACATATCTAATTCAGCATCACCTTTCTTTGTTTTCTCTTTGGCAAGTATATCATTTATTTTTTCATAGGTCTCTTGATAAATATCCATGTTGCCCTCTTTAGTGAGGATTTGATTCGCCAGTTCTGTGATTCTAGTCACTGTTTTGCTGTTTTCGTCGACTATTCCAGCTTTTTTTCTCTTCCACCGTTCGGCGCTTGAGATTTTCGAACTGGTACCTGAAAGAGCAATTTGTTATTTTTATTCAAAAGTTCCATTACAAAAAGTAGTTATAAGAAAAAATATGAATTAGAAAAGAAATAATAAGTCAAAATCCATTCAGCTTATTTCAAAGGTATGCTGAAACAAAAAGACAATAATATTTTAAAGGTCTTAGGTTAGCCATTGTAGACTATTTTACCTTGATAATGTTTTTTTATCTGTACACATGATTTTTTTATTTACTTAACTTTTCAATACTTAATCGCTGGACCTATGTTAACAATATTTTTCAAAGATATAATTTCCATTCTGTAGACACACATGGGTTAATTTTTATCTTAGGAAATCCAAGCGTAAACTCAGTATAGGATATTTAAAAAATCTAAATTGTCACAGATAAGTCGCGGACACCAGCTGGTAATATAAGTGTAAGAATATTATTTTTAATATTCTTACACTAATTGAAAAAAAAAAGTGATCTTACCTAAGCGTTGTAAAGTTTTTGCAATGGTCTCTTTTGGTTTCATAAACTGTATGATTTCCTTGTAGTTTGCTATAATGTCATATTTCTCATCTGATTCTTCTTCATCAGAATCCGACGAATCATCGAACATGCCTTTGGATGTTGACTCTTCATTTTTGAAAATCTTATATTTATCCTCGGGTCTACCTTTCACTTTCACCCAATCAATGTTGTCAAGCCAACCATCTCTTATCTCTTTCTCCTTCTTCCAATGGTAATGACCTTCTGTATCAAAATGCCCTTCTTCTAATTCTTCTTTCATGTTAAATGGAGTTATTGTAATCTGAAAATGTTAAAATGGTATTAGATTTAAATGTTCAATCCTTGTTTCTTGATATTATTATTAGTATTATAAGCTTTATTTATCCCACACTTATGTATCTCAACAAATTAAGCTTTAGATTTGCAAGTCTAAACTAGTCCTCAGTGTGTGGTCCCCTGTGGGTAAACCAAATTTGTAACTGTATTGGCAACTGACTTAGAAGATCCTAATAAGCTTTTGTGAGTATATATTTATCAATACTGAATAAGCTTGAAGTGCTCCAAAATTATGTCACTGACCTTGACTTAGCTCAGAAAATAGCGGCCCATGTAATAGCGGCAGTGATTTTTTGTTACAGAATGTAGATAGTAGCCAATGTCAACATCACCAAACAATAGCCATGCATCCACTGACATGGTGATATACA